>CM076264.1:16315000-18715000 GCA_038380795.1 Pyrocephalus nanus | reverse complement strand
TTGCAGCCTGGATTAAATCCAAAATAAATCAAGAAGGGCATCTTGCTGAATTCCTTAGACCCAGGGAGCCTCCCTGATCTCCCCAGAGCAAAGCATGGGGCACATGCTGAAGGCATGCCAGGACCGAGCTCTGCAGTGCCTGAATCAGGGCCTTTCACCCCAGGCTGCACCCACAGTGCTCATTAGACACTCATGTGCTTCACAGAGATCACGAGCTGCATTTCAGAGTACATATTTTCTGGGTACAGAGACTGAGTTGTAATGGGGGGATTCTGGTTATGCGCTGCAACACAGTTACCGCAGCATTCCAGGCATGTGACTGAAAACATGTTTTTAATGTCTTGCAGATGTGTGAAGCTGGAAATCACTTTATCAACGTAGCTTTAGCTCACCAAACTAATTCAGGTCTGTCTTTGTTTCCTCTTTGTCTACTTAAGACTGAAGTGTGCTTAACCTATCCATCTTCTGCTGGTGTACAGTAATTTATGTACCTACATCCACAGATTAAAGAAAGATGAAGTAGGTACCATGCTATCAGTCTAACATCTTCAAAATAGATGTGGTGACAAGAAAACATTAGCAACACTGTTGTTCCAAAGCTTATAGTAAAACTATCTTAATTAAACACAACTCGAATTTAAATACGGATTTAAGCACAGTTCTTTAAAGCATGATGATGACTGACAGCAGATTCCATTTTAAATAAGTACTAAAAACTTTTAAACTATATTGCAGAGTTTTTAGATACACGCATCTCAGGCAAAGATACACACATATACATATAAATATACAAAGAGGGACTCATGAATACCTGTGCAGGCATCAATGTATACTTATGCTCTTAAAAGGCTCGTCCTAAAAAGGGTTTTCAGGACCTTTTGTATCATGAGAATAAAAGTTATACTATATATACTGGAAAGTAAAATATAGTTTCAGACATTATTAGTATAATTTTCCACTATAACACTCTATTTAAGAAACTACCACAGTATGATCAGCTTCACACACAGAAGTCAGTTTCTATTCTGGAAGGCTTTTCATGCACTGTGGTTAGGCGAGTGCTTACATTGTTTAGTGCAAGGAGCCTAATTCAGCTTAAAAGCAGCAAGAGCTAAATAATTATGTTCTCAGCGCCTACAAGTATTAAAGTAGTATTGTTGCCAGCACTTAAAAATATTGATAATAGATAATTTCTGCAATTCTTTTTTTTACTTTTTGTATAGGATAATGCAAGTCCTTGATGAGAAATCACTGAGATATTTCCTAACAGAAAATCTTTCAATTCCAACTTCAGAATAAAGGAATTATTTTTACCTGCTCACCAGTCCAAGGCAGCAAGGACAGGGAAAAAAAAACAAACAAACATAAAACCCCACAATAATACAAACCAAGCAAAAAAACCAACCAACCCCACATGTTTACAAAACAACTGAATTTGTATTAGATATTAAATATCTAAAATATAAAGTACACACTATGACCTTTTTGTGTGAGCATTATCAGTGACTGTAGAGAGTCATCCTGTCAGCTCTGGAGTTGTTTTCCTACTCTAACCAGAGATGTAGGGTGAGGATGTGGGAGCAGACAGATTCACGTTCCTGAGCCAGGCTGAATAAGATACAGCTGCATCCTTTATATCCCAGTAGAGTGCCCTTAGTCCTCACCTGCTGGCTGGTACGCATTGAACTACTTGTCTCTCTCTTCCTCTGAACAGAAGTTGTATCCTCTGGACATGCCAGACCTTCTTGTAAAAACTGATGCAAGGTTCGCTAAGCAGCGTTCTCGCTGGGATACATACAACTTTTGCTATCTCCAAAGATTTCACTGAAACTTTTCTAAAAATTGTACTCTGAGAGCGTTGGCCAAGGAGATGCCTGTTACTTACGCAAGCTATGATAAGGCTCAGTTCATCCCTCCCTGAATTGAAACTGGTTCTGTCTGATTTCCCTCCCTCCATTTTTTTTTTCTTTTCATAAGGAAATAAAACCTGTTTTCCAAGTCCAACTTACAACCCCTTCACATGGCTCTTCCTGCTGGTATCCTGTCCCAACTATACATATGAGGTACATGACTTTCTTCTGCTTATATGCCGAGGGTAAGGTGGTTACTGTGCTTCAGCCTTTGTCTTTAGAAATCAGCAACACCTCCATGCAGTTCCCTCTACACATCAATCATGGTGTTCTGTATGTCAGTCTCCTTGCTCCTGCAAATATTTCTCCACCAGACCCTTCTCTTCCCTCACATCACTATTATGGCTCTTGTTTTTATTTCCCTCTACTACAGACTCCCAAATGATCCAAGGATTTACTATCCATCTCTTCACCCCACCCAGTACACTGGGGAGTTAATTTCTAGCTATTTTCCCTCTCCCATTTCCAGTACAAGTACCACACTCTTTTTCAGGGGATAGCTTTTGAAAACTTGCCATTTTGCTTTACATAAAATATACAACTTACAGTGCCTTTTTCTTTGCAACAGGCTGGATCTTGGATTAGTTTCACAGTGATGACACAAACTCTGCCAGGTAAGTTTGAAACAGAATGAAGACAGCATCTAAAGTGTTGTTTGTGGAAGTGAATTCTGGAAATATGAAATTTGCAAAAAAAAAGTTATAGCATATGAAATACTGCCATCAAATTCCCCTAGTGAGATATCTGTGTAAACCTTCAAAGTGCTACCCTCAGAAAGCTGTGGAGAGCATGAACACTACTGCAACACCTTATTTAATCCGAACCAACTCTCTGCTTTTTGTGACATATTACTGTTCGTTCCATTTCCATAGTGAAAGCAGACTTTAAAATTTAGAAAAAAAAAAAAAGAAAAAAGTCAGTAGTCTTCATTTACAGTCAATCTTTTTTGATATAGGAAAACTTCTTTGCATTGTAAACCTGGAATAATACTTCTAATGTGGAAAGGAAAACCCACTTACGTAGTATTTAAAAAAGAGGAAGGGCATGCATATTCTTGGTACCATTTCCCTGTTTACATGTACCAGGAAGCCAGACCATAACTGTAGCCAGCCCAGCAGCGTTTGTGACTCTTGTTCAGTACTTTTCTGCATCCTTAGAGACCTAAATACTCATAAAGATATGGTTCCTGGAACTAAGCTTTCTAAAACAGTCACTTTTTAATTATTTTATCGTTTCAAAATAGAAACATATAAAAACTACTTGCAAAAAGTAGCCCCACTTGGTTTACAAATGAAAAAGCAATGAATTTCAAAAGTGGGTTAAATTGCATCATGCAAAGATTAAACTTTAAATTTTGTTTGAAAAGATGAAACATTTTTGTGCTTTAGGCTCTGCTATGGAAATTATCTGAAAGTCTGGGGACCTTATAGGGCTGTCCCTACAGTGGCAGGAGCAGTAACATAGGAAGCACTCTCCTTCTTGCTGTAATTGTCCCAGACATAACTCAAGCAGATGCCAAATGAATGTTTCTGTTTCACTATCTTATTTAAGAAAGAAAGGATAATGAATTTGCAAAATGAGCTAATAAAATCATCCCCCACTTGATGCCACTCAGCCTGAAGGGAGAGGTACCCAAGATCCACTTACTGGCTCCTGACAACTACAGCAGGGTCCTGGGAAGTCTGTAGATGTTGGGCTTTTTGAGACGTTACTGCCAGGCAGCTAAATCAGGCAGCTACTGCCTACTTGCTCCAGGGCCAAGCTCTCCTTCCACAGAGCAGGATGTTACAGAACAGCTCCCTGTTATGGTTGGGAGCCAGAGGTAAAAACAAAGTAGTATTATGGTCCAAAAGCAAACCAGAAAAATAGTTGTAAGAGGCCACGGGTAATTCTGTGTTGAGATGCCATCATGGCCAAGGAGGCCTTGTGAGTTATAGTGAAGTTGTAGGTGATACATGTGTGTCTAACAGATGTGAACATCATCTGTGTGAACTCTGATGCTGAGGATGAGCCTCAGGCTATGGTATATGAGCAACTGCAAGGCTGAGAGCCAGGACAGAGTTGTCTCTGCCCACAGAAGAGACTGCAAACATTTACATAAACCCTGTTGTATTCACAGAAACAGGCATGGAAAGAAGACACATGATCTTTTTCTTTAAATCTTTTTCATTGGTAGTTGGCATTTTTGCTTTCCTGATGGTCATCCAGATGTCTCTCTGGGCCCAAAAGAAACACAAGCTGTATCTGAAGCGATTTTATCCAGAAGTGCGGAGAAAAGCAGCTATGATTCCTATCATCTTCTGAGATCTTCATAAGAGTTGGAGCCCAAGTGTAGAGTTCAAGAGCCAACTCAGAGCCATTTCGTTGAGTAGCCAAGTGGATCAGAGGAAGAACTACTGGATATCTTTTTCAGAAAATTACCAGTTCAAGAAGAAGAGCTTTTAATTAAGTGCAAAAATACAGCTCTTGAATTCTTGGTTCCTGCTAAAAGATATTATTTAATTAGATTTTCTGTAATGGAGCTAATTGGAAAGGGACAAGAAAACTGCTTATATTGAATGTTCGATATTTAGCTGGTGTAAGTGGGCACAGATGCTGTTGCAATTAATGAACACGACTCATCTGCGTGCATTCAGGTCTGGTAATTTTAAGGTTCAGAGTTAAATGTTGACAAGAGTCTTGAATTTCTGCATCAGAAGATGTTTCACAGCCTTATTTCTATTAAACTGCACAAAACCAGCACATTCTGCCTCAGCTCCTCTAAACCGTCACATCAAAGGATGACTGCTTTGCTGTGAACACCATTTAGTCTAGCTTCACAAGGTTTTTCTTTCTTTTTTCTTTTTTCTTTTTTTTTTAAATCAAATTTCATATCAAATTGTTCAATACAAATTGGCTTAAATTGATCACTGCAAAGAGGTCTAGCTCTCTTTTATTTTCAGATAGGCAGATCATCTCCACAATTTCAGAAGGGGACTATTTGTGAGGTGCTTCCCATTTTGCTACTAATTTGAGGCATGACCTTGGGTACATCACTTAAGTCTGTCTCCCTTTCCTGCTGAACAGTCTGGAAATAGCAGAAGACTTTTTGATCTAAAAAGCATCTCCGCGTTCAGTGGCGACTGCATCCAGACACCATTCACCTTACTTGTATCAGGCATGTGAAATCCGTGGGCACAAGGTGAACCAGAGAACAGCTTGTTATCCAAAAACGAAAGAGATCCTACCAAATGCATTTCTGTCCATATTTGAACTGCCTCAGATGGACACTGCTGAAAGGCTTCAGCTCTCCTTCAGTTTGGTCAGGCTCTATCTGCTACTTTGCTTTCCAGGACATTATTTCTAAGGGATTCTCCAGGCTTGTATTCAAGTCCTGAAAACACTGTGTAGCTCCATTTGCAAATCAGTGGCATCCATGTCATGCAGAAGCACAACTTTAGTTATACAGAGCAGAAAAACCAGAGCTGCTTCAGCAGGCATTGAGATATGGAGAGTTAGGGCATTAAGTCCTGTTTTCATTCTATTTCTGCTGCACATTTTTCAATGTCTTTTGGCTCCCTTAGGCTGGTGAAAAGGCTTGCCTAAAGAACTTTATAATCATTAGAGAACCACCGTAGAGTACACAGGCAAGGAAGGCAGTTTGTCTCCTAAAGGCGCTATTATCTTTGCACCAGTTTAAGTGTTCTAAAAAAGTTAATTTGCCCAGTAAATTGGGTTCATATCCCTCTTCTAATGTCTAACTTGCAACACTTATCCTGTTAGCCACTGTAGCTGAATTTCATCTTTGTAATGTAAATAGATCACTTTCCATATTTTTAAACTTGTAACCTGTGAACACCTAAAATTTTTATTCCTCTCAATGGAAAAACCCTAATCAAAGTGAATATCCACTTCTCTAACCCAGACTGCTAATAAAGATCTATTTTTGAAAAATTATTTTCTGTACTCTATAATCGCATACCTAGCAATATTTTTTAATTTTTTTTTTTCCCCAGACACTGTTAAATGCATGAGTCAAGACTGTTGTCTGTTTTTATTAATGTAGCTATAGGGGATTCTTTTAATTTCATGATTATGAAATGTCTCATTTTATCAATCTTCAAGTTTAAAATAGTCCATGTGAGAGGGCAACTTACCAAAATTAGTCACTTATCTGTTAATTTCTTGATTGCAATGGCTGCAGCTTTAAGTCTGCTCAAGGCACGTTTCCAGTGTGATTCTGATGGCTAGGAATATGATTCCTACAGATAGCTTAGGCAAAGGAAGTACTTCAGGAATTGTTTACGCTGTTTCTTAATTGGTTGTTCAGTACACGGGATGGGGAGGAGAAGAGTTTTAGCTCTTGTAGTAAATGATTGAAGTTTTAAAGTAGGGTAAGTAAAATAAAGTAAAGGGTGAGAGCAAACACCAGGTAAGAACAAGGGAAGGCTGCAGAAGGCTATCTCAGATACACATGATATTTTGAGATTCATCAGTGTGGTGTTGATGAGCTAAAACTGCTCTGAACAGTGTTAAGTGGCTTCACAAATGGCAATAAATCTAAATTCCTGCACCTTCACAGATCTTTCTCTATTAGACTGCCTTCTCTGATTTTCAGGGCAAGTTCTGTGTGATTAGAACAGGTAAGTTAACTTCCTGGAATGGGGAGTTTTTAAAACTAAAAGTATATTAAAATGGTCAGTCTTTGTTTTGCTAAGCACATTGGATACCTTGCTTTTAGAAAAAACCCACAACACAAGAAGCCCAGGCAAAGGAAAAATGAAAGGCAAAAAATAAGTATTACTATATAAAAACCTATGATGATCACCTAATCAGAAATTTAAGCCCATGAGCCCCATGCACGTTTTTGAACAAAAACAATTGTCCTCACACAAATATTTTCATGAGAAAGTTGGTCATAATTGTGCTGATTACCTGGGAAAAATACCTTATCAAGCTCTCTCTATACTGGTAATTTTTGTATTAGGGGTTGACAAGGAAGTAAATGATCAACTGCAAATTCCTTTGGCTGTATTTCCTCTTAAGCACAGACCTACTTTTTTCAGAGCCCTTATTAGAAGGAAGGCATGGGCAAGGCCACCCCACTGCCAGAATGCTGCCAAGTTTCAAGGTGAAAGGGAAGGAGTCAACCTCCAATATGAGCCATCAGATGCAACTCAGTACTCTTCATGTGAAGCTGCTTCCAAGGCATTGCAAAGGAAGGCACCACTCCAGTGAACTGAAGGCATTGGTGTCCATGGAGAAGGGAAAATAATCAGGACAATGTGAACTACATTTGCAGTACTGCTTCTCCATGAGGGCCATGAAATCCACTACTTACAACAAAACCTGATTTGTGGCTTTGAGCTAGATCCCTTTCTGATGCTGTTCTCCTCAGTTTTTGTATTTGGAAAGCTGACTGACCACAGAGCAGTAAATCTGCTCCCTACAGTGCTCTGCCCGTGCTGTTGCTCCCAGGGCAGTGTGAGCTGCCCTGTGGCTTCTGTCAGCACCAAAGCCTTCCTAACTGCTTGTGAGGCAAATTACATTTCTCATGAAAGGCAGGAGGCAGCAACACTGTACAGCAGAACAATCAAGTAGTTGAAGTTGGAGACACATTCTGGTTAGCTGTGAGAAGCTGGTGCTGTCCCATGTATTGGAGCAATTCCTGCTTAACAGTCCTCAGGAGCTAAACCATCTAAGCAAGAAATCACAAAGAAAGCAAGATACAGACACACTGGGGCTACTAGGCAACAGTTCTGTCATGAACTGTGTAAAAATAAATCAGATGGAGTATGAATAGATCTTTCTTGGCCTGCCCAATAAGGACTGTGTGAATGGCATTGCTCAGCCAGTGAGCTCAAAGCGTATCCCAAAATAATCACTCCCTGGTCCTCCTGGACCAACATTCGGGTCCCTCTGTGTCAGATCACCCTACAGCTTACAGCTGGGTTTCTGCTGTGACTCTCCAGATGGGCGAGTCTCATCTTTCCCAAATTATTCCCAAGACTTTCAAATTCAGGATCCTGAATCTGAGCCTAAATTTAAGCCTTCAGATACGCACACCTGGATTTTTGTGACTAGCTCTTGCCATGAAATGCCAACCTGGAAAAGAGCAGGCACCAGCTCAGGCTTCCTGGTAGTGCAGGGAGATGTTGTGATGGGGAACTGACGTGGCAGATGCTTCTGTACACAACTTGGCAGCCGACATTTGGATTCCCAGTTTGAAAAAGCCCTTAAGACCCAGCCATATGTTTATCTTATAAGATGGTTACCACATCCTCGCAGCTGACAGGACTGGAAACGATCTCAGTGATTTTGTCTTTCCATGGGGAAAGGGGAGCTCAAAAGGACATTGAAAGCAGAAGTGAATAACGGCAGATGGTCATCCTTTTTTTTAAAGATGCTATTATCATCAAAATATCTTGTATTTTCCATTGTTTTGTATAAAGTAAGTGACTCTAAATTGGCTTTTATCACACTAGGAACTGAGATAAACCAGCTAACTATCAAAGTAGTTTTCTGAAAGAGAGCTTGCGGTGATAGCTAAATATAATAAAATAAAAATCACCGAATGTGAAGACTTCTAAAGCTCACTATAAGAGGAAAAAAGCTATAGGAAAGCAAGAGACTATTTATCTATTTATAGTTTTAACAAGTTCTGCTGAACTTAAAATTATTTCAAACCATAAAGAGATTTTCAGCAAGCTAATATTTTTCACATGGTGCTTTATTGGCTTTCCTTTTCCATATTTTCCTAGGCACAAGTTTTGTCTACAAGTGACATTCCCTGTCGTTAACATTCATGGAAGCTTTTAGAGAAACACACTGTATGCCTATCCCAGTGTTCGATAAATAAATGTAGATGAAGTGTTGTGCTGTCATTGAACACAGATTAGTATCTATATGAACAATATTTTTTCATGAAAAGCCTGGTTTATCATAGGTGAGTGCACAGAGGCTGCTGTATAGATACAATTAAAGGGGCTTTTCACATCACACAAGTTTAGCATCACAGAAGAATATTGATTTTAATGGTCTCTGCACATCTTCAGCCATCTGCAACTCAAACTCTTTCTGCGGATACCAGAACCAAGAGCCAAGCTGTTCCACAGCTGGTCCTGGCCATGGTCCCTGTGTTTGGTTATTCATTTGTCTGGCAAACCAAAGACTGGCTTTCACCCAGCTCTGCCCTGTGAGGACATCTGAGAAAACATTAATTTTTCCCTCTGTCTGACTGGACAAGCAGTTGTCCAGGTGAGGAGTATTGTTCACTGTGCAACTGAAAAAATCCACATTGAATTTCCTTGGACTGTAATAATCAATCTAAGACCTCTTTATAAAAAGAAAAGTTAATGGTTCCTAAAATACGTGTGCTTAGATTAAAAAACATCTACCACATATTAACACCTCCACATTGCCCTGGCTTCTAACATGTACCTGCTTCTATCTAACTTCTAAAGCTTTTGAAGACTGAGGAACCAAGTATGAGGAAATAATTTATAATTAAAAGAAATATGTAAGAGTATTCAATATTACTAATGAATTCTATGTATAAAAAAGTGAACCACATCTTTTGTCAAAGAAATCTGATTGTTAGTCAGTTTCTTCCTAACACGCAGTATTCTTCCTCTGAAAAAGAAATATATGTCTACCAGTATCCCTTTTCTTGTTTCAAGTACCTGGCCATACTCAATGGGAAAAGGCTTTTGCTTCAAAATTACATGTTCCACCATTTGGGGGCTCTTTTAAAGCACTACAGGACAGGCTCCAGAGAAAACAGACCACATCAATCATTTTTTCTCTCTTATTCATACTGAAAAGTTTATGAGTTTTCAGCTGGCTGGTGAAACTGTGACACTGTCACAAAGCAAACAAATATTTAAAAAGGTGTCCCTCTCCTCAAGACAAGAACAGAAATAAAAAGTACTTTTTACCTTTTCTATTAATAATATGAAGCCATTTCCAACCTTCAAGGGCATCCTCACAGAAGGAAACATTGATTAGAAATTTGGAAGAACAAGAATGTGGTTGCTGTGTGCTTTTAGGGATTAGCAGCTATGTCTTTTTTGAAAGAAATTTCACTCTTTCTGACAACTGAGCTTGAAAGAAATGGATTAAAGATGACACATCTCCAATATCGCATCTAATGAAAAACAAAGTACCTATTCTTGAACCAAGGGGGAATATTTGTCACATATACAAACACTGAATTCTTCCACCCTCTGGTTTACATCATCTCTTTGCAGAAGGTTCTTTGAACTGGACTTGTACGCCTTTCATTCAGACTCTTAATTATTTACCTATCAGAGCTTTGATATACACAGCTATGTCACAGGAAAAGCACTTGATTTCAAAACACCGAGGATGATCTATTTGTACACGGTAAACCGATTTCAGCCCTGTTGCCCCACATACGCGTGATTTTTTTGCTGCCATATTTAGAATATCCTTCCAATAGCCACATGAAGAACAATGTTCAGCCATGTTCAGAGACTTGTCAAACATCCCACCCTAGTCCAGTTGCAAAGTACAGAACTAAATCTTGAAGCAGTGAATTGCAATACCTGGCACTACCCGAGCCCTAGCTTCAAAACACCTCTCCTTGCTTCCTTTGCTCCTGACCTCTGCAGGGCTGAAGCTACTCAGGGACTCCTCTCTGCAAAAGCACAGGTGTAATTCTTCCAGGTTTGCATCAGTGTCTTACTGTGAAATCATAAATCTGGAACAACAGAAGCAGCAACACTCTCAAGTACGTGTTTGACAAGCTTTCTTATTCAGCGGGCCCTAGTAGATAAAACAAAGATGGATATTGTGCTTTTATGGATACAAACTGAACAGGGCTGTAGTAATTAGAGAATTGGCTTCTCCTCAGGGATTCAGTGCCTTGGGCACCTATCCCAGGAGAAGGCAGTGTAATAAAGATTCACTACAATCTAATAAAGGTGATCTTGATTATGGATCTGAAATTAAATAAGCAGGTAATATATTCTGATCACATGCAAATATTTGCCAGAAGCTTTACCTCGAGCATTTTTGCACCTGGTTTGGAAATACTAATTTGAGAATAATTCTCACTCACACACTATAATCACCAGAGGGACTTGCAGGGAATGTGAGAGAATGAAATGCTAAAGGGTTAAGGGCTCAATGGGCCCTTTGCAAAAGCACCAGGGTGTTTGCTGAGGCCAAGTTTGCACCTTCCAGCCAAAGGGAAGGAGGAGAGTTTTTAGGTGTGTGGTGGTGAAATCTCTGATCTGCTTAAGAATGCTGAGGTGCCCAGTGGGTGTGCACCCACCACTGGAGGATGACCATGACAGACTGACCTTTGTTAAGCAACAAGATGGGTTTTTGAATCAGATAAGGGAAAAGGCTGATAAGAAGCAGATCCTGTGAGGTGAGATAATGTTTTTCATTATGTCAGTTTCCTCCCTTACATGAGTGTCTCAGGTGTAAAAATCCACCCCCCAGGTAAGGTACTAGGGCATTCATCCCTTCTGATGAGGCATATCTGGGTAAACTCTGCTGATGAGAGAGGCAGCTGTCATGTCTTAGAAGGTGTCATAAACCATCAAACCTTCTGCTCCTAGACTCATTTCTGGAGCCTTCCACCAGAGGACTGTGTATGACCCACAGTGTTGCATAAGACAGTGTAATACTTTGCATTCAAGGGGAGGTACCTGGGCATTTTCACCTGAACCTGGACATATATTAAGCCATTGAACTTTTTGTTGTGTGGGTTCACCTTGGATCAAGATTTTGACCATCACCTTGACCAGAGGGCATCAAAATTTCAACAATCAAGTCTTGTCTCTGGATCCATGGGTGGTGGTATCTTGCCATTGCACTGTCTACTCTTACCCTTTTTCATTCTTTCTTTCTTTTCCTTATATATTTTCTGAAGTGACATCTTTATACTTTTTTATTGCTATGTTTCTCCAGATAATAACCAGAAATGGCTACATCCATCATCTCAATTGCAACCAAATTGTTCTAAAATAAACCCACTATATATATATACACACACATATATACATACATACACACATATATATATAAATATATAAACATTGGCCATTCAGTATCATTTTACTCTAATCTGTCCCAAGAGATCTATTAACAAGAATCTCAGTTACCCTCACATTCAGGGGCAGCTTGTAACAATGGTGTAATGCAAGTTACACAGGGAATTACTGCGTGCTCTGTTATTATATACACTTGTCTTCATTGTTTCTCAGGGAAATTAAGTGCTTTTCCTACCAGTGAAGTGGTGTCAAATTTTCCTGCCCTTCTGAACTGCAATACCAAATCCTTAGGGAAGACAAAAGACTTTGACTAAGGGTGTCAGTGTGTGTGAGCTTCACAGAGGGAGTTCAGGAGTCCTAGATAGGAGAAGAGAGTCCTCACAGACTGCCCCACTCCAGTGCTGCTGGTCCTCAGCCCATGAAGGAGGAAAACGTACCTCAGCCCCTTCTTCTCCCTCTCAGAGTTCCTTTGCTGACAGCCCTGGCCCTGCAGGAAGTTTCAGTGCATAAGTCCTCTTTGAACTGCACGAGAGCTGAAGTGCCACACGCCTGGCACAGCTGTGCTAGGAGATGTGCTGCAGGTGAAAGGCCAGGATGCTGAAGCCAAATGCAAGATGGGTTTAGCTATATAAATAAGTAGCCCACTGAACATCTTTTACCTTGAGCAAGTAATTAATGTTTACTTCTTATCCCTTAGGCAATTCTTGTGGTCCTTCCTATCCTATGTTTTGTTATGGCTCACATCTGACTCGCTCTCAGTGGAAGAGGACTGCCCAGACCAACAGAAGTGAGCACAGCAGCCATTGCTATCAAATACTTAGAAAAACAACCACTTTTATTTACTGGCAAACAATTCATATAAGAGCACTAAATCTGGGCATGTGTAAGGCAATATGGGGAAGTCTTGCCTATGGCAGTTCCGGGGCTTTGGGACTGCAGATACATATATCATTCAGAAAGGATATCTAAGCAAGTAAAAGGAAATACCTTGTGTAATCACATTGTTATTTTGTAATTATATGCAAATAACACATTATAAAACATGTGGACAACATCCCTGCTTCTCAGCAGCCCTTCAAGCAGTTCACTTTTTAGATATCATTGAGTAAACAGAAACAAAAGCAAATCCTTCAGGGCCCACAAATATATGGCTGACATACACAATCAATAGGCAGTTACAAAAAGAGAAAAACTGCAGGAGTTTTCTTATTTGAGATAAGGAGTGGGGGGAGAAACTTTGCTTCCCGCTCGCCCCCCCTTTCAGCAGAGAAAATAAAATTGATTCATTGGTTACAGTGCAAGGAGATGAGCATCTCCAGCAGAAATTAAGGGCACAAACAAGGTCACAATACATAAAAATTTCAAGCAGCAGCAGACAGAGCTGGCTAAACTGACTGCCATTTTAAGTGCAGTTGTTGATAAAACGGTCACATTAAGAGGCAGGCTGAAGGATGGTCAAAAGGTTAAGCCAGGCAGGCTGGTAGAGAAAACATAAAAAATGTCCTTTGCCACAAGAAATGTCTGCAGATGAGGCTTCTCCTGCTGCTGTCCTTATGGGAAGGAGGATGGAAAACTCAGGGCAAGCAGGGGTCCTGCTGATGCTTTGATCTCAGGTAAGCCCTGTCGGACTTGCCGTTTGAAGCCAATGAAGGTTAGTGGCACCAAAAGCCATGCCTGGTATTTCTATTACTTCTAGAGCTTCTAATGATTTTCCTTGCAACACATTTTCTCTCTATCTCATTTTCCTTCATCCCCAGAGGATATACTATATGTCTTTATGTTGCAGCAAAATATTCTACAGATGTAAGTAAAGAAAGCCATCTGTTCTTTGAAAATAAAGTGTCTCAGCTAGGATTTTTTTGGGTTAGTTTTTTTCTCCGTTTTTTCTAATTAATACAACTGATCTATCAGCTCGTGTGCATTTCACACATAGCTGAAGAACTAAGCATTTCAGTGTAAGCTAGGAGAGAAAAGTTCAATCAATCAAAAAATCACTGCTTTTCTCCCTTTCGATTTTTGATTTACAAAGTGTTGAATATTTATGTTTATATCAGGAATCAAAATGTACTATTTCCCACTGGGAGCCTCCTTTCCAAATCTCCTTTTTAGGAATGAGTTGCTCACAGATCTTCTTTCTCTTAAACCAAGCATCATTTCCTCGCTAATTACTGCAAATTACAAGTGCAAGGGGCAGCATTCCCTTGTTTTCTGAGAAAGAACCATGTGGGCTGAACACTGCAAACTGGAAAACACGGTGTTTGATTTCTCCATCAGAAACATACTCTGACTGATCTGTACATGGGAGTTGGACATAGCTTGATGCTTCAGACCACTGGAAAGTCAAAAGCAGCAGCAGGAAGATTCAGCATGCTGCCCAGGGGGAAACAAACGTAGCTGGAAAGCTCTGACCTTTAATTTAACAAATGTAATATGGCATAAGACTATGAGGGGCAAAAGACTATGCCATAACTGAGACTTATTGTACACATGAATTTTAACCCTGAGAATGGGCTACCCTTATACTCAAAATGGGACTGTAGATATGGGGCCAGTGTCCAGATTGTCCCATCTGTGGGATGGATGCAAGAGAAACGGTTGAGAAACAGGCTGCCTGTCTCCTTAACCCAAGCCAGGGGCCAGGAAGAAGCAGAGGGTCTGATGGAGCAGAGGGTCTTTGAGACCTGCTGACTCCCAGGGATAACCTGGTAGTGCGATGAGTCACGCATTTCCCCACACCTTACTTGGGGATCCAGCCCCAAGAGGCTTCTTGTTCTGTCACCAGTCTGCACAGTTCCAGAGCAACCTCAGGGCAAGAAGGGCCAAAGGCAGCAGAGACACTGAAGTGTCAGTTTACCAAGCAATCAAAGCTTATCGCTCCAAGTGAGCTAATATCCTGGAAACTCTGCCCTGTCCCTCATGTTCCCCTGCCATCAGTGGTGCATTTCTCCAGGACAAAAGTTATCCACAGTGCAGATGGCCATTGTAATATCCCTGAGTGACATAAATAAAATAGATGAATGCAAGCAGACTAATGATGTACTCTAGGAAGGTTGGTTGTGATGCACTGAAAAGAACAGCTGGTTGTCGGCAACATATTTATCAGGAATTTAAAAGAAAACAACAGGCATATAATCCAGAGGATTTAATGACAGAGTGGAACGAATGCTGAATAAATGCTCCTTTTGATAAACTCACAAACATTTTGTGATGCAGCAGTGATTTATATTCTTCTGAGAGAAATAAACAAATTAAAGATTTCATGGCCTTGTGGAGAACAGATTTTGTAAAAGTGAATTTCTGTGTACTTTCAGATAAACCTTATCTCTCTTGGTATTAGTGGAAAACAAACCATGGTACTTTCACCTTACAAGAAACTCTAGATTGTTGGTATTTAGTTGGCTTTTTAGTCTGCTCTCCCTAAATCAGGTAAGAAACATTTGTTTCTCACTGAGCAATGTGTTGTGGAGCAGAATTTTGTACCTGGTCTATTGTGAAACCATGAAAACTATACCAAAATTTTACCTCGGTGAATGTCGAAAATGTTTGACTAAAATTTTAGTTTTCATAGTATCAAAATGTTTCCTTGCAATGTGGTAAAATCACTGCAGCTCACAGGGTTGCAGAGTATGACATTTGCCTTTAAAAATTACTAATCATTCAAACTAATACAAATAGGCATAACTATTGATGGGTAAAATGAAACTATTTTTAAAAAAGTGCTCTGTCCGAGTTCATCTTTTGGATATCTTCCCTACAGAATTTTCAGATGTTCAACAAAAGAGCATTTTCCAACAAAAATTGTTCAAAAAAAAGGGCTTTGGCCAGCTCCAAGAAAAGTGACGATAGCTGAAGGTAAAAAGCGCATGAATTTCTGGCCCTATGTGCTCTCAAGCATCACACCTCTTGCATCTGTTCTTCCCAGTACTTATATTTCCATACTGTCCAAAGTCACAGGGACAGGCAGGATGACGGAGACTCTCCTGGATTCACCAGCACTGCATAGAGCACTGCTAGTTCTCAGCTCACTGAACCCAAGTGTGCAGAAGCCGCTTGCTCCATGTGCACCCTACAGTACCACAAACCATGGAGTTGAGACTGGAAAGAAGCACTTAGTTTAAGTCAGCACTTAGGGATGCATTGCCACTGAATTATGGCCATCACCTTCATCACATCAGATAGATAGCTTTAGGACAGAAGTAAGAGAACTTGTTCCTTCCCCACACTGTGGGCGCTGGCAGGATTTGAAGCACATCCCATATGGATTCTCTGATGAGATCAGAATTTCTCCTGCATTTGCGACTTGTTATGGAGGATGCAACTGCCCAGATGGCACTCAGCAGGCTGTTATGGGGCAGGAAGCCCTAGATGCATAACAACACAAACTAGACATGGCTAAAATGCTGGCAGGACTTTCAGACACGGTCAATAGGTTGAGGATCCTACTGACAAAATCTTTCTCTGACTTGTTGGCATACAATGTTGCTGTCTTTTGCTGAGGTCCTTACTGAAATGCAACTGCCTCCATCATCAGCCACAAACCTTCAGCTGTATGCATCATTTCCACTGTGCCAAAGGTAGTTATTCTGTACCCTAACTGCTACCAACGTTGTTATTAATTCACATTACACGGGCCTTCAGAACACTCTGGTTGCCATCCTGAGCCAAGATATAGTCACACACATACTTAACCCCAAGCAGACTGCAAACCCCACACAAATCAATGGGCTAAGACTTCTGCAGCCCTCAGGATCTGACATTTAACACTGAAAGCAGTATATTTAAACTTTTCTCCTGCCCACAGTACTCAGCTATGTGAAAAGGACATTCTTTTAGCAGTGGCAAAAAGTTCATGAGCTCAGCAGGGGAACAGTGTTTCAAGTTCACCAAGATGCCTATTTCTCTTTCTGTTGACTGCTGAAGGAAGCAATGATCCATATTTCCTACCACATGCTCCATTCCTCCAGACAGCTCAAAGCCTCCTCGTGTTTCCCATACTTAGACCTGCTGTTGCTTATTAGTTGCTACATTAGCACCTGAAGCAAAGATCAAGACATCATTATGCTAGGCTCTGTAAGCAAAAATAAAAAGGAAAACAATCCCTTACTCCCATCTGAGCATGAGGAGAAGAGGCAAATAATGCAACCAGGTATGAGGGTGATAAATCTTCAGTTACGGAGGATAATGTGGAAAGAAAAAAATCCCTCTAGATTTTCATTACCAAACTCATTTGAGATAAACTGCAGGAACGATATTTTCTTGGAGGGGAAACGAACTTTGTACAGTTAAGTCTTTGCTGTCAAAAGCAAAAGATAAGAATGACCTTTGCTTTTAATGTATTTGTCTATCCATATCCATTATAGACAGTGAACCCAGTCTATTAGCACCATTGGTCTAACACTAAAAGTCAATTTGATTTAGCCATACTTGCTGGCACTGCAAACTGCCTGACTATCACTCAATTAGAAAAGAGACATTAGCTCAGGTGTTGCTTAAACTCTAGCTGCTCCTTCGCCTTTGTAATGTACCTGAGATTCTGCTTTAATTCGATGTTCTGTAATCACCTGGGTTTAAATCAATCCAGCATTGTCAAAAGCATATGGGATCAAATGAAAATGCAAAATTTAAAATACAAATAACCACTGAAGGTAGATTTTAAGTGCTAGTGCTGTATCATTATGGCAAAGTTGATGCAATTTACAGCAACATTAAAGCAAGTGTTATTAAGAGAAAATGAGGCATTTGTCAATGAGTGTTTTTAGTATCATTAAAGGTCCTAGAATTAACACACTTGCAATATTTTGACTTAAACAAGCTCATTCAAAGGCTCTTTTTAGCACATTAGCATCTTGTTAGACTTTGAGGATGTTTCAGATCTTCCTTCCATAACTTCTAAAGGAAGAAATCAAATTCCAGTAAGAGTGTTATGTAACTGTGGAAGTGTGCTACTTTTGCTGTTGCATGTACACTTTGAGATACAAGTACTCAAAATAGACAGATCAGCCTATTTGCTGGAGAGTATAACATTTAATTTCCAGAGTCCCAAAAGGAAATATGAACCAAGTTCTGATATCCCCAGTCATTACTGAGGAATTTTTTTTGTTATATTAATTACCCATTATCTTTTATAGGACCATTTCTTCAGTGAGAATGCACCCGCTGAGATTAGAGGTCTGCCTCCGGCATCATAAAGTTAAAACAAGCTGTGAATATCACAGATGGGCATACATTTATTGCAAGAGAATTTTTTGAATATTCAGTTGCAGAGAACCTTCTGAAAACCAGAGTTGTTTGCAGAGTCCTTAAAAATGTATTACTCTGTCTCACCTCCAAACACCTGTAATGTCTTGTATATGTGGATGTCTCAGTATAGAAACACACATGGAAAACCCCACACATTTCAAAGAAAGACATATTTCCCCCTGCAAGAACAAACACCTGGATTTTACTCCCAAGTACTGGTGTATCAGCACCATTCCTGGACCAGCCCAAACCCTTGAGTTTCTCACTTGCTTTAATACAATGCTTCTTTAGAGACCTGCCTCAAAAAGGGTGACATTTCTGCAGTACATTGGAGGGGAACATTCTTACCACAGAAAACAGGTTTAAAATTTAATGTCTAATTCTGGTTGTGTACCTTTTGGTGTTCCTAATAAAAGCCCAAATTACACCCAGACTATGTTACAAATGAAAATGTGACAATGTCATAAAGGGTCATGAGCCTGTAAAAGGTTTTGGGCACAGCTGTGGGCAGCCTGGTCCAAAGCAGAGCACAAGGCTATGGCCACCCTGATCACATGATAGGTGCATTTAATCTGTCATTTTGTTTTCAGAAGCATCCAGAAAGGAGGACAGAGAAGGAACATAATGACAAAGTGATTGCATACGACTTAGGACTGACTCAGCAGGTATATCTACATGGTAGAAGGCAAGGCTCACTGTACAATCCAGAGTTTGTAGAGCAGAAAACACACAACAGCAATAGCACATACAACCAGGCAAATAGTCTGCTTAAGAGATCTGTATCTTGCAGACTACAGTTGCCACACATCTGCCCAATTCCAAGCACAGCAAGAGAAACAAACTGTAGTCTTATTTGGTCTTAACACCTATCTACCTGGTGTTAACTAAGGTATACACCCCTAACTACTATATGCATTCATTAGAACACAAAGCCCTCCCACTGTGCTGGAAAGTGTGAGGAGAAACTTCAGGCTTCTTTCCCAAATGGTTTTCACATCTACTAAGTCATATTTATAGGTCCTAAGCAGCTCGTGCCAAGTGGATGAGGCTGGCATCCTCATTTACTGAAGTCCATGTGTGATGAGATACAGAGAGGCTACAAGAGTGCCCTTCCAGTTGGCTTACAGACAGGGTGAGAGAAAAGAAAAACGCACGAAGACTCTGGTATAAGAACAAAGGATTTAAGTTAGAGACTCTGATATAAATAAAATTGTGCTGAAATGCACTTGGAGCAGGCTCTACATGTTGCCACTGCAAGTGCTGTCCCTTTCAGCTGAGGAAGGTCTGGCTCTGTGGCTTATTGCTCAATTATAAAGGTAATCAAAGAACTAATTGAGCTTGGTCTGCCTGGTCTTTTGAGCCTTTTCCTATGGATTAACTTTTATTAGAGCTAACAGAGGACATGAGGAAAGCTGTAAAGGGCAAGGAGATGATAAGCCTAATATGTAAGAGGAATGATAGTAATATGTCATATTTCTGAAGCCAAAGTTGGGTTGTAGGAAGGAATATGACAGAGTCATGTACCTTTTAAAACCCTATAACCTGCATGGCATTTTAAACCTTTCTTGCAGTGTTTTGCCACCTCGATTGTTCATTTCTTTAACTGTGCTTCCAGCTTTTCTAGCCTGTTTTCAGCAAACCAGTGCCTCATGTAAATGAGATGATCTGCTTGTAACTGAAACTATGGACTATAGCTCTTTTCTTAGAACAAAATAATCTCAAGGATAAAACTTAGTTATCAATATGATATTAAAGATCTGCATGTATAATAGCATTTACATGAAGAAAAAAGAATTACAGAAGTGGCCCAGAACTAATGTAGACCAAGCGGAAGAAGGATGATTTCTTAAAGATGTTGTTCAAAGTGAACTTCATTGTTGGATGTGGGCCTCAAAATGAAGGTGCTTGGTTAAGTTATGTGAAAAAACAGCAATGAGTTACAGTTTCTGACACTTTCATGCTGTTTTTCTAAGACTAATAAAGAGAAAAAAAAATTGTTCTGCACTTCAGAGCAATTAGAATATTTTATGTTTTAAAATTGTTTTGGAGAGTGCATATTCTGCAAATGTCTTAGCTCATACTGGATAATGACGAGCAAGAGAAACAGAATGTCATGCTTTCTAAAACGTAAATATAAAGAGGCATTCTTTTCTCTTTCCAACGACTATCCTGTGCTACAATTACCTTTCTTTTGGCTGTCTAAATAATATTCTCTTGATGAAAAGGAAAGTGCTCATGGGAACTTCCATCACATGGTTACACAGGAAGAAAATAACTTATTTAATGCACAGCAGCTAGGATTCAAAGGGAAAGAATTAAAATTGAATATGCTCCCTGGCTGTGGGATTTTTGTTCATATTTGGTCTGGTATGAGATAAGAGCTATTGACTGGAAATACATGGCTAGTGTAAAGTTCAGAGTCAGGTGTTTGGGTACACACATTCTCTTCTGAAAGCTGATGCAATATAAGCCATTTTGGTGATGCTGATTCCCTCCTTCCAGGAGACAAGAGTATCATCTTCCACAGAAGACAACCTGGGGAGACCTTGACTGAAATTCAGGGGACGGTTCTTTCCAGCTCTGTGTAAAAATAGAAACCCAAGAGGGCACAAGCAAAGGATGATCAAAGAAATGACAAGTTTATCTTTTAAGAGTGAACTAAAAGTGTTTGTCTTACTTAGCTTAGCAAAACAGAGGTCAAGAGAGATCTGACTGAGCTCTGATGCATGCCTAACTGGAATGAGACTGCATGGCCATCTGTGATAGTAGCAGACAGAATTTAAGTGATCCTTTCCTGCCCTACTTTTTCACATTCATTTTCTTGGTGGGATTACCATTTACAGAAACTACTCTGCTTTGCAGTCTGGGGTGTTATTGATGCTTTCAAAGACATGTAAGGATGTCCCAGTAGGGCAGATACTTGCCTTGGTGAAACAAAGCCTCTGGATTTTGGACCAAATTTCCTGCTCCTGCACAGTATAAGAGCACACATGCCTCAGCCTATATGATCCTCCTAAAGTCAAATCTCTGCATGGTACAAAACCGTGATTCTAAGATACTAATATCATGAACAGAAATATACAGCAGAAGGGACAGCCCTTTATTCTTTAATTAACTCGCACAGTTCTTCAGCCATATCGTACATCAAGCCTGGCCATAAAAATGGCAATTTTATAGTGTGTATAAAAAGAATAAAATGATTCACAGAGATTGAAGATCCATTTACAGCAAAAGTATATGCCTGTTTGAGTACAACAGATTCCAAACAGATACATTACTGTGACCCATAAAACTACTTCAATAACTTATTTACTGTAACTTTGTGTGACATTGTCACAGATTATTAGTTTTGTAAAGGGTTTAGGTGCATCAGGTCATCATATTGTTCTCGAAGGGATTTTTTTTTTGGTCAGATGTGTGATGTTGGTGTGTAATGAATGGCCATTGTAATTCCTCGATATCCATTATTTTGCCTACAAATTGTTAGGATATAAAATGAATGGGCAAACACCAGAATAGTTTCGGAAATTCAAGACAAACCTAATTAAAATATATTTCACCTAAACTTTTTACCCTGAAAACTTGAAAGACAAGATTTAAATGCAACGTAATTATGACCAGTTTTAAAAAAAATAAAAAAAGATAAAGTTTAAAATGCATATGGGAATAAGAACTTAAATGCTGTAATCTCTGAAGAGAACCAGCAATCAAAGTCTAATATCCTCATATTGTGCCAGATAATGAAATATTAAGCTGGAGATAATAAGATTTCTTTCCACTGGATAGTCTTCAGCATAGTTAAACCTATGAATGAACAGCTGAAGTGTTTTATATAAGCAAAAGGTTATATGTCAAGGATTCTGAGGACTGAAAAAAAATCCCAGCCCATTTACTACACACATTATCCATTCCCTGTTAAAATTGTGCCATGATTAAATGCATTTCAAGAAAGACCGCTCGTGTGCACTGAGGGGGACTGGGGATGCGATGGACACTTTGTATCCAGCTTCCCTAAGGAAACAAAGGCTGGGTAATTGTGCTGCATGTCTGTGCACACCTATGCCTCCATCCTATTTGGAGTAAACACAAATATTTCCATCAACTTTGACAAAAAGGCAGAGATATTAAGATGTTAAAATTCCTAAAAAGTTCCAGAGAACTGGGAAAGATAATTGAGAGATGTGTTAGCAGCCTCTGATGGAACGAACAGATGGGTACAAGTCACCCGCATCAGCCTCTGAGAAGCCAACACTGGCACAAAAAGTCATAGGAAACCAAACTAAATTCATCCCCTGACCCATGGAGCTGCCAACTCTTTAACATGCCAGTGAGGTGCAAGAACACTGGCAAAATAATTACTGCACTGACTGTTTATGGTACTGGATTTCTGTGGTCATTCACCAGAGGTTTTATATTTTGAGCTACAAGGAGTAGAGGAGTCCTGCGTGCCCTCTATGGAGCAGAAAGAGAAAATTTTTACACTCTAAATAAAAGTGCAGAAGAGAAATACTTCTCCTGGGGTCTTACAAAACCCTATAAGGCAAGCACAACTCAGTAAAACACAGCTGCTGCCTCCTTTAACTTCATCTGGAAATCCAAGGCAACCATCTCAGAAAAACCTTTAACATGCGAACCAGAAATTACATACACACCCCTTGAGGATCAATTCAAAGGTCTATGGAGTGAGTTTCTACCTCAGAGCTTGACAGGAAGAGGTCCTTGCAGAAGAACATTGATGAGGACATAGGCAGAGTGTCCATTCCTCTGGGACTCCCTCCCACCTTCTTGCAGTGGAGGGACTTGCATCTAACAAGTTACAAGTGGGCCATTACCTGTAATAGCTACCACTGGCCCTCTTTCCTTCCAATTTCTTTAATGCCTTTTTTTCCTATCCTGCTTTTTGATGGATGTTTGGTCACTTTTACAGAACTGGTATGGATGTTTTGCCAATTTTCAAAAATGCCTTTGAAACCACAAACCATGATGCTCTACATGCTCTGCATCACCATGCTCTACATCATCAGCCTGCTCTACAATGAACAAAAAAAGAACAATCTCTCACACTATTTTTCAAAGTGTATTAAATTGCTAACACAGTGAGATGAGCAGTGTTTTCTCATGGAATAGTTTTCGAATGTATGCTCTCTTCCATGTGCTTATGAATGCTTATGCTCCTGTTAACTATCACAAATATTCACAGGACATCTCTGCTTCATTGTGATTTACAATTGCCCATTGATTAATCTCTTTCCTTCATCTGCATTTTCACATGATCCCTTTTGTAGACAAATTGTGAAGAGGCAGACTTGGTCATAAAGCCAGCATCAAAGTCAGGGACCATAGGAGCTAGGTGGAGTTTTGTTTTCAAAAAGGGAAAAAATATGAAGATTGTATAAGCTGGATGGGGAAGTTCAGACTGGGAGTCAACCCACCAAACCACTGCAGAGTACAAGATCAGACATAGAGTGTTGCTGCACCGTGAATGCAACATTGCAATTAAAGCATGGGATGCCAATGTAAGTAACACTTTTTTCTTGTATGTGTGAGTTTGTTTTTTTTTTATTTTATTTTTTTATTTCTGCTGATTTTTTTGTTAAGTAGGATCCCACAGAAGTACCGTTCCTTAACACATAAGTAAAATTGCTGTAGAAAACATGCATAGAGAATGTGTATTTACATTTGTAGCTGAACTACCTTTCTAGCAAAGGCAAAGCCAGTTTCTCCTGGGAACATATTTGGTCTTTGCAAAACACTGAACATGTTGGGATTTTTCTTCTCTTTCTAAAATAAACTACAGTAATGCACAAAGAAGGTGGCAGATGGTCGCTTCTTAATCTGCACATGAAATATCTTCCAGAAACAGAATTTGTTTCTTAATGTCTCAAAGTCCATATTAATTATACACACTAACAGAGGGGCAGTACTGAAAATGACTGGATCTCGTTGTGAGCCTGCACAGGCTTCAGTGTGGAGTTTAATTGTTGTTCCTCATAATGCAGCTGAAAAGCTCAGACAATGAAATTTTGCCAGGTGGTTGTTGATAACACAAGACGTTGAGCCGCTTTTTCTGCTGCAAACTACTAGGGGAAAAGCAGGCCGCAAAATCTCCCCTGGGTTTGAGGATTTGGGATTTTTTTTAAGTATGGGATAGTATTTGTGTTTTTTTTCGAGGTGACAACAAGGTCTACTGAGTACCTTGTGAGACTTTAAAATAAGCTATAGGTGGCATTTGATTGCCATAGAGGCCCTGTCCTGACCTTCTGCCAGGGCTTAATACTCCATAGCTTACTATCAGTCACTGAACTGCAAGAAAATATGTTTTCAATATACACATTAAGAAATCAGATTAATTACACACCCACACTCTTGTGAAGCTGCAAACCTGCCGTAGAGAAACCAGCTATTTTATTATGCTGAAAGGAAGAAAAATACCATGGCAACTTTCCTGTGCTATTTAATCACATTTACTGAAATGTTATTAGGTGCTTTTGAAATAAAATGGCAGGAAATAATCTATAAAAAATAATGTGGTTTTAAACACAGAGACCTTGAATTTGAGTGTAAAAAGGGATCCAACTCTCTAATTTAGTGGAACCAGTA
Organism: Pyrocephalus nanus; assembly: GCA_038380795.1. Classification (NCBI taxonomy): domain Eukaryota; kingdom Metazoa; phylum Chordata; class Aves; order Passeriformes; family Tyrannidae; genus Pyrocephalus; species Pyrocephalus nanus. Next base: position 18,690,246 of record CM076264.1, on the reverse strand, counting down.
TGATTAAAAATAATTACATTTGTAAAGTGAACATTTGGAGAAAAGAAATGATTAATGTGCTTAGTAATAACATCCATCTAATTTGTATAATGAGCATTTTCATTTAAAACCATGTTTTCATTCAAAATATGAGGAGATTAAAAAGAAATAACACAGAGCTGTTAGCATCATCTACTCATATTTCATCAGCATTCCAATTTTGAGTATGGCATGGCTTTGTGGCCATCCAGTCTTTACAAAAAAATCCAAGAACAACAACTTGTAATTAAATTTTTCAGTTTATAAACTCACATACATGCCATGAAACATTAATTGTGGCAAATCAAAAGAAATACCAGACATTTTAATACTGACTGCTCGCCATGTCAGCAAAAGCACAGAAGTTAGTAATCTATATGAATATAAATTAATATTCATTTGAGCTCTATTAACTGTCCCTGATAACAACCTCGGGAAATATTATTTTGTCTTACTGTTTGTGGTTATAACCTTAGATTGTCAGCTTATTTTTGCTCCATCCCAGACTGCCCCCTCTTTTTTTCTACAAAGGGCTTGTTCATCTTTTTTATTGTAGCAGGTGATAGAGGATCGTGAGCTGGATACTCTATAGCTCTTTGAGTTAGCCTCCTAAAAGGATGCAAAACGAGAAATCATTTAATTTAAAGAAACAGAGATGTTGTTTCTTAGAACATGCCTTAAAAATCTGCAGCATGAGACCTGCTGTCTCAAAGTCCACCCTGCTCCCATGGCACATATTGCAGGAGCATCTCTCCCTTTTCAGGACTCTGCCTGTTGGCTACTACTTGGAGACTGGCATGGCCTGGCCTGCCCTAGGCTAGAAAATCAAACCCTGCAGTAGAAGAGAAGATGCTGGCTCGTGCCACCCCAGGAAATGTGTTGCTACAGTCCGGGGAATGCCTATGTGACCCTGACGGGTCACTGATGCCACCCCTGTCTCACATGCCTGCACCCACATCCCATAATATCAGTGCTCTGTGTCTCACACCAAAGATGAGTTCTGACTCTGTCTTGAAGGTGGAAAACAAACCTGCTCCTAAAGAAGGCATTTCACCGTCTTCAGATTAACAGGCTTCCACTGCAAGTGATCTGAAAACCCTGTAAATACCAAGAGCCCTGCACTGAGATGGCATCTGAAGGTTCACAGTGGCCTGGAAAGCCCTAAGGGGTTCGCACAGACGTCACCCAGCACAGACACTGCAGAGGGTCTCAGAGCCTCCCTGCTTTCCTGCTAAATCCCGAGATGTGGTACACCAGTCTCAGAAATACAGCATCACGCTTCACCTGAAAGCTTCTTCATGCTTTATAGACACCCTGTATCTGCATCTCACCCTTCTCCCTGATGGAAATAAAGAAGTGTCTGAAGGAGTTTTCTAGGAAAGCAGCCACTTAACTCACTGCTTAAGTGAATAGCTAAAAACATACCCTAAAAACTCAAAATTTATCCAAATCTGGTGGGCAGGAAGAGAGGATAATCCAGAGAACAGGTGCAGGTCAGCTCTAGCTCTAACTTTAGCATTCCTTTCTATTCTCTATAATTTAACTGTTCCTTTAAGTGTATGTCTCTGATGTAGTTCACTGCATTTCAGGTCAAATTCAAGAAAAGTTCTACAGGAAAATGGAACCTCATTTATATTACTTCTCTAATGCAGTGGTTGTTTAGAATAACTTCATTTCCATCCATTCCCTAAAGGTTTTTCAAACAAAATATGTTTTCCATTTTCTGGCTAAATGAATGGAGAGGAAAAGAAAACAGTTCACATTCAATCCAAATTACTGTAAGGCACTAAAAAAGAGAATTCTGTTCTCAGTTCTCATTTTTCAAGGAGACTTCAACAGGAATTAAAAAAAAAAAAAGGTAATTTCCACAAACTTTCTCTAAGTGTGTCACGTTCTGTTTTCTGAATGCTTAATAACACTTTCACGCTTGCAGACTTATTAAATGAGACAAGGACATTGAATTTCTCCTGTGTCTCTAGCCTTGTCTATGCCAGAAAAGTTTAAATTTTTATGTTGTCTGACTAAGCTGGTTATAACTGTCTGTGCTCCCAGCACTAAAAGACTGAAAGTTACAAGAGAGTTACAAAAACATAATCTAATATTTTATGTGTTAGATGCCCAAGGTCAAGGGTGCAAATCCCTTAGCCTGAGTGGTGCATCAATGGAAAATTAATGGGGCTGTTAAATGTTAAGAGGTGTTTTAGTCACGTTATTATGCTGGGTAGCAGGGCACAGGGCTGAGATGCTATGGAGGGCAAAGCAGATGATCTAATAAAGTAACCTTGCAAGGGCGTCTCTTTTCTCATCTGAGGGGCAACAATCTGCCACGACTGAGGTGAAGGAATTTCTTCCACCAGCTCCTCTGCCACAGAGATCATATCCTTCATATGCACTGCACCACAAGATAAACAGGAGTGTTTGTTGCTACAGCAGCCACTAGAGTTTCTTCACCTTTTCTTTCCACTATTCTTTCATAAGGAGAGAGGTTTTTCCCAGCCCCCACAGTTCTTACCTTCTGCTGCTGTTCTGCAAGTATACTTCCCTTTAAGAAAAAAAGGTCAGGATAGGAAAGCAGACTGTCATTTCTAAGGTAAGACAACTAAGAATCTGTCATGACCATTATTCAACTAATCAGGGATAACGTCAACGACCTCATTCTGTCAAAAAATATGTACAACAATGACCTCTTCCTTTATCAGGAGCAATGGGATACGACAGCAGAGCCATTATTACTGTGTAGATAAGAAAGCATCCTTTGCTGTTCCCCTGAACAGTAATGTTTGCCCATAGGTTTTTCTAATGCCTCCCATTTCTCATGTCTGGCATATTTTGATTCCGATAATAATATTATATTTAAATTTCCTTGTACTAGTTTGCAGATATACCTCACTAATGAGAATTAATTGCTGATGGTGGGATACGGTGTTAATTTGGGGAGGGCTGGCAACGTCATTTACTTAGCAAAGGACAGATGGCGATTGTGGCCTGGCTGCAGTTTAGCTGGGAAACTTGCACACAGGGTAATTGAACCATTCTGTTGTACAAACTTCTCAGATAATTGGTAGTGGCTTAGAGCCTTATTATTCTAGTTCAGAGTCCATGACCTGCATTTCCAAAGTGATTAACAAATTTTAACCCATTGTAATAAATTTGCAAGGACCATTGCAATTTTAGAGACTTATGCTCTGCATAAAGCCAGGCCAAAGATCAATACTGAATAATCTCTGCATTGACCCTGTAATTTCTGACTGAGCAATAGTATTTACTTTAGGGAGACGTCACAAGAAGATCATTCACCCCAACTTGAGGTTTGCTGTTCCTTCCTTTTTAAATATTTCCACTTTAATTATATATTCATTTTGGCCAGCTTGATTTTCCAGCCAATTATTTTCATGATGCCTTTTTTCCCCCTAGAGATTTCCAGTATTAAAAAATCCCTGCGCTTCTCCCTGAGCCTAAAGTCTTTTTGCAGTTTTTGTTTGTGAGGAGCTGAGTGTCAAAGACACTATGAGAAATCAATGAACCCCAAATTGCCTTTCTTTTTTTTTTTTTTTTTTTTTTGAAAATAAATCTTTAGGGGACAGAAAAAGAAGTGGAAGGCTGAGAAGCCAGAGGCATGTGCAAAGAATCCCTTAACAGTTTTTAAATTAAATTCCTTAATGCCATTCTCATTAAAAAGTTTTTCCTGCCAAATGCTGTTTGCTTATGACTTCAAACTGCCTGCATTAATGATGAATAACTCTTCCGAAAGGTATTTACATATTTACATGTTGCCTTGTCACTGCCACAGACAGCAGTTTTATGAAGTGCGAGAGAAAGAAAGAGGGAAAAACTAGGGAATGAACCTCACAAATTGAGACTCTGTACTCACTGCAAATGACCACTTGATAGTGCAGGACAAGCGCTTTCAACACGTGGACCGGGAAAGCATTCCTGTGCCATGTTATAATGATTTGCCACAGGCAAATATTTGCAGAAGTCATCAGCTCGCATTCTGTTGGCTGCTACTCTTGCAATGCTCAGTTCCTTTCCTGAGACAGCATTTTGTGAGATACTCAACACCATCGAACCAGTAGGAACTACAGTGTGCTTTCCTGGATGTATAATCTTCTGCTGATTGTGCTTAAGGGGTAGTTCAAATAAAGCAAAGGTACCAGTCTCACAGGACCCATACAAAGCGGTTGTATCCATTACTATTTTTCATTCTACTAATTCTACAATTTTCACTGTTCTTCAGGTTTTTTTGTTTCATAGAATCATAGAATTAACTGGGTTGGAAGAGACCTCCGAGATCATCAAGTCCAACTCCTGATCCAACCCCACTGTGATTACTAGCTCATGGCACTCATCCAGCCTCATCTTAAAAACCTCCAGGGACAGTGAATCCACCACCTCTCTGGGCAGGCCATTCCAATGCCTGATCACTCTCTCTGTAAAGGACTTCTTTCTAATATCCAGCCTAAACCTCCCCTGGCAGAGCTTAAGCCTGTGCCCTCTTGTCCTACTGCTGATTGCCTGGGAGAAGAGACCAACCCCCACCTGGTTACAACCTCCTTTCAGGGAGTTGTAGAGAGTGATGAAGTCACCCCTGAGCCTCCTCTTCTCCAGGCTAAACAACCCCATCTCCCTCAGCCTCTCCTCATACGACTTTTGCTCAAGGCTTTGTTTGTTTTGTTTGATTGTTTGTTTTTCCTGACAGAGACTGGACAGTTTCTTCCAGACCACAGAAACAGATATTGTAGACTACTCAGTCCAATCAGGTTCCTGGGCCACCCTTCAGATATGAGACCATTTTTTTGCTGACTCCCTATTTACTAATTCTTTTAGGTATCAGTAGACATACTTGCAATTGGTTCAATAACAGAGGTGTGAGATGAATGAGATGAATGTAGACATTTTGCAGAAATCGACAGACATGCCGACATCAGGGATAACCATGTCCAAGCTCACTCTCAAAAACAGACTCACCCTTCTGCCCAGTGCTAACAGTTCATTTCATCCTGAAATCCAAAATTCTCCTAACTGAAAGAGCCAAGCTCATGCTGAGCTGAACGCAACCAAGTAAGGAACAGCTCAGCTCACTGTAGTTTGAACTACAACCCTATTCAAACCAATAGTGTAGACAGCAGTATAAACCTTGAGACTTCACATGCTTATGCCCACTTCCACACCTGCAGCTAGGCACCCAGAGATACACCTCCCTGACGTGCTCCTGCTTTCCCTTACTTCTCTCCTCCCTCCAGTGTCTACCATGCCAAACCCCAACAACCCAATAAGGGCAGCATGCCACCATTTCCTTTTTTTTCCCTATCTCTGAGAGGCCTTATAAGATTGCAATTGCTTGCAAAGCATATCTACTGATCAGTTCAGGCCTTGACTATCTCCCAAAAGCCTTCCTACAGAGGATAAACAATCAGTCACTTGTGAATTGAAAGATGCAGGTTCAATCTGACTCACTTGCACTCTGGTTGTACTTTATATTAAAAGTCTACTGGATAAACTACACAAAATTAAACACTGCTTGGAAGGCCAAATATGAACTGGAAAAAACAAAGCCACTACAGATGTCCAAATAATTTTCTTTCACACCAATTATAAAGCTCCATGCCAATGTGCAGTAACAACAGGTTTCCAATTACACACATTTAAACACTGAGCAGGACCTGAGGATATATAATATACAAGGCTAGAGGTAAAAAGGAACAGTGAATACACAGGGTGTGTGTGCTACTGGCACGATTTGTTTCAAGTAGTACAGTAGATAGAAAATATGTGCATTTATGGAAGTTGCAGCAGTCCCTGCTGCCCTGAGAATCTGTGAATAAATCAAATACCTGGACAGTGCTTCCTTGGTTGCTGCACCGTGGGTGCAATTTCAGTGTAGTTTCTGTAAATTTGGCTTGGCTGAGCAGAGACAGGAAGCGTCGGGTTTCAAGAGATGCGCATGCAGACCTGCCTGCCCTTGCACATCCCAACCTCACACAGTGCAGATTGCCCAGCTGGGGCAAAATGAGACTGATCCAGAGCAAGCAGCAGCAGAGCTATATCCGTCATAGACAGATTTTTAAACCTCGGGGCTGTATCTCACTAGCTAAATGACACACTTTCCAAAATGCAACAGGCTATCCCCTCAGGGTGCGGCACGGTAGTATAAGCATACTCAGAGCTTCAGCAGGCTTGGCAATATGCTCTGTTGAGTATGCACATATTCAGGGTAGACACAGTCCCCCCTCAGTGGAAAAGCAAGGGATAGATGGAGAGCTGGATGGTCGGAAAGAAACCTGGCTGGAGGGTGAGTGCACGTTGGTAAAATGTACATCTGTACATATGTTAATAATTTTACTGCTACCCTTTAAACTGAGTGCATTTGGAATACCAGCTATATAGCACCACAAGCCATGTGGAGTAAATTCTGAAGAAAGGAATTAAATATGCAGTTAATTTTTCCATGGGTTAGAACTAGATTTTACTTGCTACACAGATTCCCAAGGAGACCCATTTGAGAGAACTAATGAAACATTAATGACTTGCAAAAGATTTTTAAGAGTGGTACTTTAGGAACTATTTGGCTTTGGTGAAAGGTTTGACTGCCTGATAACCCTAGAGCCTGCAGTTATAGTACAATATTTATAAATGGAAGAGACATTTACAGCCTCATAAAAGCTTCTGTTTATTGTTATCAAATTGCAGTGTTGCACTGAAACATTAATATGTAGCTTAACCTGTTTCTTGCAGCTCTGTTATGAGAGAGCAGCTCTGTTATGATTAAGTAGCTGAGCAAGCATAATGGACAGAAAACTAGCAAATGCCAAGTGACAGGGACAATGTATGACAATAAAAGAAAACAATCCAAACACTGCTACCAAATCTGTAGCATGCCTTTGGCTCTGAGCTATCCAACTCAAGAGCACAGGTAGTGCAATGTTTCCTGTGAACAAGAAGTTGCTTTACACTGACTGAATCCTCTGATGTCCTGATGCTGTAGGACAAAGCACAGATCACAAATCTCACTAAAACAGGTATGATCAGAGTACTGGGGAGTAAATGGGCTAATACATTCTCCTGCACACTCTCTTGCTTAGCAGATATCCGTCCATTTCTCCCTTGGCCCCTGCACTGACTTTTTCGGGAATACTGCTCTGCTCCTGTATGTACAGCTACAGGGACTGAATAAACGTACAAGAAACAACACCTTATTTGACTGGGTAGACTTATATCTTGATCCTGAAATGTGTAGGGTTTGGTGTGGGAGCTGGGCAATGAGCTGTCCTGGATATATTTGAAAATTTCCAGTGCACAGGCAAGTTTTGACTAGGAACCCAGTGCCTTGGAAATGCAACACAGCAGGACAATGGAAGAAGGATATGGCTGTGAAAACTTTTGTTACCCCTGTTCCACCTGGTTAAGTAGCACATTTCACATAGAACAGCAGCCTCTGTACAGCTGCTGGTGAATCAGAAATAGCATGATACTTTATTTTCCTCTCTGATGGATATACACCCATGGCAGGCTCTGAACAAATGTATTTCAATTTAAAATATTATGAGTTCATAAAGGATTGCAGAACTGACATTGATGCTTTTATTGTCAAATCGGTTCAGCATATAACCTCTCTCCTTCAAGGAAAGTCTTGAGCAAATAGACCTTGCAAAGTGATGTGAAGGTTAATGAGCATAGTCCTTGTGTGGCTAAAACTGACAGAACAATGCTACAGTGGCTGCTTCTTTATTTGAGATCCCCAAGGTGGCTTGTGGAAGTTGTAACTCTTTGCCCTGCTTGTGGCCCAAGATCCTTCTGTGAATTACATCTTGCCTAAAGCACTGTGTCAATCTTAGTGACAGGCTGTGAGGTACAGCTCGGTCACATATCTTTTAGCACAGTGTCTTGCTGGAAGCACCAGTACTTCAGGAGATCCTTTCCAGAGGAGATGGAAAGGGCTCAAAATACAAGTTACCAGAATAATGTACACCCTAACCTCTTTTCCAATTAGCTTGGAATGAAACTCCATAGATCCCTAAAATTCAAAGATGGAAAGTGACCTGAAATGGACTTTTCAGCTTTTTGTCTGAAAATAGAATGCCTTTAACAATCCAGCAGGAATAGTGTTTGCCACTGAAATATCTTTTGGATATCAATTTCCCATCCAGCTCTATGAATTTCTAATGAATTCCTAAGGGACCAGTCTTCCTAAATCCCATAAGCATTTTGGAAAGCCTCATTTTATTTTTCCTTTCTACCCACTGAGAACATGAATCTGGTGTTCCATATTTCAATGATCTTTTTTGTTACAACCTGTTAGGCAAAACATCAGCGAGACACTACAAAGGTCCTCAAGGTCTTTTCATCATGCACATCTCAGTGCCTTTAATACAGCTGACACACACACCGTAGGAGGGCTTTATGTTCCATCTTCAGCACTCTGGATTACAAGTAGCAGGAGTGTTCTACAGACCAGAGGTGCAACACACTGCAGAAGTGCTCCTCGTGGGCATGCTTGTAAAGCGCTGGGGAAACGGATTATAGAAAACTGTATGCCTGAAAATCTTACCCGGGCTAATGGCAAGAAAATAATGAACTGGGAAATAATTGAGAAACCAAAACAACCACACCACACCACCTCTCTCCCCCAGGCTGAAATATTCACCTTTTTGGAAGGGCACAGATTCTAGGATCAGTGTGAATACATAAGGTTAACTACTGAGCTACCCGTTTCACTGTGGGTTACACTCAGCTAAAACAGAAGGGCTTAATCACTGGTCTTCATTCACAAATTTCAAATGAAACTAGACCTGGTCAGGAATCTACAGAAGCACCTCTGCTGCCATACACACCAGTGGGTCCCACCATGGATATGGATGATCAGACTGAGTCCTTAGATTTGTAGGACAAGAGGAAATAAGGACAGAAGAAACTCAGTAATTGTCTGTCCATCCTCCTTCCAATCATCTTACATTCCTCCTTAACCATGAAATGTTTATTTTGCATGTGTGGCTTCATATTAAGGCTTAGTATCTTTTCTTCCTCTCCTTAGGAATGTAGAGACTTAATATGAGCCACTAAGAATAAAAAAAGAAAAGAGTCTTTTGGCAATAGTAATGCAGCCTTGTATATCTTTACTTTTTCAGTTCATGCCCTGCATCCTTTTTGACTCGTTCCCTGCTGAAACCAGCATGATAAGTGCAAATTTAAAATTGGTTCTTAATTTGAAGACCTTTGAGTTTTGGTACTCTAGACTTGTATTTTCAAACTTTATGGCATTTATACCAAGGCACCAGGGTTATTTAAATTTATTTTTCATTATCAGTAAAAGAGCCTTCAATATATTATGATTATTTGAACACAAGTGCCTGAAACAAACAAAAAGTAAGGGGAATGCTTTTAACTCTCAAGTATTAGCACTAACTAGTTTTTCATAAGGGAAATATCCTATCTTTTTCTGCAGTTTACTTAAGAATTTCAGGAAAACAGAGATGAAGCTCTTAAAGTAATTGTCCATGTAAAAGCTTCTCTGATCATCTAACTCCCCTCCCAAAAAATGTTCTGATTAGTTTGTTTCCTAGTGACCATAACATTAGAAAACAAATATTTTACTAGTGTCACACTGTCATCCCATTTCAAATGCTGAAAAGAGTATGCAATGAAGGCCAAACACATAAAACTTTATTTCTAGCTGTAAGTACAGTTTCCTTATCGTGCAGACCTCAACCTAAATGCACGCACAGAGTGCCCCGAGATGCCTTCCTCCGGTCCCACCTGCTAGCTCACTTGTGTGACCCAAACTGCTGTCATGGGTGCTTGCCAGCTGTATTGACTCTAATTGCATTCTGCAATTTCCCTCTCTTGGCAGCTCTGGGGAGGCCTTCCCTGCTGGAAAACAGAGGAGGCACAGACATCCCATCATTGCAGAACACAGCTCTGGCACTCCTGGCTGAGGAAGCGGCAGCCCTCGGAGCTTGCCTCCTGGGAATGGGCCCTGCAGTAAGATCACCGGCTTAGCCTGGGCGACAGCAGCAGGGGCACAGAGGTGTCACACCTTGCTGTGCTCAATTCAACAGCAATTGCTACTGCCAGCCTTGTGCCACATAAGCCGGCCCCAGTGAGATGTACACGTAGCACAGGAGGAAGCTCTGCCGGCAGCAGGGTGAGCTGAGGCTGTGCCTAGGCCATGGAGAGAAAGAACAGAGATGAAATAAGGCTCCACCCCACATATTCCTCTAGCAGAAGCCAACAAACAATTACTGCAATTTACAGCTGTCAGCTCCAAAACATAATTAATGTGCAATCACAGCCAGACGACCATCTTAAGGGAGAACTTGGTTTACTTAGCTCACTTATCCATAGTAAAAAGGACTTCATTTTCAGGGATCACTGCTAATGGCAGACAGTTTCTTGGGGGCCATCAGGATTTAAGCAGATGTGGGAACAGATGGCAGGACAATAATGCTTTTTTGTATGATTGACTAATGCCAATGGTAATAAAGATATTTTGCCAATCTTAGATCAAGCAACAAGGAATTTTTATCCCAGGAGATGACAGGAGTTGAATATTTCTTTTCTTTGCGTGTTTGTAAGCACCAAGAAGTCCTCACAAACTACACTCAGCAATGTTTTTGCCTTCTTTCCTTCAACCTAAGAAATAGTTTTTATCTGTATATTTTGAAAAAAGGTAATACAAATATTTAATCAGTTTTGTCCTGTCTCGACTCTGTTGAAAGCAGGATGACACATATACCAAAGCAAGGGAGTAAAATCTGTCCAGCAGAAGGGAAAATTTATGGTTGCAATTTTGCAGAGGGGTCCCTATGATGCAGTAAACTGCAAGAGTGAAGCATGAAGAGTTTATTAAAGCCATAAGAATCCTGAGATGAGATTACTGCCTTTATACTCTGCCACGCTTCAGATTTGATAACGCATGTCTCCCACCAACCCCCTCCCTCTGCCAGCTCTCCCAGACAGGCACAGAGAGGAAAAAATCCGCAGTAGATTGATTTTGATTTCATATGTAGCGTTCTCATTAATTTTCAAGGCATCATCTCGTGCAGATCAAAGTGGCAGAAGACGCTGACATCAGCTTTCATATCTGAGAGGTTATCACTCCCTGATGATAAAAATGCTGGATTATCAAGGAGTGCATCTGAAAGTCTATAGCTACTGTAAAAAGCATTGTGACATATAAATGCACAATGTGACACCATTACTGTATCATCTTTACTGGAACACTTAGCAAACATTTTCAGTGTCACCAAATGACAGTCATGCCTCTAATTTTATTTCTCAGTTTTGTAGCCTTGGAAACTATAATTTGGGGGGATAGCACTTTTTTTTTTCTTTGTCCTGACTGCCTCCAGCTCTGACATGCAGTGGAAAATGTGCCATAAAAGATCTGGACCAGCATGGCCAAGAAGTCTTTCGCCTTTTTCAGAGCTGCTGCTGAAATGTCATTGTAACAGCAAATGATCCCTTAACACCACCATTAGAAATGCTTATTTTAACATTTCAGTTTGTTGGGTTTTTTACACTTGGTTTGCTTTCATGCAGAACCTCAGGAGTAAGAGACGTTGTTCTGTGGGCTTTATACAAACTATGACCTCTTATTTGCTTCTTCTGTTAGCAGGGGAGACAAGTCAAGCAAAATCCTGTAACTTTCTCTAGTCTTCCTGCTTAATGCTCAGTACTGAGAGAGTTCTAAAACCACTCAGGGCATAAAATAAATGGGAAAACATTTTTCCAATAACCATGTAGCATATCACCTCTGGTACTTTCTGATTTGTGACAGCAGAGAGAAGGCTTGCAAATTCTCTGTTAAGCAGTTTCATTCACAGCTACTCTTCTTCCTTGTTCTATTTCCTACCATTCAGTATAGCATGCTTAGGGATGAATTCACAGCAGAAATACAGAGGAAGGGCTACCTAAAGAAGCTTGGACATTCAGCTATACATTTCTCTGAAAGCCTGGTTTGCTGTACTGCCCTAAGGAAGTTTTAGAGAAAACAAACCTGTAATATTTCTTCCCATGCTGGGAATCATACAGGAGAACAGATCTATCCTTTCCAGATAATTGCAGTGAGATCAAAATGCACCTCACTCGAAGTCATAACATGTTCACATACTACAAGGACTGTAAAAGTAAGGGGAGAAAGTATACTTGTAGCACACCTCATTTAGGTTTGTTTCTTGTCAACCACTGAGGAGGTAGGGAGGAAGGAGAAGGCTATATTCTTGTTTACCACAGATCTAAAACAGTGCAGAAATCTTCAATCACAATTACTGCATGAAGACTAAACTTCAAAATGCAATTCTAAAATCAATTATGAAACTGTTAAAACACCATCAAAAAGTTCCGTGTGAGCAGACCAAAAGAAATTTATTTTTATAGCTCTAGCCTTGGCCCACCTACCAACAGCCTACCAATTCAGACTTAGTGCATCTCTACATACTACAGTTGGTTCTGCACTGCTGCACTGAGTAAAGCACTGCATCTCAACTCTGTCTCAGTGCTTTCCTGATTATCTTTGATCTGAGAGAGGACACAAGAGTATTGCTTAAGATGTAGATCACATGCCTCGGTGAGAAACTCAAGACACTTGATCAAGTTTATCTGAGACAAAAGTGAGATGCACAAAGGCAAATGCAGTAGAAGCAAACTGAAATCAAGAGTCATGTCCTTAGGGACAGGGCAAACATCATCTGCAGAAGAAGGCCACGTGCCAGTAGCATAAATTACAGACAAGAAACTATAAAATCACAATCACCATCACAATAGTTCATCCTGATATTAAAATGACCTATTACTTGGTGGGTATGTTTTATCAAGCTTATTGTAGAGGAGCTATTTGTGTTGCTGATAATGGTTTGTCTGTGGCTTTGAGTTGACTGTAGGCTCCAGAAAGCATCAAAGAGTGCACACACCCAGATGGTCTGGATGTGAGCTCAGGCTAACCTGTTGGTTGTGCTGCATAAGCTTGCTTTGAACTAGCCCATTCACTGTATCTACTCCAGGTATCCTAAGGAACTATGTAGATGACTGACAAAAACAAACCCTTTCCAAGGAAAGTGACTAACCTTACCAAAACCCCCCAAACAAAAGTACAGATGGCTGAATAATGGGAATAGCTGTTTGGTTTGTGATTAGGAATAATAAATTGCCATGCAGAGGGGAAAAAAAAAATCCTAACCAAAAGAACAAACCACAAAAACCAAACAGCAAAGAGTGCTATGCTAGGATAACCTGAATAGGAATTGCATAAAATGCCTTTTTGGAAAGTAATCAACCATCTCCTTTATATACAGTGTGAGGTCACAATCACTGAAACACTGAATAATGCATAACTCTCTTTTTCTTAAATGTAAAGAGCGAGCCTGTGATACAAGATCAATATGATGAGTACTTAAACACGTTCTAGACAGAACTCAGACTGAAGACATAATGATGAAATACCACCAGCAGAAGTAATAATACCTCCTGTCAGTACTCGTAACAGTCCAAATGCAATTTATTGACTAGAACCGTGAAGAAAATATTTCTGTTCAGTGAAGTCTCATGTCATTATGAAATGAATTTGTATTGCAAAATAGCACAGAAGTTAATATTTCTTGTGAACCTTAAAAATACTGAAAAATTCTTGTGAAACTTGTGGAAGACCAAAAAGCTGTGTTTTCATATAGCTGAATCTTTTGTTTAAAAAGAGAAGAGGATGTTTTAAATCAACACTGAAGCAATATAAAAGAAAATAGAGAACATTTTAGCATAAAATGAATGTTGTAGTACAAAAGTCTCAATGGAATTAAACAGTATGAAAATTAAATGTTTTAACTAATTGAGACAATTCAGCATTACTTAAATGACATGAACAAACTGTTTGCTTCCACCCCTACCAATTGAAAAAAGGCATCAAAATGTAAATGCGCCCATGAAATTTCTGCTTTGCTGAAACTGCACTATTCCAGTGGAAAAAAAATATTTTGATACATTTCTTATTTGTACATATAAAATATGGAGTCTCCTGCAAAAAAAAAGAGGCTCCACTGTTCATGGGTAAGCAAACTGGCTGTGACAGTACGACCCTGGTTTTTTTGCAACTCTTATCTGAGCAACTCTTATCGAAGCTGGTAGATGGTGATGTCTTTACAAAATGGTGTTCCTTTTAGCTCAGTATGTAAATATTTGTAATGACATCTTCAGATCATGCCTGGAAAATTTCTCTGTTCAGCTGAATTTTGAGAGCTACAGCATGTTTGATGGGACCAGATGCAACTCAGATGTGTTGACGGGGATTTAGAAGGACCAATCCTAGTTAGTATCACTAAAAGTCTATATCAGATTATGACCTTCCCATATTCAAAATGTAACATCATTAAGGACAACACAGGCTATCACAATGCTCTTCTACAACCATCTACTTACTTTTCCGACTTGTCGATTCAGGTGAGGCTCTTTGCAATTATTCAGCAACACTACACTGATAAATCCAAGAATCTCACTGATGTTCTCAGACTGCTTTTTACTGCAGAGCTTCTGGACATTTTACACACAAAGTGAGTGTCCTTTGAATGCCAAAGAAAACCCTCTTTGCCAGCTAGGGCGGGTGAGGATCTGCTAACCCAAATGAAAAACTGCTACTGAAGACACAACTTGGAATTTTAAAACCTAGATCATCCCAAGTCTCTTCTGCCCATCATAAGGTTACTATTTAACCTGCAAAATTGTATTTGATTAAGAGGTCAAGCTTTTAAAGGAGTTCATATTTTGATGCTATCGGCAGTGAACCTGTTGAGTTAATGCCTATATTAGGTCACCAAGTCAAGTATTCTGGTCTATTAATATTTATAGACAAGCAACTGACTCAAGATATTTGGCACCTACACAGTGCATTACTTGGGTATACACCCTGAATGCAGGAGATGGCAAATAGCATGACTTTCAATTTATAGAACAAAAGAAAACAAGACGCAGAGGGAACGGACTGGCACGTGCTTGCCCAAGATGACTGTGAATCCCATGATGCTAGGAAATTGCCTCAGCAATTCTGGCAGCTGTCCCTTCGGAGACACAATCTCTTAACCAATGTGGAGCCCTGACCTGAATGACAAAAAGGAGCCTCCACATCTCCAGGCACGTCTTATGGAGAACAGATAGGAGAGAGGGCATGCTACAGCTCATGGCACTTCCATGGGGGGACTCCAGGAGAGCAAAAGGCAGTCAAGACAGCAGACAAACATGATTACCAACACTGTTCACTATTTTCAGACCTTTTCACACTGTATTTTTACACAAAAATGGTGTCTTTTAAAATATGCTAATAATATCTGCATTTTCAGGTCTTCTAAAGTTTGCCACAATGTTAAGAGTAGAAATGCTTCCCTCTGTCTGTCACGAAAGGGGCTCCAAACTAAAAACTTCAAACTCCATGTTGCAACTTTGGTGCTCTGTGGGTAATTAATTCCTACACTTTCTGTCCTTCTTTCTTGTTGGGTTCATAACATCTTTCAGGTTTAGAATTGGATTAATGACTATAGAACCTTCCTATTTTTTTACCTGAGTGAGATTTTTCAGTGGGTTTGCTGACCTTAATTAATCTTAACAGGATTTGTTACACATATATCTTAATTCAGTTGCATTGTTTTAGGTGTTCTGTCTTAGTACCACTCTTTATAATTACTTCCGGAATCATAAATCTCTTGTAAACCTGACCTTGTTTCAAGTGTTGCCTATTTGAAAGACATTCACAGTGAAATGATCTCATCAGCCTTTGCAAATTGAGAAATGAAATGCTGCTAAACATATATTTCATTCTCTTCTTGATCAAAACCATGTATTTCTGAAAAAGGTTCCATATTCTTCTTGTTTTGAGAAGTGTCTTGTGAGCACCTATGAACTGGTACTATACTAGTAGTGCAGTTGATTTATATGGAATTCCAAACCACACTTCCTATAATATGGCTCTAAACCAGTTTCTCAGGATCCTGTGTAAATATACTACATCATCTGAACAAGATTATATAGGGGCCTCAGTCACACACAACGCATTATTCAAATCCCTGAAAAAAGTGTGGGGAGGTGTAATGTAGAGTCTGTCCCATCTGATGTCTCCTCCAGGCCTTCTTAATTCAGCAGCCACGTAGCCCTGCAGCCTTTGCATGTGGCAGTTCCCTTTGCAACTTGGGCTGATGGCCCAGGATGGGGAAATCAAAATTACATCTTGATTCCCATCTGCTGCAGAGACCCACCTCCTCTCCCAGCAGCCATTGTGTCTTGTGCTGCATCCTGAGACTGTGCTCCATGAAGGACAGTAAGGGATCCATCACTTCTCTGATCAGCCCACATATAAAATGAAAGAAATGATGTCATATATCCACATGCACATGAAAGTCAGATCCAATTAGGAATTAGACTGTTTCAAGTCCCTCGTTTTTCTTGGCCTAGAACTGCATGGTCTGTTCTACAGGTTGTTGGAATGTGAGCTGGAACCAAACCATGCCTACCCAAGGTGCAGCTGATCTGACCCTTTAAGAGGCACATTCACACAGATATATAAATGAACCTCTCCATACTCCAACCTCAAACTTAGACAGCACAGTCTGTATTTGCAGTTAAAAGTTACATTGTGGGGGGGGGAAAAAAAAAAAAAGAAAAAAAAGCCTTTGATAATTCAATCTTTATTTTTACTCTTTAAATGCATTCCTTTGTGGCACCTGACCTACCTACCCCCAGGGATCCCAGAAGATGTGGCCAGGAAATACCACCTTCAGAGCCCACGTATTGGGACAGTGAATTCATTTTTCACAAAAGAAGGGATGTAACGTAGTCACTGACGAGGATTGTGTTTGGACATGCATAGTGAAAAGAGGAAAGTGTTACCCTCACACTGACCTGACACCAGCCCATGCAGCAAAAAGACCAGGCAATTACAGCCAAAAAACACCACACCTCCCTTTTCATTTATGTTTGCATTTATAGCCTCAGTGGTATTACAGCTTCCAGGGCAGGATAGAGCAGGATGTGGAACTTCTTGCAGAGTGTAAACCAGAATATCACAGTACAGCTCCAGAGCCAGCTATTAGTGCCCATACAAAATCTCAGTAATTCCTTATCCAGGCAAGCCTGCTGTGTATCTTGTACAAACTCACAAGCATATACTTTAGGCCTATAGTGTTTCACCCAGCTAAAGCATTTATGCTCTCATTCATTCTTGTCTGATGGTCAGCCCTTAGGCATACTGTTACAATCTTGCCTTTTCCAAGTAATTCGCATCAAAGCTACTGCCTCTCCTAAAGAAAATATCAATAAGAAATTATACAGCTTTGCAGTACTTTCTGCTTCTTTTACACTGGGGAAAATCCTGAGTGGAAACTGAGCCCTATGAAAACGTCAAATATTGATGGAATACAGGACAGGAAGCAAACAAAACAGTTATGAAATAAAGTAACTAGAGAATTCTTGTGTTCTTGCAGTCCCTTATCGGGCAAATGGTCTCCCAACTGTTCTTACGGAATGAATGAGGAATGACCTGATGTGTCAGAGAGCAACAGGCTCTCTCTGTTCCAAGGAATATTTAATGATACATTCAGCTTTAAATAAAGGGATGAGGGGAAAAAAGCAACTCAGTTTACAAGATGGTAGGTCAGGTTCTCTGCTGGGGTGCAATGAACACAAGTTATCTCACAGCTGGGACATGGATGATGTTTCCTAGATCCCTTGAATATCCAAATCCTGACCACAGAGAATGCACTAGTTCTAGAGTTAGAGGTCTGTGAATGCAAGTACACCTGCAGATATGCACATATTCATGCTCTCTTTTTTCTTATTTTACCCTTTTCTATTCCATAATGCAATAAATGCCTGCTCTTCAATTTGATTTCCTCTCCTCAACAGGCCAAGCATATGATTCAGGTTTTGTTCACCAAACCAAACAATCATCTCTGCTCCAGCTCTCATCTACCACACTCCTGCAACAGCTACCTAGTTAGACTCAACAGCTCAGACAACTACAATCAAATAGCATCACATAGAAATTATAGCCACTCAAAGAAAATGAATCTAAAGATTAATGACTCTCAAGTAACTGGAAATGCTAATGTGTTTTTGTTCTTATTTTAATTAAACATGTTCAGGTTTAGAATGCAAATGCAAGGATTCAAAACTTCCAGGTCTAAAAGAGAGTAGATTTAGATTGGATATAAAGAAGATATTTTTTACAATGAGAGGGGGGAGACACTGAAAAAAGTTGCCCAGAGAAGCTGCAGGTATCCCAAGGGAAATGTTCAAATTGAACAGGGCTTTGAGCAACCTGATCTAGTGACAGATATCTGTACCAATGGCAGGGGTGCTGAAGGTCCCTTTGAACAAAACTTATTCTGCAATTGTATGAATTTCTTAACTACCTCTGATAAAAATGTTAAAATGATACCGATCCAAAGGTAATGAGCCTAATTCTTAGCAGGAAGAATTCAACCCTTGAAGTCAATAGATTTGATTATATGAATAACTCTCACTACAATCAGAGCTTTCAAAATAATTTCAGAAGGGAAGCATGCCTAAGAAAAGACAGCTACTGTAATCGTCTTTTGTCTCTAACAACTGTGCCACCATCTCAAGGAGAAAAAAAACACCTTCTCCCTAACACAGCATAAAAGAAGCCCTGCTATAGATGCAGAACATACAATTTGGGTAAACTTTCTGTTAAACAATAACATTTCAGCTGCCATAGAGAGCATGGCTCAGGTGAAGGCACTAAAGTCACATACTAAGAAAGCAAATAGAATACCCCACCTCCTTTAGCCATTGCAGGCTGCCATCGAAAACATGACAATAGAAATCAGAGCCAAGTCAGTAAAGCACTATGTTGCCTGTGGTAATTAAACTTCTTCTATAAGACTCCTCCTTCCACTCCTACAAATAGAATATCATGCCCAAAACACATAAATGATAGCGAGGAAGTTTTCCTCATGATGGTGTTCTTTCATGGAGCTTCTCTCCTGTGTGCCTGACAGCAAATAACAGTTTTCTTTCCTACCCAACCAGTGGAGGGTTAAGTGATTCAAATATTTTGGAGACACAGTCATTTCATAAAAATATAGAAAGGTAGAAGAAGGTGTTCGGGATATTGAAATAGTCTGTTCTTATCTAGTGTTATCTACCATTATAACTACCAGAACTTTATTACAAATATTAATCAACAAAAATATTTTATGTCTTTGTTAGCAAACCTGATATCCCTCAGCTTACTTTCTTGTTTCTAAAAAAATTTGAGAAAAGTTTTTATTATTATAATCATTGATCCTTAGTGTTTCCCATCAGACATTCTCTGCTGCCTGTCGATGTGGTTGATATTTAAAATATTGGGCATTGCTACTGACAGACTGTGTCTATCACATTTTAAATAGTAGACAATGAAGGCACTTTACAAGGTGCTGCTAAGAGCTGTTTTTTGATATACTGAAGGGAAACATTGTCTCCATACTTAGCTTTGTTGTTTTTCTGCCCTGTAATATTGATCACAGCATTTTTGTTTTGGTTTGTTTTTTTTCATAGCTTAAGCCTTTCAGAATTCAGTGTGTCTCTTCACAAGAGTCTGCTGCAGCACTCTGATGAGTAGATATCCCAATCTGAATTAGCAAGGAGCAAGTGGACACTAAAGACACTAAAGATGCAGGTAATTCGATATATGCTGAAATGTGCTGTAGTTTCAGGGTCTGCAAACATTTCCGACTCTTTCAGGCAGAGTCTTCAATACTTGTGATATTTAGTAATGTGTCCTTTGTCAATCTAGATGCTCATTCAAAAATATTTCTATATCTACTTGATAGTGTTTATAATAAGGTATTTGGCTATCCACAGATATGCTTTAAATGCCGTGAATGATCTGCCACTGCAGTTCTGCCTCCTATGTAGTCATGGACTCATCAGGCCTTTTAGGCCTCCTTGTTGTCACTGGTGTGCAAATCATGTGCTTTTTCATCAAAGGACAACTGCATGACTCTGACAGCTCCTTTTTTTTTCCTGCACAAGAAAACGTGGCTTCACAATTGGCTCTTAAAAAAGAGAGAATAAATAAATTAGTTAAATAAACAAGAAATACCCTTCAAAAATGTGTTTTCAGTTCAGTATCACTCTGATCTGTTAATATGGATCTGATCCTGCAGGAAACAGGTGACATCACCTCCACTTTTGTGCCAGGATATATTACCCCTGTAGTCTGTACTAAAACATGGGAAAAGAATGGTCCAGAAAGTAACACACTTGTGTTATTTACTAAATACAGTCAAACTGACAGCTCTGACCACAATCAAGGCTACTCACAACCCTCAGTTCTTGTGGCAGCTTCTCCTGCTCTTTTTCTTTCTTTTTTTCCCTCTGGGAAGTTTTTCCCATAACAATTCTTCACCTAAATGGCTAACCTAGAACCTGCAAAATCCAGTAACACTGATGCCACTCACAGCCTGGAACAAGAAGCATCAATCTTCTGAGCCAGGCATTCTTTTTACTCTAATTGCATTACTAAAATATTATTCAAAACATTATTAAAATGTTTTTCTAGGATGTCAGTCTGCTTTAACATGACAAAAACTATTTTATCAGAGAGTTTAATGCCAGTGAATAATTTTCAGCCCACTGGTCAACACATTTTCGAGCACCACAATGGATCTCCCAACCTTCAGTCACAGCCCAAGCTTCACAGCACTGAAAGATCCCACCTCTGTCGACAGCTGCTCAAGTTTACTCCTTGAGGCAAAACAAACTAAGGGGTACGCCCACACAACATGCTGTCCCCCTGTCCCAAATCCCACACTGAAGTGCTGAGATAGACAGCAATCACTACTGAATGATGGAAACAGCGAACTGCATCTCAGGCTCCATGACGCGAGTTACTCTGCGGTCCCTAATCACAGAGCAATAGGAAAAATCACTGGTTGCTGGGGTTTTCTCCATGTAGCCAGCAATACTACAGTGGGGCTGTTTGTCTGAAAGCTGAGCTGCATCCATGATAGGAGAGAGTTGTATGCTACTAATTAGCAGAGAATTTAATTAACAAACACAACCTAATTAAGAGGTTATTGCCTTCTTTGCCAATTGAAGCATTTACATGAAGAGCCAGTGTCTCATTTTAGGAGAGGCAGTATTTCCGCCAAAACTAAAGACTCTGAGCTCTGATCTATCAGTAATACTGAAGGTCAGAAAAGAACCATCTTATTTGTCTTTGAAATCTTGAATCTATTTATAAATAATAGGCCCACATCACTGTGCACATCCTCTGTTCACGTCTATTATTTTCCTCATATATTTTAATCCAGACATCATTCCTCCTTCACTGGCACAGTGGAGGGATGAGAGGGAAAGGAGAGTCAGTCCCGTTGCTCTGGCAATACCGAGTCAAGCCTATCAATAGTTTCTCCATCCTCTGAAAACTGTTCACAAATCTAGAAGCATTAACTAATATCACATCAAATGAGGCAGAAATGTGGTCCCAGCCATGCAAGACTTGTAGTTCATCAGGAAAAGAAAGTTACAGTCTGGGAGAATGGGACCACTTCTACCCAGACACATAAGAGGAAAAGGCTACTCACTACACCTGCACAGGGGGCCTTGCCAGAGTCAAAATCCAAACTAAATTGGTGCTTTCAGGATACTCTGATCTGTGTGGTTTACAAACCTGCAGCATTTCCTACGCAGGAATAAAGAGTCTTCTGCGTAGAGGTATAAGATAAAGGTATGCCTTGATCACTGATTCCTCTTTTCTTTCTTATCAGATGGAGTTTTCATTGCAAGTGCTGAGCAGGAATGAAGATCAGCACCCCTTCAAGTAGTCATTGGGAAAAGAAAAAAACCACCACTGTTTTGCCTATCAAGTCTTAGCTAAAAGTACTTTTTAGAAAGATTTCATATTGGAAAAATAAAAATTAAGAAATTTATAGATATTGATTATGTGTCTTAGGCAGGAAAGGAAAGAAAGCAAATGGAACAAAAAGATGATGGGTTTATTCTGGGAAGTAATGCTGATCCATCTGATAAAAATCAAAAGAAAATACCTTGACATATATTTCAAAGCATAATTGATGAACAGAATACTCTATTTTTTAATTCTATCATGCTGTCTTCTGTCTTCCTTTGTCAGTTTTCTTTCTCACTAGCCATCATTTTGCAAAATTATTTTCTATTTAATTGAAGAATTACATCCTTGGATACTATGACGTGAGATGCCACATGGCAGACAGGCAGACCATAGGACACACAGAAATATTTCTTGCATTATTTGAATGGTCAAAGTCCTCAGGAGGTCACTGTGTAAACTGCAGAAACCTGATATACATGACTATCAACGTTCCAAATTTGCAGAAGGATACCTCACTGACAACATATGCAGCCTAATTTGCAAAGATGCTTGGGACACACAAGTTGATCTCCATAAGGATTCTTGGAAATCTGGGCTTTTAGAAAGGCCTATCCTTGGGGAAATGTGCTTGACAGTGCTAATTATTTGTCTTCAAATTATGTGGCACTCTTCTCCAACCTCCCTGGCTGCTGCTAGGAGAACACTTTCAAGAATCAGGCCATATTAATTCCCAATGAGTGAAGATATAAAATATTTTGTAGATACACTGTGGAAGGAAAAAACTAATATATAAGGGTAGAAGCCCAAATACATTGTGCTATTGCAGACCACAGCATCGGTTTGCCATGAACATCGCTCTAAGCTGAATTTCCCAGCCAGTCAATGACTAGGGTCACCTTTTTCTCTTTGGGCTGTTGAATAACTGTGTAGCTACCAAGAACTGATTTTGGGTACAAATCCTGTGTTTTAAATAGACAGCACACAAGATGTAACCTTCATTAGAGACATCACAGTTGTTATTACTTCTCTATCAGCAGCACTGTGCCCGCAAATGGAAATCTATACCATGAATCTCATTAATATCACAATATTGACCATCTCTCCCTCCCCATGGTAATTCATAGTACCATCTCCCTGTTTTATTACTCTGAAAGTTCAGGTGACATATTGCAAATATTGACTGTGTGTCTGTATTATAGTTTGCATCACTCAGAATCATTCCCTTCCAAAAGTTTTCTAATGTATGTTACTTTTAGCTGACCATTGTGATATCCACTGATCAGCTACAGAGTCAGGACTGAAGTTTATTCCTCGTGAACAGGCTGGAAATTTTGCTTCTTTCAGTAGAAATTGCAGTGGGTAAAACTGAAGGCCCTGTGGGACCCAGACCCCAGCCTTTACCCAGGGTATATACAGGCATAAAATCACATATATAACTTAAATCAACAAAAAAAGCACTAAAAGACAGACTTCAGTTTTTGCTGGGGATGAAATATCTTCACTCAGAAGTGATGTATAGAAAATCTGATACTAGAATTTGAATACCAAATTTTTCAGTCTCCTCAGTTACTGGGGATGTGCAGGAGCAACAATGTCTTTTGAGTAGTGGTGGTGGTAGTTTTTTTTAAACAAAACAGAAATCAGTGTTTCTGAAGCGCACTGTTATTTAGACAGACAATTACCTCAAACTTTTGAGTAAAAGTGGATTTAAAATAAAATTATTTAAAACTGAGCATTTATGAGTGAGGACACTGTCTTTGGAGGCAATCCTCTCCAAAGTTTATTACATTTCAAAATTAATTAAGTTTGCTTAATCTATAGTTAGCATCTGCACTGAGTGCATTTTTTCCTAAACAAAGATAAAATGCCATGTATAACAAACTAATAGTTTAGAAATAGCTTTCACACTAATCACCCAAGTACTAAATTGGTGCCAATCCATTTATCTTGTCTGTGATACTTTCAGATAGAATTATACATAAGTAAACTGCCACAAAATATGGAGGTGCTTAGCTCAAGTAGAATAAATTCCAGTGTTGGTTAAAAGGAAAATATGAAAGAGGCCATTAAACACATGCTCACACAAATTCATTTACATTAAAGAACAAGGGGATAATTTGCTGTAACTAAATGTAAGATAATTAAAAGTGGGAATTACGAATTAGAATCTGTATATTAGTTATAAGTAGTCTAAAAAATACTGCAGTGCTGAATGAGCCAATACCATCAGTCCATTTTATTTTTCAGCACTGCCATTTCTAAGAACTCTACACAGCATTTTTAGTCCACAGCATACTTCACTGATTTCTTATGAGAACAAAGCACACTGAATTTCCCCTGGAATTAAAGTTCGGTAACAGGCAGCACATACAAAGTAGCCTCCCCTCCACGCTGCTCACTCTCACTCTACATTGACCTAACCATGCATTCACTTAAACCCAAATTTTAGGATTGTTTGTGTAGATTGACTATAACCTGTATCAGCAACTAGAATAATACAGCAATAACCTGATAAGGAACTACAGAGCACCTGCAGAAAAAGCAAGGCCTGATGGCTACAGGCTGGTGTCCAAAATGTGGGTTCCCCTTCTTTTCTGTCCATGCTGTCTAACCCCTCAAGGGATCTCTTTTTCCATGGATCTCTTTCTAGTCCTCATTATCAGGGGACATTTCCAATGTAAAAAATAAATTTTTTTCCTTTGAAACCAAACTACCTGAAGACCCATTCAGCTCCTGGTACAGGCAGGGCCATCTCTGAGTTTTAGGCACTGCCACCATGACCCTGATAAGAAAATCAGTGTCTCTGTCAAGAGGAAACAAACCTGGGGACCATCAGGAGCAGGAGTGAGATTGGATAAGTGACACATAGGTACCTTCCCATTTATGACTGAAATGGTGGAATCTGCAAGCACTTCTTGGGTAGGTAGGAACCATGGTGTGCTCTGCTCAGACCCTGCTCAGGAAGGTCTGGAGAAATTCACGTACTATTTTATGCAGACCGCACCTAACTCCTACTGCAATCCTGATGCATTGAAAGATGCCTTCTAAACAGTTACTCTGTGTTTCTGTACATCCTCCAGCCCCACAAAGTCTAACCAAAGACACGAAGAACAGCAGAAGGAGCTGCCAAAGCCAAGGCTTTGGTGGCAGCGTTGCCAATGCAGCAGCTCACTGCTCTGACCTCATGGTTCTGAGAGGCAGCACAGTGACAGGACACAGCCAACATAAATTATACTCAGAGCCCAGACAAGCTTGAAGCCTAATTCAGACCTGGGAGCCAGCCCTGCACAGAGATAAAACACAAGACTCCCTCCCTGTGGTTCATATTCTAGGTGGAATTACCTTGTTAAAGAAATGAAGTCTCCTGTTTTTGTGGGGAATCAAGAGACAGAAGAGCTTCAGGTGCTTTTAGCATGAATGCAGACATATATCTTCCATTAGCTCAATAGAGCTTTACAAACATAGGCTCATTGAGAAGATACTGTGCCCTCATACTACTACTGAAAGGAGAGTAAAAGTACTGAATTAATGGAAACCCTAAATACACTGGTTAATAGAGTATCACATATAACTGACAAGCAAGATTATACGCCTGTAGCCAAAGAAACATGTTTTTATTATCTGTAAATAAAAGCAAGTGGATATAGTGTTTCTTAAAACCTTCTATTTAGACATTTCATAAAACCCTGATTCCCTGTAGCCCCATCCATGAAAGCACTTAATTTCTGCCAGTAACCTGATTTGCTCTTACGACAGCAGGCTTTAGTCACTTCAAAACAACAATACTGAGACTACTACAGGGTCTGTTGCCTGCAGACTAAGGAAGTATCATCCATGAAGATCTCCTGGATGACAGTCTCCATCATGTTAGAAGTACATATGAAGACAATGATGCGGGTCTGCAGTAAGACTTTTAAGAACAGCAGGAAATGTACAAGACAGAGACAAGGTGTCCTACAATTTAGTGTCTTTCAGAAATATAATGTCCCCATAGCAGCATATCAAGGCCTCAGTAGAGGTATGTGCTGCAGAAGTTCCTTAATTCCAAAGATCTAGCACAATGCTTGGGAGGGGCTAGATAGGAAAGAGGGGAGTCCGAGAGGGGAAATTGCTTATGCTTATGGTTATTTTTCATTTAGGCCCAAGCTGTAATATGTCCTGAATGCAGACTTAAATACTGGTGTTGTTTGCAAAATGGTAAATATCATCTCCTGATACCCTCAGACATCTTGGGAGATCTGGCCACGAGCCTATATGGGCGGCAATCTTCATAACAAATAAAATCTGCTGTGTTTGTCTCATTTAGCATGACCTATTGCTCTCAAATTAATGGGAATCATTGTTTTAGTTTTAAACTCACCCCTTTTGATATCTCTGAACACCTTTCAGTATGGGTTGGGGGGACCATACCACCTCCTCCATTAATCGCTTTGTAAAACTTTGCCCTCTATGGTTTTGTCAGGACAAAGGTCTTCTCTAAGGCTGACAAGCGTTAAGCTTTCACATTTCTCCAGGCCCCTTTCTGTGGCCTCATATTTCTTCTCCTTACTTGTGAACTCCATTTATTTGCTCACAAACCAACTCATGACAACATTTGTCAATGTATTTAATGCTCTAGTTAGCAAGGAAGAAGCTTGTTAGCTAACACTTATTATAAATTCTCTTCACTCAGTGAGCAATGGACTATACAGACATTTGACTAAGAGATAAATTACAGAAAATAATTTTAGGTATTTTTTTATCCTCTGGAAGTAGTCGATCTGAACTGAATCCAACAGAATGATTTTCATGGCGACAGCTGTAGCAAAAAGGCTCCTATAAAAGATATGTCTGTACATAAAATATAGCTAATATAAAGTGCTGCCTGTAGATAGAAGGGAATACACAGTACTGAGCATAATGCTCTTGTTATTCCAGACAAAGGGCTGCTGGTCAGTGGGTACAAGACCGAGGACCATCTGAAACATTTCAAACAGTGAAGGAAGGAAAACTAAGCTAGGCATCTTATAGGCTTGGCTACAGAGATTTGGTCTCTGCTTCATACTTAAATCAAGACTTTAGATTACTAAAACACTTTTGAAAATGATAGTAGGTATGCATCTCCTTCTCAAGGGGCCCATATAGTCTGTGGTGTCTGGCCTTCAAGTACGTCTATTGGGATCTTAAACCCAACTCCTGAACATCTCATAGTATTTCTAAATTGCCATTTTCATAATACATTTCCTAGAGGAAGCTCTGAGTCAGAACAACTTCTGCTGGAAACACCAAAAGAAAAACATTACTATGATGCATGGAGCATTAGTCGCACATTGCAAAAAACACAAAATAATAGAATAACACTGTAATGATTTTCAAAACTATTAACTTTGTTGATGAGTCATTAAAAATTTACTCCCTGCACTGATTCAGTGAGAGAACACAGTCATTCATTAAAATCTCATCCAAAAGGTTTTAATCCAGCTGCCTCTTGTAATGTGTGGACAATGCATATGTTTGGTTTTAAATTACAAAAGTTTGGGCTGTGGATACTAGTCTTTTTGGAGGGAATAATGCAAAAAAGTTTCCTCAAAGTATTTACTACAGTTTTATTGCAGATGTGTAACTGCAGCTAAAAAACAACACAAAAAAGAGATGGACTCACATCTATCATATACACTAAATCCTCAGCTATTTATCATTATTAAACACCTCTGCTCTGCTGTTAATCATAGGTTTAATGCAAAATAATTAACTGTGAGCTCACAGAACAGGAGGAATGCATTAAAGGACAGTAGTATTTAATTTTCCAGGAACAATAATTCAGTTTTAAAGGGTTTTGTTTTTAAGAAGTAGGCAAAAGACAGAATCTGGCAGTCCTGCCAGCTCCTATGATTTCATTACAAATCCAGTGACATTTCATGCTCAAGTTGTGGCTCCTGAAGCCCTCTAACATGAAGGAAATTCTCAGCTTTTCTTTTATTCATAAGTGACTTGCTTTTCAGCTGGCAGGCGAAAGCTTGAAAGTTTAAACCCTAAAGAAATACCCAAGAGAAATACACACACACAAACAAAATCCTGGAGTCTCAGGATTTTAAGGCAACCTCATGACTTACAGAATGTTTGCTCACAGTTTTTCTACTCTGGCAAGTACTGGAATTTTCTGAAGTAATCTATGAATATGAATACGTAATTACAGTATCAACATCAGACACTATTGTATTTTAAATTAGAACATTTTCCTATGACATGCAGCGAACTATCACACAATAGTTCAGTGAGAAAAGTCACTAGGGAATAAAAAGCAGGCACTTCTCAAGAGCACATCAGAAGTAAGGTGGCCATCATGCTGCCAACTCTGTATTGCTATAGTTTAGGATCTTAGATCAAAAGTCCTTCCCAAGACAGAAATGGGAACATCTGCTGGAGTTGTCTAGGTAGGCAAGTCAAAAGACATAATCTGGAAAGAGAAAGAAACTGAGAGACTTTTCAAGTCAGGTAATGGTAAAGACAAAGAAAACCTGAAAGGCATTTTTAGGTTGTTTTACTGTTTCAGCACAAGCAAGAGTTCGACATGCAAGACTGCAGGAATACCCTTTACAGCATCAGTCTGGACTTGCAGTCACAAAAACCTCACCACCCTTCACCACTCTGGTAGGCATTTAAACTGGTTCTCTCAGGATCCTCTATAAGAAAAAATGCAGTTTTCAATGAAACCTCTGAGAGTAGAATCACAAAAGAAATATCTTTACCTTCAGTAAAGAGGGAGAGAATGAATTACTAAGAGGCAGGAAAGTTTTACATATTAGTTTCAATAAAAGGGTTGTAGATCTGTAGAGAAGCTGATAAACCTACAAGACTGCCCACAATATTCAATGTGAATTTTCTTGTGGGCCCCAGAATTCTTCCAACCCTAATGAGAATTATTCTGTGTGTTTTCTAGATTAAAGAAAAAAAATCCTACTACAGGAATACAAACATTTAGAAAAATGTAAAGGAAAATATTAGGTGCAGAAGGCTGCACAAATCTCATGCAATAGTAGGGGAAGGAGTACTGCGGTTACCTGAAGGTCAAGCTACACAGCAGAGCTGCTTTAATCATCCTGACAAATGGATAAACTATAATTAATTACCCATCTCACCAATTCAGGCCAAAGATGAAGAAAATAGTAAACCTTGCTAAAGACCTTCATTCAGATCACCAGTGAGGTTGATTAAGAAAGTCCTCCCCTTGGCTGTACTTATAAAGGTCTAAGAACATTTACAGCAGGAGGGGAGGATGTAAGCTCCCCTGCTGCCATCATCTATTTAGCCAGGAAGGGGAAGCCTTCAGAACTTTTCAATATGTGTTCATGTCACAGGCCAGAGCATATGACTGCTGTGCCCCTGATCTTCCCAATGCATTTACTTTTGCTAAATAGCAGCAAGGCAGAATAAAAAACAACAGCTTAATGGATTTCACTATTTTTTTTCCTGCCATGAGAAACAGCAGCTGTGCTAGCTCCTTTTCCCAGTGCTACTTCTGGCCACTCCCTTTGCTGCTGCAAGAGTTTGTTAACCAAAGGCCACGAAAGAAAATGTCAACCTTTCTAAAGTTGTCATTAAAATCATAGTCAGGGTCATTATGTGAGTATTCATACTGGTCTAAGGCAGAGTGGGACTGTTGAATACTGGCTTGAGATGAAGCTCAAATTAAGGGTCACTAACTCCAGTAGGACCCATATTTGACCTGCAAATGCATTCTTGCCTCTGGCACTAGGGCCCTGGGCAAGTAATTTCACTGCTCAGTTTTTACCTTGCCTGTGCAGCACCAGTACTTGTGCTGATAATTGTGTCTACACAGGAAGAGTCCATCTACTAAAGCTCTATCACTATGTTTACACAACAGTTAGCACAACAAATCCCTGAGCTCAGCTTTTTCCTGCCAGTAGAGACTGAATATATTTAAAGATTTCCTAGGGGCCTTTTGAGAGAGCCATCCCCATATTCCTGTTTTATTTTCAGTTTCCTGTCTAGGAGTAGCTTATTGTAAGCAGGAGAATAAGGTTTCAAAGTCTCTCCACAATAACCTCCATCTTCTATTCGCCAAAGTCCAGAGGAATTTTCTCAAGGAGATGCACACACTTTCCAGTATACCAGCCATCTCCCAGCTGCTGAACTGCTCTTCGGAGATCTCTCACAATAAACGAACACAAATGTGTAACCACATGCAAGGAGACACTTTTCCAAAACAACAGATAATCACTGGAAATGTGACAGCAACCATGTTAATAAATCATGATTAAATGCCATCATCTTTTAGTTACAACATTTTTCAATACATCTTTTTTTATTATGTTTTCAACTCCTTTGTGTTGTTCTCATTGCCAGTGCATGAGCTGCTCTTCTCTATGGTGGGCTGATTCTGGAACGTGCTCAGGGCAGCTGTTGAGGTGCTGGATGCCTCTAATTTCTATCAATATTTTATGGGAACTGAGCAAGCTGAGCAAAATGTAGGATGAGGCCCAAAGAACATTTTGAAAATAGATGTTTCTTCTCTGGCATCCAGCAGGGACAACACGCAATCGGCTAGCGCACTGATAATTATTTTTCCATTACTCTGAGAGCAGTTTCATCCTTCTTTATTTTCCTCTAATTGCCTTGACACTATTTTCTAATCTGATCAGAGTGAAGCAGATTTTAAAAATATATGCTTTCCCTTCTACACATTAAGTGTTGACAAGCCTTAAGCAGTTTTGTTACGCAAAAACGGCTGCTTCCTCTGGACCATTTCAAAATATGAGAAGCATAATGTTTCCCAGTTGCTGTGTTCTGATTCTTGTGCACATGAAGGATAACACAAGATTAAAGTATCCTACTGGAAACGAAGGCACTAGTGTTTGCCTCAGGGCTGTGCTTGCAACTCCATGGGTAATCAGAAAGTATCTCCTAACTTCTCCCATATCTCCCTGAGTTGATCAAGCAAAAATAAAAAAAATATTTTCTTTCTCTCAGTATTTTTGCCTTATCTACTTATTTTACCACATCTTCTGGGACAGGAGTGTCTTGAGCTGTATGCACAAACAATACAGCACTGCACAGTACACCAGATCCTGACTTGGCTGGTAGCCTCTTGCTGCCACAATCGTATAAAGAGTAAGAATTATTGGCCATATGTAAAGGGCACTTGAGAACTGATCCTGCTGTAACTCTGCTGAAAACCCCTACTGCTTCTGCATTAGAATTAGTTAGCTCATCATCAGATATATTCCTCTTGAATTTTTTTTATCCCAAACTACAGCACAAAATACTTTCTTATTGCTTTCTGCTATGAAGGTTACCACATTAGTCTCAGCATAAAAAGAACAAATGAGCTTTAGTCCATGTTCCCAGAAATATACTCCAGATGGGCTCCTATTTTAAACATGAGAAATGTATGTCCACTGAGGTCAAAATGACAATTTCAAAGTCACACTGGAAGTGGAAGAAAGGAGTGATTGCTTAGGTCTGAGCTGAGCAGCATTGCCTCTTCACATTAAAATTCTTCCTTCCCATCCCTGCACACAACATTGTGGATTGGTTTTAGCATAGCTTTAACCTTCAAAAATGGTAGTATTTTCACATTTCTATAATCTGTTTCTCAAGATGCGATTTCTAAATTATCAAAATACTTTCTCTTTGAAAACATGACCTTTATTTCAGTATTTTGAAGCAAAAGCAAAGGGGCAAGGCAGGAACAAATTATTTGCAGGTTCAGGCTGCATTGGTGGGTAGTTACAGTTAATAAAAACTATAATTTTTTCATCAGATAAACTATTCAGCCAAAGCCCTGTGCACATATCTGCTGTGAACACTTTAATTTGGTGCTTCTTTATTGGGTTTTGGAAGGAATTATTGAGTTTCCTTATTGATTTTTAGTGAGTAGGGTTTTTTTGGATCTTGACTGAGCTAATTGATAAGTGCTTGCTAATAAACAATAGCAGGGGCAAAAAGGTAAATGAAATTCAATCAGTGCAACTCAGGGCAAAAAAATTACTTCAGAAACTTGCAAAATGGTATCATCACAAGCCAGGTGTTGCTGCAGAAACACTTCAGAGCTGTTGGAGTAATGAGTTCTACTGGAAATGTAATGACTGCACACTGAGTAATTAACATGTTACATGAATTACTGGTACATCTAAGGATGCATGTTTATTTTAGCTTGCTGGCTAAGATTAAGAAAAAAGTGTTCTATAATTTAATCAGTATGGAGTTTTTATTTCCTACAGCTTGGTTATAACTTAAAATTGAAGATGCAATTGCAGATATATCTTGTGCATGCACAGTTAAATAAATCAGTAGGGTTCAACTTAAAAACTACATCAAAGACCACAGTCTAATCTCTCATTGCAAACTATTAATAACTATTGACCCAATGTTCAAAGAAATTGTGAATGGAAAAATACAGCATAAGTCACTGTGTGTTGTTAGTCTAAAGCCTTCTAAATCATGCATGATGCAATTTTAGTCAATTCACTCAACAAGCAAAAAAACACCCAATCCATGGTTTCAGAGCAAAATAGTCACTTTTCCCAGATAATGCAGATATAATGCAGCTGTTTGATCAACTAAGAGAGTGCTTGCTTTCCTCCCTTTTCAATACACACACCCTTTGAAATATTATTAATGTCATTATGAAACTGGCTACAGGTGATAATTCAAAACTTGAATCCATATGGCAAGGAGGAGAAGCTAATGCTGACAGAGTGGAGAACGTTGCACAGATACAGAGTTCATCCCTTCAACACTACTGGATAGTAAGGTTAAATTGTGCAAAAGATGATGGCAAAGGCTTGAAAAAAAATATAGAAAAGTATTTTTAACTTTTCTATTTTTAACTTTTAACTGAAACAGGTGGGGGGTTTTGGTTTTGTTTGTTGGTTTGGCTTGGTTTTTGTTTGTTTGGTTTTGGTGGTTTGTTTGTTTTTGTTTGTTTTTTTTTTTTTTTTTTTTTTTAATGGAATGTTGAACACTGAAAATTGTCAAGTGCCACTGTCATTTAACTGGAAATACTGATGTGGGTCCTCATGGGTATTTCTGTGCCAGAGACTCTCTCAAAGTCAAGGGCTTCTGGTGGACTTCATTTCCCATGAGATGCTGAAAAATTCCCCCTTTGAGAGTTGCTGTGACCTCAGAACCCTGAGTAGGCATGGTCCAGAGGGGAAGTTCTGTCCCTGAGAGGCAGGGAAAGGCTCACTTACACCATCCACCAAAGTTACAGGAACCTGTCATCAAAAGACATGCCCTGCCTCTCACCAGACCCACATCCCTTTACATCAAGGCTTGCCTCAGACCCAAATTGACATTTTTTCTCCTTTCCGGACTTTCAAGTTTGCTTACTGCTTCTGCTTTTCTGACCTCAATTAAAAGATTCAAATAGATGTTTCTCCTGAAACTTTAAACATGTTTCAGACTTACCTTAAATGAGTCCACAGAAGGAGATGGGAGATGAGCACAAAGACAGTGTGCTTGACAAAAAGACCCTTCGCCCATCCCATTAGTTGTAGCAAGGCCTAGGGAAAGGGTCTCTTCTAAAGTCTGCTAGCCCACTTGTTTGTATAAAAACCACTCTCAGTTTATCAAGTCTACTTACAAAACTGGGAGAACATACACGCAAGAATGCCTGGCAGTCTAGTTCCTGCACACACCAGACAATGACATCCTCGCACTTTCCATGGAGACAGACAGACAGTGAATTGCAGAGTATGCTGAAACTACCCAAATCATCACACAGACAAGCCAGTAAACTGAGACAAAGTACTTTGGAAGGGAAAATTCCTCTTAATACCTGCTAGGCACCTGACTAGGTCAGACCACCCCCTTTAGCATTCAGTTTGAGACAAGAGGGACTGAAAATGGAAAAAGTGGAAAAAGAAGCTACTATTGCTTGCTAACAGCAAGATGCAGAGGGGTAAAAGGAGATACAAACGGGAAGGGCTGGAATAGGTTTTAGCATTAAAAGTACTAACATGGTTAGTAACCATGTTCCTTTGAGCCCTTTTTTTCTTTAATTCACAGAACAAGAGTTGACGCTCTTTAATCAAAAGTGATAAATGCCCTTGCTCCGGCTCTTGCTCACAGCCTGTGCTATTATACACCTGCACAGTTCAGGTAGAGCACAGCTTCCTGACAGAGAATGAAGGATGGCCCCACTTGCCCATATTTCACAGGCCACTGGAATCAGTGCTCTCATCTTATGGAAAGAAGAGACATTTCAGCCTTGCCAAGGCAAGTCAACACCAACTCACCCTGATCTCAGTGCCTCTGTCCTGCTGTACATGCAAAACCCAGGCTCCTGATGTGAACAGGTTCATAAGTATTATACTTACTCCCTTCCCTAGGAAGAAAGGCACATTAAAATGTCTACTTTACCTCACAGCCCTCCATAGGGCTCAGCATGCCCCAAGCATCCACAAAGATCAAGGATCTCTAGGGTAGCAGTACCTGGAACTAAGGAGTGAGGAGATGTTCTGGTTTTACAAACAATTAAGGGGTTCCCCCACAGCTGAAGTGTGATTGGGCATGAGCATAGACAGAACTGGCTTTTAAAGCAGCTGTTCAACTACTTGTATCCTAGGTGAGACTTTCAAGTTTTTGCAAATATTCTTAATGAGATTTGTCAACTTGCAGGGAGAAGGAGAATCAGACTACTGTAACTATGGCAATAAGATCATTACTGGTGCGGAAGACCTAGCCATTCCCAATGCCTCAGCAGCCTTCATGCATGATGCTAATTAGACAAATTCTTTGTGATTCCCTCAGACTTCTACAGCATCGAATGCAGGGGCTCAGCCTCTAATGAACAAGATTCACTTGAAATTATGTGACATAACCATTGTTGTAAAGTATGTTAAACAAATTTGGCCATTATTTTCCCAGGCTGCATATCTTTTTCCACTTCAGTATCATCTTTAAGGACTGACAGCTAGTTACTGAAGATGGAGACATGTGCCTGTATTGTAGTGGGTCAGAGCATGCTCTGCCAGTTTAGCCAGTGCATATCTTTTCATGATGCTTGGGCAATAGATAGTTCCCAAAGAGTGTTGAGCCGTTCAGAAATCTGGTCCCTTTGAGTATACAGAGCTCTTTAAGCAATCATCCCTGCTTCAGATGTCTGGAAACAAGGCACACAAGGTGACTAACTGGATGGTATTTGTTAATCCCATGGTCATATCTGCTCATTCAATCTTGCAAAGACTGGACACTCATTCATTTTTTTTTTTACCGTGAATGGCTTCCATGATATTGTTTTGACCATTCCTTAGTGTGAAATAAAAAACAGATGCAAACATCCCTGAGGGTTATACCTGACACTGACTAGCTACTTTTTAGTAGAACTGTTTCCATTGGAAACAGCTAACTGACAGAATTGAAAGGCTTTGATAACCACTTCCCTTTTGGTGAAGGATTGCTTTTTCCTTGCTATCTTACCTTACCAGATCCTCAGCAGTGCTCCTATGAGCTATTGGATTTCCCAGCTCTCAGCTACCAGCAGATAGAGGACTTTCAAGGACCACACATCCTATCTTTAGTGCTGCTCCTCCAATTCATCTGCTGGCCCAGCATCCCCAAGACTTGGCTTTCTCATACGCTAGCCATGGCCTTGGACCCAACACTGATGTTCTCCAACTACTTCTACATTTTCTAGCTCAGCACAGCTCTCTGCAATCTATGTTCAGCGCCCAGTTCTTTATTTCCTCCAAAGCTTTACAAACAAAATAAGACAGAGGTTAACAAGAGGGAGGTCTCGATTGCCTGTGATGCACTCATCTTTTTCCACATCAGCTTCCTCCCACAGTTTTAGCCAGCCATCACTTTTCTTTTTAATTCTGGCTCAAGCTGTTATGTCACCTTGCGCTGCACTAAGAAGTTTCAACTCTGAGCTATGCAAAACCTTTTTCTCAAAATACCTTGAGACTACTGAGAAAGATAAATAATCAAGACCTACAAAATGCTTTGATGTTAATCATCAGATTAAAGATGCCTTAGGAACAGAAATATTGTACAATAAAGCAGAAACAACCTTTTTTTTTTTTTTTTTTTAATAATTTCTTCTGATTCCCTGCATATATAACTTGTGCTTTGGATGGGGCAAAGTGAGTCACCACTCCACTAAAGATACAACAGCACTGTAATAGCAGCTTAAAAAATTATGAACAGAATAAGTGTCAACCACTAAGGCTGATTTAAACCAACAACTTATTTGTAAAGTCATTGAGCCCACTGTTTAACTCTTCTGAGAGAAAAGCACAGCATTCAATAGGAAACATTTCTGAGCAGAAGTAGACTGGGAGGATGAAGTGGGTATGATTTAGTTACAGAACAGAAATCTAGCTCTCATCACACTTTACTAGATTACTGTGCCATCCAAATCAGTGGAATTACTGTGCTGGAGTCAGGAGTGAAAAGTAAGAGGAACTTGTAAATATCCTGTCATTAAAAAAAACTTGTATTTACTGCAAATTTCTTTGAAACACCCTCATTATGTGCCTTGTACTGCCTGTTTCAACAGCTGTTCTTATTTACTGTCATCTATATTCACTTTTTATAGCAAATTATTCATCTTACTGGTCAACTCTCCTTATTGTGCAGAAGTTCCCTGATGCAGGCAGAATATTAGGTGTTTCTTGTAAAGGTCGTCTTCCTGTTACTGTTCAACAAGCAGCTGTTCATAATCCCAAAGCTTAACAATTATATTAATTTTAAACTAAAGATTGGAGCCATAAATTTTCTCCAGTATTTCCTGCAGCTAAACTCAGTAATCAATAAAAAGAAAACACTAATAATATTTCATGACTTTTTTACTTTCTTGTCACACATGCTGCAGTAATGTATGGAGATAAACAACTGCCTGTTTTCCTGATTTCATTTTGAACACAGAAATCACTGTAGGGCACACAATAAAACTTGATTTTTGGCTTATGCTCCACAATCAACAGCTAATCCTCAGCTGAACATTTGATACAAGGTGCTTTGCTTAACCTTTTGTCTGCTGTCTCTCTCACCTTTTTTGCATGCTCTTTCACTTCAATTAAGCTGTGACTGAATATATCACCTCTGGGTATTATCTTTCCTTAAATTAAACAGCACTTTGCCTTGTGATCTTAATCAAAAGCTCCTTGAGGGGGTGTCTCTGCTGTTGCACCCGGGCACCAAGTCCTCCCCTCCCAAGTGCCTCTGAGTGGAGCAGAGTGTATGAGAGACCAGAAGAGGAATGGGGCTGCTACACACAGACAAAGTGATCAGTCATTGATGATAATATGAATACTGATGCCAAGAAGACCCAACCTGTTCTAGGAGAGGATGGTAAAAACTCAGCTTTACAACCAGCACATGTAGATGTGTAATGTACATGTACATTATAAATACATGTAATTCAAAAGCTCAGTTTAGATGAATTTGACTGTCTGGTCTACCTTTTCTCGGGCCAAAGCTTTTTTTAGGGTCATTCTAAAATTTTCAGAAGCCAAGGTTAAACAATAAACTTGTGGAGTCTGATATTTTGATTAAGTAAATATGAGGCAAAACACATGAATTTTTCACCATTGTGAAAAATGTTCTACATTCTACCAGTGTTAGTATTTCTGTGATCCTGAAAAATTACTTTTCTATGGACTGTGAAGTGTCTGTGTGAGGCTCCCTGTGAAGCAGGGGGATGCTGTTGCTGATACTGCTGTCACTTAAAATAAGTGACCACTTATTTAAACAGATCCTTGGATATTTGCTTCTAAAAGATGAAAATGCTGAAGACCCACAGCTTGGATGGAATGGTTAGCCAGCCCTAATGAGAGCTCCCGATGTTTTCACTACACCCATCATCATCTTGCTTGCTCAGATCTGGTCCAGTGCAAACAGCTCCACAGGGCAGACAACCAGTGAGACAGACGTATCTACACTACCACTACAACTGTCCTCCTCTTTGTTAATAACTACATAAAACTACAGTGTATTTACATTAAGGTATTCAGAGACTCCCAATCTGAAATCCACTGAGTCCATGCTAAAGATTCTTATAAAAATGCTGTTGTTAAGTAAGCATTTGACTTTAAATAAGTCTTACAAGAGATGACAAGGTGCAGCAAAGGGCTATTCAGACAGCCTGCATTAAGCACCTTCCTTCTGATGCTTAAGCCAGGAGCCTGGTCTCTGCAGGCTGCCTTAACATCACAGGAGAGAAGCTCAGATGCAGTGACAGTGCCACAACTGAACAACACTTCATCTTCTGTGTGTAGATTCAAATGCCATAGCAGGTGACTAAGAAAAACAGCAAAGGAGAAAAATGAATCTAAAAAAATTGATTTAAAATCAACGTTACCTCACGTAAAATTATCGGAACTCCACAGACCAAATTGCAACATGTCAAAATCGCATCAAACGTGTTGAAAGTTGTTACTGCAATAAAAGCTGCCAATTAAGAAACACACTTCGATTTGGGAATATATATTCATTTTATGATTGATTTTACCCTTTTTGGTTAAAAAAAGATAAAAAAGTCAGGTTTTAGCTAACTACTAGACAAGAAAGTAAATACTTCCTCCACTGCCAGAGTTCCCATGATCTCTAGCTAATAATTATTAGTGAGTTACTGTAAGGGAGTGCTACATAGTGCTGCAGTCTCCACAGAAAAAGTGGTGATGTTACAGACATTCAGTTTTGCTATGAACATGGAGTTCTGGCTTTTTGTTGCTGATTTCTCTGCTTGCACAAAAAAAATTATACAACTGCCTCACATTGCCACTGCCCCTGCACCCACCTCCCCTCCCACTCCCCCCCAAAAACGACCCCCCCAAAAAAAACCCGAAAAACCAAGCCCCCGCCAAAAAAAAACAAAAAAATGAAAATCTAAATAAAATGCAAAGAAAAATCCCAAACTATACAAACCAAAGCAGAAAAAAGGCTTCCTTATCATTAAAAGGGTCTGATTAGCTACAAGGGGATCTGAGAGGTGTGTGCTATGTGCTTTTCTACCTGTCAAGTCATCATCTTTTCCATGCTCCTTACAGATCAGCAGGGCAAGATCACTTTCCTTCCAAAAGAAACACTTTAGATTTACTGTATCCTTAAAGATCTGACATTTCAGGGTCTCTATGGGGACACGTGATGGTGAGCTTGTAAGTCAGTGCCCTTTTTGAGGTAGCATGGGATGCTCCCTCAACAAATCCTGCCTCTGTACATAGAAAGCCTCATTCCCTAATGCCACACTTAAGATGTGCACACAGGCACATGGAGGGATTGTACCCCTACACAATGAGGCAGAAGTGGGGTTGCTCACTTCAAAGGAGGTGGGGGATCCCCAGGGGCTGTGATGGTTTTTTTGTGGATACTTTCAGCCTGTCTTGAGAAGCGTCTGCTTCCCAGATCAATACTTGGCCTTCTTCTACCATAATTCCCCACTGCACCTGAATGCAAACACAAACACATGCAAGTATGATTGCTCTCTTGTGTCCTTTGGGCTTGTTTCTTTTTATAAATGCCAGAAAAGTTCACCTCCATTTCATGAGTGGAATGAAAAACACTGAACAGCTTTACTCTCCAACAAGACACTGTTTGTTCTTGGGAAAATATTGTCTTGCAGATGTCATCCTTCAAACTTGTGTTCAGCATCCATTTAAGGGTGCAAGTGGCAGAAATGGGGGAACAGTGTTGTCACATGTGCTTTGATTAACCTTTTTGCACATTTCCCATCTCTGCAGCACACCATTTACAATTGCCTAGCTGTAGACTACACATTTGTTTTAGTTAGCCTCAGTCTGAAGTAATTTGTTGCATTTTGTGTGTGTGTGTGAATGCGAGCTCTTATTTTTGGTAAGAGATTAAATCTCCCTTCTGACACAACCACACTCTGGAACCTTTGGCATGTCTGATTTTTGCACCAGTTCCTGGCAAGAGGTATGGATGTTTCCTGGCCACTGTCTACCATAACTGTACACAGCTTAGAAAAATGGTTTCTTTAATTATTAATGAACTCTGTGCTTCCCGCATCAAGAAAGTGCTCCCTTTTGTGATTTTAAGCATTATTAATATAAAGAGATGAGACAGCAAAACACCCCGTGCAAAGAATTGGTTGATTCCAAATTCTGTTTTTTTTTTTTTTTTTTTTTTTTTTTTAAATTTTCTCCTGTATCAAGCCTTGTGACAGGAACAAGATGGTATTTCTGCCTGCAACAATCTTCTGCCTCGAGCTCGAAGAGACAAAGCATTAATGTATGCAAAATATGCAGCCTACAGCTTGTTCATTAGGAAAACGAAGAAGTGGAGGGGAGTATGTAGACTAAATGTCACCAAGGCATATAAAACTCTTTGTGGCTGTATAAAACTCTTCACCATACATAGGAAAGTACAATGTATAAAAGGAGAGAATATGCAACTGCTCCACTGCCAAATGCCTAACGGTGGGTAAGTGTGACATAAGCCAAGAGCACGTGGAGGCTGTAAACTTCAGTGAGGGCACTTCTGCCGCAAACTTGAATATCTTCAGGACTAAAATTGCCTTCAAGATGTCCTGGTTTTACTTGGATTCTTGACTCACAAGTTTGTTCTACCTGGACATATTTTCTGCACTTCGCAATGTCTTGACCTACTTACTCTTCCCCATAACCTGTACCCACTCTCTGTAGCACTAGCAGCATTGGGGATGCTGCTATAGAGACAGGCTGTCCCAAAGGAATGGGATGGTACAAGGAATAAGTAAATTTCAGTCTTGGGTTACTATTTCCATACCACAACCTTGGGCCTTGCATCTTCTCCCGGCAAGTATCTGCTGAAGAAACTAGATTTGACTTTCCCCTCATGAGACTAGTTCACAATTTCCTATTCCAATCAGCACCTTACGTGTAATGGTTTTCCAAGTTCATGGCCGTATGCAATACACAAGATCTGAAAGCTAAACAACGATCCACCAATTCCGCTAATTGCCAAATGGGGGTGAAGAATTATATATGTCAGCCTCATTATTAAAATTCATCAGACATGTTTTTGAGACCATCCAAACTGTCACTGAGTTTAAGTCAGGTTCAGAAGGCAGTGGCAGGAAGAGGGAAATCAAGCTGTTTAATGGTAACATTTTAAAAAGAAAAGCTTTCAATTTAGAATGCATTTAAATTATATGAGGTAGCCCAAAGTTTCAGTAGTGCTGTTGTATCAATTCACAATGGAAAAAGAGCAAAGAAGCTAATTTTTAGCTGACCTTACACATGCCTATACTAATTTTCACTGCCCTTCTTCCAGGCCCTAATGTTCATGCAAAGTCAACAGAGACAGTACAGTTCACTGCCACAAGCCATTTTATTTTTCACCAAAAAGATGTGTCATTCATTTGCACCACTTATTTTGCTGAAAACGTGAAGCCACGCCTGCACTGTCTGAACAGAACAGTTTATTTATTTTGAGCTTTGCCCTAATTTTTTCCTTGCAAAACATGTGATCAAAA
This sequence comes from Pyrocephalus nanus, assembly GCA_038380795.1. NCBI lineage: Eukaryota > Metazoa > Chordata > Aves > Passeriformes > Tyrannidae > Pyrocephalus > Pyrocephalus nanus. The sequence goes on along the minus strand of CM076264.1, from coordinate 18,648,976 downwards.
TCAAAACAAAAACTCTGCCAGATCTAACACTAATTTTTGATGAAAAATTCATTTCAGAATTCTTTTTTGCTATTCTGCTTGGAATAAAAATAATTTCAGACTACAAAACAGCTTGCATAACAGAAAATCTATGCCCAATGCCTTCCTAATATAAGCAGAAAAAAAAAAAAAAAAGAAGCAGAGAAAATACCCACTCCTAGCATTTGAATTTTATCAAAATACGTTATTAGTGAAGAATTAGCTTTATGGGACAGTCAGTGACTATTCCTGGTTTTAGAGCTGGCTTGAAGCTTTGTTCCAGGGGTCACATGGCAAGAGTTATAAATCAGGAAGACATTGCAACTCAGATAAAATATTTAAACTTCTTCATAAAGCCTTTCCTCCTGCTCTCAAGAGATAAAAGGTTGAGGTGAAGGGAAATTTCTTCTCTTTTCCTAAATAGCTTTTTAGCTTTCATGATTGAGGAAAAAGCCTCCTAATCTCTAAAGGCATTAAGTCCAGAAAATATGAACCTCCCCCAAAAATGAATCAAAAGATAAGGGTCTCCTCTTTTATGGATAATATCTAACTCAAGGAAAATAACATGTCTGTATGTTTGGTGCTATGCTTATGTTTTTTCACTAGACAAAACCCCTAATCCCAGACAAGATATATTTCAGCAGTTTTGTCTTATCAATCCACAGAGCCAGCAGATGGAGCTGAGGTTATGCTTTTAGCAAGAGGGAGCACAATTAATTTCTGGAAGGATTTTAGTGAACATTATACATGTGTATAACAGACAAATGTGTGTAGACACAACACACTCGGTATAAATTAGGTATATTTAAGGTCTAAACAAATAATTTGAATGAGCCATAGGAACTAATAAATCAGGTTCACAAGTGTCTGTTCTGCATGTGTTCCTGCTGTCTAACAAAGGGTTAGCTTTTCTTGACTGTGGCTTCTCTATGAGCTACTAATCCTTTAAAAACTTGTAGGAGTGCAGTCCCCCAGACACCTCTGCTTCTCTTCAAAATGTAATTGAAATTGACCACCAGCTTCAAAAACTGTTAAAGAGATGAATATACATGTCCAGAGAGCAGAATTATTTAAGTCTGACTACCTGCCATACCTAAGAGACTTATGCACCAAAAACTAGGTTTATTCTCCCTAATACTTTGCATATGGAAAAATACAAGCTTTTTTCCATATATATATGGGAATATATACATATATATATATATATATATAAAAATACACGCCCATATACTCACACAGAGAGAGCAAGTACTGCAAAGATTTAAGCCAAAGCATTAGTGGGAGTCTAGGGAAACCATGCCACTTCCTCCTTACATTCACACAGTGTGCAAGAAAACCCAGACTAAATTATTGGGACAACAGTATGTGATTCAAGTCAAAAGGTGTATGTATGCCAACACCATTTAAAATGACTTGCTAAGATTTTCTTCCACAGTTTTAATGAAGTTGGCTTGATTCCCTGGAGTTTAAGATTGTTAGAACTCAAATGTGTCAAACTTATTATATATACAGTTGTTGTTAATGTCTGTTACAAGATATTTATTTATGGTACTGAATTAGTACCCTGAAAATCTTGATGGTGATTTCTACTCCTTTCTGCTTCACAGTTTACATAGGAAAAGGCAGTTCTTTTCTGAAGAGATTTCACCCCAACCAGTGAAGATTCAGGGTAAGAGGAAGACACTGCAATCTGTGCTATGCAGCGACTCTACCATAGCCAAAAGTAGAGCACCTGAACAGAACTGTCCGAAAAAATGATGAACATTTGGTTTCATAAACAGCTTTGAGATTTCCAATTCTGAATTCATTAAAAAGCAAAATTAAACATGACATTCCTGAAGAAAAATAATTGCTTTGGACGGATCTAAGATTGTGCTATGAAATAAATTAGATTACATTTATTCATTCCAATATAACTTAAAGATGGCACTAAAAACAAAACCAAACCCAAACGACAAAACCAAAAAACAACCAAGCAAAATTCCCATCCAAATTGAGACTTCCCAGAGTCAAAATGGGCTGTTTTGACATTGTTCAATCTTTTCCGCCCCCATTCCTTCCAAAATATCATCGCAGAAATCAATTAATTTTCAGGAAGTACTTGGATTGTGATGAAAGCAAAATGAATACATCAGTTTCACAAAGGTTTCTCCAGCTCACCCAATCCTATGGTCCAATTCAGGCCTTGAACTTTCAAAATTCATTCAATGTAATAACTATTATATTTTTTCAGGACCGAAAAAATTGCGCAGATGTCCTGAAACCTACTTGCTTTTCTCCAGATGGTATAATCTCCAGGAGCTTTAAAGCATTCAGCCACACAGGGTTCATCAGCCACATCTGTCCTCCCAGACACCTTCAAGAATTCTCTTTGCTAACCTTCCTCATATCCTGTGCTTCCTTTGTAATAAATGATTTTTTAATTGACTTCTTTGCCTGAAAAAATATTTTCTGATCACTCACCCAGAGCCTCATGTCCAGCCAGACCTAATCCCTCCTACAGCTGGTGCTGGGGTGACAACACAAGTGCTGCTGATTGCAAAGGAGGGACAGGACTGTGGCCTGCGACTGGAAAAACGTAGAGCAGTCAGCAGGGAACAGCATCCCCTGGGAAAACTTTCTTTCATTAGGCAAGAAGGTCATGCCTTTATTAGCCTCCAAAGCTGATGTGCAATTCCCCTTCTAGGCTGGAAGCTCACGTCTGTGCAGCTGTGGCCTTTTACTGCACAGCAGAACCTACTATTGAAGTGAGTTCTTCTGCTGTACTAACGTATTCATGCTCCACATAAAAGGTATATAAGGATGTGCCTCCAGGAGAAAATACACTTTCTTTTTAAGTTATTTTCCCCATAACCACCACAGTAGATAAGCTTTGTCTTTTCCTGACTTGGGAGAGAACTGCTGGTGAAAGGCACTTTTGCAGCTTGAATGATCTAAAGCTGCTTCTGGATGGCAGGTGTCTGAGCTGCTGAGATAGAAGAGTCTTTCCCTCCACTCTAATTCCTCAGTCCAGCTGAGGAAGTACCAGAAGTACAGCAGTACCATGGGGTATAAAGTGCCTTCCTACACCACCTCATGCAGTCTGTTATATACTGCAATGGGGGCAAGAGGTGTCGACCACTCAACCTTCTGATACTTGCCCATGAAAAGCAAATTACTCTCCTACAGAACCCAGGTTTAATTGTGCCCTCCCTCCCCAGAGGTTACACCACAGCTTTTATTTGCTCTGCGGCTCTGAAAGCTCCTGAGAAGAGAGGCCCTGCTGCCAGTGGAGTCCACTCAAGTTAGGTGGCTATTCATTCCACCCTCAGGAACAATGAGATTAGCAGCCAAGACACAGGCTGCATTACTACATGTCCCATGATTTTCCTGTGAAATACCAGAGTCAAGCTAGTATTTTCAAGGGATTCAGCAAATCCATACTCCACACTTTCATGGCTCAGCTACAAATTAAGGGTCTTAAGTAACAATATAGCTGCCTGAAAGGAGAGTGAAGAGGCATCCTTGTCTCAACATGGGTTTCCAAGAGATTGCTTCATTCTTTTGTTCAATGCCTTGAGCATGAGATGGATGAGAACTGCAAACCTGTAGACTTCATCACCTACTTTGCCTTCTTCATGTAAGATTTCATCAGTAATTGTACAAAGCAGGCATTTTTGCCATCTTTATAGCAGTTTTAATATGAAGAGTCTCCAGTATATTATACCTAACCACCACTTAATAAACCATGACATCACTGGTTCATACTCCGCTTGTATGATCAGGCAAAGGAGTAAGACAAGAAATTGAGGATATGAGTCAAGATAGAGGGTAACGTATTCAAAGTCACCAGTCAGCAACTTTGGTATTAGGTCCGACCCTAGATCCATAAGCAACATAGAACTGGAATAGAAATTACAGTGCTGGATGAACTTTCAAGCCCCATCAGCCCTCTTTAGATATGTCAAACTCCAGATTGGACTAAAACATTTTGAAACAGTTTCCCACTGAAAGAGTTCCCATCCTGAAGAATGCACAAACCCTAAGAGAACAGAGAATTTGAGGTCACTGGAATCCAATTCTACATTAAAACAGTTTCCTCGGTAACCAAAAGTCAAAGAAGCCTTCAAACAATGCAGACACACAAACCTTTCACTCCTTACAACTTTTCAATTAAAGAGAGACAAACACATTTAAATTATGAAAAGGTAAAAGCTTTCTAAAGTACCCAATGCAGTGTAGCAAGCTCTCACAGCAATCTATCTCAGTCAGATAACAACACTGCCTGCAAGGTTTCAAGGACAACCATAATAAGACATAGTGGAAAAAGAAAAGGATCAACAGAATATGCTTTCACACTGCACTCACTGCAAGTATCATGAAGTCTGGTTTTGAGTCCTTGCCACAAGAACCCAGTTTGGACGCACTGTGGAGGATACAAGGCTAGCTTGAAATCCAAGCTCCGCTGCCTTTAGATAGATTCTGATCTGATAATGGGCATGGCAGTAGCTCTAGAGCACCCCTACAGTGCAGCCACAGCACCAACGTCCCCAAAGGCAGATGAGGACATGTGCTAAACCTGTGCAGCAGCAGTGGGTGAGGCAGAGCTCAGCTCAATCATTGTAACAGGGCCCAGGCCAGCTGGGTTGTGCTTTAGGGTGGAAGCGTAAAGTAGCAGTGCCATCTACTACCACCGGAGCAAGGGCTCATTCCTCAGTTTCACAGTGCCTGCAGAACCATGGATTAGAAAGAAGCACACTGCTGACAAAAACCTGCTGTGGCAAGATAAGAAGTTGCCTTGGATGTAGTATTTGGGCTTGGAAACCTGAAACTCAAGAGGAAGAAAAGGCAGAGTTATGATTGATGACATGGCCTGAAATGGTAAGTTGACCTTCCTGATGCCAGAGAAGTTACCCCTTCTTACACGAGAGGGAGGCTGAACAAGTGTCTCGTTACCACTGTTACTTTACATTGCCAAAGAGATACTAGGAACTTGACTCCTTCACCTTAAATGACAAGTGTGAGCTGTGTCCTGTCACCGCAGAAGATGGGACCTCGTGCTAAGCAGATGGATTTCTCCAGGTGCATACTCTTATGTACCAAGCCTGGTGAATAAATTGGCTGGGAATGGGCATATCCATCCCTGTAATAAATACAGGTGAATTGCTAACAACAGAACTGAAAATACTCATATTCAGGCAGAGAACAACATTTCAGGCCGATATTTAGAGTTATCATTAAGAAACTGAGAGTGATTAGCGCATTATAATGAATAGCAGCAAAACCACTTTAAGAATAAGGCTCAATGCCATGATTAAAAGGCATTTGCCTGATTTTGTGAAGACCAATAGTCCTCTGTGTATGTATATGGACATACATTCTCATTTTTACAGAAGATCACCTGTCTTTCTCTTCCTAAGGATTTCATGGCTTTATGTACATTCTTGTTACATTCTGAATCTGCAACAATGTTACCAATGAAATTGTCTATGAATAATACATTACAGCATCACATAAAATAGTCAATGATTTCTTGAGGGATAATGAAAACTACTAGTACTTACTGGGTGTTCAGGCCAGGCAGTACATTGCTTACTAATTCATTTCAGTCTTTGTTAAATAAAATATTCAATTAATTAATCTCTAGCTTCATACATCATACTGCACCAGAGCACATGAGGAGTTGATCCGAACACCCTGAACGATACTGATAGCCCACAGCTCAGCTCTGCTGCAGCTCAATTACAAGGGGGATGCTGAGGACACACTGGTATTCTGCACTGGAAGGCACGTGTCACTGCTCAGCTTTTACCCTGATACTCATAAAACCTGAGCCTCATGAGCAGTGCAGAATCTAAAACATCCACCATTGTGCACACTAGTCAAAGGAAATAAGCAAACAGGCCTAATCAGCCGGATCTTTGCGGATAGCTAGGTATGTTCAAAGGGCCCAGGATAATTCCAAGGAAAGCTGTGGAAGTCAGCTGTGGGAGCCTACCCCATGTTTTGCCAGGACTGCCTTTTCTATCTCAGCCACTTGCTAGGACAAGATATATCAGGGAATGTCTTGTACCAGACACCTTGAATACTTAGAAAACTTTCAGTTCAGTCTTTTTATGCTCAAGAACTTAACCCATTAGCCTCTGAAAAATGGGGAAAGCCCACTGTATAGTGAGTGCATCAAGCAAGACTAGCAAATAGTGAATTATATTTCCAAAATACAATTCCTGTTTAAGTAAGGATTACTGCAAGGTGCAAGCAGAATTGCTGAGGAGAAATTCAGGAAATAAAAAGTCTGGTTTGGAGGGTTTATTATCATTTTAAAAAATTACTACACACAGGAAAACTTATTTTACCAAACAGAGCTGCCTTCTGAAGTATCTGCTTCTATTGCTTACTGTGTAAAATGCTGCTTTTGAAAAGGTCGTTTTCATGTATGCTGCATGTTCCAAGTTTCATTAACAAGTGTTAACATCCTTGTTAACTAGTCTTGACAGTGGATTGTCTCGGCTGGCACTTAGAGCTCTTACTGCCTTTCAAGTCCTGAAGCAATGACAGCATGTACTGCACAGCAGTGCTCAGCCAGGACCCAACAGTGCAGGTACTGTACAAATACATAACAAAAGCCCTCTTCAGGCACTCAGTCCTAACCTGCTGATAGCACACCAATAGAGATTTTAAATCCTCAATATTTGACTGCTAGATATCTGAAAATATTTAGACTTTCCCCCTACAACACTTGGCAAACAAAATGCTACCAAACTGAATAATCCCTGCTTACTCCTCCGGGAAAAACTGACATACTGATAGGACACTCCAGTGATTACCAGACTGAAAACTGGCAAGAATTATCTGTACTTTTCACATGCTATTTCATTTGCTTACAAAACATCAGAATGTTTTGTTATAAAATATATTACATTGTAAGTAGTGTTACCTTGATTCAAACATACCCAGAGGATACACTTTTGCCTCATCCACTTTACCAATAGGTAGAGTTGGCTAGAGTGGTAAAACCTTCTGAGAACCAAATTAAATTATATGCCGATACAAATCAGAGAGGACAACTTAGGTTTCATTTTTTGCATTTTTTTTTCTTTCTTTGCTCTCTCCTTTTTATCACTACAAAGATGGATTGAGATAAGAGATAAAAACTAGTAACAAGGAACAACAGTCTCAAGGGGAAAAAAAGCAAAACATCTTGTCCTCCCTCAAAAGCACCTAAAAAAAAAGTTGCATTTCTGTTTAATTCTAAACCAATAGTTTTCCATTCATTTCATCAAATAAACAGGAATAAAGCATGAAAAATACCAAAATTGCTCTTCTTTTTTTTTTTTTTCCATAGCACCTCAACCCACTTTTTCAGGAGACTCTATTGAGAGCTGCATTTATCTTTTCATAACTGAATAAACTAATGCAGTGCCTTCAGCTGCTCCAAATGCAGTCTCAAGTGGGCCACCTACAAAATGTGCTTATAGAGGACCTAGAAAAATTTTGTAAGAAATGAATGCTTGATGTTGGTCCTGGATTCGCTCTGCACTGGTTCAGTTCCAAGTGACCTTCAGACACACAGTAATTGCTCAGGAGTGGGATCCAGTCCAAAGCAGACTCCCAGAGAATCCAACAGATGAAGCTGTCCTGCACAGGCTAAAGCATTTACAGAAAGGGCTGGGTTTCCTGTGGCAGGACAGGAGTGAATGCATATGACTTTGGCCAGATCACTTTTTGCTATTCTTACCCTCCTGACTCTTGTCACAGCAGCAGAGACTATACAATTCCCCGTGAAGCTTTATGCCAGGAATCGTATGAGGTGTCCATGAGTTGCCACTTTCTGATAAAAACGGGCCATTCTGGACAGCTGAGCTGAGCATGGGGGAAACAATCTGAAAGGATCCATGTAGCTCTTCACAGCATCCAAGAAGACTGGGCTGTTTAGGAACTAACATGTCCAAGCCCGGGCGTAAAGAAAGCTCCATCCTTTCCATGCTTTACATAGAAGACCCTTCACAGCCTGCTGCCATTTCCCACCAGCTAGGATGGAGGAAGGCTGGCAAGCAAAATCAACCTCTAATACACCAGCCCAGCTCTCAGTTTATGCAATAAACATAGGAGACTTTTATGAGAAAGAGAAAGGGGCATAATTTGGTTAGCTGAACAGCAAAGGATTGTTTCCCTAAGAACAAGGAGGAAGAAGGAAGGGATCTATGCGTCTGAATAGATGGTATGCAGGCACTTGAGAACTGGCAGTATTAGGTTAATGGTTATACTCAATCTTAGAGGTCTTTTCCAAATGAAATGACTCTATAGTTTTGAAGATAAAGGAAATGCTTTCAAGTGTATTGCACTGTAGTTTATAAAACAAAACCAAAACCAAACAAACCCCACAAACCACACAGACAAAACCATTAAGTTGAACAGAAAATTAATCCCTCAAATAATAAATTCCAAAGAACCAGTGAGTTCAGCAGCAGTGAAATGATATACAGGATTTCATGCATTTGAAGAATGATGATGATCTTCCTTAAGAAACTGCAAAACACAACCTCTAAGTTAACACCTTACTAAACTCTGGCTGCCAGGGAAAATAACAGCAACTGCTTCTAACATTTTATTCTGCAGACAGACTCTGTCATTCAGGGGAGGAAGGGAAGAGCAGCAACCAGAAAACCTTCACGCTCATCTGCTCTATTTCCATTTCACATTATTATTCCTTTTTTGTATTGCAGTGTGCATGCAATCTCATTCCCCAGGAATATGAAACCTGCAGCCACTATTTCTTTAAAGACGAGTTTCTAAACAGTCCAATCTCACTGCCTTTCTTTATGGATATAATCTCTATTTCTCTAGGTATTGTCTATCTGCCCAAAACCTCATCTGTAATCTTAAAACTCAACAGGCTTTGTCACAAAGTTAAGAGTTTACCAAAACTTACTGCTTCCTGTGATAATCTCCTGTCTCTCTGGACAAATGGCCTTTGTACAAGTCCAAACCCAGCTATCCTTAATACTTTAAGACAGACTTCTTGTGGCTGGTGACACTGATGTTCAAAAATAAATGCTGGTGGTCTGCTTCACACTTCTATCCACAATCTCCCTCAGAAATCTGGTCCTTCCTGTTTAAGCCTGAAACTTGGCATGGCCTGTGGTACAGCATAAGAGCAGAAAAGTGTTTCTAGTCTATTTGGGTCTTAAATACTGATATCTAAATCAGATGTTTTGAATGAAAATATAACAACTGTAGCAGCATCAATCAGCTAGCTATTTTATCCTTTCTTCCTCTGGCACTTTTTCACAGCCCTGAGCAAAAAGATTCAGTTGGCCTGTTCTGAAGGTGGAGAAACTGGAGTGAATTAAAAAGGATGTGTCTTGTCCCTGACCAAGTGACAATTGAGAAGTTAAGCTGAGAGCAGCACCGGGTGTCCTGGGCTCCAGCCTAGCCTGCCATCTCAGGCAGACTGCACTTACACACCAGAGCAACCTTGAAGTACATATAATCCAGTACATCCTGGGGTGGCACTTGAACAGTGCACTGATGGGAGCCCATTGGACAGATCAGCACTTCCTGAAGGAAGCTTTTTTTGTCTGATACAGCTCCTCAGGAATACATTTCCATGAGAAATTGATTTAAATGCTTTCCAAGGAAGTGTGACACTGCCTGGCTATACACATTTCAGCATGGTCCCTTTGCTGTCATCTTCTAAATCAATTTCTTTCACTTGGTGCCAACCCAGCATATTAGTTTTTAAGTTGCCTTTTCACTGAAAACCTGTGAATTTTATTGGTTATAAGAAACCTTTGAGAGCCAGAAGAGTAGAGAGAAATATCAAAGCTAGACTTCAGACCATATATTGCTCTTCCTTTCAATAGCAAAGGGGAAAAAAAAAAAATCATTCTTTATCTTGTAATGTGATTCATGGCTCTTTCCATAAGGCACTGATAATATAATTCATTTATTCGGCATTGGTAATCTTCACTATTTTCTTTGTATATATTTCATTAGCATGAGCCTGTCCACACTTTAAAAGGTGTCCTGCCTTAAATGTGTCAGCACAAGAGCAAACCTGAAGCAGTTGCATAGAACACAGGTGTTTTTGTGAGGGAAGGTGACCCAACATTAGCAGACAAAGCTAGCCAGAAACACAAGGAGATGAATTCAGAGTTTTGGAGTAGCTTATTAATTAATTGGTTTCTTCTTATAAAATTGTGTTACAGAAATCTGATTTTGAGATAACAAGCAAAAAGAAAACTGTTAACCAATAGACCACTCCCAAAGCACTTTATAGATAAGGCCAAAATCATTGCTTTCTTTTTGAAAACCAGCCAGGCACAGACACCCAAGTACAGCAAAATGAGTCACTCACAGCAGTCTAACAAGTAAGGCAAACCCCTACATTTCAGTGCTGTGCGTACTAGACTGAAGACATATTCTTTGGAGGTGTAAAACTGCCATTAGGAGAAAAAAAAAAAACCAAGCATCAGATTTACACTTCTGTTACAGAAAAAGTTAAAATATTAACTGATAGAGCATTTAAGTGAAGTAGCTTATCACCATAAAGCCAAGTTTCTCTAGAACAGTGTAGGATTATACTATCCTATAAAATAGTCCTACAGAAAATGGCACATCCAAAATACATGCTTCCAACCCTAGAAGTTTAACTGATAATAATTCCTAAAAAAAAATACCTAGGTTGGAGTTTCAAAAGGTGGAAGACATTCAGGCACACATTTCTAATCAACTTTCAGTTGGAAGAATTTGACCCACTTCTGTTTTGATTTTACTTTAAATAAAAACTACACTTCCCATTTTGGGTGATCAGGCTTGACTCTTGATACAACAGTCAGCCTTGTGATATTCCGATCACAAACAACCCTGGAGACCTATAAATGTCATCTGACGATAATTTTTCCATATATGTGGCAAACAAGAATTTTAACTCAGGGAGGGAGATGTTTGTGCTGCATTGCCTTCTTTGCTGACCATTGACTCCGCTCATGTGGGGCTGATATTAGCGGCAGCGGATCATAATCTAAACTTTCATTATTTTAAATGCTTTGAATATGCACAATGGTGTGTAAGTGCCAAATAACACTGTTTTACTTTAACAGCACTTAGCCGTATTCATGCACAACTGACTCAATCTATAATCATTTGGACACAAGAGCATGCTGAACTGTAAAAAGCAAAGGGGAGCAGTTAAACATCAGTTTTCATGATAATTTGTATTATCTAATTTCTAGCTAATTCTAGAAAACTAGCTTGCCTCTCTCTTGTAACAACAATTCATGCCTGACAGATAAACAAAATGATCTCTAACAGAAATTTATCGAGAAAATGTACTGCAACAAAAATACTGCAATATCTAATGGCAGGTATTCAAGGCTTACCTTTATTTGCTAGTATAATCATAAGCATATATCCAATATGCATGCAGTGTTCTTAAGCACTGCAGTGTCTGTATAGCATGTATTAAACTTTGAGCTGTTCATAATTGATCAACTACATTTAACAGGACATAAAACAACCCCCAAAGCAAATAGTGTTTTGGGAGAGGTAACTTCTTCATCTTCTTAACTAACCTACACTTATGGCAACAGCGTCCAGAAAGCGCTGCCATCAGGTACCAGTTATGGTGCTAACTAACGTGGATTTAAATCCTCCACCGTGTTTGCAACTGTCTTTGGTATGTTAACTATTGTTCTGCATTCTCCCCCATATTGCATCACCTCCTTGTTCACCTTGTTCACACTGCCAGGATCCTAGAGCAGGAGGAGGAGAATGCTTTTACCCTTCATGGCACCAAGCTGCTTTGAAACCCTAGTACCTGCTGGGGTTCCTTGAGAGGCTGCAGGAGCCACAGAGTGTAGATGGCAACAGCACTGCCACCTCACATCTTGGTACTGAGAACAGCTTGAATCAAATCCATGAAGCACAACAGGGATAATCTGTGAACACCTGCAGGATCTTTGTTTTTGTTTCCCTATGAGGCCTCCAGACTGAGGCAATTAGCAGCAGATTTTAGTGATTCATGAAGCATCAAAGTAAAGCTCTTCTTCAGTCTTGTAATCATGACAAGCTAAGCTACTCTGAATTGTAGACGTACTGCTAACTCTACAGAGACTGTATGAGACCAGTTCTTCCCACTTCAATACTACCATTCACTTCTACCCTTATTAAGTTCACATTTTCTAAGTCTCCCTTTTTTTTCCCCCTCTAGCTAATTTAACTTATGTTAAGCTGTAATGTGCAAGCAGCCCTGAGCTCTGCAGCCCAGCTAGTGGAGGCATCTGGTTTGTGATCAGTTCCATGCTGTATTTATCTGAGATACACAAAGAATACACATACTTAAAAGCAAAGAGACACCAGATCACAATTTTACATTACTGCAGCTCGTTCTGAGCCAACATGGGTATTTCTTCTGTACAGCCTTGGCCCATGTAGATGTACCCTATAGGAGTTTACTTGCTTAGTTAATGCTATTGATATATGAGAAGATTTCCTGTTCCTACAGATTTCTGTCAAGAACATTCCCTGCTGCAAAAGATTCATAATTTAAATATAAAAGGCTCTAAATAATTTCTGAAGGTAATACTTACGAAGTGAAACCATTTTTCATGGTAGAGCCCCAAACAAATGATTATCTGTCAATAAATCTATCATGCATGACACCTGTGATCCCATGGGTTCAACCCCACAGCAAACAAACAAAACACTCTTTAATGATTCACCATTGCCTGAAGGGAAGGAGAAAGAAAATATTAATTTTTCTTGAAATGTAGGATGACAAACCTACGTTGCTGAGACATTTACATCCAAAGGATATTTTCCTTATGCAGGGATACAGCTTGTTTCTAACATGCTCTTTCTATTAGGGAGTGGCAGGGAACAGCCCAAATCAAAATCAAGTGCTCCAAAGTTGTGGGGCATAAACCACTGATTGCCCTTAAGCTTAAAGATAAAGAGTAACAACATTCCTCAATAACCTGTGAGATTTGAGAGTCTAAAACTGTAGAGAGTCATTAAAAAACACCAAATGTGGCGATTTCCCCTTCCTGTTTCCATCTACTGGGGGAAAAAAGAACATCTAAGTTGTTCCACATCTAATGCAAGAATCTGACAGAGAAGCCCAAATTGGATAGAATGAAACTCTTTTTACTGTTACAAACAAGTGCCCCAACAATGTGCTGCCTTTACTTGAAGGAAGGCACTTGGACCTTGTTTTTTCCTTGTTTACCATCTGATCATTGGACAAACCTTCACTATTATCACTACAAAGCACATGCTGGTTAGTGCTTTTCCCTGGTTCAAAACTGTGCCATCACAACTTTGGGTCTGATTGGCCCTGTGCATTTGGGGTGAGATAGATGCCAGGAGAGAGCCATGCTTGTACAGCCCTGAGCCTCCCTGGCATCATGGGAGGGCATCAGGAAAATGCTGGAGCTGGAAGCAAGGATGTGACGCTGAAAGCGAGTCCAAAACCGTGAGCCTGCTTGGTCTTCCAGTAAGGAATTTGAGAGAAAGACTGTAGAAAGAGGCTCACAGTGACTTTGCATCAGCCTAGCTGGAACAATACTAGCGAATAGCTTGTGATGTTCAGGACTTCATAACTGAACTCCAAGTTTCCTGAATGAGCATTCTGCTGACAGAAGTTTTGGAGAAGGAGTGTGTATCAGAGAAGCCCTCATTAGATGCCGCATACTGAATACTCTGCTCAGAAGGGCTGAGGTGGGGAGCCTGCTGTCAACTTTAGTTGAGCAGTTGCTTCATGTTAACCTATTTAACAAGGTTTCCCAGTTTTTCTCTCCAAGTTCCTGTGCAACTGAGTGCCCTCAGCTAGAGCTCACATACACTGCTGTCTGCCAGTAATGAGCTTTTACCATAAGAGGTTGGAAAGAGCTTGGCTTTGCAGAATTTGATGGTCCATTCTATCACACCCCTTCTCCATTGCTCCTACACCAAAGGTCACACTAGCATGGATGGGGACAACGCAGTAGAGACAGGGGTCTGTAAAGCACCACAGATGTTATTCATGAACTGAGATAGCCTTCATTGTGTGGAAGTACACTTGCATCTAAATATACAGTTTTCAGCATTTATTACAACTGAAAAAATATACACATTACAGCTAAAAAAAATATAACCCATTCCAGTCTAACAGGCCCTACTGGTGAATAATTCCATGTACAAGTTGCACTGCTGAAGATAAATGAGCTAGATTACCTAGGTAATATCTCATCCAGCTGAGTAAAGGGTGCTAAATGGTGTATGAATATGCGTAAAGCCAAGTGACAGAAGTACATGCTCATTTTCGAAAAAGGAAAGAGTAATAGAATAATGTTATACCCAGGCTTTCTAACACAGCTCAAATTAAGGGTGGAATTTCACTCTATCATTATTTCCATTATGCACTTTTATTTGGAAGGGTTAAGAACTCAGCTATTAAAATGCACTCTTGGATGAAATTTCACAGGTAGAGCATTCCAGCATGAAAAATCAGCATTATATATCAGGAAGAGAAATTGTTTGTAATTTTTACATAAGAGTTCGGCACAAAACAATTCTCAAACTTTTCCATTTTTTTCAATTAAAGTGTCAGATATCAGTGTTTGTAATAAAGTTCTTAATGAATAAACTATCAGCATATAATGAAGTGCACACCAGAGCAGACATTGCAATTATCGTGCATGTTAAAAATATTCTTTCTCCTCTATTGCATATATTGCTTAGTTCTTCCAAGTTTCAGGAGGCAAGATGAAAAATAAAAAAAACCCAGAAGACATAAATATATGTTCTCTGCCCTGCAGATTAAGATTATTCAGCATTTGCTTTGCTTCTGACGGAATGTGGGCACTTGGGAAACTCTGAAAACGGAGAAGTTGGGAGAGCTTTGCTCCTAGTCTATTTAAAGTCAGGCACCATCTCTTTGAACACAAGGATATTACTTCTCTTTTAGCACAAGTTACAAGCTTCAGAGTTTACATAGAAGATGTCCAAACCCTAACATGAAGACAGCTACCACTGAACTCACAGACACAGTGAACCCCCAGTCTGCCCAGCACGGGGTGCTCAGCAGAGCTGCAGGGTGCTGACACCTGCAGAGAAAGCTCCCACCATATGAAGGTGATGTAAAGTATGGGAACTCCCTGGAAAGCTTGCTTCCAAATATCAAATCAGCTTTAGAAGATGATCTTTGATGATTTGACCTTGTACAATGTTGTCTTTTTAGTTAAACAGTGGGAAATATTATTAAATACTTCTACTATATCTTAAGATTAAAAATCTTATGGTCTGCTTATACTGCTATATTCCAAGCTATTCAAGTGAGAGCAATAAAGACAAATTTCATTTCAGCAGGATTTGTTTAATTAGTCTGCAATGAGCTTTGCCCTGTTAGAGGTTTATAGCAAATTTTGTGGAAAATGCTCCATGCAATTCTATTTAGTCTTACTCCATCCCATACAAACACCCCATAAAATATTTTAAAAGCCTACCATTACAGGAATGCGCTGTTCAGTGAGACATATTACTGAGCTGGCTGGTGGTGCTTTTACTTGGGAGAAATGCTGCCCAAACCACTGCCGCTTATAATTTACAGTGGAAGAAAAAGGCGTCTCTCCATCAGGAAGGTGCAACTTCTAACTTAATGTGAGCTCATTCAGCTGAGGCCATTTGACCTGTCCTGCATGTTGCAAGAGGTCTTGATGCCCGGATTTTCTGCACAGAGTCCAAAGTCCAAATATCACACTGGGAGCCCCCTATAGGTGGGGGAAACAAACCAAGAGAGGTGAAATGGTATGTCAGAGGTAACTAGCTCGTCTTTGTGCTAGATTCTGGAATTTCAAGTCTAGCACCATGATCAACAAGATGAGCTTTCTCTAATAAAAGGCTTCAGCAAGAAAGGTAGGAGCAGCAAGGCTTTCAAAAAGCCATGGTTGTTATAATATACATGAAATTCAGGCCACTTACGTCAAAACATAAACTCAGTTTTTAAAATCTGCCAAACAAACAATCTCTGCTTCTTGAAAAGTAAAGTGACTGTTAAGGCTCACAGCCGTTTTTTGATTTTCTTCCACCCTTGTCTTAAACAAAAGCAGTAAGAACAAAAGTCCCGATTCATAAAGTCTTAATTCTCAAGGCACTGTGTCATGCCAAAAAACTCCTCATTCCCAGTCAGGAAGGCCCCATTCTCCAGCGAAAACAGCACTTAGGCATCTGAGGACATAGTTTGGCTCCACAGATACACATTTGCCTCAAAGCAGAAATATTTATTTAGTTCTAAACTTTGATGGTTGTTTGAAGTGATGTCTCCCTAGCAGTCAAGAGGAACTAGGAGTGACTATAAACATTTGGATCTTACCTCCTAAATTAAAGTCCTTTCTCTATGCTCCTGACACTCAGCACAGAGATAATAATGAGCCATTCTTAGAAACAGCACTGCATGACGAGATACCAAGCAACTTAGCAGAGAAGAGTGCCTACATATCACAGCCTGGGGTACAGAAAAAAAGAAATCACGATGGGTGGAAAAGAGTGGGAAAGGTGATGCCAAAGGCTTTACAGAAGTGCTTTGTTTATCCTTACAAAATGAGATAACCAACTATTTGACACCCAAATTATGATGGCCATCAAAATCATAAGAGTAACTATATATAACATCTGGCAGCCACCTGAAAATAAATTTGCATAAAATCAGGACAAAACCAGAGATCTATTTCATTATGCCAAATTACAGCAGTAAATGGAAACAGAGATAAATAAATAAACCTGGGTCCATGAAGGAAGCCCTAGAGGACACAGGAATTAGTCACTGTAGAAATAGAAGTAAAGTAGGTAGACTGGACAAATTTGGAGACAAGTGACTATCCAGGAATCATTCTACCCTTCTGACTTTAAATGGAGATCCTGAAAATGACTCCTTGAGGACCTGGTAAGATGTTATTCACTTCCTTCTAAAGGATGAATACTTGTCAGCACTCAATTTGGATAGAAGATCACTTTTAAAAAGTAGTTCAGAAGCACAAAAAGTATTTAAGGCTATCAAAACCAAGGTGAGATTTGAATCTGAAACTTTAGCAGAACCCCTCTCCTAAAGAGCATAAGGACAAGTTACACAGCAACATTTAAAAGATCCTACCTGTGATATTCCCTGCCCCAAAGAAACCAGCTCCAGAGCTACATAAAAACTCCTACTCCATATGTGCTACAGTCCTTATTGCTGAGAAGTGAGATTTTTCTATCATCTGAATATAAAACAGTGTCTTCAAACATTGACACACTGATAGCACACTCAGTCATTGTTAACAAATGACATTAAAGAAAATGATTTGGCAGGAGCTGCTGTCTTTAAAAGATAACTGAAAAATATATTTATCTGCATCACAGTTTCTCAACAGTCATAAAACAAGCAAAAAGACATAACACAACCAACCATCCAGATTTAGAGTCCTCTATTTTAAAATGCTGCTGTTTTTTAACACTACTATACTGTGAAGGTTGTCAAGGAGACAACAAAACCTAAAAAAGAAAAAGTCCAATCCAAAAGGTAGCCGATTAAAGAAATATATTGTGGGTCACTTGAAGGCTGGCAATGACTGGTTTGACAGGAACGATTCTGGAGAGAAGTCAAACTGTCTTATTTAAAGGCACAACCACATTGTAAATCACTTCCCTGAAAGTAGTGGCAAATATTTGGCCTTAAGCCACAGCAGAACTACATTACAGCTCTTGTGAAAAGCACAAAATTCATTGCAGAGCTCCTAACTCTGAAACAAATAGTTTTTTAAGCCATAGCTCCTTCAAAATTATCTTTTCTATTACTTTGGACTCTCTTCAAAAGAATTTTAGACTTAAGCTTTTCATGCCCAAAATTTTGAACAGAATCAAATAAAGTTCTCAGTCCCACCATAAATCCTCTGGAACCACAGATTTCAAAGGAAAAATTCTGCAGCTTTATTACTAATCTGTCAGAACCACAGTGCCCAATACAAATGATCCTCCTTTTTATAAGAGATACAGTTAGTTCTCTGTCAAAGAAGGAAAATACTGTCTTTTATGTATCATTTTTCTCTTATGCTATTGTTAGTACTCTGCTAAATTGTAAAAATATCAAGAATGTTTACACTTTTTTGCAAGTGACAGTTTTTCAAAGTAGTGCTGAATATATTAAAATATCTTCCTCCTCCTTCCCTTTCTCCATCCAAAAAAAACCCATACAAAACCCCCCCAAAGAAAACCAACAACGCAAAAAGCAGAATAATCCTTAGAAAAATAGAAAGGCAAGGAGATTGTCAAAAACTTTGTGCCACGAATGTCACCAAATGATTTGGTAGAGAAAAGCTGAAGCAATTTTTTTCAAAGTATGATACCTAAAGTCAACCTGATATTCAGAAAGACTTTTGCATTCAATTTTCTGTGGCATTTCTGGTAATCTACAGTCTTAGAATTAGAAGGAGATTTCAGGACCTCATGGTTTTTTTGAAGACTGAGTTAAAGAAGTTAGTTTCCTGGAGATTTACTTAGTAACTGAAGTGTGGATACTCATCCTGTGAGAGTGATTCAGTGCTGCAAATGTGAATAACTCAAAAACCACCTTGCTGAGAGTGCCTTAAAGAACTTCAGTATTCCCAAGAACACCAAGGAAAATTGTATTACTGTAAACCAGCTGTGTTATTTCAAAGATGAAGCACTTGTTTATAAACATTGTCCTTTTAATGGAAACCTCTATAAGCAGCATTTAAAAATTACTATATGCACCAAAGCATCTAGACGAAGCCTTGCAAGTGCAAAGATGTTAGACCTTTTTCTATAAGATAATCTATACTACTCTAGCACCAAGTACAGAGCCTTCCACTGCTCTCAGACAGTCCATAAGCACATAGTAAGGAACAATGTCTGTTTGAGCAAAAAGACCAAGTGTGAGAAGAGGAACTATGTCATGCAGGTAATTGGTTTAGGGCTAGACAGCAGGAACTGAGCAGAGAGCTGTGGTGGTCATGATAAAGTGCTTCCAGTGCTTCTTTTTCAAGGCTCCATCCACTCACAGCCGTGATAGTTAAAAAGTCTGTCCCAAGGAAAGGAATGCAAGCATTTTGGATACCTGACAGGTGAATGCCACATGACAGCAAATGACAGATTTAGGAAGAGAACACAAGTTATCTGGAGTTCCTGCCTAGTGGTCTATCTGTCTCTTAAACGTTACCATGCGTAGATGCAATTCTATTTCACATCAGCACTGCACTTCTGCTTGGTTTTTCAAGTGATTTAACTACTTACCTGCTTGTATGGCTGAAAAGAATTTCTCAGTCTAATGCCAGAGAGTAAAATCTACTTGATGCATGATAAGAAAAGCACAGCTCCAGAATTACACATAACCGAGGCAAAATGACTTCCTCAAGATTCTTTACAAGATCATGTCAGTGGTGGAGTTAAAACTCAGGTCACTTTGGCTGCACTTCCCTCTGTGTACTTCCCAGTATTTCTCTACAGACAACTGTTGTCCCTGAGCGGAAGGCGGTTTCATAACCCGTGATCCCAAGCAAACAGTGGGGCTGCATGCTATTGAAAACATGGCTGCAACCTAAAGTAGGTCCCAGGCCCCACTTCATATCCATCCACGCTGTTGGAATAATTCACAGGATTTGAAGTTCAGTCATTGCCGTTGTCTTCCCAAAGCATGCCTTCAGTGCAGGTGGAGACCCAGTCGGGAGCTGTCTAGGTGCCACTTGCTGTCAGCTCTTGCAGCTGTGGTGCAATCTTATGCCAGGGGAGCGTGTTTGGAGGCTGAAATCACACAGGTGGCTGCAATGCATGTGTCCAGCCACTAAGAAAGGAGCCACTCCATGTAAACCCATTATTCTGTCAAGGTAAACCAGGAATATTGTACACTGCTGAGCTGAAACAAAGGACAGCTCTTCCCTAAGGGTCCCTTTCTTAAAATATACATGAAGAAATACATTTTTACTGCATTTTGCAGCCTGGGAAGGAATGGTTGCTGTGGAAATCATTAACAGAGTAAGAGAATACCAGTTGAATAAAACACAAACACAGAAATGGACCGTGTTACTCTACAAAGGATGAGGGAAAGGGAAAACAGAGGGAAGCTCACAAGGTGGGTTAACTTCAGTAGATGTGAAGTTGTCAGACCTCCTGTTAAATAGATGTTTCAGGTGGGGGGAGAAGAGCAAAAAAATCAGTCTAGTATTCTGACCATGAAGCTCCTGTGATGTTTGATGCTGTTCACAGTGTCCCAGTAAGTACAGCCACCACTGTACAATCAAATGGAGTGGCCTCAGTGATATGAAAGACACAACGTGATGTAATAAAGAACAATGTTGGTAAATTTGTGTGCAGCTGCATATGCTCATTGACTTTCTAACGAATTGTTGGCAGAAAGAAGCTCTCATCTTTGTGCAAGTTGACATCCCCGTATCTTTCTGTGCCATGGCCTTAGCTATATCATTTTTCAAATCACTAAAAGATGTACAGTAGTAAAAAGAGCAGATGTCTTTGGACAGCTGCGACATCATTAATGGCATAAATTCCTTTAGTGTAATGCTCTTGCATATTGCTAGTACCTCAGGTTAAAAGCAAAGGAATCTAACACTCATAAAGCTACATTTGGGTACTGATATATATGGGAAGATCTATTTATTTTAGATAATTAAAATTATTTCTTTATGAGCATGTGAAATGAGCAGAGAACCACTATTTGAGAAGGTCATATACAAAGTAACAGATGCAAACCTCCAATTACTTGTAACATACCTTTGCCCTGGTGCTGTGGGGAGAGAATTTACGTACTCACCCTTGAAAATATAAAACAATTTTTTTTTGTTTAGCTCCTCTAATTTGACTTTTTCACCTCATGTCTGCAGAGAAAGGTCAATGCCAGTCTCAAGCCCTCAGTGAAAACAGATGAGTCTTGAACTACAGCCAAGAGCTAGTACAGATATCCAGATATTCTTCTCATAATGAGATCTCCATTTACATGTAAATACCAAAAGAATTCCTTATTCCCCGATCAAGAAATGCAGGCAGTATTGGGAGTCTAAGGTGCCCATGGCCTCTGAAACCTGCTAGTGACTTGGAGCTTGGGAGCCTGAGATGTGTGCAGCGACCAAAGCAGTTTCAACACCCTTTAAAGTGCATCTCTGCACTAAGAGACATTCAGGGTAGACAAGCTAAGGCACACAAGTGATGATGTTTATCTGCAGGAGCCTTCTGTCTAGGCACCAGATGAAGGCAAGCTGTCAAGCACATTCATAGCTTAATATTTATAAGTCAAGATGAGAGAGATTGAAAAGAAATGGAGTGAAAACAGCACCCTCTTCCTCCAGGACTGCCCTGCTTCCTCCCTGCCTTAGAAAGAAACAAGTTCAATCTGAAATTATTTTCAAGTAGAAAAAGGCCTGAAGTAAAAGTCTGCATTAGAACACCACATCTAGACTAAACACCTTAGCTCCAAAGTAGCCAGACATTAATCTCTATATCCAAGTTGAAACATCTCCAAAATTCAGATGTGATTTAAAGCAGAGAAAAGTTCAGGGCAGGAACTTGGATCTGAAACCATGAATCCATCTAGTGACTTGGTCCTTGTACTTCTGAAAATTGAGGAAGAGACCTGAGCTAAATGGTAACGGTGCAATGGGATCCTCTTCCACCGTGTTCTTTTTCTCCATTTTATCTTTTGAACTTTACCTGGTAACTCTTGAATTGTACAACAGAGAAGAAAGAAATTCTCCTTCATGTTAACATCTAGTTAAACACTACTTATTGTAATTGCTTGGCAGTAGACCAAAGTATCATCCTTGAAGTAATAATTTATGTTAATAGTACTATGCTAGCTGTTGCTATTCAATATCCAAACACCACTTCAGGTATTTGAGATGGTTCAAGTAGCTTATCACAGTCTCAGCAGCCCTGCAGAGCCCTTCTGAAGCATTGCTTTCTCTGCCCTGAATACTCACCACCTAAAATCTGGGGTTGCCAAGCTGAAGGGAGCAGTTGCAGCATTGCTCTTCCAGTGTAAGCACACTCACTGTAATCCTGGGTTTGCCAGGATCATGTTGTGTGCATGTACACTCACAATTTGTGTTCAGCCAACATGTGCTGAATATGTGGGTGAAGATCTGTGTTTGTAAAGCCTGAGATTATCAGCATTCAAGATGACAGCAGTCCAGCTCTTCCACAAATCATACCATTATATACTAGAGGGCTTCACCCAGGGTACAACTAAATTACAGTTTCTGGGTTTAATGGAGCTCAGGCTGGACCCAGACCTTTCCTAAAATATGTGAGGTACATTCACGCTATTGACAGAACTGGATTTTTGGGTCTCGTCAGATGCTGCATCCAAAATGTTGTGAGTCAGATAATTAAAAGGTCAAATGATTAATCCCTCAAGAATTTAAAAGAGTAGCCAGGTTTCAAAAAAGGTGTGCAAATCAAGGAACAACAGGAACTGCTTACTCCTGAGCTTTCCTGAGAATTATCTTCTTAAACACTCCGAGTTCTTTTGAATATTTCTCCACCAGTATTTGTGTTGCAAACATAATGCAAGCAAACATACATTAGTAATAAAGATGTCTCTATTTAATGATTTAGATGGACATTATAACTGAGCTTAATGGAAATGCCTTTTTTTTTTTTTTAACTTGCCACAGAACACTCATCCCAATTCATCAGCAAGAGTCAAGTGCCTAGATGTTAGACAGTCAAAGGAACTGCATTGCAGTGCTTCTGTTTTTTCATGGAATATACTAAATTTGTTAATTAACCATAGTGGGCTTTTCACCTACTTTGAGTCAACCTCTTGCTCCTAGAATAAGCTGCTCTTTAGTGATTCTGAAGATTCTCAAACATTTAAGAAGCATTTCTACTAAGATCTGAAATACGTGAGTGCAAACTGCCTCAAACCCTAAGTGCATTCTCACTTCTCTCAGACACTTTGCAAAAATTTCCACTTTCTACTGTGTCATCAAGAAGTGATCCTATTTCTTCGCTGAAAAATAGGTGGTTTTGCCTGTGAGGATATATATTTTTGCAGCTGAAATAAAAGTACAAAAGTAGTTCTTAAAAATGTCTCTGTCAAAAATGACTTTGTGGGTGTTAAAATACATAAGAAGAATATCAGAAACCTGAGCCAGACATATGCATCAAGGGGAAGCCTCACAGTTTTCCCCTGACTGACTTCAGCTGGCTTTAGATTGGAATAACTTGTTTCTCTATCAGACAAAATGGAATCTCTCCACACAAAGGGCAAAGAGCTGCTTGTAGCTGTATTTCTTTCCAATGCTTGTGGAAGCCTCTCTTTACTAACCACCAATTCTACAGGGTCATAATTTTAAGAAAAACACATATTTATGCAACTATAGCACTTGCGCTTTCATGTCTGAACTTATTTCCCTTTCCTCTTTCTAGTCAATATTTCATTCTAAACTATGCTATTAACAAGAGCAGAAAATCCAGCAGGTGCTCATTTTTTTTCCCCTTTAATAATAGATGATATCTATTTCAAAAGATAAAGATATTTCCTTGCTCTGGGATGTGTTCTTTTCTTTCCAGATAAACCACTATTTTGCACATTACATTTGCTGCCTTCCAGAAACAGCAGATAACACCGAAGAGATTTAATTAATATGTACCACAGCATGACCTCAATGGATAGAACATCTACCCTAAAGGAGTAGAGCTGTAGGAGGTAATTAGAGCACACCATGACATTTATTACTAATGCTCTTCCATTGACATTTGCTGTTGACAGGCTGCATATAAAGTTTTCCTCTGTTTGCACTGCCTTACGATGATTTAGACCTTCCCACAAACGTAAGTGAGAATGCTTTGGCTGTTTACAGTAAATTAAAGCATAAGAGATAGAACAAAATCTTTGCCTTTTGAGAGCAACTAGGTAAACTCCTGCCAACTTTCTGGACCCACATTTCTTTTGCACACAGTGTACTTTGAAGGGCTTGCTGGCATGAAATAAATCCTTTGAGAAGGGGAGAAGTCCCATGTTCCTGTCCCTGTTCTCTTCTGCTGTGTAGATTTAAGAAAATGGGAACTGTTGAGTGTAAAATGGATAAATAGAATGCCAAAGAATCAGGATCAAGGACCCACTTCTTCCAATCTCTCTCCAGGCCTACAAAACCACTTTGCTGCTGAGTTGCATTACAGAGTATTTCACTAGCATACGCACTCAGATAATTAAATTATGCTTTCAGGGTTTAAAATGTATCTCAGAATTAGTAAAATTTGGCAAAAATTACACAACAAGTGGAGGGCAAACTCTACTGATGTCAGTAGAACTGTCTAGAAACACTGTAAAAGCCCTGGTAAAGTTCAACAAATGGTACAAGGTATGAAACACTCAGTGATAGACTGAAGCTGGAAGAATTTATTTTGTAAAAATTATTTTTGACTGGGCTGAAGCAGCCTGATTAATTCAGCTAATTTAATTCAAAAAATTGTTTTCCCCTTCCCTCTTGCAGCACACTAAGACTTACAATTAAAAAAAGCTGTTTTGTTTTAATGAACATGCCCTGTTTTGGAGTGGCCTGCTCTCACCAGCAGACAATTATATCTGTAGCTGTTGGAGGACAACTCTGTCACCCAAAGAGACACTGAAAATTTGAATTTGTTATAGTGAGTTATGAGAAAAGGAAAGTGGGTACGTGTAACACTGGAGACAGCACAAGTCAAGAATGCCTCAGAAAAAACAGGAATTAATCATTACCATGAATAGCATCTCATGCAAACAATACCATAGCCTATTCTTGCAAAATCTTCCACAGATAGATAGTGGTTTATGCTATTGACTAATGGGAATGTAATGAGAGTTGTTACATCCCCCCTAAATTACATTCTGTCTCAGAATATAATCTATACATGTTTCCAATTTAGTGGATAAAGAAGGTTTAGCAGCCTCATTCCCACATAATATTTATGTCTTTGAGAACTTTATGGATGTTTTGTTCAAATAATTTCCTAGCATCCCAGTGATTTCAAAAATGCACTAATAGAAAGCAGCAAGGGGAGTACACACAAGAACACTGTAATTAAAGATTATTTACTAACAGTGAAGAAAAACAAACAATATCTGATAAAAATCAAAATAAAGCTATATTTCTGCTGAGGCACTTGCCAATTTTTAACATGAAAGGAAAAAAAATACCTTAAACTTCTTGGCACAAAAAAACGCTATGATTTGACCAGGGTTTATTATGTTAATCACATTGACCTCATTAGCACTCTGTGCACTGCTCACTGCCCACCCTGTAGTACTCTCCTACTATTTCTTATCTTACACTAAAATTTACAGGCTTTGGGTCTGGGATTGCTTTTCCTTTCCTGGTTACAGAATACCTTAGTCCCAGAGCAGAGAAATAACAAGTGTAACCACCAATCAATTAAGATTAATTTTACTTTTGGTTATAATGAGAGAAAAGTAACTAATGTGCCCATAGTGCTATTTGAGAAGGTGTTTCTGTTTGTTTTTAAAAACATAGACAATTCAAAAAACTGGAATCTCAATTCTTGGTACAGAAAAGAGATGCCTACAACTTACTGTGCTCATCCCCACAACCTGAAGTGATTGACTGCTATGAAAGATGTCCAATAGAGAGAGGGCTTGCGAGAGCTGGGAGACCTGGGAAATTCAGATTATTGAGTTAGAGAGGCTGAATGAGGCTTATTAGCTTGGGCACAGCCTTAGTCCAAAACTCATTTATCTCCAACCAGGTCAGAAAAAAGGCAGAGTGAACTCGAGTCTGCCAGCACATGTCCATGTCAATGTGCTTTCCTCATTTCCCCATGACAAATGGCTGTACACAGAGCTGCTCCTTTCCTGTAGCCAGGCATGGCCACAGACTGTTAAAGCAGTCCTTTTAACATGTAAAAATGGTATTCTAACATGATTCATCTTTTAAATCATTTTTAATACCCATTTGCTCTACATGCCAGTCCTACATGGCGCATGAAATATGGGAAGTTTCAGTTCAGAAACTGTGCCCTGCCAAATGGTTAAATGCTACACAGTGGGTGGCTATACAGACATTCCTAATTGTAAAACATTAAAGCGCTCATTGACGCTGTAATCTGAAATCACCAAAAATCCAAATGCTGCATTCTGAGCATATTCATTTGTTATTCAGTGACACAGCTACAGCAATCAAAACCCAGCAAAAGCAGCACTTTTCCTAGGTTTCTTAAAACAGTATGTGAAGAATAGGGTCATTACTCCTCTCCCCCAACTACTAATATTTTTGAAGGACTTTGCTTTAGCTATATACGTGTAATAGGGACGCACAGTATATTCCAAGAACCTTAGGACCATAAATATTGCTGTCTATGCACTGAAAGAAGAGGGAGAAAAGTAGGGTCTAGCTGCTATGGAAAAATTAGAATTGTATCCTGAACATATTCCCCTCATCATATTTGGTCTGAAAAAATGGTCACACAAGCACTTCCCAGGAGTTTAACTCTGTAAGAGCTTGGCAATGTATTGTAATAAAAAAGAGACATCTTATTAAATATCATATTTGAGTAAAACATTATAAGCCCTTGTAATAAGTCCTTGATGGACTACTTTGCAATCCCTTCACATACATATGTATATAGCAACCTTTCCTTCCCAAATTTTAGCTCTTTTATTTTGGACTATGAATAAATTTCTCTACTCATGTATAAAACTACTCCCAAAAATAAAGAATTTGTAGACAGTGGGAAACACTTTGAGTATTCCTAAGCTGGTTTCTATTTAGAGTGCTGCCCTCCAATTCTGTCAGAAAAATCTGCAATGTTAAAAGACTTGGAAAAAACCAAAGCTCCGTGGGAATACTCAGTCAAGTTGAATCACCTGAAACTCTAGCGACAGCATACATAACTTACAGCATGTTAAACCCAGGTGGTTAATATCCTGCTTTCCAAAAGCGGTAACTCCATGAACGCGACACTACTGCAATCATTTTCTAAGGGAGCCCATGTGGAAATGGGGATCAAGTGCCGAGCAATTTAGAAAAACTGAAACTCTAGTCCTACACCTGCTTCAGAGAAATTATTTTGAGGTTTTATCGCTATGATTTGTTATATTCATCTTAAAAAACCAAGCACACATACACAACACAAAATGTCATTTTATACCTTTTACACAAGGGAAAAAGTCGTGGATTTCCCTTTTGAATTAAGCAAACACTGTAGAAGCTGACTGAAAGAAAGCAAGATATCATATTTTCTATCTTGAATGAACTCTACATGGCAAAAAAACAACCAACAAAACCATAAAACAGACCCCACATCTCCAGTTTTTCACTTTTTTGCCAGTTTTCTCACTGAAGCTCTACGGGACCCTCAGAATACTCCTCCAGAAAATACAAAGCTAATGTTTGTTCTGAAAATTCAGAGCTGAGCTGATTATAGGTGGCTTGTCATGGTTTGTCCTTGTATTAGATTTCAACTAAATTCAATTACACAGTATTCTCCTTGCTGCCATGAGATGAATGGCAGGATGAAGATGAATGAACACAACTGCTGAAACTGATTGATCCCAACATGCAGACAGGTTGATTAAAGTGTCCAGAAGCAAAATGAGGAATAGTATTCATCTGTAACTACTGGTTGGGTCTTCAATTAAATGCTGTTTTCACCAAATGCCAAGCAACAGTCTGATTCCTATTGGTTTTGCAAGAGCATGAGTGCAGCACCCAAAATGAAGCTTGATGAGCTGAAATAAAACTTATTTTTACATCAGTTCATCCATAACTTTCTTTTCAATGATCACTTAGCTGCTGCAAACATGTACTTGAAAAAACTAAACTAAAAACAACTAAAAAGCATGGTAATAGAAGGTAAAGTTGAATTAGAAACATACTGATAGACATATAACTCACAGATGAACAGACAGGAGTTTGGTGACTGTTCCATATTTGCACAGCATTACTTCCTTAACTCCTACACTAAAAGGGGAATATGTGAAAATAACCAAACATTCCTGAGTGGTTAGCTGCTGCTGGAAATATTTCCTAGTCTGGAAATACTGCATCTTGGCAGTATGAAGGCTAGCATTGATTAATGAGAAAAAAAATCAGATACCTTCTGCATGTTCTGGCAAGGGTTCCCATAATCACCCTGAGCCAAAGGTTGACAATTCAAATGCATCTTGACCCCCAGGCAGATTTTTTCAGACTCTGACAGTGTAGAAAAGTTGATGAAAGTGTCTGAGTACATCTTCAAGGGAGAGATACGTAAATTTCCATTCTACTCCTGCAAAAGCAGCATTTTCCAAATGTAACCAAGGATTTGTTGTGGTTTTTAACCCAGGAATAATCCATTATCAGATGCTATTAAAATGTGTTCAACTATTCAGTTGGACTTGATGATCTTAAAGGTCTCTTCCAATCTTGATGATTCTATGATTTCACCTTGTTAGCTACACATTTGTTTCATGTCTTTCCAAAGCAGAGGGCAGATCCCAGCTGTCATCCTGGACTTTTAACTATTTTCTCTCAACCATCTGTGGTTTCTTCTGCAGTGCTAACACTATGGTTTCTGGCACCATGTTGGCTTCTGAATCTGCTTCCAACTGCAAACTAATAAGTGTCCCTTTACTTTCAGGCTGACAGGTCATTTGTCTTGTCCTGGCACACTATCCCTTTCTCTGAATAACCCTTGTAGTACTATCTTCTCCCTCAATCTACGCATTGCGCTGATGCTTGCACAGAGCAAGGCCATCTGTGCAGGGCCTGAGCTCTCTCAAATCCTTCCAATACCAGATTTTGCTAGGTTTTGTTGACTTGGCTTAGGCAATTTCCCAGGATCCATTTTCTGCATTTTCCCTGCCTTCTGAAGTCTCTAACAAAGCCAGTCTTAACTGCTCAGATCTGTGTTGCACTTTCAGAGACAAAGTCTAGCCAAGTTAACTGAGATCTTTTCAACCCTTTAAATGCTTCAGAGGCTGCCTTTCTCTTAACTTGTATTTGCTCTCTGCAGTTGGATAGTAAAGTGTAGCTGAAGTGCTCTCTCACTCTATGGACTTTCAAAGAATTTTAGTAGTAGTAAGGTTTTCTAAGCACACTGTGTTTCCATGCATTCCTTCTACTACCAACATCATTTGCTGCAGAAAAATCACTGAGAGCTAAAGACTCAAAGAAAGAATTTCTTCAGTGCATGGCTCATATGGGCCTTGCTCTACATCACATAAGCACATTCAGAAGACAGCAAGTGGTCCCAAATAGCTCTTGGGAAAGTTTATAATGGAAAGACACAGTTCATTGCAAGATACCTTGTGACAGAATCCATGGACTAACTCTGCAAATCCACAGGAGTAGCTATCTACCAGCTTTACCAGCTTAGTCCAAACTCTCGATTCTCAAGTCCCTCCCTATGTTTTTCCCCACCAATTATCCTTTGCAGCTATTTGCTCATTTCATTAATTCAGTTCCTTACCCTTCCTAGCTCTGTACAAGGAGACAAGGTTTTCAGGTCAGGCTGAGAGTTTGACATGGCCACCAGCTGTGATTGTCCTTGGAAAGCTGCTCTCAAGTGAAATTATGAGTCAGAAGAGGCTGGTGAGTCATGTCCTCCAGGATTTAGTAGTAGGCCAGTGCCTTTCCTCAACAGGGTGTTGCGATCATTAGGAAGCTAGAGCCATGGATATTCCACCTCACAACTACATGTACAGCTCCCTTTTCCAACTCACACCAGAAATGAGCTGAATGAATCTCAGGCATGAAAAGATTTGGACATATGCTTTAGAAATTCTGAAAAGTTGGTGGCCCCCAGCCTTGCTCATCTGTGAGTCAAATAACTGAAACTTTTCAATTTAGCTAATGGAAACAGAGCTGGTTGGAATAAATTGCACTGAAAACACTTTATTGCCAACCTTCTTGTGATTTTTAGGTATTGTGCATGATTAACACAAGATGTAATAAAGTATCATATCCTTAACACAAAAGATGCCATATCCATAATAATGAAGTAAAACTCTTGGTTAGAGTGGACTTAAAAAAGTTCCAGTCTTGATGAATTTTAAGGAACTAGATCTGAAACAGAACAAATGTAGATATACTCCAATTTCCCATTTGTGCAGGGGTACTGTCCTCTCCATTTTATTTCATTTACCCGTAAGACAACATTGTGCCTGCTCATTTCCAAAACTCTAATTCTGCCCCTGCAAATAAAGAAATCACTCACAAAACAAAAGAGGCAAGTAAATGCTCATTCACATGGAATAAGTACACTGATTTCCCTGCACACACTAATATACTGTGCCTGATGAAATGAAACACAGCGTTAACAAAAATAATGTATGAGTCAAACCACATTATCTATTAAAAGAAACATTGCATATGTTTCACTCGGGTTAGGGATTCTTTCCTGTACTTGGGCAGTGCCAAGAAGGCTATGGTCATAGGACTAGGAAGCTTTTGCAAGAAGCATGCCATAAAAACACTGGGATCAATCCTTGAAACCACCATAATCAGTGGCAGTGCTGCCACCAAGGTCAGAGTCAGGATTGTCACCTACAGGTCTTGATGAAGTGCAAACTGTTTTCCACATCCACTGTCTGAGGCCTGAAGCATGAAGCAAACACCAGTGACACAGAAATGGATACATATGGTGCTGTAGAAATAATTAGTGACTGTGCAGTGAACACCCACAGAGCAGATGCAAGATGACATTGGATACAGTAGGCATCAGTTAGGTGCAAATGGTGACAGCTAGGGACTTTGTGCATGATGAGACAGTGGCACATGGGGATCTGGTGTCCTGGAGGCCAAGGATGGGGACGCATGCAGAGCACTTTCACTATTCACATGAGATGTAATGTGAGGGTGCCTCTTGTTTTATAGTTGAAAGGATTGGCTTAGGGCCAACCAGGAAAATCAGGTGCATGAAAAAATGATGGCCAGTCTTCTGAGAAACTGCTAATGGGTGCCTGACCTTGTTCTGGGATGAGGAAGAGAAGCTAGGGCATCCCCCTCTCTCATTTCAATCAGTGCTTCAGGAGAAGCTACCTGAAAAAGCAGTTTGAGATGACAGTAAAGCTAAACCAGAGGAACATAAAATATGCAGGTGATATTTTGCTGATGCAGTAAGATCCTTCAGTCTCACTTCACTCCTTTATTGGGCCTTAAAGCACAGACTTGCCAAATCTCTGGCTTTAAGATGAAATAGAAGGAAAACACATTTTAACTGTGTGAATACACTTTTCAAAGAGGACTGAAAGTCAACACATCCTTCATTTTCTAGCATTCACATCATCTCTGGGTGAGTCAAACCAATAAATGTGTTATAACAGTTAGGCAGATTATTTTTTTTTTTAAAGGATAAATTGAGTCACCAAAACTTTTCACTATGGAGCAGATAGAGGTTTGTCAAAATAGTTACCTGGATATGTATATGTTTGCTCTGGAGACACCTGAGACATATTTTTGCAGACATGATTCAGTTTGTGAAAGTGATCTTTTGGGAAAAGAAGGAAATTGCAATACCCTTATATATAATAAATTATAGAGCTCTCTCTAAAAAATGGGACTGGCATTGTTTCCAAATCTGTGACTGTATGCAAGAATGAACACAGTCCTGTAGAAAATACATTTGCAACCTCAGCTGTTAGGGTCTTATTTAGGCAGAACTGGAGCACACCCACCTGGGCACATCTGCCCTGTAGCACAGCAGTAGCTTGAGGGCAACAGCAGCTATGAAGGCTCTCACATAACTCAAGTAAACAAACACTAAATACAAACCTCCAGTTCAAACTGGTCTGTTCTCTTTCAACAGCCCCCAGTGAAATACGCATAGAGGGAAGTTATAATACTGGGATCAATGATATGAAAAGATGATGTACGAGAGAGAATTTATATACTTTGACTCCGAGGAATTGATCGGCTTTCAAGAGCTGGAAAATATCAGTTAATAAGTTTAACTTGCTGAACAAATATTTTCAGAGAGGTAGATGTAGAAGAAATATCTATGGATTAGACAGCCTGTCATATCGATAGGTCAAATGCAGCTATACTCAGAAAAGTTTTACCTGGTTGAGAGGCAGATTACAGTTTTCTGACAGCTAGCATATTAACAGAAAACTTGGGGTCGATCTCTCTGAATTTAGGACAAAAGTTTAGCCCAAGTCAGAAGTTTGTGAGCACGTTTTACAACGGAGCTATTGACTTATCCCTTCAAA
This sequence comes from Pyrocephalus nanus, assembly GCA_038380795.1. NCBI lineage: Eukaryota > Metazoa > Chordata > Aves > Passeriformes > Tyrannidae > Pyrocephalus > Pyrocephalus nanus. Next base: position 18,616,806 of record CM076264.1, on the reverse strand, counting down.
ATGAAATTTTCTATTTTTTGTCCCCAAATCAGACAGTTACAATTTCGCTTAAAATAAAAGAAATTGTTTCTGACTTGCTGAGACAACAAAACATTGACTTAGAAGTTGGTGATAATTCTTTATGAAATTTGTAATGTTATAATACTCAAATACTCAATCCCTCCCCCCCAGAAAACCAAGAAGAAAATCTCTTTCACACAATAATAATTGAAATGTTTTATCCAAATATGTCTCTGCAAAAAAATTAACCCACCAAGTCTTTATGAAAAATGAAGCCCAAAGCATTTCATCCTGTAAAGACCAAGTTAAAAAAATAAATCTCATGGTTGTCAGTCCCACTGAATTTTGAACCCCAACACTGAGTAACCAACATTTACTATAAAAAACTTGCATAGATCTGCCACAGCAGTAATACAAGCTGAATACACTATTAAATGCTTAATCTAATTACATTCTAGCAAAATGTCAAAGGTCAACTAAAAAATTTCCATATCCATTCAGTTTGGCAGAAGAAATAATTAAATAATTTCCAATTGTAACTCCACTATGGGTACATTGTTTAAGCCCAAAATAATTTTGACAGGTTTCTGAATGTCACATGTATAGTATATTTCCTTCAGTCCTTGTGTAACAGATAACAGCTGCATTTTCACACATTAAATTATTTGTACTTACAGAGAATAGTGTGAAATTTTATTCACCATTCCTCAGCCATTAGGAAAAAATGAAAAGATTATATACCAAATTATGCAAATTGACATCGCTGATCTTTTAAAATACTGCCAGAGATTTTTGAGATATATTACCAGGATAACCTCTGTGTATCAGAAAAACACCGCAGTGCTGGCTATCTCATTTCCATTTTATAGCCTGTGTTACAGACATAGGTACATTTTATTTCAGAGATATATAGCAAGGAGGCTTATAATTTATCCTTATCTGTAGAATATGAAGTAGGGTTTTAGAGACTCCTGCTTGGGGCTATTCTGCAGTGCAACTTTGATAAAATTGACAGCCTATCTTTTTAGTCAAAGATTTACAGGACACATGACTGCTTCAAATTGGCTTTTCAACCAGGAAGAGCATTTCATGTAGAAGGCTACCCCAGCAGATTTTGGGTGCAAGCATTACTATTGAAAGGGAAGGAAAACCCCTTTTGTGGACATAAATTGATTTTTATTACCTAGGTGAACCTCTTAGTTCCTGGGACTGGCCAGTATAGGACCAGGGTCTCCAGTCCCCACCCCGCCCCCCCACTGAATTATGGGCAAGGAAACTCAGGGGAAGGAATGAAGGAATGTGCTCACTCTGAGCATGAGGGCCATGAGTTGTATTAAATTAAGAATATTTGATGTCACAGAAAACGGAATCACTACATTATACTTTACCCTAAACCTTAAGGTCTCCAAGAGAGAGATCACTGCCTCCATCCACTGTCCATAATTACTCTATTCTTCTAGGGCACATCTCCCTCAGGCTAGCTAAGCTCTGCAGCCAGACCCTCTGTATTCCTCCAAGTAAATTACTGGAAACTGGAGATCCTGATCGCCTGAAATCCTCTGACATATTCCTGATACAGCACCCATGTGGGAGATAACTGGGCACTCAGGAGCAAGTGCAGTCCTGCAATTTATGTCCAATACAACTGTACCTGCTCAACGAGAGTGTTATGATGATTAATTAATTCATCTTTGCAAAGCACTTTGAAAGATTAAAAGCTGCAATTAAAGTGCTTGGCTTGTACAAAGCTGAGACAACAAAATACTTTGGAAGAAAACAATAACTGATAACTTTGAATATTAGTGCTGCCACTTAGAAATAATGCACAGACAGTAGTAAATTAATGAACTGGGTTTTAATGAACACTATAACCTGAAGGGATGGAAAAATTGCAAAGACGTGCTAAAATATTCTGAATTGCTTAACAACTGTGGATAATATCCAGAGGCTATACCTGGGTATAAACAAAAGATGAGGTAGTGGTTTTTTATGCTGTTACCAAGTCCACGAAAGTTTCTAGAAAGTCACTTATCTTTCTGATATCCAAACATCAAAGGAAGTTAAATTGTGAAGCAGATACTATGTTCTCTGTCATGAAAAAGCTGTAATATAGTGGAAAAATCTGCTCTGCCTAGGAATTGTGTTGAAATAATCGATGTAACTTCAGTTTCATGCTCTAAACCCTGATCAGTGCACAGCACAGAAAAAGCCATCTTTTCATCTGCTAGCAGTAATGCAACTCCTGTTCTTTAATTTGTACTTGGAAAGACAACAGGTTTATTCTCTTCAGGAAGAAAAATTCCCTACAGAGAAAGGGCCCTTGAATAATTTGTTTTCCTAGCAATGCTTTTATGTTTTGCAGTACAGTTTGGTATTGTGAACCCTGAACGCAACTGCAAATATATGTGTAAATATACTCTGACAGTGTTTTTCTTCATTCCTTCTTGCAAAAGAATGCAGAAATTGCACATCTCTAAGACTGATCAAAACTCAGCACTGAAATGAGCAGGACTGACTTGTCTTGCATATCTCGTTTCTCAGGGTACCCACTTTCAGCCAGGCTCATGTGTGGGTATGACTCAGCGTTAGGTAATTTGAAATTCATCCAAGGTAACTCTGAAGAAACTTGTTATACCTCGCATTACACTATGGTATTTCTTACATTTTGGGTTGGATTCTTCACTGCTGTCAACTAGACTGGTGTTATGAAAACAAAACTGTGTGCAGCTACAGCAGTGAGGAATCCAGAAGCAGGTGAACAGCAGTAGAGGGAATAATATAAGCGGCAGAAGTAGCATTGGTCCTCTCTGAAACACCCATACCACACTAATGACAGAATACAAACCAATAGAAAAGTAGAGCCTAGAAAGGTGTGCAGTCACATTTCACAATGAAATGGACAGGTAAATAGCACTGTCCAAAGTTATAAATATCATCAAATTGTTATACATATATTCCATTACATGAGGCAATGTTTTTATATAGCTGTATATGTGATTATTAGTTGTTTATAATGCACAAATCATCTATAGTATATGGGATTCAAGAATTGCTTAACATCAGAGCACTCACTGCCTGATCTTATAGCCCAAATTTATTGTTTATTATTTGTCTGTCAGATTTTTATGGACATGCATTGGACTGCAATCATATATCAGCTAGAGTTGAAGAATCATAGTTGCCTCTTTTAGTTAACTAATCAAAGATAAAGATTATATTTCTCCAGGGATTGTAGGAGTAGCTACCGCTATCTCATTAGTGTCTCTGAGGCTTTCTACAGCCTAACTACTCCTGGCTTCCCTACAAATGTATATGGGCTGTCTATGCCAGCAAGTCCCAGTTTGGCCCAATGACTGTACCACTGCCAGCTCTTGCACAGGAACACAGGTATGGTGCCTATCCCACTCACCTATCTCATCATCGGAATTTCAGTTCCAGGAAAGCATCAAAACCAAACACCTCCATAGCCTTAATGCAAGCAGTCCCCAGCAAATACTGTCCCAAGAGATTTTCCAACTACTTGCCTATAATTTTCCCCATCACCCTCTTGGCTAAATCACTGTCTCATGGCCAGCATTTCCACTTCTCTTCCAAAACAGTATGCACACTTTCACAGCAAAACAGGAAATCTTGAGCCAGAGTTTCAACTTCCTGCTACTTTCCTCAAAGCTCTGTTGATTCTGCAGGGTGTTGTTACCCAGCAAAGATGCCAATAACTCCATTGCCACACTCAGTTCAAAGATTATTTCAGAACAGCTGCACATCCTTCACATTTTTATTGACATAGCTATCACAGGCTAGTAAAGTTTCATTAGCTGTACTTAAAGACATTATTATCATGTTGTGTGTTTATATTATAAAGAAATAAATCTGAAAACAATCATTTTCATCCATAAATGCATAGCTATTTAGACATGGGTATGCCAGTATGCACTATAACATATGAAATGTAAACTTCACTCCATTTTCCTCATTATAAAATACCATAGGGACCATTCCTATCTTAGGGATGAATTGCTTCTTCATTCTTTATCATTCTTTGTCTATATTTGAAAATACCAAGAAGTCATCAGTGATATGGCTTCTGATCTGCATACCTGAATGCCTAACAGAAGTCCTCAGAAGTGCAGGAATTTGCACTATTTCTGCTCTTAATTCAGAATCTGAATGAACTGCCAACATTCAAAATAACCCCTAAAGTACATATTTCTGTAAATATTTCATTTAATCAATTAAAACAGAACATGTTTAAAAATATAATATTATAATTTCTCATCTAAATTTCAAAGCAAAAAATCAAAAAGCTATCTTTTTAATGAGGTAAAAAGCTACTTCACTTTGATTTCTTTTATAAATGGAGTGTGATTGAAGTCTGTATGTTCCACAAAATGTTTTGATCTTGTTGAATAAGCAGTTTCTGTGGGAAAATTGTATTTTCATCATTTCTTGGAGAAATTGGTATTGCTCTATTAACTTCAGTGATTTACAGCAAGTGAAGACCTGGCTTGTAACAGCAGCAATCTTTGCTGGTATCTTGTGGACACTTTTATACTGAAAAGGTATTTTACAATAACAGAGCATGTATTTTGGAAAGACTGAGAATGGTGGATGTACAGTAAATTACTTTATATTAATAAGCTTTGTTTCAATATGTTTCTTGGCAAGCAGAGCAGAAGATGAACCTTAGCAAAGAACCATTCCAACATATGCCCACAAATGGCTACCATGGCATTGTCTTTAAAAAATAGATTTCAAAATACTGTCTAAAGCCAGATAGATAGATCAAGCAGGGTCACAGAAAGACAGAGCTACAGATGCTTGAGAGAAAAAGCTGTATTTCTGCAAGTGAGGGCTGATAATCTTATCAACCACTAGACAGTGTGGTCAGAAACCAAGAACTTATGTTTATACCTGTTTATTGTGCATGCAAGCTTCAGCAAATGTATATATGCATATATATAATATATTCATGTACAAAAGGCACCTTTACTTAAAACACTCCAACCAGTAGCTTGCTGATGTCCTCAGATGATTCACTCCACTGCAACAATATGGCAGGGTTATATCAAAAGGTGTTGGAAGGTCCCAGAGTGGCATATCCTTCTGGTACATTGTGGTCCTTTGTATTCACTTGCCTGTCCTCATATTTTTGTCTTGTTATTGGATCAAAAGAAACATTTTAATTCCTTCTCTCTGTACATGCAAGTACACTAGATGTCATGTAGCTTTGGTGTCATTAGGACTAGCAGTAATGAATAGCTCTGTCAGTCCTATTTAAGACCTAAAAGCAAGTTTGAGCTGCTTCAGTAGCATTTTTTTTTCAAGGGGTTGAAAACGAGTTGTTTGGCAATTATTAAGAACCATTTCTATGGAACCATAACCCCTGACAGACTTAGGAAAAAGAGGGAAATATAAATGAAAAAATTATAAATCAAAACCTCCATAACTCATTTGTACCTAAGTTGCACCATTTCAAACAGGGATAACCTTCACCAAGAGATAAACAGAAGCAGGCAACCCCATTTTTAAAGTAAGATGCTGATGCTTTTATGCTTATTCCCCACAAGGTTTGTTTTAGGACAGTCATTACATGAACAGCCTGAATGATTCAATAGTGACAAAAACTTACCACTGAGGACCATATTGAACTAGTAGGGACATTATCCACATTGCAAAACAGCATTTGAGTCCAAAAATAATCCTGACAAATTGTACATGGTAGGTGGAAGAAAAAAAAAAAAGGAGCAGCTAGGCAAAATTCAGAAGGGAACACCATGAATAATTCAAGTCTAGAAAACAGCACCTACCAACAAGACAGAATGAGTTTAGAGTACAACCTAAAAGGAAGGGACTGGAGGGGAAGTATAATAGCATTAAATGTAAAACATCCAAACGTTAAACATGCCAAGGGCATTGGAATAATCTGTCTTCCCCTTGTTCTTAAAGGTGCAGAGAAGTCATGGGAGTAAGCTGCAGCAAAACAGTTTCAGGATAAATATAAGAAAATATTTCTACATGATTCTGTGAAAAAGCTGGCTGGGAAAGGTGAATAATGCTCACTGCTGAAGGCCGTGAACAGAAGGATAGAAAAAGTATCCTCTGTCACAAACTGCATATCCCAGATCTCTTCAGTGCCAGGTGATTTCTCTGTGCCAAACTTGACAGCTCTCTGAACCATAACTGATCCCATTGACCTCACTGCAAGCAGCCTACCAAAACATGGAAATTTCTCTGATAACATGGGAAGGTACAACAGCAGTTCCAGTAATATTCACAGGGCTGTAGATGTATAAAGAAGAGAATCTTTATCACAAAGTATGTGCAAGAGAGTGAATTCCTGTGTGAAAGCAAGTTATATAGAACCAGTTTATACAACTTTACTCCAAGGGACATTTTTTTGTGTTTTGTTTTAGAATGAAATACAGCATCACAGGAATCAAAACTGAACGTTATTTAGAAGACAAGATATAATCTTGCAAAGATGATCACAAATCCAAAGGCTGCATTGACACAGAAATAATACAGTAATAATAAATTTGATTGAGAGGAGATTACAGGATATTTCAATGACATATCTTTGAAATTTCTCAGTGTTGTATTGCCAAGGCAGATATTTGAACAAAATGCCCAGAAGACTACCAGTTTCTCTCCTTTTACTTGAGAAGTTCCTCAGCATTCAGTAAGAAAGCTTATAAGGAAAACAAGCATGATTTCTTCATGAGAAAAAAAAAGAAAAAAAAATTTTTTCCAGTTACAGACTTTCCTAGGAATTAGTGTGGTGATTGAAGCTTTCACATCTACTCTCCACCTAAAAGTAATTTTTGCTCTTTTTTAACTGGAAGGAAATCTGCTCAATTTTTACCAAGATACTAATGAGAAAGAGCTGGCTCCCTTCACTAGGATTATTTTCAATTTTGATCTCTGATTAAGGAAAAAAAAACCAATAAGCAATCAACCAATAAACAACCACAACCACACTTGTCCTGCTCAGGTTGTTTCAGCAACTGAGTAACTTTAACCCCTGAGAAAAAAGTAATTTCACTCAGTAGATGGAAAGCAAAATCTTATTACTACATAGAACTCAGTTTGAATCAACAAACTTACAGGTCAAACTGGTAAAGTCAAATACACATGGAGCACAGTACACTATTCCTCCTGTAGCATAAAGCAAAGCCCTTCCTTCCTCTCATTTTGATACCTATTCCCTAGCTCCTGCCAATGCTCATGCTATGGAAAACAGTCCACACAAAAGAAGTCCAGGCCTTAATCTCTGAAACAGCAGCAATTTAAGGTAATTTAATGTGCCATTAACATTGATTAAATAATTGGCAGTGTGAAAAACCATCAGCTCCAGTGTGAAGTAGCTGCTCCATATTGGCAAACACAGCATGAGCAAGTCACTTCAGCAGTGCTGACAGTGTCTCTGTGAAATACAAACCTCAGTGCCGTGCAGGTCCTTACACTCATAACAGAGAGCTAGCCTAGTGGAAGTGAAAGCATACACAGAAGAAAACAAAACAAAAAAGTGAGCAAGTACGTCTCTAACGTGGTCATACTAATAGAGAGACAAATGCTGATAAAGATTATACCTCGTGGCCCAAGAGAAAATGTAGTCTCTGGATTATATTGTGGTGATTTATTATAGATAGGCTACAGTGATTCATTTCACTGAAGTAATTAAATTTGTGTTGACACAAAAATCTCATAACTCAAGAGGTTCAGCAATCCCTTGAGTTACTTTCAAGAGAAAATGAAATTAAGGGATGTTGGATACAGACAGAATGAACAGACCAGGCTCATAAAATTAGGCTAATCGAAAAATTCTTTGTCATAGACACTCATACACTCAACTAGCTCTGTAGCCACTTGATTATTCTAATGTCCTCCCTTTTATAGCTCATACCTGCACTAATTTATGGCCTATTGCACCAAAATGTCAACTGTAGCCAATGTAAAATTTTACAGTGGAATAAGAAAGCATGATTGCACTTCACAACTTCAGGCTAAAACAAAGGTGTTACATCACATGCTCTAAGGTAAAGATCAAAAACTGAGAATAAACAAGCACTGGAATTTTAAAACTACTTTTACTTTTTCAATACTTTGTTATCGATCATATGTATTACAACATATTCCTTCACAAAACCCAGCCTGCTGAAGTGCAGTTGAGATTGTGGGTGTCTGCTAGATTATGTATGTATTACTATTCAGGAAATCAAAGCACATCACAAGGGTTAGCATCCGAGAGCTACCCTGTTGTGCCCCCACTCATAGGAAGAATGACCTTACTCAAGAGTTGCTCAGCTTCCAATAATAAAGGTGTCCTGTGCAAAAAGGTAGGGGCTGGTCCCAAAGGGAAAGCAGAGCAACAGCTCCATAACTCTTACAAGAACTTCCTAATTTAACAGACAGCTCCTCATCACTAACAAACCTGCCACCTCAGCTGCCCCTCTTGCCAATCAACAAAGAATAATTTTTCTTTTCCAGCAAGCTTTTTCTGTGGTCCATGTTTCTTTCTGATGTTTGTCTTTGAAATTACACAACACAAGACACTAACTTAGAATTCACAAAACTGCAGATCCAACCTAGGAAACCGTGTGCAACCCACTAGCTTAACTGTGAATAGGGTTAACATGGAGATCATTGTGTCTGACATCCCCCCTTCTCAGCTACTGATCAAAGCCCACTAAACAACAGAAACTTTTAACTTCAGCTCTGTAACCACACTCAGTTATGTTAGTTTAGCATATCAAACTAAAGCTTCCTAGCTGGCTGGCTGCAGATGCATTTCTAGTTTAAACACTAAAATTTAATGCAACTTTGCTGTAACATGACACCTTCTGTTTTTATTTGGTTCATCTATGCACTGGTTTTCCTCTTAAATTAATAATTTAAAAAAAGAGAGAGAGAGAGAGAAACAAAACCAGAATTCTATGAATACGCTAACAAGTTGTTTATGGAAAATCATTAAAAAATCACTTCCAAATATTTTGAATTCTGGTCATCACTTCACTTCATGAGATGATTTCTAGCTGGTATAAACTGGGATTAAAGTCAGGTCAGGTCTACTAATTTACACATATTGAAAATATTTTCAACTGAGCTCTAAGCTTACCTGATAATACAAAAAAACCAAAAATCCTGAATATTACAAATATCAAAGACTAACTGCTAAAAATCACCCCACTTTAAACTCAAGAGTATGTTTAAGGTATTCCTACCATTCCAGCCTTAGAATACAAATTCAAAACCCACAAAAATTCTCTTCCAAGTCATCTCATGTCCTTTCACTGCAATGGCAAGGCTGTAAGTTTGACTTCCTTAAAATAGACAAAATTTGAAAAAATCTTAAGGTAATCAGAAGGGAATAGTTTTGAATCATGCTACACAAAAGCCAGAGTAAGTAAATCCACAGCTAATATAAATCCATAGTAACAGGAACAAATCTGATTTATCCTAGCTAAGTAATAGTTTCATGGGTTTACTTTCGTTAAGAAAAAAAAAAATTACATAGCAGTACTGCATAACTAATATGATCTTCTAGCTTGATTTGTTCCCTAATTAGTTTTCAAACTTGCATAGTTGCCAGTCCTGAATGTCTTTATGTCTTCACTCCGCATTCTTAAATTATATTTAAGCTGAAGATGAGCTTTAATCCAAATCCTTCAAGTTGAACACCCCACTTAAGGAAAAAAAAGGAATTTGATTCAGCTTTGACTTTTTCAAAAAACTCCCCCTCAAAATTCAAAACCCACAATCCTCAAAACATTTTTAAAAAACAAGCTCTTTTATGAGTTTCAGTTCAGAGCACTTTGAATGTTTACAGACTGTACTTCATAAAAGAGCGCCAAAGACCACTAGGAAACTAAAAAATGCGTCAAAAATCTATAGTATAAAGTTTATCCCCAAAATTACATGGGTTTTTGAGAAATTCTGGTACCTAACAATGAGAAGTCAGACAAAATATGATACCAATCTGAGCAATTAAAGCTAACTTTGACCTCTATCCAGCATGCAGTGCTTTCTCAGTCCTGACCTCATGTCTTGGCGCAGGCTGTCCCACTCAAATTAAGATATTACTACAGGTAACTGAAGAGCAGAAAGAATCTTCCTGGCTATTCTCACAAAACAGGACAAAGCCATCAGATCCTCAAAGTGTGAAAGAATGTGTCCATGTCCATGGCCTCTGTCAGGCTTCTGAGACACGAACAACTCACTATGAGAGATATTCAAGATGCACCTGTTGGTACTTGGACCTTTCTTATTTTGCCCTGATAGTGTCAGGAATCCCACAGACTGAAGGAGGAAGAGACAGGCATGAGGAAAAGGAAAATTCATCCTACTCGCAATGGGAAGAGAACAAGGAATAAAGACTTCATGCAAGACTGTTTAAACATCATCAGCATTCACGTGCAATACAAAACTAAACCTAAGGAGCTTTATCACATGGGGAATGCATTTTGCCCGTGAGGCTATGGATCTGTTAATTCCCTTGGTGCACTGAAGGGCTTGGAGAGGAACTCAAATAAATATTGCCCTTAATTAGGAAAATTCGATTCTTGACATAGAACAATTTAAAGAAGGAAACAAGACCAACCACAAATCCAGCAGAACAAACAGCTTCAAAGGACTGATGTACATGAATGGATGCTTTCTCTTGCTTATGCAAAATATTCCCGAAATCCAAATGAAATTTAAAGAAAAACTATACAGTAATGTCTCTCTAAGCCTTCAAAAAAAGACTATTACATTAAAAAAACCCAATCTGCACAAAAGATTTGATCACAGTCTTTCCTAGTATCTGACATAGTCTCAAAAAAATTCTTTTTACCTAAGCAGCCAGAGGCTACAACTTTTCTCATGCTTGAACATCCCTTTGCTGGTGGGAACCCAAATGCACCACTTACTGACACCTCGGGCAGAAGACTGTTTGTTCCAAGCGTTTTCTGAATCGTCTATTTTCAGTAGAGTTCAAGTCCCTTTAAAATCCTTTTGCTGAAGTCTTCAAGGGACGCTTGAGTCTCAGATGTACCACTGTTCAGGGAGGAGTGCCAAGAGCTGTCTCAGGTGATGCATCACCCTTACTATATTGCTCCTACTGAGTGGAGAGCTGATTTCTCTCCCTGTGGCATTCTGCACATCTACCTCATATCTATTTAACATATAAATTCACCCCACTGGAAGTCCCAGTCCTGTTGTCTGCATCAAATTTAGGAATTTAGAAGTCCCCAAGCAGCAGATGTGGGCCCTTTTGTTCACCCAACTCCGAGTTTCCTTGGCAAATGAAAGGTTTGTATGCAAAGCCTGCTGAATCAAACAGCCAGCAATCCAATTTGCCACACTGGGTGAAAAAAAAAAAAAAAAAAAAAGAAAACTGAAAAACTTATTCTTGCAAGAAACAGAAATCAAAAAGCAGGAGAAAAACAAAGCTCAGCTCAGTTTCAAAAGGCATTCAGTCTCAAAAGACCCTCAATCCCAAGAAAAGGAAGAAAAACATGACTGTTCAATGTAAGGAAGTTTCCCTAAACATGTAGCTTGCTTCTTATGGCTCTCTTAGTGAGGTGTACACAAATTTCTTCTCTACAGTGCCAGTATTGTTGCATGGAATCCATGGCAGAAACAGGTGAGTGCTGTTTTCAGAAAGTTATTGCACATTACCACAGCTAACTTCAACAGTAACTTCTAAATGAAATGTAGATAAGCCCTCTTAATTCCAATTACCCTTTATTTTAAAGCTTAATTACAGTAGTACAAGACTGCCATGGAATGATAATTACAATTTATTTAAACATCGATAAGTAAACATTAGGTTTTATTTTCCTACTGTGAAATGTATCTAACCTAATGGGCTGATAATTCCATTTAATTGTGTGCAAAGAAACTGGGTAATTTCTGTCAGGTATCATAAAATGACAATGACTACTTTATCACAAGATATTAACATTTTCCAAAATCAACTGTTCTTTTTATGAATCAGCAGTTCCACTCAGCTTTATTTAGTTCTCAATAAAAGGACAAAGGAAAAAGTTGGAGACTTGTGCAGTCAGAGAACAAGGTCTCTTTGGGTCTTATTCGTAAAATCTAAATTAAATTGTGGCAGAACTGTTCTCACATCATTCAAGCTTCAGGAGACATGTAGTGGCTGTCACAAGGCTGTGAAAGCCGTACCTTGAGACCTGAGGTACCTACGTGGCATTAATCAGCCAAGTCCCTCAAACTATCTCCATTTACTTTAGCTAAAATCTGATCTGCATATAGTTATGGCCTCAGTCCTGAATCAGGCACATACTGGTCTCAGACACACTGCTGGAAATCAGGAGTTGGGTTTAAAAAATATTCCCAAGATGAGAATCGTCCTAAGTGAGCCTTGTTTTCCAAACATCCCAATTGTATTCCAGCACTCCTTTACTGATTACTGAAATGAAACAAAATAAAAGAATCAGTGGCAGATTCGACTGTTTAATACTTATAACCAGGTGCTGCAGACACTATGAAGGGCTCAGTTTAAGACTTCAGGGCATCATCAAAAGGTAACAGAACAGTTGGATCAAGCCCTTGGGCACTTTTATTTCCACTCCAGAAAAATTAATAAGAGAGACTTTCTCTGAATCCCACCTACCAGATGGTGTTTCTCCTTTTGTAAACACTCTTGGGTCTATTTCAGAATATGAAATAAAACCTTTTTAATAGGGAAGAAGTGGAAGGGTGGAAGACATGATAACATGAGTACTGAAACTAAGGATTCAAACAAAGGACATGAAACTTTGTTCTTCATTCAAAAGTTTCCCTGTAAATCTCAGAAGAATTTTAATAGCTGCAAGTCCACGCATCCAGAGAGTCTCTACATTCAAGGTAGCTGCATGTGGTATCCCACACCACATTAAATCATCTTTCCAATTTTCCTAGAGCTGCACAGTGTAAACCCTGACTGCCAGGAAGAGTTTGTCTTCTAGTATCAAAGAAACCAGTGTCTACTTGGACAAACAACTCGAGTATAACACCCATGCTGCTTTTCACCACTCAGTTCAAATTGAAATCAGTTCAACTCCTTCCTCTCATGTCAGAAGGGAAAAAAGCAAGCGAATATCTGGGGAAAAAAGTTCACCTTTCAAAATGCAACATCAGCAGAAGAACTCAATTCCATTCCTCAGGTCTTCCCAGAAGGAATGTGGTTTTTTAAAAGGGATACAGCATCTGTGACACTTTCCTCTGTAGTGGTGACTTGGCCACACTGATTTACAAAGAGTAGCATTGGTCTGTAGCCACTCAGATACCACTACAACGCTTTTTGCTTTCCCACAGAACCTTTCCGTGATGGGATTATGTCCAGAATCTATCAGTCACCTGGGCTACACAACATTGCATCCATCAACCACTTGCTGCACTTTGGCCCAGAGCATGAAGCTGATGAGAGCCCTTTCTAAGCACTCTGCTCAGATAAACACAAGCAACTCCTTGAGATGTCTGCAAGCAGCTCAGAGCAGCATTTGCATGCTAACTAACATCAGTTCCACGTCACAAGCCTCTGTCTTTATGTGAAAGTTGAAGCATCTGAACATTTTACAGACAGAAAAAACAATTTGTAATGCTCCCATTACAAGAACCTTCATTTTTCTGAAACAGAATTTTCCGTGTCTCTGCACTGAATGCTTGTCAACGATTCAAAAAGGTACTGTGAATATTGTTTGGCCTAGGATATAAATAAAAAAAGAAGGGAAAAGCTACGGATGGGAGACTCCTCCCCTCAAAATGTGGTGTCATTTTTAACAATAAAAACAAATCTATGCAGTTTTTACATATGGATTAAGCTGGCAACGGTCTAGCAATATAATTGTCACAGAGTTGTGCTGGTAATTTTCAGATTTGTTCTGCATCAGTAATACATATATTTCTGAAGAGGAGAAAACACGAGAAGGCGGAAGATATAAAACAGAAAGAACTACAATTTTATTATTGCTGTATCTAAAATCATTCAGTTTATGACACGACTGGGTGCTGAGGCCTCTGCATGCAAATGCAAATTATCCTGATATCTAGGTCACAAGATGCTTCAATGTGATTTCTAATTAACAAGCACAAATTACCATTCCAATCAAATACTTAATAAAATTGTTGATAGTGAACTTAACTAACCTTTATCAATATGGTAAGAAATTCCAAAGATAAAATCTAGATATTTATGCTGTTCATAAGCTGTGTTAGCAAGAGACGTCATTTCTCACACCTACCACGCTCAAAACCTCTTTCATTTGCAGCTCTCTGGCTCGATGAGGCTTTTAATTGTTGTGCAAGTGGAGATCAGGTTAAGGGGAGCAGGCTATTTTGATTAGATACATTTCCATAACAATGCAGTAACTGTATGGAAACAAACAGATTCTCACCAAGCAAGAGCAGACTTACATTCTAAAATATTGATATAAGACAAGAATTGCAAACAAAAGCATTTTGTTTTATTGATGCAGCAGGACAGATCTTTGTGTGGCCTTAACTAGGTCCAGCTACATCAAATTTTTTTTAGATTGGCTATTCCCTATGAAATCAGATGGTTTATTTTACCCTGATCTCTTCCAAGTGAGCTGGTTACAGGTTGTTTGTCTGACTCAAACAGATTTTTTACTATGCCATGAGTGTGCCCTCTCTTCTTTTCCCCCCCTCTCTTTCATTTCTAAAGACAGTCTCACTATGAGGCAGATTCCTTTCACTTAGAGAGCCATGGAGTTTCCATCAATTACCCAAGTCACAGTATTGCTGATTTTACATTATAACCTCCATAAATTAGAGATATTAAAATCAAGTAAAAAAGTGGCATGCATTATTTGGTGTGCACGTGAAATTAGCATAAATGAATCATTTAATTTACTTAGCTTCACCATATCTTTCCAAATTAAAAAAAGGCATCAACTAGTCTTCTCATCCATATCTTGTTCATGAGCCCATCTCTGTGGCTTAGAGTCACTTATAGCCAATGGAATTATGTACTATGAACAGTGCCAGTAAAGCAAAGTGTATCCTCTTCATTAGGATAAGTAAGTAATATTACCAAAGTCAGAAAAAACCTCTCAGCATAGTCTAACTTGAGCCAGGTGTAAATAGTGCCAAACAAAGCTATGAGCATCATAATAATACTGTGCAATGCTAGAGTTAACAGATTGCTGCCTTGATAGGAAATTAGGGGAGAAGTTCTTTCCCTGTTAAAGACAATAGGAAAAAGATAGAGACATTACTCAAAATGCATACTCAGTATTGCTAAGCACAAGGTAAAGAAATGTACAGTAAGGGGGCAGAAGTATTCAGAGAATAGCAGGATGAAGGAAGACACTGAATAACTGCATTTTGGCTCACTTTCCCCTCACTTAGGGAAGCAGCTTTTCCCAGTACTCACCTCTCTTTTTGCACACATGCATGATAGGATCTCTTTTCATGCAAGGAGAAGGTGAAGTGGGTCCCCTATGGCCCCTGAAATCATACTAAAATCAACTGCACACAAAAGTTAGGCTCCTGGTTCTTCAAATATAGATTCTGCACAGTTATCAGTAGGTCCACAGGAAAAAAATATGATGGTGAATCCAATCTTTTCCTAATTTTCTTCCCATACTTTAAACACACTTGGTCTCAGATCAGCCCTGAAGCAATTAATTGGCATATCACAGTGAGAAACCTTCCTTCATCCCCACCACTTTGACATTTTCACCCCTGCCAGAAAGGAATAACTAAGCTGTGAAACTTGTACAAAAAGAAATCACCCCAGCAACTTGATAATTTACCCTGTGTTTCATGATACATCCAAAAAGACAGTGAAGCCTGAAAACTTAAACCAACACCCCACCCTGGTGACTGGACTGGAAGGTGGCACCAAGTGATAGCCCTTCAGGATACTTAACCGTGCTCTTGTGCCAAGACTGATGAAGAGGCACATGCTCCAAATAAGTGCATTTTAAGCAGAGTTTTGTATCCTCAGGGATCAAATAGTTTGCAATGCTAAATGACATTCAGAAGAGCTCAAAGAGAACAGGATAGTGTTCTCTACTCAACATTTTGCCTCCACTGACAACTTCCAACTGCAAGTCTCCAAATATCCCTAATTCACTTTATTGCACATGGGGTTAAGAAGCTCAACAAGCATTTGGGACAATTTCATGGGACAAAGAAATGCTATATTTATAACAAAAAATATTAGAGTTAGAATTGGGATAGACTTAAAGAAACCATTCCTCCTTGGAAACGGATGGAGCACCTCATCCTGGATGCCATCTTTATCTACATGGATGACACAAAGGTGATCAGGAGTAGTCAGCATAAATTCACTAAAAGTAAATCATCCTTGACCAACATAATTGCCTTCTACACTGAAACAACTACATGTATGGATGAGGGGAGAACAGTGGATATTGTCTACCTGCATCTCAGAAAGGTTTAGACAGTGTCTCTCTCACATCATCATGGGCAAACTCAGGAAGTCTGGACTGGCTGAGTGGACAGTGAGGTGGATTGAGAACTGGATGACTGGCACATCCCAGAGGGTTGTAATCAGTGGCACAAAGTCCAGTTGGAGGCTTGTCACTAGTGGTGTCCCCCAAGGGTCTGAGCCCAGTATTGTTTGACCTATACATCAATTACTTGGATGAGGAGACAGATGTTTCCTCAGTGTGTTTACTGACAACACAAAGCTGGAATGGTCAATACCCCAGAGGGCTGTGCAGCCCTTCAGAAGAACCTTGGCAAGTTGGAGAGATGGGCAGAGAAGAACAAAGGCAAATGCACGGTCCTGCACCTGGAGAAGAACAACCCCAGGCACCAGGACAGGTTGGGGACTGACCTGCTGGAAAGCAGCTCTGCAGCGAAGGACCTGGGGGTCCAGGTGGACAACAAGCTTTCCATGAGCCAGATATGCCCTGGTGGCCAAGAAGGCCAATGGTATCCTGGGATACCATTAGCATTAGGAAGAGCATTGCCAGCAGGTCGAGGGAGATGATCCTGCCCCTCTACATAGCTCTTGTGAGGCAAATAGGGAGTGCTGTGTCCAGTTCTGGGCTCTTCAGTGGAAGCGAGACATGGAGCTCCTGGAGCAGGTACAGCAGAGGGCAACATGATGAGGGGGCTGGAGCATCTCATGAGGATAGGCTGAGGGGGCTGGGCCTATTCAGACTCAAGAATACATGACTGAGAGGGCACCTCATCAGTGGTTGTAATTATCTAAAGGGAGAGTGCCAAAAGGATGGAGCCAGGCTCTTGGTGGTGCCAAGCAAAAGGATAATAGGCAATGGGCTGAAACTGATGCACAGGAAGTTCCACCTGAATGTGAGGAAGAACTTTACTGTGCAAGTGACCCCACCCTGGAACAGATTGTCTGGAGAGGTTGTGAAGAATCTCTCACTGGAGATATTCAAGGACCATCTGGATGGTCTAGGATCAACCTGGTTGTACAGGGAGGTTGGATCAGATGAGCCCATTGGTGTTCCCTTCCAACCTGACCTATTCTGTGATTCTGTTGCCTGAGCAGCTCCAGAAAAGAAAATGATTGCACACAACAAAAGCAAGAACCAGGAAGAATCTCAAGGATCTATGTGGAGGAATCTACATATTTGAGATCACCAGACAGTTAGTGCTCTCCAGAGAGCAGTTCACAGCACTCAAGCAAAGCACCAGTGTACTCCACATTCCCCTCCTGATGATATGAGGCAACCTCTGGCACAGAACTCAGGCCACTCTTCCTTCTGCCTTTAAAGTTTGATGGTGCAAACACAGTTCCCCCTTTCCAGCCTTTGTAGAGAACATCCTATGAAATACTGAGCTGAGACAAACACACACTCCCTGTGGAGTTTCACACTTAAGGATCACTCCTTGAAACTTTCTCTGCAGATACTTCTCCTGGTATCACTCAGCAGCACAGGCCAGATGCACTTTGAAGGGATCCATGACCCATCCCTTCTCTCCTTCCTTACCTATTGGATGCACAACAGAAATGCAGGGTTTAGCACATAGAGTATCTTGGATCAGTAGGAGTCACTGCCTTTGTTCGTACACTGCATACTATCTCCCATCACCCATCTAGTGCCATATTAAATTATTCATGAATGAAATAACAGTTTTCAGCATTAATAATTTACTGCTACACCAAGGGGATGTGTAAGGTAAAATGTAACTGATATGGGAGTCTGAGCTTTGGCAGCTTTTATAATACTCATTCATCTAGTATTTTCCATCATTAATCCTTGTGCTTTGCTGACTAGAACATTTGCTCAATGACAGGCATATTTCCCCACTGACATGGATCTGGTACATAGGTTCAGTACCTGCAAACAGAAAGCAAATTTTTGTTTGGAGGACTTAATTTAATAAAGTGCTGATATCAGATTTTGCAAAGTCTTACTCTCAGGAGAAGTCACATGGACTTAAGTAGGTCTACTTGCTTAAAAAAGCTTGCTGATATCAGTACAAGGTAGTGAGGTTGGGTCCCAGGTAAGCATGTAATAATAATGCAATTAATAATAATTAATAATTCATTATCCAGCTTCACAGACAGTCCCACTGTCTTTCTTGTTAGAAAAATGAGAACACTTTTCACTTTGGGGAGACCTGAACTAATGATATTTACTAAGAGGCTCATCAGAAAGCTATATTTCACTGTGACAATACATAGGCACTGAAGAGATGCTGGTGTGGGGAATTCCTCCAGACAGGCACCAGACACAGGGGTGTTTGCTACACTCCTCCCTTAGGGTAATGGTCCATTTGGCATTTCCTTGGTCTGACCCCTCCAGCTATCCATGAGATGAAAGCAACAGGATCATGAACAATGTACCTCCAAGCATATTCTATAAGAAAGGAAATTCAAGCACTCATTTCAAAATCAAGACAAAAATCTAAAGAAAAAGGTTCTCCACCTTTCTATTTCTTCCTCGCAACAAGAAAAACTGGAGAAATTACTCTGATAAACTTCAGCTCCTGCTTTGCCTAAGCATCAATGCAAGGCTTGATTTGCAGATCAACAGACACACAACAGTTCATCTAACTCCAAGCAAATATCAGAATTGAACTGAGTGGGATGGCATGTCATCCCACATCTTATCACTGTTAAACTTGATGATATCCCCATCCCCTGTTCTATCTATCTTAAAACCCTATCAATAAGCACTGCCAACCCTTGATTAAAGACCCTCTTCCCCCTTTGACAGAGCCAAATCCTACCCAAATTCAACAAGTATGGTGCCATGTAGACCACTCCATTATCAAAGAAAGCAAAAATTTTGGTGGTGACACAGAACGGGTGCCATGTTTTAATACACTGGGTCTGTCTGCTTCTTTCAATGTCACTACCTGCATCAGGAAGAATAGAGGAAAAAATAACCTGTGGTCTTGATTCTCTCACCAACCATCCCAAGTCCTTGAACTCTCTTTTGATGGCCTTTGGACTATGCTTTGCAACTTCATCACCACCCTCATGGAGCACCAGCCCACATGTTGTAGTCCAAATATCGAATGAGGTTAGGAGGTTTCCTGGCAACATCCCTAACCTGGGCACCAGGGAGGCAGAAGACTTCCCTGATGGGAGGGTCCTTTCTGCATACTGGACCCTCTCTTCCCCTTAGAAGTGAATTGTCTAACACTACAATCCTTCTTTACTTCCTTGTGGAACTAGTCTTGATACAAGGTGTAGGCCTTTCCAGCCTTGACAACACCTCTGGTGGAGAGAGACCTTCATGCTCATCATCCATTGGTTGTCCTGCCACATCCAGAGCCCCATATCTATTGCACAGAGGCACCCGGGAGGGTGAGGTGGGCAAAGACTGCCTGTAGCCTGCTGCCCTGAGCAATGACTTGCCTCCATTTACCCTTTCCTCCTGACCTACCTCAGGGCCTGGAAGGGGAAGATACAGGACCCTCATGGTTTCTGTTTCTTTCTGGTTTCTGCTCCTGTCTCAAGGAGGCCAGAGCACGGTTCCACTCGTCTATTTCCTCCTCCGAGTCCCTGATATTTCACAACCTTTCTAACTCATCTTTTAGATCTGTGACTAGGCTGAGTAGATTATTCAGCCTGGTCACAAACCTTTCATTTCTACTGCTGTCCAATACCAGCACCAGGCTCTGACATGCCTCGCAGCTGGAGACCTGGATGGTTGCATATTTTCATGCAGGCTCCCAGAACTTACCAAAGCCAGCCCTGCTGCTATCACTGTCATTGCTTGTCTTGATGGCTGACATAAATAAATTAGAAAAACTTGTTTCAGGATGAACTCCCACACAGATGGTATTTAAACCTCTTGTTGGGAAAAAAAAAATCAATGGGGAGGAAATAGAGGAAAAACAGAATTTCTACCTAAATTCAATGATATGATGATTTATTGTTCAGTTTACCAAATGAAGACCTGAATATTAGAATACATTTAAAGACCTGGTTCATAGTTATTAAATCTCTAGTTTCTGGTAGCAGCCATATTATTTGAAAAATGTTGAGTAACAAATTGAACACATGATTTTTTTATTGAGAGCTGGGCAAAGTCCTAGCAAGTCTTATTAACTTGGCATACTAAACACTCTCACAGACTTAAAACATGCCAGAAAACATGTCATGATTTTCACTCATTTGCTTGCATTTGCAATGATTTGGCTGAGTTTTCCTGAAGAAACAGTTTTCAACCTCCAGCTTGCTCCAGACTCATTCCTGGATGAAAACTCACAAGTTTGCTCATTTCTCTAGCCTTGCCTGTTCATTTTACTGGGTCATCTGCAACAGAGCATATTCTTCAAAAGCAGAAAACAGAACGAGAAGCCAGAAGCTATTTGCATTCCAAGACACCTGTACACTAGCCTTGAGTTTGCCAGTTTGCCTGTTCCATCGTGTTGGTCCAGTCACTGCTCCAGTTCTGTCATTCTTTGAGCTCCCTGGCTGAGGACCGGTCCCTTACAGTGCACTTACACAATCGATAGCATAATAGGGCTTTGATATTGATTGGAGCTGCCAGCTGCCACGCTTAACAGCAATAATCAGAACAAATAAGAAGTGCTACATAGGGTTTACAGTACAGGGAAGGCTTTTTTCTGTACTGCACAGTGTGTCAGCATCAGTGCAGTAACCAGCAGTACTTAAAGGCACAGAAGGAACACATTCATTAACCAGATCCCTCTTGATGCTGTTGCTCTTTTTACTGTAATCACACTTGAATAATATTGAGTATTTTAGAGCATGTTACTGGGAAGAACAAACAAAAAATAATGTAACTGTTCTGACTCTCAGTGGAAAATTGCTCCTGCTTCACAACAAAACTGCAAACAGGTAATGCTGTCAGTTCAATTGCACTTTCCTTGCTGCAATAGTACTGTAGAGCGCTCCTCCTCTGGGTGGTGACTGGGTAGTTTCTTGCTGAACCTTACTTAATGCACTCTGCAGATTTCCCACTGCTACAGCCAGACACAGGCATTTTGCAAAAAGAAAAAGGTATGCTTTTTTTGCTTAAAGACGTGTTAGGGAAGCCAAACTTTTAGAGAGGCTGTGATGCATACGGCTCATCAGTAAATAATGCATTTTTCTCTGCAAATTTTTTCCCAGGGAGAGGAAGCTGATGTACCTATTGCTTAAGACACATAAACATCAAACCAACAACCTACATGGAGGAACATGCACTTATCTGAGAACTAAATAATGAAATAGACACCTGGACCCCAATTCATCATGCAATTAAGCTTTATAGTATCAGCACTTATCTCCCACAATTCCCTCTTTGATTGGCACATTAAACGAAGTTGAAAATTGCTTCTTAAAACCAATAAATATTTGACACAATCTTAATGTCAGGGACAGACTATTTCCTTTTGATTCTAGCTGAACAATGCCCATTTTGCACAGTCAAGTTTTCTCAAGGCTTCTGATTCAATCTTTTGGGCAATTCATACAGAAGCATGACCGAGGAAGCGTATTAACCCATATTTGCACAAAGACCTTGATACAAAATTCTTAGCTGTGATAATGCTGCTCCTGGCATGTGTTAGCCACACTGCAGACCCATGTGTCCTTGGGATGTGTATCTCCATCCTTAAATGGCTAGTACAAGCACTTGGGACTTCATGTCCATATCAGAGCTCAGTACTGACTAGCTACCTGGGCACCAGAAATGAGTTTTCCAGGGCAGATTAAACCCTTTTTCGAACAGAGATGATCAGGGGAATCTGTGGAGCCAAACAAGCTGTTGTGCAGATGTAAAACACGTAAATCTCACCAACACGGTGTTAGTGCAGTTGCCAGAGACTCCCCATGCACAGGAGTGGTAAGGCTGGTGTATCCACACCAGTGGCCAAGCAGAAATTTCCAAGGTGATATGCCATCTCTTCCCAAACAATGAGTTTAAAAAAAATTTGGATGTGTATATGTGAGCTCAGAGAACAAGTCAGAACTGGTATACTGAGATGTCAAGGAGCTTAGTGGGCCTATGGCAGGTGCTCTAGAAAAATACATCAGGTCCCTCAGAGGGAAACCACAAGTACTTATGGTGTTTCAGGGATGGTTTCCCAGCATCACTAGCACCTATGTGGTGGAGCAGACATGAGTACAAACAGCAGAGCAGGCAAAGCTGTTACAAAATGCTGCAAGCAGCTGATGAAGTAAGATTTTGTGAAGACTAATCACAGCATCACAGCCACGTATCCTTTTCTTTGTTAATGTAGCTGTATTCTTAGGAAGTGCTTGTTTTATCCTGCTAAGTGCTCACTGCTTACAGACACCTACCTGACAGCCATCAGAGACCAACCCTTACTCAAAGTTGTCCTTTTAACACTTTTTTAAGAACAAATGCCTTCCTCAAGTTACTTGCTTGTGGACTTTCCATCATCTCAGTGGACCTTCTGAGGCTGTGCAAAACCTCTGCCTCAGAAAAGATCTGACTTATCTCAAGGCATTGGCCAGAGCTTGATTTCATCACATTTATCCTTCCTACATTTTTTCACCTCTACAACTTTAAGCCTTTCTTAACTTAATTCCTTTGGGAAATGTTAATTCATTCACACTTTTGATCACTTTCTCCTGCCTGCCTCCCCTCTCACCAGCTCTGGAAGATGCTATACCTCCCAGCTGAGAGTCTGTAGAACAAAGGTGTATCCAGCCCTGTTGTCTGATCCAAGGAGTTTCTGGTGTCTTTAACAATGCAGTATAATATTCTCCTCACAGTGGAAAAAAAAAAGCCCAAAACCAAAACAACCACCACCAACAACAAAAAGCCAAGAAAAACAGTTTAAAAGAAAATACTATGATTTAATTCTCTATGCTTAAAAGATAAATTTAAAAATGAGGTGATCTTCTAGAATTAACTCCCACATGATTCCAAAGCTATGGGATGCTGCAGAGTGCAATATACACCTACAAGGGATATTTGAGAGATAAGGAAATAAATTCTGCCATCAGGCAATGGAGACAAACTCTAGGAACCATTAAAAGTTTTGTCAATCCACTCTGCAAACAGAAACCCTATATTGGCAGTTCTCTTTATCAGGCACATTTCAGGAATAATAAACTGGTAAAATACCAGATAGTATGTAAAGTGAATTGATCATGATGTCTGAGTGCCAATATAAGAAGCAGATAACCTGAACTAGAAGATTTTTTTAATCCCTCGTGAAAGCCATAACATCATGTGCAACTGGACCTGAAGTGAGAAGAACAGAAAGTAACATAAGGTCAATTTTAGTTGCATATATTTAGCAGATGGGACAATTAATCTTCAGAATCAGCATAGAGAAACAATTTGGGTGGGGTTAATGTTTTGCATGGTCCTAAATACTGCTGCTCTGTGAGGCAGCAACTGGAAAAACTTCAGACAGCTACAGTAGGACAATGATGGATGCTCCACAATGGATACTTGTGTGGGAGACAAAGTACGTGGCTGCCCAAAACAGCCTCTGCATCTGCAAAACAATTTCAGTTGCAGTTTGTGATAACCAGTTATGGTGAGATTACGTGCCTCACTAAGCCCTGGATCCCCCAAAACTGTTAGCTGACCTCATACACTATAGTTTATTTACCTTCTGCTCTTTCTAGTTATCCCTCCTTCAGCTTCATTCATGTCCCTGGAGAGACAATTCTCCACTTACAGAATTGATATAATCCTTCCCAACCTGAGAGACTGCTGATGACTGGATACCTGCAGTATGTGATAAGGTGTGATGGAGCACCCTGAAAAAAGCACCATAAACTCTTCCCAAAAGAGCTCTGCCTAAGTAGATGTGAGAGGATTAGACGCTAGGGGGAAATTCCAGGCAGAGAGAGTTTAAGTTAGCTTGCTCAGACTTATGCAACAGAGCAAAATAGGGTAGGTTTTGCCCAATTCACATTTAGCTTTACTTCTCATCCATCAGAGAAACACTTCTTGAACAAAAAAAGGTTGTTTTAAAATAATTTTAGTATAAAGACTAAACTAGGGACAAGAGAAACAGCTGCAGTTCTGACAGCTTATCTCAGCTGACAATCTGACCTGTTCATCTCCTGTAGCATGGATAATCAATTTTCCCCACATCAAAATGTGTTGGCAGTTAATAGCAGCACTCTTTCTTTGTTAATTAAGAATGAAGTGTGCCACAGATCATAATTATTTTTGAAAAATGTCTATGATAATTTAGCATTTGAACAGAAAGAATATTTTATCATTATTTAAAGAAAAATATAGAGCTTGTGTTCTTGGAAAAAAACTCTCTATTTTCTAAGATTTTAAAAGCAAAAGTAGAGAAGATCAGATTCAACAACAGTATGGTATTTTAGGAGAGATGAGTAAAAGGACCATTTTTTGTTAATTCATTAAAATCTGCCCTGTGACCCTATCTCAGTACACCAAGGCCCGAAGTGCAGAAGTAGTGTAATAATTGGGTTTTGTGTGCAGCATATGCTTTTTAATGAATCCACGATGCACGTATTTCACTGCATCCAGAGCAGGAATGTGTGACATCAACACATTTTGGCATTTTTGTTTTCAACATCTTCTAGATATTTACAAAAGCACATAACAAGGTGCTACATTTGCCACAGGACAATATAGGTGCAACCTCTCCTGTATTTCATGTTTTTTATTAAGAGTTTGTTCTTTGAGGAAACCAGACAGTTGCATGAAAATAGCCTCAACCCTCTCAATGAGCCTCAGCAGAGAGCCATCCTGCTTACTGCAGTGTTGAACTCCAGCTAGCTGTAACAAATACTTCTTTGTTCATCTGCTTAATCCCCGGAGGGCAGCAGCCAGGTCAACATTAACAGACACTCCTCGCTCCCTACTACTACTGTTTTTCATATGACCCTTAAAAACAAACCAACATGACACAGTGCACTCACAGAACAAACTCTGGAAACACACACACAAACAGAGCCCGTGCTCCCCAGTCCATGCCCCAACATACAATGACCAGATTTCCCTCTGGAGCTTTACAGACCACTTGAGTAACAGCAAGCCCCTCAGACTGCCAGGCAGATGCTCTTATCTGATCTAACTCCCACAGGAAATGAGAACCACTAAAGTAAGCACCACACTGCCAAAAAGCCAACCTGAAAAAGGGGAGGGGAAGGTCTTCTCTGGAAAGTGCTCACACATCTAACACTGGTTAGACCGAACTGTCTGGATTTCTCCATTTAGTCTACACTACTAATGACTCCAGCAATATATTTATAGCACTATAACTCAGTGAGCATGCTTCAGCTCTGTGCATGAATCTACAGCTTATTCATTTCTAGACATTTGTAATAGCAGATTACCTTTTTAAGCCCCTAGGTCTAAATCTTGAGGTGAAAAGTTGTTACAAAAATCACTCACAAACTAATACAGGTTCATCAGAAATTCACATTTGCTAATGATGTTTAACAGACCACAGTGATTGCTGTCCAGAATTCTTCTAAGAGGCAAAACAAACATCTAAATTATAACTTTATAACATCTGCTTCCTCTAGGGGAGGATTTGTATGAGGTTTGACAGATGTGAGAGCTCTAAAGAATGGCTGTTACAAATGAGCCAGCTCTCAGAGTCTTGGAAAACGTAGCCAATCTCAGCTTATTGAAATGAGCTTCAACCCGAGGCAGAAATAACACACAGCTGTTCCTTCTGACTGCTGTTCAGGAGAGAGATGGTATCTTGTGATGGTATTAACAGATCTCATTTTCCAGGTGGTATGCAGAGTGAAAGAGAGCCCACCATTTCATCATATTTGATGTTATTTACAGTATATTAAACACAACTGCCCCCCAACAACAAAAAATCAACATCCCCCCTCCCCCCAAGACAACCAGTGTAGCAATGATAGTACTGAACAAAGCAATCAAAAAGTAGCCAAATCCATACAGCTTTTCCCCCAACACGATTTTGAGCAGACCACAGAAGGAACTTCACATTCATAGAAGTGAATGACAGTTCTGTGACTACAACTCTTCAATTCAACACAATTCTTAGTTCAACTTGTGGTGAACTTTGTTTGCTAAGCCTAACACATAGAAAATCGAGTGTAAGGTATCAGCAATCACTTTTAACAATAATTTTAAATCTGTCTCTACACCCTATTCCCAAGACATTGCTCTGATGCACGATATAGCTCCCTTCTGGAGAGATTGAAGGGACGAGGAAATGCTACACTTAGCACAAGTTGCAAAAAACAGGAGGAAAACCAGAAATTTTCTACCTTTTTAAGTTTGTTGAGGTGGTAATTTGTTGGGTTTTATTTTTCTTTGTTTTAACAGAACTAATAAGAAGATGTACCAGGGCTCCTGTTTGTTAGTACATCCTATCAAATAAACACCACAATCAAAAGAACAGTGCCATAAAGCTTTACAACTGAGAAAGAAAAGAAAACAGGAAGAGCAGATACTTTTTTATGGCCAAAGAAGCCCCACAAAGCCAGTGACAGACAGCCTGATGCCATGGAACTGGTCACCTTAACTAAGTCTACACAGTTTCATTACTGTTTTGGGCCATGGGAGAGCAAGCAGCTTGGACTTGGGCTGATCTCTGCAGGACTACATCTCCAGGGCCAGCTGCTGACTCCTTTCCTGAAAGAGATGAACTAGATCTGGACAAATCTGTCCTACCAGTCTCCTGTAGAAAGGTGAGCAGAGTCAGCTCTCTCAGGCAGCAGGAGTGAGGGTGTTTGCTGGCTGTGTGTTGGGCCGCATGTTTTAACACTGCTGCTAGCTTGGGGAAGGGAGTTTGACCACATAACTGCTTTTCCCCTGTGTGGAAGAGCCTGCCCGTACAATTGCTTCTATTCAGTTTTGGGTCAAGCTGTGCACAAATCACACGCAGGGTATAAAACCATGACCACATCTGTTTCTCATACAGCAGTTCCACAGAGCTCTGCATCCTTCTGGCCTCATGGTCCATAATCTCTAATAAATTCAGTCCGTATCTGACAGGTTAAATTCTAATTAACA
This sequence comes from Pyrocephalus nanus, assembly GCA_038380795.1. Lineage (NCBI taxonomy): Eukaryota > Metazoa > Chordata > Aves > Passeriformes > Tyrannidae > Pyrocephalus > Pyrocephalus nanus. Next base: position 18,589,423 of record CM076264.1, on the reverse strand, counting down.
TCTTGTGCTTTCCCTTCTGAGATCCCACAGGGAATAACATACATTACATGAAAACCTTAACGGTACTTTTCCTTGTGCCCAGCCTCTGGCACACAGAGGAACAAAGACCAACTATCCTGCAAAAGGGAGCGTTGGCACAACTTGCAGAATTTGATGGCTGTAAGTGGTGAATAACCATCATCAGTGCCCAAACTGACAGGATGCTCATCAGCTGCCAAACTGAACAAAAGTTTGATGGGCTCACAGCATCAGTGCAGCATGCACTTGTTCCAGTATGTGTTGGGAAAAACGTGGTGCCCACAGGAATGCATATGCATTGCCTACCACTTAGCCAGGAGAGAGAATATAATTCACAGCTATTTAGAATAGTATAATATCTGGTTTGGATGTCTTCATTTTGCTCAGTTTCCCTTAAGATACCTTTACCAAAGTGGCTCAAAATGAAGGATAAATATTTAACCCCCTTGTTTCAGAGATGCACTGTCATGGAGGAACAGACTTTCATAACAGATAAACTTGCTATGTTGTAAAACTCACACTGCTGTACAAGAGACATTTAAAGTACAGTTGGTGTGCCAAGGCTGAGGTATATTATCACATATCCACAGTAAAGTCTTCTGCACAGGTGATGTGCAGAATACATAAGATCTGAATGAATAGCACACACATTACACAGCTAATACAGTACTTCAGGATACAGAGGCGAGTTGCCTAAACACTTTATCATTAAGACTCTCTTTCCAATCACCTACCATTTACAATCTTGAGCTGCTGAAGCAGAAAACGAACAGCTCACTATGAAAACCATGTGGAGCTCAAACTGCGTATCATTAGGATGAAGACTTCTGACTCAAAGGCTATATGCTACAAGCTGAATAACTGATCTTTATAACTACTGATCAGCCCTCCTCCAGTATGGGGAGACTTGTCAAGTCAAGGTGCCATAGAGCCTTCCTAAATAAGCAGTCACAAGAGTCATCCAAAAAAGCAAAAGTACTTCCCCATAGAGTATCTAATCCCTCACAAGTTATCAAGCATTCCCTGAGAAAATTAAGGGCAGAACATGTTATTGTCCAAGATGCTCAAAGACAGCAGACTGGAAGCAGATGCAGACAGAACCTGAAGATGAGGGTTTCTTTTTCCAAAGTACTCTGAGAACTTCTCTTTAACTATATACCATGGTAACGTCTTCTCAAAAGAAAGGCTTTATACACTTGTTACTGGAACCGAAATCACCCATGACCAAGACAGCAATTCAGAAGTGAAATCCTTGCGGCAAAAGTGCACCACTTGCAAAAGTCAGCATGTTACAGCTACTTTAAGGGGTAATGGACTTCCTAAACCCAAAATTGAACTCCTAAATTAATTCTTGAGCAGTTAAGTTTTCTAGAGGCTTGAATGTCAGCACATCCTGGGGGAGTTCATCTCCAAGTAGCAAAGCACAGAAGTCCACAGATGGATTAGAGGCTACCCCTTCATTATCTATATTCGAGTAGAAAGCTGTTGTCCCTTTATCAGACCACCCAGAGATAGACAGTCATGTGAAGCTGATTCTGAATTGGGAAGATATAAGTAAGAAGGCTGCAAGAATCATATGAGTCTTGGGGAAATGAAGAATTACACACAGCACAGACTGGAATGACCAACGGTTTTCTTGCATTATGAGCATTTCTGAACTATAGAGCCACTCCCTTTCCTCCTTCCTCTAATGCACTAAAAAGCAAAATTTTGCTTTGAGGAGAAGAGCTTAATGTTTGAGCAGAAAATACTAGATCTTTAATTTAATTTTGTTTTCCCAGAATACCGCAAAAATGAAAGGTTTAACAAGAAGTGGAGGAATAGCAGCACCATAACATCTGGTTCCCTGTCCTACAGCTGGTTCTCAGATGCAGGAAGCAGAAGCCTCCTGCAGAGATATATAAGGAACTGTATGCTACTAGTGGCTTTTTATTTTTCAATAATTCTATAAATCAGAGGAAAACTAACCAAGAATGGATTTTTTTCCCGATCACAGTCATTTATTCTGCAGGATGGACAATTTTTGCTACCTGCATTTAGAGAGAATGTCATTTAATGAACAAGAATTTGATAAGAAAACATTTCTGGATCATTTCCTCCCCCCCACTCAGTTTAGTATAAACAGCAAGATCAAAGTATGCACTGATGATGTTACCTAGAGACAATCCAGCACACTGAACATAGAACAACTTCTATTACATGGTCAACTGGAAAAAGAAAAACGCCTCAAACCAATAACACCAGGAAACAAATCACTTCTAAAATAGCTGTTATAGGTCAGAAAAAGGAGAAGCTGCTAAGAGGGACTGATTAATATTAGCAACCTTAGTGCTGAGTGATTGGGAAGATCTTGAAAACATTAAGTGAAGATGTTTAACTGTATCACTTATCAGGTCATGTACAAAGAGAAATGAAAATAGTAATTTAGAATATATTTGCACCAGGGTGGTGATGGTTTCAGATCCATGGATACAAGTCTCAGGGGGATCTGAGAGTTTTGCTCTGTAGTTCAAATCAGTGGTTGGGAAACAGTGCTCAGATGTTCTCTGCTCAGCAATTAAAGGATTAACAGAGCAGGGCAGCAGCTTTCAACCCCTAAAAGTTCTAAATTTGTGTTTGTACATGCTGAGCTTTTAGAGCTGCCCAAGCAGGAGATCATTTGAATAGGATTTTCAAAGGCATACCTAGAAAATACCTAGATCCTTTCCATATTATAAAGTAAATGAAACCCACATATTTCCTGAAATTAAATCTTAATCCTCCAGTAAGCTCAAGGAGGGAACAGACCTTTTCACCAATGTGTGGTTCATGGAGGAGAGATGGCTTAGGGGGTAAAGGCTGAAAAAAAGGGAGTTCTGAGAAAATTTTATCATCATCTGCAGGGCCTAGAAATGAGAAACAAGAGTGTCAGAATTTCACCAGCAAATGCTGTCACTAAGATTTCTTGAATGCTCAAACTAGAAAATAGTCTTAAATTAATGATTGACTGGATTAGAGACTGGATTATCAAGTATTTGAAACCCAGTTTTGGAAGAAAAATTTATTCTGTGCTTGAAATGCATCTTGAGTAAGCCATCTCTGTTTTGTTGAAGCCATAATAATAATGTCCCTAATTACTTGACATAGCTCAATTTTCTATATGGCTAGCATGCTTTTCAACACAGGAGCTGTCAGAATTCATTAAGCCTGTTCTACACTCATCAACTGTCCTGAACCTGGTCACAGCAGTGCAGGCTGCTTCATAGGTAAAGCACAAAAATGAAATGATTGACAGCATAGAATAATCCATTTAAGGGGGATGCATCTCTGCAGCACTTTTAGCCTGCCTACCTCCCAAAGCTTCCCAGTTAAGAACAGACATAGAGACTGCAATTTTCTCATTATCCATAAAGCTTCCTCGGCTTTATTGCCCGTGATGTCTACTATGTTAGCAGTCCCCCTGCAAAGTCACGATCCCTGTTTCCATCACACCTGCCCAATTTCAAAGACCTCAATCTTCTGATCTGTTTTCTTTGTAGACCTGGTATTTTTGCCTGGCAGGCAGGTTGAATTTTATTTTCTATTTTAAATGTAAAGCCAATTAGGCAGAGGCAGATCAAACCAATCAACTGGCATTTCTTCTGCTAAGTATGCTAACTATAAAGCTCTCCTCCTATTCTTAAGCTCTGTCAACAATTTTTACCATTTTAAGAGCTTGATGCTACCCGGAAAATCCTTATAAATGTACTTTCTCATACTAAATTAAGGTAGAAGGTTTCTACCCAGGCTCTCAAATAACTTTAATGCTTATTACTTTACATCAGCTCTTGTTTCTGTCACTGTTATTCAGCCATTCTCTGGAAAAGTTCACTGAACTTCCTTCAGAGCCATGTTTCTGCTGGAGGCAAACAGACAAATACCTGGAAGGAGTAAGCCTTCTTCAGTGCTAATGATCTCCTTGCCAGTTTGGAGCAGGCAGCAGGTAAAGCAGCTGAGATACAGGAGGAGAGGTCAGACACAGCCCCACAGATGATGGGACCATCGGGTACCTCAGGCAGCGCCATCGTCTCTCCTTGGCATATCAGGCCGGATCTTGTGGCAAGACGCTTGAGCATACAGGTTCAAAAGGTTGGTCCCACACCACATCTGGTAGTGTCCTCTAGCTCCAGAGTAGATAGGGGAGACACCACACCACTTCAATGCACAGAGCAATGTGCAAACCCTTTTACCCTGTCCTATAACTCCATATGTGGCAAAGACTGATAGCTGAAGTCTGACAGTTTACACAAGGAATACAGTACCAACTAATGGTGTGAGGACACAACTATGAGAACAGCTTCCTTAGGTCTCTAGTGGGTTCTTTAGCATGTTAGCTCTACCCATAAAAACAATGTCTGCAAGAAAAAAAGAACTAACTTCTAATCAAATTAGAAACAATGGTGAGCTTTTATGGTTATCATTATTACCATATTTTACATAATGCTAGATTAACTGTTTCCTCATGGTATAGAAACACACACATTCATGAAACTGAAAGGCTAAGAACTAAGGCAAAGCACCATCAAGGTGCACATTACTCCAAACTGAGCCTTACTGGCCATAGTTATCTACTTGCAAGTCTGCAAGGCTTGCTGCACCTCCATTCTGACTGCTTGTGCAAGGACTCTGTTGGATCCCAGGTGGCCACTCAGTCAGGCTCCCAGCTTGTCACAGCCCTGACTCCCTGCCTGGCCCCAGCAATGGACGATCTGCACTTCCAGCCCTTCCAGGTCAAGAGTGTAAGCAGGCATACACACACTTTCCCAAGAAATGGGGAAAGGACAATTTAACATTCCTTACAAAAACATATTAAGCACATGTTTCTGAAGAGATGAAAGCCAAAACCAAATATTGCATGGATACGCCCAGCAAATTTATTTTAAATATTCAGAGCTGTGGCTCCCAGTTCTGCATCATTCCTTCGTGATGAAACAAATGCATCACTGAGCTTGTATGCTGTTTGGTTAACATTGGATCCACAGCACAGAAATTTAAATTAGACTCATAGTTTGAGCAGAGAAGAAAAATACTAATTTTTTCAGCTAAAGTTATGCCAGCTATCCAAAGCTGTTAAGTCCTGTGGATCTCAAAAATGGTGTTTTTGGCACCAATGCAAATAAATGTAAACTGAGTAAAGACTTTATGAAAACAGCATGATGAAATTTAAATACCAGTAAATAATGTTTTTGCTCAACAGGCATTTAATTTAGAAGATACTGTTTAAGTTATTAATGACTGCAGCATTTGCAACTAGACAAAGGAGATAATTCATGGGGTTTTTTTCTGCATAGGCCAGGATATGTTTGTAAGTATAAATACTATTGACATTTTGCTGCTACAGAGAATCTGCTATCGCTGTGTAATCATCAAAATAATACACAAAGTAGCATATGTCAGATGCATGATATTGTCGAATGTTATCTTTAGCAACATAAGTTGAGAATGAGCCACAAACCCTAGAAGTTATAACTCCCATGACTATAATAAATCCTTCCTACTTTAATTAGAAAGAATTGATGACAACTTTCTGACACAGGTAGTGGAGGATCCCACAAGGAATGGTGCGCTCCTTGGCCTCATTCTAACAAAGAGGCAAGGCCTTGCTGGAGATGTGAGGTCTCGGAGCAGCCTTGCCTGCAGTGACCATGGGTTTGTGGAGTTCACTGTCCAGTGAGGAAGAAGCCCAGCAGTAAGTGAGATTACAACCACGGATTTCAGGAGAGCTAACTTTAGCCTCTTCTTGGAAGAGGTCCTGCAGGGGAGAAGGGTCCAAGAGAGTTGCTTGACATTCAAGGATCACTTTCTCCAGGCTCAGTGAATGATGCATCCAGAACGATGCATCTGGATAAGCAAGAAATTGGGCAAAGAGAGCAAGAGACCTGTGTGGATGAATAAAGATCTCCTGTTGTTACTCAAATGTGAGCAGGAAATACACAGAAGATGGAAGCAGGGTCAGGCTACTTGGAATGAATAGAGAATAGTTGTTACAGTAAGTGGAAATGAGACACGGAAGGCCAAGGCTCATCTACAATTAAATCTGCCAAGGATGTCAAAATCAGAAAGGGGTTCTTCAAATACATCAATAACAAAAGGCAAAACTAAGGATGATGTGGACCTGTTACTAGATGGAGGGGGGACTCTGGTAACAGAAGATGCAGAGAAGCCAGAGTTACTGAAGCCTTCTTTGCACTGGTCTTTATTGACAAGACCAGTCCTCAGGAATCTCTGATGCAGGAGATCAGGGTAAATGAATGTTGGAAGGAAGAGTTTTCCTTGGTCGAGGAGGACTGGGATAGAGAACACCCAGGAAAGCCTGCCATCCACAGGTGCATGGCCCTGATGGGATGCATCCACAAGTGCTGAGAGAGCTGGTGGACAACATAGCAAGGCAGCTCATGATCATCTTTGAAAGGCTGTGATGTTCAGAAGAGGTGCCTGAGGACTGTAACAAAGCAAATGTCACTCTAGCCTTCAAACAGGACAAGAAGGAGGACCCAGGGAACTACTGGCCAGTCAGCTCCATCATCTTTCCAGATAAGCCTCATTCTGGAGGCTTTCTCTACCTACATGGATGAAAAGAAGGTGATCTGCCCCTCTATTCAGCTCTAGTGAGGCCGTATCTGCGGTGCTGTGTCCATTTCTGAGCTTCACAGGACAAAAGAGACACGGAGCTCCTGGAGCAGGTCCAGTGGAGGTAACAAAGATGATTACAGGATCAAAGCATCTCTCTTACAATGGAAGGCTGAGGGAGCTTGGCCTTTTCAGCATCAAGATGAGACAACAGAGGGGAGCTCATCAGTGTCTATATGTATCTGAAGGAAGAGTGTCAAGAGGATAGACCCAGGCTCTTCTCGGTGGTGCCAAGCATTAGGGCAAGAGGTAATGGGTAGAAACTGATGCACAGGAAGTTCCACCTGAATATGAGAAAAAAAATATCTACTGTGGGGGTGACTATGCAATAGAACAGACTGCTCAGAAATAGTCTCTTCCAACCTTCTGCAGCCTATGCTGTGAAATATTAGGTCAACCCTCTCACAGTGCTTACTACCCTTCAACTCAATTTGCTTTGATTTCAAACCAGCCCTTCTGCTCTAGGGACTTTCCCATTGCAAAAGCAGGTCAATTCTTTACATTTTTTCACCAGCAAAATCCTCAGGCCTTGTGTGGCTAGATTTTGTTATATAACCTGCCCCCCAACAAGACCAGAACTAACAATGCTCTCTGCAATGCAGCCAGGATCGGCTGCCTGGCTATAGCCCTTTAGAGAGCGTTGCAACCTTTTAGAGTCTTGTGTGTCACAGCTTTCCTTTTTCCCATCACATTAATAATGCTCTCATTGCCGTTCTTTTTGTATTTTATCTGCACATGATAACTTCTTCAAGCTGAAAGCTCCTCCTGTAATCACAATATTTCATCCCTGCTCATCCAGTAAATGTCTCATTTGCACTAATGTAGAAATGTGGCAACATGTTGCCTAGTGACCAGGAGCATTCCCCTCCTCCCTTTTCTCCCACAAAGTGAGAGCTTTTGCCATGGCAAATAAGTGAGTATTTTAATGTTATGGAATTAAATTTTATTAGATGTCAGCTTCCCAATAACATTGGAGAGATCTATAAAATAGAACTCCACACATCTGCTTGCCAAATGGCTTTCTAAGCCTCCTAATGTTTCCATTTATGCAATACAATCCTATTTTATATGTCATTTTACAGCTCTAGGAAAAACACTTTCCAGTCAAAACACATTCCAATGCATATATTTGGCTTACAGGAATATATACAGGGGACAGTCCGGTGTATATCCAAAGGATTGGCTCTTTGGCTCTCTTTTCCTACTCCATTCCCAAACAGTCATGGTCTGTATTTCACCTGTATCTTAACAGCCCTTCCATTACACAGTTAATAGTAAGTGCAGGAATTACTGAGTGAATTCTTTCATTTCTGATCTGCAGGTGGTGATAATGGTCCCTTTGGCTTTAAAAATTTGTGTGTCAGATTAAAACAGAGAAAATGCAGGATGATGCACAGAGCAGAATGTCAGCTGCAGTGCTGCCAACACCCAGCTCACAAACCTTGGGCCTGGTTCCAAGAATACACATAACAGGCTTGAAACCCAAGGATTTAAAATACAAAAAAGTAATGTGATGCTTGCTTGTTTTAGTTGTCTCCTGTCCTTTTCATGCTTCACTCATCAAATGTTTCTTCCGTCAGTAGATAGAAAGACAGCAACAGTTAAAAACATTCCATGACATATTTTTAAATAAAAGCTGCCAGTCTCACATAAAATTCCAGTTTCTGAAGTATGAGAAAAACAAAGTACTGCAAATTTCAGTCGATTCACCTATAGACAACATGGCAGTAAATTCCTCTGCCATCCACTTTTCTGTGGCTTCACATGATACTGCACCACCTCAAAGCTTCTCAGGGGGAGATACCATCCTTCAGATGACTCTCCACTCTGTCTCCCTTGAAACACTGCATTGACATTCCTGAAGCAGTCAAACACCAGCATCCAGAAGTTTTATCTGTATCAGGGACCAAACAGAGACATCAAAACTTCCCTCCTCAGCAATGACAACTCAAGTTCACAAAATAAATTCTGGCATTTTCCTGTGCTTTCTGGAGCAGACTCAAATATTGACTTAAACACGGCTGCATGAGATATTCTCAGCCAAAATGAACAGGAGATTAAATGCACAAAGAACAAAGCACAAATTCTGTAAGAGGACTCAAGAGAAATAACAGGTCCCTTCACATACCATGTTTTCTAATGTTAAGATCATTAAAATCCTTGAATGCTGCCATAGACAAACACTCTCTCTTGTAGAAAAGAAATATTACCTCTCTTATAAGGAAGCAAGAGAACAGCCTTAAAAAAAAATAAAATGGAAAAAATTCAACCTTTGGGATTTGGTTATGAAGTTATATTTACTCCATCCCTTTCTGAACAGGGATTTGGTCTAACATTTTAAAAGGCTCCAATTCCCAGTTTCATAAATGACTTTTATTTTTTAATATAACTGGCTTCTAATTCAGTTGAGCATATCCAAAAAGTACACAGTTAAGTAGAAGCCATATAAATATTGTTCAGTTTCCAGCAAGCCCCACTGCATCTGACAAGGGTAACAACGACAGTTCAGCTTTGGACCAGCCAAGAGAAAGGACAGAAAAAGCAAGTGAATTCAGGGAGAAATTTCAAAGAGAGGGATGGAAGGTTTCGCTGGACATTATTAGAATATGGGCAAAAAGGAAGGACTTTCAGACAACCTGGAGGAGCACACATAGCCCAAGTATAGGAAAAGATACCAGCTGAAGTGCCTTAGGCTGTGAACAAGAACGTTTTCCTGCTATTAGATTTCATTCAAGCTAAGGGAATTTGGAATTTTTCCACCCATTTATAAATGAGCAAAATTCTTCTACCTAGAAAGAGCATCAGAGATAGAACTGTTGACCTGCATTTCTACCTTCTGAGTTGTCTACAACAGTGATAGCTGGAATAAAATTTTGCTATGGGCTGCACATTTATGGTCTCAGATTTTTATTGGAAAGTAGTGGGAAACATTCTTTATAAAACCTTGCTTGGGTGTTAATTTATGAATACCAACAAGCCAGATTCATAAAATAAATTAGGAATTATGGAATTATCCTTTTTGACTGTAAGGAGCTCCTTATGTCACTGAGTATAAGGGGAGGGAGGAGAAGACATGCTGAAGTAATGTATCGAATATATACTATCAAGTTTTTACTTCTTACTTGAAGCTTTCTCCCATCTTTCTCCCCATTTAGCCTTGTCTAGGATTCTCAGATGGCTGCTTTGAGCAATTCAGTTGCTTTCTATAAAAAGAGACTGAAACGAGGTCCTTGTGTCCTTATACCGACCAAGAAACATAATTTCATTTCCTACCTGCTCTATCCGGAGGAAAGGCTGGTACCTGAAATGCAGCCAGCTTAGTCAGAAAGTCAGAGAACAGAGAGAACTTGGCAGACATTCCATGTACAGATATACAGCACAGTAATTATCTACCCTATACCAGTGGTCCACGCATGCCAAGGGATCACGCCTCTCTAGGTTCAGGGCCTGGAGACCATAGACCTCGAGTCATTTGGTTGGGAAACGGAAGTAGGTTATTACTCTTGAGAAAACATGAGCAAGTCCAATTCCATCTGTGCTGCTGCCCCTACACCACATGCATTATCTCACTAGATACAGAGTCCCACATCACCCAAGGCAAACTGGCATTAGCTGCCTCACATGAGTGCAGCTGAAACAGCATCTGTAAAGTGCTGTGTACAAATGCCCTGTCCCTGTAGGAAAGCAGAGAACAGACCCTCTGAGGACCCCTCTGTGTCTACTGCATTGCTGATTGCGGGGATAGGAATCTTTCCAGCCATTTCCTCCTCCTGAAGCATTTATAACATGATGAACTGCTTTGCCCATGAAGAAAGAGAAATAAAGCACCAAGTTTCTGGCTTTAGAGTGGTGTGTACCCTGAGCCCAAGTTTCCCTTACATCCTTTGATTTATGGCCTGCACTGCACTGGCACAGTCTCCACACCTCTCAACCCAGTACGGACTACCCCACATTGCCATCTTGCCCAAGTGCTTTATGTATTTTTAAAAACATCACCACATTTTGCTAGTTCAAAAGTCACTAAGTCAATCTCAAGAAGAGAGAAATAAAAGAATTACCTGAAATCAGCAATGAAATGAAATTTCTGTTTCTGGTTGCCATCCATAATTTTTTTTAAAGCATATAATTTGCATTACTGACAACAAAGCTCTTATGAAGTCCTTAAATAACAAGCATAAAACTCATGGGAAGGAGAAGGAAGTTGAAAGCTAAAGACCTACTGAGAAAAATAAAACAGGCTACTGAGAGAACAGAGCAGTGAAGACAGAAAAATCTGAGAAAAAATAAAAAGTTCCTGAGGAAGTGGTGCCTGTGTCTTACTCCCCAGATATGGGGAGAACTTGAAACGCTTCTAGATGGGTTTCCTTAGTCTCCTTTTCAAAAACAGGCATGGTAGGTGCTGCAGGTACGGAATAGAAATACAATATTGTTCTTCAAAGCCCAAGTGCCACCACAGCAAATCAAATTTTTTCAAGTCAGCAGAAAAGTATGTTTGATAAAATACTGTCAAGTCTGGGCAGCACAACCTTGACCAGTATGATGGAAAAAAAATTAGGTAAGGGCATGCCATGGGAGTTGAGCTGGGTTAGAAGCAAGGGAACTAAAGCTTGGACTGTTTCACAGCAAAGAAATTATTAAGAAGCTTCCCAAAGGCAGAACTAGATACCCATGACATACATTATTTAAACATGAAGGGGAAGAAAGCATCGGTTAGCTATAACATAAGGGATATTTATACACTTGCAAATGGGAAAGTGCTCTGATTTACAAGGTAGAACAGCCAAAAGTCTTGCTTCATTACACTTGTGAGACCAAGTCTCTTATCTACTTTGTATTTTCAAAGCAGAAGGTATCTAAACACTGTAGATGAGTATAGAAACATTTTTTTCAGATACTTATTTGATATTTTCAGTTTCACAAGATTTTATAGCAAAGCAATTAATACATCCACCTATTTTCAAGAATCTTTACTAAGAGTTTCACAAAACAATTCTAAAACTTTTAATTTATTCTAACTTGGGGAAAATATTTTTTAAATATTTACTCGATGTCAACAGTGTTACAGATTCTCTTTGCACTGCCCACATTTCTCATTTATGGTACTGATGTGACTTTCATCTTCAGTGTCTTCTCTCCTTCCCTCCCACTCCTGAATCTTTGTACAACAGTCTGGTTTGAAATGATAGATGAACATGGTAACTTCCTTAAAGAAAAATGAATGTACCAAGTTCAAAGTTTTGTATGCTTGCTTAAGTGTATTCGAATGCGCTCTAACGCATGTCACAACATGACTGCTCAGCTGTATGACAAGCACAGTAAGCATGCTTTCCAGACATATTTCTTAACAGACAGGGGAAAAAACTCCCTAAAGATCCTGATCATTAGATAACTATGCTAAAAGCACCCTTATTTACACATACATGCAAAAATGCAAGTAGCAGCAAAACACACTTTCTTCTCTGCCTTCTATTTATTCATTCCTCCCTTCTTTATTATATTTTCAGTGGTAGTCTTGAAAACTCAGACAGCAAGATCATCTTATTACTCAAATGTGATAAAACCCCCAAACATATTAAAAGATGAGCAAACAACTGGTTTCCTGGAAAACACAAAAAATAATCCTGAACCCACCACACACATACTTCAGGTAAACCATCAGCCATTAATAAAATTAATTACTATGTATGCTTTTCAGTTTTGCTTTTTTTATTTCCTCCAACAGGCATTCAACCCCAAAATGTATCTTTGACAAAGCAACTTTTCACCCAAAAGCTATACTTGGCTATAATAATCAGAATGTATACACCAACTTATTCCAAAGCTAAAACAACCTGACTGATGAACTCCAATATTAATATCTCAGAAATAAGTATTATCTTAAAGCAACATGTCTTCACTACCCACATGTGCTCAGAGGGCCAAGACTGCTGGGCATGCAGCAATTTCTAAAATTGTATTGAAAGAGATGCTTAAAAGAAAAAATGAAACGCTGCATGTCAGAGGAGTTATCCTGCCCAAAAGGAAGCATGTCCACGAGCTCCACAAGCCAGCAACGCAACTATCCCACCACATTGCTTTCATCAGGACTACTACAGTTCTGTATAATCTAGAGGAGCTGGTGAAAATGAACCACACTGTGCTAAGCACTAAGCATTCTACATAAGTACAAATTAGTCAGAAGTCCCTGTATTGCCATTAGCTAAACCCTGGAAAATGAAACAAGGCCAAAAATGGGATAGGTAATGTCTGGCTGTAAAAGTCAGTGAGCGGCAAAGTCAGCAGCAAAGCTCCAAAGTCCTAATTCCCTGATCAAGATTTAATTAATGCCAACTACAAAAGCTTTCAGATTGTTTTTACAATCTAACCAATAAGAGCCAGGAACGTAGGTTTTATTTCCAGAAGTGACCTGAAGCCCCATTGCTCAGCATCACAAATAGTCAAAAATCAAACTGAAATCAAGGTGTCCAGGAATTATAAGTACCTAAACCAGGATATAGCTGGCCTTTTTTTCTAAATAGAAAATGGTTTTCTAGAGTGAACTTCTCATTTAAGCATCCATTTTGTGATTAAGGAGCACAAATAAAGAAAAAGACCAGCCCCACTGAAAATACATGTCATTTATAATTAACCACCAGTGCATCATAATATAGGAGCGAAATGAGATTTTGATATTTTGATATTTTAATGTGTACCTCACTTGCTTGAATGCTGTCAAGCTTGAACCAAATTTAACACAGATTTTTCACTTTAGGAGAGGAGCTTCATGCCTTATAATTGTGTTGCTTTTAAAAATGTTTTGGTTTTTGTTTGTGTTTGTTTGTTTGTTAAGTTTTTGGCATTTTTAAAGTGTATGCCTTCTTTTTTTTTTTAGTTTTTGTTTTTGTGATATAAATCCTAATAATGAAAACACTATAGCAAAAGAATAATTTCATACACCTGTTATTATACTCTCCCACATAGTTTTGATCAAAATACAGTCAATGAAGATACTTCGCTGCACTCTCACAGATTCAGTTTGGCTCACACCTTTAAGTGTGAGCCAAATATTGGTGGGGAGGGAGAAGTGAGAAGCTGCTAAGGTTCCATTAATCTACCTGAACATAGTATTTGGATCTCCTAAACATCAGTCAGCTACAAAGGAAAGATGCAATTCCTTCTGCTAAGCAGCCCAAATATTTGCCCATCCTCTCCTGAACAAGGACAATCATGACAGGCAGAGGTACTACTTTGCGACCTGACAGTCATGAAAATGAAGTATTTGCAGTCATACAGACCAGCTCCTGGAGTCAGAAGCCTCAGTGTGACTGCATGGCTCAGAATGTACTATTTGCATCATTCCTTGGTGCTGAGAATATTTGCAATCAGAGAACTAGCAAAGACCTGTAGTAATATAAAAGTAATAAAGTCTAAAGGAGTGAAAATGTGCAGAACTGTTTAAGTGCCTCTGAGTAGGCCAGAATATAGAGGAAGAAATTTTAGTGTTCTCTACTGGTTTAAGAAAAAAACCCCAGCCTTTATTTATTTAACAGCAAGCATTTTACTTTGCCCATTTACTTTGTCCAGTGGAAATCAGTGCCTGTAACTGTAAAGTGATAAGGCTCAGAAAGGATGAGGACAGTCACAGAGTTGTTTGGTTTTCTTAATACAGTGCAACTGAGTGCCTTGAAATCTGTTCAGGGATTTGCAAGAAAAGAGTGAGGTTTTCTCATATGGAAGTTATATTATTATAATGAACCTTGTAAAAAATTACTCTGATCTCATTCACTACCTTTAAATTTATGTTTATGGCTGGGTTGTCACAGATAAACACATAAAAAGAAGAGCCACCCCAATGTTTATATTATATCAGAGAAAATTAGTCATTAAATTGTAGTGTTGTTTTAGACATATATAATATAGAATGAAAACTGCAGGGAACTTAACTGTGGCAATATTTACTCAAAAGGCCACTAAGTAAGTTGCCTTTTTTTTTTTTTTTTAAGAAAGCAAAGAGCTAATATTTGGAAATGGTATTGCCTTTTTTTTTTTTTTCTTTTTTTTCTCCCAATAGAAGAGGCATTTGGTCTTGACAAGCATAACTGCAGTGAGACTCCGCTCTCTTGCAAACCCTTACTAGGGAGCAATGTAAGTTCAGCAGGGAATACTGACACTTTACTAGAAAAATTCCTTCAAAGTTTCTTTCAAAGAGAATTATGGGGAACAGCACAGAGACCAAACCATTCTGTTATGGCAAAACAATATCTGACTTTCATTTGAGAGTCCCAAAAAAGTTTAGAAATACTCTTTAAGGAGTGAAGAAAAACAGTTAGTTATAAACAGCTGTGGGGGGCTCAAAAAGTTCTTTTTGAATTGGCCAGGAGAAGTTTACTGAACTTCAAAAAACAGAACCTTTCCTAATTTTCTCCTAGAAAGTATTTTGTGTAGAGTGACATCCTCAAAACTTCTTTCATCTAGTGATATTGCTGACTAGGAAGATATTTTTCCTACCACCCTGAACTTAAACACTAGGAATGAGAGGATGTTCACTAATGCAATTACTATAAAGAATTACTATAAAGAATTGTAGAATTTACTTTACTATTGTCGTGGTTTTGCCCACCAGCCCATCCCTGGGACTGAGAATGGTTTTGTCCAGGTAATTTCCTGACAAAAAAGGCCAATCAAAAGTCCAGTGACGCCTTTGCTAATTACGTCTTTAAGAAAACGGAAGAGAAGAATTGTTGCGCAGTTGAAATTAGGGGCAGCAGCCATGTAGGAGAAAGAAGCAGCAGGCCCAAAGAGGGCCAAGGCCCTCTCCTCCCCTGGCTTGGGCCGGGGTGGGGGCAGGTGTAGCACTGAAGTCCTCTCTTTTTCTCTAGTAAGAGAGTGAAGAAAAAAAAAAGTTTAAAAGACAAACTGTTTGGACAGAAACCGCTGTAGAAGAATTCCAGCCGAGAGATAACGGAATTTCCAAGGTCGAAGCTGGCAGCCGGAGGAGAGAGAAAAAATTCGAAGGGGGAAGAGCTGTTTCTTCTCTTTTCGCTCCCTCTCCTCAGCAGGGAAAAGACTGAAAAGTAATCCCTGCTACTTGTAAAAATTTGTTGAAGTAAGGGCCCCCCCCCCCGCGGCTGACGGAGGAGCCTGTGGATGTACCAAAGAGAACTGAGACTTCATGAGGACTGAGATGAGGCAGAGTCCTGTTGAGTACTTTGTGACCCTTGAAAGAGATGATGCTTATGCCAGAGCAAAGATGGCTTGAATAAGCTTGGGATCCGTGTGTGCGTGGATCCATACTGCTGTTAAAGATTTATAACTTTAAGAAAGAGAAAGAATCTCATGCTGGAGCGAGACAGCCCATGTGAGATGTTGAGATCCGTGTGTGTGTGGATCCGTGCTAGACCCATGCTGAGAAGTCTATCAAGGACTGTTTCTCCCATGGGGAGGGACCTCCATAGGGAAACAGGGGTGAACTCTTAAGCCATTATCCCCTGTAACCCTGTGGTGAAAATCCATGATAAGCAAGTGTCCCCTTGCAAGCCTATGGAAGGAAGACCCTTCAGGACCTGGGTAACCCCAGCCTTCAGTCTTAGCCCAGGAGGGGGGTAAGCCCAGCCTTGGAGGCCGACACAGAGCGAGAGAAAAAGAAAAAAAGTTCCAACTACAACAAAAATGCTACTGCTACTAAAGATTTGTTACTGGAAAGAGAGAGAACTGGAACTCCGAAAATGAAGATTAAAATCACTTCTCCTCCTTGAACTGGTATTAAGGGGGGGGGGGGGGGGGAGTATTTCTGTAAATATATAACACTTTAACTTGAATAGAAATTGTTGTAGATATAATTCTTTAGTTTTTAATTTATTAATAGTTCTTGTTTTACTAGTAATAAATGTTTATACTATTTTCCCCAAATCCTGTCTCTCTTTTGTCTGCAAAAACCTTCTCTCAACTAGTAGTAATTGTGAGGGAGGCGAAAAACAAATTAAGCCAAAGCAAAACCACAACTATAGAATAAAGAATATAAAGAAATTTTAGAATTTCTTTACTATAAGGAAATTTTAAAAATTACTTTAAAGAATTACTATAAAAATTACTATAAAGATGAAGTGCAAAAGATATGACCTTTTTAAGAGACTGTCCAAGCTCGTAGAATTTTGACATTCCAGTTTACCTAATGGCAAGGCATTAACTGTATTTCTTCACAGGATCTACCCATTTCACACTCTTTTTCCATAAGTACAAATGGGTAACATTTTCTTCCTATAAAGGCACATATGCTCTGCACATACAACTCTGCAGATGGGCAGGACAGGTTGTCATGCAAAGATTATTTACATATTCTCCACTCAGATAAAAGATGAGAAATTCAGCATCACAATTCATTCTCTCCAAACTAAAGGCAAAAGGTCTGGAAATCCAGCACCAAGACCATATGCTTTCTCACACCAACACTTCTCTGTGCCTCACACTGCCACTGCTCAGACAGTTGTTTCCTGCATATTAAGGACATGCCCTTGTACTCCCCTCACTGACGAGACATCTTGTGTGGGTAAAAGCCATGCAGAGAAGGCATTCTTTCTCAGAAGGTAAGAATCTGATTCTCCTTTATGACCAACCACCACAAGAAAACAGCCTGAAAGAGATGTAAAACTACACCAAGCCTAATTTTTTTCAAAAAAAAAAAAAAAATTCTGAATTTTCTATGCTACCTTCCGTACTCTAGTCACCTGGCAAAACACTGCGAAACAACTCACAACCATCTGCTACAGTAGCTCAAAGAACAGAGGAGATTTTGGAAGACATGAACAAGTCCTTCAAGCACAGTGGCTCTTCCTTAACCATTTCCCAAAAAGTAAGAGTCACTTCAAGGACCAAGATAAAGAGGACAAAAAGGTCTTTATTACTGGAAATTTCATGTTTTAAATCTGTCTTGATTCATATGCAGCTGAAAATGGGGCAGAGTCACCACTAGACAAGAATCTTCACATACAGGGTGCTCCTAATTAGGTACCTCCTAATCTTCAGATACAGACTGCTCCTACAGTCTCCTACTGGCTCTTCCCCTGCCAGCTATTCCCACAAGCCATTATGAGTCCTGCCAAGTCAGTGTTGCTAAACTTGTGTAATAACTCACTGTTACCTCTTATCCAGGTCAGAATGCAGAAAAGTCTCTCCCAAGTAAAAAAATCTGGGTATAAAACCTTTCCTCGGCTACCACATCCTTAAATCCTGCTATTTCTTTACCTCTCAAGCCAAGCCCACAGAACTCTGAAGTCCTTTGTGCTTACATCATTACACAGTTCAACTCATTTAATTCCCTTTATCTCATTTTTAATTTTTTTTCCTTTTATCTTTACCTTATTTCTCTCTTTTCCTTTCATAAATGCTCCCTTGTCCCGGCTACTCCATTGTGGATTCTGACTCAAAGAAAATATTTATGGCTCTGGACTCCTTCACTCAAAGGGATGGCTCCCTGTTAGGAGCCATCGGTCATCACATTTTTACCCAGTTGTAAGGTGAACAACACTTGTCAGCAAACTTTCTGCCAGACCGCATCTCCCTTGTGCCACTTCTTTACATCTCTGGGAATGTCACCTTCCCAATACACAAAGCATCACGTCAGAGCCAACACAGAAGCTGCTGGACATTGAACAACTGTGTGGGTTTGTCATGGTCAGGGGTGCAAAGATACCTCCTTTTTGAAAGGCTCTTAGTGAAAATCAGGGCCTTCCAAAGCAGCATGCAATGTTACATTATTCACAGCAAGCACTGCTGAGTCCTGGGGTTCAGTTCATTTCCCTAAGCTTTTCATCTACTTTATTAAAAAATAAACCACTGATGAACAATACCATACATTGCTAGGAAAGGATGCAGAAGTGTTTGCCTTGAGTTGAATTTCCCTGTTTCACTTGCAGGTTCTTTGTTAGAACCTTACTTACATTCTAACATTTTTATATTAATTAGATTTTTGGTACTTCAAGCTGATTTCCCTTTTAGAGCAATTATTTTTAGAGTTTTTGCAGGTCAAATTACAAAGTTTCAAAATTCATGTCTTTAGATGATTATCTCAAATTTTGCTAGTACTTTACCCATAACCCTAACTCAAAACTCATATTTGCTACTATGCATTATAGAAACCTAGAATCTGGTAAGTCATCCTGAACAGGACTAGCCCCTCAGTAGGGTGGGCAGTGCTTCAACTTCACAGTGTCATGGTTTAATCCCAATCAGCAACTAAACAACATGCATCTGCTTGCTTGTCTTCCCCTGACCTGGTGCAATGGGGAGGAGAATCAAACAAAAAGGTAAAACACGTGGGCTGAGAGAAGAACAGTTTAACAATTGAAATGAAGTAAGATACAATGGTGATAATTGTTATGAAAGGGGAGACAACTAAAAGAGAGAGAGAGAGAAATACAACTCAAGAAACACAAGTGATGTACAATACAGGTGCTCACCATCTGCTGACCAATGCCCAGCTTGTCCCCAAACAGCAAGGCACCAACCTCTGGCCAACTGCCCCCAGGTTACATACTGAGCACAGTGTTCTACAGTATGGAATATCATGGCCTTATTCTCTCCTGGCTTCTTGTGCACCTGCTCAGTGGCAGAGCAGGGGTAACTGAGAAGTCCTTCACTTCAGATAAGCCCTGCTGAGCGACAACCGAAACATCACTGTGTATCAGCATTATTCTCATGTTAAAATCCAAAACCCAGCACTGTACCAGCAACTGGGAAGAAAATGAACTTTATTTTACCTAAAACCAGGAGAAACAGGAAAAGCACCCTTGTGACTTACTCTTATAAAGAAACAATGATTCTCCAAAGGGAGAAAAAAATTACAAACCTAAAAATTGCTGCAGAAAGGGAAATGCTAACCATTTGGCATGAACAACTTGCCAAGATTTGCCATTTGAAGAAAAAACAGTGTCTTCAATTCCTCGATTTAAAAAAAAAAAAAATTGTCTCTATTTACCATACCATCCAAATTTCTCTCTGGCTTGGACCTATCTGTCCATCTGTAACCCAGTTTTATATTCAATCCAGATTCTTTGCAACATGGTCAATCCTTTTGCCTTGACTTTCACAGCAAAGACCTCTCTTTTGGACTAAGCCAACACCTTAGTGCAGCATTTCATGAAAGAGACTACCTGGTAAGAATCAGCATTTAAGGTGCAAATATCAGTTTAATTGTTTACTTGTATTTTAATTCTTTTAAGTTTGTTTTTGAGGAATTCAGGAGCTCTAGATTAAAGGAAGTGCACAGTACCTTATAATTTCAGCACAGTGCTTTTTGTACTGCAGCTCTTTTGTCCATACCCTGTCAGGTTACACTTTTTTCCTCTCATCAGCACCTTCTCTAAAAAAAGAAAAGGAAGAAAAAGTGTGGTGCCTCAGTTTCCCAGAACTCACTCCTCCAACATAAATTCAGAAACAGCTGACTATGAGGTTGAATGACAGACTCTTGCCAAAGCACTTCGTGCTATGTCTACAGCACAGAGTTGGTTATGATATCCCCAACTAGACCTCTCTATCATACGGCATCCTTGCCACCATCTGCCCTAAAATAATCCTTTCTTAGAAAGAACAAGATCTTACTGGATTTGTAGGATGCAAAAACCTCCCTGTCCCTACCTTACAGCAGTAGGGCTATTGCATGTAAGTTAGTGCTACTTGTTGATGGTTTGGCATCTGAAGAGTAAACTTGTTGCTGAAGCAACTCACAGTAAGTCTCCTATTTTAGTACTGCTTTACAAGGTCTCTCTTATTTATTGGATTGCCACCACAACGTTTATTGCTTAAATCAATTTTTATTAAAGCTTGAGGAAACAACACAAAATATAATAAAAATACCTTGTGGAAAAAACCAAATTACTAATGTGAAAAATAATTTAAAATTATTAGCTAAATCACATTAATAGACAAACCCCCAAACTGGGTATACATACATTGATACAGTTTATCTATCCACTGATGCAAGGAGGCTGTGCTTTGTGTACATAAATTTAAAACATTGGTTTTTACAGGACCAAGCATTTACTTTCTTCTTAATGAAAAAGCTAGAACCAAACTCCTGTGCTACTCCCAGCACCCAAGCATCCCCCCTACCCTTTTTAAAGGTTCCAACTTTTTATGCGAGTAGGAAAACAATTATTGTTGCACTATCACCTTGCACAAATTCAGCATATCTAGCTGCTGATGGGTTGTGGGGGAGAAAGCAATAGCACCTCAATCTTCTGTCCAAAGCCTTTTTCTGCTTTAGCTTCTCCTAAATGTAGTGTTCCCATGGAGCCACAGAGCTTGTGGAAGAACTGCTTCAGAGTGACAGATTTTGCCGGCCCTTCCCACACTGACTAGAGATGTTGTTCACTCCAAACTCCAAGTCCATGCCCTTCTCAGTGGCTGCTGCCCCCCAGCACCAGGACAGGGAGACAACCTTTTCCTAGCTGCCACAAATCCTGTGCCCTATTTGTTTCATGCAGCAGCTGTTTCCTGTGGACATCTGCATGTTTGAAGAAAGTGGGATGCTATAAACGTGGTCTATCTCTAGTGAGATTTGCTGTGATTCACAGACCTGAAAAACCCACTGAGAGTTGAAGACATCCTCCAAACTCCTGTGTATGTAAGAACCCAAACCCTTTTTAAAGATGGCTGCCAGAGGGTACAGGTTGGATGCAGTTTGCTTTCCTGTTTTCTCAGTGTATTTTTGCAGATTTTGTTTCTTGTGCAGAAAAAAAAAAAAAAAAACAAAAAAAAAAAAAAACAGGCTTGCTGGCTGGCTTGCTTGCTTGCTTGTTTACTCGAAGAAAAAAAAACCAAAGTGTGCTTATACAAATCAGGGCATGTGTCAAACATTCAAAGAGCGGCATAAAAAGCAGGTGCTATGACAAACTTGCCATACAAGCACCAGCAATAATTTATTTATAACTAGAGTTCATCCCACTTAGGTTGTTTCCCAGCAAGTGGTTCATTTGTTTGTCTAACATATGCATTTAATCAAGCACTTTCTCTTCTTACTGTCTTTGTTACAGTGGCTGTTCTCACACTCTGAAGGTCCAGTTCTGTGCTTGCTTCTGGGACAGAAAAGAGGCACCAAAGACAAACAGCAGTGTATTGCCTGTAATAGAATACCTTCTGCTCACCTTGGCTGTGAGAAAGAGAGGGTAAAGAGGCACAAAATATTCTGGAACTGCCTCCCCATATGAGCCCTGCCGCCCATAAGAGATTACCAAAACCAACAGTACAATATATGAACGCTGAAATATTTTGTTATCACTACAAAATAAGGAACTAAAAGATCTCTGTGCTCTGTGAATTTTATGTTGATGCATTTCAATTCATTCTCTGACTTGAGATCAGGGGTGCTAAAATGCTGCAGTTTCCTGAGACATGCAGCTCTTTATTTGTCATTGCTTTATTTTTGACATTGAGCTGAGATTATAAAACTGTGCAGCCCTGCTGAGCACCTTCTAGTTTCTGCTGAGAGAAACAAAGGTGAAAAACTGACCTCATATAAGTGCCTAACCTGGGAGCTGAGCTCCTCTGAACATCTGTTCCTCTATGCCTGGCCATAACCCTTTCCAGTATGGTTTGAGTAAAATAGGTGACATTGCTTTCACGTAAGTTTAAACATCTGAGCCTGTCACTTTACAACCACTGTGATAAAACAAGACAGATCAGTCTCCAAAGGTGGTTCATGATTATAAAGAGGACTTCATTCATTAGTTTGGATTATTTAAGCATCAAAAAGTTATTGCACATGGACCCTATCTCACACCTTTGGGATAAATGAAGATTATGGGGCTGCTCTAACAGCTGAAAATTGAAGCCATGAGTACAAGACTCTCACCTTTGAAATCAAGAGTTTCCCAGTGCTCAGTTTGCAGTAGTCCACAGTAGGCAAATTGGGAAGACAGAAGACAAAAGTCCATCCAGAGGACAAAATAGCAGCGCCCACAAAAGCACCTATGTGTTTGCCTGTCTAACAAGGACTGGCAGCAGCAAGCTATCAGAGAAATGCTGTCACAATAATGAGACAAGCAAACAGAGATAGAGGTCTTTTCTAGAAAGTAATCAGTTTTTAAAATAACACAACACTTTCTACTTCAGTTTACTTCTACATTTACAAGCTGACGAGGCTATAAATTTGAAGAAAAGTGTCTTCCATCCTACTTTGATAAATAGATTGCAGACAGTATGACAGCTTTTTTAAATTAAGGACCTGACTTTCATCAAGGGGGATTTTGCAGAAATATCCCCCTCAGCAAACTTAACCTGAACTTTCTCAATCATAAGCGCAAAGCCACGCATCCATCCTTCAGGAAGCATTTTTTCTGTCCAAAACATTTTTTCCCCCATAGTAATTTCTGTCATAGATTCATTCTCTTGCTGGTGATGATTACATTTCAGCTGTTATTTGTTTTTTGGGCCACAGTCCTTAGATTGCCCTCCACAGAGGAGTATTTGCTGTAGATCCATTAGACAATGTATCAATACCACTTCAGTCTACTCAAATATTTCCTTAGATACACACTTTGAGACAATAAAACATTATAGAATTGCAGTTTATAACTTTTAACCAACAGACTCTTCATAGTCTTGGAAATAACAAGTCTTTTTTCCAGCATGCAAATAAGAAACAGTACCACACCCCAAAATTTTAAGAGCAAGGTAGATGCATAATTCAACCAAACTGATTAGGTGACTCTAAGATGTCAGCAACCGCCCCACTACTGTTTATCCAGACACCAGACTATCAAAGGCTTGGAAGCATAAGATGGCAGATATAGCTCATATGGGACATCTACCTCCTCCCATCGTGCACATCCGCAGTCCAACACTGGCAACAGAGCAATGTCAAGAGGAGATGAAGAATGTGACACTTTAGCTGAGAGTGCTACTTCGATTTCAGAGGTCATCCCCACTTTTAGTTTGGATACCAGAGTGCTATTGGTGAGCATGAAAGACTCCCTCGTTCAATGCCAACTGGTCTCCAAATTAACAAGGGAGCCATATCACTGCAAAGTCCTTCAGCACATACTGAACACATGCACTTCAGTAATAGTGCCTAACCCTTCACACTTGCTGTTAATCTCCATTTCCTAATTCTTACAACTTGCTATTTTGTCTTTCACCAAGACAACTCTGACCTTGATATCCCAACTAACAACTAGAAGCTGAAAGAAGTAAGGAGTAACAAATACCAAATTATTTACTGGAAGGATGGTTATTTAAGACTGCAGTTCAGTGCCCTGCTTAGACATAAACTTTCTTGTTTGTGGGTAGGAGGCAAGTTACTATAGAGACCTGAGAGCTGCTGTGATCAACACAGTGACACTGGAGCTGTGGGGTCAAGGAGAGAAGAAATCAACACTACTGGGGGTGAAAGCACCTTTATGACAGTGACAGTCTGACAGAGAGCCCGTGATATGTGTGGAGCAGGATCTTGACCCTTCTCTGCCAAGCTGACTCCACTCACCAGCAAGTCCACTCCACTCTGGCCCATAACTCTGGCATTATTTTCTTCTCAAATATCTTGAGAGAGAATACAGTTACGAGAGACAGAGTTATTCCCACCATAAAATGTCTTAGTTTCCAGGCTCTTGCTTATTCTGCTGGCAGACTTGAAGGGCTTAGAGGTTTTGAATGTTTTAAGCAAAGCTGGGCATTAAACATTCCTCTCTCCACATCCCAAATGCACTGCCCAGGTATTGAGCTGCTGTCTGTTATTCAATAACTTTTGAACATACGCTTCTCCAACCCCTTCAGTCTCTTCTTGGACTCTCAAAACATAGGCAGAGAAACATCTAGAAGCTGAAGACAGCTGTTCCGTTCCTGTGCCCAGGTGGGATGAGGACTGTTCTGGGAACTCACAAGACTTAAGATGCAAAGGCAGTTTGGTCACTTGCAGTATTCAGTAGGAGGCTTGTGGCCTGCACATTGATTTAGCCACAGAGGGACACTTAAACAATACTGACTGCTGAAATCCCCGGGGGTATCTCCTCTAAGCCTCTTTGTGCTCTGGTTTGCTAGGTATAATACAGAGAATAGCACTTTCCTGCCTTGCTGTGTGGTTTGCAAGGACAAAGAAAGCTATGCAGCTCAATTCTGTGTGTTGCACTACCAAAGATTGATTTGAAGAGTCAATCACTCCAAACCTATTTTTCACCCAAAGCATCCACTCTGGAAAGAAAAAATGAGCTACATACATTTTACATCAGTTTGTGCATGAAGAAAGACAGGCTTAGTGGATGGAGACACTTCACACTGAAGCATACAAATTAGCTCCCTGTGGGAGTGAGTGAGATGAAAATAACTCTCAGAGTCAAGGAATGACCCCTAGGCCAGTCCAGGACAGGAAACGTCATGCAGTCTGAAAAAGTAACACCTGCATCTTTGTGATGAAAAAGAGTGAAAAAGTGAAAGAGTCCTTTTCCCAGCAGAAGCTAAAACTATATTCCCTGAATACCTCAAAGGTAAATGCATTTTGGAGGAGAAAATGGGATGACTGAAGGAAACTCCTGGAGGACTACAAGTCATCAGGTGTAAGAGCTAGGATTCTCTTCTAGGACCTGTCTGCATAAAGCAAGTCTGAGATGTAGGGCATGGGAGAGGACACAATGTCTCCTGAGGAAAGACTCAAAAGGAATTCTATGGAGTACAAGGAGAGATACTTTGTAGATCAGTGAATTTATATCAAGTGTGGTTTTCTTTCATTCCTTCTTCTATAATTTCTTTAGGGATTTGTAACTTGGATCTAGTTTGTAATTTGGGTTTACTTGGGATAGTTTATGTCCTTTTATTTCCAGTTTCACCTTCACCTATTCTGAGTTGAAAAGAATTTTCTGACGCCTGGCTAGCATCAAGACAGGATGTAAAAATGCTTACGATGAGATATTAGTGCAACAATTGCACGCCTCTTCTGCACATTTTTCCACAGTATGAAAATGGTGGCTGTCTGTGCCAACCCAGAAGTTGTGTAGTCCGATTTGATAGTGACAGGAGAGGATGAACTGCATCCCAGTGGTCAGATTGATGGGAAAATCCTCTGCTTTGGGGTAAGGCAGTCAGAGGACACCCGAATTCTAGGGAACCATTTGCAGTAGTGTGCAGTGATACTGAAAGATAAACATTAGGCTTGCACAGTTGTGGTTTATAGAATCAATTTGCAGTTTACAAGCCTCAGCATTGTGGTTTCTGTCTTGCAGCATGAGAATTTGTTTCTATCAAGTTTGCTACAAATTTTTAGCAGGAGCCTTAACTTTTCTCACCATGGGATCAGACTCACAAACAAGTTATTAGGGAGCAATAAGCTGCTGCACATTAAATAAAGTGTGCTTAGCTTTCTTCCATCCCGCTACTTGGAATGCTCCTGAACTTGCTAAGATACATTTCGCCAGTCACGCCTTAACTTGCAAGTACCCTCAAGACTTTGTTGTAGCACTTCAGTCCCCAAGAAGCTCATCCAGCTTTAAAGTTGAGCCTAAAATTTAAGAATTATCCCTGAGCTCTTTCTGCATGCAAATTATACTTGACACATGATGTTAAAATTTCCAAGCTAAGTTGTTTCTTTTTGGTATTCACAAGTAGTCTTAAAGCTTCATAGACAAATCTGTCATGGCGCGATCACATCCTAACAGAATGATCAGCTCAGAACCATCCTCCCCCTGTGGCAACTGAGGAGTATTCCTACAGCAGGGCAGCAGATTATTACGAGGGAAATGCATAATTAAAGTATTTTTTTCTTCTTTAAATACAGTTCACCAGAGAGAAATGAAAAGCAGACTGCTATGGCTGCATAGTCAAGTGTTTGAAAGAGGAGTGGGGATACCCCAGTTTATACAAGCTGTTTTGTCCTCTAGGTTGTTCATACATACTCCATTTCATCTTCATATTTTTCTCTACTTATGTTACACATCCAGACTTTTGAATGAAATGGTGTTATGGTCCATGATTAGGTAACAACAATTGTATAGGGTAAGTATGAGAAGTTATGAGCACATGTACGTGTTAATAGATATGAAAATTTTTATTAATTTTAAGCATTGTGGAAGTCCCAGCAGTCATGTGCATACAGGCAAAAAGGGCATAATCCGTAATCCTTCATGTAGAGGGGAACTTATATTTCCCCTTTCACTTGTAAGAAGTTATATTTATATTAATTGGTGAGCTCTCATCAGCAGGTTCAAATATACCAGTAACCTACTGCACAAATGTTGTGTCAACACACTGGGATTATTATTGCATTTGCATGAACATTGTCACAGAGTTTTGATGGTTTTAATTGAGACGTGTTTTCTCTGATTATATTTTAACAAGATTTATGAATAAATACCACAGTGAGAAGTCTGCAACATCTGGATGAGTCTCACTCAGAATCATTATGACAGCATTTATTTTAACAGAGTCACTGGAAAATACTCTTATCTCTGGTTACATGACAAGCTGTAAGAATTCAGTCTGTGTGTCTGGTGTGTAGGCTGATTGCTATCCCTTTAACAGTCTGCATTGTTGACAGTTGCGGAGCTTGAACTGCTTGAAAGGATTTTTCCTTCATAATGGAACATAAAAGCTTCCCATCCCTGCCAAATTTAACCACTTATTTCCCTTCTGATGAAGATGCATTCTTATAGGGAAGCTAAATCCCAGCATGCTCTTTCCAAAACTGACCTTTATATGGATGTTGTCAGTCTTAGATCAAGACACATGTAAATGTAATGGGCAAAGGTGTCACTGAAAGTAATAATCGCAGCCAGGGAAATTTAAAATAAAGGAACATTAAGTCAGCTACCCAGTCTTCCCTTTCTTCTTAATAACATAAGCCCATGGGGGGGGGGGGGGGGAAGAGAAGAATAGGTCCAACTTGTAATGCTCCTTAGTTTTCAAGAGAGGAAAATATGTTCCAACATCATTGCATAACATGGATATACTATTCAATTGTTTACAAAAAACATCTTTCCTACAACATTTTAAGTTCTACCATCAGCCTGTTAACTTATCCTGTTTAGCTGCTGCGTGAGAGAGTAAACCTCTTTGCAATGAACAACCAGGAGGGAAGTTACAGTAGAAATGGCCACCAAACTTAAGAACACCCTACCATCTGATGTCCAACGTGAGTGAAATGCAGCTTAATATTTTTATAATATTAAAAAAAAATCAAATGAATACACTTACCACTCTCTTTCTGTCATACTTTGAGGAATTTCCTTTTCATTTGCAGATCTCAAAATCCACTCTGTGTCGAGTGCTGTGTGCTGATTGATGGAAGGTTAGTGACCCGCTCTCTCGACTAATGAATTTTGCTGGGGAGGAACAACATAAAAAAGCATACATTAGGACTTTCGTTTGTGTACTCAGGCTTTGCAGCATCTCAGTGCAAGCCTTTCAGATTATCAACTCCATAACATCACACAATCAGAAGAAGTAGAAATTTTCTGCAGTTATTGCTATTGAGAACACATCAAGTCTTCCCAGCAAAAAGAACTATCAGTGTTTAGGCATTCAGACCAACAAAACAACTATCTAGTGAAGTTCTTTGTTAAGATACCCTCTAAGAGAGGTGGGAGGAAAGAAGGTAAGAGCACTTATTGTATTCTTGTTTCCACCAGTTGTATATTTTTATTATGAATTTACATATTTATATTTGTATTATAAAAAATATGCCAGACATCTTCAGTGGCAATACTTTTATTAATTATTGTGCAGGGAACTCATTTAATTCCGAAAGAACAGATGTTGCTCCATTAAAGTAAACCACAGCATCTCTTCTGAGGGACTAAATGATGTTTACCTGACATAGTAGTTTCATGAGACCATTTATGCCTTTATTACTTGACTGATAGCAAAATAAGCCATATAACAATGGAATTTAATATTGAAATATTACTGCAAAATAAAAGGTAGAGTTAACTTTCTGTATGTTTCTTCAGTGAAGCTGAAGACCAAGAACTCTATTATGGAGTTCGCATGACAGTAATATGGATTTTTCAGCATTTAATTAGGTACATGTTAGGTATATTTACCCCCTTTTTTTTTTTTTTTTTTTTTTTTTTTTTTTTTTTTTTTTGCCAAGAAGTGGAGGAGGGTTTATTGCTTAAAATTGTACCCACATATACATACTTTGTTTATGCATTACAGTTAATCATCCCTACAGCCCATCTTGATCACCCTTTAGGAAACAGCACAGTGCAAAGTATTTTTGTATAAATCACATGTAAAACATGTACCAGCAGTCAAATTTTCACTTGAAAAAGTTCAGAACAAAAGTACAGACTGACACATGCATGGGCACAAGCTGCTACCACATGCTGCATGTAGGAACCTGGGCAAAGCTACTGTGAAATCCCCAAATTAGGCCAAATATTTTCAAACCTTGAAAGAATCTGCATCATTTTGGTGACAGTCATCGATTCATACATTTCTCTTTGTGCTATCAGGGGAGTTGAGCACCCTGCTCAGGTAACTGTGCCATCTATAAGCCTGTGCTAACTTCCACAACCACAGCAGGTAGATGGGAATCCATCCATTACAAAACCCATCTCTGGTCAAAGGAAGCTTTGAAGCCTCACCATTTCCCAGATCAGGCTGTCATTACCCAAGTCTCAGCAAAGGCCTACAATCCCCACTTGGAAAAGAGCAATCTCAGCTCATAGGTGTTGGATATAGGTAGTCTATCTATCATCCCCCAGCACAGGCAGCTATACAAGTCATCCTTTAAAGTACCAAAGAGGGAACAGATTCCCACTAACGTGACAAGAACCAATACAAAGGAAGGCCTTCCCATCAGCAGAGAGCCAGACCTGGTCGTCTTGTGTTAACCACTATTACTGCCCCATTCCTGCATGCATGAAGAGTGCATTATACATCTGATATATGCTCGTTTTCAGTTTCTGCTAATCATTATTCTACACAGCCAAAGTAACTAGTCTAGCACCTTTTAAAAAAACATGTGGAGATTTGAATATAATAGAAACAAGATTCAGAAGTGCTGATAGATATGAAGAAAAGAATGAGAAGGTACCAGAAGCTGACTGACACATCCAGAGGTACAAGCATAAGACATGAAAGCCTGTGATATCACCATCTGCAAACATATACCAGACTTCCATCCTTTGTTAGCTAGTTATGGAGAAGCCATACAATAAAGACGCATTGCTGCCCTATAATGGCTTTCCACAGAGTTATGAACAACTGCAAAGAGACAGACAGAAACTACTGCCAGCAAACAAACTGATGCTCTATCTGCAACATAAGTAACCTCTGAAATGCAACCATGCACCTATTTGTTTTCCTAAGCCCATGATTTATTTATTCCATATCCACTTTGGACTGCTATTTAAATCGCCTCTAGTTACAAACCACCACAGGTGTGATTCTTGTTCATGTAAGTAGGAACAGTATAAGCCACCAAGACTCCCAGCTGAACACAGAGTTGGATTACTGAAGCTTGGCAAAGAATATGCAGAAGGAACAAGGATGGGAAGTTCAACAATGTGTCCTAGGGCCATATGAAGGAACATCTGTGTTTGTGCTGCATCACCTCTTCAAAGGTGGCTGAAGAGGTTTCCAATCCAAGCAGTACTTTCCCATGTGCCTGAGAAACCATTTCCATACTCTCCCCATTACATGTCCCCTCTTCAGCCTCTTACATCCAAAAATGTATACTTAGAAAAACCATGGCTTCACGAGTGCTTCTTTTTAGACTTTCAGAAGTAGGTTTAGCCAAACAGCTCACAACTTCAGCTCAGTTTTGCTGGCCATACACACTTTGAGGAAGTGGAAAAGACGAGCAATGCAGCCATGTGGTGCTGCAGAGGACAGTGGGCTCAATAGGACTCAAGTAGCAGGAGAGAAACCTTTGGGGAAGGTACAAAGCATGAAAGCAGTCAAAACATAAAAAAAAGTTAAGAAAATTAAACCTCTGCTTTGAAATTAGCATGAGCTGATCAAATCACTTGCTGCCCCATTCCTAATTTTATTTGTCCATCACAAACTGTGGTCCTGCACCTTCTCTGTGCCAGAACTGGCCTTCCTCCAACCTTGCACCGAGCCACTTCAGCTTGCTAAGCTGGCAAAAAATATGTCTCTGCATCAGCTAGGGAAAAGGTATTGTGTTCTCAGCCCCATGTAGCTTCCCACCAGACAGCCTGCCTTCTGATCACCACAGGTGGCTTCACATCCATCCCTCTGGTCCTGTGAAGAGCTTCCCAAGCTAAACTCCCAGGGCTCTTCTGCTACAATCATTCTCATTTAACTTGAAATAAAATTGTATTTTCTCCTGATTTCTCAGAATAAGAGGATAACAAATTCCCTTTTGAAATCTGGTTACTCAGATTTTACATGGTTGGGTCACTGGACAAACTGCTGCTCTAGAAACCTCTTTTCCTTAAGCCCCAGTAGAAGAAAGCCAGCAGCCTAGATACTTCAGATGGTGCTCAGATAAGATCTATGTTAGGACTCTCTAGCCTTCCCTTGAGAGGGGCTTTATCTCTTCCTCACATAGTTTATGGAGTAAAGACGAATGTTTCTCATAGTAGCCTAACCAGAAAAATGTGAGCCTGAAAGCAGGTATTCAAGTTACTGGACTGGGACCATCTGTGAAAAAATGAAATATCCCAGTCCCTTCTTCTTCAGCACCCCGGTAGTGGGAAACAAAATGATGACAGAAAGCTGCAAAGACCACCTGCACTGAAACATATGTATACTTGACAGCAGAATGAAAGCATGAAATCCAGTTTTTGTGCTGGTGGCTCCCTTTTACTGCTTTTTGGGTTTTATAATACAGTTTGGATGCCTTGGGTCTGAGCTGCAGAGGAGCATTCAGCTGTAAAGTTGGTTGTGCTAGCCTTGACCCAGCTTTCTCCAATTTATCTTGATTTGAGTTTAGGCCTCTGCTGAGTACGCAAACAAAATTTGGTTATTCTCACATTAATACCTGCAAGACTTGACTGCAAAATTCCTTTAGATATGCCTAACACCTAATCCCATAGAAATGGGAGAGCTGTTAAAGCATGGATTGTTTCAATGGTTTAAGATCATTGTGCAAAGTAATTAAAAACATAACTGTGCTTCCAATTGTTAGGACACTTCATTACTTTCTTGAAATTCTACATGACTTTCTTGGTATCAAGTACCAGATATGTCAAGCTTGTGATACTTCCTAAAGCACACAGAGGAAATTCAGTTTCAAACCAAAATATACCTACAATAGTTACTCCTCATAATGACTGAAAATACTTAATTACAGAATACCATGCAACCTTTGTGTTTCTTCCCTCTAACCCACCTTATCAAATAGATTAATTCCTATTTCTCTATTACCCTGCAGAACTTCTGTGGTGTTTTACTCTTAGGAGCAGGCACCCCATATGGAATAAAGGGAATGTCTGCAGCCAGATATATTATGGCTGTCAAAGTAATTTGTGTAATTGGGACTATTATTTTGAAAGCTAGATATCAACATGGATTGAATTTTATGGTTCATTTTCCAATTGTATATATCTAGCCATGCACAAGTACTGACTCCATTCTGGTACAAAGGATACAACAGTGCATCTGTAGGAAGTAGCATTAGTCATATTCTGAACTATTTAGTCTAAGGTTTTTGAGGGCCTTAACTAGAAGTATTAATACCAAGGACAGAGTTCTTCACAGATAAACAGTCATTTTGAAGCACTGAAATGCAGCATTAAGAGCCTGTCAGTGTGACAAACCCACTTAGCTAACTACTTTAACAGCCCTTCTTTTAAAAGCTGCACTAAATGTAGATTCTACTTGCAGACTTCTGCAATTTTAAATTTTACAAGGGATTTCACAGTTGATGGAAAAATTATACTTCTAATTGAAAGCAAGGGTAGGGAAAAAGTGAAGGACCAAGCCACCATGTATTTTGGAGACTCCATTCCCATGAAATCCTTACATGGAAATTGACCTAGCACCAGACTCTAGATAACACTGTACTTGCTCCACTACCCAGCAGCAGTTGGATCTGTTCTGAGCCAAGGCAAAAAAGAAGTAATGTTTTGTGACAGAAATAAAATCCTATTACTAGGAAGTCAAAAGTGAAACGTGCCAGTGAAGTTTTATGTAACGTGAGACTGCAGGATGATTTAGTGGAATATTTGTTAAGATGTCCTAGAAACTTCTCCATGCAATAGCAATTTCTCTGATTAAAGGCAGTGTTACGTTAAGAGCCATATTATAGTCTTATTCTGACCCTGGGTAATAGCTTTGAAAAGACCACATCAAAAGTTTGCAGTTGTCGAGGAAATGGTTGGTTGCATGGGTTTCATTTTTACACATAACCCCCAGGGTAAGGGCTGCATGTATTTTGGATCAGATCTCTTATTGAAATCCACTGTGCTGCTGAAGTTTTTCTCTACAGCTATCACTGAAATCATTCATCAAACCCTACAAATTGTCAGAATGGGTGGAAGAAGATCCTACGGCAAAATAGGTTTAGGAGTCTTGTGGGCTGTGTTTCACTATGCATTTAGACAGGCAATCATTAAAACCACAAGGCTAGAAAACACAGATTTCTGTTGTGAAAGAATTTCTATTGTGGAAGTACCTATTGTGAACAAAAAGGTGTATTTCAAGGGAACAGAATATGCTATGTGAGTAGCCTTGAAGTAATTTGGAAAATGTGTAGATGTGGAAAGACCTGACTTCCAGACAGACCACTTTGAGTAACGCAATGCGCTCTGCGATATTTCCAGCTCTGTCCGCAGGAACTCACAGAAATCGCATCTCTGTAGTTTCATAATAAACACATGGGATGCAAAACATGTATAATTACTTTTTCTTCTGTCTTTTGCTTTGCTTGTTTACATGGACTCTATATTTTTAAAAATGTTTATTATGTGTCTTAGTAGGGACAATTCAGTCTGTGCAGTGTTTTGAGGGAGACCCTTACAGGAGGGATGAACACCATCTGGGATAAGGGAGGGACACAGGATACAGTTCATCTCAAAGGAATGCTTTGCTTGCAAGAAAGGTGACACATGGACAACTTAAAGATTGATCTTAAACTATTTCAGAATAAGCCATGAACACTCCAGACAAACAAGCTGGCATGCCTCTTCAGAGGTCACCATGAAGATACAGCTCTTTGCATGTCAAACTTACTCTTTTGCAGTATGTAGTACTTATTATCGTCAGCCAGTTGACTCCTAAAAGGAGATGAGAAGGCAAAGAAGTAGGACAAGATAAAATAGACACAAGGTAGGCTGGGAGGGACAGGATGGTGTATCATTGTTTTTATCCCATATGTTTACTTACCAAACTCAGCTGGTGGAGCTAAGAAGTGACAATAAAGAAGACGAATGCCTACCCACTTCTCAGCAAAACTCAGAAGTCTAAACCTGCCTAGGTTTATTTCCCAATACAGTGAACACACGCTTGATGGAATTACACTGAAGTGATAAAAAAGTGTGAGAAAACTACAGGCAGAGCTTTCACTGGCAGTATTAGGCAAACAGTGAATACTGTATAATATTCCAGCAAGGGGTTCTTACTAAGCCTTCAGATGTTAAGATCTCTGAAAAAGTTACATTTATGCAAATTCAATCACCTGTTAACTGTGAAATTAAATCAACAGGTGCAACAAAGCTTAGTGAGAACCTTTTAATAAACTTTAAGGTAATACAGAAAGATTCCCTATTTATGAGTACAGTTTTGATAGTAAATAATTTATTTACCTCAAAAATATTGTGTGAATGTTGAAAAACCGTATTTGTTTCTGTAAGAAAATATAAGCCAATATTATGCCTGGTAATCCTGACTAACAGCAGCAGCTCTCCCTAACCAGAGAGATGGCAGAGGTTTCACTGAACATTTTTGTATCCAGAGCTCTTTGCATAGAAGGAAGGTGCTGCCCTCTCAGCCAGTATCAATTTTAACCCTTTCTTCATCTCCCTTACATCCAAAAGACCTTTATTTCATTATACAAATTATACAAAAAGCAATTAAAGATTACTAGATGTCCTAAACAACTACAATAGCCACTTTCAGAAATTCCAGTCGATTTTGAAAGACACTAATCTTTGAAAGCCTGCATTCTCCAAGAAAAAGACAAAGAGTAAAAGCCGTAGCTAAGCTTGCAAGATGAAAGAAGAGCAAGAATAAAAAAAGGTTAGCATCTCTGGAACACTATATCCCAGACCTCTTTATTTCCAGGCAAGTTTTTCAATCAATCAGCTACGCTCCCAGAAAAATGTACTGTCTTCCCTTAGACATTAAGCTACAAATGAAAAATGCAGGCATAAAATCATATATACTTCCAGCAAGAACCTTCTGCACTATGCTGATATCTGGGCTGCTGCCCTGCTTATTAACATCTCAATTTCTCAATGCCGCAGAACAAATGAGGAAGAACAAAGCATAAAGACTTGCTTTTACATCTTGATTTTTGTTCTTCTTTGAGGACATTGAAGTAAGCAGAGGCTAATTTCTTGGTTCAATATTTTTAGATCATTGCTGTAGGAGAAAAGACCTGGGAGTGGGTAGAAAGAAGGAGAATATTTAATTTAAACAAAGAAGCAGGAAAAAGGATCTAAAGGTTCCCTGCCAGAAAGACAAAGTGCTAAAAGACATTTCAAAGAGTAACAGCACCCTGATTGATATAAGTAACCGAGCAATACACAGTAGGGATTTCTAACAGCATCTTCCAGGGAATTACTCATGCCAGCCAGACCTCACTGGCCACCTCAGCTGACAAAGCCTGTGGGCTTGTCTTCTCATGCCCTGGAAGATTAGGGACAGAGCTGAAGATCATGGCTCCTTCAGAGCCCACTTCAAAGAAGAAAAAAATGGGCACATTTCAGAACACCATGGAGGATCTGCACCCCGTACTAGCTACACAAAGACTGTAGGCAGCATAGTCAATTAACCAAACTGAACAACTAAAATTAGAGGTGTAGTCAGATCCTCCAGCAAAATTGCCCAAGGTGATAATTTTCCAGGATTAGGGGGAAAGGGATGGAAAAAAGAAATCAATTATTTTCCTTTATTCAGTTGCCTCCACTAACAGATTTAAAGGTGCCAGGTATGATCTCTGAGTGAACAGTGGGATATAAAAGGTTTCCCTGTAGCACATCCAGTCCACTTTAGGTTAGGAAGATTTTTCTTCAGACCTAAGTGAATTAAGAAGCACTGGGAAGACCAGCCTCTCTTTCATGGAATATCTATAACAGGTTAGACATGTTTGGTGGGAAAAGGAAATAGTTCATCCTGCCTTAGATAGTAAACTGGTCTAGGTGACCCTTTGATAATGCTGTCCCAAACCCTCCTTTCTGCAAGACTTGAGCTTTGTAGATCTGTTTTCAAGCTACAAATTCAGAACACAAAAGAGTCCATTCAGAAGAAATATGATTCCTGCGAAGTATTTGCCATCATTAGATCTGCAGGTGTCTTATACAAGGCTGGCATGAATATCTTCATTCTGCAAGGTGGTTAATATTACTTGTGCAACTGCACGCAAACTGAAGCATGAGAAGAGTCCCAAGTGCCAGGTAGTAAGTTACCTCTCAAACCAAGGTCCACTTGTCATTCCAAATACATTTTAGGTCAGAAATCATGACCTGGGTCAAGGAGATGCTGAAAAACTTCTTCAGGTTGAAAGAAAAATTCAACCTGCAACCCCAACCAGCACTTGAACCAATATGTATAAAAACCAAGCACTTTACGATGTGGCTGTCCCTGCAGTAGAAAAAAGAACATTGAAGCCTTGCCAGCTGACTCAGCTCATGGACAAGGACTTGCTGTTCATCAGGTATAGAGTGTAAACAAAGACTCAGTGGTTAAAGGCTAAACTACTTCCTAATCTAGTCAGGCACTCTCCTCCTCTCCCTACATCCGTATTGATTATGATGGTTCCTTATAGAAGGTTTCCCCAACCCTCATTAAAATAGGGTTCTCTTCTAAATGCTCCTTCTTTGTGTCTTGTTTGTAAATTCACTGATGCTGAATCATTTCCTTCTAACAAGCTCATGAATAAAATATGAAGATTATAAGTCCATGAGTCTTTGATGTGTTTTCAAGCATTAGGAGCTCAATCAGCCCTGTGCAGTTATCCCTTTGAAGTTTCAATTGGGCATTTCTTCCTCAAAAAAGAAAAGCTCCTCTCCTTTTGAAGGATGACTTTCTTAAGGATATACTATTTATTTTGGCTTTATCCTTGATAATTGTTTAAAAGTCAGAGAACAGCACAAGGATCAGAAAAGAAAATAGTAACCATTAAGAAGGGTTACCTTTGAGGTAAGCATAGATTTATGAGCCTACAAAGACCTTTTGACTCATCCCATTTCCATAGGTATCAACATCAGTGTAATTATTTCAACATCAACTTGGAAGAACACAAGGCAGACCTTACCCTAGATTATTCACAGAAATGCGTAGAACAGTCATTGCGGGGAATAGCTCTACCTCTGAACTTGTGGCAAATTAATTGAGAGAGGAGCAGTGAATAATTTCAGAAAGACACACTAAAGGAAAAAACCCACTAAATTTTGCCCTGTCCCTGCTTACACAGAAATATTGCCCTTCACATTCACTAGTGCTCATAATGTGTATGTTGCTTCTTAGTTTTGTCAGATTCCAGGAATAAGATGTGATTGTTTTGAGCCTGAGCTGCTCCCACAGCTTAAACACCAATCTCCTTTAAGAAGTGCATTAGTGTTTTGCAGTGACATACATCATAAGGTACTGTGGAACTCAGAGAATACTTTACCCATAGGGCTCCCATGCAGTTATCCTAAGACCAGATATAAAATCAATTTGCTTTAATTCTCTTTCTACAGACATCATTGTCTGCCAGTTTTTCTCGAGGAATGTTCTTCTGGAAGATAAAGTTTCCTCACAAGGAAACATGGTCTTTTATTCTCTCAATTAATTGCGTTTTTTTCAAACCACATACTAAAGAAGTGATCTGTGCAATTTCTGTAGGTATGGCCTTCTGCAACAATGACATGCCTTTAGTATGCCCAATCTAGCATTAAAATAGCCTGTAGTAAACTGCACTTTATATTCAGCTCAACACAGCCACTAAATTAGTCAAT
Source organism: Pyrocephalus nanus (assembly GCA_038380795.1). Classification (NCBI taxonomy): domain Eukaryota; kingdom Metazoa; phylum Chordata; class Aves; order Passeriformes; family Tyrannidae; genus Pyrocephalus; species Pyrocephalus nanus. The sequence continues at coordinate 18,551,726 of CM076264.1, read as the reverse complement.
AATAAGACTAATCTGTGGTGGACTCCATGAGGCTTAAGTATGGGCATCTCTGGTAGCCAAATGAGGTATTTTTGTGCCTGCAATATCTGAATACCTGTTGTTTTGCCCACAGGTGTATTCATGGAAGCAGGAAGAGAAAAATCAAACTTGAGCACCCACATATCTATAGAACATCAAAACTTTGGTTATGGAAATGGCCAGATATTCACATAGAAACATCTATCCTGATTGAAGCACATAGTTCAGCTTTCACTCACCCATGTGCAGGAATTTGGAGTCTTACCTTCTAGTAACCTCCTTGATAAAGATGGGTTTGCAAACCTGCAGTGAAGTCAAAATGCTAGAGTCTCCTAACCACGTACACATACACCAGTGATCAGGCATCTCATGGAAGGTCAGTCTCTCTCTACCCCCCTCCCACTTTGACTGTATAGTACCTGACTGAAACAGTCCAGAGGATGACCCCAACAATACTCTCCAGAGCCAGCAGGAAAGTGATCTCACACCATCATCTCCCTGGGGTATCTACACCTGCATCTTCTTACTCAGAGACTTGGAGTTGTTCAGACCTAAAGCCAACACTGCACATTAGTGACCTTCACTCCTTGTTCAGCCAAATGGAAATGCAAAATGAAGCAAGCTTCTGAGTACACTGAAGAAACCCAGGCTTATTTAGTATTACAACACTAAAAATCAGGCTTTTTACTATCTCTGGGAAGACACAATTTCATTGCATCTTAAAAAAGGCCTTCACACCATTTGTAACAAGCTGTAGGTGTGAAAACCACGAGGGAGATGATCAGCTCTGCAGTGAACTAACACACTCAAATAAATAGTTTGATTAGAAATGAGGATGTTGTATTCTTGACCTAGTTTTCCTTCCTTACTGGATATGGGTGCCAAATTATATTTTGCAAGTGGCACACAATTACTCTTACATGTGACTGAAGTGAGGTTTAGAAATTACTTTTCATGGAAGATGTTCAACAGTTCTCATTTTCTATACTTTTTATCAGTGGTTAAAAATGAATGAAAATTACTTTAACTACATGACATCAGGCAAAGAATAAATAAAACTGAAGACTGCTGAAAGATTATTTTGATACATTTTAACCATTTAAATAGTCTAGATGTGTTGTTAATATGCATTTTAAAACCATTTCCTCAACTCCTTGGATCAGTTTAAAGGAATACATATGTACAAAAATTCACTTCAGGCATAAACGCATTTAAAGTGGTTATTACAGCTTTTAAAAATTGCAGTTATTTTACATGCACTTAGCTGAAAATAGTATTCAAAACACTGTCTGACTCCTGTTGCTGTGGCAACACATTGTTCATGGTTTGCCTGTCTGAGGTAAGAAGTTTAAAATATTGAATTAAATATACTTAAGTCCAGCACTTAGATTTGGCCACCATGTCCCAGTTGAAAGATAGATTGTTTCGTTTCTACCTACAGGTGTCCCCTTACTGAGATCCAAATTATTACTTAACACATTCACTGGTAGTAAAAGCCTTTCCAGATGTTAAGAAAAAGGATTGTTTAACACTCTGTGGAGCAGCACTACTAACAATAACAAAAAGAGCTTTGCCTTCACTTGCCACCGCGGGATGGGGTAGAAATCAGAAAGAAGTATTGCTCCTTAGTGCTGAAGATATTTTGCTTGTGGAAGACACATTAGGAACTTCATTCCCATTTCATCTGTACTGAATGATACCACTCAGCTCTGTTTAGTCCCGAGCAACTGAGATTTGGACACTCCTTCTGCTTTATGGCAGAACACCCCCATAGCAGCTGTGCTGCTCCAGGTGATGCTTACCTTTTTCCCAGGGCAGAGATGCTGGGCAATGGGGTGCAAAAGGAGCAAGAGGTGTCTCCTTTAAAGCAGGACAGCTCACTATGTCTATTTCCAGCACTGCATAAACGATGTCAGAGATGGGGAAGCAGCAGAACACTGCTCAAAGTTCCATCATGTGTCATCTTAAACTCAACTCTAAAACACAATATTAAGCACAGAATGTACACAGAGTTTCTGAGTAACAAATTAATATGGATTGAGCATCACTGATGCTCATCACTTTCCTTAGTAAATTTTAGTATTTGGCTGTAATCAATCTGTAAACAATTCACATGAGAAAAACCATAGGTAAATTTACAATTAATTAATTCACACATTTTTTGGGAAATTCTACACTGTGCTGTGGAGCACACGCTTTGCATATTAACACTCTTGTGCATAATTCCCTTCTGGGTGGCTGGATAACAAAATTGTATCCAGTTAAGTTACCTGCATCTAGGAGACACTGAGCACAAAAAGCTAAGTTTTGTTTTGCCCTGGACACTGTCCGCAAGGAAGCACATTTATGACCTCTGACTATTGTGTTCTGTCCTTCCAGGAGGAATATTAAGTTTAATACATTTGTACTTTAATTTCAACTCCAGAAATAATCATCTGCCCTGCTTTAGACCTAAACAATATCTTCCTAAAATACAAAAATCAAGACCTGCCAGCTAATCAGAAATGATTTCTGTGTGTCTAAACAGAAGGGAAATATTCTGCCTATGAGTCACCCATGGTGACTTTGTTTTATCTTTCATTATCTGCAAAATGACTATTAATGCCTAGGTACCAGCATAGAAGGCAAATGGGGCTCCCGGGAAAGAATTCATTTGGTACACACATGAATTCACAAGGCAGAAAGTAACTTTGTTTGGAAAGAATGTCAAAGAGACACATCATTAAAGCCAATATGATTCACACACCAAAGGGATGTAAAAATATCCCTCTCAATTTCACATCCTCTTATTCCTTCAAAAGCATCTAAGTATCCCAATGACAGGGGGTAAAAGGAAAGTCCTACCGAGAATAGCAAGGTGATAATCTTCCTCTAGGTCTTGTATGTACATTTAGCAATTGCAACAAAACAAGTTATGATGATCACCACCTGATCCCAAGCCATGCCAGCTTACCCACTGCATTCATACCCACTGGCCTGAGATCCTGTTAGGTGTCTGCACAACAGGCTGCCGTTCCTTTCATTGTATATTGCTGCCTTTGGCTAATTAGGCAGTAGGACACAGAGCAATCTCAGTGTCAAAAAACCCCAAAGAATGACTAATATACCATAAAACCTTGCTTGAAGAAAACCATCCTGAAACACGCAAAAAAACTTCTTTAGAGTAGGTGTCAAGAATTCACAGGGAAAAAAAATATGTGGCTAAAATGTTTTAAATATATTATATGCTACTTAATTTCCCATCCATGTTGATAGTAACAATAATTTCCTATTAACAATAATTTCCTATGACTAGCTGAAACTAAAGAACATGAAGGTTTTCTTAAATATGAGATTACTACTAAACCTCTATACAGAAAGCCCAAAACTTTGAGGGGAAATGTTCTTAAAAACTGGATCAAAATCCCCTGAAAGCTATCAGTTTAAGTGGGCATGCCTGTTGGGTAAAGTGAGTGTGGAAACAAATCCAGAGAAGCATAGTAATACTCCAGGTAAAAACAAACAAACAAGCAAGCCTCAAGGAGATCCTAGTGGGAAATATTTTTAGGTTGAATAAGTGTGTGAAGAAGAAAAGAGAAGCCTTGGACCTTTGCTATTCCCACCATTTGATTGTTTCTCCTGCTGTTTGATTCTTCCTCTATTCAGGCATAGGCTTTTCATTTTCTGAAAAGAAACAAGACTGAATCACATAAGTAACTGCTTTCACTATTAGTTCTTTGCTCTCCTTCCTATAACAGCTGATGAAATTTACTCAAGAAAATAAGCACCTGCAACTTCTGTAAAATTTACCTTAAACATGGAGGCCTCTAGCCTGGGGGTATTTTTTTCTATTATTATTTTTAAACAATAGATTAGAGACAATTTTTTTGTGGAAGACCTATTGTATTGTATCAGTCTAAATAAATCCCATGTCCATCCTCAAAGTATTGGTACTTTTCTTTGGGTTTAGAAACCTCTTTTTTTATGCTGCTTTAAAGCTCTCTGCAAACATCACAGCAGAGCCTGCTCCTCCTGGACTTGCTGGCTCTTCTCCAGCTAATCAGCTCAACACAAGTTATATCTCCCCCACCTGCTTCTTCCCCCTCAAACAATCTTCTGGATATACTTTTCAGTGTGGGAGGAAGGGCCCACGCACTGACTCAGTTCACTTGGAAGATCAGAGGTCTGAACTGATTCCATTTATTATGTGGGCAGATGTATGAAGGAAAAAAAAAGATTCAAACCACCAAACCTTTAGGGGAGGGAAGGTACCTTGTGACAGAGGGAGCTTTACACCTCAAGGAACCTGACATCACATCTAGACCACATTTTACAAAGGGATTTTCAAGACACACTGATTTCTTGGATAATGGGGAACTTCAAAGGCAAAAACCGCTCACCATGCTGTTACAGTGGCAGTTCTTAGCATCAATGACAACACTAGTTCCACCCTGAATTATTGCACATTTCTCTAACCCCGAGAACTGTAACTATTTTTGCTGTTTGGAAATGTGCAAATAATCTTTCATACCACATACCTCAAGGATTAAGTTCCCTTGGGTCATAAATAGCAACCTCATTTCTTTTCCTCACTTTGCCTCAAAGCAAAGCAATGCCATGTTTACTTCTTTCAGGACAGTACCAGTGGTGCTCTCCCTTCAGTTGCAGTTCCCACTTTGCTTTCCTGCTGAAGAGCCAGCCAGCCTGAAGAGCCTGCTGTGTTTGCCGGCATCTATTCATTCCCCAGTTCTAACAGCACTTCCTGACTTCACTTCAGCTCTTGGAGAAACGCAAAAGAATTTTGTGTTCAAATGCCACCCAAATATTTATATTTTGCTTCTATTCTTTATTTAATGTGAAATCACTACCAGCTCTTTTTTCTTTTCAAATAATGAAGTCATCCAGAATAGATTTTCTATAAAGCTTAGCTCTCATTTCCATGCCTCCTATAAGCTGTCTTATTTTAAATGGCATTGTTTACAGCAATCATTGAAAGCTGCATGCTTTTCAGATCCAGTCTTCAGTTCCAGTGTTTTAATATCACTATAGCTCATGTGCCCATGGAGTAAATATCACTTTCCTGAAGTGAATATACTATCAGCTATTTAGCTCTAGCATTATTTTTTGGTAGTCCAGCTTTTAAGAGTCCGAAAATACCAAACAAGGACTCTGTGTCACTCCTTTAGTACTGCAATAACTGATAATTAAGGTAACATCTTCATAAAAATACAGTCTGGGGTCAGATTTAGGGGTTTTATTCTTTTTCCTTCCCATCTTCCTTCTCTGAGAAATTTTTCAGGTTTCACATAGGAACAATATTACTGAAAAGACATAAGAAATTTCCATTTATGCAGTGGGATTTAGAGAAGGAAGTGATTTACTGATTTATAATGATTTACCAATGTATTCCCTCTTATTCCAGTTTTGACATCAAGGTATCTGACAACCCTGGTATTAGCACTTAAAATGAATATTTCTAGATGTCTTTATTTTTGTCATTCTTTTCAGAGATTAAAGAGTGTTTTTTAAGTTGCCTTTCAAGACAGATACAAACATACTGGAGTACACTCAGCAAAGGGTTAATGGACTTGATGGGATTGGAGCACCTGAAACAGTCTGAGAGCACTGGGATTGCTCAGCACAGAGAAAGGAAAGTTTAGAAGAGATGATATGTGAGTGTGCACCTGGTGGAAGCAGGGGGGAGGATGGTAAGTAAGACAGAGCCAGACTCTCCTCACCAGAACTTAGTGATAATATATGATGCAATGGACACAAATAGGGAATCCCATTTAAACATAAGAAAATACTATTTTATTGTCAGGATGACCAAACACTGGACCAGGCTGCCCAAAGAGATTGTGGAGTCTCCAGACAGAAGATATCCAAAACCCAGCTGGGCAAACCTCAGAAGTCCTTTGCAGCCTGAGGTGGTTTACAATTGTGACTCATTTGCAATCACAAAGTACCTACTTCAACATTTTCTTATTATTTTTTTCCTAGGAAGTAAATCAACAACTGGACACAAATAAATCACTGTTCTTTATGAAATCAAAGACACTCTCACAGGAAAAGAAACAACATTTTATCCACAGAAAGAAGTCTCCAAAACTAATTTCTCACAGCCAAAACCTGAAATGTGTCTATTCTTAGAATACAAAGAGAGAAAAGACAGACTATTCCATGAAAAGCTGTAAAAGAAGTGAGGAAACAAAAAAGTTTTTTTATACCATCCCTGGTAGCAAATACCACGGAAAAATCAGTTTATTTGCATGTCTGCACAGCCATAGTTATTTGCCATTCAATTCATTCTAACCCACCATCTCCCCAACTTACATTTTACATCTTCCTTCTCATTTCAAATGCAAGAATCCTTTCAGAAAATTGTCTTTACCCACAGAAACCCATAGCACTCAGACCCAAGGGACCCTGTTGCTTATATTGAATGCCAGCAGGCTGTCAGACTTCACTGGCAACTTTCTCTTTCCTTCAGAGCAGCTTGCTTTTCAGGGAAAGGTAAGGCAGTGTACGCCTCAATGACAACAGCTTTCTGCATTTCTGCCTATCTTGCTGCTGAGAGATTCAAATATGTATTTAAAAAAGCAGTATGCTCACGGTTGTGGAAAGTATGAGTCTATTTCAAGTAAATTAAAAAATACTTGAAATATCATACTTCTTATTCCAAGCTTTGGAATTGTAACCACAGAAAATACAGAGATTTCAGACATTATGGTGACTCTCTTCTAATATGCAACTCCCTTAACTCTCACTGCAATTTCAGTTCATTTTGAAGCTGCACAGTGATTCTTATTATTCTAAAAAGAGCATGATCCCCAAAAGAACCAATTTTTCCCTAGCAATTTCTCTCATTCAGCACTTGCACTGGGTCAGTATTTTGACTGCTTTGCTCTTACCGCATGCAATACAAAATTACTGAGAAATTTGATGGTCCTCCAGGTTCTGTTATTTTCGGGTCCCATCATTTTCACTTTATGCTTCTGGGATTTTTTTATCCTTAGATGGTACTGTCTGAGAAATACTCATTTCTAGCTAGGTGAGGTTCCGTTTCTTTGCTCTCCACTCACATCTAATACTTCCTTTATTTCAGCGTTTGTGGTCCCTTCAGGATCAGATTCTTAAAACCACCTGTGGTTAATTGCTTGATTCCAGGAAAACTGAAAATGCTCCTAATGGCATCAACTCTTCTGTAAAGCTTACAACAATAATTCCTGTGTTAATTGGCAGAAAACTAGTTGAGCTTTATGAAAGGACTTCCATTTATCTTTTGATTCACACTGGAATTAGGTGATAAAGGCTTCTATCTGCAATCAAATCTTGTTCACTCTTGCAAACACCAGACCACGCATCTTGTCAGTTCACAGACTGACTAATATAATTCCACACTGGCAGGTCTCCCAGATAGCACTGTAAGAAAATGTCAGCTGGTACACTGTAATTCTGCTGAGTTAATCATCAGTTCAAAATGTCACCATCCCATTTCCTTCTTCCTTCACTTACTTGATTTCCTTCTCATAAAGTTTCAAATGAACTTTAAAAACTACAGGACTGACTCTCCATTGCACCAGAGCTTAAGAAATACTCAGGAAAAAAGTAGCCCGGAACTGGAGTGAGGTGCACTGAAACTCAATGCCAGTATAAAATAACCAGCAAAGGCCTTCAATGCTCTTTAGATTCTCATCCCATCCCCATCACTCTGGTACCCAGGGCCACTGGATTGCATCACGCGGTCACAAGGGAGACAGTGAATAGCAAATACTGCCACATCTGCAACACCCCATGCAAAAATATGTGTTTGCTTGCGTGCACAAAGGCAATCACATGACTTGGCTATGGTGCTGTTGGGGAACAGGCATATTTTGTAATCCTTGTGGCTGTACCTGGCTTCCTTTAGCAAGTCCTGCTCAAGGTGCAAGGACTGGAGCTTCAGATTCAGATAAGGGAAAGAGGAATTTTTCAGATATGCTGCACAGGTCATTATCACATAAAAAAATCACTGTCATGTATCAGATGAGATTCTATTACAAACCTGGGGGAGCACTGGACATAGTCTTTGACCCCAAAGAGTTTGGAGATGCCTCATTAAGATTGCTCCCTCCCATCTGAACTATCCTCCTGAGCCTTGGGATCAAGCCTGGCAGTTTCTCCTACCCATTACCTCTCCCTGCATTAAGACCATCCGGATAGTGGGAAGCATTTTATTTCTTTTTCTTTTATTCCCCTTTACATCATTCCAACAATTTGACAGCAAATCTTCTGGAGGGCTTTCTGGGGTGGAAAATATTAAATACAGGCACGTATATGCAGGACATTTTAAAACATCAAACACTCAAGAGAAGAAAAAAACCAACAGACTGCACCATCACAGCAGGTTACTTGCTCTTGTGTGTAATTGTGCTCTTTTTTAAAAAGCCTATTTGTTTTGGGTTTTTCTTTTTTTAAGATTAGAGGTGCAGAGTGATATTTGCCAACACTTAAACTCTCATAAAAATACAGAGTGAAGGGGGTGAAAAATCTTGTTTTCAGGTGAAACAACTTATTACCAGGATAGCTTTCTGCTAACAGCTCAAGTCCTTCCTGTTTTTCACACTCATGGAAATGGTAGGCATACTACTCATCTTTTAGTCCATCTACGCTTGATTTTCACATACGGATGCACAAAAGTGTAAGGCGCTTGTTTCAGCATGCTTATAAGTTAAGATACTCACACAGTAAGAGCTTTGACAGCACTGGGAGTCTTTCCATGTGCTTCAGTAAGAGTGGCTACATCAGGTGAAAGATTCATCCTCCCTGCGAAACATCCAAAATTTTTTTGTGATTTTTGCAGACAACCAAGGAGTTGCTGAATTTCATCCCAATTCAAAAATGCTGCTACTTTTCTCTTTATTATTATTATTTTTTACTTTATAGTCCTTTGATAGGCATCTCCTTCATTAAATTGCCCCTGGAAGCCATGTAAATGTTTATTATGTACAAAAACATGAAAAGCTGCTGCCCTATTTTCAATTTGACACTTTCAAGCTTCCCTGGTTGACTCCAAGCTGTACTTTCTCTTCCAACATGAAAATGAACAAATATTTACCTCCTGTATCCCACTCAAGGTTTCACAGATCCCGTCACACCCTCCCCCTTATTGCCTGCTATCCTGGCTAATGAGTACCAGCATGGAAGCCTGTCCATACTTTCCTTCTATATCACTTTTGAGGTGAGGGAACAAGATTGCACAGTAGAAATGTAATTGCACTATGAATTTAAATGGTACATGATAATCATAGAGTGGTTTGAGTTGGAAGGGACCTTAAAGATCATCTAGTTCTAACTCCCTGCACAGAAATACTTTCCACTATGCCAGGTTGCTCAAAGCCCTGTCCAACCTGGCCTTGAACACTGCCAGGGATGGGGTATCCACAAGCTCCCTGGTGTTCCACTCTCACCACCCTCACAGTAAAGAATTTCTTCCTAATATCTAATCTAAACCAACCCTCCTCCAGCTTAAAACCATTCCCATTTGTCCTATCACCACCTGCCCTTGTGAAAAGTACCTCTCCAGCTTTCTTGTAGACCCCCTTTAGGTTCTGGAATAGGCTCTAACATCTCCCAGGAGCCTTCTCTTTTCCAGGCTGAAAAATCCCAACTCCCTCAGTCTGTCCTTGTAGGCGAGGTGCTCCAGCCCTCTGTCTTTGTGACCCTCCTCTGCACCAGCTCCAGCAGGTTCACTTTATTCTCCATTCTTTCAACTGATAATTAATTATTAATATTCATGTCCTTTTTTGGTACTACTATAAATTAATATTACAACCCCAAAAACACTTCCTGGGGAGTCACAACCAGCCCAGAATCTATCACTCTATGTAAAGTTTGACTTATTTCCCTCTCCCCAGACCCAAATACCTATTTATCAACATTATACTAGTAACAATTTGTAGTAATTCATAGTAACAGAAATTAGCCTAACTATGAATACAGCTTTTTTAAAAATTTTGCAGTGGGTTTGAAAAGAAAAAGTATGTCACTTTCTTTTAAAGACTAATCCTGCTTCTAAAAGTACAATCACTTTCACTTCTCTAGTCTCTCAAGTGTTAGAATTGCCCATATTCTCAAGATATACATCCCCAGAGAAACAGTACTAATACAATTTTTTGTCAATACATTTTTTATACTCTTTTTTTTTGTTATTTACAGTAAACATGGTTGAAAATTTGGGTGGAGAGGATGTGTGTGATGAAAGGCAGTCTTGCCAAATCATTTTTGCTTTACATTTGCAGGCTGGAATTAAAAGACTAATTTAATTGCATTTCATTAAAATGCCTGCTTTCAGAATTTCCTGTGCCCTGACCCATTTCCTGCCCTCCCTCCCTTAATGCAATGACTTGAATGTAAAATGCATGAGCAGTGCGGGAGCTACACAGCTTCAGAGCTCTTCCTCAACCGAAAGGCTGGCTGACGCCTTCCAGATGAACTAACAGCTCTGTGGTTGGGGTTGGCATCTGGCAGATGTGTGCTTGGAGCCCTCAAACTGGAAGGAAAGTTTTCACAGTAGCAGTGTTCAAGAGCCCACTGCATGAAACACACTTCCTTAGGCAACAGAAATGTGACGCCTGCAGGATCCTACGCTCTGGCCTAGGAAGCAATCCTGGCACCCTTCAGTGGGGCAGAACAAAGTGGAAGCAAACAACCAATACCCATTCTCAATGAAACGGTTGTATCCCCAGCTACCTCCAGGAGAAAGCACCATCTTGGTGCCTATCCCTAGAGAAATACCCGTCTTAGTGCCAATTCCTTAAGTCTTTGTGCCTTTCCAAGCCCCCTTCTCACCCCCAGCTTACGCTGCACTTAAACATTATACTGACCACAACAACAAATTTCCAGAAAGATAGGACTCATTTAATAAAGAGGTGGGAAAGCCTGTAAGAATGGGCTATCACAATATTTTTTTTCAGCTAAGAGCTGGAGCTGAGACAGAAGAGATCTCAATACAGAGCTAGAGCTGTGGCCTGGTCCATGGCAGCCAAGAAGACCATATGCAATTACAGACTTTACCATGTGCTTCCAGACAAATACCTGGAAAAATTCCCTGGTGTATGGCTTGGACTACTACTAATCCATCTCCACTTCCTTGGCCATCCCAGCTGGGAGGATGGAGCCATTCAGTCATACTTTCATAAAGGCTAACTAGCCCTGATCTGCAGCAGAACAAACCAGCACATGTAGCTCGCAGCGTCCCTCCTGCCTTGCCATATGGCTTCATAGTCTGGCCATACACCGAAATGTGTGTGCTGTTTCATGTCAGTGAGTGCTGCGCTGTTTTAGAACAGGAGGAGAGGGGGTAGCACATGGCAATAGGCTGCTGCACATTTTCTAAACAGTCCAAAAAATAGAAGTAAGCACAAAAGGGAGTCTGAGCTGTTCATGAAAGGAAAAAACCCCCAAAGCTAACTCCAAAGAGTTGCAAAAATATTTCATTATATTGAGTAAATGGGCAGTGAAAATGGCAGATGAAGTTAAGGCTGAAGAAATGTAAAGTGACGCACATAAAAAAAACAATCCTAACTTCCTATTCACAGCAATGGAGTCTGAACAAACTATTACCTCTCAGGAAAGTGAATTCAGAATTAAAAGAGAGAGTTCTATTAAAACACTCAATCAGTGGCAGTCAAAGTGTCAGATGGAGTAGAGATAATAAAATAGAGAACAAAATAGAAAATATCTGTATAAATCCAAAGTGACCCTGAGTTTTGAATACTGCTTGCAGGTTTGGCCTCTCCCCGAATCTCTAAAAATACACTGTAGAAGTAGAAAGGAAAAGGGAAATCAGAGGTATGATATGCCTTCAAAACAGGGAACAACTGAATCACCTACAGCTTTTCAGCCTAGAATAAAATCAAGCAAGGGGGATGATATGATACAGGTTGAAAATAAAAAATACTATTAAAAATTAATTTGAAATGCATGTTGACTTTTTTTTTTTTTGTTAAAAGAGAAGGCCTAAAAAGGATCAATCCACATCATCAGGTAGTGGATTCAAAACAAAGAAAAACTACGATTTCCCATAAAACATACACTAAAAATGTAAAGTCCATTATTATAAGATTATGTGACTATCAGAATTTTACACAAGTTCAAAGAATAATTAAACATTTTTTATGGAAGGCCAGTGCATTAAAATCCATTAGATGAGAATTTCACCTTGGGTCCAAGCAGACTCTTAGTTCCAGGCTGACAGAAACCACACCCCAGATAAGTACCACCACTCTCCCTCCACTTGCAGCTCCCCCAAGCATATGCTGCTGCCACACCTGTTGTTTAATTTGATTGGGTCACCTTTATACTCTCAGGGAAACTGTGTTACTCAATGAAGTCAGCAAAGTCCTGCAGCTTGCATTAAATAAAAGCATAGAATGCAGATGGATCTTAAGAAAAGCCTCAGCTATTAGTCCCACTGAAGTCAAAAGGATTAAAAGCACATTGTTGTTCAGTCTTTCTGGACTGGTCACAAAGATGTTGAAAGTCACAAACTCATATTTCAGCTCAAGTTACAAATAATTTATATCAGATAACAACTAGTCAATTGATAATCCATTTAAATTAATAACTTAATAAACACTGCTACTGAGTTCAGTTGACAAGTTATTTCTACTCACTTCCTTCAGTAGTCTTCTGGAGTTCCATAATTACAAATGACTTAGTCCTAATTATAACAACTATTATTTGTTATTAACTGGCATCATTTTACAAATCAGCTATTAAAGCAGCTGTAAAATAACTTGTGCATATTTTATTTTTCAATTTAAGATAATAACCTGTGACATTCTGTGCCTTCACAAATGCCATCTGGAAGAGCAAGTAAATTCTCACTGCATCTGATATAAAAAATTTTATAAAGTTTTCCAACCCTTTACCTTAATTTTTAACTATCTGCAGCAAAGCAAAATATTTTATTATCTCATCACAGACTGAAATGTGGATAAAGAGTTTTAACTGAGAGTTTGAAATACTGCACATAACAGCTATTACTGTAAGGTTGCCCTAAGCAAACCAAGTACGTCAAGCACTTGCTGCTGAGGAGCTTTGTCTGATTTGACATGTCTGCACCGTGAAATGGAAACAATTGCAGAGACCTCAGCTACTGTCTCATCCACTTCAGCTCACACCAGAGCTAGGTATTTGAGTGCCACTGTGAATTCGTCTCCTCTTTTTTCCCTGTTGTCGAGAGGCTTGGACTACATGAGAATAAAAGGCAAGACCCATTTATTCCAATTCTCTCCCAATCTGTCATTCAGTATTAAGAGAGAACAAAACAACAACTCAACAGCAGGTAAAAGGGAACTATAAGACACATCAGCTGGCTGTGTCTACATGCAGGGCACAGCCCTTGGGTACCTGGTCATCAGGGCATACCTTTATAAAGTGTCTCATGTTCCTGCATGCCTTGGCTTCTTTTGGAAGGAAAACCCTTCTAGGGATGAGGAAATCATAAATGCGTTTAGTAACTCACCAATACAGAAAGCTGGTGAAGTAAAACCACCTTTGGGCAAAATACATGTCTTACGGCACAGGCACAGACAGGTACACTTCAGAAGAGCCAGAGACCAGTGAGACTCTGCAGAAATTGCAGCAAGCATCCTGGCACTTTCCTGAACGGGACTGCAGGGCAAGCACATCCCATGCCTGAGTTTTCATTTTGTTTCATTCCAATGACGCGTATCCATAGCAGCCCTGCTCAGTTTCTTTTCAGCATTCACATGTTTGTGTCTACGCATATGCAATAACTATTGTAGGAAGTAACAGCTATATTTAAGGTCACCTATGCCTTTCTCCTTGTTGCTTTTACTTATGAGAATAAAACTCTTGTTTACCTTCCTGAAAACATGGTTATCTAAAGCAAGAAGTGTGTGGGTACTTGTTCTCAAGGGTTTTTTTAGGAGTTCTTTCACACTTCACCTTTTTTTTTTTTCAGAATATCGGCTGAAATTTGTTTAAGCTTAGTCTAAGGAGGTATCAGGGAAGCGGACAGTTATTGCACCCGCAGCCAGTACCTTGTGAAAAATCTGCTATACCCATAGTTCGAAGCCAGCTTGGTATGAGCAGACCTCTCCTCTGGGAGATCACTGCTAACAGTGCTTTGCTGCTCATACATGCTCAAATGCCAAGTGTTATTTAGGGTTTTTGCAGGAATTTAAAAAAAAACCCCAAACCAAAAACAAACCAGAAAAAGGAACAGCAAAAAGTGATTACAGGTATGTCTCCTTCTTACCTCAGGGTTGCTGTTCCTGTGGGGCAGAGCCAGGCTCCCTGCATCTCTCAGAACACCCCTCCATGTAACTCCCTGCCAGGAAAAAGGGACTCTTCCCTTTGTGGTTAGGTACCAACTCCCTCAGGTGCCTCCAGACAGGACTCATACATGCTCTCCTTGCCCCCACAGGGCCTCTGTCACCTCCCTGCAACTGTGGCTACCTCCAGGGCAATGGCTCCACACAGTTTAGCACTCATAAGTTAGTGGAAAAGCCAAGTATTCAACAGCACGTATAAAGTATTAGTGTTAAGACCAGCAGGACAGGAAAAATTGCAGAGAGAAATCTTCAATGATTTGACTGAAGAAACATATAGGTTAGGGTAATTTTGAGAAGAGTGAGGAAATCCAAAGGAGAACATACCAGCTGTATTTCCAGTTGCCCACATATTTCTGAATAATATAGTTATTTATGAGAAAAAATCTCCTTGTCTTTTTGTGGCATAAGCAATAATGAAGGCAATAGGTGTGGGGATTGGAGGTCTGTCACTCTTTATCCTTGGTGACTTTATAATTCTATGCTGAAGTTATAAACTCGGGGGGAAAAAGTGGGGTTTGTGGTTTTTTGGTGAGTTTTTTGTTCGCTTGGTTTCTCTGTTTTGGTTTTTACTTTTGGTTTCTTGGAGTTTTTTGTTTGTTTGGGTTTTTTTTGTTTTGTTTTCTTGGTTGTTTTTTTGTTTGTTTTGTTTTTTAAGGAGCCTGATGGAGATGACCAGAGCTTACAGTGTGCAAAGGGTGAAATCATCTTTCAGGGCAAAGGATAAGAGAAAGCAAGCCCTGCTAAGGGACTTTGATGGTTAGACCTCATCTAAAAGCCCCAGACTATACCTACAAACCCCAGACTGCACAGTTCTGTATCAACTGCTGGCTAATGCAGAACTGGCAAGAAGTCTGCAAATACACATTGTCCCTCCAAAATTTCAGTCGTACCTAACGCTTTAGTTCCAGAAAGGCCCAGCATCTCTAGCAGCTCAATGCCTATTGTTCTGAGCAACCCATTCTTCAGCTCTAATTCTCAAGGGACTTGACCTGCAAAGCCTTCTCCAAGCCTACCAGACGATGCTTACCACAAACCAAAGAGGCCAAAACCCTCTTTCAGAGAACAGCAGACTTTTATCTTCCAGAGGCTGTAGAACATGGGTCTTTCCTCAAGGCAGTGAGAGAAAGAATCAGTTCAAAACCAGCATGACAGTTCCCAGAAGTCCAATATACAGGACTGAGCTAAGGAAACCCCATCTGCATGCCTGTGGTGTCTGAGACATCTGTATGGATAGCTCATTTTCCTCCAAATTACAATTCACTTATTCTAAATTAAAGGTTACACATCCCTGAGTTGCAAAATTACAGATTTTTATTACTAATGTGCACACTATTTCATTACCAAGTTTCATCTTAGACATTAAGAGGCATTTTCAAGTCAAAACCACAAATTTCAAAGAAATTCAGCTTTCACAGAAGACAAAGAGGTGTATTCCCTTTTATGTCAGGATTCCTGTTAAAGTGTATTCGTAAAGGTTCAATAAATGCACAGTAAACATTATAAGCATGTTACTTGAGAAGTAGATATATACATGATTATAAAGTGTGATTTCAGACAACCTATGTCAAGCTACTTAATCTAAAAGTGCTTTACCCATTTAGTAACCTCTTATAAATTACACAGAAGAGAAATAAATTATCAAGTATCATATATACATATATATACGTATATTTAACACTTCATTATTTTCTGCAAGTTTGCTTTGAAGTGAACTCCCATTGACACACCAATTACCAGTACAGTTTGGTACTGGGGACACAAAGATGTCTTTCCAGGTCTCTCACTGCCATCACTACTCCAAAATGAAAGCTGCTATTGTCCGTGTGCTTGGAACCAACCACAGGTTGGAGGTGGTCAGGTATTAGCAGCCACATCCTCTGGGAGATCATTGCCAGCAGCAAGCCACTATCCACACAATTTCAAAAGCCAAGTATTACTGAAGATTCACAGAAGAATTAATCATATTAGACATAGGAAGAGCAAAAGGCAGCTCCAAAGCATGTCTTCTTTACCTAGATGCTGCTGTTTTTCCAGGAATGAAGCTGGTGTTCTCCACCCCACATCCATACAGCCCCCACAGAGGAGAAGATAATTTGCCCCCCAGTGTTACAGGCACCCTGGTGACCCTGAAGAGCGTTGCCTGGCCTCCCCTGACGGCAGGCGGGCATCAGTCCTGGCCATAGGCACAAGGCCCAGAGAAGTGGCCACCTCCCTGCTCTATTGTCTGGATGCTATGGATGCACCCAAATGCATTTAGGAAAGCCCCGTGCTGAGAGTCACCTCCTCTCAGCACCTCATGAAAACCTCAGCTCTCTTCTTCCTTGGGTTTACTCTTAGGTCACCATTCCTTGGCTTGCATGCAGACTGCACCTGTGGTTGCCATCCAGGGCCCCAAAACCCACTAGGAAAGCTACAGCCTGCCAGCTAACCCCCCAACAGGCCCTTCAGGGTCCACCCTTCAGGAACATCTTGAGCAACAGGAGCAAGCACAGTTCAAGAAGCTGACAGTGGATGGCAGTAGCCCAGCTGCTGCTTTTGCCTAAGTCACAGTGGAGTGCAGTGAAGATGTGCTGGATCCTGCTACTGCCCCCTGGAATGGAATAATGCTAGTCTGTCTAAGCAACAGTAGGAGTACAAAAAAAAAAACCAAACCTCCGGCGATGAAAGTCTTACAAGAGCTGGCTGAAGAGATTTTTAGACTTTGTTAATTTTTGAACAGTGGAGAAATTCAAAGACTGAATTGAAAACTGAAAATAATCTTCCAAATAAGTAAATGTGACTACAGCTCAGCTAGCTGGCCCACAGTTCTGGGTGCTGCATGGCAAGGCTGTGATGGTTAAAACCTCTATCCCAAACAAATAAAGTGTTTTGACTACCTACAGCAGCAACTTGAAGGTTGCTATAGCAATAATGCCTTATTCCCTTTTCTCATTCAAAGATCCAGCAACAGAGAACAAATAGTGTGCTGCCTGAAGCAGAGTCACAGCTAATTCTCCAAAACCGTATAGGAATCAAAAAGCCATTTACCTGAGCTCTTCTTTTTTTCTATCACTGTTGAATTACAAGTCAAACATTCACTAACTGTCCTTTCTTAGTCTCAGAAAACAAAAAAGCTATTGATTTTCAGTACTTTTTCTGTGTACTGACTTCTTGCTCCCATTAAAATGTCTCCAGAAAAGCAAAAGATTTCCTACTGTGTTTGCATCCAATGTGAGTTTGCATGGAAGCATTAATGAAGAGTAATGAAAGACCAAAAAGTGTTGTGTGACAGGACTTGCAAAATGTCAGCTCAAGCGTTTTCTGTTTCTTCTGCCTTATCCCAGAAGATGGAGCCAAATGACTAAGTGTCTGTTGTCCTGACAAGCTGCACAAAGGCACTACTGAACAGATCCTTTTCCAGTGAAGGTAAGGTTAGTCTCAGTCAAGGTCTCCCATTGCCAAGGTTGGCTGGGAAGGCAGTCAGGTTTCTTGCAGATATTTTTTGCATGTCTGTTTTATAGCTCTTTGAAAAGAAAGGAGGCCAACTAGATCAAGGTCAGAAGCCTACATTTTAAGAAAGCTAAATGAAAGGCAAAAAACCCCGCACTAAACTTCTCCATAGACAAAAAGAAACCTTTATTTCCTATTGGCATTATCACAAACCTACTTCATAGCCTCACAAAATGAGTTTGAGAGTCTTAAATACAAACATATGATTCATCCTTGGCTTGCATGTTATTTGCAGTAACTAAAAACCTATGAAAAAAGCTGGAAGGAAGAGCTTTCCTTGAATATGTCAGAACTGATAAGCACACCCTGTCCTCTCATTTTATGATTTGCTGCTGGGAGCAGTTAAGAAAGCCATACTGCAAGAGCAGACTGGCTGGAACAGCCTTTAGGGTTAAACTAAATCATTCAAATGTACATCTTTTCCTTTGTGCAGCATGAGGTAACCTTATTTCCGAGGATTAGTAGAAAGGGATGACCTGAGACTGGTCTGCAAAGTCAAGTGATGGTGTTCCATCACAAAACACTTTCTCTCTCATGGATTGCTGAAGAGAAGTTCCCTGTTTGGCTGGGAAGTCATCTAAGATTCAGCCTGAGGCTCAGCATTCCTAGAGGAAGGCTTGCTATCAAATTCAGGCTGATCCCAACCTGGGCCCTTATTGCCAGTTCAACCCTGACAGATTTTGTCTTTTTATGGTATAATGTTGTTCTCATTTTAAAGACACTCCTGATGGGTTCCTTACAACTCAGCATATTCTATGATCATACTAATGTCTCTTACTTGCAATGGTAAGACTACCAAGTTATTCAGGACAGTGTAAGAGGTGAGGACCGCCTGAGGAACTGCAGAGGAAGAACATCTAAGGCTCGGTGACTGGCCAATACAATGGCAGACAAAATACAATGTATACAGCAAGTGACACATGGTGGGAAGAAAAAAAATCCTAGTTTAACATTCAAACATTGATTTTCCAGCAGATTCCATTTTACTGTAGTTGTGCAATATTGAAAAATATTCCAGCTCTGTGGCAGGACAGGGCACAGGCCTGCCCTGTACTTGGAAATTTGATAGTTAACATAAATATTGTAGTTATCACATAGAAGTTTTGGATTCCTAAAGAGGTGGAAATTAACAACTGATAGCAGTCAGTGCAAGTTCTGATTCTCATTTGACTTGGATCCGGAGACAGTATCTGAAGAATGGGAAGAAAGATGTCACTTGTGTTGGTTAGCCAAGAGAATGCCTTGATTCACTTGCTTATTCATGGTCCCATTTTGGGTTTATGCTATACAGAAAATACAAAGCCTTTAAATAAAAACTCCATTTTTAAAAAAAAAGGTGAGAAAAGTTTGGGAGCAAATGCAAAATATGAAATGAGTCAAACCTTGCATAGGCATATGGATGTTGATAAACACAGAACAAAGGCAGAGAAGACCCCTTTTTGTCCAATGAGTTATTATAAAAAAAACCCAAACCAAACATGTAGGGAAGTACACTTAAGACAAAGGAAACTGAACCAAGGCCAAGAATGTCTGCCAGTCCTTTTCAGCTTCTCACATTGGAAGAGATGCATAAACACAATATCCTGTAGGAAGCAATTGCAACTGAGCTCATGGAATACACAAAAAAACCATACTCATTGCTAAGGTAGTTTGCAGATGTGATGTCTAACCAGGTTTAGCTTTCACATTGCATTCTGCTTGGGCAGATGGGACTTTTAGACAGACTAAACCTCAGATATAATGCAAACACCACCGTAAGAAATTTCAGGCATGAAAGGTGGGGAATTACAGAGAAATTCAAAACATAGGGTCTGGTTTACTCCAGACCCTTTACCATGCTGATGGATGGATTTGCTCTTCAGATTTATGGCCTCAGTACTTCAGATTCTCAAATCCCACTGTTGGGACCACATTTCCAAAATTGCAGTCCTCCCCCTTTTTAGAAGCTTAAAGATGGAGAATGCCTTTCAAAGAGGATTACTACCTGTACAACACCTGTTTGCCAAAATAAGAGCTAAGCTCTTAAAACCTCTTGGCCCTTTCTATGAGACAATAAAGGCCAAAGACTTATATTAGAAGAAGAGTGTATGTTTTAAGGAAAAAACAAAACCCCAGATTTAGAATTTAGATTTAAAATCACAGATTCCACAATTTCAACTTTGTTACTCCTACAGTTAGTCAACCACAGGGTTAAACTCATCTGATTTCCACTGAAAATTTCAATTTCCAACTACTAGATTTTGTTATTTCGTAGGGTCAAGCTCAAAGCTGTCAATTATCAATGTTTTTGTTCCCCTTAGAGGTAATTATAGCCTATGAGGAAGTTGCTCATTTATCTTTGCTTTGATGAGACAAATGAGAGAGAGGGCTCCTGGAGTCTCTCTGTATAATGCATATTTTTACAGCTCATTTAACCGTGTATGTTTTCTTCAAACGTCCTCCGTCCTCACAACACTTCTGTAAGCATGAAATCTAGAATGAGACTCTGTAGAGGTGTTCTAGATGAGTCCAAGTGTGGGGCTGGTGGTATCTCACATACATAGAAGTACTTTCACAATGTCAAGGAGGATGTTCACCCAAAACATCAAATATAATTTTACCTCAAAGAGCTCTTTTAGCTCCATTTGCAGAATATGGCATAAATATCTGCAAGAGAACTGTGTGAATAGTATGGTTTTATGCACAACCACGTTAAAGTAAAATTGTCCTGTCAGGAAGGATTCAAGTTCAGCTCTTTCAAATTATCTGAGGGAGAGCTTGGAGGAGAAATGTTTGACATTCAGGATAAAAGAATCCAACAGGTTTGGGTCAGTAGCAAGAGCACAGTGCCCCTTCACAGCCTCTCCTTCCCAATTTTGGGTGCCATGCACCTTTCTCCTCAAGAAAAGGATGAGATAATAAAAGCTTATTAAACCTGTTCTTGGTAAATATCACCTCCTTTGAATGGAAGCGATGCCTTATGAATTCCTAAATGAAGACTCACACAGCACACGTTATCTGGCCACTAAAATCTGCCCATGGCTGGTGCTGCTGATATCTAACGTCACAAGGGGAAAGTAAGGCTTAAGAGAACTTTACAAAGGATAAGCATGCTCTGAGTTGAGATCCACATCTGGAGCTGCCAGAATATGTCAGAAGTCACTGAATGATCAGGAACTGTGTTGGACTCATCCCACAACTCCCTGCTTCAGTTTTGCAGGCCAGATTATCTGGATATAGACTAGGAAGGAATTTCAGCTTCAGTTCTTATCTAAAGCTTTTGATACACTTTTTAATGGCAAGATAAAAATGCCTAGCACACAAAGTGATTCTGTTCTGTCAGATCTGGGAATTAGTGATAAATTCTGATGCAACACCATAAATAACTGTTTCCATTTAATGATGCTGAGCATGTTAGGCTATGTCAATCATCCCTTGGAAATGAAGAGGAGATGTGATTTGAAATGGCAAGCTGTGTGTGTCTAATCAATAATCTCATTATGTGTCAAGCAACCCAAATTTGATTATCACAGAGCAGCTACAGTTCCCCTCAGCATAGTTGCAACTCAGTTGCCATTCAAACTCACAGTCTCAAATCCAGCAGCTGAAACTGGTGGAAGTTTATTTTTATTCCAAACGGGGAGATATCTAGAGGGTTTGTGAGGTAACAGTCCTGTAACTATTGTAAACCACAGGAGATTCTAGTCTCCACTGGGGAAAAAAAAAAAAAAAAAAAAAAAAAAAAAAAAAAAAAAAAAAAGAAGGAAAAAATGCTTGTGTTTCTCTCTTTTAGAAAAAACCCAGCTTCCTACCATTCCTTGAGACATTTCTTCTTGTCCAAGCCCCTCACTGGCTCCTTGCACCTCTAAGCCCTTTGAAATACAAGTAGTTCCAGACCCTGGATAGACCCTTCTCCCATAAAACCATCAGGATTATTCAACCTTTCTAGTTTTGGTCTTCTGAGCTCTATACAGCACAGTCTGTCTTGTAGATTATTCCTTTTCACTGATCTACCCACAAAGCCCATATTCTGCCTCACTCTGACCTTGCAGCATAACTAAGGGATCTGCACAGGAATAAGATGTAAATCAAAGGATGTTGTGAGATCCAATGGTATATTCCTACTAAGGATCTGCAAGACTTCATTACATCAGTCAGAATTCTCACTTTTTTTTTTGTTATTTGCTCCCCACATTCACAAGAACATAAGTTCAAAGCCCTGTTCACCTCACTCAACTTCTACGTGTAGGATAACCACACTGGATGCCTTTGTTAGGGGTATATTTAACACCTGTGTGCACTCCACCATGAAGCATCCACACAGAAGGAGAGCTCAGACCCATTACGCTTCCATCAGTTAGTACAAAACCAGATTTTGCTGCCATTTGAAAAAAAATATTGACTCTAAGGGTGATGAGTCCCTTCAACAGGTTGCCCAGAGAAGCTGTGGATGCCCCATTCCTGGAAGTGTTCAAGGCCAGGCTGGATGGGGTTTTGAGCAACCTTGTCTACTGAAAGGTGTCCCTACCCATGGCAAGGCGGTTGGAACTAAACAGTCTCCAAGTCCCTTCCAACCCAAACCAGTCTATCATTTTATGATTTGTATTGAATCTATATCAAAACTAATGCTACAAATTGCACAAAACAGTGTGACCAAACCTAGCTCTAGGCTGGTTTCAATAAACACATGGTCTTTTTTGAAGCAATACTAAAATTCTTTGTCTTCTGTAGTAGCAACGTGATGAGAGGTTTGTGAAAAATCAAGGGATAAAATGGGCTCATTTACATTTCAGAGACTTCAGCTGGAAGTGCTGCCTCTCTGTTTAACACAACACTGTTTATAACCCTGAAATTTTCTTATGGTCTATGTAAAGCAATAAAAAAGTTCTGACCTTTATTTACAAAATTAGTATTCTAATTAACACTGAATGTTTTTGCCCAAGATAAGGAGTTGTCTATCGAATCAGAGCTAAGATTTTAAAGATATTGTAACTAACAGTACTTTGAGATATAATAAATCAATGTCTTTTCAGTCACAGGTAGTGAAAAAAGTTCTCTGATTTGCTTTTGTAAACATCAGTTTACAGGCAATCCTGTAAAGCATCTGCCTTGGATCATCATATCATGGAGCTGAGAGTCAAACTCATATGTTAACTACATACAGAAGACAAGGTTTTTCAGGAGCTGCATTCTCAGATACCTACAGACAAGTTCCAAAGCACCCAACAGCCAGCAGCCTCTCAGTCCCTTTCGTTTGCAAAACCCACTGCTGCATATGGCTGAAATAGGAAGCTCTGGCACGTTGTCAAGGCATGCAGCCAGCCAGCAACTACGACATGGCCAAGCTCCCCTTCTCTAGAGCCTCACACAAGTCGTAGAGTGGCAGGTCTGTTTGTGGTGGGTTGACAGGCAGGATAACTTTTGATCCTTGTCTCTACTTGCTGAGCTCTCTCATGGTCAAAAGACCCCCCCAGCATAGCCAGGAGGCAGGGCAGTTTGTGAAAGCAACAGAGCAGTGATAGGGATATAGTTATAATTCTCCTGTGACTTGAAGCAAACATATTTTATTCCTGCTTTCGTATAATTTTTAAAGTTCTCCTATCCATCAGGAAATATATCAGGAGTTTTTTTTCTTTCATCCAAATGAGCATTTTCCCTTAATACTTTCTGAAGTAAGGCTTGAGCTTATTTCAGCTCCTGAAAGCACCAGCTGCCCTCAGGAAAGCAGGCAGTTCACTTATTTTCTGGCTGTGGGAGATGATGCTGCTTTTATAATGAGAGGTGTACAGAAAGAACAGGATCTGTTTGTTACTTCATTCCACAGCTTTTGCCATAATCCCCATTGAATTCTGAGCATGTCTGCTTTATCCCTTGTCTTCTTCCCATTCCCTAACAACCTGGTTATAACAATCATACTTAAAACCTAGAAGACCTGAGCAGAATTACATTGTCGTGATTCCAGTTTGGTGACATTGCCCGGAACAACACACTCTGGTTTGAGATAAGGTAGGAGCTTAGGAAGCTAAACCTGTGTTGTGCACAATTCAAAGATCATGGGCCCTGCTGTGCTTTTCACAACAAAACATAGGTACTGACTTGAAAAAGACTATGTACATTGCACTTCTCAAACAGCAGCCTTCAGGACATCACCCACACTTCCTTTGCTAGATATAGAAAAGAAGGCAAGACCAGACTGCTGTGAAGCAGACAGGAGTTTTCCTATTGACATCAGTAGGGATCCTGCCTTTAAGTATCTTATTGCTTCTCTATTCTTTCTTGTATAGCAACTGCAAGTACCAATAGCATTTTAATTTTGACAGAATACTTAAAACTTTCACTTTTCAATGAGTGCTATCATCACCAACTTTTCCTAAGCAATGACTCCTACTGATGAGCATGTTTATTAATTAAAATTTTTCCTAATGGTTCTGGAAATTTTGCCTGATCAAACCTTTTCTCAGCATCAGATTGAGTTTTCTAAGGAATCAAAAGGAACAGAAGTTGCATTTTCCTCATGCTGTGTTCATTACAAAGGTCTTCATTTAGCAAAGTGCCTTCCAGCTTGGAGTATATGAGCAAGCCCACTGAGACTAATAGGATTACTCCAAGCTCATAAGGCATGCTCTTATGTAGCTTGCTGAACCTTAAATGAGGCATTATGTGATTGAAAACCCTCCAAAGGAGGTCCAGTTTGATCAGGTGGAGTATAACGTACAGCCAGACCCAAAACATGAAGTCCAGCCTATATGGTATGATCATGTGAGGGAGGCATGTCACTCTCAGAGGAATCCACACTAGAAAGCACACATATGTATGGGTCACATGCCCTGTAAGGGCATGGCTCTTGTTTTTTGAACAATGTGAAGTTCCTTCCAGAGAAAAGTTGGCTTGGAGGATTCTTCCATGCCATGCAATATAGATAGTCAGGTAAAGCTTTTACACATCAGCTGACCCCACTCCTATTCAGTTTCCTTACATTTTTTTCAGTGGCAAGGTACCTTCTGGTTAGACTATCCAAAACCACTGGAAAACTCTCTGGAACAATTCAGACTGCAGTTCTGTAGCATGCTCACTTCAAAATAAAAAATTCAGAAAGAGCTACTGTTATTAAAAAAAAAGGAAGCCTGAAGCAACATAATCACTAAGTTCAGGCCCTGCAGCACTACTCCCTGAGCTCTGATCCTGTCAGCACTCTCCTGCTGTGCCTCAGCAAAAGCAGATCAGGATGCAGTTGTGGAGTCTCTGATGAATGCCCTGAGGCTAAAGAAGTTTTGCTGATGATTCATTAGCACATTACTCTTAAGTCCAGCAAAGTGTATGAGAAGTACTGTTCTTCAAGCTGAGGTTCTGTGTAGACCCAGTGGTCAGTAAAAGGTCTGATATCATTTCCCAAACTGGATAAAGGATTTGGATTTTGATTTTCCAGAAAAGAAACCAAAAAACCCCAACATTGAAAATTTTCTCATTCTTTCTTCTGCATTTTTTCTATGACATTTTCCATATTTGTGTTCATCTCTGCCAAAAAGGTGTTGGCAACCTAGATATCCAAGAGGACAGCTATCTATCCTTTTAAATCCTTCTAAATTTAAGAATTCTATGCTCTTTAATGTCAATTCTAGTACATCCAAGTGGGAATAAAGCATGTTCTCAGACATTTTCATTAAGAGCATTGCAGGTATAAGATTTACATGCCATTGTATTCAGTATGCTTAGGAAACAGATAATCCTATTCATCTGGCTTTGCCTTATCAACTTAAATAGTTTCTCACGTACCAGGTGTCTTCAGTAATTGAATAGTGAAATTGTAAAGTGCATACATTATTAATGCTTCTAGGAATAGACCTAGCACTTCATAAAACAGAAGGAGTAAAGATTTCAAGGTGGTGGCACAGCTTGCTTTTAACAGTAGTGAAAAAACCTATTGAGGAATCTAAAGCAAGTTAATACTCCATTGAATAAGAGAAGTAGCAAGCTAAGCTACTTAGAATATGGAAATATCCCAAAGCACACTTCAAGAAAGAAGCCAAACATTTTGTAGAAAACTCCATAGTTACAGCTAACCCAAATGAATGGTACCCAGAAGCATAAATGAAACAACCTCACTAAGACATCCTATATCCTCACTAAGATGTCCACTTGGGTTACATCCACAAAACTTCTGAACAATACAATTTCTCTCCAGTACAAGGCAAAATTTCTCAGAAGCTGGCATCAGGCTTGCTGTACCAACAGAAAGAAGCTGGTGCATCTTGATCCTTATTAAATTCTTCGTGTAACTGAAGTGATTGAATTCCCTTGGACGCCAAGGAAAGTATATCTCCTACATGATAATCTAGTTGCAAGCAACCCAGTAACTCACCCTATATTTTAACTCCAACTAACAGTGGCACCAACTGCTGCTTTGGTCTTCCATATAAGGATCTGCTGACATTGCATGGAAAACAAAACACAACCCAAACAAGCTGTTCAGTGAGCAGTGAAACCAGTGAAGGTGGGTATCCTGCACCTGTAGGATGAGTGTCCTGTGCTAGTAACTCCTGCACATCCACAAACCTCTTTTTCTCTTGGACAACCCTGTCTGGC
The DNA here is from genome assembly GCA_038380795.1 of Pyrocephalus nanus. NCBI lineage: Eukaryota > Metazoa > Chordata > Aves > Passeriformes > Tyrannidae > Pyrocephalus > Pyrocephalus nanus. Next base: position 18,525,333 of record CM076264.1, on the reverse strand, counting down.
AGAAGCTACTCCACACTGTGGCTAATAGAGAGCGAAACTCATGCAGATTACACTACTTGGTACAAGCAAGACAGCAAGTGAGGTAGCTATTGCTTAATAAGTTTTAATGGCTAAATTTGGCAATTCAGTGCCCTCAACAAGGACATTAGTTTGCATAGCTGACCTCTACCATACACCAGTTGTCCCGAATCACATAGGAACACAATGACTTTAAATAGCCCTATTTCCAAACGTGTCGGGAGAATTTTGAAATTACTGAAGGAATTGCCCAACCATGTTACCTGACTCCCTCCACTGGAAAGCAGATTAAACAAACAAACAAACAAATCAGGACTAAAGAACTAGATACCAGTTAGCTGAGAGCCTACTGATACCCACCATCTTGTACAACTAAATCATCCTCCCTTCACCATCTACTAATAGACACATTTGTGCACATGTATACACACATTTACTTCTAGTGTAATTTTTATTCCTCAGTCATACTTTTTGGTTGCTGATACAATATGAAACCTTCCATTTGTTTACAGCTTAGATCACAGATGCTTCTGAAGTGAAAAACTACTTGTCTTTGCAGAACAGCAACATATATCTCAGGTGAGCAACATGAAAAATAATTCATGCCTTTAATAAATGATAACCGTGTCAATTTTCTCTTATGGAAGAGAAGACAGTGACTAAACAAAGTCAGTCAGTCTAACAAAAAGGTTTATTGATTACAGGAACACTTTTTATATTTTTGTGATTGGATTTGGTACTGGGAAAAAAGATCCTGAGAGAGTTGGGGAGGTAAAAACCAAGACATTAAAGAAGAAATAGAAAAAATGAAAGGTAGGTTTCTTACCAGAGCAAGTAGACAAGGAATGATTAAGTGGGAGAAGAATTATAAGGAACAGCTAGCTTCTATTAGTGGTCCAGACTTGGACAACAACTCTGAAGCTGAGTAGGAAAGAGCTGAGGAACTCCAGAGGAGATGGTTCTCTGCCCTCAGCTCCCAGCACGAACCGCATACTGACATGTCCCCACACTGCCTTCTGCCTTCCCACAGGCTATAAAGAGCCTCCAAAAGGGTCTCTTCCATTGATACTAGGGAACGGATGATCTGTATAACAGGTTATCTTCAGAATCTCAAAGCAGACCCCCAAGTACTTTTAGAAAAAATGATTCCCTTTTTGACCTTTGACATTCTACGTCACATTCACTTTCCTGAAGCTGAAATGTGTTGTCAAGCACTGCCCCTCCTCATGAAATGAATGGCTCTGTATAAGTTCTCAGAAGTGTATAGGTCAAAGCTATGAAGAAGGAACCGGTATTTTGTTGCCAGGCAACTCAAAATAAGTGTCAATAATTAGAGCCACAAGGTACAATTTTCAAAAGCACCTACCTGCTTAAGGAGCTTAAGATCCATTTGTGGAAATCACTTAGGAGTCTAAATTCTACTGAAGATTCCTATTTGACTTAAGGATGTCTTTAAAAATTGCATTTTAATTTCAGGTAGTGCTTGAAACATGGGCCATGGGTTAGCATGAAAACATGACTAGGAATATAATAGGATTTTCCAAAGCATCTCACCCACTTCTGTGCTTTCATTTATCCCTTCAGCCATTTTCTACATCCTTTATTTATAAATCTTTTCCTCCATACTCCTTACTGGTATAGGTGTGTCCTAAAATTATATCCCCTTATTCTTGGAGTCAGATAGAATTTATCTGTGCATCAAACTTCTGTTTGATTTGATTACGGGTGTGTTTTTGTGCTGGTTGAAACAAGGGTTTAAGGAAGCTGAATAAAGCATAGTCTGATATGCCAATATATGACAGCTGGCTCCTGGTAAAACAATCCATCAGGTCCTTGCTTGTGCCCATTTGCAAAGATTGAAGAGACAGCAATGAGTTTCCAAAACACAGCATGGGGCTTTAAAGCCATAAAATCTACTCTACTGCTGTATACTCAGAGCGTTGTGGGCATGCAGGTATGTCAATTATTTTCCCTGACCAGCTTGTGAAACAAACAGTAATCCCTGAAACGCTCTGACACTGTACCTACACAGCTCCTGCGACTGAGAGGACGGCCAGGAACATACTGTATATTACCTTCCTACACACTAGTTTATTTATAGCATAATTGGCAGAGCACAGCTATTGCAAGAATAAAAATGAAGCAAATGCAAATCACTTTCTCCCCCCAAACACAAAGATCTCTCTGAAGCCACTGAGGCATGTGCAATACAATAGGTTCAGTCAGCTGGGATGATCCAATCGAGTTCGCAGGCAGCAGTTCCCGTCTGGGCAGACAAGTTACAGAAGGGCAGCAGCTACACCACTGAGAAATTTTTTTCAATAGACATAGGACTCACAATCCATGGCCTTAAGATTCTCATGCAGTTTATAAGAAGGGTTGAACTCATGTTTAAGCCTACATCTTCAATTTTGTCCCAAAGACAAAGGGGTTGGTCACAATCATGAGGGTTTAAGTAACAGTGGAGATGGGATGCCAAGATTCTGTACAGCATTCATAAAAGCTCTCAGTTCTAGTGAATTTTCCTTCTCTTGCTAGAGCTGATAAACATATAACAATGGATCACAAAAATGAGCAAGTCTCCTTCTCCATCTAGTCTGGCATTTACATACAGCTGCAAAGATAGATAGCGAGAAGGTTTAGACCCAGCTGGCAGAAATGTCAGGTCTTTCAGCTCTGTATCTCTATTACATCAAATATAAACAGCATTAGCTTCTAGCTGTGCCGGTCCTTGGGAAATGCAAGTATTTGGATGAACTAAGATTGGGTAAATGTAAGCCTGGACATGGCTGAAGAAATTAAAAGGAAGCAGGAGAAAAGGAGGAGCCAAAATTAACTTTAAAAGGCTATGAAACACCAGCTATCATGAGATAAATCTTGGTTTACATGTGTCTGATTTTAAGATGACTAGAAACTGCTTTCTGAGCTCTCTATTCACGAGTCCTGTCTACAGAGGACCAAGACAACACAACCACTCTTTAAACAAAGATGGACAAGAAAATCTGCCCACTTATTATCTAATATTAGTTTGAAAACAAAAACCAGGGTATGTAACCTTCAGCAATCCATTTGGGCTCAAAACACCTTCCATATTTAATAATACAGGCTGAATCTTTCTTCTTTTGACTTGCTTGTAATGCCTTCTCACTCAACACGGATGCCAAGCTAAAGTATCTGTCCCAGAGACAAGTCCTCCAGGGACTGTTCTTTCCTCAAGGGAATGCTTTGCCCTACATGATCAGAGCATGTGTACTATGTAAAGAAGTTGACATGATCTTCATGCATCTGCTGTTGTTAGCAGCTTGTAAACACAAGAGTTTCCTTGACAGTTTGCTATTACCTATGAAACCCCCTTCTGCAGTTGGCTAGAAAATTCATGAGCTTCAACATGCTCAAGAAAAATGAAAGTTCATTTCAGAGTGCTCTCAAAGTTAAGAGCTAAAAATGTAGGACATCCCCAAATTGAAGCCCTTAAAAATTAGCTAAGGGCAAGCAAAGTAGAGAAGAGTATTCACATAGAGCTTCTGTTTGAATGGTCACATAGTGTGATGGTGTCCTGAGGAGGGTACAGACAGACTGACAAGTATTTGTTTTGATCCAGCCTCAAACTACAATTGCTTCATTTTCTGATATCCTGGACAGAGCTATAAATAAAAGATAAACGGGATTTTGCAAGCAAATTGTTGGTTTTTTTTTGTTGTTGTTGCTGTTGTTGCTTTGTTTTTCCAATATGGGGCTCCTTCCATTTCCAAACTCTGACATCTCCTATGCAAAGAAAAGCCACAGTCAACTGCAAACACATGCATGCATACATACTTTGTCCCCTAGCACTGAACATGGGAAACCTGGAAATCATTTCAGGGATCATTTTTGCCTCCTTCAGTACAAGCCAATAATTTTCACATCCTCACACTTCCAGGACCACAGATCCAAGAAGTCTGAATACTCATCAGGCTAGTGGGACATGTAGCAAACCCTCAGAGCCACCTCTAGGTTCTACCTGGCACAAGGAACTCAAATGCTCCTGCTCCAGAAAGTCCTGTCACTGACTTCTACAGAGCTACTGAGCCTGGCGGTTTCAGTCAGATAGTCAAGAAATGAGTCTGGAAAGGAGTTGTTGGAAAGTTTTGGGTTTTTTTGTAAAACTAAATGCTGTGAGGCTTTGAATGGAGATTCACCTACCCAGCTCTAGATCTCATCTCAAAGAGTGTGTTGCCGTGACCAAGCAGTTTACTTTCAGTTGTTTTCTAGCGGCTTTGAAGAGCAGCCTTCTCAGCACAAAAGGCCCAGGAAGACTGACACTGCTTGGACTCAGTTCAAAGACTACAAGAGTTCAAAGACTCAGCTTTCTCCTACATATGGTCTTTTCAGATTGCAAAAGGCATATTCCTCAAACAGCGGATGGAAAGTTGCTCATCTGCTGCTAAAAGTATTCTGTAAATTAGCTGCAAGCATCACTTCTCAGAGAAGCTGAGCAGAGGGAAACCGAACTTGGAGAGTAACTGGGTGTTGCTCTAAATTCCTCTTCTTGAATGAAACCGTTAATACTCCATCATTTTCTTTCAATATTAAGTAAAGAAAAATGAGAACTGAAATGCCTAATCAATTGCTCTATGTACCTTCAACTAAACTGAGAGTAAGAGACAGACAATAAAGCATACTTGGCCATACACTGCAAAACAAATAAATGAACAGAATTACTCTCTGGAAAGCCATATTTATGTATAAAGTTGCTTCAAGAGCTTCAAGGCACTTTGATCAAAATAACGTTATTAATAGAAGTTCTTTCTGACCCCAAGCTTTGTACACAGAGTTTCAAGTTTCAGAGAAAAAACATGTCTGACAAAAACAAGCAACAGATGTCATTCACATAACACTCTGGAATTTATATCTGCTTTCAATGTTTGCAAAATAGTAGGCCCTTCTTTCCTAGGGTAGGCATTTGACAAACTAATCGTCAACAGCAATGTCCTCATCTGCATTCTTCAATATGACCATATGCTACCCCTCATGCATTCCTGAAATAGAGCACCCACAAAGAACTTTTCAGTGTGAAATCCCACTCAAGGTTAATTCAAACTGACTGTCAGCCTGAGAAGTTTTATGACTTTTCAGGCTTTCTGTAGGACAGTCCACTGAGAATCCAGAACAGTGTCTCTTGGGTAAAAAAAAAAAGCATTATTCAAATCGATGTTAGTCACTGGACTCCTGCACACAACGGCTGACAGCTGTATTTTAACTTAGGGAAGTTTCACTTAACATTAACCTTCTCTTCAGGAGGTCATGGCTAGCTCAGCATGACAGTCAAGATTAAAGAAACAGCAAAACCCCCTCAGAGATGTCCAAAAGAAGTGTTTCTAGAGAAATGCAGTGAAACAGGACCAAAACAGAAACCCTCAAAGCAAACCTCACACTGTTCGCTAAAGGACTAGCTCTTCTTTGTTTACTGAATAAATATGTTCCAATCTACTGATCCGTAAATATACAGAAGCTTTTCTTAAAAGGAGAAAAAATAATCCTTTGTACTTACGTGCCTCTAGTTGATCCCCACCCCAGGGGATTAAACACATTTCTCTCAGTTACAGCCACACGGTTTCACAATGAAATGGAAGTTAACAATAAATTCACAATTCAGTTTTCCAGGCCAACCTACAAGCAATCATGTAAGCAAGTGGTGTAAAACTAGAATTATACTCAACAAGCTAGTTATTAATAGGAGACCAGGCAGTTACTTGAAAATGTGATTAAAGAAGTCAACAAGTATTCCTGTCCCTCCTTGTATTTTCAGCTTACCTCAAAAATGCAGTCCTTCCTTCACATCTATACTTATAAATGCCTCATGTACTTAATATCATTCAAACCAAGTCCTATCTACAATATAGGTGTGTACATATGTATGTATTTTCCCACTTAAATGGTAACATTTAAATTAGCAACTTTCTCCTCAGCTGGTGAGGGACATGGTGACAGCAGTGATGACTATGGTAATTTCAGGGGCAAAACACCCAAAGGAGCTAGGTTGGAGATTCCTGGAGTCAGGAATTCTGTTTTGTTAGGACACTAAGGCCTATCTTGGGAAGCAGTAGAAGACCCTCACCTAACATTCTGAAACATCCCTATTTGTGACTGGTTTTGAGGCCTCATTCAGGTACTTCAAAAGCCAAACCTAAAACTCTGCTGTTTGAAGAGATCAACATTTTATACATTGACCTTTAATTCCCTCCTTTTCTTAGTATTAAATGCTTCTCAATCGGATTTAAATTTACTTCCAACGTCATCTAGACTAACGAAATTAGCTACCACTGCCTTAACTTGATATTCAAGCACAACGTTATTTTAATAAATGTCAATGAGCAAATTAAATATTTGAATTTTGATGTTGGTCTCCAGAAGCAGAAGAGATTTAATGCTCGTCTAAGGAAAAGCATGATTAACACTCAGGTCAGACCCAACCAAAAAAACCTGATGGGTGTTCAGCACTGACACATTCCTGGTTTCTTTTGGAAGCGCTAGTCATAAGATCTGTTTGCATATAAACACATGTGGCAAAAGTGACAAGCCAGTCATGTATAATTTAAATATTTGCAGATTACTAGAACGTGGTTACCACCGAATTGGTGACGTAGATGCTGTTGCTATGGGATGTGGTTTGACATCTTTATAACATAGGAGGCATTTTTCCCACCAAGTAGGTCAAAGCATGTGTGAAGTTGCTTTGTAGTAATGGAGTTTTATATTTCATTTGTCTGTGGCCAAATTCAGGACATTAAAAAAAAACCAAACCTTGACCTTAGACTGCCTTCACTCCCCATATGTGTTCTATAATGATTTATAGTAGCTTGGATAGTTCTCCAGTATATGCCAGGTGGCGACACGTCCTATCCACCAGCTATCTTTGGCAGGTCTGCTCATAGTATTCCTGGCTTACCTGGACCCTTTGACACCTAGCATTACAGGTGCAGATTAGCTGTTCATAGAAACAGTGGCTGTCCTGCTCTGTGGGGCAGCCCACAGCCTGGTCAGAAGAGGAACAGATTGCTGACACAGTGGAGCACAGGCACCTGGATCAGCTGCACTAGCCTGGTGGTCTTATCACATACAACAACGTGACACAAATCTGGCTGGAAGGACTAGCATTGTAGCACTTCAGCCAACATAGAAGGGACTCAGCAGGACCTTGGCAAGGCAGGTCTGCAGTTTTAACTTCCTCAATCAAGCCCAGAAGGCCAATATTACTCTGAACACAGACAGGAAAGGATAAACAGGGCACAGCAGAAAATGGAAGAGAAGCATTTGGGGTGGAGTTCAACACATCATGCTGTATACAGAACTCACTAAATGAACATCCTTTCTAATGCATTCTCTCTATTACCCCTCCCACATTAATCAGTAAGCACTTCAAAGTCAAGACAAAGAGATGCAGATTTGATCAGATCTTTGATTATCTTTGATAGAAGAGGGCAAACAAACACAAATCCCCCAGACAAGGTAAAACAAAGGTCTAATTGATATTGTAAACAAATAAATGGGAAAATGTGGCACTACAAAGTCTGGATTCCATTTCTGAGGAAGTTAACAAGTAAAAAGAAAGCACTTCACCTGGAAACCTCCATGACCAAGGCACATAAAGTCAGTCATTAGCAGTTAATAAATTGCAGTCTGGATACAAAAACCTAATGAAAAAAAGCTGAGTGCAAGATGAGGTAGTGCCATCCTGAATATCATTGTGCAAGTTCAAGGACTCCACACATCACTATTCCTCACCTGGTGCATTCCGTAATAATGACCTGGGGCCTTACTATTAATTACTGCTGCTCCCAAGTAATCACTGGGATAACATTTGTGGGAAGTGGCTGTAGTGGTGAGAAGCCACTGGACAGTGCTGCAGCCACAGACAAGCCCTTAGGAAGACTAAGGACTGAAAGAACAAAGACCAAAATAAACCCAAACCCTGGCCAACTTTGAAGAGAAAAGAAAAAACCTCCCAGGAAAAGAGCTGTTTAGAATTCAAACACGAATTTCCCTGGATCTCAGTCCCTGTAATTCACCATTCAAATTGAGCAGACATATACAGAAAAAAAAGCAAATCTATGGTACAGTAAACATTTGTTTTTTATCCTCAGATAATCCTACCAATGTGTCATTGAATTCAGGGCACCAGGAAATTTTAAATTTCCCATTAGAGCTAATATTGTGGGCTCTGGGTTCAACCTGAACTTTCTGTTAAGAGACTGTAAATTCAAAGACTTCAGTGAAGTCATCTTGGATTTATGAAGGTATATTTGGCCTTTTGACTCCCTGAACTAAATGCCAATTGAGATAATTTTATGTGTTAAAAAAAAAAAAAAGAAAAAAGCTATGTTATGATCTTTTCAACAGCAATTTTTTAAAAAAGAAGCAATGGAAAGAAGTCTTCAGAGAAAACTACTATTAAAACAGCATTAAAGGAGCTGAGAAATGAAAAAGAAAGTAAAGAGCTGAAGGATGCTCAATTAAGAGACGTTCTGATATAAGCTTTGTTATGAACAGCACTGACAGAAACTGTGGTATCTGACTGTTAGGGAAGGTCTTATGAAAAAGTGGGGAATTGCAGAGAAAATAGGCAAGCAGTTTTACTGTTAATTTTAATTTACCATGCCGAGATTTAACTAGCTTCCCTGAGTGAGAATTGTCTAAGAGCTTCACCCTCAGAAATAAGGGGAAACAAGCTAAGGTAAAGACAAAGACAACTAGAAAACAGGATGGAGAAAACATAAAAGATCTCATGTCATAACAGCCTCAAATCTACCCATCTGAGCAGTGCCACCAAGAGACCCTAACACACTGCTTTTCCTCCAGAAACAGAACACACAAAAGACACAGAGGACTATTCTGCGGGAAGCATTAGGTTGGTTTCAGTGAGGTCTCCACGTCTGTTACAAGCTTCATTACCTGAGTGCCAGAGATACAATATTCACTCGTTACATCCCATGTCAGAAATCTGAAGCTGTCAGACTAAGATGCGAGGAACCAGGTGTTTAAGAGTCCAGGACAGGGAACTATTAAGTTCCCAGATGGAAGAACTCTCAGGATACTCTCACTCTTCCAGCAGTTCTTTGCCAATCACTGAGCACCTTCTAGCTATAGCAACAACCAAGGCAGTAATCCTCATTTAGCAGGTTGGTTGCCCCATCTGATACTGAAAAAATTACCAAACACCCCTATATCACCTTGTATTTAATTGGCTGTGTTGATTTTGATCCTAACAAAAAGCTATAAGGGATTAGAAAGCCACATGAAGAATGCAGTTATGGCGAATCTAAATTCAGCATCCTCCTGGGCACTAATAAGTTAAAAAGAACATGTGAAAGTCTTCTGATTTTGACTAACCAAAACACATTGCAAAGCTCATACCCACGTATTTAATTTATTTAGCACTGCATTTAAAACTCCTTGAAACTCATGTGTCATTTCAAATTAACTCAACTATATAATAATAGGCCAAACACGTCAACTGCTGGAAAGTCTCACAGTGCCCTGTCTATTTTTGCTTCTTTTAGTATCCTTAATAATTTAAAACACCATCATTCATAAAAGCATGTTACTCAAATTTTAGCAAGAACAACCCCCTCAGAGGCCAGTATTTGGTAAGATTCTGTCATACTCAGTTCAGTTTAATTGAACAGCAGTAATGATTCCTTCCAGCACCAAGGATATGACAAGCAGATATTTGAAATGGAGCTCAGGATCCTGACTGCAGATTACCAAACTGTGATCTATCTACAGTTGGTCTATTTTTAAACACTTAAGAGTAACTTTGCATCTGAATAGGGTTTGTTTGTTTTTGTTGTTTTTTGTTTGTTTGTTTTTTTGCCAGAGGAAAGCGTCCCTGGGCAGCATGTTTAATACAATTGAGTTTGTTGATTTGTGATTTGTTATTCCCCTTATTCTAAGCTCTCTGCTCTCTGACGCATTACTTCCTCATGGGCAATGCCCACTGAGTACATAAAGCTGTGATTCAAGTTACTTGGTAAATGCTGGTTTGATCCCAGGATATTTGGTTGAAACACCTGCCACATAAAAATAATTTGCATCTTTCCTGATGCCAGAAAAAGATCTGTTACTGTGGAAGCTGAAGAGTAGCCAATTCCACCTACATACATCCACCTCAACTTAAGAACAGAATGAGTAAGGTTAATATGATAGTCATCCATTTTGATGAAGAAGAACAAAAAAACCTTTGGATCTAATTTCTCCTGACTTCTTAGCACTTTATATGTTCTAGATGAGGCCAGAAACTGGGCCATTTGCTAGGTCTGGCAGGGTACTCACACACGTCAAGACAAATTGCAGGATTGTTATCCATCCCCTCTGACTTCAACAGCCTGTGAAATAATCCTAAACAATCCCAGGGGAGTGGTGGAAATTTACTACTTGGACATATCAGAATGAGGAGTGCTATGGATGAGAGGCCGGATTTTAAACATATGTAAAAAGCTACAAAAGCTGAAAGATGCCAAATATGAAAATCAAAGTCACTGATAAGCCTCACTCACATTGCTCAAAATCTTCTGACTGCAGGAGTGAAAGATTTCCAGCCCCAAATACCTCCTAGTCTCAACAAGATTCAGAAAAAAAAGTTTGATCAGTCGTGTCAGTGCTGTGTCAGGAGCATGGACACAAAGATTTTGGGGCCAGATTTAGGGTATTCAGGCACTGAACTGCTCATAATTTTGAATGAAAGGAATTTCCAAGTTCCCAAAGATTTTATTACCTGGTATACGCCTTCAAACACTACATCTTCTCCAACCCAAACCAGTGTTTCCTCCAAGCTTTCACACATATCTTTGGAGCTTGAATAACACCAGTGTCTCTGCATTCAACCTACACTACATATCCTGCATATACACCATTGAAGCAAAACTTCCAGGAGATGGCTGGAATTTTCCTGAGCACTACTTATTTGCATTTGTATTCGTATTCATTTGAAGAGCTCAGGAGGGTTTTTGGTCTCCAAAGTGAAATTAGCTGTGAATTAAATATAAAGATGAAAACATGGAACACACTAATATTGTGCTGCATATAATAGAATAACCTTTGAGGGATAAAATGCAGAGCACAGCACTTATGTGTACTACTGGCTCAGGTTTTTGTTTCAGGATTTCTGTTTTCCATCCAGCTCCTTCATGGAGAAAATTCTTAACATTTGTCACTTGGCCTAGATCAACATTTACCAATTTACTAAGACAAAGTCAATGGATTAGTTTTCTTCCATTTCTTCCACCGGAAATACTGTTAAATATTTATCAGTTCAGTGATTAAAAAAATAAATTCATATCTACAAAAAATTGCACTGTCCTTACAATAAATGAAGAATTAAGCAAAGAGGGAAGAGATCCTGAATAATTTGGGGATTTTTAAAATTTGTTTACAATTTCTGAGATTAAATCACATGATGTACATGCAGGAGTTTGCACAAGCAGCACTTTAGCTAGAGATCTGTTTTCTTAGCAGATTGATTCTCAGACACTGACTGAGAGAGCTGGACAGGGTCTAGTACCCACAGTGGAACACTAGCATCTGATGACATATTACTGCTAGATGCTGTTATATTGTTGAATCTTTTGGTTGAAGACCTTCAAAGGGTAGGTCTTTATCTTTTACAATGCATTGATAAGGAGAAGTCCACCAGATACTTCTAATAGGAGCCATTCTTTCCCTTTGGGGCAGCAGATATATTATGGTACTGGACTGCACCTTTAATTCACAGGGCTTTTCTTACAGTGGTATCAGTGTGACTGTAAGCAAGTATTTGTGAATATTCTGTATAATGCAACATTATCCATTTCCTTGGTATCTTAGTCACTGCCTAGGACCTGCTTCTCAAAGTTCTCAATTCCTTCAAACTCTTGCAAGCACTTCTGGAGGCAGAAGTTCCCTAAAGGTGGCTTGGGTTGGGTATTTCCTGCAGGACAATTGCACCAGCCTGAGGTACCACTATAAATGTGTCCACTAGCCTTGCTAATAGAGAGTGTGCAGCCAGTTCAAAAGAAGTTGTCCAAAATAGTGCATACCAGAATAGGACCCAGCTCTGCAAAGTGCACAAGTTATCCAGAACAGAGGCACAGTAGCTGTACCTCCACATTGACATCCCAGCATACACTAGCAGACCATAACCCTGAGGTGGGTCAGACATTGAGAATGGTAAACATTTATAGCCTGCCAGAAGGTGCTCCAGACAGAGAGATGGCTTAAAAGATGCCTCCTTCCATTGAATTTCTCCAGTATCATTGCTGATCTGCTAAACCTTCTGTTGGGTGACATAATTCACTTGAAAACATCAACACTCGTTACAGCATTAGAAGATGACAAACACTCTTTACAGTAGGACAACATAAAAGACTTAGGGGGTGCTGTCAGTCATGTCTGAATTTGTTCACATGGGGAGGTGGGAATAACAACCCAAACAGTACTGAAAGGAAGAAAAAAATCTTTTCTATTGGAAAATTTCAAGAAACTCAAAGTATTTTAGTAAATAGAAGTACTTTGATTTAATGATTTCATTCACACAAAGCTATTGCTTCTTATCCAGCTATACTAATGTTCATGTCTATGGTAGAAAAACAGGGGAGAATTACAGCATCCCTAGGGATTTTTTATGTCTAAGGGCCTTTGAATATTTACTGCCACTGAAATGCAAAGTGCTAGTGGTGAAAAAAAGGATGCTTTAAATTCAATGCTTCAAAATAGTACATAATGTATACTCTGAGGTTGTGCTGGTCAAGCTGCTATCTACAAAGCTTTCCAAAAGCCATCAGTTGCCACTCTATACACTTATTACAGGTGGCAGCGCTCTTTGATTTGTTCTCAGTATGCATTACCTTATGTTTTCTTACAGAAGCTGTAGCTGAACAAGAGGGAACACGTTTTTTGCTTTGTTCTGGCTGCCCCAGGACCCATCCAACAGGCTGGAATCAGTCCTTTGACCAAAGGACCTGCGACACCAGCTTTAAAGCAGACTGAATGGACCCAATTGTTAAGAGCCACAGTGCCATTCCATGCTGTGAAGTCCCACATCTGACCCTGTGCCCAGCTTGTTCAGTTTCTTGGGAAAGAAAAAGCAAAATCCCACAAAAACAAACCAAAAGAGCCCACAGTTTTCCACTGGCCCAGCAAGCTGAACAGGTGCAAGTACCATGTGGCCAGGGAAAAGTATCAGAAGGAACAGGATTGCTGTGATTACGGTGATGTGTACTACTATGGATTTCCAGCCTTAATATACTCAGTTAGGTGAACCTGACTGGATAAATCAGGGAGAGAGAGTCACTAGCTAGGAAAGTTGGAGTCTGTGAGGGGAACAGGGAGTAGCTGATATCCAGTACTTGTATAGCTAAACTGCAGGGATGACTGAAAGAAGAAACAGAACATAGGAATTTTGTTAAAAACAAAAGGATGCCCCAGAAAACTCCTGGACTGGAATAAATGTCTTGGCCTGAAAGGGCTCTGTGGACAAATCAGAGATTTACTTTCTAGAATTTAATTTACCACATCCAGTCACGAGTCCTGAGAATTATAGGATCAAAGAGGGGAAAAAGCAAGGAGGAGATGACTGAGGCCAAGGAAAAGAAAATATTAGGCAGGGGAAATGGAAGAAGCAGCTAATAGTACAAAACTGGAAAAAAATAGACTCAGTACAAAGCTTGACTAGGAGCAAGATTCTTAATTAATCATTTCCTGTATGGGGTGTCTTCTCTTCCTCTTTTCACTTAATATATTCTAAATCTGCCCCAAGGATGGGGCAGTGCATGTGTGAGAGTCTCCTGCTGAACTTTCTGTTTATCAGCTCCAGGGCATCATGCCTGCAACACAACCGTATACCAACATGCCTGGTTTGACAACATACACCCCTGTATTATGTTGGTCATATTCTCACCAAATGTCCTCAAATTCCCACTAAGAACAGGCAATTAAAAGTCAACTTTCCAACCTGTCCAAGCCCAGACTGGTTAGGGCATTAGTGTGGGATGCAATCAGCTCAAATTTATATCCCTGGCTGAGCCAGACCAGGAACTGGCCCCACATCTTCCTGTTTCTGTTAGTTTCCCAGGCCCTGAACTGTTTCAGAATAAAGTCTCTCTTCTAGCCCTATCAGAAAGTATCCCCCCACACCCTTCTCTGCCAACCGGGAAATATTTCCTGAAAACACTTTTGTCACAAACATTATTCATCAATCAGGAAAGTTGCCTGATTTTTGCTGAGCAGAAATATTCCCAGCAATATGCTCTAGTCTGTCCAACCAACAGATTTACCTTACCCTGTCTTCTCATCTACTTCGTACCACTGATTTCTGAAAGTCTCTCATTGCCAGTATTTCCTTCTTGCAGATGGTCAGTAAATAGCACACAAATAAAAAAAAAACCCTTGAATTTTCACATTTTCCTCTCCAGCAACTATTTATCCTGTGTATCAAACACATCTTTGATTACATTCTTAGTGGGGCAATAAAATTATTGCCTCTTATTAAAATCTGATGACATACATGGGAAAAAAAAAGTGAGAATTGCACAGCATATCTGTTGAAAGAATTGTTATAAACTCAACTGTGATGACTTTCCAATAGAGAAGAAATATTCTGAAGGTGGAAAACAAGTCTGCCCAAAGGCTGCTATTAAGAGTGCTGTGGCTTGTACCAGGCTGCCTTTTTAAAAGTAGTAGGTTCCTGCACTGAATTTTGATCTTCACTCATAGGGTTTTTTTAAAAATCATGCTCCGTCTGGAACAATAAATTTCTCTTACCTCAAACATTAAACCTTCTTTAATCCTACAGACTAAACAACAGGTGGTAGATTATTTTTCAGAATTAGCAGCCAACTGCTAGAGCAACTCTCAGCCCAATTACTTTGTTTTGAACTTCATGGCTTAGCAGCAGCCTACATTTCTTACCAATAGAAACCAATGCCAATCCTCCAAGACATGCTTCCCTGTTACCCCAGTCCCTCCAAGGTGAAGACAGCTTCATAGCCCTCATGCTAAAGGGAAATACACTTTTGGGCATTAAACCTCAAAATGTAGTAGGATTTCCGTTGCAATATATAGGAGAAGTTTTTCAAAAGTATTCTTTTGGGATTTTCCTAATATTTTGTCCCACTGGGCATAAATCACCCCCCCCTCCCCCCCCAGAAAACAAACAAACAAAAACCTCCCCACCACACTTCCACTTAAATGGAATGTATTTAAACTGGCACTCAATTGAGACAGAGAGGACATTATTTTATCCATCTAGGAGAAAATATTAAAACAAACAAACAAGAAACCAAAACCAAAACCTATGTCAAGTTGACACTAATAATCAAACTGCAAAAAACCACAAAACCATTCTCCAAACGAAATGTACAGTGTCAGCTCAAGTCAGTCAATCATATGACTTGAATTGTTTTGTTCTAAATTTGATCAGTAATCAAAATAAAAATCACCAGTTGCATTTCAGTCTAGAAGACAAACTTTTCAGTCAGCACGTGCTGTTCTGAAAACACCTTCAATCTGACCTTTTTTTCTTTAATTTTGTAGATACTTCTGAAAACATGCCCAAGCTTCGTGTTTCATTAAGCCGAAATTTTCTGATTAAAAATATTTGAGAAAATCCTGACAAGCTCTAATGCAAAGCATATCTGAAAAATTCCAGTAGTGAGCAATTTAAACCACTATCCCTCATTTTTATAGATGTGTATGTTTCGAAGCAGCCGCTTTTACATGAATGGCCTTTAGGAGTGCTGCCATGGGAACAGGCAGGCTATCATTAGGGATTTGGAAGTCCAGACAACAGCTAAGCTGTGGGCATCTCCCTGCTGCCTCCTGCCCTGATTGTTTGGTGATCTGTATAAGGTAGTTACCTTGTTTGTCCAGAGTGAGAGCAGGCACCTCCAGAGTGTGTAATTCATCTCATCTATCAAACACTGATCTCATGATGGGACAATTCAGCCTCCTCTGCAACAATTATAGAAGGAGGGCAGATGCCTGGTTTGAACAAAGCGCCATAGCACTCCACAGCTCAGAGCAGAGAATGCTGATCCCTCCCTGTGTGGGCAGTTGGCAGAACTATCTATTGAAGGACAGTGTGCTCTCTCGTAGACTAATTACCCACAAGGCTGATTAAGGGGCAAGTGATTGCTTGAGAATTCCACACCTGATATTTAAGTGAAATAAGTGAAAGATAACAGGAAGAGACAAGGATATCAAATCTCAAAGTCTTTCTGACTATGATACATTTCAGTGAGAGCTTCCCTTCCATTTCAATTAAATCTACCACCACCCTCCCACTGAAAATATAGAGAATCACCTGCCTGGTAGAATTCACCACTAGACTTACAGATATCTTTAAAGTATTTTTAGACACAAAAATAATTAAGGCATCACTATATACTGGGTGTGTTAATTGAAAAATCAACTACACTTCACTTTAATTAGCAACTGTTAGGTATTTACTTAGTAGCTTGTCATGGTAGAACTTGTTTAGCTTGCTGCCAAAGATATTTTTGCCATGCATATTTTCCATGTTGGTTTGAAATAAGGGGAGGATGTGGTGCATTGCACAAAGATATGTACATTATGCAGCAGGCATAATTTCCAATATGATTCTAGGGAAGAGCAACAATAGAAGTGCCACGATTATTTTTGCTCTGCTCAAGCACACGACAAATTCCAAGCCTCCTTACAGCTGTTTGCCAAACCCATTACAGCTCTCCTCCCTGTCCAGCCTAACGCTCAGTAGCCCCTGCAATAATAGGCCCATCTCCAGAGCTGGTTCCAGCTCAGACCCACTCAACAATCTGCTACTTTTCTGCCCTCCTGGCTTGCTTCACTGACAGTTCCCAAAACACTCCTTGCTGTGTGCCCCTGCTGTATGTACACCGGTCCTACTCTGTCACACAGGTTGTTCAGCTTCCTGTCACACTTCTCCACCTTTTTTAGGACCTTACTGAGGTATTTGGTCAGCTGTACGCTATTTTTTTCAGGTGCCTCTATGCTTTCCAGTCTGTGTCCCTCTACATAGGGATCTATTTTATTCATGACAAAGGCCCTCCAGACATTGATCTAATGTTTTGGTTATATCTGCAGCTACAGAGATATCTGCTTCTTCCATTTAGTTCTATTTCTCCTGCTAACTCAGAGTCTCCTCTCTCGGCTTCTTGTGCTCCTGCTGCTGTCTGTCCATAACTACTACTCATTATAAGAGTCATAAGGATCTTCAATGCTTTTAACACTTTTTTTAGCAACTCAGCTCAGTATTTATCAGAGCTCTGTTTGTTCCTGCAACTATACAAGGGTCTTATTTATTCTCTTTGTTATCCCAAAGACCCATCTGAAAGGTTTTTTCTACTGGGATTCAGGAGATCAGACCTACCCTCTACAGAGTGAAACAAACTTTGCAAGAAAAGAGTTGGAGTGATTTATTCTCCATACCTGTTCTCATTGAGGCCTTGCCCCTGAGAATATCAATGAGCTGCCAATTACTACTCTATTGTCAGAGCTCAATGCCAATAATGTCAACAGTGAGACAGGGCTGTAAATCTCAATTTGATAGGTCAGGAAAGGTGTGTAGGGTTGACCTTGGCTGGATGTCAGGTGCCCTCCAAAGTCGCTCTCATCACTCCCTTTCCTCAGCTAGACAAGAAAGAGAAAAATATAATGAAAGCTCAGGGGTTAAGATAAGGACAGGGAGAGATCACTCACCAATTAACAGCATGAGTAAAACAAATTCAACTTTGGGAAAAAAAATTATTACAAATTCAAATCAGAATAGCATAATGAGAAATAAGAACAAATCTAAAACCAGCTTCCCTACACCCCTCCATTCTTCTTGGACTCAACTTTACTCTAAATTTTCTCTACCTCCTCCCTGCCCAGTGGTGCAGGGGGACAGGGAATGGGGCTTGTGGTCAGTTTGTGACATGTTGCCTCTGCTGCTCCTTTCTCCTCACCAGGAAGACTCACACTCTTCTCCCTGCTCCAGTGTGGAGTCCATCCCACAGGAGACAGTCCACCATTTCTCCAACATGAGTCCTTTCCACAGGGTGGAGTTCTTCATGAACTGCTCCAGTCTGTGTCTCTTTCCACAGGGTGTGGTCCTTCAGGAAGAAGCTGCTCCAGTGTGGGTCTCCCACAGGGTCACAAGTCCTGCCCCAGCATTGGCTTCTCTATGCACAGTGCCACAGATCTTGCCAGGAGCTTGCTCCTGTGTGGGCTTCCCACAGGGTCACAGCCTCCAGCTGGCATCCACCTGCTTCAGCATGGGGTCCTCCACTGGCTCTAGGTGGATCTCTGCTGCCCCGCGGACCTCCATGAGCTGCAGGGTCACATCCTACCTCACCATGGTCGTCACCAGGGGCTGCAGAGGAATTTCTGCTCTGGCTCCTGAAGCACCTGCTGTCCCTAGTCCTTCACTGACCTTGGTGTCTGCAGAGCTCTTGTGTCCCATATTTTCCCCTCCTTTCTGGCTGCAGTTGTTGTGCAGGGCTTTTTTGTTCCCCTTTGTTAAATACATTATCCCAGAGAGATGCTACCACTGTGAATGATGGCTTCATCTTGGAGCTGGCTGGCATTGGCTCTGTCAAACATTGAGGAGGCTTCTAGCAGCTTCTCACAGAAGCCACTCCTGTAGCCCACCCACTGCCATACCTTGCCAGGCAAACCCAGTACAAAAGGCCATAGGAATGCTTATGTGGAAAGTCAGGAAGCAACACAGGTCTCACACCACTTAAGTCAAAGCTCCAGAGTTACCTCCTTTCCTTTCTGTATCCAGTTCACCTGCAGCATCTTCTCTTAGATATTGTGTGTGTATTTTAAAAACTGTGCTGCTAAAAACCACCAGTTATTCAACACCCACTTCTTTAGAGCCTGCGCTTTGTCTGTGATATTTCTAGACAATAGCAGTAAACATTTAATTTTAACCTTAGAAATAGCAAAAGATCACAATGCGCTAAAGATTGAATGCAGAAACAATAACCCACAAGCACAATATTCAATTAAATTAAATGCCACTTCATTTGTTTTCTTTGATTTTTGACAGCTCAATACTCAATCTGGGGGAACTGTTCTTTGGCAAACATTTTGAGGAGGTAAACACATTCTACCAGCTTTTTCCTGTTCGAAGCATTCTTTTCTTATAGTCAGCATCTGCAAGAATGCAATTATCAGTTTCCTAAATGTACCTCCCCATCGGATTGCCTTCTTTTTGGAGATGGCAGGATGCTGCTGGCTCAAAAAGAATTTATCATAAGAAGAATTTTTATACCTCCAGGGAAAGCAAACATGACAGAGCCCAAGAGTGCAGAAGTTAAATATGCAGCAGAAAAGGGCATGGAAGTCTTAATCCACAGGAACATTCAGAACACAAAATCTCAGCAGGATCTTCTGTTCAACTCATAACTGATGAGAAAAATAGAGGACACTCCTGGACTACACATGCACAGCAAGTAGGTAATGCAGCCCTGTCTGAAGCCAGCAGATTGTGAGGGGTAAGAAAACCCACGCAATACTCAGAATGAGCTACTCTGGCCACTCATATGATGGCACTTTTTTTTATTTTTAAGCTAGCACAAGACACAACATCAAGCATCTAATGGATTTAGGCATATTCATTCCCAAAGGACTACTGAAAATCTGTCATGTAGCCCACATGCATATCCACATCAAATTTTGAAGTTCTAATAAGACTGCATAGGGCCCAAATACCAGAAAGAGATTTGGATGCTTCCAATGTCCTCACAGTAAATAGTCTATTGTGCAACTAACTGCTATTGCCATATGAAGACCTTCAGGTGAGGGTTTGTATTGCCATTATGTATCTTTATTACCTGCTAGGAGAGAAGCAATTGGACTTATAATTATCCATTACTGGTACCTGGATACATTTCCTGAGGGAAGCTTTCCACTAATTCATACTCTTGTCATGCTTGCTGCATCACATCTAATGTCATTTTTCTAAATTAGATAAATAAAATATTTATATTTGGTGACCTTGAAAAGAAATGTGGACCACTAGCTCAGGATGAATTTCCTGGAATTCAATAAATATTAATAGAATGCAACAAGCACCAGAGCAGAAAAAGAACGACTGATACACCTCTAATGAGTGTGGTGGCATTTATTATTTAAATGAACATTAGAAACACTCTTAGCCTTTTGAGGAATTCAAGCAGAAGTAGTAGACAGATGCTCCTGAATGCAGGAGATTAATCATTCTCTCTGTGCAATGCAGGAGCAATTAATTTGGGTTTTGTGTTGTGTTGTTTTTTTCTTTCCTTTTTTTTTCCCCTCCAGTAAAGAAAAGCAAATTAAATTTAAAATCTGGTTCTTTCTAGGTGTCTAACTTATCTAGCTGGAAGTACTGCTCTGGCTTTTGGGAAGGAAACAACACTTCCCACACAAACTACTGTGCATGGCTGCAAACAGTTTTGTTAATCCTCACAAGCAAACCATGTTTCAGAGTCAAGATGACGAGCATGCTGTCACAGAACAAGAAGCATTTTGACATGCTTGTACCAGAAACAGCAGTTGAGGTCAGGAATGGAAACTGCTGGATTCTAGGAGATCTCACAAGCTGTGTAAGAACAGATATGAAGGACTGGCTTTAAGACTGAAGTTTTATCGTGCTGGGATCTGGGTAACATTAACTTACCATCACTTAATTAAAATCAGTAGATCGTGGTCATATACACCAACCAAGACCATGGGAGACCATAGTAAAAGCTGAGATAAGAAAGAGTGGGGATATATAAGACAATTCTTCCCCTTACACCCACAGTGACTGGTCTCAGCATATGTCAAAAAACACTAGAAACCCAGGGTGACCCAACCTCATCCTCTAGTTAATTGCCCTTGCCTAACCCTTTGGTGTTGGTACAGCACCCTTGGTAGGGCAAGTTGGCTGTAGGGGCTACACCTCACCTCCAGAACTCAGAACTTGCAGAACATCCCCTGCCATAAAACAACATGCCAGAGGCATTGGCAGGAACATATTCTGAAGTCAGACAGAGGGTTTAAATTCCGTATTGTACATTTTGCATTTCATTGAACAAACACAGGAGATTTGTAACAATGAAGTTCTGATGCTAGTTACAATGTAATTCTGATTATTTCCAAAAGGATGAAAGGAGAAACAAAATTATGTCAATTATCATGCTACATAGCTATATAAAGCAAATATGATAATGAAAAAGAATTCAAATACTCAGCTGATATAATCTGTACTGCTTGGCATCTCAAAAAAATAAATTCCAAACTAAGAGACTGCTATTTAACACTGAAATTTTTCAAATCAGGATGAATGAAAATAGAGACAAAATTTAACATTTTTGTATATGTAAAGCAAGAGCATTAAAGGCTAAGTACTACTTGTTCTGATAAGTCTTTGTGAAAGTCAGGAGAAAGCTCAAGCTTTTAGGCATTTTCTTATTAAAGATAAATGCAGCAGAAGAAGCACATCTCATATACCTTGCTACTGCATGTCCTTAGCTTCACACCTTGATTTGCTGGCTGTTAAAAAAGAGGAGATCTTGCTTTATAGCTGACTTGTACGGTTTTGAAAGGTTATAAAATTTTGAGTACCCTGAAACCATCTTAGAAAAAGATCAAAAAAAAAAAAAAAAAAAAATCAGATGTTTGATGGGATAGTTACTCCACCCCTCCCTTCCCCTGAAGAGTTCTGCTAATAAATACGTATCTCAAAAGGCTGCAGATAGGAGGCCTTTCGCCTCCAATCTCAAATCTCAACCTGAGTCCATGAATATCCATATTCAGGGCTTGTCCAAGTTGGCAAATGGCATCCCTAATATGGGAGCTGGGACATGGAAATCCTAATGTCTTTTGGAGTTTTTTTTTTTTTTTTTTTGGTTTTTTTTGGGTTTTTTTTTGTGATAAAGGCAAGTTGGTAAGATTTTTTTTACAAGCTTCAGAGTTTAAAGCCAGAGCCTTATTTGGTGTGAAACAGCAAAGCAACTCTGATTTCTGATGAACTATTTCAATGAAGATTAGACAAGTAAATGAGCAAGTGAAGGGTAGCCTGCTTGCAGAGGAATAGCAACTAGAAAGAGGCTGACATTTGACTTTTAAGACTGCTTTTGTAAAGGTCAGGTCTAAGTGCCTGTACATTACATCATACTGGTTAAGGATCAAGTTTATTTCACAACTGCCTAGATAAAGTCAGATGTTTACTGCAAGGTGGATAATGATCACCTACTTGAATATGATGGAAAAACGCATTAGGTACTGGTAGGTCTCTCTGAAAAATAACATTGGAGCTGAGATGTTCCTTTCTCTTTCCTCCAACATTCACCACAACAGTTTAAGTGAGTTACCTATTAAAGTTACAGACCTAAAGTTCCTGAGACTGAATTTTTGAGTTCATGAGTTCATTATCAAAGCAAAGAGCATGAGTAGGAGCTGAACAGCTTGTTGAGCATGACTTAACACATTCTCTGATACTGCATCACAGCCACATATACAAACTAGTGAAATGTATATCCCTGTATATTTCTTGCTGCTAAACATAACACCACTACCTGGCAGCTTTTGCCACCACTCACTCCTGTGCAACACTGCATTTAAGCATCAGCTTCTCATTGAACAGGTGTTTACAACCAATTGATTTCAGTGCTTCCAACAACCACAGATTACAATCAAGAACATTTTAGGGTTTGGGGTATTGTACAGAAGTAGGTGGCTTGCACACTGTACAACAGACAGATCCTGCACAGAAAAGCGGAACTCCAAAGGTTTTGCTATCAGTCCCCAAAGTCATTTAAACAGAGGCAGTGATGAGAGATGAGTGAGCTGGCTTGCGTTCAAGTCCTCCTTCACCACTCACCTCTTCTGTGATCCTGGACAAATGATTTAGGATAATAGCACTGCTTTGCTTCCCAATGATGTTGCAAGAGGCATAGATAGAGTGGTGACTGAAGATCTTTCAGTTCAGCCTCCTACAAAGAGCCGACAGGTCATGTCTGCATCTGCAATTAAGAGATATCCTGTGGAATATGAGAATGTGAAAGGAAAGCACAGCTAACTGCTATTTTCCAAACTTCATCTTTTCATGGGATTGAATCGCCTTGATATTTTCATGCATCAGAAAAGAAAGTCGTGCCAAACACAGACCTATATCCCCATATTAAGAGGAGACAAATTCATTCTTTCTGCTTCAAACAAGAGGGTAGTATAGAAACCTCTATGAAGATTGGAAGGAGGAAAATTAATACTTAAACATTCACTTAAAAGTTGTTATGACAACTTCTACATAAGTATCAAGTATTTCTAGACAATTATTTCCTTTAGTAATATCACTTACCATAATGCAAACTGATATTTGTGTGTCTTACAATTAAGAAAAAAGAAAATGCCCTTATATCTCTGGAAGAACAGACCGCTGTTACTGTTGCCATGAGGTGCAGCTGTATATGGACACGAATACCTCTGCATTTCATGGAGTTGATACTCTTGGTATCATTCCATTTGTTCCTCCACAAGTGGCTGTTGCAGGTCTGCAGGAGGCTTTTTTGCCAGGCTAGTGTTTTAACTAGCTAAAAGGACATTCAAGCCCACTAAGGCTCTTGCTCACAGTTTAGACACAGCTAGATGAATCAGAGGTAGAAGCACTTCCAAATGAAGCATGATGTCTATTCAGTGCTGGCAATCAATGCTCCTGAATTACTCTGTGATCAAGTCTGAACTTCCCTGTTCCAGAACCAGGACCATATCATTCAGTCTCTATATCAACAAGTTTAGTCAGGTGAACATGTACCTGCACATGAGAATTTTCTCTCTAGCATCTGTTACAAATAAACATAGGTCAGGACCAGTTTCCAGTGAAGGTTTGAACAATCAGTTTTATTCAGAATGCATTGCTCTTATGACTAAAAAGTGATTTTGACCATGACACTAGAACCTAAGAATGGTGACTATAATGTC
The DNA here is from genome assembly GCA_038380795.1 of Pyrocephalus nanus. Taxonomy (NCBI): domain Eukaryota; kingdom Metazoa; phylum Chordata; class Aves; order Passeriformes; family Tyrannidae; genus Pyrocephalus; species Pyrocephalus nanus. Next base: position 18,501,375 of record CM076264.1, on the reverse strand, counting down.
CACAAAGTCTACATAGTTGTCTGTACTTAGACTTTACAAATAGCTTTGCAATGACTGTAAAACCTTTGGATAACCACAGAGTGGAAAACTGCTGACTAATATTAGCAATAGTACAGGCAGAGTGGCATCGTCTGTAGAAACTGCGTCCTGGACCTCCACTGCTATGACAAACCAAACAGGCTGCTATTCACCAATTTCCTGAAGGGTTCTGGCAACAATACCCACACTCCTGGCTTCTCAAAGCATAAGTCTATTTATTCATATACCATAGAAATGGTTAATGACCGTAGAACATACCAACATGTCCTCAGTCTGATTTTTTCACATGCTGCAGTTTCTGTGTTAATTCACCTCCCTTTCAGATGAACAGAAGGCCTATGCCTCACCACATATTTGTGCTCCAGTAACAGAGAGCACAGGCTTGTCTTGGTCTGTGACACAAGGCACCAACAGAAGAAGCTGCAGAGTTGTACACGAGCACTGCCAAGCCAGACAGTGTGAAGTCAATTTAAAATAAGAAGTGGTTAAGTTACACTGACACTGCTCACCAGTTTTGCCCTCTCTAATCCCATCAACTCAACTGATGGGATGTCCCACTATTACAACTAGAACAGAATGACCCCTTTCGAAAGTGTCATGCCACATGTGTTACGTTATCTGTCACTGGGAAAATGGAGAACATCACAGTTCTATCCCTAAAGCATCAGCTCAGATGGGCAAGAGTTAAAATCCCTGCCAGTTTCTCTTTCAAGTAATGCTTTGTGTAGTGCTCATGCATGCCAGAGTGTCAGTCCTTCTTAATAAACTGAGAAACTTCAAAAAACTCACATAACCCAAAATGTAATTCGTTATTCTGGGGAGAAAAAAAAAAAAAAAAAGCCAACAAAATACCCCACTGTAAAACAAACTTCAGAAAAAATGTCTTGAACGTGATTATAAGAATTGTAATAATTTAAACATTTTTCTAATGTTTCTGGTATTCTGTAAATATCAGTGAATTGTATATGGATTTTTAATCTTCTAATCATTTTTATGTTCCAGAAGATACTAATCCATGTGGCACTACACTGGATAAGGCACTAAATTACAAGCAAGCACGATATATTGCAGAGCAGGCAATTTAAAGCCTTTCTTTGAAAAAAAAAAAAAAAAGTCATCCTTGATTGAAACATCTGTGATTTGGTTTATGCAGGTGATACTAAAAACAGTTTGCTGATGAACATAGCTTCTGGCACAATTATTTATTTTGAAGAAGCTGTATGTCTGAAGTGGATTTCAAAAGGCATTGGCAAAACAGGCATTTAAACTGTTGACTGAGATCATTTTTATCCACACTGAATTGAGATGCAATTGAAAAAGAAAAAACTCGTTACTCAAGTTAGAAGCATGTTTTCTTGTTTTAAAGAGGTCATATATACTAGACAAAAAATTCCCCTTTTTAAATGTGAACAGAATATATACACCATACCTTTTCTCTCAATAATAATTAAGCATGTGTTTAAGTGCTTTGTTTAAATACATGCTTGCTTAGTAAAGGCAGAAGTGTCTTATTGAATTCAAGAGTGTAATGCTAAGTATACACTTCAATGCTTTGAAGAACTGCTTTTGATTTGATGGAGAAGAATTTCAGAGGGAAGAGAAAAAGAACTCCCTGAGTTCTTAAACTGAACTGTATATGCGATTTCTGATTTACGGGAAAAGACTTCATCTGCTGCACTTGATTTCTTTCAAAGGAGCTCGGTAATTACCTCTTGGAGCTTGCCAGTGTAAACACAACGGAACACAAGAAGCTGCTGTGCAAATGAGGGTTAATGCAGCATATGATATACCATATAGGACCGGACAGCATTAAACAAAGGTTAATCCTCAGTAGCAAAAGACATTAAATGGACTCTCTTATTGAATTCCCTGACAGCAAAGAGGGAGGAAAGAAAAAAGCACTGCCTCTCAGATACTTAATTATCTGCAGTGTATATGCAAATATCCAGAATTTGATGAGGTCTTTACTTTTCACCTTTAAGCACCACATTAGTAATTCATGAAGCCACTACTAACGTTGTTGAGTGCAAGCAGCAGTGAAAATTAAGCACGAATGACTTCAAAGGTAGGGTGCCCATAAAATGAGTAGATACCTCTGAGGTCATCTGCACTATCTGAACATAAGTGATGGAAAAATGTACATTAGCTCAGCATTTCATCAGCTGCAGGTTTCTAAAAATCATCACTAATGCCAAGGGTAGTTATACAGGCAGCAGGTGAGTTGCTATGAACAAAAGTTCACAACACTATTACTAAAAAAGATCCCCACACATTTCCTGGCCTACAATACCACCATCTTCTGAGACAGCATTTCAATAAGGTAGAAAAGCAAAATAACACACTAGCGAGTGGCTGCACCAGGGAGGTAAGCTGACAGGTTAAAAATCTCTTTTGGTTTTGTCTTGTCTCCTGAAGACATGAAGATTCAAGCAAGTTGCAGAATTATGTTCATATAGTCAGTGGGCTTTTCAGGGCCTCTTGTAAAGTGCTAGTTACCTGAAGAGCTAATCTGTGACAAACCACACTGCAGCAACTCAGTCAGAAATGATTTTGTTAAATTGCTGCAAGAAATCCACTAGACTTTCAAACTACCCAAACAAGTATATATTGGATACAGCTAGTATGGTATGTAGTCCTGAGAACTAGCAATATAGTTTATGCAGTATTAAATAGCAACTATTGAGTTTACAACATAAAATTACAAGGTTATTTTGAAGTGATTGATACATTAGTAAATCAAGATACCTGCTCTTGGCATAACAACAACTGAGCCTCCTACGAAGATGTCTCTGCACAACTCATTTTCCATCTTACTCTGCTTTCAGGATTTCAACAAAAAAAAGAACACTGAAAGAAATTTTTTAAAAATAACGAAAAGAAAAGAAAAGAAAAGAAAAGAAAAGAAAAGAAAAGAAAAGAAAAGAAAAGAAAAGAAAAGAAAAGAAAAGAAAAGAAAAGGACCTAGTGTTTCCATGCTCTTGAACTATTTGAGTACTAACATGATTCCAATATATAGCCATATCAGAAAATATGCCACTCTGGAAGACCACAGCCTCTGTTGGTGTCCATTTGAATAGCCCCATGGAGCTGCAGCAATTTACACCCATGGTGGATCTGCTCTAGACCATGAATTGAGGGAAGATTTGATTTGTAATGTGATACCTCCATAAAAATCTGTGCTTGTAGATGAGAGGTGTACCTGTGTGGTTTGATTTTCAACAATAATCCTGAAGACTAGTGAAATGTATATTTAGAAGTAATAAACTTGAGTGTTAGCATGGATGGGTGATAAAGACCTACACACTGATGTGCATTAAAAATAGTGAAATCAGTTCGTTAAAAATAAAGAGGGACAATAGGGGAAAAATACATTTTCCAGAGTTATAGAACAGCTTTTTAAGTACGTTCACAATATAAAGCAGATTAAAGGGGGAAAAAAAAATCCCAATACAGATGCCGCACAGTCAAACGGCATATATTTTATTACAGGCAAAAGAAACAGGTAGTTGAACCCTTTGCAACACACTGAGATTAATCATTCATTATGGTCTGTCAGAAAATGAGAAGGACAGGATAAAAGACTGCTGCCACCAGTGGCACTCCCTGAATTTAACAAGGTAAAACTCCTGTTCAGCTGGAACAATGAAATTATTGAGATCTGGGAAGCACAGGACTGAGAAAGCATAAATGATTTATAACTGACTGAGGACTCCGCCTTAGCATACTTCTCTATGAATTCAGCTATGAATTCATCTGCCTCAGACAGGAGAGGAACTCCTGACTATCTGCATGAACACATATCTCCCATCTCTCCACAGACCAGGCAGGACACCAAAGGTACATGTCAATCTCAGGTAGGAACATGAGGCCCTTTTACGCATGATACCCTTTTAAATGTGGCACCGTAGCCAGTCTTTTGGGCTTTTACGGAGGTATTTCCTGCTTTACTGGGCGTGCCTTACACCTGTAAAACTTGCCTATTCTTTGCAAGACTTAGTCCAGTGCTCCCTACTGCTGCAGTGCCTGGATCTTATCTATTTACTGCTGGGTCCAGGTATCTATTCCTCTCAAAAATCACTTGAAAGCATGGAATAGCTGCCACGTATCAGCTGGGGACACCTACAGCAATTACAAACACATGGGCTTAAGCTCTGTCAGGGGAGGTTTAGGTTGGATATTAGAAAGAAGTTCTTTACAGAGAGAGTGATCAGGCATTGGAATGGCCTGCCCAGAGGTGGTGGATTCACCGTCCCTGCAGGTTTTTAAGATGAGGCTGGATGTGGCACTGAGTGCCATGATCTAGTAATCACAGTGCGGCTGGATCAAGGGTTGGACTTGATGATTTCAGAGGTCTCTTCCAACCCAGTTAATTCTATGATTCTATGTTAGGTAAGAGATGATTCTTAAAGAAATATAATTTTCACACCAGGGAGTATTTTAAAATAAGTAGATTTTTTTTTTTTTTTTTCCAGGAGCCTAACCCCCTTCCTGCTCCCTCCCTGGCTCTTTGACCTCCTGGCAGTGGGAGGAGAAGTACACCAAGAAAACAGCACACCATGGTTTCATTGGAGCCCCACAGTGCCCCTGGAAGAACAGTTACTACTGGAGACACTAGAATATGTTCAAGAAATGCTTTAAGATAAGCATGGCCAAACTGGTCCTTTAGGGCCAGTATTAGCTGGACTTGCAGATTAGACAGCAAAGTTACAACAGTCAATTCCTATCTGAGTTGTAAACTTATATGCTGCAAGGCCACCACTTACACCAGAACCTGTGGAACCACATTATAGATAATAAAACTGGAATCAAGAGTCAATCTGACATATACAGTGATACACCTGGCATAGAAACGCTAAAACCCAACATTAAGATAAAAATTATGTTGTGGTTGGAAATTCTCAGACTTTAATGTATAAAACCCATGGCCTAGTTATAGAGATCTGCCCAGCTGTCAGCCACACGTTGTCTCTCCATTCCCATCCAGTCTTACTCAGCAAGAACAGGAAGATGTTTGCTCAGTGGTCTAGCCATATGTGCTGCCGTTCTCCTGCCTTTGCCTCTTCCCAAAAAAGTGGATTTGTGACTATTTAAAGTGGAAATACTGCTTTCCAGCACAAGAATTCCAATTGTTGTCGGAAATCTTACGCAAAAGAAAAATAATATACAGAAACACATGTAAAACTGAAAGAAAGAACTCCAAGAAAAGCAGCTGGGGAGCAACTCCTGAGAAGACTGTTATATAGCAGTTAGTGAATTACTTTTTCCAGAGAGGTAGTAGCTAAATTATCAATATCCAGCAAGTGACTGCCTTGATTGCAGTAAATCCTAAAGGCAATATATCCTCTTCAACGGAAGAACCACTGCACTGCTATTTGCAGAATCAAATCACCTACTTCATGTCGAGCCTTTGATTTCTGCATGCTTGTTTTCGACTTTGAAGATTGAATTATGCATCAAAACCTGAACCCCACAAAGTTTTCTCTGCCTTGGAATGTGAAAAGCGTTTTAACTGTGATGATAAAGAGGGAATAATGTGAAAATTGGTATGGAAAACCCTGGACAGCCAGCCACACTTACAGTTCTTGGCTGATCTTGGAGACCCAGCAAGGTCCTGATTCAGCTTCAGTTTCATTCCAGAAGAATGAAGCAGTGTTAACTGGGAGAAGAAAAATCAGCCAAACACCCCACCTCCAACCCAAGAAATTAAACATTTCTTTAGTATGGCCTTACTTATCTATAGCACTTCATTTAATCTGTCTCAACCACCACACTTAATCTTTTAGTATTCATAGCATTGTATGCTTCCAGTCTATTTATTGTGCCCTATTGAAACTAATTTTAAAACCAGAGACCTCAAGGCTGTGACTGACTCCTCATGCTCACTTTAAGGACACAGCACCAAGCTTACCAATGTCAGCAGAAGCCTTCATAGGTCCCCTTCTTATTTACAGTAATTTTTTTTTTTTTTTTTGGATTTCTGGGATAGACTTTGACTAAACAAACCTGTTCAAGAGGAGGAGACAGCCTTATTTTTTTCTATTCTTTCTTACTTTCCAAATATGTTTCTAAAAGCTCCTTATTTTAAAGCTGGGATAGATGCAGCCAATTGATTGGTCCTTCAATTTTTCTATGGTACTATGGTGCCTAGCTGCAAATACTAGCTCAAGATTACAGTTTCTTTCTCCTAGCTGAACACAGCATCCTAAGAAACAGCCTATGTTTTGTGAAGTGAATCTGAGGGACTCACATTTAGACAGCATCATATTAACTAATTAACTCAGAACAGGTGTGTACAAGGAAAGTAGGGACAAAGCAGAGTTCAGAGACCTCAGGAGATAAAAAAGGCCCTTCATAGGGAAGCACTAAATGAGATACCACTTGTCAGAACAAAAGCAAGGTTTTATTGATTCCTCAAACCTCCACGTATAAAGTTGGGTTTATTGACATTCAGGGAATGCAATACATTTTCCCTGAGGATTACCTTGTGCAGACACCTGTCATTATTTAATATTGTTTGTCTTGCATTTCACTATTCAAATATATGGACATTCAATATTTTCTTGGGGTTTAGCACAACCAAGAACTCAATAATATTCTCAGGTTTCCATCTGCAAAGCAGGCTTTGGCATTAGAAAGGGATAAGTGAGTGGAAATACCCCACATCAGTTTCTACTTTTGCTAGAATATGCTCTGAAATCTTGTCATTATTAAGAATGGAAAACTGGGGGAAAAATCAACAGCTTGTTTCTTAATATAGATATGCAGAGGAGGATCATCTTACCCGACACTAAATGGCTAAAAGTCAGGCATCTAGGCTAAGCTAGTTATTTTAAAGAAATCAAGCGCCTCTCACAGATAACCCGCTCTTATTATATCAGAGGGAGCTTAAACCATTGCTTAGACACTTGCTCCATGGATGGGCAAATTAATCCCTCCCTGGAATTCCTGCTTAGCATAGCCTTGTCTTTGCTTTTCTGCCATAGCTAAACCCACAAGCAGTAGAAACTGCTATCTTGTATTTACAATCAGTGCATCACAGCTCCAAAACAGAAACAGCACCTGGCTGAGTTCCAGGAGTAGAAGCTTCCCTCACTCTTCTGTAGAGAAGGAAATGCTGGTTGCTTTCAAGAGTAGAATTATCAAGAACTTTTAATGCTGATAGTGTGACATAGTCACCTTGACTATTTTGAAAGACAAACACATGAAAGCTGCACATGTCGTAACTCCATCACTACTAATCAAAATCATCCTGAGTAGTTTATAGTGATTGTTGCTGAAAAGTGATACAGAATTATGTTAGTCTATTGTATCAGCATTCTGCAGATCTGACTATAGCAGAAAACTCAAGTTATAACAAGTGGTTAGAAGAAACATCTTTGCAGATGGATTTTAATGCCTAATTGTTTTTCACAGCATTAGAGTAAAAACAAAAACGTACTCTGAGCTGGTAAAAGAAGGCTTATGAATGAATAAACCCCTCATAGACCTAAACCACAAACTTGAGAGTAAAAACAAATAATTTGTGCTTGGTCTGACAGTCTCTCTCATCCCTCGGATTTCCATGCTGTCCCAGAAAATAGCTTACACCCAGTGCTGCAGACTATTTGGAGCAAGTTATTCTTTCTCCTCCAAAAACCAAGCAGTAACCCTTCAGCATGACTCCAGTAGCTATAGCAATACATAGAGGCAGTGACAGGCCTCCACAGTGGTCCAGCTTTCCTGCACAAAAGCATCAAGACTTGTACTAATGGAAAATCTGCAACACAGAGCTCCCTGTTAAAAGAGCTGGCAGATGGCAATTCAGAGTAGAAATTCCTGGAGAAAGAGAAACAATGAGAAGTAAATCACAAAAAGGTTGGCACAAGAGTTCAATTCATGGCCTTTATAAAGCCCTCTGTACATACAAAGCCTAGCTGTACTTTTTGGCTCAGACTAAACATGATTTCTTTACAGCTTACAACCCTGTAGGTGCAGATGAGTAGACAGCAAGCCAGGGGCAACAGCAGAACTCATGGAGTAAGCAGAGACTGGTCAAGGCATCTGGCTTCTCCTTCAGTTTAAACCTCATTTGATGTTTGTGCTTCACATGGTGCCTCAGCTCTAGGGGGAGAACCCCCCCTTAGGGCTGAATGTCAAAAACTGGGTACTTCTCAAAGGTGGAAGATGGACAGGCTGTGCTCTAGCCCAGTTACTCCATGCTTGCTGCAGCAGCTGACAACCCTGGATAACTGCTTGCCACCTTTGAGCCACAGAGGAGGGTTCTGGTGACACCAGCCAGGAGATGCTTTTAAAGGCCAGCTTACACATTGTTCCTAGAAATATTTCCTTTTCCTTCTAGTTCCCTGGGTCCTCATTCACTGCAAAAGTCTTTTCTAAGGGACAGATGGGTTCAGCCTGGTTTCCTTATGCTCACCATCAAACGAGCATGAGGGAACAATTTCTCCCCTCCATCCTTCAGACAGAAGACGAACAGTCTCTGTTCCTGGATTGCTGTATGCATGGAGGATTTAATTCCCACAACACAAGTTCAAGGCACATGGGAAGGACCTTATGATCCTTTGGCACCATAGCCAACAGATATGGCCCTCAAAACTCTTGAGTGCCAAACTAGCTGGGAATTACATTCACTTCCCCTTGGAATGGCAGTATAGTTTTCACTGACCTGAAAAAAAAATCCAGTCTTCTTTCCACCCAAACATAAACAGTACAGCTACCGTTACTCAAATAGTTCATGAGAGATCCAAAGTACCAGTTAAATTTGGAAATGTTACCCCTGGGCTTTAAAGACTATCTCAGGCACCCACAGCCCAAGCACACAGACTTCAATGTTTCTTGGCTGCCTCTCCAGGTTTTGCAGGCATCAAGGCTGTGCTCTGGGACCAGTAATCCCAAAGGGCATATCAGAGGATTCCCTGCAGCCAGCTGGCTTTGAAAACAAGCGGGTGCTCATGCAAGCAATGCCAACACAATAGGAGGGAGATGCCAGACATCTGGTGTAGTAGTACAGCATAGGGAACATAGTTGTATCCTAGATCCGTATTTCCAATCTATCTAGCTAGATTCAACTAACTGGTACACACTAGCAAAGTATCTATCTCCCTATAACATCTGCTCTTTGCTCTCAAAAGAATACCAAGCCCCACACAACCAGTGAGGTGATGAGGTTATTTGTGAACAGAAAAAGAACAGAACTCACCATAGACTTAGTTACATGCAAAACAGCTTTGAAAATTTCAACTAACCACAGAACAGCTCACCAAACCCTACAGCCCTCATTATGTCATTAATAAGGGGCTGTTCATCTACCTCCCCCTGCTTTAACCAACAGGTCTGTTATCAACACCACTGAGAGCAGGATGATTTCTTACATAAAAGCAGTCACCATGTGCTGCTTTTCTATGGTCAAGTTTACATTACAGCTTTTAGAAGAGTGTAGCATGACTAAGTTTCAAAAGAACAGAATTCTTTTAGGACCATAATGTTTCCCGTTCTAATTAAGGCTTATTAGGATTACTTTCTCTATATGTATGTATAACCCCCCCCCACACTGTTTCATCAAAACAAGCTCTCTACATACAGAACTTGCATTAAGGAGAGCTTCATTGGAAGAAATCATACAGATTCAGAAAAGATTTCAAGGGTAATTAGTATTTTGACTAAAGGAAACAATTTGACATACCTTTGTTAGAAAACTAAATGGAGCATACCGTGTATCACACTAGACTTGTCTGATGGGTACAGCATTAGATTCAAGTTTGAATTCAGCTCAAGCTGAAGTGACTAGTAGCCTTACACAGTGACTTCTGGGTGACCTCAACGACATGACCACAGCCAGCCAGCCAGCCAGGCTATAATCATCCTGCGGGCAAGCAGCAGCCAGGCAGAGGGCTTCAAAAAAATAAAAGGCACTTGAAGGGCAAGGCATTAGCCATTGACTGAATAGCCAGCAATGACCAAATTAATAATTTAGCAGCATACCCTGAGGCTGAATGGACTGTCAGGGAGCTCTACAGTTTAAGTTCCTTCCCACCCCCCCAATAGCCACTTCTTTTCATTCAAGAATGTTTGTTGAATCTGACACTTAGTGAGGGAGAAGAAAAACCATGAAATTTTAATTAATTTGAAGTGGTCTTTTCAATGTAAAGGGATTTTATTTTATATGTATAATTACAGAGTCTGTAGCATAGGAGTTAAATCCAGAAGGGAACATCCAACAAGAGCATCCATGGTGGGACTGTCACCTCCAAGGAGAGACTTGGGTGCTAAAGCAGCTTCAGTATCTAATGGTACATGCTATCAAAATTTGTGAGCACATTTTAATACTGCCAAAGCTTTAATTTTGTCTTCCACAAGTTACATGCCTCTAAACCTCATCCTTCAGGCCTGATTATAAAGCATGAAAGACCAGAGGACTCTACAAATGGCTTCCCTTATAAAAGACTTTACTGAAGTGTAAGCATACACACTTGTTTGAGACGTCACAAAACTCAACTCTATATGCATTGCCACTTTTCTTACACCTCTGACCATGCACACATATGCCAAGACAACCTTAGTAATTCACTCCAAAAGCATAACTCACGAATTGCAGCAAACTGACATTGTTGAATTGATTTTTTTAATTATTGTTTTATTTTGGGGTATTTTTTTGAAATATGGTGTGTGTGTGTGTGTGTTGCGTTTTTGTTTGGGTTTTGTTTGTTTGTTTTTATTGTTGGGGTTTTTGTTTGTTTTAATATAGATGCCTGGGGAAAAGTCATGAAAATACCTTGTTCCTATTCAGTGAAGAGGCAAGAGCAGCCTAACAGAAAAATGTATTTCTCCATCCAGTTGAGTGTTTAATGTTAAGAGGAAAATTTCTCACAGATTGAAACTCTAGAACTGAAAGACTTATTCAGAAAAACTCCAGCAAAAACTTGCGGGAACCATGGCCAGTTTAAGGAACTGTATGGGTCACCCAAATTCAGTGCATTCTGGCTGGACCACATCTCCCACAAACTCTCCCAAACTTTCTTCCTGTGGTAGAAAATAAGAATTTATGGCTTGTCATCTGAATAAACTCTGCATTCCAATGCACTGCAAACACCTTCCTAGTAGCAGAGCTGCATCAAGTCATCATCTGTGTTGTACTTTGAAGATGGAGCCCTAGCTATTTTCATATGTTGAAAAAATCCTAACAATGACAGGAAGTCCTTGGGCAAAATATTTTAATACAAAACAAAGTTCAGCCAGGTTATTGTTTCTCCTTTACCTATTGCAGCAAATACCAGATGAGATACGATGTATCCTTTATAGGCAGCTTTGTGAAACCTTCAAGTGCTTGCTATGCGTGGTAAAGTCTTCTGCGGAGATTGTGATCAAAAAATCTAATACAGGACAAATGTCAGAGTGAGAAGAGAGCTAGGAAATGTTAATAGTATGCCTTTAATCGCATGCTGGCTCTTCATCACAAGGTAAATGGTTTGCTAGAGCTTCAGTTGTACTACAGTAACAGTTTGCTGAAATGAATGTAGCAGCATTGTTAACGCTGAACTACTATTATGTTCTTAAGTGTGCATGACTTACTTTTAACAGAACAGTTCAGCTCACATTTGTTACACAGACAATAGCGGCACTTTGGAAGAGGGTATAAAACTTTCAAATCTCCAGAGACACATTCAATGTGACAGTAATTCACGGGTTGTTCAAAGCTCCCTTTGAACAGAAAATAGTCTCTTGCGCTAATGCAAGCTGCCACCCCTTCACACAGCCCCCCCCCCCCCCCCCTTTTTTTTAAAATAAGTATTCCATTCATAAACTGGAAGTGGAAGTAATAGCAAAAAGTTTACAGCCACTCCTAAAAATATACAAAGAAAATCTAAAACCTTCTCAAACTTAATCCATTTAAGCTGCAAACGTACCCAGAGAGAATGAATTTCACTGGGCAGGAAACAAGAAAATGGCATCATCTGTTGATGTGCAACAGCCCATCATTTACTCGAGGCAGACAGAGGGAGCTGTTGCTATTCAAACCGGAGATGCTCCCAGACAGACACATGATTATATACGATCAACTAGTTTGAAAGATGACTGACACCAAAGACCTCATTTACTAAGGGCGAGGAGAAAATGCATCTGTAATTCTCCCCATTTGCTTGTATAGTTTTCATTTCCTCTTGCAAAAAAGCACTGCTAATGCAGAAGTGTTGTCTAACATTAAAAATAAGTTTTTCAAGCCTGCCTCCATTACAGCCCATTATTGAAGCCAAATTGATTTGAAGGCATGTATCCTCCGATGTGCCTTATACCGCTGTAAGGGGAGCACTTACCATGCAAGGACCAATAGAGGGGGTTGCAGACTGAAAGGACCAAGGGGCACTTCCCATGTTGCCTCAGGGCACCACTGACCCAGGTTCAAATTGACTGGTGCAGGCTTGCAAAATTATCTTGGCCAAGTCACTTAGGTCTTGTCCCCCTCCCTGCAAAAGTCTCTTGCCTCCCAGCACTGCTGGTACCAGTTCTAGATAGGATCCAGCTTCAATTCACCAGGCTCAGGCTATCTTCTATATTGCTGAGGAACCAGCTGTCCTCAAAGTCTAGGAACAGGAAGTTATGAGGATGTGTTCTGGATCAGACTGAAGTCCAGCTAGTTGATGTCTTCTATCTAGCAATTATTTAGAGTAAGGATCAATACAAATTTTTACCCTGCAACATCTTTTCACTTCAACAGGTAAGAGATGAGTCTTCCCATGAGAGGTTTTATCTAGAGCATTAACTGCATTCATAGATATTAAACATGTTCATTAACTTGACTAAAACTTTCTGAAGTTTTACTAATACTCTCCAGAGCATTCTCTAGAAGTGAGATCCACAGGTTCATTAATTTCTGCAAGGAAAAAATATTTTTAAACTCTCCCCTCAACAGCTTCATTTGTTGCCCTATTTTCATCATGTGGGGAGTTTCTCAACAGGTCTTACTTTCCACCCCATATACAGAAACAAAACCATTGTAGAGTTATCAGCTACATCACTGCTGTTCTCCAGAGACAGGGGTTCATCACAGAATGAGGAGAAAGAAAGCCAAAATCTCAGAGACGCATCCAGCAGAATCCAGTTGTAAAGCCCACAATGTCTCACAGTGTTTGGCCAGCAATAGGTTAGGTGCACAAAGCTGTTTTCTTTGCACTTCTTGACTTTTGTTTTCTAGCAGCTTCATTCTTGGCATTAACAGATTCCCCCATGCAGAGCAGCAACGTCCTTGGCCTCAAAAATTGTGACAAGCCTAGCAACAATTAGCTTTAACTGAGTATCTGAAAACCTTTCATTAGCAGACTCCATAGCAAATAGTCTGCAATCCTCTTAAAGCAGGGAACAGGAAATTTTAGGAACACAGAAAACATGCCAAAGTATTTTCTGCTATATTGCTTTTGCTCATATTGGCAAGAGCGTTCTGCTGTATGAAGTGAGATCTAGTTCAATATTTACTGCAAAAATAATAAAAAAAAGCCTTGCAAAAATTAATGGCATTTTAACTGCTATTGGGTAAAACACCCAATAAAACAAAAAAGCACAGGAAGCCAGCCTGACTTTCTGATCCCTTGCCAGCACCACATCCTTGCTAGGCTTTGCTCCGTTACAAACAGCAAAGCAACAGAGGACAACAAGAGGGCAGAGATGGTTTACCATGTTTAGAAGACATCCTTTGGAAGATTACCAGAGGGATTATTTATTCCTTTTTGCTATGTCTCAACTTTAACAGATGGAACGCTCGTAATTAAACAGGGAATCCTGTTGCATGCTCCTATGGAATTCAGTGACTGATATCTACTTAATGCCAGAGCTCAGGCTTCTTGCCTGTACTTCATGCTGAAGTCCTTCAGTTGGGATTCCCCCAGAGTACTCAGCCAACCTCCCCTTGTTGCAGCCAGTGAAATAAAACCTCTTGACCTATGCAAGAAGAGAGCTCACCAATAGTCTAGCTGCTCTTTCTCCTGCCTTTTTCAATTTGTCTTCCTACTGCCACAGACAGTTTGACTGATGTCAGTCAAGCTGTTAAACTCCCTTGTGCAACAACATGGATGAGACTGAGAAAAACCTCAAGGTACCTACTGAGCAGAGGGGATTCAATTTCAGAATACAGTCCAAAACTTTCCTTTCTACCTTGTTTAATACTTTGATTTATATTCTCATTAGCATGGGGAATAGCTCCTATTAAAACTATTAAAGATAATTTTTGCAATAATATCAAAGGATATGAGTAGGCGTAATGATAGTACTAATGATAAAAATTAATAACATTCATTATTTTTAATCATATGTACAGTTGAAATGAATAATCAGGAAAATAAACAAGACATTTTATATAAGGAGATGTGAAAACACTATAAATTACCCTCTAAATTATCAGTTGCCCACTCAAAGCTTCATATTGCACTTCTGCAGACAGGAAGGTATTCTGCAGGCAGGCCAGACAGCCAGGAAACCTGGGGCCAGCATACCATCAAGTAAATTCCTGTTCACCTCTTCTGTACCTGCATCCTGGATCCCCCCTTACTCTGACATATTCAGGATAGTGTGGGAATTTAGCTTTACTTCCAGGTATGTATGAGAGATCACTGGATCAGGATGTTATTAATGCTGAAAAGCATAGGTAATAGCATTTCTTCCTTTTGTCCCTATAGCTGTTCCTTCACCAACCTACTGGCCATGTCTGTCCATATCTTTCAGCATGGCACTATTCCTCACTCATAGGAAGGACAATGCAGCCAATGCCTCTGCAAGACTTTGGCAGCAACACATCCGGATTCAAGCTCAGTTGTCAGCACAAGCAAATGACACAAACAACAGCTAAACTTTGCAGGATTTAGCACTCTCACTCTGACCAGTGCCTACCCAAGCTGTGTTTCACACAACAGCTCTCAGCAATTCAGGTAGAAAACTGGCCTGGCTTAAAGCAAGAACTCTCCTGTCTTAACACATACACAGTAATTGATTTTTCCAACCATGTTCCTTTCCATTTACAAAACAGCTTCAAAAAGGACTAACTTGTTTTGGATTTCAAACCTGCAAGACTAATATTCAGCAAATAAGACAATTGTTGTTTCAAAACTCTTGTTTCAAAAAACTCTAAAAACACAACTCACGCTAAGCACTACCTTCATAAATACATACTTAAACGGTACTTGCACCTTTTGGTCTTAAAGGGGGAAAGACTTCTTCTTGAAAGGAAGACTATCATTCAGGTTTTATTTAAGGACAAAGTGGCAGGTGGGAAGTCAAGCAAGAAATAGACATCTTAACCACTCAAGTTATTTTCAACAATAAAACTGCAATTTCGGTTTTCATTAAAAGTCATCTTAAAGGTTTTGCAAGAGCCTTTGCTTGATATTAAATTCTCCAATAAAAGTTATGGCAGCTATTTGTAAGTTGAAGTGATTTTATCTTCATAATCAAACATAAGCTTTGATGATGTAAAAACTTCTGTATTTGTGTTATTTAAAACACATGTCCTTTCTTAATTCTGCAATAAGCAACACAGCTTTTGGACTCCAGTTAGGTTGCACCTTTCAAAGTTTCACTGCCCCAAAGCTTCAGTAGCTACACTATTCCAAAGCCTTGGTAAAAGGAGAGGGAAAGGACTTCTTTGAAAAATATGCTTTTACCTTCTCCTCAGATAAGGTTCTAGGACAGTGAAAAAAACCAGGCAGAGACGTGAGCATTGAATGCTCATAAAGGCTCATCCCCAGCTGATGGAGTCACACACACTCTAGTTGTCACCTCAGTGGCTGGTTGGGCCATGCAAACCTTTCCAAACTTGGCCACTGTTACAAAAAGTCCCAGCTGCTCCTATTGCGAGATTCTCCATGCTAGGAATTGCAGTAGTAGTTTCCAAAAGAAGAATTTTCCTCCTGGGCCACTGGCCAAATAAGGCTAATTTCCATTATCTTGTCAGCTTAACAAACCTGAGATCAGAGGAATAGTTTCACTAAAGCAAGTTGCCAGCAAATTGACAGGCAGAGTCCCTTGACAACAGTGACCAGGCTGTCCTAGGTCAATAAAAGCTCTTCATCAGCAAGAAAAAAAAAAAAAATCCAAAGTTAAAAAGAAAAAAAAAAAAAAAGGCCTCTTACCTCCTGCAGTATTTCACTTCTGTGTGCCACCAGCAAGGTGATTCTCCAGGTCTCATACATCTATTAGTCTAGCACATAACATTATGCAGGACAGTGGTCATGAAGTTTGTGATCTGTTCTTGGTGGGAGGAAGTCTTCACCATCTGGAGAGAAATCAGAGGAAGGAGAGGCAACATGAGTCCTGCTCCAGGTCATCAGAAGCACAAAGGGACTGTTGGTTTGGCCAGTTAGAGGACCACAGAAAGCACAACCTCTTTACTGTATGTACAAGGGCTTTATATTTTGTGCTGCTAAAGGATTTAAATGCTTTTCCCTTCATGCTTGCAAAACTTGCGCTCTAACAACAATACAGAGTGAGTTCATGAATATCAGTGATGCCCCGTGAGCACGTGGAGATGATTAAGCACACCATTTCAGAGCACTGTTGTTACACAAGACTTGCACAGACAGGATACACAAGCAAGTATATGTTAATCCAAAAAAACATTAGGCTCACAAGTTCATCCAGGTCAGCTCCCAAACTGGTTGCTTAACTCAATGGAGGAAAGAGCCCTTAAGGCCTGTTACAGACTAGAACTGAGTCTCAGAGCTGAGATAGTTCAGGCTGACTCCCACAGAGCCCAGGGCAGTCATCCACCCTCTCCACAGCAAGGCACACCCAAGCCCTTGTCAAATCCTGCCACTGTCTGGACCAATTTCCCCACCCCAGAGGGGAATCCCAGAGAGGTACCAGGCAAGACTGCTCAGGGCAGTTAAGGCTTGTTGGTGCCCTCAGCCACTGGCTGATCACCACCACAGGGAGAGGTCTGGGGGTGAATCCCAGGGACCCCTGGGATTCAGGACTGGCTGCTCTCAGTGACCCCTCCTGAGGTGAGTGGGAAGACAGAGGATTAACAAGATAGGTATATGGAACTAGCCAAGCGTTTTGTCTCTTTCCACTTCCTTCCTGTGGGCAGTGTCCTGGAAATCAGGCTGGTCAGGGCCACCTTGTATTCAAGGCAGCCACCTGCCCACTGTCAGGACGTGGCCAACAAGTTCCAGGTCAGAGGCCCCAGCAGTCCTACCAGGGGAGCTGGATTGATCACAAACAATTTCTCCCCAGGGGTGCAGGAGGCAGAAGAAAGGTCAGAGGCAGCTCCAGGAGCCACTTAGATGCTCTTGGAGGTGCTGATCCCCAGGCTGTGGCAGGGCATAAGGATAGAGAGAGGTATCACCCTATAACACCAGAGGACTCAGAAACCAGCACGAGACACCTGAGCAGAGTGGCATCTGGTAAGGAAGGGGTTGTAAATTTTAGGGTGCACAGCTACAACCTGACAACAGCCTCCTACACCACTTCCAACTGAATCTGAAGCTACAGGCCAGCCCCAAACAATCCCACAATGGGAAATCAAGCAGAAATAAGCCCCCCATGTATATCAGCCTCAGAGGTGAAGCCCAGCTCCCCCAGCAGCCAAGCAGGGGAAGCAGAACAGAGCAAGAATTAAAAGCAGGTTCTGCCAAAGGCCCAGCACACAGAAAGCAAGTACAAGGTGTTGAAACTGAGACATCCAGGGAAGGACACGAAGCTTAGAAAGGACCTGAGGTGTACAAAGACCTACCCACAGCCAGGGAAAGAGCAAGGGCCCCTCAGCTGGAGCTTAAATGGAAGTGGGAGGACCCTGGTCAGGTTAATTAATTAATTAATTAATGTTAATTAATTAAGCAAGGGCTTAATTAAGGGCCCTGTAAGGCTGCTGCCCTTTGCTGCCTGTTGTCTCTCTGGGTATCTCTGTTGTCTCCCTGGCGGTCTCTTTGGGAGAAATAGAGCAAAATCAGACAGCCAGTTTGGACAAAAAGTCCCTGGCTTTTTGGCATATCTTCCCTCACGTTCCTTGCATAGTTCTGAGAGAGACAGCCAGCTCCCAAGACATCTTCCTTTCCCAAAACAGTCAGTGAAGAGATCTTCCAAAGTCAAGAGAGCTAGTTCACCACCAGAATCAGGGAGGAGGGATGAGAATGGAAGGGTCTGATCTTAGTTTGAAGGGTTTTGTTTAAATCCCATCTCAGTCAGTCTACAAAGTAACAAAGAATTAAAGCAGCAAGGTGGCAGACATGACACTGTGGCATGACAAAAGAACTATCCCTTTCCCTCAGAAATATGTGCAAGCAGCTGGGAGGCAGTAACTGGGAGCAGAAGCTGGTGGCTGCTGAAGACCTGCAGCTCCCCAGACAGCTCCAGGGAAAGGAAGGGTCTGTCCAGCCTAGGATTTACCAGCTGCAATGCCAGGCTGGGTGACATCCTGTCAGTTTGGAAAGGCACCAGCCTTCAATCACTTCTGGAGTCCTCTATCGCTGGCTAAGGCTGGAGGCTTGGCTTCCATGCACGAGACTTCTCGTTTCTCCTGGCACTTGTTCCAGATAAGCGCTGTAGGAGGCTTTGTGTCTGTCCTTCAGGCACAACTAAAGAAGCAGTGTTTGTCCTTCATACATCCATACCCCTGTGCACAAATCTGATCGTAGAAAAAGAGGCACTAAAATGATGTCAGGGAGATCCCTGGGCTCCTCTTTGTTTTTATCTTTCCCCTTGCTTAGCATTTTACTTGTGAGAGTCCTGTGCACCCAGCCATGTGCTCTCCAGTGAAATTGCAGTTCCCAACACGTCTGTGTGCTCTCACAGCAGCTCTGACGCTTTCAGTGACTGATCCAGTGCTGCTGTCAGTGTATGTGACCATGAGGGAACTTTCTGCTCTGCCTGAGATGTGGAAATGGATCATTATGGTTGTGGGTTTTTTACTCTGGTTTTGTTCTTAGAAACATCAGTTCCCAGATACAAAGGCATTACGTGGCACTCAACAAGCTGAGCAGCCCTTGGAATGGGGGAGGTGGCAGGCAGCTGGAATTGAAGTGACTGGTACAATCCAGGACACTGAAACCTGTTCTAAACCCTTTTTTCCAGACAAGGGCTCAGGGGGGCAGTTTTGGGGATGCAAAACTCATCTGACTTCAAGGAAGGAGGGCAAGTCATGGGCTGTGGGCCTCAAAGGAAGACATGTGTCCTTGGGCCATAAGACCAAGAGTCATCAAACTCAGAGACTAACTCCTGTGTTTTCTGTACTTGAAAATGGAGACTAAGTCCTGAGCTTTCCAGACTTGAAAACAGGCTCATGGGGCTGTTTTGGGCACTCTAAAGGAGAAACAAAGTCCCACATATTTGGGGCTGGGCAAAGGGTTCCTGGGGCTGGGCTGTGGGTTTGGAGCAGAGACCAAGTCCTGCGTGTTTGGGCTCAGAAACTGAGATTGAATCATCTGTTTTTGAGCAGGAGGGTGGGAGGGGGTGAGAAGTTGATGTGTTCCAGGCAGACAGGAGGTGGGCAGGGTATGTAGACCCCTGCCAGAGGTGAGGTTTGGTCATACTGGTCCCCAGAGTTTGAGAGACCAGCCTGCAACATGCTGAACTCAATGTCTGAAAGAGTCTCATACTGGTTTTGTGCGCCCAACTCTTTATTCAAGGTGTGTACAACAGCTGGAATAGTCATTAACTCATTAGTTCACATTTAGACAATGCACGATTATGACAGCTCATAGGACAGTGATTGATTTACGACCTTGCCAAAACCCACACTGTTATAATGAGCAGAAGCTCTAATTAGCTCAAGGATAGGCAGGGCTGCCCCCAGCCAGGAGCAGAGCAGACAGCAGCATTGTCCTCTGCAGAAGCAGCCTGGCTTCTTCCTCAGAGATTCATAGAATCCTGGGTAGGTCTCTCCCTGTCTCCTTTCAAGGGTAGAAATGTGTCCCAGCACATGCATGGTTCCTGATGGGCAATTTTTCACTGGCCCAGTTGCCCTCACTCACTACAGACAAACCCAAGACTGAACCAGCTCCCCCACTCTGGGAAGGAAGGCATTTTTCCAGAAAGCAGCCAAACAGCATCTTCAATTCGATATGTTAACACTTATACAATATTTTCTGTGCTTATTAACTAATTATCAAGTGTTGAATAATCAGACAATATTTATAAACTAGTAATTCATTACTATTTATATACTTGTAAGTTGATTGTTCAACACATACTCAATATTAAACTATGCTACTTATAATCAAGTGATGGCAGCAATTTATTTACAACCATGTCAAGTGTCCCCCCAGAATGACAGTGAGTAGGAGTTGCACTCCTACCCCCATGAAGGTGGTAGGAGCCAGGCAGGATCAGGCAGCACACGGGCAGTTGCCCAGCACAGGCCTTTTGCCTCTGCATGGGGCACATATCCAAAATATACAGGAAGGAGTGGTGTGTTCCACTTTTATGAAAGTACTGTTGCCCTTACCAGTGTGTGACTTTCCAGTATTATTAAAATTAATAAGATGTTGATTAGCAAGGCATCAAGGAATAGCAGTAACTGTTACTTCTCAGCTTTTCACTTTGCACTTTCATATTTAGCAAACTTAAAAGTTGATTTAATCTAAGACTATTGGGTAGTGTAAGATATTGGTTTATCTATCAACATAATGTAGAAATTTTAGGGAGGTGTGGGCTGTGACAAATGCCATTTCAACCATTATTCAACTACACAATGAAGCTACAGCATTTTTACAGGTATAACTAAGAGTGTGAAGCTGAATATGCAAGTAGAATACATGAAATATCCTGTGCAAATTCTAATTAATAATGATGGCCTGCTACAAAAGTTAATCACAATGATAAGAACCCGATAACAGCCCAGGAAGCCCAGTTAAAAAGTAGAAGACTGCAACTTTGAAAAACTAATAGTATTTTTAATTGGAAAAAAAACCCCTAACAATCCAAAACAAATGTCCAAATAATGAAACAAATGAAGACACTGACAAAGCATTCAAACTTCAGAAGCAAATAGTCTTACAATGTGATTCTGTAAGTCTCCATCAACTACTAGGAAAGTGCACTAAACCCAAGCACTTTCATAGCTTAGTTGGGCACTATGGTTTGTTCTACCTCTGTAAGGATTACACTCTACAAGACAACATTTTAAAATAAACAGGTGAATCTAGTCCTGAAGCTATTGATTTTAGTCATGTTCTTTCAAGAAAGTCTATGTAAGTACTGGAGAAATCTCTGACGGGAGAATAATTAATAGTAAAATGTTGATTCTGCCATAGTAGAATAAATGTTGAAGAAAAGTGGTTGTTTTGGGTAAACTCTGGCCAGCAGCTAAGCCCCACATACCTGCTTGCTCAGAATCAGAAAATTCCTTTGCTGCCTTTCATGGGGGGGCAGGTGTACAGCCACACTCAGGAGAGCAGAGCTCCACCATGAGTAACAGATACTTGGGAAGACAAATGCTGGATTAACTTTTCCTTCTTCTTCCTCTAGATTTTTCTGCTGATCATGAGGACATGGGATGGGATATCCCTTTGGTCATTTGGGGCCAGCTGCCTTCCATCCCAACTTCTCATACACCCCCAGCTTACTCAGTAGCAGGGCAGAGTGAGAGGCAGAAAAGGCCTTGATATTTATAAGCACAGCTCAGCAGTAGCTAAAATGTCCCTGTGCTATCAACGCTGTTTTCAAAACAAATACAAAATATAACCCTTACAAGGTACTATGAAGAAAATTAACTCTATCCTGCCCAAAACTAGTAAAATAGTAGACGATAATCTTACCTGTCTATAGCTGAGGCTTGACTCTTGCATTTCAGGTTTCCTGAGGCTGACACTTTAAAGTATAAATATTATCTTTTTGTTGTTATAGACAAGAGATGGAAAAAAATTAACAAGCAACCAGGTGAACAGTTGTTTAAGAATAATAGCTAACAAACTGAATAAAAGAATTAGAAACCCCACTACCAACTATGCTGTTAACATCTGACTCCTAGGGAGGAAGATGTTCTAGCCTGGGTAACTGAAATATTAATTAACACCAGTTTTATCTTATTTTTAAATGTCTTCAATAAGTTTTACAGGAGAGCAAGTAGTTAATTCCACCATATAGATATTAATAAGTACTCGCTGCCTAACATTCCTTTAATGATTCCCATGATTACATATTTATATGAGGAGGAAAAGGTGAAACACTTAGTTTATGGCTATGACTGAAGTTATGGAAAGAAGAAAATAAGGTGTAAATTCAAGTGTCTCAGAGTCCACAAAAGAGAAACTCTGTTACTGCCCACTATTAAATATGATCCAAATGACCTGATCGTGAATATGTTTATGTAGAAATTGTCAAGCATGTATATAAGTCTCTGTAGATATAATTATATGTATTTGCAAATGATATTTGAGTTGGAAGAAACAAGTGATTCAATTAAATCCAAATGTTTCCCACATGCAATCTGGTAAAGGATAATTTGTTATCATTAAGCTATCTTTGCAACTTCAGAAGTGAGAACTATACTTTCATGTCTTTCAGAAAAACATTATAGAAATTAATGGTCCTTAAATAGGTAAAAGGAGTAGGTAAAAACAGATTAAAAGCAATACTTGGCAGACAGAAGAGCTTCCTCAATTAGAGATGTCAAAAAAACCTAAATCTGTAGTATGTGGGCATGCAACTTTATGAGAAAGACTTATGAAATGACTAACCTGGTAGTTGTAAAAATACAAAGTTATTCTATTCCTTTTCTGCATGCTAGCTATTATTTTCCCATCCTTTGAGCAAGATAGTCAGTAAAATGTGTAGTGTGTCATCTTTGCAGTATGACCAGTCTGAAGTTGCCACCCATGCTGTATTTGTATTAGAAGAGACTCCATCAGTGGCTGAACCTGTGTGAAACTGTGAACAAAATGGGAACACTTAGCACTGTGCCCTCAGGGACATAACTGTTTCTAGGAAGTTACTCTGGGTTAACCACTGTGCCAAAATATTGGTCTGCCAATTACAAGACATGGTAACCTCCCAGTAGTGCAACTTATTCAGGCCTCTCAGCTGCACAGCTGTTGCATTTGACCATGTTTGTGAACAAAAAAACCCCTTGTTTGTGGCCTTGTTTACCCTCTTGTGAACTGTCAGTAACATCTGCCGTGGTGTGAACTGTATGTTGATAGCTGTGTTACCGCGTCCTGGCTGCTGCATGTGCACAGCGTGAGCTCTCATCCTAGCAGTGGGCAAGAACAGGTCAGTGGGTGGGCAGTAAGGCTGGGTGTTGTCAGAGCATGCTGTGCTAGGGTCATTCTCATCGATGAGCTGTGCTGGTCTTTGACCCATGCCATGTGCTGTCCTCTCACCAACTTGCGCTGACAGATACTGAAGGCTGCACCTGCTGGTATGGTCCTTGAGGTAAGAATTGTCCTCTCTTCCAGGTCTGGGATGGTACTACGAGTTTACACTCGTGTGCTGGGGAGCAAACAGAACTTAAAAGAGACAGAAGATATGCTAGTAGCTAATAGATAGCCAGTAAGTACTTCCCACCAATGTACCGGCACTAAGCTTTAAGAGCCAGTTAGTGCTGCAACTTCAGTGATGATAAAGCACAGTCAGCAAGATTAGCCTTGTAGGTGAGAGAAACCAATAGGGAGATTGAGCAGAGCCTGATGAAACTAGGATGTTTTTCAAAAGCCTTACCACTTGACTTTCAGCTTACAAAGATCTCTCCAATAGCATGTGTTCAGGTCTGTTTTGTGTCTACATGCACCTCTCTTCTAAGAAGCCTAAAGTCAGAATAATATAGTTGGAGGAACCTGAGTATGGCTAGCATGGGCTAGAAAACGCTGAATCAAAACCTTCCACCTAAAGAATACTTGATACACCAAGTCCCCAGCAGCCCAGAAATTCAAATAGGAAGACGTGATAAACCTGACCAAAAGTCCCACAAAATTCAAGTTTTCTCATGCCAAGGGCAGGACTACCTGGTATTAGCTGACAAACATGAAATGAAGCAGGACTTCCTCCTGTCTGGGTCTCAAGGAATTTCATTTTGGCGTGCAAACAGACTGTAAGGAAGCTGCAACAAAATCAGTGAAAACAAAACAAAAGGCCTTCACCTGCACAATGCTTATTTTGGATATAATAAAAGTACTAAAAATGAGAATTTCTACAGACTGCTTTCTCAGGGCTTCTCTTCAACTTTCTGCATAAAACAGACAATCTCCAAACTCTCAGGGTCAGGAAAACCTCCTTTAGATTTTTCCATACAAAAGTGTTTCTTGAATTAATTTGAAAGGGAAGTGTCAAGAGTATTTCAAAGCAGACTGTTGACTATTAGAGAAATTGCCAACATTTTTAAATTCCATTTTCATTTGGCAGCCCCATGAGTGCTACTGAGCTAGTTTCTTTTTCAGTAAAACAAAACCATCCACTGAAGCCCAAAGATGAACATCAGCTTCCTGGGAAGGTTAAGCAGATGGAGTGGTGGACACAGACACTGCCTGTCAGACTGTAGATGCAAAGTTTAAAGTGAGCTGTCCCTGTATTTTGCTTTGAGGATCTCAAGCAATTAATACTTGAGTTCAGGAAAAAAAATATGGGACAGTAAGAATAACATTTTTTAGGTGAAATTCCCAAGTATTATTCATTACGTGGATTTCTCAGTTCTCCTGTAACTTGGGCTGTAGTGAGTCAGATTTTGCCTGCTTTCAAACATATTTAGGATCAGTATTTCAGCTTCAAGAAGTAGCTGATATTCTATCTATTCACTCCAACAAACACATGAATGTGTTCGATATTCATTCTATGAAACACATTCATCACCCTGTCTTCATAGTAGCTCTTTGTGGGCCAAACTAAGCACAAGATTTCTTTCCTTATTTTCACTACCTTAAAATAGTACCCCCAAAGGAAAAACTCAAGGATCTAGTCAGAACCTTATTTCTTAAAGTTTTATTGTTGTAAGGCTTAGCTATCCTCCCCCCCTCCCCAAATTATCCCAGTAGCTGTCTTATCACAACAAAGATGTAATGTCATTCTTAAAAACCAAGAAAACCTGAACATCTCTTTGGTGCCTCTAGCCCTGCTGAAGGAGGTAAATATCTCTTCAAAAGTATGCCCCACCAAAATACTCTAAGAAGTAGCAGGTGAGGCAAGAGGCTGATCAAGAGTTGCTTCATATAAATGTTGCAGTTTGTGATGTGGTGAGATGTTCTTTAACATCTTCACGAGGGGAAGTGGAGGAGCAAACACCAATCTCTTCACTCTTGTGACCAGTGACAGCACTCGAGGAGACAGCATGAAGCCGAGTCAGGGGAGGTTTAGGTTAGATATCAGGAAAAGGTTTTTCACCTGTTGGGTGGTTGAGCACTGGAACAGGGTTCCCAGGGAAGTGGTCACAGCACCAAGCCTGACAGAGTTCAAGAAGCATTTGGACAATGGTCTCAGGCACATGGTGTGATTCTTGAGGTGTCCTGTGCAGGGCCAGGAACTGGACTCAATGATCCTAGTGGGTCCCTTCCAACTCAGTATATTCTATGTTTCTATGAACCTACCCCTTAGGCAGACTGGAGACAAAGGGTAGAAATATCTCTCCTGTTCTGTACCCAGACAGGCAGTGGGCTATCTCTCCAGAAACACAGTTGTTTCCCACAGGTCGTATTTCCTGTCTGCCAGCCTTGTGACAGTAGGCATCCAGGTTCGGGCAAAATGAATGCCTAAACTATTTCCAGCTATTATCCTAGTGCAGGGCACATGCAGAATCACAAGGTAACATGTTTTCAGCAGTCCAACTCTGCAGTCCTTCTCCAAAAAAATAGCCAACCACACTCTGATGTTGAATAATACAAATCAGGATCTATATTTAACTCCTCTCCCATGTGTATCTAGGAAGGTATTACCTGTTTAAGATGCAATTAGGTAGGTTGTCTAACTCGTCTATCCCAATTATTTTTGCTTCTGTGTTTGTGCACCACTTTAAAAGTCTTTCTTGATTTTGCTGTATGAGATATGACACAGAAGGAATCTGTCATGCTTTGACCTTTTTGGGAGATGCCTGTGTGTCTTCTAGTTTATGAAGGCACCTTTTTCCAGTGTGAGAGGCCTGAGCAAGATGTTGAACTTTGATGACAGGTTGCTACAAAGAGTGTATGATTTGTAGGGTGTCATGGCAGTTTAATTCTCAAAGTTGAGGGGATTTTCTTGCTAGCAAAACCTGCTTTCTTGTCTGACATGTGGGTTCTACGGACTTGATGCCAAAGACATTGAGTTGTACTCTCAAAAGGACTTACACATTACTGGTAGAATTTTTTTCTCCTAATGATTTAAGTGTCTAAATTCTGTTTTTGAAGCGATTTAGGCCAGAGTCAGGGAAGTATTTTAGAATCCAAAGTTATAAAGTAGCTCAGTAGAGGGATTATCAAAACAGCTCATAAATGCTTTCAAATCTCTACCACTGGGACCATTTTGAAGAAATGCACTTGCCAACACCCTTGAGTTCCCTACAGGTTTCAAAAATTCAAGAATTCCTAAGTGAGGAAGGGGTTATTTGAATATATAGCACTGACACAAATACAAATGTCCTCTACAAGCAGCAGAATATGGTTGTGATTTGAAAAGGGGAGGGGGAATAAGGTTTATTTTTTACAAAAATATTAAAACTTTCATGCAGAACATAAATTAATCTCTTTAAAATGGATAATCTAGTCTCTGTTCATCACTTCTCTTCCCATGAACGCCTGGGGGAAAGTAATGACTGACACAGCTAGACAGGGAGGAATTATACCTGAAGGCTGGGTAGCCAAGGAGGCAGGATGGTCTCCAAACCCAGGAGTGGGTGACCTTGGCATGTTATTGCCCACACCAGACCCAGAGAAAAAAACATCCTTGCAGCTTCCAAATCTGTGATACACCTCGCTTCTCCAAGACAGTAAGCTCAACAGGCACTAACTGGCTGTATTAGTGTGGGCCTGTGTGGTGTCATGGCCCTCCTGTGCCATTTAATGTTCCCTGCTCCAAGTGCTTCACCAGCACCACAACATGCAAGTACTTGGGCTTGGCATTTGGGCATGACTTCTGTTCTCCACTTCAGGTTTGTGACACTTGAATGTTCCAGCCTGCTCTGCCAGCAGCAACTTTTGAATTGCTTATACATGCATTAATGGAAATATCTATCAGTTATGAGTGGGAAAAGTGCTATGCTAAGTGTTAGAACAGACAGCAAAAACATGTCCATGTATTTTTAGTCACCCTGGAATTAATTCCCAGGCAGGTCTTTGTTTACAGTGCTATATTTACATGGAACAGCCATGTGGAATAGGGATATTCCTTCTGACAGCTGCTCTGCTTTCCTCAAAGCAACGGAGAGAGGGATTGCTTTAAAATCATACCTGCTGCATTTCTGTCTCCCTCCAAACACAGGTGAAAAGGTGACAGCTACCCCAGTGCAACCTCTCTGCTTCTCACAGCTCACCTTTGTAGGCTGGGGGCACATGTTGCCATCTCCTGCCAGGAATGCCCCAGACACAGACCTCAACTCCCACCACTGGGGAGACATACTCTAGATGTTGCCCCATCACTCACCTCTCAGTACTATGAGGCTTGCAAACAGTGTGTTCCTCCATTCATCTGCGGGGAGCCACTTGTTTTAAGGTGTGTTCATTGGCCTGCCCATGCTCTCTGCTGTGTTCATTGAGGACACTGTCATTTCCTAGAGCAGAAGACAAAAATAAATTGAGTGTGTCAGCGATAAATATGATATCTTTTGAAACTGCTGATCTTCATTTTACATATCTGAATTTTTAAAAACAACTGCTACTGGCTCTTCCCCCGACTCCTGTTAAGTTCTGATCTCTGAGCCCCCTTTGATCTCATTCGCAGGCTTGGTGTGCAGGAAGAGTTTCTTTCATTCTTTCCTGACCGCAAGTACGAGGTCAGAGACTCCTCTAGCCATCTCATTTCCAGAGAGGCAAAACTAGTCAGGCCAGACTTTTGGAAGACCCCCCATCAATATTTTAGTCCTACACTGAGGAGTACAGCTCTTGAATAATGTCTGACAAGTGCAGCTTCTCTTAAGGTGATGTAGAGGAACCAACCACTGTGCCAGCAACTTTTACAAGACCTTTGCTAAGGTATTGTCATTCATAGCTGTGCCTCAGATATCTCACTACATATAGGCTCACTACAGATATCATAATTGCTGAGGAACAGAGATGAACATAACATGTGCCCTGTGGATATTCTCTTTTACCATTGCATTTTTCTGTGCAGGACTGAGGTGTGATTAACAAGCAAGGGTGAGGGCAGCTGTGTAGCTCTGGATTCTTCTCATTAAATAAGGCAAGATAAGAAGCAAAGCCTCACTCTAACCTGTCCCTTTGTCATGGCAGCAGGAGAACAAGCACACTAGACTGCCTTGTTCCCGCAGAGAAACCCATGAAGCAGTAAAATGGGAGAAGTGCAATTGCCTAAAAGGATGCAAGAAGTTCAGGCCAGTGGCTGATTTTATTCTGCTGTTGTAACAATGCCTTTACTTCATGCTGGGGATGCAGGGCAGAGATGTATCACCCACAGTCAGAGCTGGTATTGCACATTTTATAAAAAGTTTACCCACAAAGGAATTTCCCCCCCTACTTTTTCAACATGAACGTTGCCAGCCAAATGTTCAATCTCATTCTAAAAAGCCTGACATCTGACCTGTTGAAAATTTAATAGTTTTTTTTTATTTTTTTGCAAGTTATGCTGAGCTGCATAATAGAAGGGATGTTGTCAAAAGTTGCCACAGAAATGGGTAAAGAAAGCAAAAAATATTACAAAGAAAGATAACAGATGCCACTGGGGCAAGTGAGGTCATAAAGCCCTGTCCCATACCCTGCTGAGCAGCATGAAGTGACCTAAGCCCTCACAGGACTGAGGCAACTTAGAGAAACACAGAAAAAATTTCTGAAAATCCCTGAAATGCAAGAAATGAGTTTGCCAGCTTCATCAAGCAGATCAACACTGCAAATATTCCTAGATCCAGCTTCCTTGATTTAGGCTTCCCAGTCCAGAATTCAGTTCCCTCCCAAAACATTAACCTTGATGTAAGTGCCTGAAATACACCTATTTCCCTTGGTATAAATGGGCTTCAAAGGTATTTTTCCTGTTCAAGTGAGCAGACCAAATTTCTGTGAGCTAAGTACACATGGAGGTTGGAGAGTTCCTTCTCTAGTCAGCCAGGCATAAATTTATGTTGACCATAAAATTTGTGAAATTGTGCCTCCTCAGGCAATTGCTACAGGTTAATTACTTAACACAGAAATTATTTCTAAGCTGTTCTGCAGGTGACTTTTTTGCAGATGATTCAGGTGATTCCTGCATTCACAATACTTCTTGGCACTGGGAACTTCATCTTCCTTCAAGTCACCACATCTGGAGGACAAACCTCTCATTTCCTTTTTGTGCTGTGCTGGGACCACTGCAGCCCACCTTTCTTTAAAACTCCCAAGGAACGCCTTAGTCTTCTAGAGATAAGAAGAGAAAGAAGGCATTTTCTGGGAGTAAATATGACTTGTAGGCAGGTCTTTGGCCTGACAGATGATTTCAGTTGTGGAGAAAGCAGTGTGGAAGGCTTATTGCAAAAGAAGGAACAGTCTACAGAAGCTCTGAGTTTCATCACGGCATTTCTCAATAATAGTGAAGGGTACCTAGCACACCAGTAGGAATTCATGTTTTCAATGTCAGGCCAAAATAGAAAAGCCCTCTGTGAAGCCAATGGCAACAGAGATTAGAAATGAAGTTGGAAGAAGTGACTGGGTTTGGATCTTTTTGTGTGCAGAAATGTCTGGGTCTGCACTTCAGCCAGCATGGGGGATGAGATAGAGGAGGAGTAACCCACTGAACAGTGGGCACTCTGGGTCCTGACACAGGGAATAGCAGCAGAAGACATGAAACAGTAACATGATTAGCTAGACTGGCCTATTTGCTACTGCAGGGACAGGCCAACCAGTTACAATTTCAACATAATCATCCAGTACTGCCCAAATGATGAATCAATATAAATTTGCTCTCACTTGGGACAAAAAGTAAAAATAAAAAAGGATCACTCTTAGCACTTTCCAATTCCACTGCTATTAGGAGCAAATAAGCATATATCATAGCAGCATTAGGTGCCTGGCATTCAGGATTAAGGGTTCAGCACTTACTTATATACGTTCCTTACCTCCCTTTCTAGTTTTTTTGCCATTCTCCAGTTATTAGATTCTGTGTCCTACTACATATCAGAAAAAGTATTAAGCTATTCCAAATTTAACTTGAAAATTAAAGCAAAGTAAAATGACACTGAGAAATGCTAAGTACTTTTGCTCCCAAATGTATTTCCCACAAGCAGATCTTACTGACTTAAGTACTGTATGCATGAATTCTGGCTATGTGATTTAATAAATGCCCCACAGATTGGCTTTGGTTTGTTTGTTTTCCTCCTAAAGGACTGCACTGCCACTGCCTTCAGTTGAAGAGGATTTCATTCAGCAGTTCCAGTGCAGGGCTAACTCTAAAGCTGTTTTTTGCTGATAGCAGAAGATCTGTAGTCCTTCTTGTGTTCACCTGTAATTCAGATGAATGTCCTGGGCTCCTAGATAAGCACAAAGTAAAGCATTTTCTATCAAAGAATGCTTTTGGGGAAAAAAAGGCGATCTGGTAATACTACAAAATTTTTTTTTTTTCCTCCCCATGCCAGAATGGGTCTAGGGAGGGAACAAGGTGCAGGATGGTGGATGGTAACAATATAGACATCTCAGGTTGGTTTGTCGAGTTGGGTTTGGGTTTTTTTTTATTGTTTTGTTTCCTTAAACAACTACTTCTGTCATTCACTTCCAAATGACTGTTCCTTTCCAAAATTCCTTTACATCTTACCTTAAAATATCTTAAAACCTCAGCCAAATAATAAAAAAAATAATAATGGCAATTAAAAAAAGCCACGGGGAAAGTTTACTCTAAAATATTTTAATTGACTAAAACTTGGTATTTTCTGTCTATTTTGTATCAACCTGAAACAGAGTTTTTCTTTTTATTCCTGAGTACATAGGGACTGATGTGTCTCTACCCTTCTGTTGTGTGTCTACCCATTTCCAAGCAGAACTGGTTAAACAACCCACAGGATCACAACTGAATTAACAGGCTCTGTCAAAATATGAGGAGATTCATTACCCCATTGACAGTTAGTTACACATTTTTTCATCTCTCCTGTTGACTGTAAGAACAAGACAGGACCAGCAACAGACACCTGTCTAAGCTAAACCCGCCACAATAAATGTCCAGAGCTACATGCAAAAGAAAGCATAGGAACAAAGCATCTTGTTTTGAGGCACTGAGAGGTCCTAGTAACAGGCTGCTATCATGCCAGTTCCTTTAAGCTGAATCTGACATCTCTCTCTTGTCTAAACGACTGAGATTTTCAGGGACAGAAAAATGATGGACAATCAAGAATAAAAATACTGAATCAGAAGCTTCAGTAGTACTTTCCTAATCATACAGCAAGGCTGAGCCTTAAAAGGCAAAAATCTGTCAGCAGAGAAAAACAAACCATACCATCCGAATTTTTAGGGAAAGCTAATAAAAGTGAGAAAGATCTTGCATGCAGGAGAGGGAGCAAGATGGGTGTTCAGCAAGAAGACGATGAACCGGTCTCAGTTGAGTGGAAAACATTTCACTGCCTGAATTTGGCACTGAAACTTTAGCACATTTGACAGGTCAT
This sequence comes from Pyrocephalus nanus, assembly GCA_038380795.1. Lineage (NCBI taxonomy): Eukaryota > Metazoa > Chordata > Aves > Passeriformes > Tyrannidae > Pyrocephalus > Pyrocephalus nanus. The sequence continues at coordinate 18,469,673 of CM076264.1, read as the reverse complement.
TTTTACTATATTTCCTCAAATAAGTGTCAAACTATTTTAATTTCTTTTTTTGTGAATACACAAGCATGAGTGCACGACTATTTCAATGTTTTGCACTCAAGATACACTTAACAGAGGTTTTTAAAAACATCTGTAGAAAACAGTACTGAAAAGCAAAAATATCTGCTCAAGAAACAAGGTGCTGAGAAATTTCAATCTACAGTGGGAACATCAGTATTAATTTGGGAGAGGCAATAGATTAAATTTTGATGAAGGCAAGAAAAATTAATATCACCATCATCTGTGCAAGGTTTCTGCTGTCCAGAACAGATGTACACCAAGCCCTTTCCTCCCAAAGTTAAAATTCAGAAAATTGCACATGCCTTCCCTTAAACTGCAGCTGCAGATAGAGAGTAAGAAATACCTAAATCCAGACAGCAGCAGTTACTTATGGGTGATTGATTCCCAGCCCTACATTTGCTTTATGTGCAGATCAGTATAATCCAGGTGAGCAGAAAGGAAGCAAAAGGTAGAAAATTCTCAGGTTTTTTTTCAGAGAGATATTTCCTACCTGTCTTTGGGTAGGCAGCCCAAAATCCTCTCCCTAAAGGGATTGAGGAGTGCAGTCCCTCTACCTTGCAGGGAGCCTTATGCTCTCAAATCTCCTGAGCGCTTTGGAAAAAATCACCTACAGAAACATTAAGCTTTTGCTTTTGAAACTTCTTCTTAAGAGATCTGAAAGTTCACTTCCTATTAATTTTAATTCATTTCAAAGTCCCTGGAAAGCCACAAAACCTGGTTCCCAAGAGATCCCCTGCATGGGGACAACTTTGCACACACAGCCACCTCTGAAAGCCGGTTGTCAGCTGCCACAGATGTGCAGAATGTACTCACGCTACCATGACCAGCTTGGCTTTAGACAGGCCTCGGGTGCTGCAAGAACAGCTGAAGTTACCTAATATTGAATAGTTTAGATTATCTCATCAGTTAACTAATGACTAATGGGAGATAAGCCTTTTGGCATTTTCCCTCCAGTTTCCAACTCTTAGGAAACTGATGCTGGGAAATGTCAGAAATTGTTCTTCCCAACACGGTGCTGCAGCATCCCCTCAGGTAAATGTACAGCCACCCTCACCTTCACACTGATGGTACAGCTGAGCTCTGCGGTATCAACCTTAACAGCAGAGCCTAATATCGCCCCTAACACACTGATTCAAGCTCTGGGAGCAATACAGCTGCCCTGTTATGAATCCATCACTCCCAGAATGGGAGCTTGACCAGCACTGAGCCCTCAGGCCTTGCTGCAAAGCCATGTTAACACATAACCCTGCTCCCATATCCATCTGAGGGGCGGGGGTTATTAAGGGAGACTGAAGTCATGCTCTACTGAGAGGAAAAGGACCATCCCACTTATCAAAAAACAGTGCAGTCCCGCCAGTCAAAGTGCAGTCCCAGAGGCAAGACAAAAATGTCTACACACCTCCCTCGATAATGAGTCCGACGCCATTGCTTCGATTACGGATAACCACTCTCCTGTGGTGCTGAGTTATGTGGAAAGAGCAACACGCTGCAGGGAGACTTACAGACAACATTACAGAAAATATAGAATTTAATTGAAACAAGACCAAGAATTTTGTATCTGATAGCCCAGCTGCAGTCAAATTCAGAAAAATAATTTTTGATGCTTCATATGTATGCAGAAAATAAACAAATATTCAGTAAATGTAGTAGCTATGAAGCAAGACTCAAACATCTAAATACTTGCTAAACTGTGAAATACCCTTTAACCTTTGTCTATGTTTTATATTTTTTATAGCTATAATTTGTAGCAGAGAGAGAGTAGATGTATCTGTCCTAGTTGTTGCTTGAAACATAGCATTATCACTACATAAAAAACATTTAAAAGGAGTCAATTAAGATTTTTTAAAAACTATGCCCCAAAACTAAAGCCAGATAAACATCTTCTGGTATAGACGCCTCAAATCTGAGGAATTTTGTTGCCTAGGCAACCTGCTCACAGCTTAGCTGTTCAGACCACTCTCACTGTTTTAAATAGAAATACCATCCATTTAATGCACAGCTGATTTTTAGCAAAAGGTATATATGTGTAATACATACCAACAGATCATGTATTTGTTTTGCATTAAGAAGCCAATTTGCTCATGCAGTACTCGCAGAGGCTCATATGAAGTGTAAATGTGAGGACGAGTGAATAAAAATGTAACAGCGCTGAAATAGCAGTAAAGCCTCATTAGCGGGGTGGGATTGTCAGCGGCATGGAGAGCCCGGCATGTATGAGATGGTCCTGCTGATCTCATCACAGAGATGTGAGGAATAATTGAGCAGTGCTAGAGGGAGTGTGTACAGCTATTTTGCTTTGCTTCATTATATCCAATTAGAAACTGGTCAAGCAAGTGAATCAAATGACTTTACGTTGCCACTTGAAGAGCTACTGGCTAAAGACAGAATCATGCAGGTGTGTGAAAAGATTTCCCCATAAAAAAACTAATTCCAGACGTAATGTTTTCTTCAGGAGTCAGGAGCGCTAGCAAATGATGTGGTGTTACATATTGTTGGATCCTTTGGCAAGAAACATCCTGGCAGTGGCCAAGCACAGAAGAACTAGGAGGTGTTCGGTGTAAGGCTCAGTACCTTCTGTATAGCTGGGTATGGCAGCTGATGATTTCTGTGAAGATATTAAAATTTCCTGGACAAAGCTGCCCAAAAGATGTAGAGTGTTGCATCACCAGGAAAAAAACCAAAACAAACAAACAAACCAAAACAAAACAAAAACCAAAACACAAATCCCTTCACTTCTTGGTTACAGTCTTGTCATTTTTAAATATCAGCAAGTTCACTTTCTGAAGATGTTGGAACAGAGGGACTATAAGACCTCAGAGAAGAGGTTGTGCTGTAAGTAATCACAATGACTAGTGGGACTTGTATTGATGGGCACTGCCCACATTGAAAAAACGGGCACTGGAACAGTTAAGCTTACAAGGGAGAATCACCTTTTGTGTGAGTTTCTACTTATCAGAGACACAATCTTTACAAAGGTATCACTTAGTGAAGCAATGTCAAACTATCTGCTTCTCAGGAGGCAGGTTACCTCTTTAGCCCATTGAATCATTACCAAATCCCATGTACTACCTTTGCAAGGAGAGACTTTCCACATGAAGACAGAGAAATGGTTGGTACTGAGACAGGAGAAAATCCTTAACCTAACTGCCTGGCATGGTTTTTCAATGGCAAACTCTGCTTTTGCATAGCCTAAGTTAATTGTGGGAAGCCTTGTGTATCTTAGAAGATGTCAAAAGTCTCAGGGTTGTTCTAGGCAGAATATGGGAAAAATTTCAGATATGGTATCCCTGTGTGATCATCAGTTAAATGCTGTGTAATACCTCACAAGAGTGGTGACATTCCAGAAACACCTAAATTTTCCCAGTCCCTTTTAAATACTGTTATATATTTCATGCCTAATACTTGGATAATGCAGAGTAGTTGCACATGTGTAAGTGGGCTGGCTTAGCTGCAAGCATGGTTCCAGCAATTAAGTCATTTCCCCAAATCTATAAATTCTACTTCAGAGCTGTTTGGGTGACAGTGCACCATTGATTCTACCTTCTACAGAAAGCTTGCAAAGCAAATCGATAAAACTGTACATTTGGAGATCCCTGATCCAAAAAAAAAAAAAAAAAAAAAAAAAAAAAAAAATCACTTGCCATAAATACTACTATGCTAAGATAACAGTTTGTTTTGGAACAAGATTATGCTAAGACATTGAATTAATTGACCTGATTTATTGCCACTTGAAAAAGGTTATAAATATTGTTGACCTCAGCTTTTGTGTCTAAAAATACCACTATCTAACCATCTTTATTTTCCTTCTTGTATTTTTTTATTTGTTTAAAAGCCTAATTTGCTAATAAACCCCATACATTTACAATAATTCTCCCATCCTACACTGCAGGAAGGAGTACAGAAACAAGGAATACTGAGAAATTTAGCAGAAGTAAGTGACTAATTAGATTATGACATAGGCACTGGTTAGGTAATTTATGATCCTCAGAGTGCAGATATGCAAACAGTTCATTTCAAATAAAGAAGATTTAACTTTCATTCTTCCTTTGATCTGAACTGAATTCTTTCACAGATTATTGAATCTTGTAGGAGATGGAGGTTCTGACCTCTGTTTATTTATTCCATTTTGCTATTTAACTTCAGTTTGCTAGAAAAAACAAGGACAAGGCTGTGACAGTTCACAGAGATGCAATTTGTCTATTGAACTTAGCTTGGCATCTGTTAGACACACAAAGAAACAAAAGAAACTGCATACATATTCATCAGCAAAGAAGTCAACCACGATGCAGGATTGGAAGCATTATATGTTATTTTTATAATGATAATAGTGATTCATCAGCCCTAATGATACCTCAGTACATTGCCTGACTGATCTTTTACTTGTGTGAGTATAATTTATTTTTCCATTTTATGTCCTGCCTATCATTTGTTCCCAAAATATGGAAGTATATTTACATAATAGAATTCTACTTAGTAGTACTGGACAGGTTGGAGGTTTTTCTTTCAGGTAGTGACAGCGGTATCAGCTCGTTCTTCCCTTTGCATTTCATTTGAATAAAGCCTATAATGTGACAAGTGGAAGATGGCACTGCCTTACAAACAGCTAATTGGGGGAGGAATTACGGTGTAGGCATGAGGTAGCAGGGACTGAGCTTTGAAATCTATCATCACCTCTTGAGAAAAAAATACTTTTTCAGCCTAGTTTCAAAAACCGGCTTTATTTGTCAATTCTGTTTATCCTTATAAATGAATCTTTTAATGACTTGTTTTTCTGGATTATAAATCTGCCAGAACACAGAGAAAAACCATCCTGTTTTACAAAAATGCAGAGTTCAACTTAACGCCTTATTACTACAGCTATTGCAGCTGGGATTTTTAAAACATTGAAGAAAGTCATATTTTTAAAAGTGCAGTAGAGTCCTCAGTCTAACTCACTTTCAGTAGGTGCCTAAATCACTCAGGATCTTTTTCATGCATGCCTGAAAGCCCCTGAAAGCTGATGGGGAAGGATAGCTCATTTTTCTAGACACAAGGAAACTTCTGACCTGAGCTCATAAATGTACAAATATTCTACAATGCATCACAAAATTGCCTACAAATCATCTGAGTTCCATTTAAAATGTGAACTGAAGGCTTGCTTGATTTGTTGGAAGAAGGTAAAGGGAGTAATACACAAATGCATTGTTGCAGTCAAAGGATTGCAAAAAGATTGGGACAGATTTTATTCAAAAGAAAGGTGCCCTTCCTTTTCCTTCCTTCAAAAAAAAAAAAAAAAGAAAAAGTGGAGATATTACTTGAAACCACCAAATATGCAAGAAAAGACTCTTCAAGACAAGCTACAAGGGGTGAGTGAAGATGACAACTGGAGCACCAGAAGGTCTGCAAAGAGCTGAGATACAGCTACAGTCTGACCCTGCCAGGCTTGGCTAACCTCTGGCAACCCCAGTCCTGAGAGCAGATAATGTATTGAATTGTGCTCGCTAGGAGGACAGCCAAACACAGGAGCAAGCGCTCAGAGGGGCTGCAGAATCTCAGACCTCAGGGGCTTTCAAGTCCCAAGTGAACAAAGCCTGAAGCAAAGGTGTCTGGAAGCAGTGCTGGCCTTGCCCTGAGTCGGAGTTCGACCTCTCCGTCGAGCCTTAGGCTTTCTAAAGGATCACAGCACACAAGTCAGCAACAGAGAAACCTGGTGTGTTTCTGCTGTAGTGATTCAAATCCCCAGTATTTACAATATGGGTTGAGTGATTTCGGCATCACTTTAAAACGCCACTTATTCTTGCAGAAAATAAATGAGATTTTGATGAACTCTTCTGCCAAGGTATGTTCATTTCAGGTCTCCTGGGAGATGTTTTCTCTAACAGTTTTGTCCTGCCCAAACTCACTCCCTCAAAACCCATTCTTTACAGTCTTGCAGTTCTCCTCAAGGTACATTCAGCAGCGCTGGAGGTCACAATGGTCCCTAGCAAACACCTTCCTTATGGCTGTGGCTCCTTTCACCTGTTTTTGCTGAGCTCTGACTGGGACAGACTACATTTTTCTGCACTGAATGAAGCATCTTGCATAACTAACACACATCCCTTCCCCTCTGCTCATTTCAGAAAACATTTCTGCTTATTGCCTGCTTGGTTAGGAAGCATGAAACCAAACAAAGTAGGTCTGGGAGGGACCTCAGGGGATCACCTCATCCATTACCCCTTCCCTAAGGCCTACAGAGTTAATAACGGAACAACAAGCTTGCAAACTCCAGCTGCCAGGCTTTGAAAGTTTGACTTCTCCTAAAGAAGTACATTGCTCTTGTCAACATGGGAGAATCTGCATGTGCTTGCTGATTTGTGCACAGATTAATTTTAAAGCATGCATTGTGCCCAGACGGCCCAGTGCTACCATTATATGCATCAGTAAGTTTCATATTATGCAACCACCAGCACTTATGTTCAAAGAAAGTGTTTTTTTGCTCATTACAAAAGGTAGTTGCTATGGTCTCATTAAAAGAGAAAAGCAACGAAAGATAGGTCCTTGTGCAGCATCATCTTCTTCCTATTCTCTTAGAAAGCATCTATTATATTGAGGAATGCATCGGTAATTTTCTGCACCTTTCTTTCATGTAGAACAGCTGATTTCTAAGGCATATCTTCACTGGATTTGACTGCTTACTGAATCTTAGCCATTATCAAACACTCCTTCCACTGCAGTTTCTCTGTAGGTCATTCCCCTGAAGACATACCCAAACACGAAAAACACTGTTGTCTGTTTTCTCTTCCTTGTTTCATTTAGCACTAATTTATGGTCATTCCTGCCTCTGTAAAGCTGGATTTAGAAACATTACGTAACAAGAAGCCCAGATACCTGAGCATGATCTTTTCCCTCCCTAGAAGGTTATGTGTATTAAGTCTAGTCCCAGGCAAGTCAGAGCAGTAACAAAACTGTTCTAAACCAGAATGTGGACATCAAAGTCCTCTGGTATATTAGCAGCTAAAGCAGCCTGACAGGCAATCTGCAATACCTGCAATACAAGGAGCCTGAGGTACTTAATTCAGGTACCTCTACACAGGGTCATGCATCAGAGACAGATTAGCAGTGTAGCCTCAGGCTTTTAGCCAGTCCAGCCTACAGCTGGACTGGAGTAGATGTGAGCTAGATGTGTGGGTCTAAAAGAATGGTTGCCTGTTCCTTGTAACTCACTGTGTCCTGAAACTTATAGAAAAGGTACTTGACATTGAGCCAGGCAAACCATAGTCATCATTTCACCTAAGAGAGAGCATTATCAGTAATAGAGGAGGCCTTGGGCACAGCAGCATCTCTGAACCTACAGTTCAGCTGCAATGTATTTTGGAACCTTTCCAGCCATATCTGACTGTTGAGATGTCTGATTAATCCTCTGTCCCTGACATTTCCATCACATAACACTGATCACTCCTTCCATGCTTTTTAAAGTTGGCAAAATTTTTGTACAGTCTCTCTCACTTGGGTTGAATTCTGGTGAAAATAGTGGCTTTTCTTTTTTGCTTATTACAAATAATGATGGTTTGCTGATCCTAACACACTGAAAACTTTTTACTACAGATGAAAGTTTGCTTTAAAAACATCCATCCAAATAAAAAACTCAGCACATCTAACACATTATACTATTCCACAATTTTAAATGCCCAGTCTCAGACTGTCAATCATCAGAAAAATTCTTGCGGGACTGTTCTACAAAAATTGAGGGATAGTGGAAAGTATGGAGAAATGCGAAAGGTACAAGTAGAAAACCACTGATAATATACATAAAGGCAATGTTAGATTCCTTTGTAAATGAAGGATACTCCTAATTTACCAGTGAATGACACCCTCCTATCTTTTCCTTTTCCTCATCAGATTAGAATGCAAAACTGTCCTTTATGGGATAATCCTCAACCCTGGCCTAATGTGTAAGAAAGTCTAAGATCTAAATTTAATAGCAGAGCTGTATTATGCCAAGATGTGATCAGAATCTGCAAATGTTCTCCACAGAAACTTTCCTCAAACAAGAAATCATGATTTCTATCAGTATTTCAGTCAGTAAAATCTTTCACACAAGTACAGCTTAAGAAGAGTATATAGAAATTACATAAAGTATACATAGAAATAGCCCAAATAGCAAAATCCTTATCATTTCCATGGAAATGTTGGCAATTTATCAGAAAAATCCTGCATTTTACTGAACCCTATCTGCTTCTTTTTGTGAGTTGGTAAGTATGATTTTAGCAGGTTTATCATTCCACATGAGAGCATTTAATTGCCAGAGCTTTTTACTCCTGTGTCTACGTTATTTTTTGGATGTGGATTTTATGAATTCAAATGATATTTTGTTTTAAATCTCCATTAAAAAAAAAAAAGTAAAATTTTAACTTATAAACAAAGAAGCTACAGAGACCACAGTTATATTTGCAGTAAGTTTCTTTCATGTATACTTAAGGTTAACTTTAAAGTCTATAAGCTAGGCTTGGACTACAGGTCTAAGCACGTGATGGGAAAACAACTTTCAGCAGTATTCACCGTCAGCACACTACCAGCCTTGCAAACAGTAAGGAAGCAATGGAAAGCCTCACAAACACAAAGCAAAGATCAACATATTTATGAAAAAGTTAATACACATTCCTTCCACAGATTCTGTATATAAGACGTAAATTGAGAGCTACTCTGTGAACCTGAGAAGAAAACTTATACTGCTCTATCTAGAAGCAAAGATTTATTTTGATGCTGATAGTGGAAGTTTTTGTAATAGCTTCTAGCTGACTGCAAAGTAAAAAAACAGTATTTTCTTTGGGCTTTGCTGCAGCTGAAGTAACTGCATGTTGTGTACACAGACTTCATTTTATTTAGATGAACAGGGTGTGTGCAGCATTATCTCCCTTTCTTGCCCCAATCCCCACATTACAAGGTGATGTAAATTCAGTCACATCCTTGATTACTGTGGAGGGAATACTGAAATATGGAGGTGTGAGACAATATAAAATGAAGATGTGAGTGATACAGTAATAAATGAAAGATAGAGCATTGCAGAGGCACAGTTTGTCTGGAAAGATATTAAAAGATGAACAAAAGCTGCCTTCCCTTGCAGTCTTCCATGGCAGGAATACTTAAATAGTCAGCTGTGAATAACTTTGTGATTTGGAAGTGCAAGACCTAATGAAAAAGGAGACTGAACACAAGCAGTGTGGATAGAGAAGGAGTACTGAGCAAATTTCAGAGTTCCTCTTGTCTTGTGACCAGTTGTGAACAAGAACCTGCTCAGCCCTAGCGTTAAGTATGTGGTTTTGTTACTGTGTGCTATTTTAACCTAGGGAAACTTGATGCTGCATTAGCAGTATGCCTTTTAGGACTAGAACAGCCTTGCTCCAGTTAGATCATAAAGGCATGTTTTTACAGAAGTAGCAAAATCTAATTTGCCACAAAATTCAATAGGAATGTGAATCCAGTTCCTGTAAAACATGCTGGGAAATTCTCCATCGTAAAAGGCAATCCATCCTAATCCTCAGCAGCAACACAAATCCCAAGCTCTGCAAGATTTTTGACTTTTGGTCAGTTTCTCTGGGCCTGAGCTGAAGGAATGACAACAAGAATCTTTCCACTGATGTGAATGAAATCTTTCTCCAGCTCTGGAATCAGTTCCCAGAGGACCATCTAGAATAAACATAGCATTTGGTCACTCTGTCAAATACAGAAACCTCCAGTCAGATGAGAAATTTAATCAGAATCTCATGGTGACCTCTGAGACTCATGTGCAATGCTCAGCACTTAAGAGAATTTTAAAAAAATCTAGCCACTGAACAGAGAATAAATAAGAATTTACAAGCTTTGATGAAAAAGGGGAGTAGGGAATTATCTAGGTATTAGCTGAAATATGTAGAAACATTTGCAATGTATGTTATGCCAGAATCATCTACAAGGGTGAGCTCCTGCAAAATGGTTAAACTGTTATATCTGAAACACTTACATGGCCCTGAAAAAGTGTCACCTATCATGCATAAATAACAACTAGAAGCCCTGTGGAGTCACTGTAAAGAGGTATCTATAGTGTGTTCTTGGATTAAACATAATGTGTTGATTTAAGGCACTCATTGCACAGCAATTAACCTAGGAGGTTATCAGCAACGATTTGCTCTGATACCCTATCGTGCAGAATTGCATGCTGCTCCACAAAACAGTAGCTAAGCATCCCTTACGCACTATCAAATAGACCTAACACCAGAAAAAAAAAATCCCGAAGTTTTTTTCCACAGTGGGGGAAAAACTGATCCTATACCTTTTATTTTCCTGAGGAATTAGGTCTAAAAGAATATTACCAGCACTGGACAAGAAAACTATCAGGTAGTTGTAACTGGACTGAAATAGAAATTATTAGAGGGACTGGAAAACAGACAGAATGGGACTCACCAACTGGAAACAAAGAGAAGAAAGAACTGTACTTGGATAAGTAGCTCAACCTGACTGTTCACTCTTCAGTAGTTATTCTACATGACCATCTGGAAATTCCTCTGTGGTAATTTGTTTTTAACAGTTCTATAATCACATCTTAATTTGTCATTTCTTTTAAGGATTAAAAGAAATGTTTCGCCTCTGCCAGCCCCATCTGCGCCCATATACATGCAGATCACATACAGGCAAAGCACATTCAAAGCCTGGGGACAGCCTGACAAAGCCACTACTGTCCAAGGGAAATTCTCCTTGAGAATCTGTTTGCTGCACCTACAACCTCTTACCAGACTCTTCCCATATTATTTCCATCTATTTTCAGGAAAACAGCCCTCAACATCAGAGAATCCCAAGCACTGGAGAGACCCCAGAGATAATCTAAGCCTTAGGCAGAACAAGTCCTTTCTGTTGTCCTGAGGGTGCTTTACCTCAAGAACAGACTTGGGGTAGCTTGGTGGATATCTCCAGTCAGACAGAATTCTCCAAGAGCTATTGGAGCCTTAGGAGTAGAATATTTTCCTAATGCTTAGCTTGAAGTTTTGGAATTTTTTTGTTCCTCAATTGGAGTCCTGTTACTTTTTCTGGTATCCACCCTGAGCAAGAATAGCAGATTTATTGCCTTCTTCACTGCAGCAGCCTTTTATTTATTTGGAGAGATGTCCTCCATCATGTTCTCCTCTTTACAGTAAATAATTCAATTTATTCTCTCTGCCAACCTAAATAAGTCCTTTCCTTACAGTAAAAAAAAAAAAAAAACAAAAAAACAAAACCCAACCCAACCCAAACAAACAAACACCCAAAAAAACAAACCAGATTTTGCAAAATATCTTGGATTTAAGTGTCTCAGTTGAATAAAGAAATATTGACATGAGGAGCAATTTTTAACTGAAAGTTCAGATATTTCAGCCAACAAAATTTTGAAATTCAGTGTCTCAGAGAATTTCAGTGCCTCAAATAAAATTTCAGGTATTTTTACTGCACCAAAAGAACTAAGAGTATGTGCCCACAAAACATTCTGGTATCAACAGATCTATAGCATTTTTCAGAAAGGTGGTTGGTATGAAAGGTCCTCTCTGTCACTTATCACTTTGACCCAAACTGAATACAGCTCTTAAGAACATGCTTAACTTCAAAAGTGTGAGCAGCCCCACCACAAACAAAATCCAACTTAGAAATAAAGTGTTTCCTTAAAATTCTTTCTCCAGGAAGCCAATGCTTGCAGTTATAAACGATCCCTGTTGTGGAACCTCCACACCTTAAAACTGTGTCCATCATTTGAGGGACGATTTCCTTAAAAATATGTATTTAAGCATTTTTAAGAAGTATTATCCAGCAAACCAGCAAGAGGGAAGGGAAGAGATGTGTCTTACTTTGAACTGTGTGTGGAGTTGATGTTAATGCAACATAAGCTGGAAAGGACACAAGGGTATCTTGCATGATACAGTCCAGTGGTGACAGCTGTGCTGAATTACTCTGGATAGCCTCTGAAATTTGATAGAAATAGACTCATGATGCTTATTCTGTGAGGATCTTCATGGTCACTAAAGAAGACAAGGCATCTCCAAAGGCAAATGAACTGTAGGTGGGCAATTGGAAGTACCATTCACCCTCCTAAGCCAACTAGACTTTTTAACTCAAGGCATCTGGGAAATAGCAGGATGAATCTAGGGGTGTAGGTATCTTTTGGGATTTTTGTTTGTCTCAGGTGGTACTCAAAGAGGGAATACTGTAGAGGATTTCTTTCAATGCTAGAAAGAAGCAAAGTCTTTTTCCAAAGCGTAATGGCTTGCACACAGAAGGATTATATCATATTGTATTATATCAAACCTGTACTTACCCATTGACTTCAGGGGTTAATCAGTAAGAGAACACCAGTATTTTCAAAGGGGGTAGGCAGGGTGGTGTGGGTGTTACACCACTCTCCCCTCCAATTACTTATTGAGACTGCAGTTATGGTGTGTGAAATGGATGGATTATAATAGACTTTCCTTCTATTGCTGCAAGGCCCTGATGCACACACTCCTCCACTTCGTAACAAGCAGCACTGGCAATTATGTGCGTCAGATTTTTGTTAAAAATGTCACACATATATCTTCTGTCCCAATATTTCCCTAATTTATCTGATACTTACTTTGCTGCTTTCACAGCTCATTCCTAACCACTCTCATTAAACTTATTGAGTGCTTCAGAGGAAGGATGTGTAGGGAATGGGAATGTTTTTTACCTTACTTCTATCTCCCAACTCTGTGAACAGCTGCTCCTCAGAAATAAACTTGCCCTTTTAATTACTTGCATAAAATTTAGGTCAGGTATGGCCTAGAGATATTAGTTAACTGTGTAACAGCAGATGCTTTGGGAATCTGTATTCATGGGATCCCACAGTCAAGTGGGACATGCTGGGAGACTGTACGGAAGGAACTCAACATAGATAACTGGGCTGATAAAGTTTTGTTAGAAGATGTAAAACCTACCCAAGGACTGGGAACTTCTCTAAGGATCAGCTTAGACCAAGCCATACTTTGTCCTGGGTAAAAAGGAGGACCAAATACAAAGTATATTTTCTGGTCTCATCTCCCTTTCCTTCTACCTTCTCAGGAAGTTCTGATGGATGTTCCACATGCATCAACATAAGCACTGTCTCTTTGCCTCTTCCTCCCAGTCAAAGTCCCATCCTGCCTGGGAACACTTCCAGACCCTCTCTGCCACCTGCATCATGGCTGCACTTCAGGTTTGCTCCCTAAACCAGCTGCCAGCACCCTCTGGAAGCATGGGTCAGAACAGATGGGCTGTCTTGGCATGGCAGAGCTGGGCCACAGCGTGGGACAGCACACAGGGGACCAGCATAGCCCTTAGTGCCCAATTAGACATTACTAAAATACACGGTGAAAAGACATATTAGTACTTTGATAGATGAACTATTAGAAGAGGAAAAAAAGATTAGCAAAAGATGGGAAGTAGGGAGAAGAAAAAACTTTTGCTTTGAAACATAAAGTGCAAAGCAGAAATAATATATTTCAACAATCATACATCCCAGTTTAAAGCTAATGTATCCTCCTTGAAAGACCTGGTACTTAGTGCTGAGCTATATTATTTCATATTCTTTGACATAATAAAATACACATCTTTATGTATGGCTGTAAAGCTGCATTATTTTTAAAAGTTGTTTCATTGACCTTTTTATGTTTCATGCATACATTTCTTATACAGAAATAGAAAAACTGACTGTAAACCACTTTATGTTAAAGTACATGCTCATTTAAATATTATAAAGTAGATGATTAGAGACCACTATGTGATATTTGAGGCTGTAGAGATAAAGAAATGGTTCTTAAAAAGAAAAATCTGAATCTTCTACTTAGAATTCCCCTGTTATTTGTTTTCACTTAAATTTGATTTTCTTGTTTTTAATTTTATACACCTGGGTTTTAAAATGTTCAGCAATTATCTGATTTGTAGCTACAGCTGTAGCATGTTTACTTGTAAAATGTCTTGCAAATTAAGATCATTATTTGTCCTTTTAGATTTTCTCCTAACTTTGCAGTTGAACATTACAGAAGCAGTATTTTTACATTCCAAATGGCTCTAATGCCAAAGCATTTTACTGATTTAATGTCTGGTTTTGCAGGATAGAAAAATACTAATAATTCTTAGCAAGCAGAAAATCAACAGCTATCATTTTTCAAATGGGATTTCTATAGCTCTGTCAAGTGTCCCGTATTGTAAACAGGAAAGGTAATTCAATCCTGTGTTTGATTTTGTCTCCAGAGACAAGACCTTGATATATCTTTCTCTGGAACCCAAAATGCCAAATAATGCAGAGCCCTAAGGTGACTGAGACCCTTAAACACAAGACTTAAGTGTCAGGAGTGCCTTCATCAATTGAGCTCGAGTATTCAATAACATATTCAGTGCTCAAGAGCTACTACCACATTTAGATGCCTTCCATCAATGTCCATGGATGGGGCATCCACTGCTTCTCTGAGACACAAATTCCAGTGCCTCACCACCCTCACAGTAAATAATTTCTTCCTAATATCCAATCTAACCCTATGCTCTGTCAGTTTAAAGCCATTTCACCTGGTCTTATCACCACATGCCCCTGTAGAAAGTCCTTCTCCAGCTTTCTTGCAGGCCCCTTTTAGGCACTGAAAGCACACAATCTCAGCTGTCTCTTTCCAAGTTTCTTCTTTCCTTGCCCACAAGCAAGGAAAAAATGGGCTTATGCCCCAAATTTCAGAACAGCCAATGCAGTGGAAAATCTCTGTAAAAGCAGATGAGTACCTTCTCCTGGGTTGGTTAGCTGAGTAGGTTCCTGACCTGCATCCTCCTCTCTTTGTTTCCTCCCTCTTTGGGAGTTTGGCATTGGCCAAGTGCTTGAACAATTGCTTTGAGAAGAGGAACCCATTTTCCTTCTCCCTGATGTTTCCACACTGGCTGGGGTGCTGTGCACACACCTAACACCACCAGTCATGGCTCAGACACTTTGGGTGCAAGAGGATCATGGTCATCAGGCATGTATGTGCTGGGACTCCCAGGATGCCAGCTGCCAAGCCTTTTGGCAAGTGTGGTTTTGTTGCTGTTTGCACGGTGACAGTGAGCTGACAGCTAGTTTGGGGTGTACCTGCACATGCAGCTGTTGCACCTCTGGATGGCAGTGTACACACTGGCACAGGGATAGGGACACGGAATGATGCACATCTGAGCCACAGCTGAAAGCACAAAAGTGAGAGCTGTTAGAGCATGAGCTAGGTGTGAGCACATCTGCATGCACGGAGGACATTTTGTAACCCACAGTAAAAAGCAACGGTTAGGTAAAGTAATTTATGGACAAATTCCCAGCATCCTAATTTTTCACTCAAGCTTACTTCTGGGTGCTTAGGGTGCGATTGTCATTCACTGCACACAGCAGCCAACGTGGCTACTCTGAAAGCAGCACTGAGCAAGGAACGTGGCCGTGCACATTACCAGAGTTTCAGTGTGGCTGGAGCCCTCATGCCAGAGCCAAAAGGGATCACACAGACATTTTTCAGTACCTGAATAACAGCCCATTCAACAGGTCCTGTGAATGTTTAATTCCCAGGGGAAGCTGCAAAGTTACAGCGAACTCAGTACTGCAACAGTTTTGGTTTAGAGAAATATAACTGGGAATCCTCTGCCTTTTTCTGAGGCAAAAATTTGGAAAGGGGGCTACTACTGAAGTACAGTGGAAATGCTCAGCCAAATCTTGGAGTGCCTCCCCGAGTGATCTGCCCCTCTCTGAATGTCAGCACAGACCTGCAAGCTCAGCTTACTCGACCAGCTAAGATGAGGGACAGACTGCTCTACATCATAGCTGTGTCACAGCTACCCTGGTAATGTGGAAAACAGTCAGGACTGATGAACGTGACCCACATTCCTTTCTCAATTCCCTTGGGTGGCTAGGGGTGTTTTTTTATTTTCCTGACACCCGTATCAGGTATTGCGCAGCCCTGACAATTTTTTCTACAAACTAACCTAATCTGCAATTCTCAGAAGTTTTTAAAAGGTCAAAGACAAGGCAGTGAATTCCTAGGAGACTGACAGCAGGGTCATCACACAACATCTAACTGCAATGACTGTTCAGAGGAAATAAGAGTGATGGCCTGGAGAAAATATATGGGAGACCACACTGTATGTTGCACTTTCTGTGTTTACAGGATAGCTGGAGAGGCCAAGAAAGTTTTTATACACCAGACACAGTGGAGGGGAATGAGAGACAGACAAAGACGAGATGCTCTTGCCCAGAAGGTCTCCTATAATCGTGGACACTTCACTAGGCAGGTGTCTTCAGCTTGGCTCCCACACATTTGCCTATTCTAGAAACAAAGGCAGTGAAATGCTTGGCACAATCAGACATACATAAAAAAAAAAAAATCCTCTGCTTTTAAATAGTGTTCCTAGTGTAGATTGATGAAATGATCTGTACTCCCCCACCACACCACCTTCTGACATCCATCCATTGGCTTGACAAAGCAGGTAGTCACACACACTCCACATGAATGCACCCGTGGCCAGGTTGCCTTGGAAACCTTCACTTCTACCTAATATTGTTATAATTGGCAAGAAAATATAGGTTTTCTCCAATGATTCGCAGCATGTTTCCATTTTACATAAATGCAAGCTTTCCATCTGCAGTTTTCTGAAGGTTTGCTTTGCTTTCTCCCAAGAAATTTTAGAGACATTTCCTCCCCAGAAAAATTAAACTGTTGTTTAAATGTTAGAAATGCTGTTGTGACAGCACAGGGGGGCAGACAGCAATTTCAGCTACCCTGTCTCTCAAAAGGTACTTCTAACACTGAGGAAAAGGAGCCCTGCAGTTCTCTCTACTGCATTTAATTCCATGCACAGCTCTGGAGTTAGAACATATCAGCCCAAGTACCCCCATGCAACCTTGCTCAGGCTGCACACTCTCTACACCACCATCTACCATCTACCTGGTCCAGCGCAATTACTAGAAACCCTGAGTAGATTTTAATACTGGAATACTTCCAGCGCAGGCTAGGACTGTTATGAGATGTTCTCATCCAACACATAGTCTCAAGGGAGTACCTGGAGAGGAACCTTAGATGCTCACCTAAAAGAGGGCTACATAAAAGCTACAGGTGTGTCCACATTGCATGTACTTACCAGAAAGAGATAAATGAACTCTTGGTACTGTGGTGCGGACAGACCCCATATTCTGTGCTCCTTTGGATAGCAGCAGCTTGCAGCTACTTTTCCAGCCCAAGGCCCAGCTTGTGGCAGATGGGAACTGCAAATTCTAAATGTCTGAGGAGCAGTTTTGCCTAGAAAAGAGACAGGCAAAAATCAAATCAAACACTCTGGAGCACTGTGTGCCAGTGAGTTCAAAAAGAAATGTCTGGAGGTGGCACTCAAATGGGCACAACCTAAAGTAACAACCCCCAAATGAACAACCGAAAACACTTGGTGGTCATTGAATAGAATGCCTTCAGTCCAGCTGAAATGAAATTTTCCTAGGAAAAGAAGAAATGAACCATTTCGAGTTAGCGCAGATCAAATGCTGTGCCACTCCACGGTAACTGCAAAACCCAATTTCACCATTATATAATCCTTTGAGTTTGAAACCCCACAGCCCCTTAAAAAGCTCCTCCAAAAGAAGTTTGGTGACCCCCAGGCAAGTTCCTGGGGCTGGTGTAGGCTCTTCCTTCAGCTGCAGGAGACACCCTTTCCTGGGACTGCTGCCTTAGCTGGGCATCCAGCCCAAGCAGTGGCTGCCACAGCAGAGCCAGCAGAGCCCAGGGGGCTCCTCACCCTGTTGTCCTGCTTTGGAAAAAGCAGTGAACCCAGCTTTAGCTGATAACAAGCTACATAAGGGAGAGAGTTTTGGTAAAACTAAAACAGTGTAAGTCTCTGACTTATTACTTTACACTGGCAAGTGAAATCTGTAATAAATCAACTGTAGCAAGACCAGACAGTATGGCTTTCCCATGTATTTTAGGGGAAAAGACACGAGTTTCTTTCCTGTGCCTGTGTGGTACAGCTGTTCTGTGTTTTTAGTTACAGCCTTAAACAAATCTCTTGAAACTGAAGCGATGGGTTGATGGGTTTTTAAATGTAAAAGCACTGACTTGTATTTCAGAAAAAAACAAAAGAAAACAAAAAACACACACACAACCCCCCCCAAAAAAAACAAAAACAAACAAACAAACAAACAAAAAACCCCACCCAAACCCTCACTCCAATTCAATTCAAGCAAGCTTCCCCGACATTTTTTCCCATCTATCTGCACCAAGAAAGTTGAGTTTAGGAGATGCAGTACTTACACTAACTCTATTCAAATGAGTTATAGACTTATGTTCCAAAAAGAACCCAAAGCCTAATTTTTAAATGCTCAAAATACACATTTAGAACTATATTCTTCAAAAGATCTCAGGGCTTTTGAGAAGAGGTGGTAATATGAATACTAGGTTTTGAAAAGAACTAACAACTCTCAGTGATATACTCAGTTTCCAGAATTTTCACTCTTCAAAACACCTGAATATTTGGATTCTGGATCAGCACTGGTGAATTTGGCAAATCTGCATTGAAAACTTTGGCTTTGGTCAAGCAGAGCTGCCGCAAAACAGAATCAGTTAAACTAGGGGATCTGCATTTGAGATCATGGGAAATTTAGCAAGAAGGACAGATAATAAAATGAACAAAGTAAAGGTTAATAACTCACTAGGTGTCACTCACTACTCATCCTCTCCAAATATCATACTATTTATTAAGGCATCTAACTAATCCTTCAAAGTCAACATCACATATCCATGTGTGTGCTATTCTTGCAAATGCTCTGAAGTATTGTCAGCCCATGCAGGTTGAAATAAAAGCAATCTAAATGTACCATCATCTAAAACTTGCACAATTCCTGGCAAAACACCTCTTTGGTTCACCCTGCCTTTTAATTTTGATGTGTTTCCAAGATTCCCAACTTTGCAAGGAGGAAAAAAAAAACTCAAAATGTAAAATGCCACAGGTGAGAGCTCTCAGGCTTATGAGACTGGAAATTAAACTCCTCTGTGGAGAAATAGAACACTGCCCCAAGTTATTTAGCAGGATTTTTTCAGTCAGAAGGACTCCTAAATCAAACTCTTCTTTAACACAGACTCCAGAAGCTGAACTAAAGCCTAATTCTCCAACCCTAACAGGCTTTTCTAACAGCATCTGATCTAAGGGGACGGTCACATGGCACTTCAAAACAGTTTGTACCAGATGTTATATGTTCAATTTTTAAGACTAAAGCAACTTGATTCTTTTCAAATGGAAGACTTCTAGATTTGCTATTTATGAATTTTACAAAATTTCTTGGAAATTCCTTGTGCTTTGAAAATCAAGAAAATAAAAAAAAAAAAAAAAATCAGTTTTCCTGTAATCTCAGACACTAGTCTTAACATTTTTATTTATTTGAAGTACTGATGAACTGGCCTTGTAAAAGCTGAAAGCTATTGTGACAGTTGGGACATAGTTCCTCCTGCTGAAAATGTTAATGCTTGATTTATCAGTGAATTTCTCTTATACTTCCATGGCTTTTCTTGGAGTTGCTGCATTGTTATTTAGAGGCATGGAAATTTTTTTCCTTCAGCCCTTGTTCTGTGCTCACACTCTTTACCTTTCTGATCAGAGCAAAATGCTGGACAGATGATACACAGCAGAGGGAAAACATTCTGATGGACCAGCTGTTTCCTTAAACAATATTGTTTTAGGAAACATGCCAGTTTAGATAGAAGAGAAGCTATTTCACATGGAATAAAATACTGAGCTTTTTATTACTGCTTTTTGGGGGGTCTCAATTTCGTATTTTGTTCCCACTTTTATAGGACAGCCCATCATTTTGAGTCCTGCATCTCACAATATATACAACATATTTTTATTTATTGTTCTCCTTCAACACAATAATCACACAAGTAATTCCAGTGTGGCTGTTTCACTAGCCTTCATCTAAAGTTGTACTCAGTGAGCAAAAGTAGCCCTTTCAGTGAGAGGCCATATGGGAATCAGGGTTCTTGACCTGACCTGTTGTAAATAGATAGAGAAATGTCCCATTACACTCACAAATACCATAACAGGGATTATAACTGCAAAAATACAAAGATGTAGTGCGCCCCCCTTTCCCCTCTTTTGTAGTAAAAGCTATCAAACTGCTAACCTGGGCTGGCTGTGTGCCGCAGTGATTTCAGCAGAAAAGCAGAGCCTGGCTGCAGCACGTTCTGCAGGGTGGGAAGCAGAGGAAGGTTTGATACTCAGCAGATGGCACAGATGGGCACCGTGCCAGCCCAGGGGCACTACCTGGTGTGCCTACGAGATCACTTGCTGCATTTGTTATCGAGCTGGGAGTGAGAGACAGCTTTGTTTTACTCTCCTTTCTCTTCCCTCTTTATGTGATTTTGCTTTTAGCCACCAGACAACAGCAGTGCTCTCCTCCAGAGTGTGAAAGATTCAGCAATAAAAGGAGCCCAGAGGAAGGAAAAAAAAAAAAAGGAGGAATCTGTTGTTTTTCTGTAACAACTGGTCAGCTCAAACCTCCAACCTCTCGGCCTCCCGTGATTGCTAATAACTCTGTTTACTCGGAGCCAGACCACAGTGGGGCTTTTGGACCACAGACTGGGCTGGCATCGTGTAAGCGTGTAAAGAAGCAGTATTTATCATTGTCATGATTTTGTTGCTTTCCCCCACACTTGTAAGAGTTCATAACAAGCAACTCCGAGGCAGCACAGCTGGCCTGCGAGATGTCTCTGCATGAGCAAAGGAATGGCTTTGTTCAAAGAGCAGGCACGAGTTATTTCTTCCAGTCTACATATAAGTGCCAGGGTAATGGAAAAATAACATTTACTCTTGCATCTTCTCCCTTTGTTTTGCCTCAGGGCTTTGCCTTCCTTTATGTTCCATGATGCAGACTTGGGGCACATTCTCAGGACACTGTGGTCTCAATGGCAGAGGAGTGAGGTAGGGTTCTTTTTTTCCATCTATACATTTGGGCCTTCCCAAGGTGGGGCTGAACATAGGGCTGGGCATTTGTTCTACCAACGTGTCAGCCAACACGTAAGGGACTACTATCTGCAGTCAAGTAGTCACAGAAAAATCTCTTATGTGCACTTTGAAAGTGAGGAATTCTTGGAAAACCATCAATAAAAACTCCTTATAGATTTCTTGGCAGAGTCTGATGTGAATTTTAGAGATGACACAACTGACATCCATCAGCCCCAGACAGAACATGTGGCGAAGAAGTAACTAAATCTTTTCTCCTCCCCATTGAAGTGGTTGAGAGTAGCATTTTTCTCTACCCTTTTTGTCAGCCACAATGTAGGACACCAACAAAACCACCTTCTACTCCAATACAGCTCAGCAAGACTAAATCTTTTCTCTTGGGAAGGTTTGCAGCAAAGCAATAGAGAATTTCAGGGCAAGTCTAAGCTAAATTGACTCAAGCTGCCTCAGAGACGTTTACCTAAATCACCCTTCTTGTAGTGCAGGCACAACTATCCTTCATTTTCAAAAGCACTAAAAAGAAAACAGAACCTCTGAATTCATTTCTTCACAAATAAAGAGATGTTGGAAAGCAAACTCAAGTTAACCACTTGAAAAATACTTTCCTAGAACTATAATTCAAAATAAAAAGGAAAGAAAGGAAAAGGAAAAGAAAAAGAAGGTTTTATATTAAATTGCATTAACCAATAATCTAATAATCAGTCAATTGAATTCTTTGTGAAAAAACCCTGTTATATAATGGCAGCCCACATGCAGTAGCTTGATACTTTGTAGTACCTGGGTCTTTGCCCTCTTATTATGAAATAAAACATACAGTATTTTAATATAAAAGATAATGTCAGGCTTGATAACTTGAGGTAATTAGTAGCTGTGTTTTAATACTGCAACAGCATCATTCAGGTTTCCTTTCTTGATGAAAAGTAAATTCTTTTTGTTACACAAGGAAATACACATCGTTTCAAGATTTTTGTAACAAAAATGGTACAGACATTAAGTCAGAGGCATAAAGATTATTCATGTTCAACTTTAAAATCAGGCACATCCAAAATATTATCTTTCAATTTGCATTCCTTTTGATCCGCTAGACTTGAGCTGAGACAAGAGAGGAAATTAAGTCAAAGACAATTTCCCTTCCAATTAAACTCTAGTAGAGACAGGAGGATTAACCCTCTCCCCTGTTCTGCCCAGGCTGTGTGCCCTGCAGCTCCTGGGGGAAACACTGGGGGGTATGGAATAGCCCACACAGGCTTATGGGGGGTGTCTCTCCCATGGCTGCTGGATACAGGTCACTAATGGTGAATTCCTCTGGAGCAGCATGGGATACTCCTTGCCCTGACATACAACCCTCAAAATGCCCCCTCACATACAGCAGTGGGACATGGAAAGTTATCCCAGAGCTCAGATACTGTGAGCTTCACCCTGAGCTTTTCTGAAGGGGGAATCAGATAAGGGGAAAGGAACCTCTTCAGCTGCGTCCCTTTGGGTCAGAGCTTTTGGTGCATCTGCTAGTGCCAGCAGGTTGTGGGATAAAAGACTGAATCTTCTCTTTATCCCCCCTACAGCAACCAGTCTTGGTGCATCATCTATTGTCTGATTTAACGGATTTTGCGATGTAGGACTTGAAGATGGGGACAGTTTGTTGACAGAGACCTCTGTGCAGTGTGTGACAAAGTGTATACCATAGTCATCTTTTTAAAAAAAAAAAAAAAAAAAAAAAAACAAACAAAAAACAACACCACGCTTTTCTGCTAAAACCAGAAGGGGTTAAACTGTTCATGCAGCTGATGCATGGTAGAATTTAAAACTGTAGGCAGTAAAACCCACATCATTCATATCTCTATGTGCATTAGGATTTAAATAAGGATGCCAAAAATGAAAATGCAGCATACTGAAGAAGGGAAGAACAGATTTCCTAATATAGATAAATTTTCCCATTTCAGGGAGAATTTGGGAGAATTAGCAGCACCTGCAAAGGCAGAAAACAAGAAAAGTAAAACAATCATAGATAATTAATACTTCGAAGGAAAAGACATCTTTCATGGAAAAACATAATGGGCCAGAAATTCAGCTGCTGTACATTTGCTGATTTACATCAGCTGAGAAATGTGTTCCAGTATGATTTAACATTCTTCTTATGTTACCTGGGAGATAAACGATTCAAAACACAGAGAGAACTTAACATGCATTATCTGTCATCTCTTGTTGATTAATAATTTCAGATGTTGCTGCTCTTATTTAATATAGACAGTCATTACACAGTAAGTTAAAATACAACAAAACATTAAATGCAGTGAAGCTTTACTTAAGCATAATCTCTTAAAACCCCAAGTAGATGCAGCAAATAAATTTTAAGGGTCATTTAGAGGAGCTGAAGTTGTAATAATGAAATTACCAAATTACTTCAGGTTCCAGGCTGCTTCTAGGATACCTAGTAGATAGGGCAGAGTTTCCAACTTTGCTCTCACAGATCACCCTGAAACACTCTGCAGGGGTGAGAACATGCTATTATGTTCTTAGTCTTTAGGTGGAACAGCATGTTTGTGGCCATGGTTTTTTAAGTGTGCGTGTTTGCATGGTTGCACTTTGCCTGTCTGAAAGGTTCCTCTTAATAGCATTTGAATTGCTTGACTGGTTTTAACTGAGATGGAAGGGAGGGTAGAAATCTCACAGATGAATTGGAGCAAACTGCAAAAATTGGGGATAAGTGGAAGAGTTCAGCAATCCCCTACACCATGCATCTGGCCAAGCAGCTGAGCAGCCACTGGGCAGCTCAGCGTGAGCCTCAAAATGTGCCATCTCCTTCTTGGGCAACCATTTGCAGAGAGATGGAATTAGAGACAGGAAGCTGAGGATAGGGAAAAAGGGAGACAGGGAGATGAGGAACAGTTGGAGCAAGTGTGGGGAGGAGTGAGGTGATGAGGAAGATCCCCTTCAGCACTGAGAAGCCTTGAGAGACTTGCAGTAAGGAAACTAATGGATGGGTTTTGGGAATAACATATCAAATTTACTGGAAATGTTCTTCTTTATGCCGTTTTCCTTAACAGGACAACAGTCTGCAAGAGACAGCTGCAGGATGGCCAAATTTGCTTAGGTTATCCAAACTTTAGTGCCGTGGTAACTGCTGGAAAATTAGCATCCAGCCTTGCATTGCTTTTGCATTGTGAAACAACCCCACCCCACATCAGAGAAGATCTCTACAACGTGTACATCAATGTGATGAGAATCAATAAGACCAAAAAAGTTATGATTGGATGATGAAGCAAATGCACAGGAGAAGCCAGGATTGTGTTTGCACATGTAATAGGCAAGTGGCTGCCTGTACCAGTCCAGCTTTTCAAGTGATGATTTCCACATCCTTCAGATCCCTTTGGGTTACGGTAAAAATAGATCATCTTCTTAGATTTAAAGCTAAGATTAAAGCATGAGCTAGTGAACTGAAAACATTTGCTGATGCCTGGATTAGATATGAAATGCCACAGTGGTACTTTGTAGTACAGTAAGACCAGGATGCACCCTTTTATTTCTGGGATAATACAGACGCATCCCAACGCAATTTAGAGTGGGTCACCTCTTCCTGCTGTGACCTAACAGCCAGATCTTTGACAGCTGAAAATTACTTCAAATGGAAGAAAGAAAAAGCTTTGAGAGCACCCCAAAAAAGGGAATCACCTATAAGTGCTAAGCCTATTGCCCATCCAACTGAGGCTCATGTATACAACAGATTGCAATACAAGTGCATATACCAATAAGCATAAAAACAATGTATTAAAATCAGTGTAACCAAACAATCACATTTTCCTGCTTTCTGAGATAAACAATGAAGTTCCAGTTGAATCTAGGAAAGGTGGAGCTCTGGCCACAGGAAGAAGAAGTGGACTTCTATTTACCTTAAAGTGTATCATCAAAGGGTTTGGGAGGAAACTAAATAGTTGCCAGCCTTTCTCCTTCCCCAATAAGTGTGCTAGACAGTGTCTGATACCAGTGCAGATATTAGTGTGGTTTACAGCACATTTGAAAAAATCAGAAGCTACCTGGGATCTAATTCCTGCACAAAAAGCAACGCCTGCCTTAGCCAGCAGGAAAAGCTGAATGCAAAAATAATTAGGGATAACATAAAATAGCTTCTACCTGTGAACAGCAGGAAAACATGGACTGCAAGTAGAGCTGTGTGACTAATTGATTTTAGGGGTTTGTTGGCAGTCTGAAAACCAAACACACCCAACAGTAGGTTTTTGAGTTAACAGAACTAATGTATCCTATGACAATAGGCTCCACTATATGGCTTCTAATACAGGATGAATTTGGAAGCCCTTTCCTCAGCAGGACATTTGTTCTCCATCCGAATATTTATTTTTGTAAAATTTACGGGAGCACCCATGAGACTTTTGGGTTGCATCCAGGCACTAGGTGTAATTGTAATTAAGGGGGGGGACAGACACAGGCATATATGCACACAAATATGTGACAAGATGGGGCAACAAATACTACGTTCTCTCAGGAGCCTACTGTATTTTTTATAGGAGGAGGAAAAACTAGACCACTATTTTGTCAGACAGTCACAGACACTAAGCAGTATGCTTGTGCACCCCACACTGCTGAGAGCATTTGGGAAAGAAAACTCTTCCCCATTCATCCATGTGAAGATATATCTCTTGCAGTAGGGCTGAATTACCTTGAGAAAAGAATTATACTAAATCTACCCTATTATATCCCCTTTGTATCTCCCAAACAGGATTGCTTTCTCCTCAGAAGAGTAAGTGAAGGAGTTAGGTGAAGGGATGATCAGGTATCCTTGCCTCTAAACATTTAACAAACCATCAGTGAATAACAAACAGATCCTTTTCCTTTCCTAGCACAGCAGCTGTGAACACTAACAGACTACAAGCTCTTTGCATCGACATATATATTCTGGGAAAATTTCCCAAATACTGTGCTACCCTGGTGGTCTAGTGGTCAGAAAAAACAAAACAAAAAACAAAACAAAACAAAACAAAACAAAACAACAAACCAAGAAGAATTAAAGAAAACTTTTATCAAAAATAGAGACAATGAGGGGAAACAGGACTTTATTCTCCCACAAAAACACTATGAAATAGCCCTTCTGTTCATTTATCATAGTACAAGCATAACACCTTCCTAAAACATCTCATCTCTGTGATTAGTACAGCATTTGTCATAACAGCAAATTTCCACAGCAATAGTGTTACAAGAGCTGTTGAGACAGAGACATACATAAACGCAAAAATACAAAACACTTCTGATGTGCTCATTACAGGAGAGCTGTAGCACAGGTAGTTCTCAGACAGTAACCAGGGCTCAACTGCCCTCCTCCAAAGTGCAAACTTGAGTGACAAAGCACTCAAGAACCTCTTTTGGGACAATTCCTGCCCAGAGCTGATGAGATGCCACCAATTCTGCAGCTACAGCAGGAATTTTTCCAGAGGGGATGCCGACTTATATATGTTTTAGGGCAGCAATTCCTTTTGCCTTGCTATACAAATTTCCAATATCTAATGCAACAACAATCTAATGTAAGGATGAATTACCTTCTCTCTTGGAACAAAAGAACTTGGTTCAAAAATCAATAGCCTGGATTGCTCTCTACACCTCAGCTTTTAAGAATAGTGTTACTTCCATCTTAATGAGTATTCAAGATGCATGCAAATATCTTGTGCTTTGTTCTCTTAAACCTGATGATCTTTGCAGAGAGTCAGAAAGGGGTGTGCCTCACATCTTAGAGACACAAGACATATCTATTACTCGTTTCCAGGCCTGAGAAAGAATTCAATTAGCTAATTCACAGAACTGAACCATTACAGCTCTGACACTTCCATCCAAGACCATGGAAGAGCATAACCTCTGACTATGCCTGAGGGCACAGCATAGAGGCACATGTAAGAGGTGAGGTTTTTAACCAGAGTAGCATAAAACTAACAGTTAGCCTCTTAACAGTTGGTGGGTATTAGCCTTTTTGTTCACAGAATCTTTATTTCCCAAGTAGGTTCAAACCCATGAAAAAAGGAAGATGTCTCTGTCCTCAGGAGGGTGAAAAAGAAAGGCTGAACAGTGGAGGAAAAAAGGCTGGTAACAAGGGATCTTGGGATGCTGCACAGCTGCTGCAACTTTCTTCTTTTCCAGTGTGAAATGTCATGACACAAGTGGAAGGCACATTCAGCCATCAATATTTATAAATCCCAGAAACTATCAACTTGATTTTAAGAGCAGATTTTTATATACAGTGCAACTCCAGCAGACTATAAGACAAGCTCAATACCAAACTAATGAGAAATGAGATGAAGTTAATACACTCTAAGCCTTGGTTAAATCTATTTGTCCTATTTATTCATTGCCTTGTTGATATGGAACCTTTAAATATGAAATCTGTCCTGTTCACAATTATTGCTTACTTAATCCTTCAAAGTCTATGAATAATGAGACAAAAATATCTCTGACTATTGTCAAAAGAAGGAATACAAATAGAGATGAAATACTCTGTCTAAAACAAGGTACTTGTAGAGCAAGTATCCCCACTTCTTCTTCATTAGCAAATGTAAAAGAACTCTTTTTCCTAAAAAAACGAAAAGACTGCAAGTAGAAATGTCAGCCAGCCCCAAGGTGATCATCATCTACTTGAGAAAAAAAAATATAATTTTTGTGGGAATACCTTGGTTGATAGGAACTGCTTGGCATCTCCCATATCCAAGCAATAGCCTGGACAGAGAGATAGCTCAGCATTTTGTTATTCAGTATCTTCCATTTTTATGTGTACAACTGAATTTATCCTTCTTACAAATTGTCCTAGTGAGCCAACACTTTAAGGCCTCTTTTGAAAGAGGGAAACAAACAAAGAGTGATCAAGTGTCTTGCTGGTATTGCAGGAAGAAAACTTCACACAAGAAAGATGTTGAGGAAACTGCTCTCATTTCACTAACTTACTAGGGGGAAAAATTACCTACATACATGTGAACTCAGTAGTTCTTTAGGGAAAATTTTTAGTTGAAAATTTTCCAGTACAGCAGCACCAAGGCAGTAATGAAAAACAGCAAAAATTTGGGCTTGAATGAATGATCCCTACAACTATAACACATTGTAAATGAAAGACTAGCAAACGCTATGTCCTGTCTGGCCCTGGCTCCATACACTTTTATATGGTGTGAGGCTTGGTCTGGAAAACTCTTATTTACACACATACTAATGCCTGAAATGGAGCCTGAAGGACTGACAAAATTTCACCTAGAAAAGATTATGAACGCTGTTATTAGAGATTTCCAAAGAAAAGCAGCCTTGGGTTGACACAAATGTTTTGTTGTACTTGATAGTAAAGTCTATGCATGTGGTCATTAAAACATTTTTTTTTCCTTGCAAAAATATGTTGTTTCCTTACAGTGAAGATCCAACACTCAGTGATGATCAAAGCTGCAAAGAGGAGTTACCTTCTTGCTCTGGGCTAAGAATAAGATGCAGGACAAACAGGCTACACGCATGTGAGAAAGAGAGGAGAGAACTGCTGTAAGCTTCCAAGGTACCTGGTGATTTATTTATCCAGAAAGTCTCCATCCATGCT
The DNA here is from genome assembly GCA_038380795.1 of Pyrocephalus nanus. NCBI lineage: Eukaryota > Metazoa > Chordata > Aves > Passeriformes > Tyrannidae > Pyrocephalus > Pyrocephalus nanus. The sequence continues at coordinate 18,441,106 of CM076264.1, read as the reverse complement.
CTTCTTCAGCTTGTCCAAGCTCATACAGGTCTGAACAATTCTCAAAAGACTAGCATGAAGTAAAATGGAGAGGTCCCTTGTGAGAAGAGGATTTGGACGGAGGTACAGGGGATCGGGGGAGAAGGGAAGACATCCAGGAAAAAAGACAGAGGTCAAATGACCAAGTGATTCTTAAGATGGAGTCCTTTATCTCACTGAAAGGAAACACACAGTGAACAGGGCTCAGCTTGCTGGGGACCAAGCTTAGGCTCTTTTCAGCCCTATGTTTTTCTAGTAAAATGAGAAATCCAGCATATTGCTGGATGCCACACTGAATATACTGCCCTTCTGGATGTGCCAATCAAATAGCTCCCATGTGGCTCAATTAATACATACAGCTACTTAAATTCAGGCACTGCCCTCTGTAGAAACTGAACCTCAACCACATGTTTGCCTTGAGTGCTCAGGAAGGCTGGCCAGATGCTGGACTAACCTGCAATGGGCTAACACACCAGTTAATTCTTTCCTCTAGCACCAGCTAGGAACCCTTCTGAAGGCAGGTGCTTTTCAGCTGTGTCTTTTGCTGTAGCTCCTGGTGTCTCTGTGTTTTTGTAGCGGGTGTTCTCCTGGGTCTTGGGCTGAAGTGGCTCAATGTGCCATCAGAGAAAGGCTGAGTCTCTTAGCCTTATCAAAACAGTACAAATGCTAAAGTAGAAGAACATTTTCTATGTTGAGATACTATGAAGAGAAAGTGGTCTGAGGACAAAGTAAGACACTTACCAGATCTACCTTCCTAAGGTGGGTCATCTTGCAGTGAGGAACAAAGTCTGCAGGTTCATTTCTTCTTTCTCTAGTCCATCAGGGCATTTCCCTTTTTAAGTAGTCTCTGCTCTTTCTCTTCATGGACACACATGTGTGTTTCCCACCTCTCTGAAAGGAAAGGCTGCAACAGAAGAAAGATTGCAATCATTAAAATCCCACCTGCAAAGAGTGCAACACCCAGTACCATCCTGTGAGAGCCCAGCAGGTAGAAATGAGCCTGTCATGAAGCAACTGAATATTTGAGCCCTATTCCATTCAGACTGCCGATAAAAGCAAACCCAGGTGGGATCGGGCTGTCAAACAAAAAGGCCAGTCTTTTAACTCAGATATTTAAACCAGATTAAAATAAACACCCAGCCTGTCAGAATTATTTCAGAAGACAGATGAACGGAGGACAATGAATAACCGCCTTCTCTCTTTACTTGGCATTAAACTATCTGACACAGGAAACAGTCAGAGGACTAAGCAGATTTGCAACCTGAAGCAGAATGGATTCAGAAGCACCAGGATGCTTTGGGACTCAATTCCCTTAATAACTCCAGCCTCCTTGGTCAGAGAGAAAAGGAAGGGGGCACTCTATGTCCTGCAGTTAAATTAAAGTGGCTTTTCTGTGCTTCAGTCTGCAGCCAGGGATCAAGGAGTCGGATGGGATCTCCTAAGGAGCTGCATATTAAGGATCAGGTGCCAGAGGCTCTGAAAACCTTCACATTGAGACTGTCGGCTTCTCTGAAGCTGGAAGTGTTGAATCTCATGTGACATAAAGCTAAGCAATACTGAAGTGATTAAATGAGCTGCCCAAGGGAGAAGCCTTTCAAAGAGGCTCATCCCCTCAGTCACCCTCACTTACCCCATCTCTTGCCACCCCTCAAAACTAGGACTGTCCTTGTGCTCTGCCACAGACCTTTCTGTTGCAGCCAAAACCTGTTGCACAGGCAGCTGGCAAAGTATCCATCCCATTGGTATACAGGCAGATCAGGAGTGTCCTCTCATAAAAAGTATAATGACATCAAAGCAAACGAGGTGTTTCTTACTACCTGTCTTAAACATCACTAGAGTGTGGAATGAAACCAGCTTCATGCTAGACAGCTTCAAGTCCAGACTTGACACTACTAAACATTAACCAAACAACCAGCAGCACTCAGACTAGTCAATAAAAAGCATTACCAACAGTCGCTTTTCTCCCTTAAGCCAAGTGGAAAAAAGCAGTGCCACATGGTTGCCAATGATATATTTTGCAGTGAGTATCATCTCAGTAAAACACAACCATTTCCCAATTAAGAAACGTGGTCTCCAGCGAGGTTTTGCACAGATCTCATGGAGCCACACTCTGTATTAGTATGAGCTGAGCACTGGTCAGGTCTCATATCAAGCCGATTGCTACACCCAGCAGTGTCTCAGTGCCCCCAAACCAAAATTTGAGCATTAAACTAATTAGCAGTATGCTACTGCTTTTATACATCCCCTGAAAACAGCAGGATAAAAGATAAATAAGTTGTTAGCCTCTCCTAAAGGCTTCCAGACTATTTATTTATAGACTCATTTATAGGTGCCCTTCACAGAAGCATCTGACCTTTTCATAATGATTACTGAACCTCTCCCATAAAGTCTGTGCATAATGAGACAGCATTATAGTGCCCATTTTAAAGAGATGAGAACATGGACTGAAAGCAAGTAAATGAAATGGTCTGGTTGTGGATGCAAGCTGTTCCACAGACACATGCCAAACAAAGACGCTATTGCTCTATCACATCTCCTTTAAAAGCCACTCACAGTAGTCTGGTGCTGCTGGAAGAACTTTGCAAGACTGTAACAGATCAGCACTGGATCCAGCAATGGCAGTAATAAGATGCTCATAGACAAGCCACCCTATCAGCAGCAGCACCTTCTGATTAATGTTCCTCTTTGTGGAATGGACCTATGAGTGACAAAACCACATTTCTGAGGCTCATTTTATTTGCAGTCTCCTAAGTTTCTCTTGGTGCACCACTCAGGGTGGGCAAAGGTTTCTTCTGCCTGGAAATTACGGCTTGTTAGAGAGTCAGAACAAAGCTTCATTTCAGCCCTTCAAATAAACCCACCACTCACAATATTTACCTTTCATTTGCTATCAGTGAAACAGAGGTTGCTGTACTGACATTTGTCCCTACGTACCAACTGCAAATTTGATTCTTTCCTGCACTACCATTCTGGAAAGTTTCCAGGTGGTTGTTCTCACGTGAAAATGTCATCTTCTCAACAAAACAAATGCAAAGAAGCTACTGCTAGAGCTGCGTCTGGGTGACAAATAGAACTGGTTTTTAAGCCTGCATCCTAGGCCACTGAGAATCATCTAATGAAACCAAAAATGTGGAAAGGTCACTGACTTTCATTATCAGAGAAGAAGAGACCTAAGATCAGCTGCAAATTAAGTACTGTCACATCCGAACTTTGTGCTTTTTGCCCCAGAGGCAGTTGACATCTCTGCTAAAGAATTCTGCTGGAAATATAAGAACCATAAGGGACCACCCTAAAACCTCCTTCTAGCTTGACGTTTATGCCAGAGTACTTTCTATCTAAATTCTGATTAAAAAAAACCAAAAAAGAAACAAACAAAAACAAAAACCACAACAAACAAGCCTTAAAGTTTCTCCACTGGTGAAGAACAGAAAGACAGGCACAACATGTCTCTTTCCTGAAGGTAATTTGTTAGCAAGTCCATGGAAATGTCCTCAGTTTTACTCATGCCCAATGTTGAAGAGATGAACTACCGAAGAACCTATATTTTTCTTAAGTTGTGCTACCAACAACCTCTTTTCCTATGCACAGGATCATAAAATAGCGGGGATGGGTAAATCACACCAAAACAGCTTCCAGAAGGGCATGAAATATCCCCTCAGTCTCATGTCCTAGAGCACTATGTTTGAGGTATTCAGGGATTCAGCAGCAATGATGTTACAGAAACTCACCTAGACAGCAAAGAACAATCCCAGCAAAACACATCAAATGGCTTGAGGGCAAACACTTTTTATGAAGGATTTCATGACCTCATGGGAGGCTATTACTACGTCTTTATACAGTGTGCACAATGGATAACCATTATTAATGGATAATTATCTTCCTAAGGAAAGAATAAGAAGAATTAAGTGTACAGTTTAAGAAACTGGGAAGATAATTACTTTTAAATTATGACCAGGTGATCACAAGCACTTTTGATTGGATGCCATCTGAGAGATGCCATGCTTTTCCTAAACGTGCCAGGCCCTCTCAGGTGCCCCATGCAGCCAACGTGGTAAACTCATGACGGTGTTGACTGAAACTAGAGTCAGAGGGAGGAAAAGAGGAATGAGTGAGTACTGCAAGTGCCCGGTTTTTCAGATATATTTGAAGAGTCAGGAGGTTATTCTACACTCAATCCTTTTTATCACTGTAAATAGAATTGCAATTTCAAGGTAAATGCTATGTTTAAAACTCAAAATTTCAATGATTTATGTCAAATAAAGTTCTAACATGCTGGGATTGTCTTTTCTTTCAATAAGAACAATCAGAGATTACAATTCTCTTTTTTTCCCCTTTTTTTGTCCTGTAAACATAACCCCACCCCCATGTTATTCATACAGTTTTGTTCTACGTTAAGGTTTTGTACTAATGAACTATTTAAGAGCTGAGATTTCCATCCCAAATGGTTAATGATTTGATTTTATACTGTAGTATTCTAATTGAAACAACTCCTTAGGGCATCACCATACAAGTAACTCCAGACATTTGTATCACATTAACTAAACAAAATTTTCAAGTATTAGCTTAAAAGCTGCATTCAGGACACAACTCTCACCTTACATTTCAGCCTGGCATCAGTGAGAGAAAGAGCAGCATCATGTTTTGTTACATTATATGGTCCTCAGTTAAAACAGTGCAGTTCAGAGGTTACCACTCTATAAAGTATTTGTTTTTATTGCCTTGTTCTTTTGATACTTTGAAGAAAGATAAGGGTAAGAGAGAGACACATATAAAGCAATTTTATTGTCTGAGCACTCACTGGGTTACACAAAGATTCAATGCTTGCTTTCAGCTTTTTTATTATTATTTTTTAAATAAGAAAAACCTTGCAGGAGACATAGAAACTGTTATGATTATTTGTCCAACTGACACGATGCCTCTTAGGCTAGTTTCTAGTTTTAAACTGTCATTTTGGCAAATAAAGATTAGACTATTTCCAGACAACAGTGGATGTACTAGGCCACCTTGTAATGCCTGCAGAAATGAAGGAACTAATGAAGGAAAAAAATATCTTTGTTATCTAGACCTGGCCACAAGTGTGCTCTTGCCAGGATTCTTAATGAATATTTTGCTGCTTTGTGCTTTTTGCTTGATACCTGCCCTCCAACAACTGCAGGTTCTGGAAAGACTTTACAGTCACAAAGGATTGTGCTGTAACAAGCAATATTTTAACTAAAAGGCAGAGAGGCCCTGCAGACAGATCTAGATTAATTAGAGGGCTGGACAATCAATAACAAGGGCAAGTGCCAGATTCTGCACCTGGGATGGGACAACTCTGGATCTATGTACAGATCTGGGAATGAGATGGAGGAAAGCAGTGCCATGGAAAGGGACCTAGGGGTCTTGCTCAATGGCAAGTTGAATATGAGTCAGCAGTGCCCTGGCAGCCAGAAGGGCCAACCGTGTCCTGGGGGACATCAGGCAAAGCATCACCAGCCAGTGCAGGGAGGTGATTGTCCAGCTCTGCTCTGCACTGGCATGGCCTCACCTCAAACATGTCAGTTTGAGGCACTGCAATATAGGAAAGATACAAAGCTATTGGAGAGTGTCCAAAGGAGGGCAATGAAGATGGTGAAGGACCTTGAGGGGAAGCTGTATGGGGAGTGGCTGAGGGCACTTGGTCTGTTCGGCCTGGAGGAGACTGAGGGGAGATTTCATTGCAGTTATAACTTCCTTGTGAGGGGAAGAGGAAGGGCAGACACTGATCTTTTTTTCTGTGGTGACAAAGTGACAGGACTCAAGGTAATGACCTGAAGTTGTGTCAGGGGCGGTTTAGGTTGGATATCAGGAAAAGGTTCTTCACCCAGAGGGTAGTTGGGCACTGGAACAGAGTCCTCAGGGAAGTGGTCACAATGCCAAGGCTGACATAGTTCAAGAAGCATTTGGATAATGCTATTAGGCACATGTTGCAACTCTTGGGGCTGTCCTGTGCAGAGCCAGGAGTGGGACTTTGATGATCTTAGTGGGTCCCTTTCAACTTAAAAATTCTATGCTTCTATGATTAAAATCTCAAGAACATTTTGATGGGTCTTAAAAGATATTTATTCTGCAGAGAAAGACTTTTCATGCTTCTAAATCTTTGCTCTTTTTCTTTTACCTTTAAGAGGTAAACTCCAGTTGAGAAAAGAGCCTAACTGTGGAAAGTGTTGGGGAAAAGGGGTGAAATAAAGCAAACCCAGCTTTTTTCTACTTACTGGTTTTCCAGTAAAAGCCATAAAACAGCAATAGCTAGTCTCCTAAGCCAAGTAAGTTCAGGATAAATCTTTACTGAGGGGAGCTGACCTAAGCTTCTGTTACACAGAACCACTTCAAGCAGCCCATCTGGAGGTGTACATATATATATATCATATCATATATATGATATGAATTTGCTACATATTGCTAAATTCTATGACCATACCCTTACCTCCATCTCAGCCAGCAACACACAAAGGCAACAAGCCATCTTTGCCTTTCCTTTGAGAGATATGCTCCTGCTCTTTTTCTCCAGTGGGTTAGCTGTAAGAGCTGGGACACTCAGGCTTGCTGTGGGAAATATGGACCTGTGTTGCACAAAAAGCATAGAATGAAAAACTGGCACAGAGTAAGGCACACACCTCTTATGTTCAATTCACAGGACTTAAAGGGGCTGAAGAAAGCTTCAGCTGGGGTCCCACAGCACAGCATCAGACCCAGCACTCCAACCCAGGCTTGATAACCTGCAGTTAACTCTTGCTAAAAGGTTGGGTGAAAAGTCCCAGACTCCAGTGAAGTACTGCTATGTCTATTCTTAAGTTTTAAGCAGCATTTAAGTGGTCAAAAAGGTTTGTTCTAGACCCTATATTTCACCCATGCCAGAGCAGTACAGTATTTCTTGCTTATATGAGCATTTCAGTGTGATTGACTTTGGGTAGCAGGGAGCTGAAGTCATGCCAGACCTGTTTCATTCTGACATTTATTTGTGCAATGAAATCCAAGGATCTTTTCTTTTCTTTTTTTTTTTTTTTTCTGCTATGTACTTCACTCAGTACTCTCTCTGTGACATTGAAATCCATCACACTGCTGGCCCTGGTGTACCCATTAGATTGTACGTGCCAACAATGTTAGAACTCTGTGATGGAGGAAAGGCTGCAGTAAGAAAATAGATATATGTGGCCTGAGGAAGTAAATTTTAATTTCTTCCCAAGCTTTCTCTGATTTAGGGTAAGATTCTCTTGCCCTTAATCATGCTATGATACACTAACCTCCCTCTCAAGGAGGAGGCAATGAATAAATGCCATGCAGCCAGAGGCACTTTTCCTCCCATTCATTCAAGCGCTACATAGGATGCCCAAAGCAGCCTTTCCTAGCATTAACCTGCCCATCAGAGAGAAATGTCCACAAAAAGAGCCATTTCTTCTATTAATGAAAATTAGAGGGACAATTAGTGAGAAGTGGCTCTTTCCCGCTCCTGATTACTGACAGACACACAAAGCCACACAGCTCTGGGGCCTGGAACAGAAGCCAAGTAGTTCCCTAAGATTTCCCATATGAGCTCCTGCATTTCCTTTTACTCTGTGCCCCCCCCACCTCCCCTCCCTGCCCCACCAGAATAATGGGTTGAAGTGGGATACTTATGGCTGATGCTTGTAATTTCAGAGCCCTCCTGCAATTGCTGATGTGTACCCAGTGGAACAAGCCTTTCTCCCTTGCGAAGGAGAAAGGTCACCTGAAGGACAATGCAGAAGAGTCCCCCTATCACTACCTGCATGCCACTGGGGACAGAACAAATGTCAGCCGCACTGTCACAAGTCTTATTAGTTTTCAGCAATTGCTTGGCTTGCTTACAAAATGCCATACAGGAAGGCAATACATACAGCCAGAGTTTGAGCATGGGAATCCAGCATTGCCAAGGCTATGCACTCTCAAATGTACAATGTGGAGGCAGGAAGAGCGGTATTGACATTTAGGGGCAGATATGCAATGATGGCTCCCTTAAGCTGTGAGAGGTTAGTGGCTGTACTGCTAATTTATCTGAGGCCTTTTACATGCAGTTCTAGGTGATTGGTGTTCAATTTGGCTTGAACTTCATTCACAGTCAATGGTCCAAAATAACAGCAAACTGAAATAGCTGAGAGCAAGTGCTCATTTTCACTGCCTCTCTGTGATGTGAGCACCATTAGCATTCCTGGGTTCAGCACTGCAAATACACATGCATGTGTCAAATGGCACTGGGTAGCTATAGTGCTGCTCCAGAGTTCAGTTCTGTTATTTCCAGTTAATGACGACTGGTCCTAATGGCACCCAATGGTCCACCCACCTTAGGGCTGCAGAAAAGCCAGGCCATGATCAGGGAAAGATGCAGCATTGTTTTGGATGGAATACAGATACTCAAGCTTAGTCTGTAGTCGCTATCAAAGGAAGGGTCTCTTCAGTACCAAGGGATGTCTGCTGTCCACCAGAGTCCTGATGCTTGAATTTAGGTGGTATCAGCAGAGACAAAGATAACAAAACATAGGGGGATGGGGGGAGGGGGGCAAGAGTTAAATGGAGCAAGAAGGCTCAAAACAGATAAATGAAATTTATCTGGAGTAACAAGTTAATGGGGAGGAAGAGAGGGGAAAAAAAATACAGTGAGCTGCAAAGGGGTCTGCAGAAGAAGGAAGAATTGGAAGAAGGTTGGGAGGCACTGAAAAAGCTGAGACATATGTGGAGAGAAACAAAAGAGAAAATTTAGAAAAAAAAATGCATACCATGAAACCACACCTCTGACTACTACCCTCTCCCTTCCTGAAACCTATCTGAGGTTTTGCATGCAGCTCTGTTACCATGGCCTTGCATTTAGGCTGTTATTCTAAAATAAACACAAAAAGTCACAGAAATGACAATGCACATTCAAAATACTGTGTATTAATATATTCAATTCAGGGCAAAACACACCTCTTGGTTCTTATCTGTTACCACTAAGAACAAGTTGCAGTGTGCACAGTTTTCTGAGCACATGGCATTTTGCAGAACCAAGCAACTGGATCTCTTTGCCCCTTGCTGGGTTTGAGCAGTGCTCCTTCCAGATAGCAAAGCCTGATGGTGCCACCCTCCTTTTCAAGCAACTACCGCTCTTATCTACAAAGGCAGAGTTGCAAACACCAGCCCTCACCTTCCCAAGCAGCTTTTATTAACCTTGTCCCATTTGCAAAGTTTCCCATGAAAAAAAGATGCGATGAAGAGTAACTAAAAGGCAGATTTTGAGACCTACCTTATTACACATCTCTGCTGAGAGAGAAAACTCAGCATGTAGCTCTTCCTTCAGCTGTGATGTTTATAGAATTGCTCTTCCTTGTGCAATCTCTTCTTGTCTTTTGCTGAGCTTAAAGACCACTTTTCCTCACTGACAGAGACTCTCTCCTATACTTGGATAGACAAAACTTGTAAGAATTGACATACTTGTCAGATTTGTTCAGATTAAGAATTACTGGTAAGGAAAAAAATCCAGAAGAGGATTACTACATTCACTCTACTTCCATTGGAAACCAAGCTAAAAGCATTAAAGATAGGCTTAGAAAACAGTTACACCCATTAATCTTTGATTGACCTTCCTGATGCTATCAAAACTGAGAGCAGTGAACCATGTGTTTCCCATTTGATTTGTTGTGTTCTTGTTCAATAGGTTAAAATCTAGGACATGTCTTGAAAGACAACTGTTTGACTGGGGCAAACAGAAGCTGTCTGCTTGATGATGCTGTTTCACACTACCTGTAAGCGCTTACCATCTCCCAATGGCAGAGGAGCTGCCAGCTCCAAAGGGTCACAGCTTAGTGACACAAGTCTGACTCACAGAACAGGAGTTGTCACTATTGCAGAACAACTTCCTGGCTCCATCGGCATCTCGTGCCATTAATAAGGCTAATGAACACTTGCCTAAATCAGGTTCAGAAAGTCAGGGAAGAGCTTAAGGCACTTTCAAACACTAAGTGCTTCTCGCACCTCACCAGATTTTTGCACAAATGATAATTCTGACCTCAGAAATAACAGACTGTGAATACAAGAATCTGGGGTAGACTGAAGGGCTGAAGCTAGACAAGTCAAATACACTGTGCCAGAAACCACTCCTGCACACAGGAGCCTGACAGTCGGTTATGCTACATCTGCTGATCGGCTCCAGCACGCTGTTGCCTCTGCCAACAAAGCATTTCCCAAATTCTGCCATTAGCACAACCCAGGAACTATGTCTAACAGGCAGTTTCCATGTGGACATGCAGCTCAGCTGAAGAAGTTTAACAGTATGGACAAGGTCAAGTCCTGCCAGCTGGCCCGAGAACCAAAACCTGCTCTCTGCTACTGTTTAATCTACTAGCGCAGATGTTGCCCACGGCTGATGGGAGCTCTGACAGCGCTCACTTCCTCACATGCCATCCACCGTTTACTTTCTCCAACTTCAAGCCTTGAAAAGCTGTCCCATTCTTTAAGGATCACCATCCTATACTGTCCTACCCTTATAACACATACATAAAGCCACCGCAAAACACAACTGTAACTGAAATATTAATCCCCATAGATGGTAGCTACCAATCTTTTCTGAATTCCTCCATTTCCAAAGAGGTGGAAAACATTTTACAGAGATGCTGATGTTTTATCTGGTATTGTGTTCTAGAGGCCTCTATATTGCTGGATTTTAATCTGATTTGCACACACAGGGGAAGGTTTGCTAGTTTGTGGTCCAAAGGAGTAACTGCACAACCCTTTACAGACACCACTGGCTACCGTTTACAGCAGACTCTAAGCAGACAGTAATCTTAATGAGCACTAAGTCAAATATTTTGATATGTTTAACCTCCATTCCCACTGTAAATAAAATTCAGGTTCATGACCTCCTGAGGAATCTGAATGTACACAAGTCTATAGGACTGATGCATCCCACAGTCCTAAGAGAATTGGACGATGCAGTTACCAAGCCACTCTCCATGATATTTGAAAAGTCATGACAGTCAGATCAAGTCCCAGATGACTGGAAAAAGGGAAATTTACTCATCTTTAAAAAGTGTAGAAAGGAGAGTCCTGGGAACTACTGACCTGTCAGCCTCACCTCTGTGCCTGGGAAGATCATAGAAGAGATCCTCCTAGGAGCTATGCCAAGACACATGGAGGACTGAGAGGTGATTTGGGACAGCCATTATGGCTTCACCAAGGGTAAGTCCTGCCTGACCAACCCAGTAGCCTTCTGTGATGGAGTGACTCCATCAGTGGACAAGGGCAGAGCTATTTGCTCCACTGGCAAATAGCATACTATTATCAGAGAATCATGAAATAATTTGGGTTGGAAGGGACTTTTAAAAGCCACCTTATCCAACTCCCCTGCAGTGAGCAGGGACATCTTCAAATAAACCAGGTTGCTCAGAGCCCTGTCCAAACCTGACCTTGAATTTTTCCAAGGATGCGGCATCTACCACATCTCTGGGCAACCTGTGCCAGTGGTTTTCACTACCATCATCATAAAAAATATCGTCCTCATAACTACTCTCAATTTACCCTCTTTTAGTGTATAATTATTACCCTCTGTACTTTTACTACATGCCCTCCTACAAAGTTTGTCCCTGTCTTTCTCAAAGCTCCCTTTAAGTACTGAAAGGCTGCTGTAAGGTCTCCCTAGAGCCTTCTCTTCTGCAGCCTGAACAGTCCCATCTCTCTCAGCCTGTCTGCATAGGAGAGGTGCTCCAGCTCTCTGATCATTTTTGTGTGCCTCTTCTGGACCCACTCCAACAGGTCAATGTCCTTCCTGTACTGAGGACTTCAGAGCTGGATGAAATACTCTAGGCAGAGTCTCACAAGAAGGGCAGAATCCTCTCCCTCGCCCTGCTGGCCACGCTGCTTTTTGGTGCAGTCCAGGATACGATTGGCTTTCTGGGCTGCAAGTGCACGTTGCTGGGTCATTTCCAGCCTCTCACCAACCAGCACCCCAAAGTCCTTCTTGGCAGGGCTGTTCTCAATCTGCTCATTCCCCAGCCTTTACTGACACTACAGGTATTCCTTAGGAACATGAATTAAGTAGAATGACACACATGCTGAGGATGTTCCCACAAACCTCTCAAGTCTTTCATAAAATAGCATTCAACTTCTTTCTTCTTTTTTAAGAAAGTCTCTTTCAGAGGAAATTCTATGATGCACCCCTAAGTGAATGCCTGATTTCACAGTTCACTTGACTGTATTACTTCATAGTTATTATATTGTTGTAGGTGGTATATAATATTATTTTAAGATATTTTCTCTTGTTTTTATAATCTCTTTTGAAAGCAACTCATTATTCAATGAGATGTAATGTCATTATAAATTTGCACTCCTGCATAGTTCCACCCTATTGGCTGGATTCACTGATGTCTAATCAAATGTACGTTTTTTTACTGTCATGATGCTGTTGCACAATGTTGCTTCACTGCAATCAGGGGTGTCATTTTGGTGGGACCAACACTGGATCTCACTCTCTTGACATCTGATTACCTTTATCCAAGGAGCTTAATTACTTCTGTGTACTCTTGAGTTTTAAAATTGGCAAAATAATTCTATAACTATATATCCAAGGAGGCAGACTGCAGAAAAGGATAGTTGAAGGTGCCTGAGCTCATTTCTTCAAGAAATTTTCAGAAGGGAGGCGGTCACTCTATAATCTCGCAACATCTTATGCATTGCACAAGGTCCTTACCATGACTGCAGGAGCCCTGCACAGCTCTTGGCCATGTCAAGGTCACTCTGTGTATATAAACAACCATATCCCAAACTTACAGTGGTTTTCAGAATCATTGATCTTTAAGTACATCTACAGCATGAACTGGCTAGATTTTGTAAACACCACTCATAACAACTTCACCTTCTAGCTGAAGAATCCATGTGGCCTAAAAAATATGAGAGAAAGCAGTTAGGAGATATAAGGGAGGACTTTGCAGGGTTCTTATCTGCAGCTGAGGTCAAGTGACAAAGTGTTGACATATTGAACATTTTTCGAGCTGAGAGATCATTTCCCAGCTAGCTTTATTGTTTTTCAAAATTAGTCTTGTTTATCCTGGTGCTAACATGAGGTGTGAAAATGAGGTGTGTACTTATCCAACCTCAGTGATCAGGCTTGTCAGCCCGTACTCCATGCTAACCCAGAAAACTTGGCAGGCTGCTAATCTGTCTTACTGACTTCTAGTAGTAAATCTTGTCCACAGTATTATAATACCGTTTCAGCTATCAAAGAAAAAGAATATTTTCTGGGTCCTGAAAGACAGAAGGGTTCTTGGATTTTGTCTTCCAAAGGGAAAAATAGACAGATAGACTGCTGTTTAGGCTGCCCCATAAACTGTTCTTCCAAAAAACTTCAGCAAGAGCAAATGCATAGAAACTGCACAGAAGAAAATTGCTTCTGTTGGCTCTTCAGTCTGAGCCATGGCCCTATTTCAAGGCTGATAGACCACAGGAGAGCTAGATGCTCCTGGACTGTTTTGGCATTAAAGATGTGGCTAAGATAAATAGCCAAGCTCTATAGAAAAGTGTTTTCACAGCTCACCCAGTCTGGCAGCTGTGGCTCGGTAAAGCGCCAAAGCACAAAAACTTGGCTCAAGCCACCTGCTCAATCCAAAATTCAAAGAGTGGAACTAGCCTAGGCAATCAGGGAGAAGCTTATCACCAGGCAAAGGCTTTGTTATGTGTTCTTGCAGCAAAAAGAAAACCAGTACTGTGAACAGAGTATGTCTAAAAGTATTAATTTATGGAGGAAGGACATCTACGTAATCACCTTTACAAAGAAAGGCAGGTCTGAAGCACCGAATTTTACATTTTTTTATTAGAGATTCAGCACACAGCAGTTGTTCTTGATCTTAATGACATGAAGAAGATGGGATTTCTCCAGCTCTGTCACAACAGCACGGATCATTGAGCATTCCTATGGCCAAACACGATTTTTCTATTTGAACATTTCTAAAGATTTTTGTCCCCTCACTATCCCTCCTGCAAAAATACATGTATCAGTGCTGCTGCTGAATTAATTTACATTCAAGATCCTAAGAAGTTTAAAAGAGTCAGTGTTAACATCTTGCAGAATTGAAACCCATCATAAATAGGTAGACTCACATTTCCCTTACTCTGGATGTGGGAGAAAACAGAACATTTTTAAATATAATCTATGAAGTGTACATATAATATATGAAGTGCTTGACTAATACAGCATGTGGGAGGTACACAGAAGAGACAGACAGAGAAGTAGGTAGGATGGGATTCTCATGCTATTCTTTAAGCCATACAGAGATCAAACAAAAAACAGGTCCAGAGAAGACATATTCCAGAAGATCAGTTGAAGCACTAAAGTCTGTTTTGTTACTGCTTAGGAACACTTTCAGTGACCAGGGGAACACTTGATTTAATGGTCTCTGTTCCTTTGTGTCCCATCCAGGCTATGACTGCCCAGCCCAGTAATGCCATGCTGACAGCCCCAAATTTCCAGGACACTGAAGCTTTCTTCATTTTCTAAAGTCAAAGAGCTATGCTAGGTGAGAGCAGTAGTCTAAGTAATACTATAAGAGCAGGCATTTTTGAGGCTTTTAAATTTCACTGGTATCTTTTGTATCATAAGGAAAGGAAAAGCAACCTTATTCTCATCACTAGTGCATATGTAACCTGTTTGCTTCCTCCCTCCTTTCCTAGTACTTTTGAAATTTTTCTTTTCTACATATTTTCTATTTCTTCCATTTGGGTAAGGCTACAGAAAGCCCACTGCAAGAAAGACAAACTACAGTGGGCAACCTGTGCCTCACTGCAAACATCAGATGACAGGGAACAGCAGCTAGGCTGTAAGAAAGGGCCATGAGACTTCTACTCATACCCCAGGACATTTAGTGAAGGACCATCTTCCAAAAGGATGAGCTCAGTATCCTCCTCTGCACAAGAGGGCAGGCTTTAGCAGATGAGCCCTGTGCAGTCACAGTGATGCATGAACCCTGAAGCAAAGCAGAAACTCATATGCCTGCATAGATCCATGAGTAATTTCTGCCTGGTTACTTTCACTGAGAATCTGATTCAACTATATTTGGCATTGGACATCACCCCAAAAAGGTCTGGGTAGAAAGAAAAGTCTTTGCAGCAATGAGACACTGCCTAATTGGATGCCTCTTCATGTGCACTTTGCTTCATTTTATTAAGCAACGCTAATGTTGAAGCCCAGACATTGCATCTCAGCACACCTAACTCCTCCTGTGGGAAGGCTTGTGGCAGAGTCACAAGAAGATGTATCACCTTCTTGCTAATGGAGAAAATCCATCATCCAAAGTAATTTAAACCATTCAGGATGGTCAAGTTCATCAAGACAGCAATGACTGTGACTAAGACCCTAGCTGAGGCAATTGAATTCAAAGCCTTTTTGCATTTTTTTTTGCTAAGGAAGAGGCAGAGCTCCTGTCTCTCTCTAAGGCTGGAGACTGAGGTTATGGTGTCTGATTAAGGCATCTCAAGTAAGGTATCTGAGAGTGAACTGCATAGGCAATGGTCTCTGATTTCAGAATGTGTGCTCATCAGCCTGCACTGATGCCTAGAGAGGAGCTGGAACTTGTGACAGTGACAGTGCTTACACTGTCCTCATTGCTGCAGCTGTGGCTCTGCTTTTGTGTATGTCACTGGAGTCTGGCCCTACAAGCACACAGAGCAATATGAATCACAGAACAATAATTTTGTGGTCTCTGTCAACAAGTAACAGCAGTCAGCATGCTGGATATTGCTAAGTTTAGTTGCAGTTTATCTCTGGTTGAGCAGGATATAGATGCTTCAGGCTTCTTTCTCTTCTTGCATGCTTCCTCCAAAAGCAGAGAGCAACTAATGGTCAACACTGTTTAAAGTGGTGGGGATCAGCTCCCTTAGCAGCAGCTGTTCTGATTTTATGTCTCCTCATGTGTTTTTTTCTAAAAGGTCAGGCAATTACTCAGGACCGAAAAATCTGTGTCAAAGCAATCAGTAGTGGCATCTCGTTGACTTCAGAGAAATTGCAGCAGGAATTAATCTGGCTTCACAATTCTTCCTTTCCCTGTAACAAATGAAATAACCTAGGTAGATTCTGCCTGTAGGCAGCACCAAGAAAGATCCCACTTCAACCTCAACTATGGGGCTTGAGTCCTCTGAAATGCCATTTTTATCACTAAATCCTCCCACACCTGACAGCTAATTTTAGCAGTTGGACTAAACCAGATATGCACTGAGATGTCCCCCATATCTCAGTCAAGGGATGCAAGGAAAGAATGAACATGGTCCTTTTCCATTCTCCTCCTCCTCTGTCCACAGGCTGGCATGGACAAATAGGGTTGCTGCATGATTTAGGGTCAGAAGCAAAAAAATACAAACACAAGGAAGATTTCTTTCTAATCTTGTGAAAATATACATAGTTCACCTTGCTGTCTAGCCTATGTACAGAGGAATGGGGAAGGATTTTAGCAGAAAGCTTTGAAAGATAGGGAAATAGATCTTTATCCTTCCCCTAAATGCTACTTCATTTTTGCACTTTCCTTTCCCCAGAGCTCCTTATAGTCTCACCAAAACCAGACTGTTGAAAGAAAGGGAAGGACAGAAAATGAATTGTAGTGATAGATGTTACTTTGGCAAATAGGCCACCAGAAAAAGCGATAAGAAAAATATATTCTCCTGAAGCAGGGGGGCTTGTTCACCATTTACCTCATGTGTTTACCCTTGGGCTATCATTATATTAGCCACATTTCCTGACTGAGCTGGAGCACCTGGTAACTATGGTAACCACATTTTCATATCTGTCCATAAATTCCCTCAGTTCTAATTAGGGCACCCATTTATAACATCAATAACAACACAGGAGAAACAACAGCAGACTTAGCTCAGATGCAGTCACCTCTCTTTCTCTCATGTCACAAAAATGACCCATATCTCAACAGTTCTTATACCCTGAGATGTCACTTATGGCACAAAGCCTAGCTACTTGCTATGTCAACCACTTTTTATCCATCTGCTTTGTTGTACATACCTTCTTGCTTTCTAAAAAGTCTGTTCATCAGCCTTCCAGTCCAAACAAAACCCAGCAATCTTCACATCAGGCTGCATACACCTGTTTCTCTTGATGGAAGAAAGAATTCACATCTAGCCTGCAACAAAATCCCATCCACAGCACTATTGCAGATTTTACAGAGAGTAAGTAGATGTTATTACAAGCAGAAAGGCTAAATACTTGAGTTTACAAATTTACCTGTGCAATCCAGATAACTTTGAAGAGAGGACACACCATGTCATCCAAAGCAAGTGATAGGTAAATGATGAAGCAGCAATGTGCAAGAAATCAAGACCAAGTAATAAACAATTGCAAAGTTCAATGGCTCAGTGTATTTCACCACGAATTATTTCCTTCTCTATGAAACAATAAAGCTTAGTGAACAATTTGAAGCCTGCTGACATGATTTAAAAAGATGGATGGGCTGGTAGGTAGTCGAGAGTGTTTGCTTTATTGTTCACGGAGTCACTGCTCAGAAGTACATTTGTTTTGGAGTCTACGTGAATTATTGTCAAAAAAGTGACAAATCTCTTTCTCAGTTTAGGCCATGCTGTGCAGGCCTTACATGAATTTCTTTTGGCAGAAGAAAAAAGACATCACATCTATGTATTGCCACAGATAAGACCACAAACCCGTCTCCGCAGAGGTCAAGAGAGCAGCGCTGCTCTGTTTTCAGGTTTTGGTAACTTTGTTGCCACTAGAAAATCTTCTCTTGTTAGAAAAGCATGCCAATTATTATAACTGATCCATGACCATCAAGAAACATCTTATGAATGTTTATCTAGTTTTCCTCTGCATCTCCTGAAGGCTGAGGGTACTAGGTAAGAAAACATACTGGAGCTTTTACTGGTGCTGTTGGTGATTTCCAGTGTGGAATATTAAATACCACTTCCCCTGTTTGCCTTGCCAGCCCTCATGTGGGGAAAAAAATGACAAGCCCAGTGGTGAAATCATATAAATAGGTGTTAGTCCAAGCTACAGTGGCATGACAGCTGACTTCAGCCAGGGATTTGGAGACCAGATGATCTGCTGCAGACAGAAATGGTGGCACCTTGCACGAGAAAGCTATCCACCTTCCCTCTACCAACACAAAATTTAAGAGGAATGTTCAGGCTCACTGAATGGAAGAATGAAAGGTGTTTCACAGAATTTTTTACTTTAGGATCCACTGGCATAATCAGGGATGCTGTGGCAATGCTCCACAAAGCTTCCCCATTCCTTTGTACTCTTTTTTTAAACCAAGAACCCACTGAGAGAAAGAGCACCTCCTTGGCCCAGTGAAGTGATACCTGCCACTTGTGAAAGTCTGTGTGTGTTCCTCTCCCCTGACTTCCCAGCGAAGGCTGAAAGTACCCCGAGCAGAGATGGGTGAGCCATCCTCAGACTGTGGTTGTAAAAAGCAGGTTCACTGCATTCTATTCTACAGGTTTATTTGTTCTTTGCACCAAGTAATAAGAGCTTTCAAAGTGAACAGTGTTGTGATGAAAAAATGTAAACTTTAGTGAATTGCCAAAAAAGGTTCCAGCTATTTGCCATTTTAGTCATCAAGCACCATTTAGAAGCACAGATAGAAAATATGTTGATGATCAAATTCTAATATAACCAGAAAAATTGATTTAAAATCCTGCCAAACATAAAGCACAGTAACAGTCAATACCATCTATATGTATTTTCATTTAATAAGTGAAAAGTAATTTCAGTCACTTCCAGACTGGATTAATTTTTAACACTTCCCTCAGTTCATGAGATGCTGTTTGGAACTTGGGTGGAGAGTCCCCTGTTGCAAGTTGTGCCTCTCATTACTGTACCTTCATTTCTCCATCAATTTCTTATTTATTCAGGCTATACTCTGTTAAGAGAGATGGGTGTTTGCAGGATGCATGATGCATAATGAGTCTCCAGTCTCCATGGAAGCCTCTAAAACTGCCCATCTTATTTTGCTCACTGGCTCTTCCCATTTTCATCAAGAGGGAACACTCTCAAACTGTCAAAATCTTTTCAAATGACCCCACAGTAACCACTGTAGCCTAGAGTACTTCTTGACTTGATAAATATTAAAATAGAATGTGAAAAATATGTTTTATTTGATTTTAATAGTTAAGGAAAGCAAGTTTTTGACAGGAAAATAATAGCTCTGAAAATAAGGAAAAGAACTAATTAAAAATAAGATTAAATAAACAGTTTCTGTGTGATCTCTTGAGCTAGTTTCATTTCAAAGACATGCTTTACCTGGCATAATGTGTGGTTTGCAAGACCCCTGTGTAAGGTTAAGCATTCCTTGGTAGTTGCCTGGAAACGATGCCAATGACAGTTTGCTCTCATTAAGGGCAAATAATGCAGACAGGCTGTTACAATTGTACTTCTGAGCATTTAAATAAATTCATTTTGGACATGTTTTTTTCTTTTTAAAGATGCAAGTTCTGAAATCTTACCAGAAGCGTTGGCACAAAACAGATTCCAACTAAAATAGATGAGTATGCACATAAATTAATTTGAAATTACCACTATTACTATTATTATTTTTTTAGCCAAATTAGTGCTGAGCAGAATACAATTGTCTTGGTTTTGGACTGGTTTTGCATTGGCTTCTTTTTTTCTTTCTGTTCTGTACCGTGTGAAACTCAGAGCTTTTTAAAAAGGTCCTCTGAAAAGTAGGAGAGGCAACTTTCAAAGCTGCTGCTTGGGAAATCAGCAAGAAGAGCAGAAATCAATCCCAAAATAGCTACCATTCTTAGAAAGGAAAGCCCACAAGTTTAGTTCTTGCTTCACGGTTCATTAAACCCACACTACTGCCCTGGGCACCAATCAATGATTCCTGTGCTTACCCGGAGACACGCTTCAGGTTCACAGCTACCTGGGCAGGGCAAAACCAGTCTGCACAAATTTCACTGTTTAGGTGTCTGTGGGGACACCACTACTCCTTTAACTTTGTCAGTTAGCAAAGCTGTGGCCCCAAGCCAGCTCCCTCTCCTTTCCATCCCTCTGCTTTCCTTTATGACCGGGTGATGCTGTGGTCGATCATGGGAAGCGCAGACCAACCAAAGCACCTTCTTTACAAAAATCAATGATGACACGAGGCATCACAGCTGCAATTAGAAGAGCTTTAACTAGTTCAAACTGCTGGTAAATGAAAAGAAAAAACAGTGCATTTAAGACTGGGAGGAGAGCATCTATTCTTTTGCCATTCCAGGCAAACATTTTGTTGTGGAGATGAGCGGGTGGAGAGGTGGACATATTTGTCATATTTACGTACCACAGCTGATCATCTTGCATGCTCATTTTACATTTTATCTGCAGCTTGTCTGTTGCATCGTATTTGCCTTAGTTTAATATAATCGATTTTGAATTGATCTGATGGAGAGGGGGACTGTAGTGTTACAAGTAGCAGATATTTTATTGTGCCAGAGTCAGAAAAAAAAAAAAAAATCCAGAGATCCATAGAATTTCACTGGAAAGCATCAGTATATTTAATACCTATACTAAATTTAACACTATATGTAGCAAAGTTCATTCCATCATATGAAATTTTCTTCTTTTTTATTTTTTGTTTGTTTGTTTGTTTTGGTTTGGTTTTTTACATGAGAGAGACAAGAGGTTGGGAGGAGCAGCTAAGTAAGAATAAGAGGGGGGGAGAAAAGCAGATCATTTGGAGATAAATTTTGCAGGGTTTTTTTTTGTTTGTTTGTTTTGTTTTGTTGTTGCTGTTTTTTTCAAAGAGAAAAAAACACACATGATGATAAAATATGATAAACAGCAGGGAACCATCTTCCTGAATGAAAAGAGTTGCATGAGGTTGCCACGAATACATGCTAGTTACCAGTACTTCTGCAAAAAGGGAGAATTTATCTATTTAATTTCCTAAACCAAGAAAAATTCCACTTCATGAAGAAGCCTACACACAGCTGGAGCAGCCAGCAAGAGAGGTAGATATGACCAGACAAGAAGCAGATTTTATAAACAACTATAGAAGTTTGCCATCTGGCAATGCTGGGCATAAGAGATGAGGGCAAACTCCATCCCATTAAGGGAAATTAAGACAAAGGCCCATGCCAGACAGTGAAAGATGCATGCACGATAACCACTGGCAGCAACACTTTCTATAGAGCTGCTTCTCTTTTCCACCGCTGCACAGTCAGTTTACAACTGAACAAACAGGATCTGCTGAAAGAGAGAATGGAAGATATTTACCCTGCCCTCGGAACTGTGTGTTTCAAAAAAACACAGAGCTTAAGGGGAAATGTCTGGAAGAAAACATATCTTGATTGATAATGACTGTTCAATGGGTAAAACTTGTGCTCCAGCTCAGATGTTCTGAAGAGGACTGCAGAACTGAAATCAGAGATGTATGTACAAAAATTTTGTGGAAATGAGCCACCACATACAGCAAACTGGCTTATGTTCGTGGCCTCTCAGGCTGCTAGAATGAACACTTGTCAGCATAGGAAGCTGAGATTATTATAACAAAATAATATTAGCTGTGAATTAGTAAATAATATTTATCTCCTTTCCCTCAGTGACCGTGGAAAACTGGAATGTATTTCCAAGCCCAATTCCAAGCATGCTTGTCAGATCGCTATAAGGAAGATTTTTCACACAGTGTAGAATATGAGACTTTTTCAAAATAGTCATTTGCTACTCACAGTGTGTTGCATCTAAGTTGCATCTGTCTTACACGTCTGTATCTCTTCTCTTTAACTGGAAGACTTAAACTTCCTAAACAAAAAAATAGCAAGAAATGAATAAACACCATGTTCTTATCACAGTAACCTCTCCTTATCAAGTGAGGTAATTTTATTTTTCCCATTGCAATGGTTGTTTTCTATTCTAAATTCTAGCTTCATGCAAAGACGAGGCACTAAGTCCCGCTAAGTTTTGAATCTGCATCATCTCACACTTGACTGCCTGCAAAAAGGAAAATATTTACATGTGACAAGTAAAAAGCAGCCTCAGGTGTAGGCAAAAGGAATTGCAATTAAACTGCAGTGAGATGTGGTGGTGCATCATGTCCCTTCCACCCACCTCCAGGCTGCACTGTGATCTAATGCTTGTACACATATAAATGCCATTTTGCAGCATTTGACTCCCTTCAGTGAGAATACTTCAATACCTTGTTCAAGACAAATACAACAACTCACTCAAAGGAAGGAGTTTCTTTGCCAATTTGAAAGGTGTTTTACTTATAAATGAAAACTGCAGGATTGACCAAGAAAAAAAATGAACAAGGACATGTCCATAATTCTGTTAAATCCAGTTTTATACCTGATCTTTACTCTGGCTTATTCTTCCCAGAGACAAGTGTGTCCACAGCAAGGGCTTAATCTGGCCACCTACGAGTGCTTTAATCCCAATGTATCACCATGGACTCCAATCCTTTTCTTTACACATGTGAAAAGCAGAATTTTACATAAAGGAACTAACACACAGCCCCTTTCCCAAATACAGAGTCATAAGGCAGATGGATGGGCATATGTACAACCGCTGCTAACTGCTAATGTAGCCATTTGCACTCAACAACATGACACTGGTTTGGGATATTTTCTGGAAGAATTTATTTTTATAAATAAAACCTTGGCATCCTAAGACTGATATACTCCTGCTTTCATGCAACCTTTATGAGACATTTAAAGGGACACTGATCTCATTCTCCTTTCATCTCTCTCTGCTGAAGTTTCAATCATAATCTTTTCCTCTCATCACAAAAGACACTATACTGACATGGAAATTTACTATATGACTCTGAACTTCAACAGTCACTTTCCTTTATGTTCCATCTTTTTAACACAGGGGAACAGATTCCTCCTGGAGGCATTTAGGTTTTAGTCAAGAAAATTCTTACACTGGCCAAAATCAAATTGAGATGGAAAAAGAGCAAATGAGAAAATACAGTCTACATGATTAGAAGTCTTCTTACAAAATACATGTCTCCATATCAGGAATGGACATGAGTACATACCCATTCGTGCATTTTTTCAAGGTCCATCGCTACAGACATCAAAGTTTTCCATATGTGTAAGGACTATAAATTCAGAGCTTCAGTAACAGCAACTGAGTCTCCATTATTGAATGAAAGACAGTTTCACAGTCCTTCCACAACTAAACTAAGCAGGTGGTAAAGTAATGCTGCAAAAAACCAAACAGGGTCCTCTCCTATTTGGAGCATTCAATTGGCAGACAGTTTCTGATTTTAGGTGATGTTGATGAGGTCTTTCCCAAGGGGTTACCTGTAATAAAGAAGCTAGGCTAAGGCTGTCAAAGCATTAACAATTTTCACAGGCACTGCCTTTGTATTTTGCAAAGTTTTCCCTTTAAGGGTATTGTTATATCCTTGCATGCTGTTCATATATTAATTCAAAAGCACTAAGAGCTCTTTTACAAGCTTCCATGTAAACACATATAACCAGACTGTTCTTGAAGAAAGAACAAAGGAGTTTATTTTTAGAAGTCACTCTTTCATACATTTTTTTCAAAATTTACCTAGCACTATTAATAAATAAGTAAAATGACCTTCCCTCAAAAAATGTGTTGATTTACAAAATGTACAGTAGAGCTTTAACTTATTTTTTCCATCCTTGGATTTTTTAACAGATTGTTTACTCCTCCCAGCTGAAGCCATTATGTAGCTATAGGGGGGAAAAACGTGCATAAGGAAAAGACTCTTTCAGTCATTAGGTCTTTTTCATTGGCAACTCTCCCTGTGTTTTCATCTGTGAGTTTTCTAAGGTAATGGAAAATCTCAAACCATGTGCTCAAGTAATAATTTCATGATAAAACTAATCTTTCCAATAAACAGCTCTCTGAAACACTCTACTTTTCATTTTCAAAGAGCCAGAAGGATTATGGTAGTGATTTGGATATCTATTTTTCTAAAATTGCCCTCCAAGTCTTCCTTACTCTAATATAATGCGCAGAGTCCTTAGCAAATAGGAATTGCACCCAGAATGGAAGAAAAAAAACACAGCAGAAACAGATGTAACCTTAGAAATCACTGATGTAAGTAGTTTCATTTCTTGCACTAAAAACCATTTGAAAACTAATCTACTGCATGTTCCTTCCTTTCAGAAAATGTAAATTGATCTTTCAGTTTGAATACCTGTCAAAGTACAGCCACTATAACGTTGATAACGTCAGCTGATAATGTCTGATATACTGCAAAATTACGTGTAGCTCCACAAGAACTGCTGGACCAGATTACCCCAAACCAGGGTAGGGGATGTTCAGTCTTAGAGACTTTAGCAACAGCATGAGTGAGAAATGCCTTTCTTCCACCAGCACCTCCCAAAGTGCTATGAAAACACATCACAAATAAAGACAAATAAATCAGGTTATGATAGTTCCCAACATGGTGTTGGCTCGTTAGTCTTCCACACTGCCACCATGCCCCTTCCCTATACTACTTCATGTAAAATGTCTATGTTGTGGATTATGCCAGTTTCAATAAAATGCTCACTATGGGGAAAAAGTAAAGGCTTTTGAGAAGGCACAGAAATATTGGCTGCCTGCCCTTTTTGCTTGTTTCTGAACATAGGGTTTAGCACTCAACCTACACTATAATTTTGTACATTTACTGTAAGTTTCTGGAGGATGTAGCTTCCTAAATGGAAAGACTCTTCTTCAAAAAATACTGAACAAAGGCAAAATTGGATTGCATCAGAGCTGGGAATTTGCTCTGTGAGTAGCACTTTTCCCCCAGCTTGACTTTTTGAAGTAATATGTCTTGAATAACCCTGGGGTGTATCCTCCTACCAGGAATACTGGGAAAAGACAACATCTCCAAGGTGAGAGGCAACTCATTTAATAAGTCTACAGATCTTTCCTGACTAGTTAAGAGTGCCTACAGGTCTGGTGAAACTTTTAGGCCATCATAGTAAGGTGAGAAAAGTCCCTAAAAATCTTTTTCCGGATTTGACACCTTATTTCTAGTTTGCCTTCTATTGAGGAGCCACCTCTTTCTCTCACAAGTGCATAAAATTTTCACAAGCACTAGCTATCTATGAGAAAGTACTTTTAGCCTATTAGCTGTCTCTAATAAATTAATCTCAATTATTTCTTATTTGAGTGCAACTGGTCTGCTTAATTACTTGCTGCTGTCTTTTTGTGACCTCAACAGATGGCTGAGTGTATCTAAATCAAGAGTATAACCAAGTTGAAAAATAACAAAACCTTTCTTCTTCTTTAGCCAAAGAAAGACTGATGACACACTTAAAATCACCACTATTTAAATATTGGTGAGCAGTGAGTAGGTTACACACTGACAGGGCAGAGATTTGCATGTGCTCATCCTGTTCATGAAAGCAGCTGCTCTGCATGCAAATCCTTTCTATTTAGCCAAGTTTTTTCCTATTTCCCAATAGCAGCTGTTGAATCCCAAACAGAAAAAGATGCCCAGCAGGATAGAAAGGGATGCTGGCCATGGGGAGCATTTCTCAGAGGGAACTAAGCAAGTATACAAAACCACAGGTGGAGTTTTTTTTAGGCTATTTTTTTTTCTATCATCCTTTTTGAGGATGATAGAAGCAACAAAAGACCAGGTCATAGCCTTGATAATTAAGCTTTCAGCCCCAATAAAAGAGCTTCACAGGTTGTTTTTGGCCTGAGGAGACGCTGCAGCTCTGGCCATAGCTCAGGCATGACCAGCTCCTCAGGCACAGCCTTGTGCTACCACACAGATACTCTTCAGTGCAGCAGAGCTGTTTGAAAGGCACAACATTACTCATTTCTCACCAAAAAAATCCCAAATTTTTCCATCTCTTTCTATGAAATTTTTCTTGAGTGGTATTTAGGTGTCTGAAAGTTACTTGAAAGCCAAATCCCTTCCGCTTTGATGAAAGGATAGGAGAGAGCTTCATAAGAGGTGGCTTTTTCCTTTCCTAGAGGTCACACAAACCTTCTAAGAAGTAGGCACAGTTTTGCTTAGACTGACAAAAATCCACCCTACAGGACAAGCAAACATGCAAATTTTTGTTCTGGCTTTTAAAAAGAAACAAACAAAAATAAAAAATTGTCCAAACCCAAAACTAAAAAAAACCAGCATCATAAATGCTGGTGCTTTTGCAGTGAAAAACTCCCTTGTGGACAGGGTACCACTGCCATGTAAAACAGTTTTCAAAACTAAACTTCTGGCTTTCAATTGAGTGACATCCTGTCTCAAGTCAGTGATGAATTTGACTGTTCAGCCAGACAGTTATTTCATGAGGGTTTGTTCAGCTGATGGGACTGTCCTCCCCCTGTTTGTGTGACTCTGCTCTGGCTCCCAGTCCTTGTGTACTCACTCACGCAAGGAACGCAAAGTGGATGTCACTTGTTGCCATACTGGTAGCTTTGTTCAGCTCCACCAAGCCAGACATGCTCTATTTAATGATATGCAGCAACTTTTTGTTATTTGGCACAAAATTTGAGCTTGCTTTCTTTAGACCCTCTCAGGTGCCTACTGCTTTTTCCAAATGCAGACCCAATTCCTTTAGGGAACCCCCTTCCTTCTCCCCCAGCCCTTTCTCAATCACACTGAAACTAACATTGTCTCTAAGCTTCTCTCTGCTTTCAAACACAGTTTCACACTTTCTGTCTCAATTCTGTTACATGCTTGTCAATCCCATTTGCTCCTCAGCGTGGATAAGACCAGACTGGCTCTGCTTAGAAACAACAGGCTTTTCTGGGAGTTATGCTATTTCCTGAATATTGTTCGGATTTCCTGCAGAATGAATTGACTGCAGAAGGCACACAGCTATTTTTAAATCTGCTTTTTTCTCCCCACTTCTCATCTGTCCCAGATTAAAACTCAAAGGGATTTAGAACAGGTGCTCCCAACTCATCATCACAGTCCCTCATACATTAATACCTCGGGCCATCTCTATCAGGAGCTTGAAATGTTCCATGTTACATAGTACAAGTTTAACTTCAATCTCTCAAAAACTTCTCCACCTGAATTTCTAAATATATTAACTCTGTTTTTCCTTGTAAATCTAAATTTTTTTAGATGCAGAGCCTGAATCATCCCACTGGGAACAGAGCTCTCAAAGTTTTCTGAAAGAAACCAGGTCCTTTGAGATTGGGATTTATCAAGCAGATCATTAGTAAAGGAGTCTGTAAGGTATTTGGTTCCTCTTGCCTCATAGGATCTTGGGTGCAGCACAGAACTGGATGACGTGGTTAGCATCTGTCTTAGTGAAGAAAATGTGTTACTTCTTCAGTACCTTAATGGGCTCCAAGTCATACCTAGAGATAAATCTCTGAATAACCCCAAAGTCCAGAAAAATACCCTCAACATGAAATTTACACCAGGTGTGTACATGAGACAGTATGTGTGTGCAAGCATGTGTGCATGTACAGTACATACGAGGGTGGCTGTGTATGACATGACTGTGCATGACTGTGCACAAGAGTGTGTGCAGGAGTAGGAGTGCAGTCCAGTGAGTGAATGTAGCTGTTTTTGGCCAAGTAAAATATACTGAAGGGGATGGAGAAGTTGAATGAAACTTCTGTGCAGTGAGCAGAAAGACAGAAACTGATTTCTCCATATCTTTCCTATGTGTAAATACTCAAAATGGGTGCCAGCATTTGCCTAGGCTAAAGTGCTTGTTCTGTGGGATGCTGGAGAGCTAGAGGGCTTTGATAACCAGGCAGAAGTGCTAATGTACTAACCCAGGAGAAAGGTATCTTAAAGTTTAAGCCTTTTTTACCTTGCTGGAGGTAACATGCAGGAGTTGGGATGACTTACATATCACTAGTTACCCAACAGCTCTTTATTGTCATGAGTAAAGAAAGAGTGAACAGGTGAACCCCACAGGGAGCAATGGAGAAGCCAACACTGGGATTTCTTGCTTGTACTTGCAGGAAAGATGAGAAAGGAGATCATGGTGAATGAAACACCACAGGTTAGTATATAAAATCAGATGCTACACAGACTAACTCACTCCACGATAGGGCTACAGCCTCAGGGACGTGTCTTGAGCAGCAAGAAGCCTCTTAACTGCATGAAGCCAAGGTAGAGGGAGGCATGAAAAGGTTGGTACCTAGTCTAGCTGAAGGGCAAGACTAAGTTGGGACAGAGCACAGACTCAGTGGGATCAGCTACCAAGGAAAATGCAGTGCTTGAAGTTTTTTATCCAGAGTGTTTACTCTGCCCACTCTTGATTCTCATTCGTGGTTAGCAGCTAAATGAGCCCAGACTCACACACTGTACTCAGGAGAGACCAAGGCAGCTCTAGTGGAGAAGGAGGCCCTGCCTTGGCTGCATGAGAGAGGAGTCTCATGGAAATAGAACACTTGGCTTTTCCCAAGTTAAAATGTGGCCAAGATTGATAGCGCAAGAGTTTATCCCAGCAATATGATGTCAAAAATCTAGTTTTACACAACTGAAACTGTTTGGGTCAAACAGGGAAGGGAGTTATAGCCAAAAAAAACCAGTATGGAGAGGAGAGGAAAGGTATTAATTCCAAAAATGAAATACTGTCTTTCCGGTTTTTTTAGATATGGGCGTTCAACTTCTTGTTTTGGAGGAAAATTTCTTTCTGAAAATTGAAATAATTAAAAAGCAAAAGCATTAAAAATTAGAACAAATGAAATATTTAGGTTAATATAATTTTTTCCCTTCTTTCCATTCTCCTAAAAGAACAAAACAAATTGTCTAGAACAATCATGATGACTGCTGAACCAAAAATCCATTTTCCCAACAGCTCTTCCCTGGCTCACAATCCATTAACACTTGCCAAGGCCAGGTATTACAAGAGCTAATAACACCTGGCTAGAGTTTAGTTAGAGGGATGAGAGTGAGGGTATTAGGCAATGGTACCTCTTATTTGTCTTTAGAGTAAGCATTGTTAACTGGAGTCTGGCAATACAAACAGCTCTTAAACCAAGGGTTTCTCCAATTTCTCTGCTAATAATACTTTTTTATACTGCCATCTAGCATAAATTATGAAAGTCAGGTCTCTCCCCAGAATGTGTTTTTTTTTGATTCCACATTGAGCATTTTCAGGGAGAATTCCTCAGAAAGGGAGAAATGCCCTGAAATACCTCAAGGATACATCCTTTGGGGAATATCTGGATGCTGCCCCATATTTTAGAGATGATCGATATTTTACCCAAGCATGAAAGAAGAGCTCTTTGCTAGATTTCCTGGTTGCTGCAAATTACTCACCTGCTTTATTATCGAGTGAGGTGTGTTCAGGCACTGCAGGACCTCTTGGGAATGGCTTCAAGCTCAGTGCCTGGACAGTACTTGGCAGAAAGTGAAAAAGCCCCTCTGGCTCTACCTCACATTTATGTCACTGAAACATAAGTACCTTTCTAGCAGTTTAGTGCCCGGACATCACTGACTGCCTATCTTAAAACTCCAGCAGGCTGGATATTTAGCTACAAATTGTGGTCATGCTGTCCACCCAGCACGTGAACTCTGTTTTCCCATCTTTGGCTGACTTTCCTATGGGACCTGGGGCAAATTACATGATCTCTCCCTAGTTTAGCTTCCTACATGTAAAACAGAGATAACTTTTATTACTGTCTTTTCATTAGTAGTTTCTTGTGGGCAAGGGCTATCCCTACACCATGTCTTTATGCTTTTCATTATGTAGAACAGAGTCATAAAAATGAACATCTGGGTCCAAACAGAAGACAAAAGCAACACACTACACAAGGAACAACTGAATGTAAATAGAGATTAAGTACTACTGATGTAAGGAGGCATGCTGGTGCAGGAGCTACAGGGTACACCGCTAAAATTGAGTTTCTTTTATTTTCTCCTCCATTCCCAAATAGAGTTTAATTCCTCTCTAACACATTTATGCAAGACTTTTTTTAGAAGGTGCATT
Organism: Pyrocephalus nanus; assembly: GCA_038380795.1. Taxonomy (NCBI): domain Eukaryota; kingdom Metazoa; phylum Chordata; class Aves; order Passeriformes; family Tyrannidae; genus Pyrocephalus; species Pyrocephalus nanus. The sequence continues at coordinate 18,411,262 of CM076264.1, read as the reverse complement.
TCTGCTGAATGCTGTGTCACAGACATCAGTCTTTCTTCAAGGTCAGGATTTTGTTTGATGTATTTGTCTTGAGCAAACAAAGGTAAATGGGAAAGAAAAAACTGCACTAAAAAAGAGTACAAAGGTAAACGTGAAAAAGAAAACATGTACTAAACTAGAAACTGCTGAGTCTTCTCTATAAATGTTTCCATTTCCTCCCCAAGTTGGCTATGTATTTCCTCTATTTAATCTTTTATAACTATATAAACACCCCAGTGAATCCAACTGCCTCTCACATTTCTAAACGAAAAAAAGAAAGCCAAAATAAGGTAGACACCATAATGTTCCAGTGGTGTCAGTTTTGGGAGACTAAACCATACATGGAGCTTGTAAATTATGAAATGAGTAAATTAAATGAAAATACAGAGTATTTTTTTCCTGGTGAGAACCACAGTTTAACATCCCTAGCTCCTTTCTACAAAACGTTCCATCATTACAATGTGGTAAACAATTGGTCCCATTAGACTATATATAGAGACTAGAAAGAACTGATAAAATGGTGATGGAAATGAAAATTCAGTGGTTTGCACAATGGGAACTGAGGTTATGAGACTATCTACAAGCCTAAAACAGTAATTTATGACAGAGCTAGGGCTTGAACTCAGCTCTTCAATATCTTCATGCAGGTATTTGGACCTTCCTCCTGAAATTCATGGTGTATTTTGTAACACTGAACTTCATGACCATTGGAAAATGGGATGAATTGAAATCCAACAAATGCCAACCTGAAAAGCATGGACTTCGAGTGAATTATTGAACACAGGCTACTCTTTCTGATACCAGAAGTAAAAAAAGAATCTAATTAACATGGGAAAAGGTAAAGGGATTCTGAGTAAGGTGTAATTACAGCACCCTGTGTAAAAATCAAGGAGAAAAGCCACAGCTGGAAGAGAAAAGGAGATGTGCTCCTGCTTTAAGAGACCAGAAGTTGGTAGTGGGTTAGTCCCTTTCCTGTATGACGTTCCTCACTAAGAGGACTCTGCAGTCACCCTGCAATCAGTGACTACTGCCCCATGAAGGCAACAGTCTCCTCTTGACCCTTTCCAGCTGCCCAGCAGGGGCCAGCAGGTCTACAGCAGTGCCCTGGTGTTACCTGTTCTCCCTGGGGAATAAGAGCTTACTTGATAGCATCTCATAAGGCAGCAAATTAAAAGTGGCCTGAACGATGGCCTATAATAGCAGGGAAATGACATTTGCGGCCTTTTTTTCCTGCATATATAAAGAAGATATTCATAAGAACAGGGCTGGGGCTGAGGTAATGCAGCACAGCTCCACTAAAATCAATGAAATGAAGCCAAATTGGATGGAATGAGGATCTGGCCCTTTGCCAGTGACTTTTCTTTTTGTTCATTGGCTTGTAAAATAACTGCAACAAAAGCAGAATACAACCTGAATACAGGTCAGCTGCTAAACTAATACAGACTTCTCATAAATGACTGGAAGGATTTACAGGCATAATCCATGTACAGCAGAACTCAGCATTGCCATGGAAACAATTACATTCAAGGAACAAAATGCAATTGATACCATCCATTCGGAAGGCATTTAAAACTTGTTATGCACTTAAAGTACAAGGAAATTAGTTTGCTAATTAACACACTGTTCCCAGCCATTGTGATTTCTTTCTTTAATGGTGAGAGTGGTATTTGCTGCTTTGCTTTCCCTCCTAACGCTCCCTCCAACAAACACTTAGCTTAAATACAATATTTCAACATTTGTTTCAAGTCACGTAATAAAAGCACAAACTGCAACTAGTCTTTATCCTTTCTTTTTCAGCCAATGCCTCCAATAGATCCTTTTTAATCTCCCCTAATGTCTCTAATGTAATGAATCCCATATATAATGACATTATAATGGTTAGAAAGTGCTTAGGCAAGCCTTCCCAAAAGAAATAGACTTCAGATTCTTTAAACAAAAAGCTAAAACAATAACAAACCCCTCCTTCAACAAAAACACCTTTTAATTGACTGCAGTTCTCAAGGCACTGCTTAATTGTGAATTATGATTTCTTATGTCCCAGCTCTGCTTTTGCATGAGGTCAGTCACTAATTTCTCCAAGTTTGCAGCAGAAGAGCAGTTAATGACCCCAAATGACACCTGGCACTTAGAAATGCAATGCTGGTTGCATGTTAATAGGAAAAAATGCTCTTCTTTATGACAATTTTATCATAAGCCTCCAGGAGCGACAGGATCCTAGGAGAGATTAACGATGTGGATGGTACTCCTTAGTGCCTCTAAGAAAAGGGTCTTTTGTGTATTACACTTGCAAAATTCCTGCGTAGCCAGTGAAAATACTTCAGGCCATGTAAATTCAGTAACATCTGTAGTTCTCCAGATCTTGTTTCATTCCACTGTCTAAAAGGGTCACGCAGTTGCTTAACTGTCTCCTTTAGCCACTGTACAGTGATGGAACTCCAGAGAGAAATTCAGATCTCAGCTGGGCTCATTTGCTTTCTGGAGGTTCTTCTGTCTCTGTCACCTACAAAGTGACTGCCACATGATTATCTGCTGTAGTGGGGGGTAATTCCAACCCTAAAAATCACATTGATGGAATTATAATATTGAGTCCCCTTTATTTTGTGAGAAACTGAAGCACTGAGAGATGCTGTGGCCTGATTCTTTTTTTTTAAGCAAAGCAAAAGAAGTACACATTTCCAAATCTCTCATTTGAACGTGTTCTGAAGGAATAGAAGACCTGCTATCACTCATTCACATACAAATACTGATTTGGGCACCAGCTGAAATGAAAACAAGTCCCAAACTACTTTTGCTTCTTCTTTTTAGACTGCCACATCCCATCCTGGATGGAACAGTCTGCAGCAGCTTTTTAATCTCTGTGCAAAGCAATTGTATGTTTAATTTCTTTCTTTCTTGTCTCAGAGCTGCTGTCTGAGTGAGCATAAACCACTTCCAAGCTTCTCTCAATTCATTCACTGGTGAGCTGCAGACAGCTGCATTAGCCACGCTGCCAATAAGAGCACACTTAGGGAGAAAAGCACCCTTCAGTCCTAAATACTGTAGACAGTCTGTAAGAATAACACACCTCCTAGCTAAATTTTTTTCCCTGTGACCCTTTTCAAGGAAAGAAGCATTGTCATGCATCACTAAATACACCATTTCCAGCTGTACTACTGGCCCCAATATGTGGCTGGAGTTGAATAAAACCCTCAGGTGTTCTCAAAACTATAATTTGCATGATGGAATCTAAAGCCCATGTTCAAAGTTAAACCTACACCCAAGAGTTTTGCTGGACTGAGATTTTGGTGCTTAGAGCCCTAAAGCAGTCTTTTGGCAATTCCCAAACCAATTTGAGCTTGTAGCTTCTAGAAAATGAGCCAAAATAAAAACCAAAGCATCATCCAACATAAAAAAGAAAAGCCCACTTGGTGCACTTTGCTGTATCACAAGGCCACAATAATCAAGGTAGTTTTCAGAGTTATACTAAAAGACATAAAAGCAAATCAAACTACTGACCTGCAGAAAATCCCCTTTTGAGAAAAACTGTTTGCAGAATCAGGACTCAAGGCTAAAGAAATTCAGCTATTTAGTTTTAAAATTGTAAACCTTTGAATAGTAAATGGAGGTACAATCAGTATTGCTATGTCTAATCACAAGATTACAGGCTGGAAGCTCAGCACGGTACATGTGATTCTGCCTTGAAGTGTCAGAAAAGGTGGATGGGAAGTAGCTTAATAGTTTTCCTTTTACCCTGTCCAGACTGCAGAAAAAGACAAAGATGACCTCTCACTCATTACTTTCAGAGAACAGAGGAAAAAACATATAATCCCCCTAACAAAACCCTCATTGCCTGATTCATTTTGAGTGTTAGAGAAAATGAAGCTCACAAAGGCACTTGCTGGCTGTATATGGTTAATGGCCATATACTCACTGTCAGTTCTTCACTGTGTCTTGGCTGTGCTAGGTGGTCCCAAAGTTACTCCAAGACCCTGATAGCGTCATTTCCCACCTGGGACATTAAGTGCAGTTTTCTATCCATCACGTCCCTAAAAAAAAAAAATGAAAAGGAAAAAAAAAATTCCAAACAGAACCACCCCCACCCCTCCAATTAGCACAATAATTGTATTTCCTGCCATATTGCCTCTTCTTTTGCTGACATCCTGTTCTTTGAAAGACAAACTTTGAGATAATCATAAGGTATTATTTATGATTCTATAGCTCTGCCTCCACATAAAAACTCCTTGAAGAAGACTAGAGCACATTTACAATATATTGTTTCTGTCTTTGGGAGTCAAATGCTTCCTAGAGGTAACTTAATCACCCATCAAGTTGGTGTCAAGCATTGCCACTCAATTTAATTTGCTTCCTGACAAAGAGTGCCTTCCTGGGGATATCAATATGCAACATAGGAAACAGTTTGTGAAATCAGAGGAAGAAAATAGACAGAATGAGAGTACATTAAGGTGTTTAAGCTGCATATGAAGTAAACACATCATAACTGCTCAAGGAAGGCACAGAGCCCAAACGTGGAAGCAGACCAAAAAGAGAAAACAGCTAATACAGGAAAAGGAGGAATGCACTTAACGCCTCAGCAGCTTGACCTTTACAGTAGAATAACCACAAAGCACACTATCTAGCCTAAGGGAAGAAATAACAAGAGCTCTAAGCACAACCCAATACTCTGACCAGAAGCCTGATGATTCGTACATGCTGGAAGGCTGAAAAGGCCATTACAGGTTAACCAAAAAGTCACAGAAATGTTTACATTTGACCTTGCCCTTGGGCTTACTTGCAGCTACAGAGCCTGAGTATTTATTTCTGTGTATTCTGTAGTCTAGAAAAAAAAATATCCTGGCTTCTATCACTCTTATAAGTGGCTGTAGCACCTCCCAGAAAGACTGCACTATGGGCTTCTTGTTCCACCATATCCCTGTGAGCAGCAGCTGCGTGAGTAACTCACAGGGAAGCAGAGCCATCCAAACTGAGTGCCTTGGTCAGGAAATTTGCAACAAATGACCTACTCTGTGGATTTCATTAATACATTTGTATCATAGGACAGGGGCAGGGAAGGGGTTCAGGAGCACAGGATTTTAATAATTTCTTCTCTCCCAAGGCAGAATTACTAGGGAATTACACCAGGGTCAGCTCCAACTAATGTTTTTTTGCAAGTCTGTAGAGGGTGTTCTGTGTTCCTCCATAAAGACTAAATTAATGTTAACATGCCAAGTCTGTAGCAGCTCTTATTAAAAAGCTTAAAGGAAGCAGTCCCAAACTTCAAGGACAGAGAGATCAACAGTAGCACCAAGAGAAGCTCAATCAGTCATTTCAACTACCTTTCCAGTTGCAATCTGGTGCAAAACACACACGTGTGGCGCTTCTTGCAGCGTAGGGAAGACGAGTTTTCCATTCTACCTCAATCGGTATGACAACACCATTTTGATATCTAGTCAGTGGAACAGGAATGCTGAGTTGCACTGAAAAAGTCTGACGACAGGAACAGGATGGGCCCACTGTGCAAAGGGCATGTGGCTCCAAACAGGGCATGGAGGGGAGAAGCCAGAAAAAGCTCGAGCACAATACTAAAAACATGTAACCTGCCATCTTGCATGGTTGGAGGTAGGATTCTGGGAGGTGGTGAGTATTCTGCTCCCTTGTCATCAGTTTAGGTGAGTAGAAATTTTTAATACAAAAAAAAGAGCTGGGAGAGGTTTACCTCGATTTCAAGAGGTGAAGAGATCAAGTTGACACCTATGGAGAGCATGTTCAGATTTTGCAGCCTTCCTGAGCTGCAGGAAGCAGTCCGCCCAATGTCAGGCTTTCCGTGGTGCAACTGGACATGCAGGGGAGTTTTCTATTTTATCTAAAGATCAGGTGTTGAGCCTCAGGTATCTGACTAGGCTCCCTCTAAAGTCATTGAAGAAACAAGACAGGGGCATCCCACACTCTTGAGTTGTTGCTACACCTGTATTATGATGGATCAGCACAATTTTCAAGACACCAAACTGACTTGCAAGCCTCAGTATTAGGGGACAGTGTAACATCCCACATCTTACAAGGTGCTTCAGAAAACAGCTCTCAAAGTAACAATTTTTGTCCTAGCTGGAGTCTGGCCAGCTTGGTGTCCTCCATATGGCAGGGAATCCAAGGGCAGAGTGTCCTCTCTCAGCTAGCTGGTGAATTAATTGCTCTACAGAGAGAAAGTAGCATTTATTTCCTGAGGTATCCTGGGCTTTCATTACCATTCCCATACTCTCAGCATTCATACAGTGATAGAGCTTTGCACAAAAATGACAATCGTGGATTAAACACCGGTCTGTCACTTGTATGTTTTGCTTGCCACCTATAGTGCTTTTTCTTTCACTGAAGAAAGAAGTCATCTTTACAATGAAATTTCTAGAATAAGTAGAAAAGACTCAGAGTTTCAGGATGTAACAGGAGTAAAATTTTTTTCAACATTAAAGGTGTAGAACACTTCATGCAGGAGCAGGCTGAATGGCAGGAAACATATGATGAGATACAAAGTCTGAGACTATTTAAAGTTGTCTAGTTATCACAATTATAAAGTTGGAGATAGCAAGATGGCAATGGGCAACTCAGCTTAAGTGGACACCATCTGTTACCACCCACATTATGTGTGTAAAAAGTCATCCTGATCTGTCAGGGTATTGCTGAACTAAAGCACATCTGGCTCTTGAGTAGCTCTTGAGTATTTGAAAATAACCATTTGTGATATTATTAGCTATTGATTGCTCCTTTCCAGAAAGTAGTTTGGTATCTGAAGGCACAACACACCTGCTGAATTAATATTTTAACTTTCTTAAATGCAATTACAGTCTCTTTACACAGGGGAAAGGCACTTTCCTGGCTCCGTATACCAAGCTCATGGAAGCTGTCTATGCACAAGATTACAACACAGTGTCCTACTCCCCTTTATCTATTTGAACTGAAGTAGTAACCTCTCAGCTAACAACTATTGCCATTTCTTTGAAAGACAATATCTATTCATTCTTAATAGATAATTTTGGTTTTCTTTTTTAATCATTTTTGTAACTAATTGAGAGACATGCATTTAAAAACTGAAATGCACAAAGCAAGCCACTGTTAAAGGATTAAAAGCTATCAAATATACAAAACCAAAGCAGAAATCTTAGGATTTAGGTCTCACTCCTGCTTGTTGAGATAGTGTGACAACAGAAAATGCACTTTCCTTCCCGCAGTAATTCTTGTTCCTATATCAGAAGCAGAATAAAATAAAATATCATGACAGTCCCTCTACATTTCTAGGAACATTAATTCGAGATCTGGCCTTGTTTTAGGACTATCCTTGGCTGTACCCCTTTACCAAGCTTATGTTAACTTGAATGTTCTTGAAACTCCTGGCTGATATCTGTCTTTTCTCCCATGTGACACAATATGACCATGAACACAGTCCATTGATATTTAAAGATCTTTCTCTCTCCCCATCATTTATTACTTGTTAGGTGAAAAAATATATTATTTGTTCTGCAAAGTAGTGAATCCTTCACACTCCCGTAAAATAAGACAAGAGCTTCAGTAATACTCTGACTGTTCCCTAAATTACATACTACCAGAACCCATCCTTTATTCCTCTTCACATTAATCATCCAGCTGATGACCAAAAACATGCTGTAGAGCAACCAGCAGTTATGTATCACCTCTCTGCAAGGTGTCTGCAGTTATGTATCACCTCTCTGCAGCTTGGATCAGCCCTCAACATTAGATCACAAGTAGCTTCTGGTAAAAGAAAACCTAGTGCCACGTTTAGCCCTGCAAATGATACAAACACTCTCTACCACCCTTAGCTTCACCACAGCAAACTTTGGCTATCGAAGCGGTGTTGAGATACCTTCTTTCAACACTCACTGCTTGGAACTATTCTAATTATCATAAGACCCTGACAATCTATATGGATGTCTCTCTCAAAACCAGTGCCTCTGGTTCAACAAGCCTTGTAAAGGATAGCCTGTCTCTGGTTTTTTTCTGTATCTTGGGCTGGTCTCTGGTGGCATCAGCTCTGCGTGGGCACAGTAAGTCCCCTCCCAAAGCAGCCCTTGCTAGTGCTGTAGCATAATGAGCCCAGTGGCTGCTGTACAAGGAAACACAAACATTTTAGCAATGCTTTTATTTAATTGGCTCAGAATAGCATAAACAGTCTGTAGGAACATATTTCAGGGTAAAGTTAGCAAAGCCTTTAGGCAAACTATAGCCAACAAAGGAGGAGCACAGGCCCGTTTCTTTGAATTGAGGGGGATAAAGTACTAAGCTAGGGCACCAAATGTCTGTTTTGTATTTTAGCCCTGTCCTCTATAGGACTGGGTTTGGGGAGAAAAATTTACCCCCTTGCTAACCTATGCTGCTTGGGGCTGCCGAGGCAACTGCTTTTGTGCATCTCTATCCTGTCCCTACATCAAAGAGGGGTTGTTTGTGGACTGAGAGGGAAGGGCAGTTATCACACCCAAGGGAGTATAATGAAATATAATCCCTTTCCCTTCGATATCTGGGGACAAAGGAATCAGGAACAATGAAGAGAAAATACCACCTCCATTAATGCACACCTCAAAGATACTTGTAAGCTGCACTTGCATCTGGAGAGGATAAACTAAACCTGCAATCTCTTCTAAGCAGAGGAAGTCCTTGTGGAGCTCTTTTTTTGTGGATATCTACGGGGGTGAACCATTCTTTCATGCCTAAATGTTTCTGTAGTAGTATTTTGCAACAGTATTGCCAGGGCTACCTTATTACTGTTCCTGAATTCTTCCTTTTCTCTCCTAGAATATTCCTCTGGGCAAGCTGTGGCTCACTTTGGACTTTTACAGAAGATATTCAGAGGCAGAGGAGATAAAAATCCAGTTAACTTAACAGGCAGTAAAGTGTAACATTGAAAAACAAGCCTTAAGGAATGCAACAGTTAAGCCAGCAGAAAACAGCAGTGTTTTCTGTAGCAATTTAGGGCCGTCATAAAAGTCAAGGGCGTCTAATAATGTGCAGCAATGGAGAGGGGTGTAAAAGCAGGACATATCTAGGCCCTACAAAGACTGTCATCTGGCTCTGTGTTTGTAGGCAGGGTCAGCCTCCCAGGAAAGGCAAAACCCCACTCCACCCTAGAGGCACACTCCTACTTGGAAGGTACCCCACAGCTGACACTGTGTCTTAGAATATGATGAACTCTTCTCATCCTCCTGGCCCCACTCCTGCTCCACAGGTCCAAGCAGTGAAAAGGGAAATACATGGCTGTGCAGCCAATACACCAGCTGAGGCACAGAGACCAGAAACTGGAACTTGCTGTCCATCAAGCTGTGAGCCCATAACATCTGCCATGTCGTGGATAATTACAGTTATATACAAATCTGGCTTCAATTTATCCACTTGGACAAAAAAAAAAAAAAAAAAAGGCTGGTTAGTTCATCAGTGAAAGAATTTGATAAAGCCTCCCAGCTTTATTTGGGCAAGACCTCCTGGTGCAAACAGGGATGATATGGACATATTGAGACACTTTGCAGGGACAGGATGAGTAGACATGGCAGTGGCATGGGCTTCAGCAAGCCCACCCGGACACCCTTTATTGTAAGCGAAGCCCGTACCACAAGTTAAAAGCTAACTTGGACATAAACGATGTGCAACCCAGTACCTGTACCACAATGTAAACCAAACAACAGAAGATTCCCATTTAGCTCCTGGTCTGTCACTGACAAGCTGAGTGTCCTTGAAAAAGTCGCACCACTTTCCCAGCCTCTGTTTAAATTGCAGAGCAACGACAGGAGATGCAGTCTGCTGTAATGGGACCTTGATCTTGACTGGGATTTCTGATGGCTCAATGATCCCAATAATAAACATTTCAGAGACAGAATTACCTGGAGTCATCCTCAGGCATTTTAATGCATTGCATATGTATATATTCAAATTTAGGCACCTACATGTTAACTGTATGTGAAGGCATCACCTTGTGCTTTTATTACCCAAAGTCCAAAGAAACTGCACATCCTAAAAGCCACCACATAGGATGAAAGAAGCTGAAAGACAGAAGCTAGTAGAATGCCCTTAGCTACAAATCTGCATGGTAAAAACTGGTCTCTCTTTCCTCCAGTCCATTCAAATTGGCTTTTATCTACACACAGAGAAACCCTCTTCCGTATACAGTTTGAGGTAAAACAGCCATGGTAGGCATTTGGAGCCTCCAGGGGCATTGATAACTGAAATAATTGGCATATTACCACCAGAGACTCAGAAAAGTCACCTTCCAACTACAATGGGTTACTACTCACAAAAGTCATCCGAGGAGCATAATGTCGTTGTTGCTCATTAGTTTTCCATTAATGATAAAATTTCTGATTTCAATATTTAATACACCTCAGAGATCACAGTGCATAATTTAATGTGCAGGCAGATAATTTGCTGATCAAGGTACATGTTTCGCATTAAGACAAATCGTTGCTCACTTTGCTGATTAACACACACACACACGCAAACTATACCGCTCTCTTCTACCAGGGAAGCATTTTCCTCTCTGGAGCTGGTTTCTCACAGTAGACAGCTAAACCCTCTACATCTCATCTCTTTCATATGCAGCATAAAAGCTGTATCATCCACACTTGAACTGTGTTCCATCCTGATGCACTGGTTCCTTGTACATATATCATTTTGGGACACCCTTTGCAATAGTAAAGTAGCCCACGTTGAGGTTGCTGTGTCACATGCCTCCTGGTGCTATCCCTCTTTTAGTAGTTTTTGGGTCCATACCCAGGTCCACTCCTTGTCTGGCATCTCAGGCATGGAAAGCAGCAACTGGGGCAGGAACTGTGCTTTGGGGATTTCTATGCTTTCATAGTCAAGTATAGAGGCATCTGGATAAATGGTAGGTACAAACTGCTTTAAAGCTGGTATGTTCAAGACTCTGTGGAAATGGACAGGGATATCACTGCGGAATTTGACCAGCACAGAATTTCAGGTTAAACCCAGAGGCAGCAGTTCAAAAACCTCACTTGGCTCCAGGGAGCAGCAAAACCCAGGTACCAAACCTTACAATAATTCAAAAAACAGAAGGGTAATTTTTCACCTTCCTGCTCTGTAAATTCACATACTTTCTTTTTAAGGTGAGGAAAGAGCACATTCAGTGGACAAGTGCTCCTAACCACTCAATGAAATGCAGAGGAAGGAAACAGGCTGGGGCAGCTACTACTGAGTTATAGCCCAGTAGCATTTCAATAGATCTCACTACTATTATCTGGGCTATGTAACTTAGAGCTGCTGATCTGGGCAATAAACATCCACCAAATCAATTTTATTTACCCTGTAAAAATTGGCCAGAATATCAGCAAGCTCCGTAAGCCCAAATAAAAGGTGAGTTTATTCCTGGAGATAGCACCGCTCCCCCTAAAAATAAGGACCAGACACCATAGGGTTTATGCTGAAACCATTCTTCAACATTTTGCCTGAACACTGCCCATTAACATGCAGCTAAACCCCTGTGAACCACTTAGAAAATGTAGCCCCAAGTATGAATTCGTCAAGATTTCTCAAGACCTCAATATGGCTGAGATCCCAGAAGGTACCAGCAACTTGAAGAGGTTTTTATATTTCCTCTCTGTCTTCAAGCTTAGTCAAATTAATAGGAATATATTTTCTCAGCCAATCATACTGGTGGAAATTGAGCTGGCTATTAATGATTTTAAACAGCAAGCAGCCCCTGGGCTTGAAGAGCTCCCAGTAGAGCACCATTCCAAGTTTTAGCAAAACCCAAACTTTTTCTAAAGGTTTCACAAACTTTTTTTTTTTTTTTACCCTTCCACTACTAATTCTCCCAAATGCTCTCCATGGGCAGCAATATTACTTCCTTTTTTGTCTGCGTGCAAAGTTACTCGTCTCATAGAATCACAGACAAATTGTCCCTTTTCCTTCTTTCTATTATGATATTTGGGAAACACTCTTCTCTCTTGAGGAAAGCTATAATCAAAATGTTCTTCATACATGGTTGCATATGACTATTAATCACGACAGGCTTTGTCCTTTATTATCATACTGGTTCTACTTATTCTCTCTGCGAAGCCAAAGAAAGGCAATCTATGGTCAGGAACAGAGAGGAGTCCCTGGCCACTCATCAAGTACAGGAATAAACAAAGGAGCAAGAATCCAACTCCAAAACCCACAGACAGGTTTTAAAAAGGTCAGTAGACTGGGTATTTCCTTTGTTTGCCATCTAATTTCGGGGCAGAGTGGGGGAAGAGATCTATTGTACTTTGTTTAATCTGCTGAATTTAAAATGCTGACAGTGCTAGGAAGCAGAGCCCAGGCTCCCCCACATTCTGCCAGCAGAACATCTTACCACATTATGAAGTCAGGCAGCCCTCCCCTTCCCCCTCCTCTCCTCCCTACTCCCAAAGCCTTCTGAGAATTTTGATGTGCCATGGCATCTCATTGATTCCAGACAGAGTATGTTCCTGCTCTATCTGGTTATTCCTGGGAGGAGACAATCCTCTCTGTCTGAAGATTGCTCTGACGGCTCAGGGTCAGGAATTCCTCTATTACCAGCAGTGCATTAATACAAAAGTTAATTTTTCTAAAGTAAGACTACAGGCAATGCTCCTATACCAGGGAATCTTCCCATATATCTCAACATTCATTTATTTGTATGGGTCAAACACCCAGATGCAGTTGCAACACAAGAAACATGCCTGGGCACATGCCTTACAACCTTGGACAGAAGAGATACGGAGGTGCAAAGCTACGTGTGAAGGTGGTGCTTGCTAGAGGAGTACACACACACACACAGGTTTCTATCCTGCAAAAACAGAAAAACTAGAAAGTCCATAGCATCCCAACTGTCAACTGAGGTAGCTAAGTTTCCTGCACTCAACCAAAACTAATTGTGGAGACAAAAACTCTTAGCTCCTTTAGGAGTGGTGAAGGGTTTCTGATAAGCCCAGTTAGGCTTCAGAGCAATGCATCTCCTGCTCGAGTCCTTCCTGGCTACCTGTAATGTATCACAAGGATAATTTCCATCAACACACTTCAAGAACTGATGGAGGTACCTGTACTGAGAGCTTCAGCTCCCTCTACCATCTGCAGACTGAATGTTATTCCAGCCCAGTAAATCCCATGGCTAAATGTGCTACATTCTTCTAAGACCTTGCATGACTACAAGAATCTCTCCCATTCATTCCTAGTGACTCTATGTCCCTTCTATGATGGTGGAACCACAGAAATGATTGCCTTGCTATAGCTGTCAAGCTCTGAAATTCAAAATCCAGATCCATCCAAATATTCAGACATCTACTTCTCACTCAGCAACAAACTCTAATTCCTGCAGGAGAAGGAGGGCACTGAAGCTTAGCAGTGTAACCACCCATCATTCTGGGCCATCCCTCTCTCCAGCTGTGCCAGCTTAAGTTCAATGTCTTGCAGGTGTTTTTACAGCATCAGGCTTCCAACTAAGACACTATCCAAACCTCTTAAAGTCAGAGATTTTAGGTTTTGAAACCTTAAACACAAAAAGTGCACTTCACAACAGCTCCTGTGGGTATTATAAGGAGCAAAAAATGCTTTTAAGCGCTCTTAAACGATAATAAAATGACAATGAAATTGAGGAGAAATGGAGAAAAGGATAATCACACTGTGAGTTGCTGCTGCTCTCATCTCCCAGCTACTTCCAAGGCAGCAAGAACCCAGGCAGCCGGCAACAGCTGCCAGCCTATTAAACTTAACAATTTACAGGTGCTCAGAGGGAGCACTTGCGTGCAATTAGCCGAGCAAATTCACTTACTTCGAGACGCAGGGCCCTGCTCTTGTTGCTGCAGTTTGGCTGTGCTCTGTCGGCTCTGTGCAGTACTTCCAAGCTACTCCCAGTGAGGGGCTGGCTTGTGGACGTTCAGTAAGCTGGGAAAGCCTTGCTCCACAGCAAATTCCTGCAAATGATTCCAGGTGTTTCAGAAAGTACAAGGCACTTTTCTCACTCTGCAACTCCCCTCTGCTGATGGAGGGGACAGGTGCAGTCCCTTAGCCCTACAGTAAAAAGGGAAAATAGGACTCTATTCCACGTAAGCCTTTTCATTAATATTAATCCAGCCAGCTAATAGGGATGGGAAAGACAGAGAGGGCTAGATTTGGTGCAAGTAATAATGCTCCTACTCTTGAATGAAAGGTTGGTAAAATACCTGCATCCCCACTGACTCAGGCCAGTGCTAGAAATGGTCTGAAGATACCTTGCAACGGTGGACTTGGCCAGGTCTGACAGCAGTAGGCAAAATGACACTTGTGCTGGACGCCATGTGTGTACACAGAGAGTCCTGGACAGGAAGGCTGCAGCCCAGCAAAGGAAAGAAGAATTGCAAAGTCATAAAAACCATCCATGTAGCCAGACAGGCAACCTGCTTCCACCCTGACCTTCAGCCCAAAAGCCTTCCACCTTTGCTCCATGACTATTACAGCCTCTCCTTGCTTCTGTTACTTGACAAAAAAAGATAATTAACAGCAATAAAAATTGTCTAGCAAAGCCTCACCTACAGTGAAGCCAAATGTTATCACTTCTTTGCTTACTTGAGCTGGAATGAAATATGGATAGTTTGGTGAACACAGTCCTTTGCAACTCAGTAGAACTACTTGCATTTATTCCTGATGAAACTCCAGCCCAGTGATTTAGAAATCAGATAAAAGAAAGCTGGGATGATTGTTTCTAGCGTGGAATAAATAAATAAGAACACTTCATGATATGATGGCTCTTTTTGTGCTGCTCTTTCTCATGCAGTTAATCTCATTATTGCAAATTAGGGAGTTTCTCTGGCAGTTTAAAAGGTGTACTCTAACGCATATAAAGGAAATAAACAAAGTATTTTGCTTCTGATCTCAGCTGCAGTCAATTTATTCTTTGAGCCTCTTGACTTGGAAACCATAAGACTTTGGTCTCTTTGCCTGTATCAAAGTCACACACAAATTGAAACAGTCCCTGTTCACATCCACTCAAATTCAGTAACACTGCTGCTCTGATTTTGCAATGACCTGAAAATACTTCTGTATTCTCTTTGTTTCTACCTGCTTCTTTATTCCCATTTTCCAATTAAACTGTAAAAAAATTCAAAGTACCTTCTAATTGAGGGTAATCCAAAATGAAAGCTGGCTCCAAGGCTGAAATCAAAAAGCTGAATAGGATATCTTTACTTACACCAAACAATCCCACGATAACATCTAGGAGAGAATGATGGCTTTCCTAAAAGCCACGGTCATACTTGTTATATAGGAATACAAAGCCACAGAGCACACTGCAATAAAAAATGTAGTATAATCCCAGGCTACTGCAAATTAGCTTTCTACTGTTTGCTGCATGCTCTTTGATGATGTTCCCAGTACTCAAAAATGTCCTTTTGCTGAGAGAATTCCTCAGGTTGGGCAAGAACAGTGCCTGAGAACAAGATGAGGATTGATGCTAGAAACTCCTTGCTAAATCAGAGTTTTATTTAACATGGTAATTAGAACAAATATTGCAGAAACTTTGGATGATGTTACAACTTTAAAACAGCCTGAAAGCACTTAAATTGCACATCTAAAATTTTCAGTACTTGGGGAACTGCATCTGATGCTGTTTTGAAGCTCTTGTTAAGCACCTTTAAGAGGATACTGGTTCTTGGTCTGTGTACATGGTGCAGTGGTGATTGCCTGAAGGTACAGTACGGCCCAAAAGAAAATACCTTTTTAATTCATCAGGGACATGGGCTGCTAAGAAAAGCAGAGCCCCTCACCACCAAAATTAAGAATTTTATCTCCCTAGGCCCCTGCTCTACTTAGCAGAGGGAGAACCCTCCAAAGCATGAACCTGCCCCTCTAAGTATAAAGAGGATGATGACCCAGAGCTACATTAGTAGGTGTCTTCATTAGACACCTGAAGCTACTGGATGGATCCAGACCAGGTGCATGGAAACTGTTAAATTTAGTCATAACGCTGCCTAGCTGCCTGACTGTAGAATAATAGGAGAGCAACAGAGTGAAGATTTT
Organism: Pyrocephalus nanus; assembly: GCA_038380795.1. Taxonomy (NCBI): domain Eukaryota; kingdom Metazoa; phylum Chordata; class Aves; order Passeriformes; family Tyrannidae; genus Pyrocephalus; species Pyrocephalus nanus. Next base: position 18,395,266 of record CM076264.1, on the reverse strand, counting down.
TATTCATTTTGCTTTGACTTGTGCAAAGAATTTTGGACTGAATTAACGATGGTAGACAGTCAGTCACATATTGCAGACACTTTCATGTATCCCAGCTCTATTTATTTTAAGATCCAAAATTAGATGACTGTTTTTCATATTGTAACTTTTAACTGAGCAGTAACCCCCTAACTTCACCTCCTATTTTCATTCTGGCTCTTTTTATTGCCAGAATCCCTGCAAAAAAAACTTGCTTTATAACACAGCAATTCGTTCCTAGATTAAGCCCAAGGCCTCCTGAGGTATTAACAGAAAGATAAGATCCACTGAGAGATGTGTTGGCTTAGTCACACAGTAAACAGCCTTTTACCAACTGGGCATCATCCCCTTATCAGATTGTGCCTTATGCTTTGTATTCTCTAGTCTGCAAGTGCTTTTCTGGGATCAATTAGAAGCAGCATGAGAGGAACGAAAAAATCCTTACTGAGGAATTTCACCACTAGAAAGATTTCTTGGCTGTAAACCAGCCAGGCTGTTGCAAATCAGGTATGCTTAAAGGAGAGCAGCAACTCATATTATTTGAGCAGACATCCTCCTAAACTCAACTGGGCATTGCAGTTCATCCCAGAGTACTCAATTCATGACATAACTTCTGTGCAAATAGCAGAGAGCCAGGAGAGGGTGCTCAACAATAAGTAGAAGATCCTGTATATACTGATCATGCCCTGGCAACAGGGATACTTGTACACAGCCACTGACATGGAATTGCCAGAATCAACATGAAGAACAGAGGACTTCTTAATTAGTATTTTAAAATTTTCAAAGGGGGGTTAGTTTAGCTCTTTAAAAGACATTTTTAAATACAGGGAAGTCCACTGGATAAGATTTTGAAAATGTGAGAGTCTGCCTGCCAGACTTAGGCATAAAGAGTTTTAATTTCACCCAAAGCCCACTGCCCATGTGTCCCTTCAGCAAAGACTATTAAGGTCTCCAGTCAGTCCACAGAAAACATCAAGCATGGAGATCTTGAGGAATTTGAATTAGTTGAATTCATGCTTAACTTGCTTGGAAAAATATAATGTCCTAATACCCAAAAGTACCAAACTGCTCAAGGATTTTTTCCAAGCGAAGTTTTCTCTTTTTTTTTTTTTTCCCTAATTTTGATCATATTGCTTTAGTTGGATGTTAAACTGAATAAATCTATGGTCTTCAACATTTGATAAATAAGACAATGTTTCTTTAGTATAGGAAATATCACCTTTTTGTAGGGAGTTTTTAGAATAGAGAAAAAAACCCAACTATTGCTTTTGAGATTGAAATATCTGATTAGAAATAATTATTACTAATATAATAATTGTTATGAAAAATTATTCTTCAGCAAGAAAGACAGAACCTTGCGACTCCACACAGCTCCTTCAGGAGTCAGGCAGGAAGCAGGACTCCAAATATAGGTTATGTCTATACAATGTTGATATCTGAGCTTGACCAGGATGGGAATCTGGGACTGTGAGTTTACTAATGACACATCCTTTATTTTGCTAGCTGAAAATGTTATTATGCAGTATGTGTTGTTTCTGTTACAAATAACCACATAGGATTACATGTGCCATAGCACAATGAGGAGGCAAAAAAAATAGCAAAGGAGGTGTGAATTTATCAATTAAATTTGAGGCTGAACTTTTCCATGGAGTCTGCCATCACAGCTGCCTACATTGGAAAATGGTGAAAATTCAGGCTTTCTGGATTGAGTAAATTACTATAATTTGGATTTGAATGACATAGGAATCAAAAGTTGACCCTATTTGCTAATTCTATAGCCCTGTTTTTCCTCATTGTTTCTTCCTGAGCCTTCTACTGTTTATAAAATTGAAGAATCAAGCTGACTTGAATGTCCAGTGCCTTCACTATGACTGAATCTCTCTTTCTGTGTACGTGATTGACAGCTACAAAAAACAATGTTTTCCTAAGCTAACAAACACTAATTTTGGCTTCATTTTCTCTGTCCTTGCATGGGATCATTCAGCCCTTGAAAAGAACGCCTCTGGGAATGACCTTCTCATTGCTAACCTCCTAATAACACAGACAGATATTAAAACCAGTTCTGCCAGACAAGTGATAGAAGGCTTTCATACATGATACTTGCAAGACAGCCTTTTGTAGCTCTGGGAAATGGCAAAGAACTTCTTGGACCTGTTTGACAAATTCCCCATGCGAGGTTAAAGATCCTTGTTCACTTTTTATTTTCTGTATAGGGGAAAACACTGATCCTCACAGACATTATTTTTAGCACCGGTTTTAAGTCACTGTAACTTCCCAGCCCTCTGTGGCATTACTCTTGCGTTATTTGCATGTTTGGAATAGAAGAGTCAGATCAAACTGTGTATTTGGGCATTGCTTACTAATGTTGCCGTTTATTAATTTCTCATAGAAATAACTGACCACTAGATCTGTTTTCTCCATGATTGCAAGTGCTGTTACCTTTAGAAAGGCCAGAAGAAAATCTTAGAAAATAGAGGGAGAATTTTTTCCCTTAGAAAATGAAGGGACCTCAAGAGAATATCTGTTTAATTCCCCTGCCCACACCGCAACATCAAGTAGACTAGTTGTGAAGGATAAACACTTATGCAGGCTGTTCATTAAAAAAAAAAAAAAAAAAAAAAAAGCTAATAACAGTCACAGTTTAAAGGTCTCCAAGCCTGCTCTTTGGGTGATTGTGAATGAACCGCCTTATACTGGGATCTGCACAACTTTTGATTGGCTTTGCTCTGGAAATTCACCTGGAAAAAACTATTTTCAGCCCCAGGGGGGCTGGTTGGTTGGCAAACCCACGACATGTGTTAACCAAACAGTATCTCCCAATTAAAGCAGCTAAGGGGAAAGAAAAAAAAAAAAAAAGAGAGAGACACAAAACCAAAAACTCAACACAAACAAAATAAAACCAAACAAACCTAAAACAAACAAAAAAAAAATCTCAAAAACCTCCCAAAGCAGCACAGGAATAGTGCATTCTTTCCATTCCCTATCATTTTTACTTCAGGGATCTCAGCTGATCTCAGCTGATATTTCTGCTCAGTTAGGAAATCTGTCTATTTAAGCCTGTATATAGGAACTGCAACATGCTGAAATATATCCCTATAAAGACACTGGTGATGAAGTAAAAGGCTGATTTCCACAGAGAAACATTATTATCCCTTATTCTGAGATAACAGAGATACCTCTAAGCTAACAATATGTACAAGGCAGCACAACTGTACTTGAAACTGGAAGGCAGAGCTCCCTTGGTGTTGTCAGCCCAGTGTCCAGGCAGAGCACTTGCAAATTATGAGATGAGGGAACTGAGGGGTGCCCACACATTTCTTTCCCTAATGAGTACCCAGAAACAATTTGACTCAAAGTGCAGTTGCTCCTTGAGGAAAGCTGGAAAAGATGAATGGAATATTAATGACAAGGCTGTATTTCTGCACTAGCACTTGTTTTGCTCCAGGTGTGTTTTACTGGCCCAGATGTTCTAAGGGTGTCCATGAGGACATAAAGCCATTCAAGGTCAGAAAAGAGAAAGTAATGAGTGTAATTTTTGAGTTGGGTACAGTAAGTATAGAGTGTGAACATGAAAAATAATGACAGGCAAAGGTGGGAGTGGTGATGGTAAGATGGGGAAACTCAGGAGATGGAAACTGCAACATGAAGAATCAGCCCCAATCCAAGGAGCGATGGAAGATGGTGTCCCTATCCTACTGACCTGGCCAGTAAAGACTTTTAATATTTTATTGAGATAGTGAATGGGTTAATGCTCAGACTATTAGCTGACTTTTATTGGGTGCACTAGCCCATAAGTAATGCCTTACATTTTTCATTTATGCATATCTGGTTTGAACACAGACCACACCAGAGAACAACAGCTATGACACATGTAAGAAAGCGGCATAAAAATATAGTGGAAAAGAGACAAAATTATGCTAGACTAATAAATAGCACATTCTAGCTTTCTTACTAATCATAAAATTTAACCATATAACAACTAGCTAGATGTGTATTTTTTCTCTGGCATAAGGCTGGATCTACAGTAGATGGATATTTGCCATCTGTTTTCAAAATCTCCAAAGATTTTCTTAAATATTCAGGTTAACAGGATCTTTACCTGATTACTACTGTTGACAACTACAGTTCTTTGATGCAGAGGTTTAAATTGAATTAGAAGCTCTTGCAGTCACTGATTTCTCATTCTAGCATTCAGTGCAACTCAGATGACAAATCTGCACATTTCCAGTCCTTCAGGGGTGGCCTTACTAGGACAAGGATTCCTTCCATCCCAGAAGCTATTAAAGATACAAACATCTTGGCAATGCATCATTTTTATGTGACTGCTGGAACATCATTCTGAATTAGGGCTGTATTTACATAAATCAGTGTGGTAATGATCTTCTCTGCCTTTTTTTCAGTTAAAAAAAGGAAGAGGGAGGGAAGGAAAGAAGAGAAAAGTTGAAACAGAATAGAAGCCGCAGTGACATTCAGTGGAATAATTTTATGCTGCTACAAATCAGTGTCTAACCACTAATGACAAGCTATGGATATATATACAAACAACCCTAATAAAAAAAACCCCTATTCCAATCACAGCAAAACATTCAATGCTCAATGCTACCAATTCAATCATAAAAGCTTTCAGCCTTAATTTGTAATGCTGGACTCATTACTTCTAAGTGCTCTTCCTACTGTTCTTATAATTGTGTTTCTGGGGTAGCTTTCAGGTTTGGTCGCACCATGGTCAGATCCTTCAAAGATGTCTCAAAGATCAAACTGCGATGGCATTTTCTCCCTTTTTTTTATATATACTAAAAAAATAAAATCCCAAATTAGGTTCGCTGTTGCTTCTTTTTCAAGGCAGGATGGTCTCCAGCAGTCCCACCTGGGAACAATCAAACACCAGCCCCCAAAACTCTCCACTTAGGTATCTGAAAGCAGATGTGCTGGGCACTGAGCCATTTCCAAGTCTGGCCCACCACCAACTGCAGGGCTATTCATGGCAATATGATTCATAACAATAAACGTTTTTGAAGTGCTTCTCATTAAATTATCCACACAAGCTGATGGTAATTCCTCCGTGATGTGGAACAAGGCTTTGCAATGCTGGGAGCCTGCTAAGCGTGGTGCAGAGGAACATGCAGGCTCACACAGATTTTCGTGACAAACTCCATACCTCATTGTTTCTTGCAGCAAGAGCCTGAGGCAGCTCGTGAGAATCAGGAGCCCAGAGGCTGAGGTGTAGGATGATTTCTCTGAACTTGTGCCTAAAAATCTGCCCCTTCTCTGCACACTTTTCTATGAAAACAAAGAAAGCTCCAGCAAATATTAGGCTCCTAAATCCCCCTGGCTTTGGCATTTTCACTGAGAATAAACAAGGAAGACATTATTTGCCACAGGCTCATGGAAATGTAGTGGGAAATGCCTGTCCCCTCTAGTGTGCCTTAGCCCTATGCACTAAATAAAGCCATATTTCAATATCCTGCTATAGACGTAAATGCTCAGTCTCGTTGCATCTTTAGAATGATGTGTAATGATATATATATTCACATGAAAACCTCTGAGTTCCTTGACTGCAAGGAGCTTTATAGCTTCCAAGTGTGGTACTATTATACACTGCATGTCATGCCTGGATACAAGAGTGTGAAGTGTTGCTACCAGGCTTGTCTAGCCTAACATATTGGCCCTTAATCTGGTTTCCTGATGAGGAGCCCTACTATCATGTCCACATGTAATCAGACCTGTGCAGCTGCCTACATGTTCTTTTTAATTGGATTGAAGTTAATCACAGTAGGATTAATTTGAAGAGATCAAGGAAACAGAGTGATATTTTGTGGAAAGCAGATGGTTTCTTCTGGATGGAATAAAGCTCTGAAAGCCATAAGAGGTGTTTAACTTCTCAGGTTTACCAAGATTAAAAGCTCAGGGATTCTGTAACTTAACTGTAATATATTTAATCACATTTATGCCATGTCAATCAAAGAAACCTTTGGAAACTAACTGTGTGGTTTTCAAAAGGAAGTGGCTTACTGACAGATAGTAGCATCTGACGATCATCCAGCACTCTGAAGTGAGGAATGAAAACATACGTCCAATATTGGCATAATTATTCCCAAGCAAACAAAAGCTAAGCACTGCTGTTTTCATGAGAACCAAGAGCATCTTGCCTCCTCAAATGGCATAACGTGTTGTTAAAAATAAAGCATAATAAATGGACTGGCAGTTCAGCATTGACTTGTGATTTCAGCTGTATACTTTTTGCCCTCCAAAGAATGTTTTTTGTAAAGGAACCTAGTATCAAAGCACAGACTAAGCACACATTAGGTAACTAAAATTCAACCACCTAAAACCTTGGGCACATTTGAAAATCTGGACTTTAAATAAAGTTACAAAAAACTTCAAGAATCATTTCATTAGCAAGCTGCAATTCTTATTCCATCTCTTACATATGTATGTAAAATACATTTGCCCATTCCCAGTCTCAAATGACCACAAATATCCTGATTTCTCTACAAATCACACCTTGCAGAAGTGCCATAATTTGTATATGACATACATGTTAAGCAGGAAAGAAGTATGTCACTACAATGAGGATGTAAACTAGATGAAACTAAGCCAGGAATAACAAGAGCAGGTCTGCAGAGCAAGGAAAATGCCAGTGTGGGGAAAACACACATGAGGTAACTTTGGTGTGTTCCTCAAACTTAAGAAAGGAGAAAGTTTTCCAAACTTGATGGGTAGATATAAGAACCTTTGTTCTTCAACCACTAAGAAAGGCACCTAGAGCTCACTCACACTCTATCATCACTGACTTCGTAATTCCAGTGTAAACAAAGGCATTTCACCCCCACACAGGGTCAAAGAAAGAAAGAAAAGCTCAATCAACCGCTCTATAATTGAAAAACAAGAAAGTGCATTATCCAGGCTTGCACAATTCCTTTTCACACTAAGTCTTCCAAGGTTATGCAAGTGGGATTGCCATACACAGAACTGGGACCAGCTAAGGAAGGCAGGACTAATGAAAAGGTCTACAGAGAGATGCTAGGTTTTATTTTATAATTTTTCTAAGCAAGAATTACCCAAATCTAACCGACCAATTAAATTATGTCCACAGATTTTCTCTTCTACCGAGTTTAGGGCAAAACACAGAAGTTTGATAGCATCATATTTCTATTTAATTTCTAAGAGCACTGAACAGCAACGATGACTCAGCTAGATTTGCCCTTTGAAAAGTAAATCTTACTTGAGAAGTCTGCCCACTCTAATTATATTCAATTGTCTTGTGTAGGGATATTAAAAGACATATATCACTAATATTAGCAGGGTCAGAACGCCATTAGGGTGAAATGCATTCCTTCATCCAAGACTTGCAATCAGACCTTCCATATGATGCAAGAAACTTTCTTATAGATGTGTCCCTACAGCCTCCACTATCATAGTAGATAAGAGCTTCATAAACAGCCAGAAGTTTACTTTCACAAAAAAACCCCTAAACCAAACCAAAACAAAAAAATAAAATAAAAAACAAAACACAAACCTAAAAACATAAGGTCAGTATTCCCTATTTATAGCTAGGGAACAGAGAAACGAAAAACCAGAGCAGATCCTCACCTCTTTCTGTGCCTGTAAAAATAGAAGGAGGTGGAAGAACAACAGACTCAGGAAAAGGAAAAGCCACCGGTAGAGAAGGTGGCACAGCATTTAGACCATAGGGTTACTTCTGTATGCCCACAGGCTTGCAGTGCATACCCTACTTACAACTACATACAACTTTACACAGAGAAGGCTATAAGAAGAATGAAATCCATTAAGATGTATTTTAATCTGCTTTAAACATAACATAACTATTCATTTGCTATAAGCATGTTTCATTTAAACCCCGGGGTCTAGTTCTCCTCCCATTATATGCATTTATTAAACATTTCATAATCTGCTAGTGCTGAGAGGCAATTTAGGGCAGGACCTCATAGTGATTACCACTTAGTGCAAAGGAGCTTATTACTTTACACCCACACTCCCAAGCAGTCACTAGAGATATGCCAGAATTTATATCTGCTGAAAGTAAAGCTTAGTTATGGATATTAATAGATACACAACCATATTTTCCAGTTGGATTTACGTAACTACAAACTTGTTCTATTGTGAAGTTTTGATTTTCATCATGTAATTAAAGGTAATATACATGAAGCTGAAGGTAATAATATTGTATATATTACTCTTTTGACAGACTAAGAGATATGCTGCTAATAGCTAAGTATATTTACTCTACAATTGTTATAAATTTTGTAGGAAAACCTTTGGTTATATTACCGTATAATTACAAATATGAAAAAGAATAATTAGGTGATTACCTTGCAACTAAAACATAATTACAACGTGACTATAGCAATCACTTTGGTCTAAACCCCAAAACGACAGCCCTTCTACCCACAGTGCACAGCTTATTTAATTTGGGGATACTAGGATCAGCAGCTAAAAAATTATGTGCTTCTAGTTGGCCCTGGATAAAAACACCTCGTTCAACTACGAGCAAAAATCATGTCACCTTCTCTTCTCTTGTAAGACTGCAAGCTTGCTGGGACATAGTGTAGCATGGTATTTACCTACTAACCCACTCTGCATAGCTCAGAAGCTGAGGACTGTGTAAACTGGCAATGGAAATTTCCTGGAATGGTATACTTTTATGTATTTATGGTTTCTTCTAAAACTATGGCCTACAAAATATACCACTCCTAGGGAGTATAAAATGAAACAAACTGGAGCTGTTACTGACGGCTGTAGTAGAAAGGCTTTCTCAGCAGATATGGCCCTAGTATAGCTGCAGGAGCTCTCAGAGGAGGATGAAAGAGTTAATTAGAAAAGAAGGATTAGAGTGAAAAAATAAGTAGAGTACAAATGAATGATTAGGGGAGAAAACGAGAGATCAATTTTATAAAGGGAATTGTATTCAAATGCCAACTTCATCCAGCTGTCTGCATAATTCATGTAATACCTCTAGCCCATACGTGTCAGTTGATATCTGTACCTGTTTGAGGACATTAATCACATACCAGAAAAGTCAGTTATTGTATTAAAAAAAAGATTGGATAGATAATGAACATAACTGGTACTTAGCAGGAAGAACATTAACTCTGATGCCAAGACACCACAGACATAGGTGGATGGAAAACCTGACCTTCATTCTGTATCAGAAACAAGCAGTGTCATTTTAGAGAATGTTATTTTACTGTGAAATATTGAAATTAGTCCAATATGGCCTCTGGGCAAAGTTTTGCTTAATTTCAGTTTTAGAAAATAAAGATTAAACTAATTTGAAATGAATAACTTTTCAAAGTTGATTTTCATGAGAAAAAAAATGAAAGTACTTCCAAAAATGAAGTACTTTCATAACGTGAGAATTAGGCATTAGTTGCTGTTACAAAACATAAAAAAATAAAATATTGAAAATGTCCTTTTGATTTCTCACAAGCTGTAAAAAAAACTTTGTACTGAAATAAAAAAAAAAAAAATCCCACTGAAGTCAAGGAGCATTAAGTCACACCTTTTGGGACAGTCCTTGCACACAAAGTCCTTCTACACCTATAGATGAGAAAAATAAATATTGCCTCTAGGATATTGCCAGCTTCTCATTAGTCACAACACACCCATTTCATTTGTCAAATACATAAGCTAAGGTGGTTGGTAGGTACAAGTAGTGCCAAACCCCTGAGTTGCTTATACTGTCTGAAGCTTGGGCATGGACACACAGCCTGGATACGCTGAGATGTGCCAGAGGGGGCTTATACCTACTGTTCTCAGTGGGTTCAGCTTATCCTCCAGCACCCCAAACTGCTCATCAATGCTTGTCATTTGAACACACAAGGTAAAAACTAGCTCAGTTATGCGTTGCATCGTATGTGGTTTCAGCATGGGAGGTTCTAAGTTGACAGAGTTGGGGTTTCCTTTGCTGGAGACTGAATCCTTTTCCCACAAAGGCAAAAAATACTTATTGTAGTCTGCCTTCTTAGTAAGCACAAGGACAACAAAACTTTGTATCCCCTTCGGTCCATTTCCCATCCGCCTCTGTGGGTCCTATGTTGAGGATCTTGCAATGCACGTAATTCCTTATTCTCCCTATTGCATTAACCTCCTCAGTCTGGGAATACTTAGAAGCAGGTGTGCTTCAGAGATCTCTCTACCTCTTTGCTCAGCTGCTTGTATAATTTGCCGTGTCTCCTGTTCCCTGTATGATGAGTACCAGGATCTCTGAACATGAGCAAATACAATAAGACAGTGTAAGAACATTTAGTAGTCAGTTTTGCATGCTGCAACCAGTTGCTTCCCCTTGATTGCTCCTTTTGTGTTAAGAGCTTGTCCTTCCCACGTCTTCAACAGCAGAGAAATTCTGCAGCTAATCAGTGTGCTAATGAAACAGTTGTTCTGTTAATAAAAATTTTTAGAAACTGGCAAAGAAAGAGGCAGCTTTACAAATGAGTCCTTCTCTTCAGCTAGAGCTCCCATTCAATTCAAGTGCCACAAAACAGCACTTCAGCAGTGCTTAAGCTTAACTACTTCAACAGTTCATTTCTTTCTCCCCAGGATCATAAACCAATTAGAAATGTTACAGGAGTTTACCAAGAACAACCAAGTCAATCCTATGGTTATTACTAAAATAAAGTCACCTGAATAAGCCATGTGCCGTGGGCTGCACAGACACACAGCAAAGGTCCCCACTTCTGACACTGACAGTCCATGCTTTATGGGGACTCACCTGTGCATGGCAGTGCTGACAACAGAGTCCCCTATCCCAGGATGCAGAGCAGACAGCTCACACAGGGGCTCTCAGAGTCCATCCATGGCAGTGCTGGAGATGCAGCACCCCTGGGTGGGGGACTGGTCATTTCAGTCTCCCAAGCAGGAACCGGATGCTTCAAGCAATTTATGTTGCTGTTGACACCAAAGTCATTACAGCGACAGGTCTGAGGCAGCAAAGACAACAAGGGAAAAATGAAATTGAAGAATATGCATTTGCACTGTGACTGCAAAGTCCCCAGCGATTCCCTCAAGAAATGAAGCTCCAGAGATGGGAATTGCTCTCTTGTCTACAGATGAGAAAATTACTTTGGTGAATATCACAGCTGCACAAACCCCAGCATCTTAATATTTAAAAACACCAGGGAGTAAGGGAGAAGAAAAAAGAAGGATGGAAAACTGGGAAATGAAATGACCAAGTAACCGCACAGAAAACACAGCAGGGGAGGAAAGCAGAAAAGCTAGCAATGAGTTTATGCCAAAGTGAATGAGCAGTGTTTCTCCCTTTATTTTTTTAGACCATGGTTTAAAATGTGTTGCCTGGTTCTTGGTTGATTTGGTTTTTTGGTTGTTTGGTTTTTGTTTGGGTTTTTTTTTTTTTTTTTTATCCTAGCTTTTTACATAAGAAGTTGTCAACACACAGGCAAGAAGTTTTGCCAAAATCTCAACAATTCCTCACATCTTGCTGCCCTTGACACTAGGGAGCCCCTGGACACTGACAGAAAAGCAAATCTTTGTCTCAGCTGCAGTGAAATTTCTCTCTGCTAAAGGACTTGGCCAGGACATTCAGGCCACCTGGACAGCAAGGTTTGCTGAGACTTTGACATGCAGGGTATGTCAACCTCAGACAGCGAGTCCGTGGGACTGGGGAAATCCTACTCCCAGCCTGGCTCCTTTGACAGCTACTCATGAAGCATTTGGTAATCAAGGGACTACATGTCCTACTAAAGTCCTTTGGCAAAGAAAAACAGAATTTGTACTCGGTATTATTTCAGATGTGGAATTATAAGCTGCTTTTGTGCAGTATTAAGTAAATAGTTAAGAACAAAGCATTTTTTAACAAAAAGAGGTAGTGAGATACTCATGGATTAGTTTTGCACTTCAGCAAGCCTCATAGAATCGTCTAAAATATCTCACAATTCTCAGGATGTATCTTTTTCTTTTCAATGAGCCTGTCACCTCCTGTCAGCATCCCCTCTGCCTTCCTTCATCCTCTTAATTAGTGACTGTGAGCTCTGCCTTTGTTCTCTCCATTTGGCTTTAAGCTAGAGAAATTAAATCGAAGGAATCCTCCAGAAGGCTTTGTACCTGAACATGGAGGTGTCATAAATAGCTTGTTAATGATTTGAGAAGTGACTAATAAGTAGCTACATTAGGTAACCTTTCAGCATGCTGAATAATTTGCTAAAAACTTAATCATTTTAATGGAGGATAGTTTAGTACCAGTATGGAACAAGGCAAATTGAAACTCATACCAGTAGTGTCGTTTTCTATGCCTCTGATATGGAGAGGCGTCTCCCCAGATGTCAGTACCGGGACAGAGCCAAGAATTAGGGGGGAATTAACTCAAGGGCCAAAGCCTAAGGCAGATGTTAGGACTAAACTCATTAAGTCGAAAACCCTTTAAATAAACCAATCCAGTCCAAATACTTCAGCTAAAAATAATTGTTGTCTTCAAGGGATACTCCCATACCTAATAAGTCCAATCAAAATTAATTCCTCAATTTTCTTCACCTATGCTGTCATTACAATCTCATTTCTAATCTGTATTTTCTTGCAGTAAGTTCAACATCATAGTAGAGCACTGGAAAATAATCAAATACTTTATCTTCTAGCTGTTCCTGCCAATAAACCAAACAACTTTGAAACTCAAGCAATGGCAAGACCTGGAGGCACTGTTCATAGCTACATCGGTCACTGCTGATTTTCAGTACTGAAGATTAGGTCGAAAATGTAATTAAACAAATAATTAAAAAATTTAAAAATTACTCGTTTGCAGAAGATACATCCCTACACCCACACTCTTCAAATACATTAATATCTTATACCTAAAGGGAACATATGCATTAACAGGGGTTTCAGATTTTGTGCATTAATGGAGACTGAAAAATGTGCTACTGAGACTGGCCACATCCCAACATGGGATATAGTGAGACTGCATTTAAACCAGTGTATGGTTCTAAAAACTGCTGGAGGAAAGTACCCAGCATTAATTGTTAACTAATAATAAATTACTATGGCATTGACTTAAAAATTGGGTAAGATTTTAGGATGCTTGTGTCTGAATGGAACTCTGTGTAGGAGTAACAGAAATACTCTACAAAGAATAAGCCTGCTGAGAGCTCTGTGCACGTATCATTATCAGACATGACACTGTGAACAAAATAAAATGTTCCTATGACTAGTGACAAGAAATCAGAGTGCTTCTCTTTCTAGACAGGCCAAGTAAAGAGGTTTTTTTTCAACCAAAACATTGCAGATTTCACAGTATCAGCAAGCATGTCACAAATCTTTACGCTGAAGCAGACTGCTTGCTCTGAATCTGTCTGAGAATCTGTGACGAAACAACTAAATTTTTCCTTTTGAAATGGTTACTCATTTGGAAATATCCTTGAAATTTTCTTCTTTTCAACTATTTCAAAAGTCTTATCCAAAAACAAAGTAGTTCAACATGGGCTTTGGCAACACATATATGTCAGGGAGAATTTTGATTAAAAAAAATCTGAATATTAATTTCTTTGAGCATTTCCCACTCCCACTTTTTCTGAATCTGGCAGGTCCCCCTGCCAAATCCCCTGTTTCCTTTTTTTCTCAAACACAGACCTCAACTGGCTAATTTATCACCATAGCTGTGCAGCCACAGATCAGGGATGCCAGTCTCACAGCTAATAGCACAGTCAAGTTCCTGAATGCATAATGGTTGAAGCACCAGCAGTGGAAATAACGTGGAAGTCTTCATCTGGCAGGACATTTCTGTGTTAAAATCCAGGGCATGGAATTATGTCCAACTCAAACAGTAGCCCTAAGAGAAAACAAAGTGAAATAGTTTTTTGGGGGAGAGACAGAGCGTGATGTTTTTGATTTTTTGGGGAGTTTTCTGTTTAAGTTGCTGGTTTTGTTTTTGTTTTTTTTTTTACTTGCAGGATGGTGTTAGAAACAGGATTTCAGTTTCATGCTTCAAATGAAAATATAAAACAGTGAGAAGGAAAATATTTGAGTTACAGCATGAAAATATCACAAGGATTTGCTTTTAGTTTAATTTAATGAACTTGGAGTCCTATTTAATGGTCCCTGAGGCTTGCACACTCAAAGGCCACTCACAACCTATTTACAAAGCATGATGCTGGGGTTCTTTTTCTGGTTGGGAATGTGCTTGCTCTTCTGATTCTCCCCAAGTCATGTCTCACTAGCTTTGACTAACCTTCAACTCTGTAACTTAAATGCATCACATTTACACTCTGGTGTGCTTTGTAAACCTTGATACTCACCTATAAATGGGAAAACATGACTCCACTACAGTTTCTTCCATTTGTAGGAAGACAAATGTGTATGGCATCAATGCTTCTTGGCTCTCTGACAGCAGAGCCATCACCTCCTGATCTGAGGCAAGCTTTAATGATGAAAATCAGTAGTGCTTTCTGACTTGGTACTCACAGAGAGGCATTAGTGAGACAGAGCCCAAGTACTTTTTGATTAGTGCATTTCTCCAGGCATGAGTCTGATTGAGTAGTAATTTCCAGGCTGAAGCCCTTTGGACTAGGGGAGCATTCTTTACCTGTCAGAGTAAAGTCAGTGGCAACTAATTCCTTAACTTCAGTGGGCTGGGACCTTTTAAAACTCTGTTTCACAGAAAGGATACCTACAATCAGGTCAAATACAACAAACATAAAACAATGATACCCTAATTTTGTCAAAGGTTCTGATTATCCTGAGACTTTTGCATCTTTTCATCCTGCAATACCTGTATTTTTTGTGAAAATACAATTAGAAAGCATATTACTAGGTTAATACTTACAGATACCAAAAATCTATGTTGTTACCCCTGGAAAAAAGTACACAGTTCAGATGAAGAAATTCTACTTTTTAAAGCATACAATACAGGGACAAATCTACCTGTATTGAGGTCAATTTTACCAGTTTTAAGAGAAATGTAGTGCATTTCTTTCATTTCACAGGCCATGATACACAGCTTATGCAAGCTCTAGTAGAACAAGTCTTGCAGAGGTAAAACCCCTATGGATTTCACCGAGAAGTTGACAACTCTTTTGAACAATGGTATTGCTGGTCCTTTGTACCAAGAAAGTCACCAGAAATTGGAATCTCTGATAAACGTGCAAGTTTTTTCTCTGATAAAGGACCACAGTAACAGAGCAGGCAAGATGTAAATCTTTTATTCTTCCGAGGTTTTTTTGTTGCATTTTCATTTATGCATTCACTAAGGTCAAATGTATACTATGCAGAACCCTTTACAAGCTCTTTTGACATCTTTTCTATACAATCTGTAATAGCTGTAAGATTTTGTTTGGTGCATGTATCAATGCTCTATAGTGTTTACTGGACACATTTCTAAAAACTAAAATCTATGATTCTACTAAAAACATTTGTTTCATTTTTCTGTAAATAACAGCAGCTTTATACTTTCCTGTAACTGAATAAATCACTGCCAAATCCCAGGAAAAAAAAAATCAAACAAAAAGAGACCACAAAGTTAGATCAGACTAAGTACTTATTACTTTCTGTAGAAAATAGAGACCAGGTTGGGGTTTGTTAGTGGATGGGATTTTTTTTTTTTTTTTACATTAAAGTAGATAACACAGAAAGAAATGGTTTTTTTGCCTCAGATTTTTAAAATTCTGACTTGAAAATGTAGCCCCAAAACCTTCCCTCACAAAGCAATTTTATCTCACTTAAAATTTCATCTTTGGAAGCAGTTGTCAATATATTCTGAGAGACTGTGTAAGTTAAAACCTGCTGAAAAAATATTAGGAGAATAAAGTGAAATTTCTTGCTTTTGTGTCCTCCCAGCTAGACTGTATTACAGCATGGAGGTGCACTAGCTGTCACATGAGCCTGTAAGTGCTGTGATGTGCTGTACAGATTCCTCCACTAATGAGAAGCAATGAGCACACTCCCATGCCCTGCTGCATTTTACTCAGCCTTGTTGCTTTGCAAGGATCTCTTCTCATCACTTCTCAGCAGGAATTTCTTTCTTTCGCAGAGGAAGATGGAGACAGCTTGGCGGGTGTTTGTCTGTGTATGGCTTCAGAAGAGTATCTTTGAAAGCTGTATGTTGCACAGAATAACAGCAAGCTGCTTTAGCCTCCCCGTCTCAGTTACCCTCTAAAAGAGGAGGGTACAAAACAGGGAGGTATAAAGGAAATTGTATGGAAAAAAAAATTAAGAAAGCTTGAATGCTGGAAAAAGAAGTAAAAAGAATATCACAGGCATGGAGCATAAAATATTTGAAGAAATAACATGCATGCCTGACAACATGGACAAGTTGTGTAAGACTTCTCTCAGGTTTGAACAGTACCTGAACCCCAATATCTTGAGGAAAGCATCTAGATACCTCAATTCTGCTGTTATCACTAAACTTAAGCTTTTCTTTAATATCTGATTTCAGCAGATGACTTCAAAGGACACAATTATCCCTGTTTTGGTTTTTTTCCTTAAAGTGAGAAAGCACCAAGGAAAGCTACAGAAGGGATCCCCTCTGCCTTTCATTGATATTTGCCTTGAGGACAGGCTGCAGGCATATAATGAATCAGCTCTCCTCAAATGATTATACAGGACTGGGCTTTGAGTTCTTGCAGAGAAAATTGCCTGGAATAGGTGAGCCCTGCCATCACACCTCTTCTAGGGAGCACAAAATCCAATTCTGCCTTCATAGCCAAGAAGACACGTGCTAGCACTGCCTTGGCAGTCACACGCTGCTGCTCCCTGAAATTTGCAGCTTCAAATGAGTGATGAATAGACCCAAGAAGTTCAGCCTTGCCCACTTCTCTGACTTGAAGAAGGGAGAGGCAGCCCGTATAAAGGTATTATGCTGCTTTGCTGCTAGTTCTGCAGGGCAAAAACATTTTGTGACAGCTCTGGCACCTCAAGGTTGAACCATAGGCCTATCACTCTCATTTTGAAAGAACTCAGCTCTGAGCTTCAACAAGTTTTTGAAAAAATTCGGAAGCATCAACAAATTTCAGGTTTGTACTTTTTCAGCTGATCATCTTCAAGCTGACACATAAGATGGCTTTTCTCCAAGATTCCCATGCTGCTAAGCAGCTCCCTGACTGTTTCCCCCCAGAGCCTGCTTCCAAGTAGGAAGTAGGACAAATGTATAAGATATATATGAATTTTGCCATAGATGGAGCACAAACAAGTTCAAAAAGACTTACCTAGAGGCTTCCATAAAGGCTGTCATTGGAGATATATGGGTGAGTGTAAAGCGTTAAAGCTGTGAAAGTTGAAGCCTATTCCAGCATCATCTGAGAGGTCTGCCATACAACTAATGGCATGGAAATATGGGAAAAATGTCTGAGCAAATGTTCTCTGGCAGACTTCATGGAGTAGTTTAAGATCTCTCTGCCCTGACTGGCTATAACACATCACAGATAACATACCTGAGTGACTCATGCAAGCACTCCCAATTCGTTTCAGTGCATTTATATAATTCCCAGAAGTGAAGCAGATCAGAAATCTTGCACAGGTTTAGGAAACACCATGACTGTGAGTACAGGCATCCCTCCTGGAAAGATGAGAAAGGAAAAATAAGGACCAGAGAGTGGTACAACTTCTTCAGAATTCCCAGCAGACCCACAGGAGCGCCTTTTCTAGACCCTAAAACAACAGAGGCTGGAGCTGTTCAGGGAGCTGGAGCATGTCCAGAAAAGGGCAAAAAAGCTGGTGAAGGGTCAAGAGCACAAGTATTATAAGGGACAGCTGAAGGAACTGGGGCTGTTTAGCCTGAAGGAAACCTAATGATAAAACATTGCGACTACAAAGTACCTGGCAAAATTCATCTGAGAGGGAAGAAGGAATAAAGCAATAATCTCCTTGGTGGAGACTGGCCACTATTGCCAATTAGCCATCTGTAATTCCCTTAGTCTGAAAGAGCCTCCATTTGGTGCCAAGTTGCATGAGATGGTCTGGACTTGTTAAGTTTGCAGAGTCCTTGGGCATTTGTTACTTCCAACTTCACAGTTTGCCTTGCAAGCTTAAAATAAGTTCATTAAACAAGCAAGTGATTCTGGGCTCCCTGCAAGACAGGAGGTTTCTTTCCTGCCTCCTCTTCTCAGGCCCTTCTCCAGAGATCTCTATTCTTTTGCCTTCTTGTTTCCTGTTGAATTACACAGTGAGAAATGTTTTGTGATCTCTTGTATTTTTCTTCTCAACTTTTCTTTCAAAAATGAAAGAACCACAGGGAAAGAAAAAAAAAAACACTCCTTCAGAGAAGATCAATTTCACATGTTATGAACCATAGGACAAGGTTTCAAAAGAGAAGCTCCTTCACAAAGCAAAGAAGTTGCCATCTACCCTGCAAACAGAAGGTCACAGTCATTCTCTCTGAGATAGCCCTCACACAGACCTTCCCAGAGGGAAAAGACCAGTTAAACCATGATGCTGAAAGGGAGAAGTAAAAGCTCTCCTCTGGACCTGAGTAAGGATAAAATAAAGGGTTCACAGGAAATTCAACTAGAAACTACAGACTTTAATGACACTCCCTCCCTGCAACAAGTGCCTGAAGCTCTGGAGACCCCAGATGAAAAAGCATTGCCTTTGTTTGAACATTTAGCTCTTAATATCTCTCTTGTGGATTTTCCCAGTGGATAGTTTTGGAGCTTCATTTGTTGGGTTTTTTTTTTAATATTTGTAAACTTTCAGTGGTTACAATATTCTATATCAAGAGTTTCCATGACTGAACTGTATGGTTTGTAATAAAGATACTACTTTGCATTGCCTTAACCCTTTGCATGGTAGTTCTTCCCCTCTCTACACTCTAGTCCTTGAAGTCCTGGAAGAAGCACTGAACAGTTGTTCTCTACCATGAACTCATGGTAGACTTGAAAAGTCCTAAGCTGCTTGATCACTCCCTGTGCTGAAGCTCTTCCATATTTTGATTGTCCTTGATACATGTAGCTGTCCTTCCCATCAAGGGTGGATTGTCACAATATGTCCTT
Source organism: Pyrocephalus nanus (assembly GCA_038380795.1). Classification (NCBI taxonomy): domain Eukaryota; kingdom Metazoa; phylum Chordata; class Aves; order Passeriformes; family Tyrannidae; genus Pyrocephalus; species Pyrocephalus nanus. Next base: position 18,376,301 of record CM076264.1, on the reverse strand, counting down.
TGTATCTTTTCCAGCAATGTTACTCAAACACGAGGATGTCAAAAATACAGAGCATTCGTTAGGTGGAAGTAATTAATTTCTATAGTGCTGTAATAATGAATTCTACCCGGTTGTCTATTCCTTCACAATAATTCCTAAGCTTATGCCTACTTTCAGAACTGCTACTGACCATTAAGCCAATGTTGAGGCAGAAGTGCCTGTTTTAACCCCAGCATTTTCTTCTTGAAAGGCTAGCTGGTAGCTAAGTGTATAGTTAGGGTTGAGTTTTTCCCCCAATATCCCCCACTTTGGTGTTGTTTTTTTTTCTGCACTGAATTTGATTTTTTACTATCCAACCACCCCGAATTGTGATGTTAATGACATTGCCCCCCATTCACAGATAAGAAACAGAAAAATAAAGGTTATAGAGCCATTTCAAAAGAGCAGAGGAAAAAAAGTGGCTCTGCCATATCCTCAGTTTTCCTGAATGTGAAAAAACCTACTCTTCTAAAGCTGCTTTAAATGTTCCTGTATATCCCCAGTGTTTGAGGATGTCCACATTAAAGCAGCCATTTCCCATTGCTTCCAACAGTGGGGATGTTTCTTCCACCACTAGGAGAGCAGGTGTGTGCATTTGCAACGTCCCTGCCAAGGCTGCTGTGGGCTAGTGTGAGCCATCCAGCTACCAATGGACAGGCAACCTGTTCCTGCAGTCTGATTGTGGGGAGATCAGCAGCTGTGGTGGTCTGGTGCTGCTGTACACCCCTGTGAAAGATCATCAGCTTTCAATATTGAAATTAGTCTTACTGCCGGTCTAGCTTGATGTTCAAAAACCCTTTCAGATGCAGATCTACAAAAGATGTGACAGCATTTGGGAAAGTAATTGAAAACACTGCAGCCTGGACACAGGTTCGGGAAGCATATGGGCAATATCCTGCAAATAATTTCCATTTATAGCTGTTATTTCAGACCAGATCTTGTGTATGTAATGGCAGCTTCTATTATCTCCTTTTCTCTCCTACCTTCTCAAAACTTCCCATCTGTTTGGCTCTCAAATTAACGGGGCATTTTAGCATGATAGGCAAGCTTCTCCAGTCTATTATCTTGAAGGGAAATTTAGTAACTCAGATTTGCTGGCCTGCACGTTAACTCTTAGTTTCCTGCTAGAATTCTCTAGAAAACAACTTGTTATGCGCCACACCTGGAAACTATCATGAGATTTCAGGAAGTGCATGTTCCTGCCTGATACAGATGCCAAGAGCAGCACACTATTGGGTCTCGTTAGCCTCAAATTAAGCATGTTCTTTCTAGCTCGCACCATCTCTATGCACTCAGAAGGCCTCTTGGCCTTCTTGAGAAGACCTCATTGAGAGCAGCCCTGCAGAGAAGGACTTAGGGTTTTGGTGGATGAAAAATGGCATGAGCCATCAGGGCAAGCTTGCAGCCCAGGAAGCCAATTGGATTGGTGGGAGCCAGGTTGGGGGAGGTGATTCTGCCCCTGTACTCCACTATTGTGAGACTCTACCTGGAGTAATGCATCCAGGTCTGGGGACCCCCAGCACGAGGAAGACAGGAATCTGCTGGCACAAGCCCAGAAGAGGCCATGCAGAAAATCAGAGGGCTGGAGAACCTCTTCCATGAAGACAGGCTCAGAGAAATGGCATTGTTCCACCTGGAGAAGAAAAGGGTAGGAGAGACCTTAAAGCAGCCTTCCAGTACCTAAAGGGGGTTTATAGAGAGAGGCTTTTTACATGGGCAGAGAGTGATAACACAAGAGGGAATGGCTTTAAATTAAAAGAGGAGAGACTTAGTTTAGATATTAGAATGAAATTCTTTACTCAGAGAGTAGTGAGGCTCTGTAAGAGGTTGCCCAGAGAATCTATGGCTGCCTTGTCCCTGGAAGTGTTCAAGGCCAGATTGGACAGGGCCCTGAGCAACCTGATCTAGGGGGTGGTATCCCTGCCCATGGTGGGGGGGTTAGAACTAAATGATCTTTAAGGCCCCTTGCAACCCAAGCCATTCTTTAATATCATGAATGCTGGCACTGCATGGCAATTGCAGTCTGGAGTAAAACTTAAACTATCATATTGCTGGCTTCTTGATCACAGAGCTGAACTAAAAAGGCTCTCTCCAGCGAAGGAATTTCTTTCTTGCTTATACACATGTTTATTAAAACGTCTGTTGGACAATCCCAGGGGTGTTGAGTATGTTTCTGAAGAATATAAGCAAAAACCCACAAGCAACAAAAGGTCTGCATTATCCATATTGGACATTCCTATCAAGGACACAATCTAGCCCAGCACAGAAAGGAGATTAGTAGCAGACTCTCATGTCTGGAGGCAGACAAACACTTGGTTGGAGAAGAGCCCAAGGGCTTGACTAAACTGACTGAAATAAAATAAAAGAGTCTTGAGAGACTCTGTGAGCTCCCTGCTCTGATTTTCATTATGGTGCAAAATTTATGCTGCTCTCATACTTGTCCTGGGGAAAAAAATTACTTCCGTAACCATAAGTGCCTTCTGCTACATCTGCCCACACTGGTAGGGCACAGCTACCCCAAGCCTATAAACTATATTGCTGCCTGTCTTTTTCTCCTTATGCAGGGGTTTCCTGACTAGGGAATGCCTCTTCCTTATGTGCACAGAGTCTGACAGCATAAGATTTGAAACACTTTCAGCATGAGCTCAGGTGGGGCCTACACCCCCAGACAAAGGCTGCAGCACAGTCCCTTTTAGCGTGCACGCTGGCTGACTTGCTTTACTGTGAAACATTGCCTAGAGGAGCTACCTATGGCCTGGAGCTCCAGACAACAATTAAGTTGTTAGTGGGTTGCCCCAGCATTACAGTAATTGATGATTAAAGTAGGTACAGGACACCGCTGAGGCCTGGCACGCAAAAAGGCTGATCAGTTGCTCTCCTCCAAATTCACACCATTGAGCAATTTTCTTACACACATCGTTCCAGCACGCTGACAGCTTTGCTGTTCCCTAATCAGCTGGGGCAATTTATGCAGTTTCTGGCTGTGTTTTACATCAAAACTCATTTGATTCTCTGGTCTGTTGTAATACTGCTGAAGACAACCATCCTTCAAATATGCTTTCCATGCACATCATCCCTCTCCTTTGCCAGTTTTACGTGAAAAGGACAACGTGCAGCTGTGTGTGCAAATTAAGAAAGTTCTTATATATTGCACTCAGCATAATTCTCTGCTTTGTTTGCCAACAGTTCACTTATATAACTCCACAGCTGATACAGTAAAACACTGATAATGACAATGGTATGACTGGATTTGAGATGGAAAGGATGACATTCTGTCTTGTCTCATGCAAACAGTGCTACATCCAGCCAGCAGAGACAAAAGAATCTGAACACCAGCTCAACTAAGCACTAGCTGATGTTTTTACATACACAGAACAGAGAAGGAACTTGTGACATTGCCGTGTATAAGCCTGTATTGCTACTTCATAGCTCACCAGCTCAGAACAGATCTCTGATAACAATGAACTCAGATGAGAGGGAGAGATCTCCTTCAGTCTGAAATACTGCCTAATTGGAAGAGAAGTACCCCATGACATATTCCAAGCAAATACATTTGTGTCATCAAATGCTTACCCGTAGGCAGATGGCTGGAATTGCACAGTGGGGTTCCTTCTTGTAATCTGCTGCCACTAAGAGCCATTTGAGTCAGATCCAAAACCTCTTCAAGTCAATGAGAGTTTTTTCAATTAACTTCAATAGAACTTGGGTAGGATCCAGAGAATTAAGCGACCCTGGAGATGTATTCTGGGTGTCTGCTGACACTCTCCGGGGGGAATTTCCAGCTTCTCTAGGTTTGGTGTTTTTTTTTTTTTTTTTGTTTTGTGTTTTTGGGGTTTTTTAAGCAGTTCTGAAACAAGAGAGTTTATTTCAAATTTACAGAAATGTATACAGAAAATCCCTCTACCTGTTGAAGTGAGAGGAAATTTTACCATTTATAGGAATTTATACTTATGACTGCCTTACACTCTACCCCAGCAGTTTTACTGGCTCAGTAAACTGCTCAGATTGGCAAACAGATTCTTTCAGTACCAAACAAGCAAGGCCAAAAATAAGGACCTAATCATTGCTCTTGAAATGCCCCCTAAAACTCTCTAGTAGTTGGCAACTTTCCACCACTCCATTTTTGGGGGGTTTATAGCAACCCTACCTATGAGATCTATTAACATCAGCCTTTCCCTTCCTCCCACGCTTGAACTATTTTAAAACATTCCGCAGTTAAGCTAAATTCTCCATAAGTTTTGCATTAACCTGGTCTACCTTTCCAGGATGTGAGGTGTAGCTATTCCCTGGCTCAGTTTTGCTTTGAACAGAACAGAGGGAGCTCCTAAGTATTACTAAGAGCTATGTCATGGCCCATTGACAGTAACGCAGCTTTGACAAATTTATGTGAAAGACCGTTACAGCCAGGCTTGGTGGCATTTTGAAAGAAAAGCAAAATTAAGTGTTTTTACTGAAAGAAAGCAGCTTGGATACTCAGGACTCAGGCAGTTCAGATACCTAGCAAAGAGGTCTACTGGGGATATGGCAAGTAAAAGTTTCCTACATTTACCTTAGGTAATATGTCTCCAGTAAAACAAATTTAAAAAAAAAAAAAAAAAAAAAAAAAAAAAAAAAAAAAGGGGGGGGAACTTTGGTCAGTGATGAAAAGAATGAAAATGGTTCTTCAAGGTGACAGTCCACAAAGAAAGAAACTAAAGCCCATTCTGAAGCACTAGCAAGTGAAATATTCTGTCTCCCCCCCCGCTGGGGATGGAGGGAATAGTATTCATTGAAAAGGTAACTTTAGGGGGGCAGGACATTGTGATAGAAGTCAGGCTGCACAGGAAGCGTTAAGGATGCAAGCAAAGAAAGGGAACGTTTAGGGAATCCCTACCCCTCCACTTCCTTCATGTCCACAATTGCTGTGCCTCCTGAAGTACTAAGGCTAAAGATGTGCAACTGCTTGACTCTTCCATATACAGCTAAAAGAAGCTCATCCATAATCATGGAGGTATATACAATAAGTCAGTGTTCTGTTTATTTACCAGGTATATCTAGTTTTGGTTTGACCTGAAAAATGTCAGACTCTATCTTGGCATTTGAAAATTGAAAAATTGATATTTTTTTTTTCCTTTCCAATCCAAATTTTTCCCTTTTTTATAGGTAGAACACTCAGAATACTCAGATCAAGATATTTGCATTTTTTAAGAGAAAAAATGCTTTAAAGATCATGTCTCAGAAAGTAAAAATTTGAGGGTTTTTTTGTTGTTGTTGAACCTGAATGCCTATGCTGGCCATTTTTAATTTGTAAACTTTTGGAAGGCCTGCACAATCATCTGCATTTGCTTTCCAATGGACATCCAACAAGCCTACAAATGGTAGGTTGTGCACATTTCCAGTCAGCTTTGTTCTGCGGCTTCCACAGGGAGAAACACTGCCTGAGGGAAGAGCCCTGGGAGACTCTGTGGCTGCAGACATGGTAACAAGACACCTACAGACCTCTAGCAATTTGATGTTCTTCATCAGTTCAAGTCCTTTCTGCTTATTCCAGGCTAAAGTATTAGCAGAATGGCACTGAAGAAGTTAATATTCTGTTTGCTGACATCATCAGTGATATCATAATCCTGGCATAGGTATCTCTGTAATGTAACACGCTCCAAAGAATCTAAATCTGGTCATTCTTAGACATATGATGATAGACAAAAAGGCCCAACTTTGCAAACAATCAAACTCTAAAAGGAGATTATTCTGGAAGGTAATTTTGTCTTTCTTGCCTTCTGGAAGATAATTTTAAATTTTCAAATCAATCTCACCCAATCTTCCAAACCACAGCCTGAGCTACTGAATATATTTCTGTGCTATAAACAGAGGACAAAGTCAGCGTAAAAGATCTTGCTATCAGTTAACTAGTTCAAAGTCTTTCCTATATTTTATGTTGACCAGAATGATAAATAATTTATTTTTGGAGTACCAGATCACAGAAATAAATTTCTAAAACAAAACTCCTCCAAAACACAATTATTATTCAACTCATTTTAGCAATTCAATAAATGCAGCGCAATGACTTCCGTTAGCTATTTTCCTAGCCAAGGTCTACTACATCATTAAATATTATTGAGTTGGGTCTGCCATTTTACTTGAAATTATGCGCCTGGCATTTTAGTCTATGGCCATAAATGCTGGAAATGTCAGTTATATAAGCATCCATCTTTTTCACTACTGTCTCCCATCAAACAATAATGGTAGGAGCTTTAATCCATTCTACACAGTCCCAGATATCTACATTTGCTAGGGAAGGAACTGTAACAGAGTGCACTGACAACTCATGGTAAGTAATTACTCTTAGAAATATCTCAGTAAACTCAATTTGCTCTCAGAGGTCTTTTAAATTATATCTTGTTAGAGTGCAATGTTTTTTCAAATGACAAGGTCACACCAAAAGGCAAAACTCTATTTTATCTTTATCAGAGCTTCACCCCCCCCCCCCCATAAAACTGTTATAACACATAATTTCAACCAGATAGAGATATTGTGTTTTACTGTTGGAGCCCAGGAAAGCCATAAAGCAAGCAGAGTTGTTGTTTACAGTCACAATAAATTTGGAATATCATATAGCATTCTAGGTGAGGCATACCCATCTACGGATGTCAGCTGACTGGGAAGAAGTAATTCTTTATTATTATTTTTTGAACTTTGCTGGTAAAATAATTTTATTTTGGATTTACACTAAAGAACTCATGAATCAGAAAAGATTCATTGCAAACTATACTAATATTGCAGAACATATACTTTATCTCATCACCCTACTTATCTGCCTCAGTGACTTTACAGCAAGAGGTTATTGAAAAGCAACATGGATTCTGTAGTTGACCAACACTTCTAATTTTATTGCAAGTCTTGATAGTTAGCATTCTTTCTTATAATCCCAGTTTATGTAGCTATGTAATTAGGAAGGTAAAAAAAAAATTACACTGCAAAAGTAGCAACACAATTTCATTTTGGCAGCAGTCAATGTGGGTGACAAAGCTGCAATTTTATCAGTAGGGATTTCAGTTTAACCAAAGAGGAGGTAGAAGCAGCTAAGCAGACCCTTCATTAAGAATATCCTTAATTTTGTTCCCATTAGAAAAACTACACTATGAAGTGATTATGTGCTTTTATTCTTAGGTCCAACCTATCTGGCACATTAAAAGAATGCACCAAATTGAAAACCACCAGCACTGGTATATCTTAGCAAGTAACTACCTCCAAAGAAATTTTCCAAGAAATTCAGAGGAAAAGAGTCTGTGATCACAGAAAATGCACAGCCCAGTCGGAGAGCCACAATACAGGGCATAGAACATATCATCATTCTACAAATAGAGGTAAGCTCAAGTCTTTCCAGAAATGTACCTAAATGAACTCAACTACTCATAACAGAAGTCAGAAAAGCAGGAACAACTCTGGAAGAATTGATGATCTCATAATGGGATTTTTTAAAGCCTTTTTGTTCACAAAGATATTGTACAGGAGTGATTTGGGATAGACTTGCAGGAAATTTAATGTGCATAGTAGAAAGACTGCCACAATAGTCAAGAAAGTAGCACTTACAATTCTACAAACTTTACTATCTTCCATTTTACTTATTGGCTCTCATTGGTTTTGTTTGGGGTTGGTTTTTTTTGGATTTTTTTTTCTATGACCATCACAGGATGAGAACTGCAAAAGGATACCACCAACACACAACCATCTTACTATATTTCCCAGAAAATTTACCTTCTCTAAGCTCTGCCAATAAAAATGGAAGACTTCTTCTGACAAGAGATCTTCACATGTTATATTTCCTTGCATTGCTTAATCAAAACAATATATAATAGGCAAATATTGAAATTAATGCTTTAGAGTACAGATCACAAAGCTATAATTTTAGCTTGGTACTAGAATGGAAGGGCTGAAAAACCTCATTCAAACAGGAGAGAAAATTAAATTTATAAATTAAATTGCACAAATATGATGGAAAGTGAAGTGTGAGCTTTCTAAACACACCACAGCTCAACTGTGTGGTCAGTAATATGAACTCAGTCAAAAGGAAACAGCCAACATCAGTCCTTTAGGCTCTTATTGGGCTTTCTGAACAAAGGTTTTTTCTGCTCGGTTTCTGACAGCTACAAAATCATACCTCTCTGACAGGGGAGGGTGAAAGGATTCCAGTAAAATCTTGCTGACATTCCATGACTACCTCTTGCTGCTACAAAGGCATCTGCTTTTATTTGCTACAGGTAGAAAGGAAACTATATACAACCTTATCCTATTTCCTCAGACGCAGCAGTGAGTCACTAATACCTGGAATACACAAGTATTTGTGTATGCAGGGGAAGGTGGAAGAACTCAGCAGAGAATTAAAACTCTGTCTTAAATGTATCTGGCACATCAGTCCTATTAGAGGTGAAAAGGGAATGCAGGAATGTCCAGTCAGGTGCTACACTATCTGTTAAGAAATCTTTTAAGAGAGGCTCTCTGTACTTGTTATGCCAGTGAGAATTATGAAGTTCTTTTTAAACAGGAGAATGAGGGAGTCAGAAACCAGAGTGGGAAACTAATTTCTCCACTCCCAACATTCCTTTGATCTTCATTAAGGATTTGTGGCTACAAAAAAATTTCTGGATGCAAAGCTTCAGACCAGTTATGAAGGGATATATGTCTACACTCTGAAAAATCCCCTGTGAGGCAAAGAGGGCAGCTGCTTGGGCACAAAGCAGAAACCATAGTGGAAGAAAGCATCTTTCCCCTTCTGAGCTATTTCTGTAAGTGAGGGCATGAAGTCAGACTTTTGGCTTTCTCTCCCTCCATCCCACACACATGACATTGTCTGGGGATCACTTGGTGCAACATTAAAAGTCATCCACAAGAAAAAAATTGGATAAAATAGAAAATTAAAAATAGCCAGCAAAGAATGTATAGATTTCAGGTAATTTTCTGTATCCTTATACTAATTTAGACTGTAATTTGCATAATCAGCAAGCACTTCCAATCTCTTCCCTTTTCAGCTCTTCTACACAGAACATTAACAGAGCAAACACCTCCAAGGACTAATTTTAGAAATGTCTGACCAAGCCACCCTGCTCAAAGCTTCTCAGTTGCTGAACTCTGTACTGAGAGCTCAACAATGGTTCAGACTGTTCAATAAAACCTCAAATAGGTCAAATCTGCCACTGATCTGCATACAGTAACTTCATGAATTAAAGTTTACACCCCTGCAGATGTGGTCCACCTGACTTCATGAAGAGAGCTGTGTCTTTTTATTCCAGACATAAATTTGGTTATTAGCAGTAGAGGTGCTTTGATTCGTATCAGCAAGGAATTTGATCCCGTGACTGCGAAAGCGTTGAGCTAATTTGTTGCTGGAGAAAACTCGGACAAATGTCTGTACCTGTAAAACCATAATCTGAGCTCCCTCTTTCTACAGCATCAAAAATTTCAAAAACAACTCATAGTCTGAATTCTCTTTAAATTTATTTGGCCCAGTTTTTTAGAGAATACCCACACAGTGCTGATATATTTTAAGGAAGTTAGAACTGGCTCATAAAAAAGTTAAACAAACATAACTGCAAGTCAGATTTATCTCTTTCTGTAGAAATATGCCTTGTGCTTGAACTTTTTCAATTTTTTTGCTGAGCTTTGACTTTTAACTCACTCCTTCATTTTGCCTTGCCCCAAACAAAATCAAAATGTTTCAAAGCCCAAATGAAAACAACACATTCAAATTCTGCACAACTTTAGCTTGAGGAAAACAAAGGCTTTCATGAAAAACAGTTTTCAGCAGAAAAGCACTAGGATAGGAAATTTTCAGCCAGCTCCACCAAATAACTGCATCCATTGTTTCTGACATTTTCACCTTGCTTGTAACGCTTTAGTTCATAGTGAATCCATTGATTTTGTTGGAGCTGAGTGATGTCTCTGCAGTCAGCACCCACCAGACAGTGACGCCTGAGCCATACCACTCTGGGAGCACGGTCAAGCAATGCTAGGCTCTATGGGTTCATGAGGATTTCCTCTTGGCTTCTTCTTTGCTTTCTACAAACAAAGGTAAAAGGTATAGTAGTTCACCACTGCCTTATTTATACAAGTAGAAAAGAGAGTTTCCAGCGCTTCTAAAATTCTTCAGTCTATCAGACACATCATTCCTACCTCTGCAGGCTGTAAATTGAACGCAGAATAATGAAAAAGAGAGAGGGGTGTTTCCATCTCCTTTTTCTTTAATCTGAGTTTCTAACTGGTAGAAAATTAGCCAGAGCTCTTGGGGGATGTACTCTGAGAACATCTGGAGGATGGCAGTCTCCATCTCCCTAAATTTTAAAGATTTATAGATCTTTATAAATCTTTAAATGTTCAAAATCAAGACTGAATATTACTTTAGGAACTTTGAGTTAGTTCAGCCACAGGTGGTTAGGCTTGGACCAGGATTTGGTGGGTAAAATTTAATGCATGCTGGTGAGTTTTGAAAACCATCCCAGTACCTTCTGCATTAACAATCTGCAAATAAACAATAAATAAAAAACAAACAAACAAAATAAACAAACAAACAATCAATCTGCAAAACTATGCAATGAGCAACAGAATGTAATGAAGCTTTGGCTATCCTTCTTCATTCTCCTAGTTGTGTTTTTTACTGCAACCCTAAAAAGACATAAAAATTAAAAAAACAGCAAGCCTGAAATCAAAATGATGAGATGAAAAGCAAATGAAAAGCAAAATGATGAAAGCTGTTGGCCTTTTTTTTTTTTTCATCACTTTTGTTCTTTTTAATGTATAGATTCCCACTGAGAACTTTTCAGAGCCACCAGAAAACTGAAACTTTCCTATTACACACAAAGCTCTGTCTTAAAAATCTAGGCTATGCCATCACTATTTCCCACTCTCAGACATCTCTACACAAACAAGTCTTTTAATGGAACATTTTGTCCTTGTTTTACCATTCTCAGTGTGAAAATTTCCTCTAGGCTTTCACCAAACTGAAGGATGATCAGAATATTTTGTGGTGTGCTGATAACAACCAAACACAACGAGTGTCTCAAGATGCAGTTCTGACCGTGTCTTGTATTTCTCAAGTGCATTGAGAAAGATCTCGGGCAGTTGTTACCCCTTTTCACCTCTCTGCATTAGTCACACAAGTCACTATCTTCATGACCATGTGGTGGAGGAAAACTGCCACAGCCTTCAGCAGGGTCAGCTCTTGTGAATCAAACTGGTAGGGGGGAAAGCAGTGATGGGAATATTTTTCCCAATTTTTCTAGTAGTTTGCAGCAATTTGGAGTCAGAGCAGTGGTCAGGCAAGCACCCACACAGCCACTTTTAAACAAATCACAGACTCATCCACAAAACTCAGAGAAAATCTATTAATTCCTGCAAAACTTAATCCAAATTTCACCCACACTGCTGTAACTGGATACTGGTCCATAAACAGCTACAAATGTGTTTCTATAGCTAAGAACAGGCTATCACCACTTTAATGACCTATAACACACACAAAACACCATAAAGTCTTAACAGAATGGTAAAGCTAGTCTTTATCCTTTTAAATAATCTGCATCTGAACTAGATGACCAGTCTATTTTCTCCTTGCCAGTTATACTGAGGGGCCATAAAAAACAGGGAATGAGAATAGCCAGTAAATTAAAGTTCAGGCAACTGAAAAGGTCAAAGTAGTATGCTTTACTATTGTCTGTCACTGAGTATATGGCATGTCAAAATTCATACACCGGTCTTTCAAGAAAATAGAAACAATAAGAAATCAATCAATATGCATCGACTCTACTAAAAATAATAGGATTAAAAACAATTGTATCTCAAAAAATCTGTAGATATAAGAAAAAAAAACTCTGTTTCCTCTCTACTGCCCTAACGGCTGGGAACTCAGAGAGGGACTAAACAAAGGAAGCTTGCATGTATTTCAGCAATACTGCTGAAAAATATGAGATTGCACCCTCATCTGCAGATTGCTCGTTTTTTCATGCATGTTTTGCAGTGTATTGACATGAAGGCACAGATCCACAGCCCGAAGTGAACCTGCTGTTGTTAATGGTTTTGTTGCACTCAGTTTTGAGCAGTGGAGGAAAATACTGGTTCTCAAATGCAACCTCTTGGATTGGATTTCTGGCCCATGCACCTCAGGAGTACCTAGTATGGCCAGAACTGATCTTTGAAAAGTGCACTATAGGCCAGTTATCATAATTTACCGCACACAGGACAATTTGGTATCATTTATTTGGTTAAAAATCATTGTTCTCTTACTGAAAACAGGCTGTCTGCTTTTAGCCCCTGAAAGTGCAACTGCAGAAGGACATGTTCCTCTAATTACACAAGCAAATTATTAGAAACAGGGCTGGCCAGATGAAGTCTATTTCCAGGGATCTGCTAATTTTGAACATGACTGTAAGTATATAGAAAAAGGATTAGAAGGAGTTCACAGTTTTGAAACATGTTATTTGTGATCAAGTCCACCAAACACTAATGAGACACGTCTTGCCTGCAGCACAGACTGATATATTTTTTGTCATGTAATTATATGTTACTGTGGCAGAACATATTTTCCTCAACAATTTTCTTTCTATCCATCTATCTACCTATCATGGGGGAGTGGACTAGCTATTTGCAAAAAACCCATCTTCAAAAAAATTATAAAAGAGAAATAGCATCTGGTCTTACCATTTCTCTTAAAACCTGACTAAATGCTCAAGCTCATTGATTCAGAATAGATATATTTTCTTCTACTTTTCATAAAGGAGGATAGGGGTGTTGTTTTCCCACCTGCTGGATTCATTGCCACCATAATTTTATATTCTTACAGAACCAAAAACTACTGTATTTTCATGCTGTAATTGCAGTTTTGTGGTCACAAAATGGCACCTCTTCTCTAGAGTTCAAGAGTGTGAAATGGCCAAAGAAGATTCCCGCAGCTGGTGTAGCAAGTAAGTAGTTCTTATATATCACCAGTTTTCAAAGAGGATGGAGGATAAGTCCTCAGTCACACCACAGTGTTTCTTCCTTCACTTGGAGGAAAAAAGGCCCAAGCAAGTTTTATTATGTCGTTTAAAACACTGTCTTTTGTCATACTTTGGTCAGCTGCAGAGATAATTTCACCAAATTCTAGTCCCCACAGTGGTTTCCTCTCTCAGTTATTATTGTTACAGATAATGAAATATCATTCAACAAGACAATTCTGCACTGAGCCTTACTGGAACTGAACTAACAATCTTGTCTCAAGATTAAATACTTAGGAGGTTTAACTCAGAAGAAAAGCTGTCTGTGGAACACATGATCCAAAACTGAGGGAGACTCATCAAAAAGATAAAGCAGTGCACAAGACTCCTGGGGTTAAGAATATAAATCCTATAAAAATCCTGTTAGAAATAGACCAGACTTTCCTGTACTCCCATCTCAAAAAGCCTTGACAGTAGTCTTTTCCAGCAGAGGTCAACTCCCTCTTGGCCCTTCTACTATACTCAAAAGTAAATCCAAGAGGGAAATACATCTCGGAAGCTGAAGTGTATTTTCTGGAGACTTCTACAAGTTCTAAGGTCTCTGCAACTTATGCTTCTTGGCCCTTCTCTCCACATAGCATGTAGTATCTGTATGATAGCTGCCAGGAAGGATGCATCCTTTCACATACAGCACTTGATGTACAGCAGAGATAGACATGCTCATAAGTCCAGCACTCAAGATGAAGAGCAAGCACAATTTTGGTTTTGGGAAAAGGTACTAAAACCCATTTTCATGCTCTCTTTTGTATCTTAACAAAACTTGTTCACACGTTCCATAATAACATATGAGGATCATAGACAAAATATAAATTCTGGGTACTGCATGCTATCAGTTTCTGTAACTTATAATACATGCATTGCAATTATGCTAAAAACAGATGTATGTTACCTTTTGTCATGAGTAATAATTGCTGCTTCATAAAAGTCTAGCTAAATTATGTCTTTGCAACCTCTTATTGGAACCACATCTTAACACTGAACAATGATTTCCCTCCTGTTAGACAGAAGAGAGTCTGGACTGATTCTTACTATAGGCTCTGCCAATGGCTGGCCCCAGGTAACAACACTGCCCTTGCCATTCACCCTCATAAAAGCTACACCTTTGCCTCTTTACTCATACAGATGCTCTTTCCAAATATCCCTTCTCTACTTCTTTGATCTGAATTCTAAATGCTTTGGACAGCCAATAGGACTTTGCTGGAACTGCTTGTTACCTGTCCAAGTGAATGCAAAGGAAAATGATCAAAGAATCACAGAATAGCTTGGGTTGGAAGGGACCTTAAAGATCACCTGTTTCCAGCGCCCTGCCATGGGAAGGGACACCATCCGCTTGACCAGGTTTCTCAAGGCCCTATCCAACCTGGCCTTGAACATTTCCAGAAATGGGGCATTCACAGCTTCTATGGACAACCTGTCCCAGTATCTTACCACCCTTACAGTGAAGAATTTCTTCCTGATATCCAATCCAAATCTACCCTTTTTCAGTTTAAAAACACTACCCCTTATCCACTGCAATTCCTGATTAAGCGGTGCTTCCCAGCTTTCTTGCAGACCTCCTCTAAGTACTATAATGCTGCTGTAAGGTTTCCCCAGAGCCCTCTCTAGGCTAAACAACCCCAACTCTCCTGTCCTCACAGGGGAGGTGCTCCAGCCCCCTGATAATTTTTGTGGCCCTCCTCTGCACTTGTTGTAACAGGTCATTGTCACTCTCAGGCATGGGGCCCCAGAGCAGGATGCAGTACTGCAAATGTGGTCTCATAAGAGTGAAGTAGAAGGGCAGAATCACCTCCCATAACCTGTCTGTCATATCTGTTGCATATGTTTTCTGCTTTCAGTACCCTTCATGGCAGGGTAACAAGTTGACAGGCATAAGTGATATTCCTAAATGAGTGATGAATCAACAGCTTCCATTGGGTAAACTGTAGAACAAACTCTGCTTGGTTCCTTCCCTACCTGTTTACAACCTATAAAATTGGATTTATGCCCCTGTATTAAAAAGATCAAAACCTCTTTTACTTTTAGTTAGGGATTGGCAGCAGATCATTGAAGGCTGTGAACCAACAGGTCACAGAATGAGAAAATCTGATGGGAAATTCTCCCAGCCTTAACAGGCTGGAATATAAATTCACTTCTATCCCAGCAATTAAAGCTTTAATTTTATCCCTTTGAAAACCTTCAGTTGGTATTTGTCAGAGATTTACAGAAAGTTACCTTTCTTGGACTGAGCAGATTATCAAACTCTGCTAGAAAGAGATGGAACTCAGGGCATGGCTTCCAACAGAAGTTTCTACTCTTTTCCAATTGAGTTTCTTGTCAGTTTGACTCATATTTATCTTCTTTTCCTGCTTATTAAAGCTGCCACACTTATGACTGAAAATATGAGGAAAGGCTTTGGTCTAATCAAAGTAAATCCCCTTTTCAATCTCCTTTGCATAGGCAGTAGTTCATCAGCAGAGAGCAGAGCTAGGAGAACATGGCTCGGGAAAAAGAAGAGCAATTGTGTTTCCACTGCCTCCCAGGAAGCTGATTTTTACCGATATGTCATATCCCATTGCAAAAGGCTGTCTCACTGCTCACAAATATTTTATCCTTGCTAGATGTTATCTAAAAAGCCAGATATCCTTCCTGAAGAGCCATTGCTGTATATACATTTTTCTTTTGTGGTATCTGAGTTTCTCTAGAAGACAACAGATGAGAAACAAACATATTGCAAAACGCATCTGTTGCTTCCCAGGGAAGTGCCACTGCTCCCAGTACCATCTGAATACTGAGGATTACAAGGATACACACCAGGCAGACATTTCCCTGAGCCTGCAGGCTAATGCACTTGCAGACATATCCAAATGTATCCCTTCATGGATGAAAATTGGGTAAAATGGTCATAAGTACCTCAAAAGAAAAAGAAAACTTCTTTGGTGAAAATTTAGTATGTACCATCTGTAGCAACTGAAAGTTTTGAAGGTTGAAGATTCACCACATTCAGCTAGCCCAACCTGGTGGATTAGAAAACCAAAACCTGATTTTAAATGAACTTAAATCCTGCCAGCAGGTAGATTGAAAGACTTTCTTTAAAAATACTCACTTTTCCTTTAGGAACAGTTTGAACTCTGGTCCTGAACACAGTGCCATGTAGTTTTAGCAGACAGGAGGGGAAGTTAAATATATTTTAAGGACATTTCATCTCAACACCATTAGTAGGAGAAACTGCATGGTCCAGCGGCTGCATCACTAGGCTGGAACTTACGGCACATCTAGAATGCCAGGGAGCACTATATTGAATGCAGACTCAACTCCTGGACCAAATGCAGGAATAGGCATGACAGCACCATGCTGGGCCCTGTTGCTTAGCCCTGCTGGGAGCCCAAGCTTATTAACTGCAGTATAGCACACCACTGATGAGACCATGCTGCTCAGGTAATCCAAGGGAAAGTGTCTTGCCAGGCTGAAGCACAATGCCATTAATCTTCCACTGTGGATGATGGGAGAATTACACAGGTGTTCTGGGTTGGCTTTCCAGCCTTCTCTAGTCCTCAGGAGGGAAGAACCAGTCTCACAAAAGATTTTGCTTGATTGGAATTGGGCCAAAACTTCTTTTTCTAGGTCAAACGCTACTTTACAATTCCAGATGTGAGATGCAAGCAATGTAATACATTGGCAGCCTCTTTCATGTCATGACTTGTCCTCATCTGAATCATTTCTGGACAGACTAGTTTAAGTAAAGGGCAAAGCAAAGACTTGATCTTGTACCTCTACACATACTGCCACTACAGAAAGCACAATGAAGCACTGCACATAACTGTAGCAAAAAATTAGCAGTTAAAACTTGAACAAATCCAAAACCTGTCCACAAAGCATTTCAGTTTAATGAAGAGTCTGTTTAGACAAATCCTCTACCAAAAAAATCTTCTCTGAGTCGAGGCAGCAGAGCTGCTGTGTTTTTTATCATCTGAGATGTTCCCCTTCTGGAAAGCACATCTGCTGAGATAAAGGGATAATTCTGACATGTTGGTATCTTACAACAAAGACCTATGTGAAAACTTTCCATCAAAACCAAGGAGGCAAACTGGGGTTTTGATTAAACAGGAAAAAGCACAATTTACCACTGAACAAAAGAACCAAACCCAAGCACACCAAACGAAAAACTTCTCTAGGGCTTTGCTACTGTAGTGCTTCAAAACAAAATTAAGTTCTTTCTCCTCCCTGAGATCCCACCCAACCCTGCTGACCAAGCATTCAAGTTGATCTCTCCACCTCAAACCATGGGCAGAGACTTGAGCAGAGCTGCTGCTTCTCTCCAAGGGATAATCACTGATCATGGGAAATATACCTCAGCTCATGTTTATTAGCATCATTCTAGATGTGCTCTGAGCTCACTGCAAAACTAATTCCTCTCTTACCCCTTCTCTAGGTATTTGAAAGTGGTGGGAGTAGGTAGTAGTGGAAAAAAAGTATTTCAAGCATCAGAAAAATGGACTGATGAAAATGTAAAGGGCTAGTAGTAGATTTTTGTAAATTCCTGCCTTGAAGCTGGATTCATTTATGTGTTCCTACCTGACTTGCAATCAGTATACTGCACTTTTCTTTGTTTGGCCATCTATTCAGACTGAACCATATCCCATTTCACCTTGTTAGTCCTCCATCCTCTCATCATCTACTTCTTCCACCAAGCAACATTCCCTTGGGCAATGAAGATTCATCCTGCAATACTCTTACCCAAACCAGGGATTAACAGCAAATATTATTCCTCACCATGGCCTCACAAAATACTAAAAAAAGATGTTGGCTCACCTAAACCTATATGTAAGGAGCCTGTCTCTGGTGCTACTGCAAAGAATAATCTCTGTCAGCTCTTTCGAGGAGGTAATAAACCACCTGATGATCAATCTGGCACACCAGTCAGGGGACAAGGCGCAAACCTGGGGAAAAGTTAATGATCTCTGCTTCTGCCTCCCGTGCAGGTGAAGTTTGTAGTCAGCACCATTGTCTTGAACTCTGGCTGTCTTTTCTCATTGCTTCCCCAAATCAGGAACTGCAGACACTGCATAAAAGAGCTCAGTGAATTATACTTTTAGCCTTTTTTTTTTAATTCAAATGAGATTTATGTTTAAATCAGACTTTGGAGAGAGGTTCAAGGTTAATTCTTTTTTTTAAATCCAAATGTGGCTCTCCCATCCTTTATTTCAACCCACAAAAATACCTCTGCTCTGCGTTTTCTGACAGTTCTGGCTTTATATTCAGCAGTTGCTGAGTTGCTTTGGGCATACTTAGGCTGCCCTCAGATAAGAAAATCAGCCTTTAAAAGAAAAAAGAAAAGAAAAAGAAAAGGAAAGTATGTGAAATAGACAGGTGAAACAATGCTAATCTCAAGCCTTTTTCTACTCCAGCCACTGGTGCAAGGTCAGCCCACTCTGAGAAAACAGCTCTGCCATTAACTGGTTTATTTACTTAGCCTGCCCACCAGACATGCTCTGGTGCATTAACTAAGCCTCTCTACTGCTGTCAGCCTGTTGTCCACAACAGCCAGTCTCACAGTAGTCTAAAGGGCTGTCACCTCTGCATCCATGGGCTGGCAGCAAGGATAGGGAGGTAAAGTCACATAACCCGACTGTGTCTTCTTATTTGTTTGCAACCCTTCAGATATGCCCTAATTTCCCTAATATACCTAATGAGAGTATTTTGTTAGAAGAGGGCAGAAACCTGACCATCTGTCACTGAAATGAAAAGGCCAGAAATGGTTAACAATGTCCCCCATGCCCATGGAAACAAATAACACGAGCCACACCTACAGGAATGCTCTGACCAGAGAATCCCTAATTCAGTGACCTTATATCCATTGCTGTGATGAAGACATGGTACAGCAGGAAAGTGTGCTGTGAGGTCCTGCATGCACCAAATCCCCTGTATTTGGTTCAGCAAGTGGACAGATTTGCTTCTGACTACATAAATTAGGCTATCTCCTCAGTTTCTGTCCTCTCTGAGGAAATATAATGCTCTGGAAAACTAAATGAGAACTACTCCATGATCTTGACAAATCAAGCTGCATGGCAATGTAACAGCTCGAGATACTTGCTACTATGGCACATGGAGGAGAGGGAGGCAATTTGAGACAGTCAGAATGGCTTCACGAAGGGTCCTGCCTGACCAACCTAATGGCCTTATATGATGAAGTGACTCCATCACGGGACAGGGTAAGAACCACTGATGTCATCTATATCATCATCATCATGGCTAGGCTTCGCAAACAAAGATTTGAGAAGGGCTCTATCCACACTTGCTACAAGCACGTTGATGGCTAAAAAGGCCAATGAGAGATAGACAAGTCCGACTGCAGAAGGGGAAGCAGAAAGACTCCCCTGGTGATATCGACAAGACGCGATTCACTGTTGGTGAAACAGATCTTAAATCAGTCCAGCAATTTAATTACCTGGGAAGCATCATCTCCTCGGACGGTAAGACTGATGCAGAAATAGACAACAGGTTAGCAAAGGCATACAGAGCCTTTGGTAAACTCCATAAAAGAGTTTGGCAAAACAAACACCTGAAGAGAAGGACAAAGATCAGCGTTTACAGAGCCAGTGTCATCTACATGAACCTCTGTAAAACCTTTGACATGGTCCCCCACTCCATCCTTTTCTCTAAGTTGGAGAGAGAATTATTTGATGTGTATAGGATTTGGCATCCAGAGGGTAGTGGTCAACTATCCAATGGACATTCACGACAAGTAGTGTTCCCCAGGGATCTGTACTGAGACCAGAGCTCTTAAGTGTCTTCATCAATGACACAGTGGGATCATGTGCACCCTCACCAAGTTTGCAGACAACACCAAGCTGGGTAGTGATGTAGACACATCTGAAGGACGGGATGCCATCCAGAGGGACGTGGAAAAGCTTGAGAAGTGAGCCCATGGAAAATTCATGAGGTTTAACAAAGACAAATGCAAGGTGCTGCACTGGGGCCAGGGAAATCCACAGAATAAATACAGATAGGGGGATGAACAGATCGAGAACAGCGCTGCCGAGAAGACCTGGGAGTGCTGGTGGATGAGGGGCTGGACGTGAGCCAGCAATGTGCATTTGCATCCCAGAAAGCCAACAGTATCCCGGGCTTCACCAAAAGAAGTGTGGCCAGCAGGGCAAGGGAGGTGATTCTGCTCCCCTACTGCAGTCTGGGGAGGCACCTCCTGGAGTGCTGCATCCAGCTCAGCTCTGGTCCCCAACAGAGGAAGGACACTGACCTGCTGGAGTAAGTCCAGAGGAAGGCAATCGAGATTATTAGAGAGATGGAGTATCTCTTCTATGAAGACAGGCTGAGAGAGATGGGGTTGTTCAGGCTGGAAAAGAGAGGGCTTTGGGGTGACCTAATCACAGCCTTCCAGTACCTGAAGGGAGCCCACAAGAAAGGTGAAGAGAAATTTTTTACAAGGGTACATTTTTACAGGATAAGGGACAATGGCTTCAAACTGAAGAAGGGCAGGTTTAGATTAGATATCTGATAGAAATTTTTCACAGTGAGAGTGGTGAAACACTGGCACAGGTTGCCCAGTGATATCCCATCATTGTAAACATTCAAGGTCAGGTAGGATGGGGCTTTGAGCAACCAGATCTTGTTGAAGATGTCACTGATCATTTCATGGGGGTTGGACTAGATGACCTTTAAGGGTCCCTTCCAACTCAAATCATTCTCTGATTCTACTACAGAGACAGTCCCTGCTCAGCCACAGGGAGAGGAGAGGAGCTGATGGCCACATGTGTTTGGTGGGTTATGGCAGTGTAAACAACAAGCATCTATGAATTAAGTTACTGTAATAATGGATTCCCTCTTAGGTAGGACTGAGCTGAGTCCAGTAAAATGAAGCTGCATATGACTTAAGTATTTAGACAGACAAATGTGACTATCTGGGCTGTAATAAAGGAGCAATTTGTGTGAAGGGAGATTGCATTATGCTTCTTCAAAGTCAAATTTATTTCTTCCCTTTATTATTAAGAATCTCATTTTAAAAATCCCAGCCTCAGGTCAGGGTTATACTTATAGGGCTGACTTCATATCTGGCAGTGCAGAATTCAAAATTCCTGCAAAATTCCTTGCTGTAGTCAATCAACAGCATAAGCCCCCTACTCGGGACAAGATGTTTTTTTTATTTTTCTTTTAATTAAAAAACAGCCAGAGGGCATGTACAGCTTAAATTACTTGCATAGAGAAAAATGCTTCTCTAAGAAACCTATTAGGAGATACAGCTTGAGAGCAACAGAAGCACTTCAAACTAAACAGAAGTTTAATTTCTTTAAGGTAATGGAAAGGAGGAGAGACATTCTGAAGAGTTTTCTTCAGCTCATTTTGGACTTCCATTTTCTGCCCTGAAGCCATAGTTGAGTTACCTCTGAGGAGATCAAGAGAGAGCTGTTGGGGGAAGAATCAGTCACTTAGCAGAATGGTGGAAGGTACTTGTCTGTGTGTGGATCTCAGCCAGTGTGGGTTTGTTTAAAATATGCAAACCTTGGATCCAAGTCAGTTCTAAAAATACAACCCAATGACAGCTACAGCAGTTTGGCTTGCACAGCGGCTGGCATTTCAATGGCATACATATCGTTAGTTGGTATAAAGCACCTGGAAGCTCTAACGCAAACAAGAGTGGCAAACAACCTCCACTGCACCCCAAAAAATAGAAGGGAAAAACCAAAATCCCAGAATCACACACACCTTTTGGCTTCCCAGAGCCGCACTGTGCTGAGGACCTGGAGTCCCCCTTGCCTGCCAGCAGTGTGACCACATGCTTCAGCAACCCGTCTGCCTGCCCCAGGGGGAAATGCAAAAGCCCTGTGCCATCTGAACACAGGAACAGAAAGATTCGAGCCAAAAAGGACTATGAGTTGTCATTTTTAGCTGGTGGGTGAGGAGTCAATAGAACCAGGTTGTGTTGGGTCACCTGGAGCCAACAGCATTTCAATCAGAGTCTACATTTAAAAGAGACTTAGAGTTAAGTAGCATATGCCCTTTCCCTGGCTTGGCCCATATGCAATTCCAGGATCTGACAGACAGGCTGTTCTGCAATTTCTTTTAGGGAAACATCAGAAAATGGCATACTCTACCCCATCCCTCACTCTCCTAATTTTCTTCTGATATCCCTCATTTTCATGTAAATGATGCAGAATCCTCCTGCACCTCACTCTGTAGTAGCAACACTGAAAAAAAATGCCCTGAAATGGCAGATTAGGTTCAGAATTATCCCTCCTTTGAGAGGCAATGACCACATAATAGCGTTACACTCTAGTTAGGCTTAAAAGCAAAGCCTCGAATTAGAGAGCAGATCATTTCAGTGACCAGACATGAGGCTTAAATGACTGAGAATTTAATGCAAAAATATGGATGGGCTCATTTAAATACTAACAAGCTGTTGTCTTGGCCTATCTGCAGAATAACTGAAGAGGGATAGATGAAGTCTGAAACAGCAGCTGTGACTTTTGAACTACTCTTCTGCAAATGGATGAGGGGGACAGCAAGGGGCACAGAACATCCTGATGTGGGTAATGCTGAAGAAAAACATAATGTCACACAGAAGGAGGGATTTCTCCCTCATCACCAGGACAGGAATTTATTTCTTCTCTAGCTACTAGATGAGGACTTCCCTAGCTTTGTAGCAAGAGCCCTCTGCAGCTATCTGGGCATAGATGAAGACCAAGGAGCATCTATCACTCCAAGTCCTGCCAAGGAATATGAAGTAATTCAGCTAAGTTGAACAGAGAGCAAAACATAAAGGAAATTCAAATTTTGTGTTGAAAACTGTTACAGTCACTTATGCTTTACACTTTGTGACACCATTAGATTAGAGCAGGATTTCTCTATCTCTGTGAATGTGTGGATCCTCTTTTGGCTCATCTGGTTGCACACGATCCTAAGTTCCTCCAGGCCAGGAGCACAGGCTGCAGTCCCAAGCTGCGAACATTTTCTTCCCACTCCATCATGCTGGAACTGAGCAGCAAACAGAGATTCAAGACAGTGAGCAGCTAGCAAACTAGTGTAACCACTTAAAGTTTGCGACTTTACGTGGATCTCATGGCCCTGCCCTGGAATAAGAACCAGTGTCATCAGCTCAGAGAAGATGGAATTGATTCAGACAGCTGCTGACACTTCCATTGTTCCTTTTTGACTTTCCCAGGTATAGGCAACAGCATCATGTAGACAGCAGCGATGCCTGAAATAAAAGAAACTTTACTACATGTAATATACCTTGGGGCAAAAAACAGTCTGAAAGAGAAAGAAGTCTTGACCGTCACCCTACCAGGATTTGTGTCCTCTGGCCAGCCTTGCCAGAATGCATGATTTACACTGGAGCTGAGCGCAGGGAAAAGGGGCCCATTAGGAGAAAAGGAAAGCTACATCATTCAAAAGGACATTGAGGTGCTGGAGCAGATCCAGAGGAGAGCAACCAGGCTGGTGAAGGGACTTGAGCACAAGTCCTATGGGAAGAGGCGGAGGGAGCTGGGGTTGTTTAGCCTGGAGAAGAGGAGGCTCAGGGGTGACCTCATCACTCTCTTCAACTACCTGAAAGGAGGTTGTAGCCAAGTGGGGGTCGGTCTCTTCTCCCAGGCAATCAGCAATAGGACAAGAGGGCACAGGCTTAAGTTTTGCCAGGGGAGGTTTAGGTTGGATATTAGAAAGAAGTTCTTTACAGAGAGAGTGATCAGGCATTGGAATGGCCTGCCCAGAGAGGTGGTGGATTCACCGTCCCTGGAGGTTTTTAAGATGAGGCTGGATGTGGCAGTGAGTGCCACGATCTAGTAATCACAGTGGGGTTGGATTAAGGGTTGGACTTGATGATCTCGAAGGTCTCTTCCAACCCAGTTAATTCTATGACTCTATGATTCCTTAGCTGACTGCATGTTTTGTGCCACTGGCACATGCAGTCACCTGGGAAGTGGCAGCAGAAAGCTGTGTGGTGGCAAACTTTAAAACTGTCTTTCAGGTGAAATTGCCGCCACACCAGCAGTGGTTTATGCTGACACGTTAAACTTCTTGTGGAGAGAGAAGAGCTGCACCACAAGCTCTATTCAAAGGCAGCTGTAAGAAGCTGCCACCTCTTCACTGTCAGTTACCAGCTCTGATCCTACCCAGGTGACCTTAACATTCACTAGCCTATCAAAAATAATACAGATCTGACCTGGTAAGTTTGATCTTGTGACTGCCAAAGCTGGATTTTCCTTCCACGCCTCCTGCCGCTAACAACCTCTGGGATGTAAAGAGCACTTCCAATGGCTCAAAGAAGCCTTTTCAGTACAAGAAAGAAAGAAAAAGGATTTCTGAAGCTGAACATAGAAATCTTGCAATGTCCTGAAATGTCTTTCATTTATATATATTTTTAAACTACAGGGCCTTTAGCTACCTAGCAGACCCCGTAAACACAAGGTAAGCGTTACCTTTTCCAGACAGGCATCTTACCATCTCTCAAGCTCTGTGTACAGTTTCCAGACCTCATCTCTTTTGAGGCCTTAAACTTGATGCGTAGTGGAAATGAGATCAAGCCCATTTCCAAAAGCACAGGGCAGCCCCTTGTACAAGATGAGGCAGAAAATGTGCTAGCAGCAGCCACTTTAGAGATCTGTGGCACACACCTTATCAGTCAGAGAAGAAAGAGATATATTCTGCTGGTATAATTAGAAGATTAAGTGAAGGTAATGCAGTCATGTTTCCCTGCTTGCTTAAAAGAGTGGAAGCTGGAGAGACAATTTAATGTCGGTTTTCACTACAAGAGATAAAAAGCGACAGGGACATAATAAATACAACACCTTCTGCCTGGGTTGCCTGGGATACAGCATCCAGGAAAGATAGACAGAATGGGTGAAGTACAAACCAGTCCCAATTCTCACAGCAATCATTGCCACCAGAATGCATTCATGTTGTGCCATTTTCCATCTTGTTATAACCTTTGTCACAAGAATGAGGTTATTGGACAAGAAAGGGTTTTCCATATTGGCTTTAGAAGTATTGCTGCCATTTCCTTGATCTTTTCAATATTCTGTAATTGATCGGTTTGCCATCCCAATTTTCCCTTGTTTACAGCCTCTGTACCTTGTAGCTGACCAGGCAATTCGAGTAGATAAAGGACCACTGAAAAATCCCTGCCTTGTAGCGCTCTATTCCACCAGAGTAATCAAAGAGCAGGGGTCATATATTTCTAGTATAAATAGGTGTATAAATAGGTGTAGCTTCAATTACGCCAGCTGGGTTTATTCTCTGCAACAGGCCTTGAGCAAGCAAGGTCCATTTTGCATTCTATTGAACAGGTCTACAGAAATGCAAAAATAAACTGAAAGTTTCCATTAAAAAAAAGCAGAATTACAATGCCTTTTTCTTTCTATGGAACTTCTGGTGAAATGAAAAAATCTAAATGGATTCTGCCTAAAACTACCACAAATAATGACGAGGAAAATCTGTAAGATTTAAATTCTTTAAAATAGTTCTAGTTTAAAAATTTAGCTTTGTCTGTACTGAAGGCAGAACTCTGAACCTCTTCTTGGAAATGCCTAGATCAGCCCTTTGCAAGGGTACAAAATCCTAAACTACTTGATATATCTTGCCACAGCTTAATACTGCCTTTCCATCTACTTCACTGGGTCTTTAAAGCACTGCTTTGGCCTGCAGCTTCATTTTTCTCCTTCAAAAGGGAAATAATGGTATTTTTTCCATCTCATTTACTTATATGAAGAATTTTTAGGACAGAGCTTACAAACTCTAGCATGCCTAGCACTCAAAATATGCAAGTAATTTCAAAAAGTACTTTGCCCCAGGACAGCCTGAAAGCACTACCCACTACCAGTGGCAGAGATTGTCAAAATAGGTTGGCTAGCCAGAAGTATGGGTCAGAATTCTCTGCAAGGGAAAAAAGCATCTCTTTACATGTTAAGTAGAATGCAATGTATGGAAAACCTAGTCTCTGTCCCATTAGGGAAATACCAACCATTTCACCTGCTGTAAGCATAACTTCTCCTCTCAAGTACCAATAGTGAGAGCAGCTCTGGCAGCAGGTGAACTGCACTGCCCCTCACACTCATTTGGGCCACTTTGTATGGAGCACCAGTGATATCAGCATCCTGTGGGAGCAGCTCTGCCCAAACACATTCTTTGCACAGTGAGGGGTCCTGGACGCTACATCAGCACCCAAACTGTCATCACGAGCCCCCTGCGCCTCTTTGGCAGTGAGAATGTGACTTGTACTTGGAGAGCAAGGGATCCACAGGCTACCCTCAAGCTCCCTTATCTGCCAGCTGATGTTGCAATTTTTAGGCAGTTTGCAAAGACTGTATGGAAATTTATAGCTAAATAATAAACTGAGCAAAGTAAAGGTCTCCCCAAGTGAGTGAGAGACTTGGTGCATTGATTGCATCAGGCATGGACCCTGAACAGTGAAGGTCAGCACAGAGCTGTTCTATAGAGGCTGCTTTTTTTTTTTTTTTTTTTACTTTAAATAAAACTGTTTTCTGTTTGCAGTCCTACAACACAGTTTTAAAAGGGTTACACTGTGTAAACATGCAGCACACTTTCCACCACATAGGATAGAGCATAAATGCTCAAAAAATTACAGTATCTTTGAACTTCCCAGATCAATCTGATTGAACTACATACATCATTTTAAGTTTACAATACACTTCTTGACATCAAAGGAGGGGAAACAAAAAATGATAGTGTGCTTTTTTTAATCAGGCTGATCAGAAATACTGCTGTGACATCTCTTCTGTGGAGTTTCAATAATTCAGTGATTTTCTTTTAAATTGCAGTATTTTGTATATTTTAATCTCTTGTTTTATTTGGCTGCCTTTGAATTTGTTTCCAGGGAGCTCTTATGTTAGAATCTTGGTACTATTTTTTGCCATTGTTTTGGCATTTTAGAATTTCAATGTTCATAGGAAACTTGAACTGGGAATAACTTGGTTTCATATTGGTAAAATCAACTGATTGAAGGAAATTCAGCATAGAATCACCAAGAAACACCTACCTCACACTGATCTGATTTCTTCAGGACCCATTTCTCTCACTCAGGAGTTAACTTTGAGATCATTTTATTCACTCCTAAACAGCTCATATCTGTTGAATAGATGCATACAGTTTAGGACCTTGTGCATAGACTTCCCAGAAAAAAAGCTGCTTCACTTTCTCCATCTACATTGGCTTAGTGAGTGGGGAAGCCATTGATTTAGAGGCACACGTTTAGCTCTTGTTGATCAGTTTAGGGGCCTTGATATCAGCTGGGTTAGGCTGCATTTAATAGAATCATAGAATGTTTTGGGTTGGAAGGGACCTTAATGATCATCTAGTTCCAAGCCCCTGACATGGGCAGGGACACCTTCAACTAGACCAGGCTGCTCAGAGCTCCATCCAGCCTGGCCTTGAACAATTTCATGGATGTGGCATCCATAACTTCTGTGGGCAACCTTCTCCAGTGTCTCACCACCCTCACAGTAAAAATTTTTTCCTAATATCCAAGCTAAACCTACTCTCTTTTAGTTGGAATCCATTCCCCCTTGTCTTGTTACTACATGTTCTTGTAAAAAGTCCCTATCTGTCTTTCTTGTAGGATCCCTTCATCAGTTAAGATTCAGTCCCTTGGTTTTCCTTTAATTTCCCAACAATTTCAGTAATGTGCGAATTATGCTAGAATACTAAAGTAGCACAGCTTTTTTTCTAACCCTGTGCAGCAAGCAGAGGTCACTAGGTAAGCTTTTTCTTCTTTGCTCTCTGAATTTTAATTGTGGTTATTTCACAGCCTGGCTCTAATTTCCAACACTAATTTATAATGAAATCTCTGTATTTTGCTCAGCTCCTGGCTTTATATTTCTAGCTTGCTGGGTTGCTCTGGATATTGTTAGCTGACTCCCTGCTGAGAAACTCCACATAATTGCAAAAAAATTTTACAGTGCCCTTCCCCAAAGGCTTTCCAGGTAGAGTTATCCAGAATCAGACTTCTGCCCCACAGCTCAGCACCATTTCCTCTTTTTGCCTCATCTCTGTTTAACATAGAAAATAAATAAAATGCACAGACCTTAAAAAATACGTAAAACTTGCAATAATCTAGGTCCTAAGTATAAAAAGAGAGTTGGCCAAGCTTGTCACCAGAGCAGCTTGCTGAAATAGTCACTAAAGGCAATAGAATATATGATGGTGGCATCTAGAAAGACCATATGCCATTAAACTAAGTAGTCAGCATGAGGTACCCAGACATTTCCACGCAATCCTCCCACCAACAGCTCCTAATGCTTTGGTTAATTTGTTAACAGGGAGGCTGGAGTCACACACCTTCCCCAGCTCAGTTCACTGTGGGTGCTAGGAGCAGCCAAAATGCAGACAGCGGGGTCCTCTTTGCAAACGGGGAACTATTTGCTGCAAGAAAGAATCTTGCAAGCTGGCTCTAAATCAAGGACATTTTAAACATCAACCCTGCAAGCCTCACTTAAACGCAGTGAGTGCAAGCCCAGCCATCACTGAAAGATTTTTACAACAGAAGCCAGATAGGAGCAGCAGTGACATTGCCTAACCAGGGATGAGATATCCCCTTCACCAGCCTCTGCAGTGTGACAGGGCTGCAAGGCTACTGGGATCACACTCAGCAGAGCACACAGCCATCTCACATGTCACTTGTTCAGCTCTATCACGCCTCCCTAGTTTTAAGTTAAACGGATCATTGCTAGAGCTCCAGCCCACCAATTCTTGCTTCTCTTAGCCAATGGAAATATTCCCACAAGTAAGGTCTAAGCAGTCTGGTCTGCAAGATCTTGCCTTTCGCTCTAGCCCGGCACCACCATTGCGCTGTGTTTGATTTACGGTTAATATTCCTGTCAGCACCATAGGCCTTTGACACTCAAACCACATTACTCAATTCCACCTACCGCTGCCAATAACAAGAGTTTCAGTTCCCAGCAGTTTGATATGTGAAGCTGAAGAATAGTTAGATTATCACCAGTTATGCAGACAGCACATTTGACAGCCTTGCAATGATGTTTTCAGCTGTCAGTTATTGCAGCTACAGTGTGGAAACCACAAAAGGAGCATGCACTGAATATGCACTACGAAGACATCTACTTTGGAAGAGGCAAGCTTCTGGATAAATACATTTTATAACATAATTGTGGCAACTCAAAATCATCATCATTATGTCTTGGCAGAGAGGTGGTTTTCCATGCAAATTAATTACAGTAAGCTTGACTCACATCAACACTAAAAGAGATGGCGGGCGTGAACATTTTCAGCACTAATTCTGTGCTGTAGAAAAGTCTCACATGACAAATGTCTATAGTACTACAGTTTACCTCTGCAGACAACAATTGTAACTGAACTGCAATATCTGGTTGATTAAAAGAAATAAATCTTTCCCCATTTAAAAGATTTGCCAGTATAAAGGAAAATTCAAATTATAGAAATCAATATTTTAACTTATATGGACACATTTACAATTTCCCAAACCAAGCAATCCACACCACTAATCTCTTAAAAATTATGGTTTAAGTCAATTGTTGTTGGGGCAGGAGGAGGGGCTTAAGTTGGACATAGTTTTACTCTGATTATTGTAATGAAAGGGTAATACAGAAACACTGAAAGACACACATCGTTGTGACTGAAAAATCCTTTGGAAAAAGCATCAAAGTTTCATTGAATCCTACCTTTAGATAACAATCCACAGTTTGTTTACAGATACTATAAAATAAATAACTTAGAATCCTATTGCTAGTCACTGTTTTTGCATAACACATGCTGGTAGGTTCCTATTTGACTGAGGTGTCAAAGGTACCTACTACTGTTTTCATATAATTTTTTCCATTTTTCCAATAAAACTTGGAGCAAACTTGCAAATTTTAAGTGGCCATTAACAGTAATTCAGGGGAGTTACAAGGACAGAGCAAGCTTCCTCTGGATGCTCTGTCTGCATTAAATTCTTTCGCTATTATTTGAAAAACTGGCATGTATTTTATTGGAGTACCTACCAGGCTGAATATGGGATATTGTATTCTAACATAGCCAATGCTGGTACCCCTGATCTCACTGAAGACATGAGGATAGATATTTGTCTTTAGCCCTGAAGAAGCTTGAACCACTTTACCATAGACAGCATAAGTGCCATAGAGCTGCCAATATCTGATAACTATTTTTGTTTCCTCTGCTACTAGTACTGCAACACAGAGGAGTTATGCGGAGTTAAGCATGACCAAACCTTGGCACAAGTGTCCAGAGGGACTGTGGGATTTTAATTCTTGGAAAAACTCAAAACTTAACTGGACAAGACTCAAGCAACCTGCTTTGAGGATCTACTCTGAGCAAAGAGATGGAGCAGAAATTTCCAGAGACCATTTCCAAATTATAGTATGTTCAAATTTTAGGAAGGTTTTGAACTCAAGAGGGCTCTCTGCTGCCACTTCCTTAACTGCTGGAGAATCAATAGTAACATAAATCATCCCCATCACACAGTGAACAGTCCAAGACAGGTAGATAAACAGCCTGTGCATTACTCTTCCTGGTACATGTTTCTCCTTGTGAGGAAGTGCTCTGATTTTACTCAAATACTCAAAAACAGGTTTTGGAGAAAAGGCTCACAGCCAGCATTATCTCACTTGTGCTATTTGCTCACCACAGTGTGGATTTTAGACCAGCACACAAGAAAAGTAAAGGTGAGTTTCCCATTCCTAATTTCATGCAAAACTAATAGAGAAATAACAGGTATCTTTAATTCGGGAATGACTGCATATACTTCTTAGCAGCTGCAATAAAGGTTTTTTCAAGAATTAACAGGCAAACTGCTGTTTCAGGCAGCATTTCGGCTATCTTTCCAAGATAGTCCTTTTTATGTGGTCATCAGTAAAAAGCCTACTGGATTTATCACTTGAGAAAAAAGGAGCTTAGGGTACAGCGGCTGAGTAATATAGACCAATGCTTGGAATTCCATGTGTTGTAGTAATGGCTCTGCCACCCCCAGCATTTACACCAGCAGGCACTGGGCTTGTGGTGCTACTCCTCTGACTTCATCAACAGCACACACACTTGGAGATTTGCACAGTGGGGACTCATCTCTTAAAAAATAAAAATAAAAAATGCAGGCAGCAGCAGTGTGAATGTTTCCACTGATATGGAAAGCAGCACAACATGAAGAGCAAACATGCTAATAGCACAGACAGGTGTGCAGCACAAAGAATAAAAATAGTGCAGCCCTCTGTTGAGCAACTTGTATTCAAGATTTATTGATTCTATCTTCCACCAAATGAGAAATAAGTGAAGCAAATCAAAGCATAAGCTAAACGGAGCAGAACAACATGAAACTTGTGCAGGACCAGCAGCTCCCTGCCCATTGCCTGAGGCAATCTGCTGCTGAAGGATAACATGCCAGTGCTAATCAGATGATAAGTTCCCCTTTCCATTAAGCATTCTGCTAACTCAACAGTTAAGCCTTCACTCTCCTATGATTCCTCTAGGAATGCTGGCTTAACCTGCAAGGCAGCCCTATTTCCCTCTGGAGCTACATTTCAATATTCTAATATTCTCTATATTCCTCAGTCTCAAGCGCAGTCCTAGAGATGCTGACACCACCCCCACCCCCCACCCGATGTTACTGAGCTCTAGCCAGCCTGCAGCACTGCACTGCCAGCCTTCCAAATGCTGCCAGATGTCTTGCCCTTTTAAGAAAAAATATGTGATCCTGCAAAGCATGGGCTGCCAAAAGACTGTATGCTGATTCCTGACCAGAGCAAAGACTAAGTTACAGCAGGCATGGTAGGGTATGCAGTGGTAAGAAATGAGCTACAATTACTTCTTTGACAGTCTGAGAATCTTCCCTGCACTCGGAGACCAAAAAGCCTTCAAGCAGCTTTTGCTGGTCACATGCTCACACGCATTTTTATTTTATCCACCCCTCATGCATTAAAAAAAAAAAAAAAAAAAAAAAAAAAGAAACCCAAGTCAACACCACAGCAGACTGTGGAAGAAATACAATTATGGACTGCATCAGTTTCAAGGCTGTGACTTTTTCAGCTCATCTTATTCAGAAGTAAATACAACACTGCTTTCCATCATGGAAAAGAGAGAAATGCTCTCTCTGGGACACCTCACAGAACCACAGAGCAGGAAGACACACAACAGATTTTACCCGTATTCAATGCTGCCCGCTTAAAAGCTGGGTTGGCTTAAAGGGCCCGATCCAAAGCTCTTGGAAGTCAGTGGTTTCCATTAGGCTTTGAATACATCCCAGTTACTGACAAATAAAATAATGGTCAAGAGGGGAATGAAGTACAGAGCAAAAAAAACCCCTCTGCATACTAAGTAGGATTGATTCCTTCTGGTGTGTGCTCAATCATCTGCTAACACAAAATATAAATATGTGCTTGTGTGTATATTCTCTATTGAAGAAGATATATTCCAGAATGAGTAATGTTATTCAACTGCCGAGACAGACATGCCACTCACCATGTCAGATATATCACATACAAGCTCTGACACATTGCCTGCTAAATGAGACAGATTAGCTATTACACTGAACACATCAGCCCTTAACTGGCTGTATTCACAACTGGGTCAGACATGCAGCATGCTCAAAGTTACCACCTACTGATTCACAGAGAAAATTTAGTAAGCTGCATCTACAGAATGCCTTTCCCACCACAATCTATAATAAGGTAAGCTTCATATAATGTGCCTGCCTGGAATCAAACTCATTGCTGTGCAACAGCCATTAATGGAAAATACAACACCTTTGAAAATTCGGCTTTCTGGGGACACATGAAACATGTGACTGGGTGAAGCCACTGTCAGAAAATGTTACAGTTTGTAGTAGGAATAGTATTTCTTTCTTTTTTTTTTTTTCTGTAAAGTTGATTATTACTCTTGAAACACAGGAGAGACCAGCCAAATGTTCAAGTAACTGGAACAAGCACTGTCAGAACAGAAGTGCTCTAGCATAAGAGACCTAGCATCAGTCTTTTGTATCAGCTTTCAGAGACATTTCTGAAAAATTTAGCAAGCAGGCAAACAAAAAAATTCCCCCCAGGACAAGAAGAGCTCAGATACCTGATCACTGCTGATGCCTATACTACAGGATAAGGTAGTTATTTATCCATGTGTTTAAATACCCATTTTCTTAAAGCTTAGCATCAGAATTCAGATGGCACTTTAGTTCTTTAAGGAGCGCAAGTTTACCCACTGCAAGAGATGACCTGGGGTTTTCCTACTGCTGATATTAGCTTTTGTGAGTGCGATAAGGGGGATTATTTAATATTAATCCGTATTTACTTTTACACCCATTTCCAACAGTGCCAACACAAATACACTTTGGGAAGCAGGCAGAATGGAGAGACTAGGGATGAATAGGCTGCCCAGCACTTATGTTTCTTAGTTCTGCACCATTGCAGACACTTATCTGCTTTGCCTTGCCCACCTAATATAGACCAGGTAATAAAAAACGCTTTATTTTTTTTCTGAAGCCACTAGTTCAAACAATTACTGCCACGTAAAAAGGAAACAAGGAACTTTGCACTATCTTACACATTACTCTTATCCAGTTCAAACCATTCAAGAATCTGAGCTCTTTATGGCAGTACTTGCCAGGTGATGTCCACCTGACAAATGTTGGTGCACTTGCCCTCTCATGGCACCAGGAACTGAACCTCCAGGACAGGGAACAGTGCTGGATTACAGATTAGACCTGTGTGAAGGACAGGATAAACCCAGATGAGGCAGGAGACTAACTACAGGGCTGCATACATGTATTAGCTGTCTTTTTCAGAGTTGTCATTTTGCAAATATGGTCACAATCCATAAAGGGCCTATTCAGTGCCATAAAAAAATACTAAAGTCAAGAAACCTGAATGCAGGAATATTTTCACTTTCAGACAACCCTCATTTGCAAGTTTGATAGCAACTCACCCTGCTAAGCTTAAATATTCCCTAGCCTCTAACACACCTCTCACCTTGGGGTCACTTTGTTTCACCTGGAGGTTCAAGCAATGACTTAGAACTCCTTCTAAACTGCCTCTCCCACGTTGCACCCAAACAGTCTCACATGCTGTGGCTGTTGTTTTGAGAGAGAACTGTTCCTCATCATGACCCCAGGTAGGAGGAAACAAAGTTGTAACACCTGGGAATTAAATCACAGTCCCCAGTACAACTAGGACATAGTTTCTCTTTTGCAGTGTGGACCATATCTATATCTGCTGCTCATTAACATAATATTGATTACACTGGAAACTATCAAGGGTCTCAGTTGATACACATACTTAAACAGGAACTATAAATCTATCCATTTTCAGGAAGACACTCAAAATATATATCTTGCAAGTAGACTACAGCCCTTGCTAAAGCTTTCAGAGTCAGAACCAGGGATAGGGCTGTTCTAGGTTAAGATTGTACCAGTGCTGTGTTTCACCATCAATGCTGGTTCCTAGAGGGGACCTGCTCCAGTTGTCCGACCTTATCTCAGCAAAACTATCATATGTCACACACAACACCACCTCTGCTAGGTCTCACTGTCTGCATCTCATCAATTAATGATGAACTAAAATGAATAAATCAAGTGCAGATAAAAAGGTGCAAAAGGGTCAGATCTAGAAACTGTCTATGCCAATTGCTCCAACAGAAAAACATGGGAGCAGAGAAAGGTTAAGCCCTTCCAGTGTCTCTGTTTATACAGCTGCTTAATAGGAGCTGAGCTCCATGAAAAATCTAATTCATGGTCTATGGTTTAATTTTGTTCATTCATTTCCTTGCAGTAAGTAATATATCTTTTGTTATTTTAATTTAGTCTTTGGAGTTTAGTCTTTTACATTAATTTTAATATTCACTCCATAGAAACAAACTGATATGTCAACTGTTAGGTGCATGGGGTTTCAACTTGAGAGGTTTATAGACGAAGTTTCTCTAAAACACAGAATCCTGAATAGAGGCACAGCAAAAGCCACATAGGTGAAGGAAGTGAGAGAATGCAAGAGATGATGACAGTATACTTTTGTGATGAGGCCAAACCTTACTAACACAAATAACACTTGCAACTGCTTCTGCTGCAAAAAAAAGCAACTACGCTTGTCTTCTCTTTTGTTCGGATTCCTGATGCTTTTTCCTTCCTAATAGCAGCACATTTAAAAACCTACTGAAAAATCATAGCTTCTTTTTAGCATCCCCTCCTTTCCAGAATGATGGTGCAGTGAAGAGTTCCTTCCCAGCAACGTGGCTGCAGAGTCTGGAATTATGGAGACTGACATCTATTAACTTGTTTGTTAGCCAACACCAAGAAGACCACCAAGTAACTTTGCCCAACAGGCTATTATTAGATCTTGCTTTCAGCAGCTTTTAAATTTACCAGTATTTTATCACGGGCACTGAATTATGCTACATCAGGTATTGTCCTCATAAGCACTACTAAAAAATCCAATAGCAGGAGGGAAAACTGTTTTATTTTGCCTGCACTGAAACTTTGAGAAGATCCACTAAATTTTGGTATGAGTTTTTCTCTCTTCTTTAGAAACTTTGCTGTCTAATATGCAAAAGCTGTTCTGAGACTGAGATTGTGCCTCCTTCCTGTGAGTTCTCTAGAATGCAATAACAGCAGACTCATATATCAAGTTTTGCTGTAGACGACCAGCAGGTAGAGGAGAGATATTTTTATTAACATTGCAATAACAAAGTCTCTTCAAAACCTCTGTCCTCTATGTGACATCTGGATAAAATTGGTCAATAGACTAAGAATTTACTGAAGCACAGTTAGAGCAGGTATAAAAGAGAAGGGCAGACCTTGTTTTCAGTAGCTTTACATTCTTAAGCAAAACATCTCAGGCTTTGAAAGTCTGTTTTCTTTACTTAGTTGTAGCTTTTAATGTGTGGAAGCTGAGGCTTTGCGCTTCGTGCAGAAATGTTCTATGTGACACAGATGACCTATGCCCAGAGCCAAAAAATCCACCAGAATTTCAGCAAGGTGCTGAAAGTCACCAGTTGAAAAGTGATAGCAGAATTTATGAAGAAATCTAGGCAGAGAATAAGTTGTTCTGATGAGATGGGACAGCAGAGAGAGTCAGGGCTGGCAGGGCAGAGGCCACTTGCATTTAGAAATACAGGATCTTATATGAGACAAATCTCTGACAGGAAAGAATACTTTAAATGTTGTGCCTGGTGTTGTAGTTCTTCATACCAGATAAGAACTTGTTCTGTGGCTTTTGTTTTAGGGCAGGGCACATGTAATATTAATGATATGGTTTACTTTAGTAAACCTGATGACACTGTGGATAATAAGATGGAATCAAAAGCCATGTTTGTCAACCTTCATGAAAACCCAACCTCAGGGAAGAGTCCACTTCTTCAATCCAATTCCCATATGCTTCACTGCAGCAGGTTTATTTTTTAGCAGAGGATAAAACCCAGCTATTTTGCACTGTGATCTTTTTTGTCATACAGTAAAATTGCCAGCCATGCAGAAAACATGACAGCAGGTTGTATTTCAGACTAAAGTCTAAAGATATATTTCAGTGCACAAAGTCTTCTCTTACAGTAATGGGTTACTTCTTGTTACAGTAGATCTGTTGGTGTTTCTCACTGTGTTCAGCACAATAAACAACATCTGTACTATTCACTGGGCAATCTCTGGAGACAAAAGGTTTTGATAGTTGCATTTAAACGTGGGCAATAATAGATTTCATGGTGAGATGCTAATTGGAAAAAAGCTTTGGGAAGAAACTCTACTCAAAGTTCAGCACTGTGGAGTATTTCCATCAGTCCTTTGAAAAAAAAATTGGCTTTTGCTTGCCTCAGCATTTAGGGGCCACTAGACTATTCCCCCAAATAAGTTGGCCAAAGCTGCATTTATGAAGTGGTCGGGACTTGCAGAATCCATGCTCTCAGTCTAAACAAAGTTTGTATCAAATAAGATTATCCAGCTCAGACTGTGACATGTGAACCAGCCTGGCATAGCTTCAGTCTTACTTGTCTGCTGGGTCTCATACTGACAGAGGCAGTTTGGCTGCTTTGGCAGGATCAGGTGTGCAGAGTATGACCCATCCCTGAATCACCAATAAAAGCAACATCCAGGGAATACCACTGAAGTGTTCAGCCGGCAAATAGCTGGTCCATCTCCCATTCCTGATCACAAGCCCCATTTCTCCTTCATGCAGAATAATTCAGAACCATCTAACTTTTTCCATCCATTTTTTGTCAAAAGAGTTGCAGAAGGAATCTTCAGAAATGGAGATAGTGAAAAAAGGGATAGCCCAAGTGCCATCATCGTTTTCAGCACCACTGTTTTTTCAGTCAACCCCCTTACTGGATTCAATTTTCATGGCCCTGAGAGTGAAAATCTCCATAATATTCCTACTACAGAATTTGGCTACAATTTTTTACACTTTCTCAGATGCATAAGACTCTTTGCTTTCCCTCTAGAAGATGGAAGTGGCGCCTTCAGTTC
Organism: Pyrocephalus nanus; assembly: GCA_038380795.1. Lineage (NCBI taxonomy): Eukaryota > Metazoa > Chordata > Aves > Passeriformes > Tyrannidae > Pyrocephalus > Pyrocephalus nanus. The sequence continues at coordinate 18,338,876 of CM076264.1, read as the reverse complement.
TGCATCTTCCTGAAGAGTTGGTGCAAACACTATCACCAACACGAGAAATCTGCTTCAGTTCCAAGTACAAAATTGTTGGCACTCCCACACAGGCCAAGAAGCAGTGCCTGTGAACATTTTGCTCAGGTTTTTCTTAGTCACTCTCTATATATTAGGAATTAGGAATGAGCTGCAGGTCAAATACTCTGGCAATTCACTTGCTAGCTTAGCAGCTTGAGACTCTGCCTCAGTGCCTTTCACACCAGCAGCTATTAACTACAAAGAAACGTCACCTGTGCTGGCCGTTATAGTCAATTATGGAATTCCTCTATCCACACATTCCCATACTAAAAGCTTTTCCTACCAGACTCCTTTCGCCGTCACGCAGGACCAGATTGCAATGATTATCGTACCTGTAGAAGCACAAAGCAGTGCACAGCACAGTCTTATCAAAAGCCAGACTGCTACACTTTACCCACACTGGCTCCAGTAACAGAGACCAGGCAAAGACTCAAGCCCCGCTCACTGCTGTCTTGCTCCCTTACTTGCAGGGTTACCTGGTATTCAGGCTGCCCACAGTCTTCATGTATATGGAGCCAGAACTGTTCACCCATGCCCAGGCAGATGGCATTTTAGTATCTGGTTAAGAAAACACAGGATGGATAGCATTTATGGATTCATGCAAGTCTTCTCCTTAAAGGGCAAGGACAATTTGAAAAGAGAGGAAAAGCAACAGTAAATCTACATTGTTCAGAGGAAGCTACATATATATCTCATGGACAAAGCTTTTCTACTGCATGTGATCTGTGAGCTGCCTGATGTTCTGTGCTAGTGCTGCCTTACAGACAAGGGCTGAAGCAAAAAAGGGGATGAGAAGCACTTTCCAGAACAAGTAAATGAAAGCTGGGAGTGAACACAGTGCAGCACAGAACCTTGATGTACACAACTACAGTCACCACAATAACATGATACTTGCTTATATGTTTCAGATTTCTACTCAGCCATTAAGGCCCAGGAGACCATCTCCCACCCTTACCTAAAGACAATTTTGATTCACAGCTTTCTGCTCACCCAGATGGAAGATCTTTAAAGCTCTTTTCACTCCTGTGCCATTTCTTCACAATACTTCTGCAGGAGATGAACTAGATAAGTGGCTGCTATTCAGCGACATCTGCATATGTCATAAAGCAAAAAATATCCTTCCACTTCCAACAGAAATCACTGCAAGATGCAACTATCCTTGCAGATAGTTATCCCTAATTTCCCCTGGAGGATATACTCACTAGCTCTTAGGTATCAATTAGCAATTCAAATCCAGAGTCCTTATTTCATCAAAATTTGATTTGTCCTACAATCTGTTGTTTTTTTTAGGAAAAACATTCAGGAAACATCTCTCTTCATAAATCCAGTCTAAAAGGTCCCTGGGAGGTAATATGATTGCAGACTGTAGCAAATAATTTCTAATAATTTATGTCTATTATGACATATGGTTATAACAGCCAAGGAGTTATCCTGAAATCTATCTGAAATGTGAGTTCAGCATGCCTTTCACTTCTTGAAAGTTTTATATGCTCTATTACTGTGGGGTTGGACTCAACAGGCTAAATAAAACTTCCTCTTGCTTGTTCAAACTGAAATGTAAAATAACACATGGGAAATAAGCATTTCTCTTCTACACAGCAGCACATTCAAAATTTTTTCACTGAAAAAAGGAACTATAGCAGTCAAGCCTCTGGGTCATTCTTTCTCTGTGAAAAGACTGGTTAAAAGTATATGTTAATGTTGCCTGCCAATTTTTCTTCTCTTAGCCTCTTCTTTCCAAGGCTTTCATTACGTTCCCCTTTCTATGTAGTTTAAAAAGATTTCCTTGTTTGACAATTTTGCTAAAGGCAATTATGTTACTTGCCTTCTCCTGAGCTCAATATACAACAGCAGAAGTGGTACACTGTACATATGGTTAAGATCTGTTTTAAAAACACTTGCAGATTGCTATGAAATCTTGCTGTGTGGCTTGTCGTTTACATTCAGCAGATTCTGTGAAGCTCTAACACTCTGCTATGGGATAGTCCCTTATCTGAAACTCAAGAGAGGAAGTTCAGCAGAAGACACTGTTCTGTTTTAAATTGAAATAAGAGAAACACATTTAGAAACTAGCAAGGAAAATACTCATCCTGGGATGACAGCACAGCTTCTCATGCTTTGTTAAGTGTTCAGGGGTTAAGAATATTCACCTTTCTGTTGAGAAAATGGTTCTTATTTTAAGTTTTTAATTAGAAAACAGGCACATCACAGATCCTAAGAGGGTACATCTCCAGGGCAGTCCCCTCTGTGAATAACATTTCGACATTCACCTGCCATTACCAGCCAAAGTGCAGTGCAAGTCCTGCTGGAGGATTCAGCTGCTTTGGCTAAACACAAACCACTTTGCCTGTTTTCGAGTTATCAAAGCCAAAGAACCAGTAATTACACAAGCAGAAGAGTTTTTGAAATTTGGGTTCTGAGTTCTTTCATTGAGTACATCTCTCTTGCACGTAGATTCCCTGGTGTACAATTATATATTTGAGCTCAAATTTCAGTCTTTCTCTTTAGTGGGGAACTGATAAGGTTTGAGTCCTTTACTTGACCCCATATTTTCAGAAAGTATGCAGAAACTCAGCACGCTCAAACTGCCTCTTCCCCAAAATTAGGTTGAAAGAAGCTAATGAGTTCAAATATTACCAAGGTGGAAAGTCCAAAAAAAATCAAGCCAAAACAAAGGCCATGCAATGAGTGGGAAATCCAAGAAGCTGACTGATATGAGAAAGAAAATAAAATGTAAATAAAAGTAAATTTTTTTTAAAAAAAGTAAAAATAAAAAAAAATGATTAAAAATAAATAAATTATTCATACCGATCATGGGAAGTGCCTCAATATGGGCAGCTAGTGTGCTTTCCCTGCCCAAGCCCCAGTACTGCCTCAGTGATGCACACATTCAAATCTGCATGTTCCTACAATGTGTCCCAACAAAGAACCCGGGTAAATTCAAGTGAATCAAAGGAAATATGAGAACCTAAATTGCTTAAATTCTGAGAGTTTGAAATGATAACTTTAACATCACATTAGCTTGGTTACTGTTTTAATTTCTGCTTCTTCTAAACACTTTCTTTGTCAAACAGATTTTCCCTAACAAGAGAATTTAAAATTATATGCAAGCCACTTAGGTACACAATATATATTGCCACAGCACAAACAATATTTGAAAAGCTGAAATTGGATGAACCATGTAAGAAAAAGCCAGCTTGGAGAAGGTTATTTCTATGTATCACTGCCAAGTTTAAGTAATATAGTAATGATATGGGGCTGGACACACAAAACATCATCTGTATAATTAAAATATACACAAAGGTGGCATGTAGACAAATACCATTTGTATGTTAACAAAGTAAAAATGGTTAAAAAAGTTAACCTTTCATGGACACATTGATGTCGGAGAGAAGTGTTACAGAAGAGCAGGGAAGTTGGCTTCTCTAAGATTCATACCACACATACCTCTCCTCTGGCCAAGCTCATCCTGCAGATCATACCAAAAATTTAGCTGCAATTCTGCAGTGCATTTAATGCTTATGTAACTTAAAGCATAGGCTCTGTGCTTGTAAATCCTTAAACTCACATATAATGCACCTAAGTGCCTTTCCTCGCTTCAAACAAGTGTGCTGCTGTCTCTCCCATCACTTTTAAGAAATCAGACTCCATTTTCCTCATCTCTTTATACTACTGTGAATGTATTCTCACATGTAGTGAAAGTTGGCCATGCAAAATGAATGGTGCAACATGGCTCTAACATTATAAAATCAGGAACTGAATTATTACAGTTGATAAAAGAATTTTGTCAAGTTTTTCGTCCCAGACTGATCAGAAGGTGGCAGTATTTCAAAACATTACATTTTGGTTTTATCAGAGGGGCATTTATTTGTTAATTGACTACTCGTTAATAATGAATTTTATTATTCCTAACATATAAAGGTCAAGAGCTGTAACTTCTAGTGGCTGAGGTGCAGTGGAAGAAGTAACCTGTGTTACACTGCAGTTTTGAAGACAATCTGGTGAATCCATTAGTAGGGGGAGATACAGAGGGCTACACTGGCTTTCTATCTGCTTTTATTTGTGGTAAACTATATTAGATTTTTTTATAGAAACGACCTCTTCTATGAAATATGAGATAAAAATTTCCAAGGTGTCCAAGGCTTGTTCTTGTGTTCCAAAGCAGTCCCTAAATTCAACAATGCTACTGGGAAATATTTTGCCTGATTCATACCCCGTACCTTCTACAGATTTATATAAACTATCCCTTTGCACATTTCAAACTGCCATCCTTTTTTTTTAACAGGTTACATACACTGTGAACTGCTCTTCCTGAAATCAAAAATACCCTACTCTGAGTTTGAGCTGCCACTGCTTTGCCTTCTACCCCTGTACAACAGAAAGTGGATTTTAACACAACCCTTTAGCACCTATCACTTTACATACACAGGAACATTCACACTCTGCTGAAAGACATTCACTGAACAGCTTCATAGCAAATCTACCTGTGGCTTGAAGCTCCATATAATAGCTCTGGAACACCTAGGAGCTGGTGTATTCAGGAAAACCGCTGCAAAAAAGGTGTGAGTCTACAGTCTAGCTTTCCCACATAGGCGGCCCCACAGCGAAGATGTCTGATTAAATGATAAAGAAGGTGTGAGAGAACAGAAAGCCAGCCTTCATCTGGCAAATAAATCAGCAAAGGTTCCTATAGAAATAGAAAAGATGAAAGAAAAATCTTTGCCTCCAATATTATTCTTCCATTATATACTTCTATTCATTCTTAACATGAATTTGTCCTAACTCTAGAAATACGATTCCAGATTACAGAGGAGAGAGGGTAGAAGTTACAGACTAAAATAAAGTTGGTCAGACTAATACAGACTAATACACTTCCTTATCTTTCTCTCAACATAACTACAAGAATTGTCCAGAAATGAGGAACATTTTGTTGGTGGTTTGTTGAGCCTACTCACTGTGTCAAATCACCTGTGCCAAGATATTTAGGGAAATTATTAAATATCATAAAAAGCCTTCAGGAGACCAAAGCACAGAGAAAATATTTAAGCCAGCAAAATAGTTTAGCAAGCTGAAATAAGAACTAGGAATACTACAATACTGCTACATCAGCCTTAGATTGCCATAGGCTTGAACTAACATTCCCCAGTGTTCATGGAAAAGTTTGTCTGGATTTACATAAGCTGTTTAAAATTGTGGAATCATAGAATATCTTGAGCTGGAAGGGACCTACAAGGATCATGGAAGTCCATCTCCTGACCCTGCACAGGACAGCTCCAAGACTCACATCATGTATCTGAGAGCACTGAATTACTATGAATACAGATTCTCAACTGCCCTTAAATAACACTGATGAAAGTGATTATTCAATATCCTGGGCTTGCTGGGGAAAATTATTTCAGGTACTGGATGTTGAATACAGTTTAAATTTTATTCACTTTGAATCAGTGCAAAACAGAGACATTCAGTGGATCTGCTTGATGTCTACAGCAAGGCAACTAAAAGGAAGTTTTATCCACCTTTACTTTGATAAGGGAAAACTAGGCAGGGAGTTACAGAGTTAAAATGATGAACGATTTACATCCCCAAATAACAAGAGAAGAAAATGAAATTCTGTTCCTCTTTCTTCAGAGCAATTAAGACAGCCAGCTGCCTGGGGAAAAAAAAAAAAAAAAAAAAAAAAAAACAAAAAAACCACAAGAAAACCCACTATCTCCTGCTAATGTTTTGTTATAGTCACTGCCTGACAATCATTTTGGTCAAAGAGCCACATTCTGTAAACACTTGACAGTGGTCTCTGTTGCTTTGCCTTGCTCCTGTGGCGAAGCATGAAGTAAAACAGCGATGCAGGAATATTACCACAGTTGCTTGCTCTCCTCTGACAATAGCCAGGCTTCTTTGGAAGGACCTCTGTGTTGGCAGGCTGCTTTTCATTACAACAAGGTGGCCAATTTCGGATATCACATGCAGCTGAAAAATTGTGAGTAAACTGCCATTACTTACAGTAGGAACTGAAAGGGCTTTGACTTGCAGAAGGGAAGATCACAGGCCAACAAGAAATTCTTTTTATTTAGGTGGACTGGAGAGAAAATGAGGGTTCATGGCCTCAAATTGCAGCAATCCTTTGTTCTGTTATCTCCTTATACAATAGTGGGAGAGCCAAATACATTTCATTTGTACTCAGAAAGGAGAGTTACCCCCGTGCTCAGTTATACTGGACAAAGCTCTATTGAATTAGCTAGGACAAAAGCAGGCAGTCTGTATTAAGCATGGATTCTTCTTACAATGCCATCTGGTTTCCAAGGCACAAGTCTTACAGGAACTTAAGCATTGTTTTGCTTAGTGCTGCAGTGTTTAACCGATTGAGAAGCTCAGCTCTTACTTTTACAGGGAATTTGGGCACACAGATGTCACAGCCCTATTTATTTCTGCCATTGCTTAGAGGTTTTCTGTCCAGCCAAGGGCAGACAGCAGTTCACCACTTGCAAAGTCAGCTGGGTCTGGGCAAACAGGAATTCCCAAGGCTCTATAGATACATCTCTAGGGACCCAAATTCTTTAATGTCTAGCTCTAAATGACTAAAGAGAACAAATCTCATTAGGGGTGATATGACAATAAAAGCCAGTTGTGTTCTTTTGAAAATCCTAAATACCTCTTGATTTCACAATCATTCTATTTTGTGCCCAGGAAGGAGTTAAAGTACTCTCTGTACAGTAGTTAATTCTAGAGTGAATGAGTTTTCCTCATACTGGTTTCCAATGCATTTAGTTTCCAGAGAGGGATGTTTTTGCATTGGCATGATGCAGATTAAAAGAAAACAGCTCTTCAATGGCTGTGCCAGGCGAGGCGCTGCCACACACAGCTTGACTGTGCTGATACTAAACACTTTGATTTTCCTCCTAAATAACAGTGCTTGAAAAAGCAAGAGCAAGGTGAAGGCTCTCATTTCACAGACAAAAGGAGGTAGGGAGCATGAGGCACCTTACTGGGTGGGCTCTCCTATTTGCCCCCTTTCTGTTTTCCTGGATTTGAGTTTTAAAATGGGTTATATTTTGCCTGCAGCAATTTCTTTTAATAACTGCAATTATTCTCTCCCATTGTTCTGACTCTTACAAGCAAATTAGGGAAATTCAAAGGCAATTTTCATGATTGTTTGTTGTCAGGGTCTTATGAATGGCTGTTCTATTTCACTGGGACGTTTCATTAAATAAATAATGAGTATGGCACAAGAGTCATAAACAGTCAGATAGAGATCAGTTCATTTAGGGACAGATGCTGCTCGGTGCATGCTAGGTGAGCATGCAGTAGACACAGCAGGACTCCCTCCAGCTAAATCTATTGACAGCTTTCATGTTTAAGAAAAGGCAATATTACTCTCCCCACATGCGAATGTGCATTTTTAAGATCTCATTTAGCATGTTTTTCACACCCTATGCAGAAATTCATGCAAAGAGGAGGCAGGGTTGGGAGATTTGACATCCCCTCCTCTCTCAGTGCTCCCGTAGCAGGCAGAGAGAAGTTGCAGGCCACAACAAAGTGCATCCTGAATAAATAGCACCAGGACCTTGTGACATACCGTGTGGGAAATAACATTCACAATGTGAGCTTAGAACAACAGCAAGACTACATTTCTGGAAAATATCCAAAGTCATGGCCTCTAAAAAAGACTCAAGTATCCATTTATCCTCCTCAAAATATCATGCAAATATGTTACTAAGTGGCATTCATCAATGACAGAGGATCAGGAACACATGCCAAATCATTTCATGTTCAGTCTGGCTGGAGGAAAGTGAATGTACAAGGCAAACTTAAGCTAAAACCTTCCAAGCGCTCCCGTATCTCTAAGGTTTTTAATGTATAATAGGACTAATTCCCACTTCCATCAGCATGTGCATACTCCTCTGCTAGATCACTGTAGAGACAAGCCAGGTATAAAAGACAAGCCTAATGTTTTTCGCCTGATTTAGTTTTTTAAACCTCTGATCAGCTGCAGTCAAATCCAGCAAAGGGGGAGAAATCTCAGCCTAAGTTCCATAAAATTAAATTGGATTCAATACATCCAGCATTGTACTGATGTCCTAGTGGACTGTAGAGGCTCAACAGCATCAGGTATCTTTATAAATGTTCCCAGTCGGCACTCATAATTAGCGACGAGGCAGGCATCTGCTTGATACTGAACTTCCATTCCAGTTCTTGCTGAATTACTTTACTACATATTATTCTAATGTTGATGAGGGAAGACAGAGAAATGAGAAGTTTCAGCAAAATGCCTGTAACCTTACAAACAACTCACATGTGGAACAATCTCTGCTCATCTAATGTAATTTGTGCACTACAGATTTTGTGCAACCTACCTTGGCTACAGGCAGAAATCAAACCATTTTCCTCCACCGAAATGACTCAGCAGGGAGAAAGTCAGAGACATTACTAAAATGTCTATCAAACTCAGTGTTCACAAGGTGCTCTGAAGAGATTCTACCTCACAGACACAGCTTGGCAACCCATGTCACTTAGAGCTTCTTCTCAGAGATCTATGCTTATGAGAATTTCTAAAAGACCAGAGGCAAAAAATTAACTCTGGCAGGAAGAAATTAGCAAACTCTCCTCCATCTGCTTATCCCAAGGCAACCTGAGCCTGATTCTGGTAACATTAATCTATTCTCAGCAGATCTTCTCACACAGGGACTGTGGACCACAACCTAAACAACCACTTTTTATTACTTTCATTTTGGTATTCAGAATCTTCTTTATCTGCCTCTGCCTTTGCCACAAGCAACCAATAGAGAATTGGGTCTATAAATTTGCTCAGCCTCATGTTCACCTGAGCTCTCCAGGACTATAGACTGATGTCTAAGAAGAATTTCCTTTTCACCCTTTGGGAATAAAGGTAGAAATTCTGTTCAGAAAATGGCTATATATGTGTTCACTCAAAATAATATATAGGCTACTGATATCATCTAGAAAAACAAAGGACGTTTGTACAAAAAGAAAAGCTGATCTTGTGACTCTTGAATTTTAGCTATGAGGATCTGCATCACTCCTTGTAGCTATCTCATCATGGAAAAACACCTTACGGGTAATTTTTTTCCTTATCCCCTTTGGCTTGATGTGCTCCAGGCAGCAGGCATGCCCTGATGCCCTGTGCTCTCTTTGCTTGCTGGCAACCTCTTCCAGCCAGCCAAGCCCCTGGCAAGATCTCCTTTCTCCTCCCCATCCCAGTGGGCACATCTCTGCCAGACAACAGCAACCAGGACAAGATAGACATGTACATCTCTTTTGACAGCAAAACCTGTGTAAAGCAATACTAGGAATACAGATCCTGTCCAGTAACAGGGTGTAGCCAACCAGCCTAAGCACCAAGCTGTGGGCTCTGCAGCCTCACGTCCATGTTGTGAGTGAGAGCAGAGGAGATGTCAGATGGTGAGATAAAACAGGACACAGCCAGCATTGGCACAGCCTTCCCCAGCGCTTTCTATGTTTGCCTCAGACATGGGTCAGGCCATGACAATCGTAGAACTCCTTTGTGTGTACTCAGTCCTCTTCAAACAGTCAGCTCCCATTCTCTGCCCTGAGCTCAAGGAGTCCCTATTCAAGGCTACCTTTACATCCCACACTCCAGAGATCACAAAGTAAGTCCCTGCTGCCTCAAAGACCACATGGATGAAAGAGCCCTCTGCACCCTCTCCCTTCTACACAGCCGTGCCAAGAGAGAGGTGACTGGTCATGAGTCACAGGGATCCTTAAACTTTTTGCCTGAAAATTTCTCTATGTTACGAAGAAATAAACAGCAGAAAATAAACTGTACTGGTTTTGCATTTCTTCAGACTTTTTTCACCAAAAAAATCTAAGCCTTTTTGAAAGACAGGAGAGAACCCTAGGCAAAACAAAACAGTAAACCCACCCAGGGACACTTAGACTATTCCATACCTTTGTTTTTTCCTTTTTCACTCTCTGGTAAACTGAATTTATAAATTGAAGTGAAGGCAGAAAAGTAATCAATGCTTTCCAGAGCCATTATTGGAAACATCTAATGATAAACAACTCTGTTAGTTAAAAAAAAAAAAAAAAAAAGTCTTAACATTGTAGCCTTCTGCAGTGGCGTTCTTACAGTGGCTTTGCTGACCCTGGTCAATAGAAAGCTAGTTTATGATAATTTAAAAAAGATTACAGTGTTGGTTATGAAGAACCACAAACAGTGGTAGAACTGGTAGAAAAAATACGACTGGGGAGCTAAATAGAAATAATGATTTTAAGTAGCCTGAATGTAAGTCATTTTTTGTTCCAAATGAGACTTTTGCCTATTAAGCGTGATTTTAAATAGCACATCCTTGCCATCCCAATATACAACTTCTGAACTACTAAAGGGATGTTTTCAATACAGAGCTTTATTTAGCAAAGGGCTTGATCCAAAGCTACTTTATGGAAGGGAATTTTCCTGCTGATTGGAACAAATGAAGCCATGAAACAAGGACAACTACTAAAAGTAGATGGAAAACTAAGAGGAGACATAACAGCAGTAATCAAGTACATAAAAGGTTGCAGGAAAAAGGAAGGGAGCAATCTATTCTCTACTTTCAGAGTAGACAGGATAAAAATAACATGCTTAAGTTACAAGAAACATTTGTGTTTCACAAGAAAAAAACCCCAATACCTTGTTAGCAGTAAAGCACTGGACTTTGCTACAAGATGAAGGAGTTGTCTCTTTCCCCACCTTCAGAACAGCTACCAGATAACTGAGGAGTGGCTGAGGCACATCTGGCTCTACTGGGCACTGAAAGTCCCTCACCTGCCGCACTTCTGGCAATTCTCCCATGCCCACTGTTCCAAACTGCAGCAGTTGATTACAGGATGTGAAACCCCAAATCCTTCCACAGTCACCAGTACCTAAGTCTCCTCTGTTTCATAGAGAAAGTTATGGGTGATAACAATGCAGTTATCAGCAGTACTCTTAGCCTGCAGTGTAGGAGGAGGATGACCATTATGGAAAAAAGGAGCCACGGGAATCTACAACTACTGTGAACAAGTAGTAAAAATCTCTGCAGACCTCCTGTTTACAACCTGAGAAGCACCCATCCTGGTTCAGAGTACATGCACCCAGTCCAAGTTCTTCAATCAGACAGCAGCCAAACACTTAGGATAAGGTATAAGAATGGGGTATCTTCACATACCTCAGAGCTTTCATAGACTATAGCCATGTTGCAGAATTTATGACAGGGTTACAAGCTGGGCAGAGATAAGAGATAGAGCTGACCCATCTTTTCTTAGAAGCACATGCACCAGTAGACCTGAAGGGACTTCTAGTCTTTTGAGATATATTGCACTGGATGGGAGAGAGGCACCTCTGCCGAGGAACAACAAAAATCTGCTGGATGAGGGAGATCAAAAGATGTGACAATAAACCTCCCCTTATCAAAACTGTCATGCTTTTGTACCAGTCAATTCAACAGACCTTTCTCCAGTATAACTCTTACCTCTGAGCAAGAATTAAATGTGGTTACAGAAACACAGTCTTCACTCCAATCATTCTTTCAGTGCAAGCAAAGACTTTGAACAGTGCGCTCCATGCCTCCTCTGGAGCTTCAGGGGACTGACTCCCTTCCACTCTTGCCTGTGCCTCCACGGTCTGGCCATGGTCTTTTTCCTGAGACAAGCACCCTCACAACTCTTCCACTACACCCCTTAATGCTTCTGGGCAGACATGCACATTGCAGGAAATGGTGTGGCCTTAAAATGAACATTTGTCTGACATTAAATGAAGCACACAGAAACATACTGAACACTTCCCGGGACATTTAAAGGCCTAATCCTGACTGGAAACGAGATAATCTCTGCCTTGTACCACTTATGAAAACAGGACTTGAATCTCAGGTGGCATAGGCACCCTTGAACATCATATTCCACATTTAAACAATAATAAGAGCCAATTCATAAGGAACATTTATGTCTCTTTTTACAGTCCTATTTGCCATTTGGGTGCAAAACATATATATATTGCATAAAGAGTTGCTAAAGAGTTAATCTGCATGTTAATACATAGTAAATCAGTTGTTATGGAGTTCAGCCACTGTGCAGGTGCTTTGCAAGTTTGGCTTGTAGCCATCTACAGCACCTTCAGCTGATGAGCTAATAACCTCTGTAGCACACACCATCCACTAGTGGAGCCACCTATGCTTTCAATCTATCATTTATTGCCTTTTCTAAACTACAGATAGACCCTTAATATAAAGAATGACCATTTTATGTTTGCTTGCCTGAATATATACGAGCACTCAGCCACATCATTAAAATAATTTTACTGCTAAGGCATACCTAATATTCCAAACAGATAGAGCAGAATTTAAATTAGGGGAGAAAAGAGATGGTGATTCCTTACAAAAAGGTTTGGAGTTGTGACAGGAAAGAAGAAAATGGATTTGTACAAAATAACAAGCCCATAAAAATGTGAACTTTACTGAAAAGTTTTCTGAGCTCTGACTGAATCTCAGTCCACTTTTAGTTTTAATTATGATTCTGCATTATTCTTGCAATTTCTGTGTTCTCGTGGCCACAGGAGAAAAAGTATTGAAATATCACCACTACCATAGCAGGTGTTTTTTAAATCAATGCCAAAGCTTAAACAAGGTTTCTGCTCCACAAGAAAGGACATGCTTGCTACAATATGAAAATGCCTCAGATCAAGGAGAACTGGTAATTAAAGCAAAAGGTGAAGAAGAAGGCTATATGTTAAAAATTCTAACCAAACAGATGCATGTACCTTTTGTTTTTTTAAAAGGCTCAGATCCTGGAGTCATGGGATGTGAGAGGGAAACCCTCTTTGTTTTCTAAAAATATATTTCTCATTTTGTAATTACCAAGAGAGACCCAAATCCATGACTCAAAGGGAAATAAAAATGTGTCCTCTGTGCTTTAAAATGGCTTTCTACAAACCTAATGCATAAATGTTTGGGTGGGCGAGCTCTGCAAACAGGCACAAAGACATGAGAACGTGGGAAGGTGGTACTGCTCTGAGAAACAAAAGACACTTTTCCCAGTCTCCCTTTACCTACCTCAATATAAATAATCTTTCAGTGTAGCTGGAATGTTGCTCCTTGTCCATGGCACCCTAACTATACTGTGCTTTTCACTCAAATTTGTCCATGGCATTTACAGACAGATTTTTGTCTTACCTGAAGGCTGGCTCATGAAATTCCTTTTGTTGGGTGCCATAGTAGTGTTGGGCATCCAACTATCCTCTGGCGGGGAAAGTGAAGCTCTTTTCTTTCACCTCTAACAGTCTTGGTGGTAAACTCAGTTCTGGCAATTTAGCCAATCCTCTTCTGTGAAACCCCCCTTGTAGCTAGAGAAGCGCTGAGCCTGAAAGAAAAAAGACAAAAGACACTGTTCTGAGAAGCTGAGAGACACAGGAGCTGACTTGGAAGCCCTTGGTGGGGGCTTGCACTCCAAGTATGAGATTTGACAATACCTCCCCTTTGCCCTTCAGTTTACCACCTGCTCTGCTCTGATGGAAGGATTCAATTCTTTTGCAAAACACAAAACTGTGAAAATTCAGAAATTAAATCCATGCAATGCGATCCTCTTGCCTCCTTTTTCACAAAGCTGTCAAAATAATGATGTATTCATGGTGTTTTACTTGATGTGTGAAATTTCCAGCACACAGATATGAATCAAAGCATTCTGCGCTATTTATCCTCTCAAAAGGATTTTGAGCTGCTTTCTTATAATAGATGGAAACTATAATTTTAGAAGGTGGGTAGTGAAACTTCTCTTTACACTTGAGTGGACAGCTCAAGGTGATAAGGGAAGTGCTTGGGAAGCACGGCAAGCAAAAATGTTTTATGTCCAGTTACACTGCAGCCATTCCATGTCTTGTCTGATTTAAGGGAGAAGAACCTGAAGTGCAAGGATGCATGAGGATGTATGAATACAGACATGTATATCCAGCATTGTTCTCCTCTGGGAGATGCATACTAATTGCAATATCAGAATTCAGCAGTGGGGAGGTGGCAAATCTGTGCCATTATTGTACGTCTTTGTCTTAGATGGACGTGGCACCTCAAGCCCAGCTGTGCTGCCCAACTTTACTACAGTGAAGCAGCCACCTTGTTCAAGGCAGTGGCTTTGGGCTACCTTCAGTTCATAGGCACATATTAAGCAAAAATACTTCAGCAGAATTGGTTCAGACTGCCAGGATTAGTAAAGAAATCCATTTCTTTAAAGCACAGCTAAAACCAGTTAAGACTGGCTTCATATGGGAATGTGTTTATTATTTCTTAATTTATTTCTGCATCAAGTGCAGTCAGATTAGAGTGAGAAAACATCAAGCCACGCATACAAAATGCATGATAAATTGCAAAGTTGGGCCAAAGTTCCCAGCTGGGTAAATTGGCACAGACCCTTTGACTTTTTGGACTTTGATGGATTAATAGCCAGCTCAAGACCAGGGCATATTGCCACAGAGATTATAGGAAGTGATTTTCCTTTTGCATTTGCTCTGCTTCTAGACCTCATCGCTGTTGTCAACCCTAGATAGGACAGTGTAATGCTGATATAATTTAAACAGCATGTATTCACATTGAAATGAAGTGCACCATGTTTTGGGTACCACTCTACCATGAATTTGTACTATGGAATGGAATCCCCATCAAGCAAACAAAAATGTACTCAAAACCTACAGAAATCAATCAAGAAATGTCTTTGTTGAGTGGGGGGTTGAACTTAGTTTTTCTTTTATAAAATTTGGGCTTCAATCATGACTGAAAAGACTACAACAGAAGTGATTTAAAGTATCGGTCCTATGACATTTTTTACAAACAACTACTCATACATGTAAATATTTTTGGAAATATGCAATTCTTACCAGCAATGTATTTGCTATCCCAGAAAAATCACACAGCTGCAGAAGATGCAACGCTTTTTCTCAAGATCTCAAATCTCCTGAACAACCAATTACGTTGATTGAAAATTGGTTATTTCCTTCACCAATTTCCCACCAATCAGGATAACATCACTGCACAGGTTCCTAATCAGGGTTCGTTAGGACGGATGTAAAAAGTTTTATGAGGTCTCCTTTTGGATTACTTCATGCTATTCTTTAGAGGCTTGACTTCTAAAAAATAAAATAAAATCAGCTCATAAGAGCAAATTATATATGAGCGATATACAGGAAAAAAGTAGTTGCACTTACAGTAACAGATACCTGACAATAAAATTTTCTACAAAGCATCTCTCTCTTAGGTGTAACCCTTTTCAGAACAGCCCTGTGAAACAGAAAACAAAATAACTTCATTGGACTTCCCAATGTCATTACAGACTTTAAGAGAGCTGAATTCCACCTATAGAATTTTACACATGGCAGAAACATACTCGATTATTTACCTTAATTAACTCTGTAGGCTTTGTATTAAAGAGGACCTTAATGAGTATCATAAAAATCTTATGCATTTCCTTTCTGTGTTCAGAGACTTGAGTTTTAACAAAAAAAACCCTAGCATAACATTTAACTTCGGACACAAGGGAAACTACTGAAATGGCTGTTCAGTTTCTACCTGAATTTACTGGTGCTCTTTCAAATGCCAGTGCTGACGGCTATTTTTCTTTCATAAAAGATGGGGCAAATATCTTGACATGCTGCTGGAACTGGTAAGCAGCTCCCAGGCATGCCTAGGGCAGCAGACCAAGTTAATTCTGTGCCTGTCATCAGACCTCGCAAAATTGGATGTCATGTGCTGAAGCAAGTTATGGCATCTGCAGGGCATTTTACTACTGGAGATTGTGTCTTGCAGCAATATGACATGAGACACACTGGGAATTAGCCCCAGTCTGCACCTCGCATGCTTTTCAGTTCCCACCTTCTACAGATTCAAGTGTACTCTTTAGTATATTCATAGGCCTATATGACCTTAAAATTTTTGGAGGTTCAGTTCTCCAATTATTTCCTCTCTAACAAGATTAAGGTCCAGGTACTGAGTTTAGTAGTCACGTCTTTTCTGGCTGCAAAAGACTTTTCATCTTTCCCCTCTCTTTATCAAAAACTAGACAGTAAACCGTGCCAGGACAGGAATTACTGACTCCTCCTTAGAAGGCACTGTACCTAAATGGACACGGAGAAGACACCTTTTAATGTAGATTTCCCCAGTAGAAAATGTTTTTCTATATTGTAAACTGGCTATTTCAAAAATGTCCATAGGCATGCTTTAATCATGAGCATTTTTTATCAGTGCAGTGCATTTTTGATACCATATTCTCACAGTATTTGATACTCCTTTTGCTCTCCACTTTCTGTCTCTAGTAAGGTTGTTGCACTTTTTTTTTAATTTGTTTCTCAACTTTAATTAATTTGGTAATTTTTTTTTAAATGAGTCTCTTTCCTGTGGAAGGTGATTAACAAAATAAAACTTGTCAAGTTAGACATAATCTAAAAAGTAGATCACAGGTATGAAAAGTATCCAGACAAGTACACACACACTGACAGCAAATTAAAAAAGATTAAAGAAGGTATTTATTATCCCTTGGATGCCAGGTATTATAGCTAAAGTACTGACAGCAGTACTGGGCTCTGATTATCAGTGAGAAGACAGATCATTTTCATTTTAAACATATTTATCAGACTATTCTTCTTAAAAACTGAAAATCAGGGTGAAGGTATGAATGCATGAATGTAGGTATGTACATCCGTGCAAGTTATGTCAACACTGAATCATTTTCAGCACGACAGAAAAAAAATATAGCCATAGAGTCATCTCCTCCTTTGGTTGGCATAGCAAATTTTGAAAGGCTGAATTTCATGTCATAATAAGAAACAAGAAACTGTGAGAAAAAAAACAAACCCTTCTCCAAACTCAACAATTCTCCCTCTCTGTAGAAAGAGATTTATAATCATGCATTTCCTAACTATGTGAACACCTTCCCAAGAGCAAGGAGGACCTATGCTTTCTTTCTTTCTTTTTAAGCTGGAACAGATTTTGAGACTCAAATTGAGTACATGACCCCAAAACTGTCAGTTGACTCCTTCTACCCAGCACAGTCCCAAAGCTCTGAAGATTCACAGAGGCTATCACTGTGATATTACACTGTTGATTAATAGGGACAATTTAGGCTGATAATCTTACTTCATTGCATTCATAAGAACTGAGTCATGGGGGTCTTTTCATCTGCTTTTCATCTCTAAGAACCTCAGAAATTTCACCACATTCAGTGACTTAATAGATGATGTGGCTTAGAACTACATTTCACAACAGCAGAGCACCCTGGAGATACGCTCACTTGTCATAATATATAAAGCTTCTTCCAAATACATTGTACGTGGCTTTACACTGTTCACTGCAGACCTTGAAGGAAGAAAAGAGTCTTTTCTTGTCTCACTGCTCCCAGGATGACGTTTGAAAGACGGCAAATGAAATATTGGAAAGGAGTTTCAGAGTTCTGTTATATATTTGTTTTTCTCTAAGAAACAGACTGGAAAATGGCTTCACAGAAAGTTACTTCAGAGCAGAATTATGAATGCTATTTACAGAATACCCTGGGCATTAATATTGGACTTGTACAGGTATGTTTGCTAGAAAAAAAAAAAAATACACATCTCTTGTACAATATTAATCAATTCGGCATCCCAAGATATGAAGTTGCAGAATTAGACACCTGCACAAAATGAAGAGAAGCTCAGCTACTAACTTGAACTGCAATCAGAAATAGATCCCTGACAGCCTGGCTGACCAGCTCTGGTGCCTCAGCATCAGGCACTGAGGTGAGCTTCAAATCATCTGTAGGCAGGTATGCCAATACTAAATACCCATAGTCTCTTTTTAGGGAAAATTAATTTCTCCTTAGCTGACTGAGTTTTCATCAGTCTTGATTTTTTGGGCACATCTTTAGAAAATTGGAAAAAAAAATTAAGATAATTGTTTTGAAGTGACATAAAAGGAATAGCTCTTTCTTACATTTGCACACGTTAAGTGTTCAAAATGGGAGTTGTTGGTTCTTTTTTGCTTTTGTTACTATAAATATACATAAATGAAAATACCTTATCCAGCTGCAGCACAAAATTTTTGACTGCTGTTACCACCACAAGAAATTTCCTTCCAAATGGCTTATGAGTGAATGATATACATAGATTTAACCTTTATATATGGTAACACAAAAGCTGAGTGGCATTTTCATTTTATATCTGTGGAAATATGACAGGACAGGCTCAAGCTAGTCTACATATTTTCTAAATATACTTAACTTGGGCATCTCAAGGAAGAAAAATTTCACTTATTTTAGGATTTCTGAGAGCATCTCGTGTGAATCACCAGTAGTAAATACTGCACTTCTTTCCTCTATGAATCCAACCATTAACATTATATGACATTACTGGTTAGGAACAGAGAAGGGAATTAATGTTATTCAGTGTTTTCTCCTGAACATTGTTTAACTTTTCAATGTTTAACTTACATTCTCTGCTTTTTCACATTTTCACTTTCATTCATATATGGTGTATATGTGTGCATAAGTTCCAGTATTTTAAAAATAAAAACTACACCCTCCTCCCAACCCAAAACGGCTCTGTTGTGGGACCACACTGACACTGATATGGGCAACTGGAGGATTGGAACATAGACTGCCATATGAGCCACGACATTAACATGGGTTAGCCAAATCCACAGGGGATACTCAAGAATGTCAGGTGTCATGCACCTGCTTAATGGCTGTCAGTACAACACTCCTCCTCATCTCCTGGTTAACGAAAATCCCAAGATACGGGAGGAAGGATGTGAGCAGGAAAACAACAGCATCAGTTTGTCCTGTTGCACACTCAGCTCAGTTGTCAGCTAGCAATGTAATGGTAGGGTCTCCAAGAAACCTCACCATCTCCTGCCTCTGTATGACTCTCTAATGTCTCTTAAAAATATGATATGCCCCATGGCTGACACCCAAGTGAAGATATTTTGAAAGCAGCCCGAAGGCTTGGCACGACTAATTCTGAAAGAACAGACAGGGAGCCCTCTGCCCTCCCCAGCCAAGGCAAAGACATTTATTTTGGGTAGGGCCTCGTACAATCTCACCTTCTTTCGCACATCCCAAAATGGGTTGTCAGGCTTCTGACTCTCTGACTCACTCCAGGTTGGGAGCTTAATCAGACAACACCTTGACTCTTAGGAGCCACCTTGAGCTGTTTCCACCCCCATGTACATGTTACAGACCAACATCTACCAAACTAAGTTTCACAATCGCTGTGTGTTTGTGAAAGCTCCCTTACTTAGTTGCAGAACTTGTAACTTGAAAAATGTTGTTATAAAATGTTACAACATAAATAAAGTCCTCATTTAAAAAGTAAGCCATAAATGCAGTAATTTCTAATAAACTGCATATTTTACTTGGATTCATTTGGAGCTTTTAAGAAACCTGAGAAGCAAAACCTTTAAAAGTTTGCTAAATACCTTTCAAAAATCAGGTAATTATGGAGAAAATTAAAAAGCCTTGTAAAAAAAACTTCAAGCTGGTAAACAGACCAGTGGGCTGTACAAAGACGTCACTGTGCTCCAATTCCAGCACACTCTTACAACCTGTGCCACAATTCCATGGGTATATTGATTTCCACACGCAGAAACAGACACATATACCTGAAGTGAATGTCAATGTATAGTACACAAAAACTGTACAAACACACAAGAACACATATCAACAAATACACAGATGTTCCATCTCATATTTTCCTTCTCTTGTATGTAATTTTAGAGGGAGCATTGATATACAGGTACGGTGTGTATGACATGGTGACATTTGCTTCTAACAGCATGAGCCTTTTGTTCTCATTTTGCTTACCTGTCACTTCCTCTTAATCGTATGACTGATGCAGTTATAATCTAATACAACTAGAAGGCACTGCCAAATGCTTAATATTTTGCAGACTTCTCTTCCTTCACTGCAGTCTTGGAGTGCAAGTGGCACAGAAGAAGCATGCTTGAACTCACTTGACCTGGACAGCTGCTTGAATAATGGCTCAAAAATTAACACCAACCGCAAAAAGTGTTGAAGGCAAACTTTTGGCATGTGTCCTTCTTTGTTCCATTGCAGATTTCAAGTATCTTTTTTTAAGAAAATTAATACAAATAGAGTAGAGTGAAATGTAAAGATCAGAAACAAAGCAGAAAATTGTTTATAAACAAACTTCTTTCATACAGTGAATTCACAGATGAAGAGCATTTGTTTGTTGTTAAAATAATTTTGAGGGTCTGAATAATGTTCAGACAGAAATAAACCCAGGTCAGAGTGGTTACTGTATTGCTTTTACCTCTGGAGCATCAAATCATTGCCCAATATGATTGAGGCAAGTAATGACACCACCAGCAATGGCAAAAAAAAAAAAAAAATCTTACTCTTCTCTTTTATTCCAGCCTTATTCTTACTTCCACTTATTTCAGGCCAGAAAATTATAAGCAGCTCAGTTCTTTCTGATTAAAATAGCATTCCCAAAAATATTAGTTCTACATTTTCCAAGCCTGAAATTCCACACAGGCACCTAACTCTACATCTGAAAAATGTCTGGAAAGCTGTGTACCTCCAGTGCCAGTGCCAATAGTTTTCCCATAAGCACTTTGCAGACAGCTTTCCTAGGTGAAATGTGGCATTAGGGACATTCTAATTCTTTGAGTGTGCCTGTGGATGGGAAAGCACAGGGAGTTGCCACAACTTTTTTCCAAGCTTTTTTCCCCTACAGATAATGAGAATACCAGAGACAAGTACAGATCCTGCTTCCCATAGCAAGGCAATGTCACAAAAGCTTCTCCTCGGAGTATCCTGAGAACATCCTTCTACCCCAATCCACTACCTGTACAGAGCTTTGGCACACAATAGGAAATGCTTTGCAGAGGATATGGTCCCATGGGAGAATGATTCTAAGGTCAGATATCTAGAAATGTCAAGGTAGCTATAACAGAACAGATTTCAGATTCACTTACAAATGTTATTTGGCACCTCACTGAATTTAAATAAAATTTCAGTCCCCTGTTCAAAGCTCAATACCAATTTTATTTCTCCCAAGCAAGCCAGACCTCTGAAGAGCAGGCAGTAAGGAAAGTGGGACAGTGCAGTTGGGCATCCTGCAGCAATGGAGGCTGCAGGTTACTCAGGTCACCCAAGCACTTGATAACATTTCTCTTTCTTGTGTCTATGTATCAGTTTGAGCATCCAGTGGAAGAATATCAATGCCCTGTTATCGTCACATCTGAAAACCCCCAGAACACCTCTTCAGGTGTGCTAAGTGATGAAGAGCTGGAGGGAACACAGCTAACTCCAAACAAAGTAAAAGGTTAAAGGTGCCATTGCAACTGTCAGTCACGTCCATATGCAATTGCTGATATCAATCTTCTCTGAAAACTGGCTGCAGAGCAACACAGGCAACATTTTTGCCTGCAGAGCAACACAGGCAACATTTCCAGCTGCAGTTGGCACTGTCAGCCTTCTCTGCTTTCCATGCCCTCTGCTGTGATGCCTTTAGGAAAGCAGTCAGTACAACTGCATAAAGCTGACTGCTTACATCACTTCATCAGCTTTAAAATGTTTTAGGTAATGAATTACACTAACGTGAAAAGTAAATACATGAAAGATTGATCAGACTTTAAAAAAAAAATGGGTGTGCCTCCTCAATATAGAAGATGTAATCAGGCAGTTTGAGAGCTACTGTCCTGCTATGAACCTGGGCAAATTGGGATCAAAATACAATTTAAAACCATTCCTTCCTTCTAAAACAGAGTCTACCACTTTCCTGTACTTTCCACTATTATTTTCTCCTCCTTTGCCATGCTCTCTTTTATGGCCCTTCACGTTCCAATTAAAAACACTCCCTGTGCTAAGCAGAAGGACAAAACACAATTCCACCAGACCAGATGCAAAGCCCAGACTGTACCAGCAGTATGCAGCAAGGGTAGTGCTGGAGTGCTGGAATCCTTGGGCTCAGACTTGGGCCACACATGCAGTGTGTCTCATACCAGCCAGTGCTGAATCTTCATCCGGTCCCTTATATTTTGTACAAATTTTGCTTCTTATGCTGACAGTGATTATGGGACTCTGAGCAAAACCAAGCAGCTATGTGGGTTCCCTATTAATAAACCTGACTCTTTTTTTTTTCCCTATGCTATTCTGATGCCACCTGAATGCAGGCATGGTTATAAATCACAGGGAAACGTGCTATTAATCAAGGAGCAAGGATGTTCTACATGAAGAATGGCTATTCACAGGTAGAACAGCCTCTTGTTTTATTTGTAGTGCTTCTTCATAAAGAGGGCAAGTGGAAGGAGAAACTTGCAGTGGGTTCTCCTTTAAAACCTAGCCCCAGGCTTTCCTAATTTTCTCTCTCTAGCACAGAAATTAAGCATACAGTAGTGTTTTTTCCACTACTAACATATGTCACTGAACGGTAGCTATTACATTTGATTAAGGGTACAGGCATACAGTGATTTACACTCAGCTGGAAGGTCCTTTTACACGGTCCTATTGACATAAGGAATTGTGATTCATTCAAAAGCAAAGCTGTAAGCAAAGTAATCTCTGAAAGGCAGAATTCTCTTTAATTTCTGAAAGCTTCCTATTTGTGTAAGTGCATTGCATGTGACTTTACACTTAATTACAAGCACTTTTTTTTTAATATGTTTTTTTAAAAAAATATTAGTGGTGGGTTATATCACAACTTTGAAATTCCCAAGGGTTTTAATGGTAGAGCCATTCTCTGCAACTTACCTTATATCACTGTCTAAAGTACACCTTCCTATTCTGGTGTCAATTATTTCCTTCTGCTTCTTTGAAGATGAGTTAATGGCTCATCTGGTAGTAAACAATAAAACAGGTAGTAAACAACAAAACAGGTAGTTTCTGATGTCAGCAAATGGTCATACTTATGAAAGGCCCATGAATATATTTTTTGTTTTGTTATTCAGAAGTATTAGAAACTGTAATAGCACTATTACTTTTATTTCATGGAATTATTTCTATTATAGTCGATCTTTATACGTGTGTCAAATAAGTGAAAATTGCACAATTAATTTTCTATTTCTTGATTGAGCAAGCATTTCATACTCAGTTCAAACATACACACTCATGGATGTAACGTTATTTTTCATATTAAACCCTGCAACTGCTTGTGAAATACACTTTTTGTCTCCTCTCCTGACAGAGAAGCCAGATTATGGTTACATTGTAAATTCTCCTGGCATTTGCCTTTAAATCTTTCTGAGCAAATGTCATTAAAGCCATTTGCTATGAGGTAGTTTGCTTTGCGAGAAATTTCATATTTAGTTGTATATCTTTCTGGGACTGGACAAAAAATCTGAAGCCTCATATGGATCTTTCTAAATAAACTCAGTGATAGTTTAATTCAATAAATGTTTTGGCCCGTAGTCATTTTTTCTGCAGATTCCCTTTGCCAGTTGAAGATTATATTCAGAAAACTGTAAAATATGAGTGACATTTCACAGAATCCTTAAAAATAAATTCATCTATATTAACTGCATTAAGACAAGAAATGAGCTCATGGCAAGTAGCAAATTCACCATCCTCTACAACAAACAATTACAGGAGTGTAGAGTATATACAGAAAATCACATACCCTACAGCAAAGCAGGATATTAGATTTTCCTGCTTATAAGTAAGCCATCAATTGGCTTATGGCTACACTACTTATGAGTTATACTGTCTTTCAAGATACAACTCACATTTTGCTTAATGCCAAATGACACATTCAATTTAAATCAAGATTTGGCAGAGAAAAACGCTGTCCCTAATAAGTGACCCAAGTATCCAATATTTTTTGGGCTTCTTATTCCGAGTTTAAAGGCAGTTCAGAATCTTTCATTTCATACATCTAAGATTTCTTTACTTGTGGTACAGGAAAATCCCATCACTGTATATCTCTCAAAGGTGAACTATCAGCTCTGCAAGTAGCCAGGGGAAGGATATGTTTTTAAAACAGGGATGATTATTGCTGATGACTGTGCTACAGCAATGGAAGCAATGTTTAGGGATGCACTCACTTGTAGCACTCTCATTACTTATCAATCTATGTTCCCGGTCCAACAGAATCCAGGCTTTAAGAACTGTTCTCACCACCCTATCTAAAGAAGGACACAGACTAGAAAATAGGAATATCAAAAATGGTCAAGACAGCTTCATTTAAGAGGAGGTTTTACATATACAGATAGCTGACCCTGAAGGGAAGATGGCAGAGAGGTATTTCAATAGATGTCTGTAAGATCAAAAATGGGGGAAGAGGAATATGAAGCTGGTTTTGTTCACTGCTTTTCCTGTCAGTGAGATGGAGGCATCCAGGGAAATGACAAGGCAGCAAGTTCAAAAGAAACGAGAGGTACTCCTTCCATACAGCAACATGGGATATTACACAAGCTGAAAAATAAGAGGATTAAAAAATGGATTAGCCAAATTCCTGGAGTTCAGGTCTCTCAGGTACTAGTAAATACACTGGCCTGGTTGCAACCCCTGATCTAGGCAAACCCTTAGCTAGAGACTGCCAGAAGTTGGGAAGCTATCCAAGGGACGGGTCATTCACAACATACTATGTTTGTTAACTCCCTCTCTGAGCATCTGCAAGGGGGACCTTGCTGTGGGAACAATATGGGACGAGAAAGACCTTTGCACTGATCTGACACAGCCACACACTGTTCCTCAGCTGCCTGCAAAAACTCTGCTTCAGAGCTGGTTCTGCCGCTGTTTAGAGTAACCATCATTTTGGGGCCTGTCAGAAGTTGAAAAAGTGCCAGCTCTGTACTTTAGAGTAAAACAAAGTCATAAAAACCCACAGGCATAAAACCCAAAGGCATAAAATCTCCCAGTAGAATTAATAGGATACTTTAGCCAAATTCACATGGAGAAGGCTACGCTTAGACTCCGGCGAGATTCTTTCAGGATTTTTTGAAGTTTCAATATTTTGTGTAGCACCAGGACACCCCACTGAGTAACAGTGATGAGGAGAGTATGCCACTCCACTTGCACCTCCCCAGAGTGATTGCTCAGCTCTCACTGTGCATAATCTTATGTTTTTAGTGATCAAACTTAAATAATTTAGTTACTGATGCAAAAACTCCACTGAAATACACTGTCTATATGAGAGCAAGTGTCAAGAAACTGTCCAGGTAGAGTATAGCTAAAGTCACAGATATGCAAAAACAAACCCAAAACATACTGCAAGAAAGGAATCTCTGGATGAAATTCAGTGATATTCAAGTGATCTGACAAGATTACCATAAGATTGCCAATCAGCAAAGAAGAGCAAACATTTCCAGTTCTTTGTTGTCACCAGGGTTTGTCACAGTTGCATTCTCAATTCAAATTCAAACTAGACAGTAGACAGAAATCTTCTACTTTATATCAAGGCTCACTCAAAAGCCATCCAGATTTTTTTTATAACATTACAAATCTCATTCAAAGTTTTAAGCACCGTGTGCCTATCAGCCATCTGCTAGTGTTGGATAGGATCAGTAGGAAAATAAATATTTTAGTACAAATTCAATTACTGGCTCTTTTTACCCAGGCAAAATAAAATCTCTTTATAATACTATGAAATACAGCCAGTTGCAATGGGTAATGAGCAAATTCTTGCACTTAAGGGACTGTGGCTCAATTCCATTATCTGCCAGTCAGGATACTAATCACAAAGCAAAGCTTCTGCTACTGAGAAGGAAGGAAACACAAAAAAAGGAAAAAAAAAAAAAACACAACCAAAAATAGCCACATCTCAAGAAAACCCAAAAAAGACAGATAGAAAGAAAAAAGCAATTGCCCTTTAAGTGAAAACTATGCAAAGCAAGAGTGCAAAACTGTTAACAGCCCTAGAGCTGACAGCTTGCCTTAGAAGTGAAAGGAGATTCCAAACGTTACCTTGAAGGAATAATACACGATTACAAACACATCAAAAGCAGGATCTGCTGGGAAGGAGAGAACAAAGATAATCAAAAATAGTCTGAGAAATGCATTTTCTAAAAGCAGGCATTAAATAAGTTCATTGGTAACCTATTTCAATATATCTAGCAGGCACTTAGTGGAGTACATTAGTGACAGAAACACATTCACAAAAGAATATAGGTAAGAACAGGTCAAACCTTAAATCAGTGCCAGTACATTGACTTTGGAGGAACACCACTGATATTTATCATGATGGGGTCTGACCTAGAAAAGCTCAGTAATAGTCTTCCCAGGAATCCTGACTCCATAATAATGAAAAAGATCCAATATTGCCTACAGAAAATATGTGTTCAGGTACACAGGGGACACTTGGGAACTACCAACCCCATCAGCCCCATGCAGCGTGCGCAGAAAGCACTGGCTCATGAAGGTGGGCTAAACACAGAACATCCACTCGTGCACCTGTAACACATACAGGGGATACAATTCACACTGTTTGATTCTGTGTGAAAAATGACAGCTTCATACATGTGCAGCAGTTTCCAGTATTCTCCAGTGTGTCCACCAACAGGCATTTTCCACAGAAGCTGCAAGTCCCTGTGCATTCACTGTAAGCCTGCTCACATAATGCTTGCTTCTTTCTGTTTCTTTTCGAAGATCTTTAAACAGGGTACAGATCTCCAAGGAGATGGACACAACAGGCTGAACACTGTCAGTGTTTCATACAGAGAAAAGGGATGTGGACCAGCTACTTCCACCTCTGCACCCACAGTGTTATTCTAGGAGTCTTACTTTCCACCAGAACTCACCTTTCCCTTACAGGCACCAAAGCAATGTGGAGGCTCAGGCAACTGTTCCCTCAGCTCTTTCTGTACTTCTTCCACGCAGGTCAGAAAGTCTCAGCCACTCACAATTTCACGTAAGCTAGTAGTTATCATATATTTTTTGTGACAAGAAAACTAAAAAGAAGACAGAATATCCATAACTGAGAGGTGCTCTCTCTTGAAAGGCTCTCCTAGCTCCTGGTGAAGCAGCTATTGAGCAAATCTTGTGACAAAATTCATCTGTGTCACTTCTCTAATAAAAATACAACAGTTGCACAGTTCATTTTACAGCACAATTGATAAATCGATCAGAACATTTCCTGCAGAGCTAATAGCACCAGACACAACTTCTCCAAACTTTTCCAAAAGTGTAAAATCAGCACTATCTGCTCGAGGAGACGACCAAGCAAGTTTGCCAATAAACCTGAACAAGCCAAAAGAGAAATCCAGCAGCAGGCAAGACACTTAAGGAAGCTTTAGTCAAGTTGATGTTCATGCTGGACTTAGTGGGAATCTGGGTCTAGTTCCTAGCTCTGTTGTAAACTTCCTCTGTGACCTTGGCTAAGCTCCTCAGCAAGCTGTCTTCTCAGTTGGTAATGAGACACTGAAATAGGAGGCTGAATGCCTGTTGTGACAATATCTTGCTTGCAAAGCAGGGAAGAAGAATGAGAAAATGTTTTCTGCCCAGAGTATCCAACTGCACCATGAACTATCCCTTGCCTAGCAATGTGCAGCACAGAACACATGTCGAGGCTTTGATGCTGGTCATGGTCCACTGACTGTATTTTAATACGAACAATAATGAACAAAAAACATTTTTCAAAGTGTCTTTTTCTGGCTGAGTGTGAAAATTACAAATGCAGTAGACAAAGTCGCAGTGTTTTTTAAACATATCTATAAAATTACTTTGAAGCAGGAGGGAATGGTTTATTATTTCAAAGTAGTACAGCCCTAAACAGTGGGAAAATATTCCCCATATTTCCCCCCATTCTCTAACAATGGCAATGAATGTCATAAATCTCATTTTAAATCTAGTGATATGTACACATAAAAAATGTTACATTTATTCTGAGACCACAAAAGATTACTCTGAACAAGTCTCAGGCTAAATATATTTATATGCAGTGATAAAGCCTTGTTCTACATTAAAATCACTCAGACAGCTTATGAATTCAAGGTTTCACCAATGTAAATAAAAGAAAGTCCTGTTATTATAAAAATGGAATTGAAAATAGAGCAATGATGGAATAAAACTTTGAGGTAAATTAAAGACTTGATAAAAGTCTCACAGCTTCAATGAAAGGTACAGTGACAGAAGTGAGATTGTAAATCACTTCATGTGGCTACATTTTCTAAGAAACTTTTTAAATGAGTTATCCTTTGAGAGTCATAGTCAAGCACACACACATAAGAAAAGATTATATTAAAGAGGAAGGTAACAAGGTGTTGCTTTTCAGTATTGCTGCTCATGCTTTTGCCTGTGTGATTCCTACTAAACAAAAGAGCCACTCTGCTCAGATCTCCTTCAGCTCTGAAAGGTGCTGGTGTGATCCTAACAAGCTCAACTGACAATGGCAGGCTGCCAAGGATGCTTGGCCAGCAAAACAACCCACTGTGAGAAGGGCTGAGGGATCTCAGCAGGCTGCCTTTCTCCTTCTCCCTTAGCCCATCCTGTAAGCCCTGAAATGCATGTGATTGACAGAAAATCACACAAAGTCACACTGACACAGAGCTTGAAGCATTGCCAAGCAGCCCGTGCATTCAGCTTCAAGCTACAGTCATTCCCAGGTCCACTTATTTGCTGTCCCACCTGCCACAGCAATGTATTTCAATTTCCAGTGCTCTGATCCAGCCTTAACACATGCCAATAGCTCCATCTTTCCATCCTCCCTGATAATGAGTCTTTCCTGCTCCATTGCTGGGTCTCCTCAGCTGGGCACTGCAGCTATCCCAGCATAGTCAGCTACTTTCACTCCCTCCCCTTTTCCCCTCACACTCATCTTTTGGCTCCATTTCTTCATTTCTGCCCTACCCAGCCTCATGATCTGAGCTGCTGTTCTAGCTCCTCCTTTGGTTGTGACCAATGCAAGGTTTTCAGACTCCATCTCTCCTTTATCTCACTCTCAGTAAAAATCATCTTTGTACACCCTCCTACTCCTCTTGAAAAAGCTTAAGTCCCCTAGACTCACAGGACAGAGAAAAGATCATAGCGTTCCCCAGAGCTTGGGCTAATCCATATCTGGTCCTTCCAAGAAACTCATGCCTACACCCAGAGGATAGGTGAAAGGAACTCTCTGCTCCCACGCATGGTATTTACTTCTCCTGCACTTTGGGGAGAGAAAAAAGGGCACAACAGAAAATAGATTTCATTTGGAAAGTAAAAGAACTAAAGACTACAGAGTGGCAGGCTAATTCATTAATGCCCTTTTGGTGCCCTTCTTTCAGGTGAATCCCTAAGCTACAATTTGTTTGGCCTAGAGGTTTTTTGTCTTCAACTAACCTTCAGTAATTTATAAACACTAAAACTCTACCAAGAAATAATGACCAAAGCATAAGTCACCGCTGAAAATCAGGAGGTAACAGCTTGAACCAGGATCTCTTATACCATATGTGCTGGTCCCAAACAAACATACTTTTCTGAGTGGAAAAAATCGTCCTACCGAAAAAGTCAATGAAACCAATGTGTACCTGGAAAAAAAAAACCTTAATATGTCTGTGACACACAGGCCAGAGCTGCCAGGAGGGAGCTGGACTTTCTTTTTTGCAATCTGTATAGCCACTGCATCAGCTCCAGGCTGAGGAGTTCAGGTAACAGGGCAGAGCATCACAAATGTCTGTGAAAGGAGTCTGAAGAGAAACATGAAGAACGGAGGAGAAAGTAGAGAAAAAGTAGACAAGAGAGTGGGTGGGAGAAAGAAGACAAAAAACGAAGACAAAGAACAGCAAGAACAATGCAAAAGGGGGCAGATAAAGGGAAAGAGGAAAGGAGCAAGACAGAAAATCCATCTTGCCAGAAACAAACCTTTCTTATCAGTTAGAGGAAAGTGGTACCTCTGCAAAATCCAATTTCAAATGTCAGAAGAGAAGTGACAGGGAAGGAATGAATCACTTGCATAAAGGTACATGTTCCTTAATGATTGAAAATCAACACTGGGAGGTGCAGAGAAATCTGAAGGGCATAGGGTTTTGAAAGGAAGGTGTGGATAGCTTTGAGAGTCTGAAACCTTTCATCATTTGAGGTAAGGTATCAAGCAGCTCTAAAGCTCTATCCACACCTCTCCAGGTCATCCAGCTGTAGTCTGTCACTGACACTCAGATGTATTTTTAAATGCAAGAAGCAGATTAGTGATCTCAGATTAACACTAGTCGAAGTCTTATCTTGCAGGTTTAGAAAAGACAACATCTATTTCTCCTGTTGCATCACCAGGTACATCTACTTGGTGATGTCATATTCCAGGGGATCTGGAGTCACCCTGTTGAACTTACTTAGACTTCCTAGTCCCCAGTGCTACAGGCATCACACACTGGCAGCAGTGTTCCTGTAAGCTCCACCAAGGCTCTTCTCACAGTGCATTAGGAGCATGCACCTCTGCTTTCAGCTCATACCCTGTACATGGCCTCTTAAAGGAGAAAGACCTCATACCTAGGTTCTAAATTGAGACCTAAAAAATAGTACTTAATCACTTTCCTAAGGCTAGGATTGCCTGATGCTGAAGAAGGGACTGTTTCAATATTTTCATGTTGCTTCTTGTGTACAAGAAGGGCTGAATGTTAACAGGGAGACAAAAAGGAGAGACTGGCTAAGAACAGGCACTGAAATCCTTTGTTACATATATCCAAGGTAGGGAAGGCAGGCCTTCTCTGGTGAATCTTTACACACAAAAATAATAGATATCAGAAAATATCAGCACAGAGAATCAGTGGCATACTGATTAAGACATAGTTTCATCAAATAATCAGTTGGACTTCAACACACTATCCAATAAAAGAGGTTTCTTTGGTTTTCTTAAGGAATAAGGAATATAAGACTGCAATTTTATGTGTCATATTTAAATCTAGATAAGAAGAGGAAGGCATATTGAATTAATTGCCCCTTACAGAATCAATCTGCATGAACATTTTAAGACACCAGGAGACTGTTAATTTTTAGAAGCTATACAGCTTCTAAACAAAAATACAACCATGAAAGAGGGAGAAAGTTTTTATACTCGCTGCCTATACTTTGAAACTTATAACAGCAACAGCATTGAGTTTGCTTTCTTTTTTCCCCCTAAACTATTTTTCTTTGGAAATATAGCAAAACACCAGAAAAATCTGCATGTGGCAAAAATCCATGTCACCACAGCATAGACTGCTGAATGGCAGCAAACTGGCCGCCAGCCCTTCAGAATAAACTCATGCACCATCTGCAGGAGGCTGGAATATCTCTTCTGGCCTAATTTTTGGAAGATGCCTAAAAAAGGGACAACACAACTTGGAAAAAACTCTGTCCTGTCTGTGGAATGGAATGAAAGATGAGCGGGATTTTGCCTGTGGGGAAATTCTGTGCTCAGCCACACAAAATACTTTTGGCTGCGAGACAGAGACCAGCAAGGCAATGTTACAAAGATGACAGCCAACTGTGCCCTTTAATTGCTAGGCCATCATGTAACATAATTTCTCTATGTTATTTGAAGCATACACAGAACACCACTAACATAGAGATTTTTTAGATGCTGATGAAATAGCATTTGTTCCTTTCAAAGCTTCTTTGACAAGACAGGAATACTTCATGCTGGGAAGGCTGCCACTATGGGATCATGGCTTTCCAGAAGTGTAAAACTCCCATTTCTGAAACTGCAGATCTGTCACACACCAGACTTAGAATTTTAAGACATTTTATCAATTTGGGGTTTTTTTTTCCTTATTTTAAGGAACAGAGTTGTTGTATCTCCCTTACTGAGTCCAACCTAAGAATTAAAAAAAAAAAAAATGCTTTTTACAAAAGACCCAAGATTCTGATGATTGTGAGTTTTGATTGTAGAAAGCAGCTGCTCTTCTGTCAAGCTGATGGGGGCTCAATACTTACAAGGATTTAAACTAGAAAGAACAAAACCACTAAAACAAAACAAACAATAAATTATGTTACCCAAAAATGTAAAATGTTAGAACGAGCTTTTAAAATCTGTCAGTAGCTACTTGGGTCAGACTGGAATTATAAGGGAATTTAAGCTGTGAGTTGTCACTGATTTGGATTAATGTCTCCAACTCAAAATGACCATAGCACTTGTAATTTACTTGCAATGGGACTAAAGGTCTGAAGTGGCACTGGATCAATTTACATCAGTGAGAACACTCACTCTTACTGTGTATATAAACAGCTACCATTCATAAAGTAGTGGAAGTGCCCACATTTGAAATGAGATAGAAGGCAGTGGCTGCTCTCAGGAAACACAACCCAATCTAATACATTTGTTGTCCTATTTTTCAGTCTCCAAGCTTGCAAGCAAGTGACAGGAACCATAAAAATGTGTGACAGATTACCAAAAGGGAATGTGCACTTTGCTGGGTGTTATGACACAACATACAGGTTATTTTTAAAGGTGTAGTTTTAATATTAATTAAATAAACTTATTTAAAAAACAAGTCCTATCACTCTTAGTATCTCAGACTTCAGTGTCCATGTACATTCTTGATACCTGCAGGACACAGTAGTGTTGATGGTTTATGAAGAGCAACAGCCAGGTGAGGAGTGCTTTATACTTCTATTAAAACATTATTTTACAAATAGTTTTCCAAGTGAAGATTAGCATATTGGGTGAGTCAAAGGAAGCACTGGCAAAAGAATTCCCTTCAAGAGGATACAAATACAGAACATATACCTTCTAATAAATGTCATTCCTACAGCACCAAGTACAAGTGGCTGTAGAAGATACAGAATCAATGCTAATGAGATAAGCCATGTTTCATCTTGACCTAACTCCCAAAGGAAGTTCTGTCACCTCCCCAGAACAAATGGGAGCCGATCCAAGGCAAATGTGGTTTGGTACCACCTTAGGACAGCACAGCTTGAGGATTCCCAAGCCAATTTGTTGAAAACATAACTCCTACGAGTAGCTCTATGGCCTTAACAATAAAACAATGCTCAGCTAAGCGCCACAGAGTTCCACCTGGGTTTGGGTGA
Source organism: Pyrocephalus nanus (assembly GCA_038380795.1). NCBI lineage: Eukaryota > Metazoa > Chordata > Aves > Passeriformes > Tyrannidae > Pyrocephalus > Pyrocephalus nanus. The sequence goes on along the minus strand of CM076264.1, from coordinate 18,305,942 downwards.
GTGTCACAAAGGAATAAGTTCTCCAAGCTTTTATTTATTGACACAGTGATTGAGAATAAGGGTTCCAGAGAAAATTACTCAAATAAAAGTCAAGGAAAATCTCAGTGACTTCGCCTTGCCACAAGACTCTGCACGCTGCAGATGGGAGAACAACTCCTGTCTTGGCACAGCCACTATGGTAGAAGTTTCCACTAAAATAAAAGCATTCAAGTAACATAAAGGCTTGTAAAATGATCAGTGAAAAGACTACTCTGCAGCAGCAAGAGAATGAAATACTATGAACTTTTTAGTCCTGATGCTATCTACAGTCCAAGATATTAGTTCCCTAGCAGTGCCTAGAACTTCTTACAAAGTAAAAAGCAACTTGGCCCAAGAGCTACTACTGCTGCTACCTGGCAATAACAATAACTATTTTCTAGTATGAGTGCAGTACTGCAGTTCAGGTTTCCAAATCCCCTAATCTGAGGGTTGCTAAACAACACTCTAATCCCCAGAGAGTGCCTGCAGGAACTGATATTTGTACACTTTGAAGCAGTAAATTTCTCTTTATCCAATTTCTAGAGATTTCTGAATACAAAAAAAAAAAAAAAAATTAAGGTCTGGTAATCAGTGACTGAGGAGGACATTTTGCCTCTGGCTAATCTAATTTATAGAAAAGATGGTTGCTTTGTAATCCCAAATACTTCCACGGATTTGTTACACTAGTCTTTTTTTTCCTTCCACTTTCGCAGAATGCAACTCTGGAATTATACTTCAGGCTACTGATAAAGTTGGACACTGCCCCTTCTCATTGACCGATCACTGTAGCAAATGGCTCTCTAGTCATTTTAAAGACACTCCTTGTCATAGCAAATGCTGTCATAAAGGACTGTCCCACGATTTTGTTCTACGGGGAACTGAAAATATAACCTGGAGGGATGATTAAATCTTCTCTCTTCCTAGATAGCTTAAGGTACTACTTTAAAGGCAGATACCTTAAGCTAGACATCTGTTCAACCTTTCAGAGTAACCAAAGCAGCACTTATTTTACTTAAGGGTTCCAGAAAAAGAACATATTTCACTTAGGATGTCTGTGTATTTTTTTTGTTTTCATCACAATACTTACCTGAAATCATTGCAGGGTGCCAAAAACACAGGAACTGAGCTCACAGAAGTCCTAGTGATCAATTCAGAAGCTGTGGCACAGGATAGAATGACTGAGGTAAATTTTGCCCTTATAAGAATTCGTTATTCTAGGTGTCTTCAGTGGAGACTGGAGTCATAGGCCTCTCATCCAGTCCCAGCTTGTGATGAGATGCCTTCTGAAAGGGTCTTTCTCTCTTTTTTGTTTTTTTTTTTTTTTCCATTGGCCACAGAAGGCACATGGGGTTAGACAAAACACATACCTCCCAGAGCTGGTCTTAAACTAAATAGATCTTCATTTTACAATCCAGCTAGATTGTAGAGCCAGTGATAGGCTTAGCCAAGAAAGAACATTCCTGAGAAATGAAAGCGAAGGTGAGCAGCATGAACCAGAGCAGCAACAGCCCTTTGTATTCATAAAAAGGCTATGGCTGTTTCAAAAAGCAGACACATGAAGCCTATTCAGAATTAAGATAATAAACACACCCAACTTTCAGAAGATGCATTTCTTCTGCTTTTGAAACACTGAACAGCTCTGTCAATCTTGTCCAACATCCTAGAGGTTGAAAAGTTCACTTCTCTGACAGACTACAAGGGTCTGCTTAATTGCCAAACCCTGAGCTCTCTGAAGCAGTGGGAGGTGCAAACAATGTTGCCAATGTGGCATTACAGCAATAGAACTTCAAAAAGCTCTTCTTTTAGCAGGCTTCTTTCTGGAAGGGTATTCTAGCAGTATGTTAGCTGTAACTGGCCTCCAGTACTTCAGCTTCATCTGTAACATAGGGACAATATTTTCTACTCTCTGCTGTTTTGATCTGCAGTTTATAAGTAGCTAGGTTTAAGAAGAAAAATTGCAAATGTTCCTCTTCCTACAATCAGAACAACTTTAAAGTAGAATAAGCATCTTGCTAATAGCATTTTACAGACAGTATTCAATGTGAATGTCAGGGACACTCTGAATGTCAGGGAGCAAAAATATAACAGACTTATCTCAACAGCAAGAGAAGGAAGTGGAGAGACGAGATCAAAATCTGAGTCAGCTGGAATGACGCAGATATTGTTCAGAAAATGTCAACTATTTTTCTTGGGATATTTTAAGCTTGTAGAGTTTTTCTACTCTTGTGGGAGTTGGTGGTTTCCAGGAGAGAAGTTGGGTTTGATTTCCTCAAATTAGGAGTTTCCTTCATTCCAGATTATGCAAAATGTATAGGAGTTCACAGTTTTTCAACACTGGAAACCCAAAAACTTGCAAGAAATACACTTCCATTAAAAATGCACTTTCATTAAAATTTTTGGTTGATGTGGGGAAGCCACTAAAATAACATTGTCAGAAATACACTGAGCAACTTCATGAGGTGAACATTTGGGGAAATTAATGAAAACAAAACTTGAAAGAAACAATACTGAAACAGACCTTGGATGGATGATAGCAAGAGCCTAGATAAAGTAATACAGAGGGTTTGCAGGTCAAATACTGGCCTGAATTTCTCACGTGCTTCTCAGAGACATATCTAGGAGAAGACAGAGTTAGGATGTGTTAATTAGGGTTTATATCTAAGCTACTGACACCTGGGAGAAGGCATTCAACTGCCCACAGCTTTGTGCAGGTTATACCTACAAACAGGGAGAAAGTCTTCTTATCTACGAAAAAGTTTCAACCTTTTATTCAGGAAAAAAGTAAATACCAAATACTACCCATAAAACCCCACAAGTTTAAATAAGGAGAAAAGGTTTCAGTTTGGGGGTTTATCAAAACACCAGATTTTAACAGGAAATTTCCTACCAGCTGAAGTGTAGATCGAAGATAAGAACGATTTTACTGATAAAGTCCACATTAAAAAAACTTTTGGGAAAGATTACAAACCCAGAGGTTATGAATATGAGTGATAGGAAGAACTATTTTTGAAATCTCAAAAAGAAATAGTGAGAACAGGATTTCCAATGAGATTGAGAAAACCAAGATGAAAACTAAGTTCCAAGGAAAACATATTGCAAGTGAGCTAAGACACCTGCTCATTGTTTTCTCCAGTTTTGATAGCCCCAGATGAGCGCATGCCTTAGGGATTTTCCAAAGTCCACATTGAGAACATGATCTGCTCGCAATCAATGCTATTTTAAAACTAAGGGGCTTTTAACTGTGCCTTTTAACTGCTGCAAAACCTCTAGTAAAGCTGTGGAATGATCCATCACAGGGTGCATGTAATACTGCAAAGAAAAAGACTTAAGAAGCACCATGGAGAGAAAAATTCTACACTAGAGGGGAGATGGATGGGGCGGTCAATAAATCCTTTTCCACTGTAACTTCTATAATTAAGCAGAACACATTGCTCATTCTTATGATTCAAACATAATCCTGTTGTTGTCTTGACTGTACAGGATTTGCAGATTCTAACTGTTTTAATGACAATGCACCAAAGAAAGCTTTTTCCTCGCTTTCACAGACAAATACAGAGTCCACATCAGCAGGGAAAGAAACTAGTGGTGTGTGAGGGATTTTGGCCTTAGAATTATGTTTCCAGTTCTAGCATATTCCTTTATTTAAGTTTTACTTAAACAGCTTTAAAGCTGGAGCTAAGGAGGGACTGAGTGAGGGGAAGAAAGGAAAACACAGCACATTTTCTGTTGCAAAGAGAGATGCAAAAACCCATCTAATACCATGCAGCTTTACTAACTCCGAAATATACTAGCAGAGATGCATGCATCTATTAGAAAGTAGGTACAAAACCAGAGAATGACAACACTGCCTTCTGCTAATGAGTATTTACCAGTGCTAGGCTTTGCTAACAGACATTCATAGTATCCAACAACAGTGAAGCCCTGAATAGATACTTGCCATCACATTAATTGTTCTCCTGAACTCATTTTTTTCTATCTTTTCCAGACCCGAACAAGTTCTGCTCTTTCCTCTTCTTCCTAACTTGCAAATAAACCAAGTTGGATCTTTGATGTTTTTTAGGGGTTTGATAGTCAGGCTCCCTCAGTCTCATAGCTCTGGGATTCCCACAGCAGCAGCTTCCACTAAAGTCTGCCCAGCTCCATGACCTGTTGCCTCTCACTGATTGTAGCGTCAATGTCCAGGGATGGAGGGGAAGAAAAGGTCTTAGTCATGCTGAAACATGAGAAATGCCAGAAACAGCGTGTCATTGAGAGACAGTTGGTAAATACCAATGTGCTTTGAGACCTTTTGTCATTCCTGCAGATCTTCTCTCTTGCTACACAGACAGATATTTTAAGATCTGTTTACTGGGAGTTTTGCCTATAGAATAGTCTATCTTTAATAGCACCCATAATCAAATGTCCAAAGAGCAAATTCTCTTCATGCTTTTCTATACTCTAGTAAAAGTGTAGAAATAAGGATCTTCCATTATATTTTTCCTTCTTGCTATACCACAGAAATGGGAAATCTTTTCCTTAGTGAGAGCCAAGAGGTCTTTCTAAAACCTTTGGCCAAACATATTTTAATGCCCCTGATAACAGTGTAGATCTGCTACAGCGTAGAAAACTAAATGGTTATAAGCCACATACAGTTGGATGGCAGGCTTCTCCTGGGACACAGACCAGGAATTTTCCATCCTTGCTGGTTTGTAAGACAGCTGAGGACTTGCTGTAATGGAAAAAGCTGTTTTTCTTCTAAAAAGCATCAATAGAAAATGAGAGATTTGACATCTTCGAGAACAGAGCACTCTCCACCTGCCACTGTCAAGAAGTTTGCTCGCTGAGGTTCAGTTGTTTAGCAGCTGCAAAAACATTTTAAGTAAAATGTATGGCATTATCTTTTCTTTTGAAAGTTGGCTTAATCTGATCAATAAACTATCACAGCTATGATTCACAGAAAAAAAAATCTCTTGAGGCAATATCACAAAGTGATAGGCTCTTTTAAGATCTTATCCCAGATCCTCCATGACTCCCTGTGAATACAGGCTGAAAGCAGATACTGATACCTCTAGAAATACTTTAGGCAGTCAGTGATCCTTCCACTTGAATGGTAAATGCAAAGAACTGCTGCTTAGAGAGTGCTAAAGTGCTTAAATGTTATTAGGGAACCTTAAGGTAACTTACGCGAGAAAGCTGTAAGTGATTTTTGGAAGCACTGAAGAAGTGGCAAACTATGAAAGGAGCCATCCTGTTGTGATGGCTCTGCAGCTAGCAAGGCAGAAATTCTTGCTGCTCCGGGAAGAGTTTCCCTTGGAACCATCAGTGCCTCCAGCTTGAGAGGGGCAAGACTTTCGCTCAACTCCCACTGTGAGCTGATACACCCAGCAGTACTCATATCGCCTGCAAAGACCGCTGAAATGACAGTTGGAAGGCTTGGAAAAATGCAAAAAGTTGAGGAAACACCTGTTTCTGGTGCCTAGACAGCGCAAAAAAAAAAAAAAAAAAAAAAAAAAAAAAGGATCTCATACTCCTCCCCCCTCCCTTCCCCAATGGATACACAAAACAACTCCAAGTTCGCTGCTCTGAGACTCATTTATTTCGTGCTCAGTGCAGAGTAAATTGCGTACTCCTCATGGAAGGCCACTGCACTAACTCATGCATCATCTTCTTTTGCTCTCAAGAGCAAGACATCAAGGCAATTTATGCACTGAGCCCCCAACTGCAGCCTCAAATTGATTTACCTTCTCTTGTGCCAGTTGCTGATTCCAGATCTCTGCAGCCACACAAGGTAATATCTCGCCTGAAGCTTTTCCCATAGGTGCCATGGAGAAAGTCATGAAGCACAGAGGACTACCCCTACTACTCCCATATAGTACTGCTTTTACCCATTTCCTCCCTCTCAGTTGAAGAAACCTCATCTGAAGACAAGAGAATACGAATTCTTCATACCTGTGATATCCTTTTTGCGTATGGGCACCTAACACCTCAGATTTCAGCTGATATTTTTCATTGTAACTGGTACTCAGAGTTTGGCTGGCAGACTGCAGAAAACCACAAGCTACTTTCACTTCACCTACAGATACCATCAATCCCATGCAAATGAGGGACAGATATATTTGTTTATCTACACAAGCAAGGACTTTAAATTCAAAGGAAGTGACAGTAATTCAGATAATACACAACCACTGTGCAAAATTATGTGCTGAGTTGCTGCCATTACTCTTTCACTAATCTACAATATGCAGAAACTGTGAATTTAATGAGCTTCATAATTATTTTGTTCTCAAAATTTCTTCCTTTTTGGTAATGACATTATTTCAAATGATATTTTTTACACCATGTCCTAGTCAATCATGTCAATTTTCTGAAAGATGTACCTCAAGTAAAATAGTAAAACCCAGAGAGAGGAGGAGAGGTTGATTTATCTCAAGGACTTTGCACCTTAAATAGTCAGTAAAATATTAAACATCCCTATCAATAACAGGTGGACCGTATTATAAGCTTCCTCATAACTGGAGTTCTTAGGAACAAATTGACATCTTCCTGAAAAGGTTTTAAGATTTTCATTTAATCCTTTTTATAGTGGTGACCATCAATCTATCTTAATGTTTATTGGAGAGAAAATAATTGTCTTTTCTTTTTGGCGATGGTATTTCATTATATGCAGTAGGATAAATAACTACAGTTCAAAGCAAAATGAGATGAAAATGTCCCTGTGTTTTTTCCCTGGGCTTCTTTTCTTCTTTTTTAATTCCACGATAAAAAATTATAATTAAATTAAGCTTGATTCTTATTTAAATGCGCATCTTAAAGTGAAAGCAGAGAAATTACTTTCGTTTTCAAAGTTGTTATATCCCAATTGATCTTCCACACATTGGCATTATTATCTGATTCTGAAGATATATGCATTTATTAAAAGCTGGAGCCATCTGTCTTAATTCTATGTAATTTCATTACATATTCATCATTTATCTAGTCTGAGTATGTGACATGAGACCCTACTGACTAGCAATTCTATACTTATTATCACTTCACACTGTGTTTGGATGGACACAAGGCTGTCGACTTCCATTAATCTACTTTTGATGTAAAAATCATCATCTTGGGATAAGACTCAGAGCTCCTGCATAATCAGGCCACACTGCTACGTAAATGTAGAGACACCAGCATTTTTACAGAAGAGCCTGCAGCATTTTTTCCTGCTTGTCTTTCACAGTATGCAGATGTCACCCTGCAGATGCATCTGAGGAATGGAAGTATAAATCTCAGCAGATTGGCACACCTGGGTATGCAGGCACACACTGCCCGGAGGTTACTGTGACCCTGCCAAGTGTGACTCTCATGAATGTGGAGATGGGCAGGAGTTAATGGATGCAAGGAGAGGTTTTCTTACTTCAGTCACAGTTGCTGGAAGGTCCAACATAATTACAGAGTAGGGGCTGCATCAACCCACTGCAAAGCTAAAGGTATTTAACTTCAGCCTGTCAGAGTAACTTGAAACTGCTTGTTCATTTCAGAATGGATTTTGGAGAAGCTGTTGTCTGTGTGAAACTATTTTGAAAGCTTGATAGTGTAACCAGCCATCTCTCCAGAAAAGTGATCACAACACCAAGCATGACAGAGTTCCAGAGGTGTTTGGAAGATACTCTCAGGCACATGGTATAACTCGGGGATGGTCCTGTGAGGGGAGCTAGACTTGATGATTCTTGTGGATCCTTCCAACATATATTCTGTGATTCTGTGATCTTATCAGCCTCTCTGATTGCATAATTCAGCCATTCCTTTTGCTCCATGTGTGCTTCAAAGGGGAGAGACCCTGGGGAGAGAAAGGCTGTGAGACAGGTTCTCCCTGCACAAGCAGCTGGGACCAGATGACAGCCTGGACTCTGAATGCTTTCCCTGTTCATCTACTGCATTGAAACAAAGATAATAGAGATAACAAAAGATGATCCATTATTCATGCGGACCTGAACTCAGATTTTGAAAATTAGGTAAAGTGATGGTAACAACTGCACAGACAATTATTTGTCTACTTCACATGAATTTACTTTGATTGTATCCAATTCCAGGTTGCCAAGTCTTTTTGTGAATGTTTTAGTGAATGAGGCAAGAGTACATGTTTAAGCCTATGGCTACTGCAGAATACTTAAATGAGTGGAATTTCATCTTTTGAACATGAATATTCACACTGGAAATGTCATTTTAACAAGAGTCAGGCTCATCCTATCTTGAAACACAAAGATAGGCTGTGATTTGTCTGTCAAAAGGATATATATCAAAACATGTCTCAAACTGCACATTAAGCACACTTGAAATTTATGAAGCATCGATGGGGATGGTAAGAGACAGGATTTTATTCCCAAGGGCTAACTATCGGCTCTGCTGCTTTTCAGAAATTGGTTTTCATTGCTGTTTTCCCATCAGTTAAATGGGGATGAGAGCGCTCACCTTCATCTGTGAATTGCTCTGATCTCTACCAGGCAAAAAAAGTTCTATATCACAAATCAACACTGGTAACAGTCAGCTCAGTTACACAAGTGACAAGGACTGATTAACTCACAAGCAGAAAAAAAAGGGCTGCAGTTGACAAATGCACCTTGTCACTGACCAGAGGTCTGCTTGAATAGTTCAGTGCACTGAGGCAGAGCGTAAATTCCCAGGGCAGCTGTTGAATCCACTGGGCAGATACTTGCAGTGACTGGCATTCTCATTCTGCTGGGTCCAGGGATTCACACAGAGAAGGAGAGTGCACAAGTTCACATGTGGTAAATTCACACCCCACTTGATGGAGCCTCACCATCTATCTTCATGCAGACAGATTTCATGCTGACGCTTCTTACTCAAAAGAATCAGAGATTCATCGAATATTTTGAGTTGAAAGGGACCCATCAGGATCATCAAAGTCCAACTCCTGGCCCTGTGCAGGACAGCCCCAAGAGTCACACCATATGCCTGGGAGTATTGTCCAAACGTTTTTTGAATTTTTTCAAATTTTGTGACCACTGCCCTGGGGAGCCTGTTCCAGTGCCCAACCACCCTCTAAGTGAAGAGCCTTTTCCTGATATTCAGTCTAAACCTGCCCTGGCACAAATTCAGGCCATTCTTTCAGATTCTGCCACTGGTCACCACAGAGGACAGATCAGTGCCTGCCTCTCTGCTTCCACTCCTTCCAAGGAGGCACAATACATTTAAATATGTGGAAAATCTGGTAAAATCTATATTATGCTGAGAACAGTGACAGAGCCTGCTCTAAAACCGCAGTGTGGGGAGGCATGACAGCTCTCTGAAAGCTTTAGGTCAGCAGTGAAAACAAAATCTCATCATCACCTATGCTAAGTTGGTTGGATGTGGTGGGATGTGGCATGACTAGATACGTACAGGTATGAGGTGTTTGATCCCAGAGCTCAGTCAGGGTAGACAGTACTACAGGGTGAAAACCATCACCATGCCCAAAGCAAATGGGCTGTTTGTGTGGAAAGCAATGTGGGGCAGCTTATAGTCCTCAAGGTAGCTCTGAGCCAGCTAATACATGTGCACAGGGTGCAGGGGCTCAGGGCTCACTAGATCTACAGCAGCACTGCCAAGAGACCTCAGCTTTGCATTCAGCTCTGGCAACAGAGCAGACGATGCTGGCTTGGGGCTTCTCAGCACCACAACACACTGTGCAGTCCACAAATGCTGCAAATCACTTGGATGCCTTGGATGGGTAAGAGTTTTCTCACCCACAATCTTTCTAAAACCAGCTTCCTGACCACTGAAAGCCATTAAGCACTCCATTACATCACAAATTAACTGTAACAGTGTGTTCAAGTGCTAGTTTGGATAACTAAAGTACTTTTACTTTCCTTTCTGTATAGGGAAATTGTTCCTTTCTGTATTTTCCCAGTCTTACACAGTTCCACTGAATGGTCCTGTTCTGCCAAATAATGGTTGCCTTTACCTCAGCTCTTTTGCGAAATTTTCATGACTGATCAAATTCTCCTCTGGTTAAGACGAGTTTCAGTGTTTTTGCAAAATACATTGCAGTTCTGACTTTGCATAGAGCATATTCTAACCATTAAATTATTTAACTAAAAGATATGGTTCACTTTAGTTTAGCCCACTTGTGCCCATGAATATAAACTGCCTTTTAAATGTTATTCATTTACCAAAGTCATGGATCCTGGCAATGAGCCATCCTTTAACTGTAACATTTAGACGTGTTGGTTAGAATTAGGAAGGGAACATGTGCCAAGCACCATCAGAAAGTTGGTAATTTGTAATTGTGACTGCTAGTGCTCATCTTCAATTTAATTGCAATCCAAAGATTTCTTTTTCCCCTTCACCAAGCGCTCCTGTTAGTTCTGATAATTATAGTGAATATTTCCCAAAAATTAAGCCACCTACACAAATCTGTGCCCAAAATAAGTGCTGCAAGCAAAATATAACATCTCCCTGTCCCTTCATGGGTATCTGTGTCGTCACTAGATTTATGTTCTAATGCTACATTATTACCTATTACCATAGTTGTTAAAACCTTACTTTTCATGCTAATGAAAATGATGAAAGACAGGGGGTTTGACATAAATACTGTAATAAGAACCATATTAATGTGACAGACGATTGCTCCTCTGTGACAGACTATGAAATCCTGTGCAAGAGTTACAGAAGGTTCATTTACATGTCTGCTCATCTATCTCTCCCTACAGAGAAGCAACGGACTCATGCTCAATATTGGAATGGGATGAGAATCAGAAGATGGCTTAAAGGCACAAATGGTCATCCTAAAAAGAAATGCCTCCCAAGGCATATTCTTCCTAAGTGACCATAAGCATAAAATGTCAATTACAGGATCTAAGATCAGATTCCTAACACCTCTTTTCAGGCATCTAATTATTAATTTTGCCTCCAGGCAAAACTTCCAAAATTTAAGACAGAAGCAGCACTACTAGCAAAACAGTATTTGTGCTCCTAAGACACATCCTTCTGTTTTGAATCTGCAGTATTTTTTGTTCACTAAATTTGGCACAAGTGTTGTCATCTTCCAGATGTGTTATTCCACCCCAATTCTCTCCACAACTCTCCTAGTAATTTTCATAAATTACATGTGTGCTCTACTTCTGAGAAATAAGTCCTGACCATCCTCAAAGAGAGACCTGTGTAATAGGCAAAAAAGGAGCCAAGACAGTCTTATATTCTCAAGCACAGATGATCAGGAAAAGGGCACTGAAAGGCAAAGAGCAACCACCTATTCACCATCTGCCTTTTGGAGTACTCTGTGTAGTCACAGAAGACATAGAAATACCATCATGTCACACACCAACCTTTTTGCTGATCACACTCAAGATTTTTGTCAATTGTGACCCCACTGATTTAAGCCCAACCACTGACTTGGATTAGAAGATCATAATTTTACTCCATCTCACAGTGCTACCTGATCTGCTAATGTCACAGTAACTGAGACAGTGCATGACTAGTGCTAGAGGCAGACTACTCCATCATGAGACAACAATTCTCCCTACCTCTTCTTACAAAAAAACCTCCAAAACAACAACAACAAACGAACAACCCCCCCCAAAATAACAAAAAAACCCAACAAAACAAAAAACAAATAAAAGCCTCTAAAAACCCACAACAACAGCAACAAAAATGCAACACCCCACAAATTAAAAACAATAATAAATACAGACTTGTTTCTATTTTCTCTCTACCAGTAAAACATTTTAGCTACAGAAATATTTATTTTCCTTTTAGAGTCTCTCTCCTTGCAAAGAGAAAGAAAATAGCAATCACATAGATAATTTATTATTAAAACTCTAATTTACTGATAACATGCAGACAAAGATTGCTTTCGCCATTTTAACAAAGTAAACACAGTATCTCTTAGAGGGACTCTCTGAAGGTTCCTTGTCTTTTCCCATCTTTGCTGTCTCTATCCCCTCCTGCTTTACTTCGATTACCTTTCTCTAAACTTGGCTATATTAGCATACTTTTCTGCACTTCAAATGTTCATGTGTTTATTCTTTGGTCCGCCTTGAGCAGGTGGTGAGGACTGATTTCTAATTTGTCTTGAAAGGTGAATTTATTATTTTCCTCAGTGAGGAAAGTAACTAGAAAAAGAAAAAAAAAAAAAAGGAAAAAAAAAAGATGTTCTCTCTCATCTGTTTCTTATCCTTGAAAAACCAAATGAAGTGAAATTTCTGAGGCTGCTTGTGGCATCACCTTTCACTCTACAGTTTAGCACATTTTACTTTAGCAGCAGTTCAAAAGTTCACTATCCTACATCTGATGCCTTCTGCTCGCTACAAATGTCTACAGTACAGCAAGTTAAAAACATTAAAATGTTATAGCACACAGGAACACCCAGATCCCATAAAGTCCATACTAGCATGCTTAAGCTGAAAGACCATCACACAAAATTCCCACATACCCATTTGCTGTGTAACACATGATCAGTTAAAGTTGAAGTTTAAGCCTTTCTGGTTTTCATCTGCTGTCACCAAATAAGTTTGTATTTTTAATATTTCCTCTGCAGAGTGCCAGGTCTGAAATTTTAATGTTTATGAAAAGGGGCAGAGGCAAAATATTTAGCAATACACTAGTATGTTCTGAGGTACTAGCAAAACCCTCAAAGTCTGTCACTGGGGTTATGAGATGCAATACATACTGTATCCTTCCAGTGCTCTGAGAGCAAGCACCGAGACACAGAAACTGGCCCCAAGACCGTCAGAAAAAGAGGTTTTTTCTAGTACGGCTTATTAGCACTATTTGCACGAAATCAGATAGGTAGGAAAGCCTAACACTAAGGGCCTGCTCTTTACTCCAAGTATGTAGCAACCGTGTCATGACTGAGCTACAATTACAGGAATCTGAGTGCTCAAGGTCACAGAGAACATCCTCACATATTGGTCACTCAGCTCATTCTCCAGTGCTTAACCCATCAGGTCATGTGCCTTACAATAGGAGTCACGTTGCCTATGTTAAATATTGTATTTGTATGGCACCTTTCCTTCTAGTCTATTATTTTTTGAGTACAGAATATACTGTCTTTCATGTCATGTGCTTCTCTTCTCTATGGGACGCTGCAAAGTCAGCAAGCGTTGATAAAGCTGTGAAGTAAGGACCTTTGCATGACTGCAGGGTTAGTGTGGGACTCCTGACTCTTGTGCACTGGGGAACAGAGACCTGACAATGATTTATTTGTCAGTGCACTACACTGACAGCCAAATCAGCCAGAGAGCAAGTAAGAAATAAAAGGGCAGAGGGAAAATATTTGGGTTTGAAATTGTTCTGAAAATTTCTCATAAAAAAAATCAATTACAAACCAAAAAAAAACGTTGTGTATGTCTAAGGCTATGTACACTGGCCTACAGCAAGGAGCAAAGTCATTTATCTTCAAGGCAGTGATCACAGACAAAAACAGGAATGCCCTTATTTTCCCCCCACTTGAAAATCCTAAGCAAATTGAGTTGCTAATTTGATTTCACAACTTTCAAGAAACCACTTAAATTACTGGTCCTATAGGTTTGTGATACCAATTTTCAAACTGCTTCCAAGGCTCCTTCTCAGTCAAGTTCTCAGTTGTGAATTTAATATTGCAACTGGAAAAAAAAAAAAACCAACAACAAACAAACCAGTTCAAAAATAGCTTTAGAAAATAGCAGAGAGGAGGGATGCTGCTTGTGAAAAGCAGAAGCCACAGCAGACTAAGGCTCAACTCCTCTGAAAAATTAAGCAAATCACTTTCTCAGTTTTCAACCACTCTGGGTTGGTACTGACTGCATGCTCTTTCAGACATGGATCTGACTCTCTGCTTATACAGATGGGGAAATAATGGCTTCTAGCATCCTTTGGAAAACTAGAAATAATAAAAAAGCTTGTCTTAGTGAGGGAAGCAACCCAGACAATTTGACTGGTTGCACCCTCCACCTCTAAATGTCTTTTCAATGATTTCAGTCTCATCACTGAACCAAGCATGGTGAAAGGACATTTCTTCTCTAGTCAGCACGTTGCACATCTCTGCCAAACACCTTAACCCCTGCTAGCTCCTTACATTTGATCTGGAGCTCTTCAGAAGGAAACAGAACTAGGAGTAGTGATTTTCCCATTTTTAAACCAAAATATTAAACTAGCATAGTATTATTTCTGAAAAAATAATAATACTTACTAGGAGCCTGACATTATTTATCTTATAAAAATGGTCTTAATTTTCAATCAAAAGACATATAATGTGTAAATAATTGCAGCAGTTATATTTTTCATTATCACTTCTTCTTAAGCTACAATTTCAAACATCAACAGACATGACTCAGTGTTTATCTTTCGAAAACACAGGAGCTAAAGCCAGAAATGACCCATGCAAGAACCTTAAAGAATGATTTTCCCTGAAAAATGGTCACATAAAATCAAGATCTTATTCAACAGATTGGTTCACCTCATGTATTCAGACACACCTTCTCATTTTCTTATGAAAAACTGACTTTTTATCACGATTCTCTTACAACTATTGGCACAGATCCCCAGGAATGAACAATCTATTCTTTCCCAGAATCACATGAATCCCTTGTATTTTTCTATCCATTCCTGTGCTGCCAACTATAATTATTCCAAAATTATAAGTTAGGCTGTAAAATTAAGGAACTTGCTTTAAAAAAAAAAAAAAAGAAAAGAAAAGAAAAAAATAAATCAAGGGGACAAGAAAAGAAAGAAGTAAAGAATTAAAGCCCTTCTTTCTTACCTTTTTTTTTATGTTCAGTATAAGGTCATTTCCAAGCATCTCTTTGGGGGCTACAGACTTTGTTGACTTGATTCAGAAAGACAAGATCACAGGGAAAAAAATTACTGCTGGAACCATGATAAATTCAGGAGAGAAGAGAACTCTGCTCAGAGCAGTACATTCCCGAAGAGGCCTGATCTGCTGATCCTGGAGCTATATTTAAGTGCAGCACTGAACAAGTAACTTTCAAGGCACAGACACATTTTGTGAAGGAAATCTGCTCCTATGATGTAACCTATGAAAATCAATGAGCTAAGATAGCTTCTCAAGGTAAAGGACTTGATCTGGTATTTCCCATCTACAAAATTTTCACCCCTAAATGATGGTGCAGAGACAATCAGGTCTGAGCTCAGCTTTCCACTGAAATGTAACGTCTAAAATAGCAGTCCAGGCACTATACACACAGAAGAAACAGCATCTCTTCAGGGTCAACTGGCTTTCAAGTGGCCTCTGAATATCTCCCTACTTTCTATGTGTGAGCAGCTGACCTGTGGAGAGAAAGCAAGGTGTGATGGCTTTGAGCCTCATTGCTTTATAATCGCAACTTATAGTAAAATCTGAAATCAACACAGCCAGGAGCTTACCTTTCATAGCAGATTTTTCTGTGAATAGAAATACTGTAAAATAAACCTTTTTTTTTTATGTGAAAATTGCTTATATAAAAGGTAAAATCACAATGTTCATATCCAGGTCATGACAGAATAATGTATTTTACGAAAACAGTTACAGTAAATTTTTACACCATAAAATGTTCTGCACATCAGACAGAACTGTAAGTTCCTTCCCTTTCATATTTTTGAACTTCAGTATAGAAGCTAAAAAGCAAGCAGTTTGAAAGATGTGGTGTTGATGGGACTCTGCTCATTCTAGAATTACACATTGTGCTATCGTAAGTCAGCTGGGAGACTAAAGAAACAGCTTTCAAGATGAAATTCCTTCAGCATGTTGGGGAATGTACAGTGTGGGATGTACAGTTCTTGTATCACTTTTTTTTTCTTTAAATAGCAAAGTGTTTGTAACACACACACACACACAGAAAAGCCCCAAGAGATGCAGAGCCTAGAAGAGCAATATGAAATAGTTTCTGTTCAAAGCATCAATGAGCAATTTCCGTCACCTTCACATAAAAATGGGAAAAGTGTAATCCCACTGAGTAGAAATATGGAAATACTTCCACTACTGATGAAATAACTGCAAGACTACTCTCTCCATACAGCAACAGATCTTTCAAATGATACCTCAGCATTTTAATTAAGCATAGCTAACCTACACGACTATTTACATTACATGGTACCTAAACTTTCCAACTGACAGTCAGATTGCCCAGTGCTGTCAGTGCAGAAAGATGGGGCATGAACTCTGGTCAATGTGTCCTCAAAATTGGAAAACTGGGAAAATTCCCAAAAGAGTGATTACTTGTCAGGATTTCTAGGTGGGCACTGCACCAGTCCAATCTTACAGCTAGCTACTGGACAAGCATAGAGGGTGTGAACATGGTCCTCATTTCTAATAATGAGTGCACTGTGGTGACCTGTCTCATTTGCTTCCAATGACTTGGATGGAGAAATAGAAACAGACTTCACAAAAACTCGGAATGTTAAAATCACTGTTAAATTATTCACTGCATCAGAGAAGATGTCTCAGAAGAAAATCTGTGAAAACTGTACTTTGGTTTGTAACCCCTTGTTATTGTAGGGTTAGGAGGAATTCTCCATCTTAACATATAATTAAACTTAATGGAAAATATTTAATTAAATTAAGAAACATGAGAAAATTCCCTCAGGCAACAAGATCCTTGATTACAGTGTTGCAGTAAGCCTAAACAAGAGTTAACATATTGTAGGGCACACAGGGCCAAAGCTTTTGGGCTATTTTTAACGTGTTGCAGAACACTGGTGATTAGAAATAGGAAATGTTAAATATACTCATGCTAGGTTCACATGGGGAATCTCATCAAGTAATAATTGAACAGCTTCCGTTACTACAGGGTGATACACACTCAGTTTTAGGAAAACACCAGCCTATGTCATTAGCATCTGGATTCAGACTTTGGGAGCTTGGAATTTCTGGATAGTAAAAACAGGGGAGCAGGCGTGCCATTTTTATGAACAAAATAGTTCCAAACAGAGCGTCCACTAGCTTCCTAACATTCAGGCACACCTCTTAACACTAAGAAAGTTCTAAATTTCAATTTTATGATCTCCTAAAATTTCTCATATATGTACATTAAAGGTAAAAATGCTTAATAACGGTGAGACGGAAAGGAAATTGTGAAGTATTTGTAAAGCAGTATAAGATTCAAAATCAGAAGGAGTTATTAAAGTATCCTTAAAAAAAATCTAAGCAATTATATTATAAACAGATGGATATATAACAAAGTCAATAGCAAACAGAAAATTTACATATAAAAAGGTCTGACCAAAAATTCCTGTAAGGCAACAGATTTACCCTTGGGTCAAGTGGGTAAGTTTTCCCTGATAAAAGCTGACATAGCTTCACTAACACTACTGCTTTCTGTCCTCAAGTCCTGTGGATTGCATACAGAGCTAATGACATTTCATCTTCACCATGTTACATGCTGAAATCACCTAGGAGCCACTAATTTCTGTGATGACTGAAAGCACCGTCACACCAAGTTAAAACACCCAACCCACCCAATAATATATCTGAAACCTAAGCAAAGCATTTCCAACGGCAAATATACATCTAGCACAGAGATAATCAGAGATATTTATCCCACTAAAAGACTGTACACACTAGTGCTCTACAAACTAGGAAAGTATTGCCAAGTAAAGCTATTGCTATGAATCCCTTGGTCTTTTAAGGGTAATCATTCATCTCTCATTTCACCAGAATTCTTCTTTCTCTGTCATTTCACAAGTAGTCATGAATCACCGCAACATCAAACAAACCCCCTACTGTACTAAAAGCAAAGATAATAAAAGGAAGAGCATTTTAATGAGACACATAATTATGCTGTACTGTAAAATTCCTGAACAGCTTCTTTTGACTTTTTTCATTTCCTCATCTTGCTCCTGTAATCTGTTTGAGGTTCGGGTTTGGTGGTTTGGTCTGCTTCCCTTAAACAGTCTGCTAGAAGAGACTCCCAGCTCTGGGAACTACCTTTTTCTGTACAGGAACCTATGTAGCACCACTTCTTCAGCATCAAGTGCTAAGGGCAGCTGAAGTGTGTGAATGCATCTGACTCAAATGGACAAATCTCCAAAATGATTAGTTCCTGTCAGTTCCTAGTGGATGGATAAACATGGATGAAGCATGGGGAATATCTGCATCTGAAGACAGAAAAGGTTTTGAGGTATTTTTGATAATCTAATCCTGTCTTCTCCTTTTAACACCTCCTTTTCTGGTTTTCCACCTACTTATTTCAGTTCTTCAATTGTGGTATGTAAATGAAAGAGATGTTAAAACGTCAAGGATACATTCAGGTTTTAAAATTACTTCACTTAAAAGCAGTAGAATGTGTTTGCAGGGGGAAAAGATATCTCTCATCTTTAAACAAGAATTTGCAATCACCAACTCTGGTTAAAACCTTATACTGAAGAGTTATCTGAATGTACAATAAGCAGGTACAATTATTTTATAACAATAAGAAGAGGGAAAATTAGATTTAAGGCCTGCCTTCAGCAAAAATATCCTAAAGTAGCACAATTTTCTGCAGAATTACAGTTGCAGCACAAGCTATGCTACTCAAAAGAGCATTTGGGTTCTTCACCTGGACAGATCCTGTACACTTCAATCTTTTGTCCTCATCCTATACAACACCCAAATAGGAGGAAAAGTATGAATGCCTCTTGAACTTGGGACATCATGGTACCAATATCACAGAATGTGCTGCAAAAGCCTGCTGGGTTTGAGCCTGCAGTAATACTTGAGTGACAAAACCACTTCACCTTCTGAAACTCTCTTCCAATTATAAAATCCCAGGAGCAAAAAAACTTTAGCAAGCCCATCAGGTGTATTAAGACTGTTTGGTATCTCCAGATCTTTCAAGTTTGTAGGATCTCAACAAAATGCATTGCACAAGCTGGCATTATTAAATCATCACTTTAAGTCATGCACTGTTAAAACATCACAGTTTGCATCCCCAAAGCTATGCAGTCCTCTGTCTAAATCAGGGGTGCTGTGTGTATTTCTAGGGTGCAGTCAGACTTCCCAGAGCGCAAGGTTTGGTGATGTGTAAAGAGAACCCACATCATTGACAGCTTTCCACAGCACAAACCTGAGTTTGCTGCCATCACTTTCGTGAGTCTTCTCTTTGACTAAGGTATTCTACCATCACATTTTGTACCTTTCAAAAGTTACAAAAAAGAAAAAAGCAGAGGGGGAAAAAAAAAAAGAGAAAGCAGCAGCACCTTTGTAAGAAAAGAGGTCTGTTCCTTGCCTCATAAAACCTTGGGCTTCTAAAATATTAACTTTACTTGACAGTATATTTCCAGTTTGTACAGCTTTAAGCTTAACTGTCTGTCAGAAAATTATATAAAGCTGATTGCCCCTGTCAGAGTCAGATATGGCTTTAGCTCTCAGACTTCCCAAAAATGATGCTGCTTATCCTTTAGAGATGGAAGTGATGTATTGCCAGTACAACCAGCATCTCATTATGGAGCCTGATGCAGTTAACGATGGTTTTGCACAACACTGCATTCATTTGGGAACACACTAACAGCCCAAAAAGGCAGTAACAGCCACCTGACACACAGGGAAGTGAACCTATGAGTGGTCTGCTTGGACCCATGGAAGGCGGGCAGGGGAGAGATTGCTGAAAGGTCCAGTTTGGCCAGACAACTGTCACTGTAAACCCAGAGCAGCTCCATCTGCTTAAATGGGGAGAATTCCTGGAGAGGGATCAGCTGAACCAAAGCAGATTCTCATGGTGACCGCCACACAAACCATGGCCTCTCCAAAAGCTAAGCCTAGAGAAGACCTCCACACATTGGCTAAAGCCATTTCTGTTCTGTGGCAGGATCAATTTGACAGAACATTTGTCTTTCAAGTAAAGTCAAGGCAATGCTTGAACATGTATATAAACAACACAAGGAGTGTGTCTCCTCCCTTTTTACTGTGTTCATCACTGTATTGGCAGCTCTTGGATACAGAAATAGTTCATACCTGGCCCTTCATTTTTTCCCCCATCCTCTTCACAAAAAAAGAGCAGAGCTCCTTATTCATCTATTTGGACCATTATGGTCCTGTTAACTCTCCTGCCTCTGAGTGTTTGTTTATATTCTCACAGAAAATTTGAATAATTTCTGTTTTCTCCAGCAGAGGAGCCCTATTCATATCATGAAGACAGAGACAAGAGGGGAAAAACAGCAAGAGAGGATCTAGAGTCTCATTTATGTGGAATTTTCCATTTGGTTCACCAAAACATACACCAAATGTTTCCATTCAAGTTCAAATTACATTTTTTTCCCCAGTGCAATTTCATTTAGGTCCTTTTGCACATACACATTTTGGCAGCCTTTAATTAAAGAACCATATCCTATGTTTCTACCTTGTCTCAAATATTAACTTATGTAGGCCCCACAAATTCAAAAGTCTTGGTAAAAAGCCAATTGAGGGACCTACATAAGCAGACTGATTAACTGCAGGACTGTTTAACTGATGAGTCTGTTTGGGGTTTTTTTTTGAGGTATGCCTTGTCAGAGGGACCATCACATATTAGAAGAGTCCCTTAAATAAACCAGTAAGTAATAAAAATTGCAACACTAATAACCATTCTATGAAAGTTTCTTCCTAGGAATAAAAATAACATTAGTTTTATTGCATGCTGTGTTTTTTAGCATAATTTTCCATCTTTGAATAATGACTTGGGTATAAACTAAAACTGATAACTTGCTACACTCAAGTTTTCACTCTCACAACTGCTGAGCTTTAAGATGTGTCTGCTGAAACCTGTATTTTGCATATGCCTCAGAAGAGCTGCAAAGTATTACTGTTCTGCTTCTAAGAGACTTAAAGTGCTCAAAAATGGTTAAGGTCCCCCAATGACAAGTGATACCACATGAATTCTCCACATGCTGGCAGAGCATCTGCTAAAGCCAATTAGGTCATTACTCAATTTCTCTCAATATTTTCTTTAAGATGAGAGAAAAAAAACAAACCTTTAATGTGTCCTGTATTATTCTAATAAAGCCAGTCCTTTTAGGAAATAAACCCAGTGAAATTAATGGAATGAGGCATGTCTACAAGACCTTTACATTAAAACAAGGATAAATAACATCAAGATGCCATGTATTTGTGAGAACGTCCTAGGCATTTCATCTCAAGACTATTCTACTCATTTTGAACAGGTTCTTGGACTCATTTTAGGCTGTATTTAATCCTGTAATTCCTAGTGCATTCTAGTGTAATAGCATTGAAACCATGATTGTTAACAGCATTTCATTTCCCCACCTTAATTTAGGTCTAAAAATAATAGTTTCAGAGCCTTAACAGCTCAAATATTTCCCCATTAGCAAAAAGCTAATTCTTGAGCTCATTCCAGGGGCAATTAAGTTGGAAAAGCAATTAAGGTTTCAGAAATGCCTGACAGTAGGAAAGGTTCAACCTAATATCCACGAGAACATGAAAACAAAACATATTTTAGGGTTATTAGAAGAATATGGCCTCAGACTGTGGCCAAGAGCTCACAAAAATCAGAGTTATTAATAGCCTTGCTGTGTGAAGCATGTTTCCACCTCAGGTGTCATGTAGGTCCTTGGAAAGCAAACTGTCAGCCCAATGTTGAATTAGCCTGTGCCACAAGGTCAGCTGAAGAAATCTCTTGCTTGAGAGCAGCCCTCTAAATGGGCTGTGCACCACCCAGACTGTCCATTTAGCTGCAGCTCTGCAGCCTGTACACGAGCTCCTATCCTTTTGCAACGCCACCCAACAGAGGTTCCCTTCTTCAAATGGCCTCGCTAATGGCAGAAGATTTTGGTCCTCAGTCTCACCATCATCATCAGCTAAGCTGCACCATGTTCAAATATTTGGGTTATGCCAGTTCCTCCCATGATTTCTTACTCAGATGTTCCTTCTCCACTAGTAGGATGAAAAAAAAAAAGGGGCAAGAAGAATGTAACAGAAATGAGTGGTTTTAATGTCAGAAATGTAAGCCATTTTCCAACAATAATCTGCATGAATCTAAGAGGTGGAGAGCAGAAATATGAGGATTAGTGAGAAAGTCCTTCGGCACTTCAAACAAAAGGAAATTTTTTTTTTCTAAATTTTCAAACACCTACATACAGAGTAATCGACCTTCAACCTTGTGTAAACTTCCTCACCAGTCAGCTTAAAGTAAATTTGAAGGCTGGATTCAGTTAAACCCTCTTTCCTTGAACCTTGCAGTCAGCCTGACCTTACAAGGTAAACTGAGATGGTCCTATGAATGAGCTTTCTTGCAAGGGTGTCAGTATTTTCCATTAGCAAGCAGACTAAGAAGCCAATGAAATATGCTCCTCTCAGCACTTTTGCCCTTTCACAGCAGGTTCCAGCCAGCCCCTGGAAGGGCAGATGCAAACAACAAATCGCAACCAGAAGGCAAGCAGTTTTAGATTTCAGTTGCAGTGGAACTTTTACAAAGCACAGGCTATGGTGTCATGTAAGACCAAGAACTCTTCATAATGAAGAGCTAACACATCAAAAATAGAAAGAAAAGAAGTGTATCCAAACCCAAATAGCTCAACAGTTCTTAAAAACCAAATGTGTATGGGAAGAGGAGAATATTTGCAAGAGGGGCGGTTGGAGTTGGTGGTTTGTTTGTCAACAAAAAAGCCACAAATCCAAAAACTCCTACTGTTTGTGTCAGTACTTGCTGGTGGTTCTCTCTGACCAGAACATCACCTGAGCCTACCAGCACTTTCCCTGTATGTCGCACTGTCATAATTTTCACATTGCTGATGCCATGGTTCCCTTGTTGGTTCCAAGACTGCTAAAAGCCTCTCCAGAACTGGGCAGTTATCATCTAAAAATAATCATCACCAGCATGCACCTGTGCATCGAGCCATGTTACAGCACACTGCAGAGAAGAGATGTGCCATCTGTGAACCCAGGCCAGTGTATGCCAGCTGAACCTCCAACACCACCGTAACTCCCTGTCCCGAAACATGACTCTTGGCACCCTGTACTGCAGAGTTTCCTTTGCAGCACTCATTAGAAACAGTATTTAAAAACAGAAGAAAAAAGCTCACAGCCTAGTTGATAGCATATAACAAATTAGCTGTGCTTTTAATCTTCTTGTTATATCTTTTCTAATTCAGAAATCTTTGCTCCTGGCACAGTTGCGCACAGATTTAAAACATTTAAACACTTTCGCATGCCGTCTCTCCTCATCTTGTTTTCAACTAAACTGCAGTTTTCTACACCTATCAGCCTCAGAAACACAATCAGCAGAAAGGCACCTGCATGCTCTCTACACAGGAACAGAGATGTCTGAACACCTCCTGGGTATGCATGGGTGACCAAGAAGCACAGATTTTGTTGTCACTTCTTGCTCAAGTCAAGTTCGATAGAAACGACTTGAATGAAGATGCCAGCCTGCTTGGCAAGGAGAATAAAATTGATGAATAATGATACATCTTCTGTGATAGCAATTTCATTCACTGAACAGATTTGACAGTACAGTGAGGTTATTATGCATTATTTTTAGTACTAGAAATCAATAGCACTATTGTCCTTTTCAGTTCAATTTGATTTAGATGAAGCTCAGTGTGCAGAGAATAATGAGAAACACTGCCTCACATTAAATGGAAACAGAAATCATGTTCTTAGCAGGGTGTGTTTTATGATAAGGTGATTGTTCTCTGAACAGCATCTTATTTCAATATTTTGGATGTTTAAATAAAGTGTGTGCTTGAGACAGATGGAAGTCTTCTAGGAATTACATTTCCCCAGCATAAAAATGACAAATTCTTCTGTGAAGAGAGCTACTGTCAACATGACTCTCAAGGGTCTGCTGCAGAGAAGATGGACAGTGAACTCATGAGGGAGGAAGACTCTACTGAAGAAAAACTGCATGACACGGGCATCTTTCCAAGTCTGAGTTTGAGTTTCTTGTTCTAACAAGGGCTGGAACCTCAGGCTTCCATCGTGGGAACAGATCCATCCCAGTCTATCCCAGTGCCTTATTTTCAGTGAAAAACTTTACAAAGCTGTCATTTTATTTTACTCAAAATGGATTTTTTTAATATATTCTTTTAAATGTCAACCATTTTTGCAAGGAAGAAAAACTATTTTCTCCTAATCAAGCGATGCAGCAGGACAAATTTTCCTTATAGAACTCTATCATAGGACTTCAGTTTTCATCTGTTGATGCAAGTAACTAGAAAGGTCACAGTTCCACCCTCCACAAAAACAAATGCAAGTTACCTCCTCTTCTCTGAACAAAACAGATACAGCCACTTTGTACTGTAACACTGGGTGACAAATTGCCCAATCATACCCTGCCTTTCCCAAGTGCCAGAAGACCTACTTGCCTCCTACTCAGGCTTTGTTTCTGCTATGTTTTGAGACTGGACCTGTGCTGCACAAAAATCTACTCTGCATGAAAAATAAATGAATGAGGTGCCTCCTGGTGATGATTACACCGATATAGCTCCTACTTCAATAAATACATTTATTAAATCAATTAAATGACAATAATAAATCTTCCCTGCTGTGCATTCCTTTAGAGCAGCAAATCATATCCCAACTTTTCCACCTGAGGTTTAAAAAGACTCAAGGGAGCCTAGCTGACACCTGAGGACATGTGGAAGAGTGGCAGCACATGCAATGCTTCTGGCAGAAGCTAGCTGAATGTGCACATCCTTCTGTGAGATACCATGCCACTTAAATGGGGCACACGCGACAGGATCCACCGACCTGCTCTGTCCACACGAACCTGTCAAGTAGCAAGAGGTGGCTCTAATCCACGAGCTCTGTCATACAGAGCATGTGGGGATTTCCACAAACTTTGAAAAAGATGGAAAACGAATAAAAACTGTGGCCAGAGTTACAACTCGGCTGGCACCTTGCATTCAGGGCTCACCTGGAAGCCATTCAGTGTGAGCTACAGCATTCCTTTCCATGTGTTAAAGAAGCAGACAATAAAGACCACTTGTGCCAGTAGATGGCACTCAGTTAATGACCTACACACCCTTAAGAGCCAGTTCTGCAGTATTCTGAACAATTTTGGCAGTAAATACAGAGTCTGCAGCTCTGTCTGCTCTGTAGAAGAGGCAGCTTTTTATTGACAGAAGACATCCAGCTCCATCCTTTGACTCTTGCTTCACACACAAGTCAAGTTCAGCTCCTCTCTCTATTGGCCCAAGATGTGCTGGTTGATGCACATCCTGTCCATCTGCAACCCACTACTAGGCACAGACAGGAGGATAATGCCCTTCTTACCAGCCACCCATCTCCTTACATCTTCATCTACAGTCCAGCACTGATGCAGGACCATATTGCATTGGAGACAAACAGAAGATTGGGCAGGTTGGACTTCAGGGAGAAGTACCGCAATTACTGTTCAAGGGAGAAGGTGGCAACATGCAGAATAGCTCCCTCCTAGACACAAAATATCTGAAGAAACTCTTGTTCTTAAGAACAAAGCAACACCCTGTTAATTTTGAATTACACATGGCCATCAGCCAATGCCAGTACATCCTGAAGAACTCAATCTCTCCTCTGCAGGAACCCAGGCCCTGCATACCAGCAATGCAACATCTTGGCAAGACACTTTGTTCCTGTACTGAGACATAAGCATGAACTACAAGAAGATCTCAGTTCTGTCACACAGATTCAGAACAAAACAGGTAACTGACACTTTTGAAAACATGACACAAAGACAGAGTTCTTCAGAAAAAGAAAAAAAAAATTAGATTTGCAGCAGTCATTCTCTTCAATACAATTTTCAGTCTTACTACAGGTTTTCTCATTCCGCACTCTATTGAAGGGCAACTTCATAGCAGTTTTAAGTCACAGAGACACTGTACTTAAAACATTCTTATATTCTTGCTGGCATAATCCTAATTAAGACCACTTCTTCCCTTCCAAGAGGCAGCCTTGACTATGGGCACCACTGGATGCCTTCAACAGAAGGCATTTCCTCTGAAAGCAGCACTCTTGTGTCACAGAATAGCAGACATCTCACTTGTTTGCTTACAACACCTTTCTCCTTTTGGTATAGAAAGTAGCAAACGATCCTCCTTTGCTTTGATCGCACTTTTCTATACTATGGTGCTTTAAATGACTTTCGTGTTAAGTATGTAGGACACGAGAAAAAAAAAATAAAAACAGAAGAATGAAAAAAGGCTCCTGAAAAATAGGACACCATGAGTGTCTCCACTAGAATGAATATAAACTAAACACCCAGAGGTAAGAGGGGGTGAAAAGGTTTCCACATGCTCGTGCCTTTTTGTTTATCCCAATAAATAGTCTCACTTTGATGTTCTGCCCAAACTGAGGTGCCCCATAACAGACTACAAGCAATATCCCATCAATTATGACAGCTAAGTTCTATTTTAAGGAATATTAACCACAAAACACAACTTGGGGCACAGAGAGATGAAATTCCAGGTCCATCATAAAAAGATGAAAAAATCTATTGATTTTTCAAGTTTGGAAAAAGCCAGCCCCCAACCAGAAAGCCCATTTTTCTCCATCAGAGACTGAAAACACATATTTCTGGTAGCTATAAAGCTTTCAAGTAATGAGGCTTCAGGCTGCATTACCAATCAAAATCCATTAAATGGTCTACTTAATATAGCATAAAAAATGCATAAGCATTCAAATGAAGTTTAACAAAAATCTAACCCACTTGGAGTTACTGAAATTCTGCTAAGGCTTTAATAGAGCTTGAACTAATTCAATCCAAGTAGGTGAAAAGCTACAAACACTGTTGTTTAGAGCAGTACTGAAAAACTTTTTCCATTAGACAGCAGGTGCCTATTTGAATTTTCCACTTCTGTGAATGTATGATTTATGGTTGGAGTGACAGATTCAAAATCTGGCCTGGAGAGTGACTGCTGTACACAAATTCCATTTTGTGGAAATAACTTCAAATTTTAAGCACTGGCAAAGGCTCTCCCCATCCCCCTCCCCTCAGTCTGCCTTCTGTGCATGTGTAAAATGCCCTCTAATGAGCACAGATTAGATCACAAGCTGAGCATGTCAACAGGAAAATTGTTGTGAAAAGGCAAATGTCTAAGACAGAAAAAGGAGGCAAGTCTATACGGTGCAAAATCTTATCCTTCTTCCCTGCTCCACACTAGTTTTAGTACTGTTTCTACTTTTGGGTGCCATAATGCAAGAAAGCTAGTCAGCAATATCAAGCAATCCAAAATAAGTTATTAAAATTGAGAAGATTTGGAAAACTTTCACAGAAAATACACACGACGTGCCACTGTCAGTGAAATAATCTCCACAAGTATTTAAGTGAAAAGCTATTTTCTCACATGCATTTTTCCATAATCATAAAATGTGATGATCCAAAAATTCACTGTTTTTACATACAAAAGCGAGCTCATTAAAAAAAATATATACATATAAAAAAAAGTCTGTGTTATAAGTTACTTCTCTTGAATTTTGAAGACGGCAAAAAATACCTGCAGGACGAAGAAATATAGCAAGAGATGTTTATTGCAGTGCTGGTTACCCATTTCCAGCACTGGGTGCACCTCTGAATCATACAAAGAGCACCCTGTTGTTTGAAAACCGTTGTTTTTTTTTTTTTTTTTGTACCCTTCGATATCAGCTGTTGAATATTCATTCATTGTCCGATTGTTGCCTTAAAAGGTAATTTCCCTGCTTTGGAGGTGGGGGTTACCTTTTGGCTGGTTGGAACATATCTCCCCTGGGCTCGTACAGGGGGGTCTTGCATCATCCCCACGTTGCAAGGCATGCGGGGTCTCTCTGTGTATCCACATGGCACAGAGGAATACATTTTTATTTATAATTTGTTCCCTGTTCCCAGCCGCTAAACATTGCATGGTGTTAGGTCCAGACAGGACCCTTCACCTTACAGCTTCCACAGTATGCCTACAAGTTAGTAAATATACAGAAATAGTTCTTTTGTTAGTACCCTCTGTTTATTTTAATTTGCTTGGAATAAAACTGGTTCCTCTACTTATCACAATTGGTGGAGATACATACCCAGTCCCTAGCCAAGGGGGCAGTAACGGGGAGACGTCTCCGGTCCCGATGAACGGGGGGGGGGGGGGGGGGGGGTGGGGGGGTGGCGGTAATGGAGAGAAGTCTCCAGTCCCCAGCAAAGGAAAAGTAGTTATAAGAATAATACCATGTTTTAGCCATCAGAAAAAAAGTGGTCCTTGCTATTTCTGGTAGCTCCACAATACCTAAGTCTCTCAAAAACACAAAGAACTGAGGAGGTGTAAATAGCTAAGTGCAAGAGGTAATCAAGGCCTAAATAACCGGAGCGCAAGAACAAAGAGCAATGCCAAGGGGCAGTGCCAGAAAACATTAATAAAGAGCAATACTGAAAAGCGGTGGCACCACAAAAAACAAAATGTGACAACAAAAATTAGAGCATTAAAAAATAGGTGCATGACAAAAGGTCATATAACCCTGAGAAGAATACGAGCACTACCTACTGAATGAAAGCTGTGAAATTTGTTTCCAGTCTCTGTAACAAACAATGAAAAAAATAATAACTAAAAGAAAAAAAACACAAAATAAAGCATCAGAGGGCAAGACCGGATTAGCCTCTATACTTGCCACAAGAAGATATCTCTATCCTGCTGTCGGCAGCAATCCGATAGGCATGTAAAGTGGAAGTATATGTTATACTGGACCTCTGATTGCCTTAATTATATTCCTGCTAGTAGTCATTGCCAATGATCACTGCCAAAAGTGTTATCAAGACATGTACTATGAAACAAGTGTAGTAACTACCTCTAATAGAAAGTAATAAGCTCCTGATAAAAACAAATTGAAGTTTTTCTTGTTGTATATTGTCTCTAAATTGTTGGGTTTATCCTGTTTAATTCCATGTTTCATGAGATTAATTTCTAGAAATGCAACTAACTACCATATCTGTGAATCAAAAAACCGTCACAAGAAGAAGTACAAGAGCCCAAAAGACCATGATCCTGCATTCGGCTCCCGAGCAAACTAAAGACATAGAGAAAAGCACAGAAATGACCACTCGAATGACAACAAGCCCAAAAGATCAGAAAAGATATAACATAAAAAGCTTGTAATAAAACCGTAAATAAAAAGAAAAAGGGGGAAATTGTGATAAGTAGAGGAACCGGTTTTATTCCAAGCAAATTAAAATAAACAGAGGGTACTAATAAAAGAACTATTTCTGTATATTTACTAACTTATAGGCGTACCGTGGAAGCTGTAAGGTGAAGGGTCCCGCCTGGACCTAACACCAGGGAATCTTTTGCGGCTGTGAACAGGGAACAAATTATAAATAAAAATGTATTCCTCTGTGCCATGTGGATACACAGAGAGACTCCGCATGCCTTGCAACGTGGGGATGATGCAAGACCCCCCTGTACGAGCCCAGGGGAGATATGTTCCAACCAGCCAAAAGGTAACCCCCACCTCCAAAGCAGGGAAATTACCTTTTAAGGCAACAAACGGACAATGAATGAATATTCAACAGCTGATATCAAAGGGTACAAAAAAGTGCGGTTTTATACAACAGAGTGCTCTTTGTATGATTCAGAGGTGCACCCAGTGCTGGAAATGGGTAACCAGCACTGCAATAAACATCTCTTGCTATATTTCTTTGTCCTGCAGGTATTTTTTGCCGTTTTCAAAATTCAAGAGAAGAAGTAACTTATAACAGTCTGCAGCTGCTCATAAGCACACAAGTGCTTGAGCATACAGAAAAAGACAAATATTAATAGAACATCACTATAAATCTTTGTAGTGGTCCATGCTGCTGTTGAAAATACAAAGAACTAGCAAATACAATAAGAATCGTTTCTGGTGTTCAAACAAGAACTTTGGATTTCAATGCCCATTTCTGGGTAAGCTACTGCTTTCTCCTGTGTAGCTGGGTTGCTCTGTCTTTGAGGTATATGATAGGGCAGGGACTTTGCACACACAAGAGAACACAAAACACAGGTATTTTTAAAACTGCTTTTACAGCTGTGAAAGTTGAAATGCTGTACACTCAGTCACTACAGAAGTGGTCAGTCAAACCTCAAACTCTGGAGCAGTTTCAACCTTATTTTCTCTGAGAGTTGCTTTTCACCTCTTACTTGTTATCGATTTTGAGTGACCTTAGTGTCCATTTGTGAAAGAGCAATGATGCCTCTCATCCCACATCCATTTGAAATGGCTGATATCAGCAGGCTTATACAACTGTAAAACAGATACATGGCTGTGCACTTTTTTTTTTTTGTGGATTTGTGCATTCAACCAGGTGGCTTTTCATGGCTTCATAATGCCAGTCTCAAAACTTCTTTGGGATTGTCTGTCGAGATACCTATGCTAGAAAGCAGAGTAAGTTGTATAGACCTCTGGGCAGTGTCAGAGTGATTAACAGTATATGGGTGGAGTAGACAGCTGTTACTGAGAAAATGGATCTTGTTGGTAAAGCTGACTGCATCCAGGTTTTGGGATCCCCTTAGCCATCACTAAGACATAATATACTTTTGTCCTTTCATAGCATCATCTCCTGCCTTCCGTTGCCAAGCAGTACCCACTCTCCCCCCCTTCCCTCCATTTTCCAAACAGCACCACGCTGAGAAGGGCTGTTCGGCCACCCACAGGTGGCCCATCTACCCTGCTGTGGCAGCAGCAGTACAACTTTAGTCAAGCAGCTCCAGGAGAAGCAATCTGAGGTTTGTCATGGCTTAACACCAGCTGGCAAGTAAGCACCGTGCTTGCTCACTCTGCCCCACACACACTGCCAATGGGGAGGAGAACCGGAAAGAAAAGGTAAATCTCATGGGTTGAGATAAGAACAATTTAATGATTGAAATAAAATATTATACTAAACATCATGATCATACCGCACTAATAATACTACATTATAATAATAATAATAGTTTTAATGATAAAGAGAGGGAGAGTAACAGAACCTGAGCAAAACAAGTGATGCACAATACAGTTTCTGACTGCCAGCTGCCCAATGCCCAGCCTGTCACCACACAGTGATCAGTACCTTCCAAGTAATTCCCCCAGCTTATACACTGAACCTGAGATTCTATGGTGTGGAATATCCCTTTGGCTTGTTCAGGTCACCTGTCCTGGCAGTGGTCCCTCACATCTTCCTGTGCACCCGCTCTCGGGCAGAGGATGGGATACTGTAAAGTCCTTGACCTAGGGTAAGCACTACTCAACAGCAACTAAAAAATCAGTGTGTTATCAACATGATTCTCATTCTAAATCCAAAATAGAGAACTGTACTAGCTACTACGAAGAAAATTAACTCTGTCCCAGCTGAAACCAGGACAGGGCTCCAGGCAATGTCTCCCATAAATTGTCTTCTGACACTCTGCCTATAATGGAAGCAATATATAGGAGGGATACCCTATTTTAGGTTGCTTGTACGAGCACAATGAACCTTGCCCCACTGCACAGTTTCTGTACATCATATGGTACAGATATGCTTTTTCCTCTTAGTAGGTCAGGCCAAAAGACTTGGATAGTAAGTTGGTCTCAGAAACCACTGACTTGCAATCTTCTTCATTGAAGGTTATTCGTACCCACTGAATGCAACGTCCACGCTGCAAAATTTGTCAGATGATCCTCTTATGTTGACTTTTTAAAATGAGTTTTCTTGAAGAGGATGAACAAGCAAAGAGGCACTTAAATTAGCACATCACTGAGCTAATATACTGCAATTTCACCAAGCCAATTAAAGAAAGAACAATGTGGTGATGACACTAAGGTCATGAGTAAGATCAAATCAATAAATCAAGAAGTTCAAGTGATTAAATCATCAACAGATCAGAGTAAAATCAAGCAACATATATTACAGTAAATGTAAACTTTTTTGTTCAAACCTTCCTCTGGAAGAGGGCACAAAAATATTTTTTCTAATTTGAGGCCTAACCCCACTTTTGGCAGTAAGTGGACTCACCTGATTGAGGAAAAGTAGAGATGGATGCTTATGTCCTACAACATGACTTCAATGTTAGTTCTGGTCTAACATCCTTGCAAGCAGCTTTAAGCAAGCACCATAATATAGAAACTTTTCTGCCTCCTCTCATGTCCTGACCTGATTCCACGGGGTGTGCTGGAGTCCTGTATCCTGATGGACCCTGGCAAAGCCAGGAGAAATGTCTTGTTCCACTAAACTCACCTAGACAATTGGAAAGGACATCAGCGATAAAAGAAATGATTGTACTCTGAATTCTTGTACTTTGATTATCTCAGAGCAATTTCTCTCTCCCTTAACAACTGATTTGTTCGCATGCCCTGACAGCTGGCCTGCCAGAGCCTCACATATGACTACATTAGGATATAAATACTTTGGATAATATCTAGGAGGAGCTCTCTTTAATAGACTCCTCTTGCTGGGAGTTCCATAGGACTCCCTCTCAATCTCTCCTCTCTTCTTCACTAAGGGATGAAGATAGCTTTAGGGATACAGACTGCATCCATTTTTACCCCCTTCTGATTCATGGAATAGACTGTCCATCCTTTCCAATGAAAATGAACAAACATTCCTCAAGTAAAAAGTACCTCTGTATTAAGCTGTCACCATCCTCCATAGTTCGCTAGCAAAACAGTAACATTTCCACTTGTCCAAAGAAAAATGTAACTTTATGTAATTCATTGGTCTATTTCACTGTTAAGCATCTCTGACCGTGGATATTGTTCATATATCATGCATTTTGCATCAAATATGTTTGCTGATGCACAGACTGACACAGAATATGTACAGCTGTATCAGACACAGTCCCTCTAAAATGAACCATGCCAAAGAGACTAATGTCAGCCACTTTCTCCCAAGCATTCTGTAATACAAGCTAACTCCTCCAACCAGATAACCCCCCTGGAACCTGCAACTCTGTTTAGTTTCAGGTGCTGCATAGGTGCCTACATCTTACTTTATCACTTCTTCATTTAATTTCACTGCCACTGCAAGCCACTTAGGATACTTATTTTCTTCTTTGACAGCACAAAAAATAATTTCAAGTCATGCACAGAGTGAGTTTTGGGTAGCACTGCTTTTTAACCCAGTACAATCTATGACCAATTAGGTCACAGGAAACCATTTCAGCCAGTGAGCTGATACAAGGTGCCAGTCTCAGAAACACACACGTCACTCAGGCATTGCTTTGTTCCACCAGCACCTCAGTAGCACTGGGACCCTTAGGGTCCTGTAACCAGGAATGTGACAACAAATTATATTGAACACAGAAAGGAGTAGGTTCAGATGACACACAAAAATGAACCCACAGGATTTGAAGGGAGTCCAGCCAGCCACCAGCTATTGGACCACCTAGAAGGCACATGCAGTGATGGTTTGAACTGTAGTGACACTCCTCACTCTATACTTTTGTCTGGAACAGATCTCTGACATACCATTTTCTTTCAGTTTTCCAAACAAATGGTTATATAGCTTATGATTTGCCACAGAAGTAAAAGAAAAGCCTTGCTAGAGATGAAAGCTTCAATTTATCAATTTTACTCTTCATTTACCTATGCATCACTGACAATGATTTTCATTGCTTGCTTTTACAGGAGAGGTAACAAGAAACCTTGTAATCATTGCTCTACTCTGATATCACTGCACTGATACTACTGTACCACTGCTTAGTATGCATTGTCCCTCGGACCAACTTGAGCTACCAAGTCAGTACATCCATGAAACTCACTGGAAATCAAAAGGAACAGACATTTACAGCTATTTTCTTGTGATAAGAAAGTAAGAGGGACCCCAGGAGAGCATGTTGATGAATTGGGTGTTGGTCTGCCTTGTCATCCTGGTCCCCTTCATATACCCTGTGATTAATAAATAAGGTACAAAGCTGTTTGAAAGTAGTTTACAGAGAAACAATAGATTAGGTAAGACCTCAGGTTCATTATCTTGTGTCTGATAATGTCTAGTGACAAGATGCTCAGAGGAAAGTGAAGGAATACTACTGTAGACAAGTTTGACTAAACTTATATTCTCTTAAAACCCTCCTTCTTATTCCAGATAATTTATTTAACCTTGAAGCACAAGGTCAAGTAAGTCTTTCATGATTAATATTGCATTGCCCATAACATTTTCATTTTTAGGACTGCAAAATTCTGCTATTTTCCCAGCATTTTTTGCTAGTCTACAACAGCTTAAGGTTTGGTGTAGATCAGAATGCACTCTTTATTCCTAATGTAACTCACCCATTATTTGAGATAAGACTCTGCATTCACAATGGAAGCCACTATCTCAGACTACTTGTATTCTTAAGTCAATTTTTGAATAGCGTGCTGTTTCATGAATGAATTATCACATATAGACCTGCTAGTTGACGTATATTGTCTGTAATGCAGGCTTCGCTGTCTGCTACAAATATGATGCAAATTATCAACATTCCTGACTTCTGGATAAAAAATGAGGAATTAATCTGATGAATGTCAAGTTTGGTTCATGTCATGATGCTCTTGGTGACATGATCCATCATGAAAGATTAAACAAGAGGTATTCGTATGAAAGAGATTCATTTTAGTCAGCAATCACGATACAAATTCTTTCACTGAATAAATTTACTCCATCTGGGCTACAGTAGCTCTCTGTGATTGGATCTACTTGTTCTGGTCATGGTTGCATGTCCTGTTTCTGATCATATCACAACCAGCTGTGTAGATACCACACAGAGCCAATGCTATACACCTCCCATTGACTACAGAAATAACTGCCTTTCAGCAAATCAAACACAAGGCTGCAGATATTAACCCTGCAAGTATCCAGCAGAAGTGTTTTTTAATCTAAGGTGGGAGATGCTCATAAATAATTTACAAGGAGTTATGACTTTATATTATCTGAATAATATATCTGGGGGAAAGGACTAGAATCAGTGGTGTGGGCTATTCCCCTTTGAGATCCGTAATAAATTTCTTACATTATAAGCTGTGGTGAAAAATATTCTGGTTGTCACGCTTCATACACTGGAGGCATTCTAAGTGGTCTGCCACTGAGTCCCCATTGGATGATAACACTGTCCAGATTTCTCATCATTTCACACTTTCACTCCATAGCTGTGTGCTTGTTACAGCCTGCTGCTATAAAAATGATTTTTAATGGAAAAGATCTGACAGAAACTTTATGCTTTCTTGACAAAATTTTTATTGGGCTGAATACTGGAGAATTACCGACGTAGCTTTGGACAGACACCTGTGAGCTGAGGAATTGCTTTGGGAGGAGGGTGGGGAGGAAGCTTTTATTACTGTCCTGATATCCCTGAAATGAAATGCCTTCAGAGCAGAGGAAGGATCTTGGATTCTGCTATCAGAGATTGGTATGATCCCTTGAGGCTTATCAACACACTCGCATTATCAGGAAGAAGCAAAGTCACGTATTTTTTTCCCCAAAGTTAAACACACCCTCTGAAGTGTCATTCCTCTTTATCACCATAATACATAAACACACCCTAGTCTTGTAGTCATCGTCAGCTGATGCCTGCAAAGTCGGAAGTGGGAAGAGACTAAAGAGTCCTGAACACATGAGCCTATTCCCTGCCCTCTTCCTGAATGTGGGATTCAGGCCCATTGCACCTCCATGCCATCAGCAACCTGCAATGCCTTTACAGGGCTAAATCTCACACTGTAACTGTGCAAACTGAGGCCTAGCAGCACAAATTGTCCTAATTACTGACAGCCACGGTCACTCTTTCATATTTGTCCTCTCCCCATAGCAGCATGTCCTTGTACACTTCTTTGTGCTGACAGGACTCTCTCAGAGCACCAAATAAGAGAAAAGATAAAAAAAAATGGGGGAAAAAAAAAAGAAAACCAAACTCACAAGGCATTTTTTCAGCAGTAGGGTCATGGCAGCAGTTAGTTAATTTGGTTCAGCTGCAGTGAAACCAGAACCTGCCCTATGAAACCAGGAGAGTACAGAGGTGATTACCAGAAGCCAA
This sequence comes from Pyrocephalus nanus, assembly GCA_038380795.1. Lineage (NCBI taxonomy): Eukaryota > Metazoa > Chordata > Aves > Passeriformes > Tyrannidae > Pyrocephalus > Pyrocephalus nanus. The sequence goes on along the minus strand of CM076264.1, from coordinate 18,270,161 downwards.
GCTGTTTGGTCAGCCCAGATTTGGTGCCTCTGTGACAGATAGCTCAGGAAGGAGCTGCATACAGCTATCCATGATCTTGGCAGTACAGTATTAATCTGTTTCCCATCACCATCATGCTTAGGGCACGTGTGCAGAAGCTTCCTCCCTCTCCAAAACCTACTGGTCCAAACCCTTTGCTCAGGGCAGGTATCTAGGCCACCCTTCCTATTCAGTGCTGAGAAAAGAGCCATGACTGCCCAGCCTCTGAACAATGCCATGTAGCATTCTTCCACGAGGAGAAACCAGGACTGCTCTATGAACTCACAATTCCTACTGTCTTAGTAAGCAGCAACACCACAAAGCAAGTGAGTTTTATCACAGACAAACTTAGTAACAAACCTCAGGGAGTTAAACACATTAGTAATCATAGTCTGACCTTCAGAAGTTCTGAATAACTCCTGCAGACTTCTGAGAAGTAGGACATTTGTTTAGTTTCACCAGGAAAATGTTAATATTGAAGTTTAACACTCAGATGCAGCCTAAAGATGTTAGGTCTGGATTTATGGAAGTATTTAAGGGCTTAAAGATGCAGATGCAGACAGTAGCAGAATTTTGAAAAATGCCTAAGTACCTAATATTATGAACATCCTCTGAAAATCTGTCTAGCTAGATATCTGTATCTTGAAGTGCCTAATGCTGAAATGACCAAGGTTTGCAGTCCCCCAGAACTCTCTTATAAATACTGCTGGAAGTCTGGCCTTAAGGAGCCAATGACTTTTTAAAAGACTTAGAGAGTTTGGCTCAAATACTGAGCAGGATTTACATGTCTATAGGACATGTAGATACAGTCCTATCTTAAATCTAGTCCTTGGTATACATATTGCTGTTTCCCTGTCTTTTTATGGTTGTGCTTTTCTGTAGCTTATATTGTGTGGTATGAAAACACCAGTGCTACTTTGCTGGCATCTGTAAGCTGAAAAAAAAGATAAACATTAAAAAGAGCTTTTTGATAAAGCTAGATCAACAGTAATTTAAATTACATGCTTAATCAAAAGTACTGCATAAAGCAGCAGACTGTATAGAGGCCTCTTTGCTAAGTATATGTTGACCTAGTAGAAATCAGTATCTATTGAAAAAAGATTAATTAAAATCTGTAAGCAGAATTTATGACTGTGAGCTGTCCCTCAAGGGGCTCCTCAGTTGTTTGGAAAGTGTCATGCACCAGGAAAAATATTTCAGAAACTTCAGCTAAGAAATAAAGAGCATGCAGCTCCATCCCTTAATTCATAATACGACCTTTTGCCCTAAAGACTTCTAATGTATCTCCTAAGGCATGCAAAAACCCACAGTGCTCGCACTCAACACGATTGACTCAGCTTTGCAGGGTAAGGATAACACACAGTCATTTGATTCACTTTGTGCAGTTCAAATGGCAAGAGGACAGTAATTTAGCCAAAAAATTACTTAGTGAATATTAACACAGCTTTCCCCAAAAAACCACTCCACTAAAATCATTATTTCCCTCTTGTCTCATGAGCAATGGCACAAACCTGATTATCTCGCTTGCCTTACTGTGCTTTACAGCAACACAACATTGGCAGTTATTAGAGGCACTTCTCTATCAGTGGTAAAGCTTGCTCATTCCGTACCTACAAGTAAATGGGGGTCTGTTATTGCATTAAAGGACATTAAAAAGGAAATTGTCAACTGCACACTGCCCACTGAAAGAGCTAGGCACTGAGTATTTAAGGCTGGCTTTTCTTTCTCATAGTAGCACTAGCAGCTATGACAAAAACACACCATTTGCATTGTTTGGAATGAAACCCTGCTCACTGGAACAGCACTGGTAAAACAAAGAGATGCAACAGCATCTGATCATATCTGAAAGGCCTTTTCTCTGTATTAGTCTTGTTACAGGTACTCACTGGATGTCAAGCCCCTTTGCTATGAGTTAGTGGTGTGAGGTTTTATGGATACAAGCAGACCAGTCAGGCAGCAGCCACTTGGACACCTGTCACCAGGAGCCCAAAGTGGTGAAAGCCCAAGGCCCAGATTTACTTTCCTGACAGGCTGTGTCACAACAGTTGCTTCGTGGTGCCAGCATTTATATGTCACTGGCAGGTCTGTCTGGAAAACAAAAGCTGTATTTCATCACAAACACTCAGACACTGACATTGAGTTCTGTTCCACAAAAAGGAGGATATCAAGAACTTTCATGGAAAAATTGAGAGGCAGCATACAAGCTGAAAATGCTTTTCTAGAATAGCCAAAGAAGTTTCCCGGGATATGAAAGATGAAGAAGAAAAATACATAGGACTACAAATGCAGCTGAAAGCAGTCCTGCTGAATGCCCACAAGCTATTGAATCAGTCACTTTGCCCCCATCAGTGCTTAAGTATCCACTGTGTCCATGAAGAGGAAACCCAGCAAGACAGACTGCAATAAAGTTTTAAAAAAAAAACATTTAAGTTCCTGTTCCAAACTACAGTAAGAAGATCTTTATGCCTGGCAACAGTGGGCAGAAGAATGCAAACTAACTGGCTGTGCAGAAGGGCTTCCTTTCTCTTATTGACTCTGGTCAGAAATATATTTTGAATCTGAAGAAAACCTAGTTTTGAAAAAATTCGGATTCAGGGTCTCATCAACCCCTTGGATTTGAGAGAGGATTTTCTCCTCTTTTGAACACCAACTGGAACCCCTAAGGAACATCACTGAATAGACTTAAAGGCGGTCAGGAAGAGAAACCAAGGCTAACAAAAGTCTCAGCAGCAATATAAAAAGCAAAAGAACAGCAATTCAAGGGAATTTATGTTTTCATTTATTATCATAGTACCTTTCTCTACTCAGGGGGAGATTGAAAATAAATGACATGCTCAAGTGAAATCCTGAATGGCTCAGGTTTCTGTGTTGTGAATATAAAATCACATCTGCTTTAAAGTACTCTGGGATAACTAAAGCTTCAGATGAAATTCTGTTTTCGTTTTCTCATGAAGATCCTGCCGCAAGAGCAGCAGGATATACACTTTGGAGATGAGAGAAGACAGTTCTAGGATGATTTACTTTAAATCACTTGACTCACCCCTCACCAATCAGCCTGCAGCCAATCTACTGGCTGAGAATTTAGACCCATTAGAGAGTTCTATACTGTTAGGTTAAAGCTACAAAGCACCAAGCTGTACAACCCATGTCTTAATTCACAGATGGATTAAAAAATGTGTAAAAGTATGGAAGGAACTATATGGATTTAGACCAAGCATTCTAACCCAGGATACCATCCCTGACAATAGACATTACTGGTGATAAGGAATGTAGATGGGGCTATTCATCATGTTTAGGAGAGATTTCTCTTAATAATGGCCATGCACAGTTTAAAAAATCTCCTCAGGCAGAGGTCACATGGGGACTGCACTGTTTGCTGGCCACATAATGACAACAGATTTCTCTAGTGCCAGTTCCACAGTACCCTGAGGCAGCAAGCTGCATGCAGCTTAATTGTACCTGATGTAGAGAAAACTTTATTTTTACTTGTCATTTCTCTCCCCAGCTAGAGAGTCAATCAAATTAGTCTCTTCTCAGGCCATTCACTGTAGTATGGAGCCTTTTACCACCTGGTCAGTTGGGTTAATACCCTAATAGAAGTTATTTGTGCGTGTTTCACAGGTTAGAGCCAACCTCACCTGAATACCAGTCTCACTCTCGCCGAGTGAAAGGGCTGAGTGATGTGGAGGGGTGACCTTGAGCTATGGGCCAGCTCCTTTGTGGCTGAGGAAGAAGTTTGAGACAGCAGGGCATGGTGTGAAGGCAAAAAAAGATCTCACACTGATTTGCCATGGTACAGCTTCTGTATATTGTGGCCACACTATTGCAAATGTGATCTTTCTCCTTTACTGGTTGGCTGAGTCACTTATTACCCTGTTTATCCTTCAGAATAGCAACCCTTGCCCTTTCATGGCTCACAAATGCCCTGAAAGCCCCCCTGCTGTTGATCCAAGAGAGGTGAGTCACAAAAGCTGTCTAAGACAGGCTGAATTTGACGGCCCTGCAAGCCCTCTGCAAAAGCCATTTGCTGGGCAAGTTGACAGGTTTTCAGAGATAATGGCGATTAATGCAATGACAATTCATGTGTGTGTAATTGAGTCACCAGCTAACCAGTTTCATTTGCTGCTGCTGAACAACTACTTTCTAGAGTTGCCGAGTGTATTATGTTGTTTGAAGGTTTAGCACATGTCATCATGCCATGAACTCCTGGGTCACCGTTGTACTGTGATACGAAAAGCAGAAGCACAGAACAGCAAACACAGGCTTACAAATTCAGTCTGTAAATGCTCCCAGGAGAAATTAGCCCATACTGAGCTCTGGACTACTGAGACATGACAGCTACTGAGATCCTAAAAGACACCATTTGGGGGATCTGTGCCCTTCTGTCACAAACTGCTATGTGTGAAAACCACAGGAAGGATTAACAATCCTGTAAGCAACAAGCATTAGTAAACAAGGACTATACACTCCTTGGCTTGTGTCCAATAACCCTTGAAATCATGTTTAAAGGGATGGACATAAAAGAGACACTGTGCTCCTTAAGTCCCTGTAATTTCCAGGGGTAGTCTTGTCCCACAAAGCTTTTAACTTAAACTTCACAGGTAACTTCAAACACTTCCTCTCTGTGACTCTCTTCCACTCTCCCCTTTCTCCCTACCCCCCTCACCCTCCCCCAAAAAAACCCTCCTTAAAAGTTTATTTTCTTAACATATATGACTATTTTTTAAACACATCATAGTTTAAAACACACAGCACACCAGGGGGTCTAAATAGATGCAGAGAGAGCTAGTCAGGGCAGCCAGATGGGGAGGTGGGCTCACAGTAGGCTGGCAACACTCATGAGGTACACAGATTTTACTGACTTAGAATGAAAGGTCTGTCTAGTCACTCTACCATGATGCACAGCCAGCTATGCCAGGACGTAAGAATATAGGCTTTGGGCAAAAAAAAAGAATAAAACTTACCTATCCTCAGGACTGAAAACTGTTATTTTGAACCACTTTATTAATGAACCCAGAACACCCATGAAGAGTCAATGGTCTTTTTATTCCTACTATTCACAGGAGGAAGAAGCAGAAAATAGAGGGTGACAGCATAAATTAACTTTCACCTACCCCACACTGCAGCAGAAGGTTGCTTTCCTCAATGTCCATTTCAGAAGGCACCCACATGACCAACTGAGCTTACTGCCTCACTGTGACCCTGAGGTGCTGTGGCTGATTTAACAAAGTGAAAGAGCAAATGATGTATCTGCGTGCAGCAGATCAGCAGCAGAACTGAGAGCCCAGACCACTGCACTCCAGTCTTCTCACAGCAACAAACCACCAGCACTCTCACTGGTTTTTCCTTCTTCTTCATGTTCTTGCAGAGAATGAGCTTTATAGTCCTTATACTGATTCATATCCATCTGTATTTAGGTATTCTTTGCCCATGACACCAGTTGTGTACCTAACCACAATGCTTTGCACTGAAGAACGTTATATCTGAAGTTTTTTATATGATGAATCAAAATCCACCCTTGCACTCCCCTACCAGGAAACACCAACTGGAAAGCAAACCTAGTATTTTAAAATACTTGATGTGTTTGTGCTTATAAAGTCCACACAGACATACCTGGTAAATGACAAAGAATACTCTTTTCCCCTTGCTTTCTGCCAGGTAAGCAAGACTTCCCTCTTCCTTAGTAAACAAGTCGTGTTACGATCAGCATGGGACATGAATATACGAGTTTTATAGCTCTGGTGATTTACTTCCAAATCTTTTGTTATTACATTAAAATATCACTGAAAGATATAACTGTTAATATTTGTGTTTGATATGCTTGCTTCATCTAAATTAAGGACAATTTGTTGATTACAAATTCAAACGCTGCAAGAGAAACTTCACACTACTGCAAATATTTCTCCAGCCATTATGAAAATATATATCTTTCACACACTATACACATAATAACCAGATATTCTCCAGCAAAAAAAATTAGCTGTCAGGTGATAACTCTGAATACAGTCCAAAATAAAACTAGATTTACTAATATAGTTAAATACATGATACCATTATATTAAAGCTCACTGAAACAAGGTGTGCATGTGCAATCCTTGAAATTAGAGTAATTTTAGAAATATTCTAAATGAACTTGCTTTATAGGAGTGAAGTAAGTCACTGCCAAGTTCAGTTGGAGATGGTAGCTTGAACTGCCAGTCTACTGGCTAGAAATCTAAAAGCATCACATCCTATCCTCTGATGTCCAGAAATAAAAAGGTCTACCACATGCCCTTGTCTTCTGACAACACCCCACACAGAAGATCTATCTCCTGGCAGATGTCAGAAGAAATTTCATCCCAATCCTCTAGCTCTGACCCTACAATGAACTTTCTGTACCTGTACCAAGTCCTCCATCACCAGATGCTGGCTGGGAATGAGATTTTAATGAGGTCTGAGCCCCTCTGTATGACAAACTGTCTTTCAAGGTTACATGAAAAATGTCATTGTCAGTCCTATGGATTACATTCCTTAAATTACATGACAAAACCAGGCAGCATGGAAGCAAGATGGTCATATCTGTCAATATGTATGTGTATAATTGATTCAATCTTATTGCTTTTTAAAATTTTTTGTTCTGATGGGAAGGAGAAGAACCTGAAAGTATAAACATCTACTTGTCTTGTATGATTATAAATAGGGGAAAAAAATCCCAAAGCATTATCAAATGCTCTCCATATTGAGGTAGCTAGATAACGTACATAAAAAGGCCTTTATTTTAAATCCTGTAGTTTCATGGATGACATACATTGTTTAGACGGTAATTACACTGAAACTGCACCTCCTACTACCCTGACTATTCACTCAAATAAAACCAGCAATTGCCGTGGTTGCATTCACATTCATTTTCTGCTCCTTCTCTACGGATACTTTTGGCAAGTGAATTTCCTGGCAAGGATGTTATGGAAGCAGCAAGTTTTAATTTAACATTGGAGAACATAGACAGAAGGTGTATGTTAAACTCATAAACACAACTAGCAGAAACTTGCTTTAAAGAACTGCTCTCATTATACTCTGGACTCAGTAAAGTGCTGAGGAACATACTTACCTTTAAGCATTTTATGAAGTCCCTTTGAAATCTCTGTTTTAATATTTTCCTGAACTGGAACCTCCATCTGGGGAGAGAAACAATACCTTGCTGTAAGTGATGTGTCTAATAAAAATGAATCAACACAGCTTGCATTTTGATTGCCAATTACTTGCAATCAACTGCTTAGAAAAACTCTATGATCAAAAAAATGCTTAGAAATATTCATTAAAAATATTTGTGAACAACTTCAAGTGTGTACAGGAAATAATATCTATAAACAAGTTCAATTGAATATAGGAAAGAAAACATATAATTGTTGCTAAAGAAGCCATGAGGTGATACTTCAGGTAATTTATTAATTTCTTTTCCATCAGTGATTTACTTAGCTCATATTGTAAGGCTATACAAACTAAAAATTCAGTTTGCTGTTTGAATTGCTAACAGTGCAATTAATACCACTGGCTAGTTTTGGAATATGTTACAATAAAATGTTTTATTTGAATGCATCTATATTCACCATCAAAAAACTTCATTAAGTCTCAGTTACAACTGCTACTCAGAATTGAAGTTAGGCAAAATGTATCATAAATACTGAAGAAAAATTAAGCCTATAAAAAGCATGGCAAGTAATAGAAAGGGAAGCAAGATAAATATTCAAAGACATTTCCATTTCATGCACACTTCTGAATAACTATGAGAGTGGAAAGTACCAAAAATACTAAAACAGGCATTAAAAAATAACTCTGACCCTAAAATCTGGCCCTCAATCAAGCTGAAAGAACACGCTTACTCAGCACCTTTGTTATGAGAGGATATTTAAAAGGTTCAAAGACAGAAACATTCATGTTCCAATGAAAGCTGAGAGGCTTTGCAAACCTAATTCTCATTTGGGTCCTAAAAATCTCCCCCTGCTTCTTGAGAAGCTGGATAAAAGATTAAAGACAAATTAAAAGTTAAATTTTCCTGTTGCTCCAGGCACCTCTTCTTCAAAAAGCGTTTTTTAAAAAATGAAAGTTTAAGAGAAAAGTCCTATTTTAATAGAATTGTTTCAATCTTTTGATGAAGGCTAAGAGGAAATGGAACATTTTGGTGGGCCTTCTAAAGCTGGAAATTTTTTTTTTTTCATGGAAAATAAGTACCACTCTGCTCAGTGATCATCTATTAAAAACACAATCTAAGCAAACAGCTACTAGAAGTATGCCACTGTTTAGTTCAGGGGCATATCCACCTGATATCATCACCTAGACTACTGCCTGGGTTTTCTGTCTGCTGTTGCTAATTGAGCAACACTTAGGAAATCACTTCACTTGCATCCAACTGCAAAAATTTTACCTGACTTTAAGGATCTATCTCCTTTCTCTCGGTGTTACTAACAGAGATCAAGCCACCATGTGCACAGCATTGACAGACAGAGAGGAATACTTTAGTAAATGTAGTGTTATGAGAGCTGTGTCACTGCTTCAGAAAGTCTTAATCCAATGGATGCATATAAGAGGTATATTCAGACGTATCTTGTTCAGTCATCAAGTAGATGCAAAGGGGGACAGAAAGATCAATAGAAAGGTTTTGTTGCTGACTCCAAATTTTGCTATTGTCTGCTAAATGTAGCAGGTCATAGCACATTACAGGTTCTTGTCATGCTGAAACCACAGTCAAAGTCAAGGCTTATTTTGCAAAAAAAAAAAAAAAAGCCAATAAAAGCTTTCACTGCTGCTCATAGTGACTTTCCTGGTGTTGTCTTATAGTTTGGCACCATTTATTCTTCTATTATTTCTTTCCTAAGAGAAAAATATCATTTGTATTAAGTAGGTGACAAAAACTTTAACTTCTTTTAAAGAGGAGAATGAAATTAGGAAGAAGGGGAATTGGATAATGGCTGTATTATTCATAGGAATGCATATCTAATTTATATAGTGCTGCTAGTATGCCATCTAAATTTGCTGTAACTCCAATTAAGCCCATTTAAGTAATGAAAAGAACTACTCTACTGTGTCTGAATATTAATTTCATGGTCGGTTTTACATATCAGAGAGCAAAAACATATTCCTAACTCTTAGAGTCATTTTACAACAATTACTAGCAAAACTTTCCAAGGTGCAAAGGTCCATCCGAACGATATTTTTCCCAGATCCTGTGATCAGATTTCTAAATACTGGACAGGACTTTGGTACAAAAATAGCACAGAAAGATGAAATCTGCATTAAAGTATTTAGTTGTCTGTCTGGAGGATTTGGAATTTTAGCCACGTTAACTAGCCCTCAAGACTCAGATTTTCTGCAAAAGTCAAGCCCGTAAGTGTCCCTGAATTGGAAATCTATAAAATCAGGTAACAGCTTTTAAACTCTTTAGAAAATACAGAACAGTTAATAAATAAATGCTTACTTCGAGTTTTTCGAATAGGATGTTAAATAAGGCTAGACAATCTCAGTTCAAGACAACAAATAGCATTCATATCGGGAAACAGTTTTGGACAGGAGGTAAAGTGTGTATTTTTAAAAGACAGTATAAAGGGAATGAAAAAAATCACTGAATGTCGTAATTAGCCAACGTTTGTTTCTACATTTTAACCAAATCTAGAATATACAGTACTTATATATCTAATAGGAGCTACTCTTGAAGCTCTGAAGATAAGAGTGCATGCTCAGCTGAAAGCAAGCAGCTCCCACACTTATCACCACAATGAAGTAGGTGCATAAGCCTTTACAGGATGGAGTCCAGTCTCATCAAGGACACAGGACTGAAAAAAAAGGTACAGAAGGAGGGATAAGTAACCCTGCAAGTAACTCTCCATGTAGTTAATAACTTCAATCACGTAGGAATTCAAGCAGCTATTATTTGTGTTAGTAGTATTCACATACACAAGCATTTGCACCTCTTTTTCCAATCCATTAGTTCTTTGCTAAGTCATATGCAATTAATTCTCTTTTACTTTCTCAGTTTTTTATCCCTAAACCTACCTTTAGCAGGCTATTTCTCCTCTTCCTGGCTAGCAATAGATAAAATAAATCTATTCAGCACAGTTACAACATCATTTTGGAAAGCCTGAAACTTACTCTACCGAATATATGACAACAGTAAATGTAACATCCAGCAAGCAAGGGAAGAAAGAAGCTAAAAGTAAGACTGATATGGTAGGAGTTAGTTATGCAAAGAGTTGGGATCTCATAAGCTGCAACTCTTGTGTAAGACAGAAGCTGTTCATTTGACTCTGCTTAGACAGTCCAGGTCCTAATCAGGAGTTTCACAGGAAAGTGAGGTGATTTGAGGGTCAGAGCTGATACACTGCTTGCCCTTGCATTCCTCAGGGAAATGAAGTCATCAAGACCGGAGAGATATGGGCATATATGTTCCTCATTTCTTAAGACTTGATATTCCAGGATTGGTACTTTGTCTTGGTGGTAGAATAATTTCCAGAGAAAGAAAACATTAAGGAGCAAGTAAGAGTAATTTCCTTTGAATTTTGCTGCCTCAGAAGATGTCCTTTATGCTTCACACTCTGATATCAAAAGAAATAAAACTGACAAAGGAAGACAAAATGTCCCCAACATAACAGACCATACAATGTCATGACTAGATATGAAGAAATCGTGAAGTAAAGAAAGCAAATATGGATACATGCCATTTTTTTCTACATCTTCTAGTGCATACAAATGCTCAGGTTGTCAGGTCAGCTTTCAGTCTTACCCACTGACCTCAGAAATGTGTGCCCTTACACAGATATGTTTTTGGCTTTCTGATTATGATCCATTTCCTGTACCTCAAACCTTCACTGTCATAAATCGTTTAGCTTCATTTTTCTATTGTCCCCTTCAATTACTGCTTGTGTATGGCTGCGATTCTCTTACTACTTAGATAGGCAGTTACAAAAAAGGAGCTTTTAAAAATCAGAGTCAGTGTTCTCAGACATGATCTCCCACTGTCCAGGTCCTACAGCCTGAAGCTTGTTTTAAGGGCAACATCCAAAATCCTGCAGTTCAGCCCTGCCTGGAGAGGAATTGCTCTAGCCCTCCTTTCAGACACTCAGGCTGGGAGGCTGGACTTCTGATATAGGCAGCCCCTCCAAAGGAAGCATTACAGGAAAAAAATACAGCTGTTGCTCCAGCATGTTCCTCACAGTGCCCACACAGAGCTGCACAGTAGCTCAGGAAATATGGTACCCAGTGACAGACCATAGGCTTTGTAACAGCATTGCCAGGCCTCAGGACAGGGATGTCTCTGGCTTGGTTTTTATGGAATGTACCTTGACTCTTTTTTTCCTGAGGGTCTCAACAGAACACCAATTTTTGCGAAAATTAGAAGACAGTAGAGCCAGCATGGAGGAGTATAGGGTGAAAAATGCAGGTACAGCCCATCAAAAATTTTATCATCTTAGAACAAGATCACATGGTCAAATTTCCCAATTTCTGAGGGTGAAGCTGGGACAGGCGAGCCAAGAAGGGCAATCGTAGCCAATATATATAAACATAAAACATAAAATACCTGAAAGTTTAATGCCCAGTGCCCCAACCATGTGTCAAGAATCTAAAGCCCCCTCCTTGTCCATCTAAGACATTTAAGCCTCTGCCAGCTCCTTTGATTAGACTCTGGGCTTGCCAGCAGCATGGCAGTGACTGAGAGACTATTTCCATCACCAGCTCAGGGCTAATTCAAGCACTTTTAACAACAGTGCTGCAGCAGGACAGACCAGAATACAATCTGACAAATGTAGTGTTGTTGCAGTCAAGTGGTCACTGTTATTGCAGCTGCCAGAGTGAGCAGGTTTAAAGCAACAGCATCTTGACCATATGGCCATCTGATGCCTTACTTTATGCACATGGGCATCAAAAACTGCAGTGGGGTCCTTAAAGAATGAATTGGCAAGATTCTGCCTATATTGCAAAGCCTTCAAGCATTCCCAGTCATTACCCAGATACTGCTGCCCAAGAGAAGTGAAAGGTAGCGATGAGTAAAATGCAGAGAAAAAAAATCCTAACAACAATTATATATTAAATATCCATTAAAAATCACATCTTAAAAGTAAAAGAGTAAACAGTTAAGGTCACTCAAGCTGATAAAAAATGTGATTGTCTCACATTTGTGCCAAGAAAACTTTAAACTAAGCAACACTGCTTTGTACAGTATTAAATAGAGGTTGAGAATCAGATACGTTTATCACAAGATGAATGGATTATAAATAGACTTTTAAGATGGCAATAAAATCATTCATTACACTTTTTAAATTAAAAGAGTGAGGGAAAATATTGGCCAGTGTAATAATTGCTATGAATAGTCACAGCTGGCAAGCAGCTGGATTTCAAATAAGCTTTCTTTCCCAAATGCCAAGAGCACTAATTCATTGCTGTAACTGCCTATGTGAATTATAACTTTTGCAAACACTGTCTATTAGCATGATATACACAGTCCCTGCATGTTCTGTGCAGAGCACACTGTATTAATCTGGGGAATGGCAAAACAGAGGGAACTGGTATGACCTCCATCATCAGAGCCATCTCTACAAGCACAACATTGACAAAGCATTGCATCCAAGATAAGCCCATTTCTGATGTAGTTCTGCTGGAAACAGAAGATTTTGAAACAAAAGGTGACCTGTAATAAAATTAAAACCCTGCATCTGCACTTTGGGAAAAAAAACCCACCTTATTCATGAGGAGTGTGATTCTTACGCATATGACAGTCATGCACATAAGCCCAGATTCCCAGTTGACCTAAGAGAACAGGATTAACCCAAACCAGCAAAGCCACAATGATTTATAGTGACATTTTCTCTCCTTGTATTAAATATCTTTCTACAGTTGCCACTGTAAGTATGTATTTATCACTGTCTGTAAAAGTGAGTGGTACCGAAAATGTATCACCTTCCCACCTTAATTGCACAAAATAAGCTCTGTGTATCTGCTGGCAAAGGTCAATGTTGCAGCAGCAGTTATGATATCCCCAGGAGCTAAGTTCCAACGAGTGTTCTGGTTAAGAAGCAGAATAGATAGCTTTGGGCATCTCCAGACCTAAGGGGTCTTCAGGATCATCTGCCACAAATAACACCACAATAATGTTGCTGTAACTGCAGTGGTCTAAGAATACAGGAGCATGAAAAAGTTTGCAATTACAGATCTCAAGATCTATGTCTATACTCTCCAATAAAGCTCCCCTATACTTTTTTAGCTGTGAAGGATAATAGATTTAGCTGGCCCTGCACTTCATCAGTGCAAAGATTAGAAGAATTCCTGCAGTTCCTTCCAATCCTAATTTCTGTGAATCTCTGACTTTGAAATCACAACACAGAATATAGCCTTAACATTTGAGGTGAAGAGGTTTTAGTAGAGCATAGGATTCAGAGGTACTGAGGAAAAAGCAGCACAGATCAAAGAATTACACCCTCCTACCACACAAAGTCCCTTTAGGCTGATACAGGAAAGTTACTGTGGCTGCTGAGATGATAACTGAAAGGCAGGGCAGTCACAGGATGTGCCTACATTATTATATCAACCACAGCAGGGCCTGGGCATGTATGTTCTGCTGCAAACACCCGTGAGGGCAGCAGCTGTCTTAAAAGCTCTATGTAAAAATAGAGCACTCGGACACATTTGTAGTGTGGCAGTGTAGTATGTTCAGGAAGAATGCCAAATATAAAGCCATCTTTGAGGAATAAAAAGTTCCCAAGAAGGAATGAAGAGAACAGCTGAGTGAAAAACTTGTAATAGGCATCTTCTGAAATTAGAGTCTGATTGCTACAAACTGCCCTGAAAACATTATTTTTTTGGTTTGTCAGGGAAATCTGCTAGCTAATATAGCATTCCACCATGACAAAACCATACTAATTTATCATAATTATATTCAACTGGCAACCTTTGCTCCAAGCCTACCAAGTGAAATTACAGTCAATTCAATAAAGAATACTACATGTATTGAACACACAGAGACACACAGAAGAAGACAGTGTACTCTTCATTCCAGAAACAGAAGAGCCTGGTAGCTTTGCCTGTTACTGCCTACGGCACTTACACATTCATTAGCACAGTATTAGAGCACCTTGTGGTCTTTAGCCTCTTTCTTGCAGGATTGATGCTTGTATTCCTGCACTATCACTGAAAGAATTAAAACACAGGCAGGCTGACTTGCTCACATTCATGTGAGAACACCGCCTGAGTGTGAAGTTAAACCTGCATCCCCAAGCTGCAGAGAAGCCTGCTAGTGCTGTCTAGGTTCCTTCTTTGGTAGCACAAATGTTTGTGTAAAACTTTGTCACTAGGCTGCTGCAGTAATGGGAATTGCTGCTGTGTTTATACAAGCCTCAGGCTATCAGAGTTTCCCTGTCTGGCCATCAATCCATTCTTCTGGATGAGAAATGGTTTAATATCTGTTCTGCAGTAGAGATAAAAGCTACCAAGTAATCAGAAGGTAGATGGTTCAGTGAGCACTAGAACTACTGTGGGCTACCCAGAGAAGCAGGAAACACTTTCCATAAATGCAAGACCCAAAGACTGAGCATTAAAACAGAAAACACAGGTGTATTTTAAACTTGTTCAGCACCTTGTAGATAAGGGAGAGAGGAAACAGGTTCCCAGACAGCAAGACCAGGAGGCCAGTTGGTCCTGCTCAGAAAGAAGCTGGCCCTAACACCGCATTGGTATAGTCACTTCTGGATGCATCATTTCCTTTCAAGGTTAACTTGGATATGGCTAATATTCTTCCCAAGCCACATTCCCCAGAATTCACTCCTCTCACTGATCTCAGGTTTCACAGGTGACTCAGACTTCCTTAGTTAGAGGTGCATATATTAGCCTCGTAAATTTCTCCAGTTATTTCTTTTAAAATCATGTAAACTTTCAGCATTTATGTTGAGGCAAGAATTCTGTGGGAACCCACATAAGAAAATCCGTACAATATATGAGAACTATGGCAAGAGGAGGGAGTTTTATTTTTATGTAACTTTATTTGTACCCTCCCACGTGTAAATAAATCTTTGAAGATGTTACCACAAAGGTTATTTCACTAGCTTTAAAAGAACTCATATATCCTCTACAGTAAAATATTATGCCGAGCTGATTTTTAATTTTTTTATTATTTTTTTTTTTTTTTTAGTTTTACACCTAACTCAAATTTTCTAGCTTCTAGCATGACCCAACACATATATACCAAACAAAGAGCCTTTATTCCTAATACTACATCTTAACTCTGCTCATCCAGGTTTATATCCTGTGGTATGTGGTAGTAAGAATGGAGAAACCAATCCAAAGCTGAAAGTACATCAAAAGCCATACACAGCCACAGGATACACAGAAATCAGAGTCCAATGAATCATATTTCTCCTGTCAGAATTTTCTTCAGCCTTAGCTTATTTTGGAGATCTGACTGAGACTTGAACATGAAGCACAGTCTGTAATTCTGTAAGAAAGAGCTAGGGGTAAGGATCTAATCCATGTTTCACAATAAAGTTTTTTTTCCTATGAATCATTCACACGTTTTTTACAAAATTTTTTTGTTTAGCCTAGAAGGCCGACCTTACAAATGAAAAAAAAAAAAATCTGTTTGGCACTTCAGTGACACAAATTTAGGTGTTTTCGTGCATTTGGCATCAAAACAGTTCCCTCTCCTTGCATACTGAATGCAAGCAAACAGAAAACCAGAATTAAAACACACAGCATTTTTATGCTTCTTTTACATCGTTTCTTACAACTGAATTTCTTAGGAACCAGGAAATCTAGGACCCAAGCAAATCGTTGTTATGTCACAGACCTTTCAACAACAGACAGTTTGAACACATCCTTCATGCTCAGACATCTTTTTTAATTCCCCCACTGAAGAAAACTCAAGACTGACCATTCTGTGTTAGAAAAGACAGACTGTGACCTTCTAATGTACCTTAAGCTGACAGCACACATGCATGTGGCAAGGTGTGAGGTACAGGTAAGCAGCTGAGACAGCAGTCTGATTGCTTAGTTGGGTTAGGATTTTACTTTGAAGTGAAGCACTACGTCAGGACAATTTTAGTCTCAGGGCCTTGTCATAGCAGCTGCCCATGTTTGGGGCACGTGAGCTTTTTTCTAGTTGTTTTTTGGTTGGTTGGTTTTTCTCTGTAAGTTTTTCAAGCTAATCAGAACAGCTAATGGAAATTAGCACCATGGCAAGTTCACAGTGAAAAGTGCAAGTCAGTAAAGCAAACTCAGCCTGAGAGGGAGATCAACACGAGATACAGGGAAAGGTGTTTTCTCAGTTACGAGAAGAAATGCAATGCTGCATTTGGAGTATTGGTAGCATAGGTACTGTGTTGGTTAATGAGACAGATGAAGTGTATCAAAGCTTTCACTAGGCTGGAAGTTCTAATTTCTTACTTTCCTGCAAATTCACTACCCATAAACACCACCCTCAGAATGGAATTTCAAAATGCAATTGAGACTTCTGGTTTATTTGGAAAAGCCACACACAAAGGGAATCCAGCTGTCTGGAGACTGTGTCATCCATTCTGTTCTTTTAAAATGAACAAAAATATCCTAAATAAACACCCTGTACATTAAATTCCTCTCAAGGAAAGGATGAACTATAACTGAGAGATATTAGATATGTTACTTAATACAGTACTGGAGGGTGCTAATGTATAAGATTTGGGAAGGAACATGTACAGAATACAAGGAGAAGCACATGACTGTTCAGGGCAACACTTGAGCAAAACTTTAAGGGCATTTCAGCACTGCAGATGTTATAGAGGTTTTCTTCACCTGGAGCACCCCAATAACAGATTATTCTATGCCAAAAGGAAGCAGAAAACACTATCAACAATGTCAAGCATTCCACACCTAAAACCCCTTCGCATCTTTTAAGATTTGTGAGGATTACCTCTAACGCACGGCACGAAGATAGAGATGACTGCAGAGAAAACGTTTGCCTGCTCTGTTGCAAGCTTGCCCATTCTGAATACAGAATCACTCAAATATGGATAGTTGAGTCCAACTTTTAATAAACAACCTTTAAGACAACTGCCCAGTGATTTTAGCATATTTAGCCTTCCTTAATACTGCAAATTTAGAAAGGCAAACCATGTCATCACTATGTTCAGCTACATTCATGTCCTGTCAGAATCAAGATTCAACCATCTTCGACACATACGCATTTGCTCCACTTGGCTGTATCAGTTACATTTTGTCAACTCACACTTTCAACTGTCTTTTCAACTCACAGTTGCAACTGTGTCTAGGTGGAGACTTTTAATTCCCAAACATGGACACAGTGGAGCCCAAGTGGGACGGTCAGCTCCTCAATTTAAGGGGAATTAATAGACCAAATGAAAACAAATGGTTTCCAAGCGCAAAGAGCAGCCCATAATTTGTTGGGAATTGGTTCATTCAGGCACATAAATAAATTAAAAATACATTTTTTTTGAAAGAGAAAGGTTAAATTTGAACCTATATTTCCCATAGGACTCCTGGAAAGAGACAGGCAATAACATTTAGCAAGTCACACCAGAGTGCATCACTCTGAGGTGTACTGTGTAAGATGCAGAGCAAATCAAAAGATCAAGTTCCTGACCACATCAATCAGCTGTTTTATAGGATCCAAACAGAGCATACGAAGACCCCCAAGTCAGCAAGCAAAATGAGGGGAAATAAAACTTAGGAGGCAAAAGTTCAAAATGCCACTCTAAACCTCTACTCAGTTCCAGTTTAAAGCCAGTTTCACAATACAGGGATTGGAATTACATAGAAACATTAGGTAGAACTTTGATTTAGCAAACAAAAAAATGAAAGGAAAGATTGGCCTGAAAAAGGTGCATTGCACTGAGGAGACATCAGCTATTATCAGAACCTCACCAATGGCTGATGTGCACTAGGTTGCCCTGTTTCCTTGCAGACAACAGAAATTATTCTTAAGAAATTGATTACATATTCATATTAATGAAAAACTGTTTTATCTGCCTGTAATTAGTGCACTGTGGACCATGGCCCATTCCTAATGTCACCTACGCTGAATTAATAAAGCAGATATACTCAGCTTCCAAGGTAAGAACTTCAAAGGTGAGAAAGTAAAAACATCATTTTGTTAATGTAATCAGGAAACTGCACAGGGACTGAACAGGGAAACATAAATTATGTAAATCAGTAACTGTTTATTCTGCATTATTAAATGAGACACTGCAGATTGCAGAGGTTTCTGGAATCAGCTGGACTGTTACTCAACTGAATATAAGCAGAACAAAGTTCCAGCAGCTTAAGCAGCACTGTTTTAGAAATCAAAAGAAAATTTCAGAATCAAAGGACTGGAAAATGCTTCCTGCTGTTGGTTCATCTTCTTTTTTTTTTTTTTTTCTTTCTGCTTAAAAAAGTAACACAAACAAACAGCACAAATTGATGAAGACCGACACAAGAAATTTAGAAAAAAATCAGGATCACTCTGAACTGCCTGTGGGTTTTTGATGAGTTGAATAGGGTCATTATAACAGATGAGATCCCTGACCAGAGCACAGGATTGCTGAAGATCAGCATTACCTGAAAAACCCTGTTCCAATTCTACATCATAAATAAAAATGAGGCTACTTTTTGTAAAGAAGTTTACCATGAAAAATTGTTGCTTTATATGAAAGAAAATCTTGCCTCCATATCAGGAGTTAAAAGGTTGTTTCACAATACTGAGGTACTCATTTCAGTTTGCCAGTTTAAGCAAGAAATCAACATTTACCTTATTTTTGGTAACCACTTAAACTTCAAATATTGCACTTCTCCAGAGGTTAGTGTGGCTGCCCAACTACAACTCAATTTTGAAGGAAGTCAGGGGAAGTTCATCAGTCTTACTCTGTGATTCAGTACTGTGGTTGCAGAGACTCTTCTCCTCAGATGAATCTTTCTTCACTGCTTTCTTGATGCCTGCAGGGTGCCTCTAAAAATCTTTTGACATTCATGACTCCTCAAAAGATACTCGTCCAAACCCAAAGCATTCCGTTTTAAGCAATTCCTGCAAAGGGACCCACAAGATGCTCTGAGCATCATGTGGGTGACAAGTAGCCTGTCACCTTTGATTCATGTGCCAGCATTTTGGTCCTCTCTTTCCTTCACGATAGCTTACTAGCCCTGCTTTGCCTAGAAGACACCAAAGACATTGCAATCTCCTAGTGAGATCTGGAATAACTAATACCAAGTCTCTAGCATTGGCTTTACTGCCAGAGAGAAACATGAGCTCATGTTTTCATAGAAACCAACTAGTTTTCCTTCACTGCATGCTCTTGCTTGCACACTCAAGGTTAACCCGCTGGCAGATTTTGCGTTTGGTGTCTGCTCAGAAGAACAAATATTATTATTTGACTTGTCTTCTTTTGCACCTTGTGGCATTTTCCATTGTCTGGATCACGTATGTGTTTTTTGAACCAGGAAAGATCCACAGGGATACAGGTTTCTGGCAGCACTCACACATTTTCTTATTGTTTTATAGTTGTATAT
This sequence comes from Pyrocephalus nanus, assembly GCA_038380795.1. NCBI lineage: Eukaryota > Metazoa > Chordata > Aves > Passeriformes > Tyrannidae > Pyrocephalus > Pyrocephalus nanus. The sequence continues at coordinate 18,250,652 of CM076264.1, read as the reverse complement.
GAGTTTTGGCATGGCTAGAAGGTGCATAAACTTTTTTGAATGTCATCTTTGAAGGCACCATATTTGAGATACGATTCATATGCAAGTGTCCAAAGAGGAGTCCACAGCATGGGCAGGTTCTGTTACTCTGTCTTTTCTCTTAACATCTGCCAACTTCTCAAACGCATTCAGAAAACAGAAGTAACTACATTGCACACAAAAAGCCATTACAGCCTTCTCCTGCCTGTGAGAGTGTGGTAAACTGAGCAGAATTCAATTAAAGTTTATAGTGCACTTTTCCAGGAGGGAAATTTTTATGTAATCACAGAAAAAATCAGATAGGAAGGTTGTCATAATGGTATCAAAGTATGCAGAGGCAAGACAGCTAAAGGAGGGTCTTTGCTGTGCATGCAACATCTAAAATACATTTCAAGCTATCCCTGAAGGGCTCTGCTTTGACCTATTACCCAGATAAAACCAATCTTGACAGCAGAAGGAAATATTCTTCTCAGACTTTGGTGTTTTAGATGCTTTGTCATAATAAAAAAGAATTCAAAGACAGAATTTCATTTTAGTTTTTCCCATGAGACTCTCCGAATGACAATCAGGATTCTGAGGTTAAAGATTTTAATTAAAGGAATATAAATTAAAATCTAACAATTCACTACCACTTGTGTTAAATCTCATTAAAAATATGAGGCTGCCCTTTGTCCTCCCCACTACCTACCGGCTTCCTACAGAGTCACTGCCAGAGGAGATAAGAAGTATCCCTGGACAATTTTTCCTCTACATCAATGTGTAAAATATCTATTCAGCTCTTTCTAGGGACTTCTGCAGACTCAGGGATAACAAGATCACAGCTACATACAAATGACATACACAATTAAACACGACCTTCCAGGAGAGACTAAAACACCACCGTGATTTACTGATTATTTTCAAAAACAAAAGGTCAGAGGTGGATGAGATTTTTTTTCCCCAAAAACGCAGGGGCAAAACATAGAAGGATTTTAAAGAATGACAGTTGTTAGTGATGTTGCATCTCCTGAGAATCTTGCCCTACCACAAGAGAAATGTTTAGGACTGAAGGCCCATGGATAAAACATCTCAATGCATATAAAGATGTATAAAAGATCCCCCAAAACAACTTCCCACAGGATTTTTACCCATGTTTTCATTTGATTTTAGCTTTCCAGTGTGACATAAGCTTTATCAAGCTCCCCTGCACAAGGAGATCATCAAACACATTCTCATTATGGCAGGCAGAAGATAGTCCTGGAGAAACACCTGGAGTACCCCAGGTGAACAAGAAGAGCCCCACCGACCTGTGGAGTCCAATCTAGTCCAACCCACCTGCAATGAGCAGGGACATTAAACCAGATGAATTTTTTAACAAACCTATCCAGCCTGACCTTCAATATTTCCAGGGATGGGACATATACAATTTCTTTGGGCAACCTATTCCAGAAATTCACCACACACAATACAAAATTGCTTCCTTATATCTAATCTAAATCTACCTTCTTTTAGTTTACAACTATTACCCCCTATCTTACTGCAACAGGTCCTACGAAAAAGTTTGTCCCCATCTTTCTTACCCCTTTTAGGTACTAGAAGGCTGCTGTAAGGTCTTCCTGAAGCCTTCTCTTGTCCAAGCTGAACAACCTCAACTCTCAGCCTGTCTACAGAGGAGAGGTGCTCCATCTCTCGAAACATTTTGGTGATTCTCCTCTGAGATCTCCTCCGTATCTTTCTTATACTGAGAACCCCAGTGCTGCAGCAGTTCATGAGATACAGCAGTGGATCTCACAAGAGTGAAGCAGAGGGATAGAATCATCTCCCTTGACTTCCCTCACCTGCACCTTCCTTGGCCACGCTGCTTTTGATGCGGCCTACGACACAACTGTCTGTCTGGGCTGCAAGTGCACATTGCCAGGTTGTGTTCAGCATTGCATCCACCAGCACCCCCAAGTCCTTCTTGTTAGGACTGGTCTCGATCTGTTCATCCCCCAGCATCTATTGATAACAGGGAATATCCTGGCACAGGTGCAAAACCTTGTACCTGACTTTGCTGAACCTCACGAGATTCCCACGGGCCCATTTCTTGAACTTGTCAAGGTCCTTCTGGACGGCATCCCTTCCTTCAGGCGTGTCAGCACACCACACAGATTGGTGTCATCTGCAAACATGCTGAGGGTGTGCTTAATCTAATTATCTAAGTCACTGATGAAGACACTAAACAATGCAGGGCCCAATAAGGATTCCTAAGGAATAGAACTCATTACTGAACTTCAGCGGGACACTGAGCACTACTCTCCAGGTGTAACCACTCTGGCAATTCCTTATTCAATGAATAGTCCATACATCAAATCTGTATCTCTCCAATTTAGAGAAAAGGCTGATAAAATTCTATTTCTTGCCCTCAGTTTCTGGGCCTGTAAGAATTTATAAATATCACACAAACCATGATGCAGTCCATCTGTTCAGAACATAAAAGTAACACAATGGGTCAGGCCAAAGGTCTGTCTGAGCCAGTATCCTCTCACTGACGACTACCAAAAGCAGATGCCTAGGTGAAAAGGGTAAGAACAGATCACATATATTTAGTAATTCCCCCCCGTCAAGAAACCTCCCCAGGACTCTGGGGAACCATTTGTCTCCTGCATGAATTCATCCTGGTTTTCGCACAAACCATGACATTTTTAGTATTCATAACATCCTGCTACAAAGACTTCTGGAGTATAATTAAACCTCATATGAAAACTGTATTTGTTTCTTTAGAACCTGGACCATAGGTTCTTGTAGTTAAAGAGTCTGTACTTAAGTGAACTCTGTCACCTTTCCTATACTACTCAGTGTTGTTAACCATCATATTCCCCCAACACCTCTGTCAGGCCCTAATTATTCTCTGAAACTTTTTCAAGTTGTACTACATCCGTTTTGAGATGAAGGGAACAGAACCACACAGAGTTTTCAATGTGCAAACCTCAGTTTCATGCAGTACCATGATTTTATTTTCCTTTCTATTCTACTTCTGATATTGCCAGTGCTGCTCTGTTCTTTGACTTCTGAGCTGATGTGTTCAGGGAATTCTCTGTCATAAGCCCAGATCTTCCTCCCAGGGATTTACTGGCCAGTCCAGAAGCTACCACATAATATGTGAAACTAGGAATTTTTTTCCCAGCCATGCATCGCTTAACATTTATCTGTGTTTAATTTGATCTACTCATCTATTCTCCAGCCACTGAGTTTCATAGGGTCCTTCCGTATTTTTTCAGTAGGCCTTCATCTTTACTGTTGTCAATAATGTCTATTGATAGCACTAATTCTTGTACTTAATAACAGTTTGCCCCTTTTCTGTTTCATATATGAATATTCTGAGAATTAATAGATGAATACGAATGAGTATCAGCACTGATGCCAGCACGAACCCTTTGGAATTCCATTGACAATTATTTTACTACTGTGAAAGCAGATCCTTTTTATACCTTTTAAAAGTTGTCTTTATATTGCTAAATTAATTGTCAGGTACATAAGCCTTACATGTGACAACTCCCCTGTTTTCTTAAAAGCTTTCATGTTTGAGATCTTGTTGAAAGGACAACAAACATCATTTCACTCCACCTTCAAGTGGGGCAAAACTCAACTATGAATTTCACTATAATTATGCTTCCATTTTGGGGATTTTTAGGTTCTTTTCTGAAACAAATCAATTAGATCTAAGAAAAAATGTTCTAACTCAAATAGAAACTTTACTTAAACCTCTACAAGAAGTTTTCAAAAATAAATCAAATTCACAAAGTCATGCACTGACATCACAGTACACATGCAAAGCTTTTCAAAATAAACCAAAAGAAGGCTGAGGCTGTCTGCAACTTCAGTAAAAACTTGCATTTTGTTAGACATGCACAAAACTATTCCTTGCTTACTGCATTGTGCTTCAAGATATTTCAAAGTGCAGCATCACATTGTATGTTGTGCAATAAAACAAAATCCAGGCTAAATAGAAGCATTTCTCTCAAGAGGAGTTAAAAGATCATTCCCAGTTATCAAAATATTTCAGTGAAGCAGAAATATACAATGACCAAGACACAAAAGACCAGTAATCAGTATGATTCTCCTCCTACTCTCCCACATCAGGATCGATGCCAACAGAGCTAGAATGGTATAGAGCTCCAGCTGTGTTAAATATCTAGGGCTATGGAGATTTTTCTCACAATCCAGGGTTTAAGAGTCATGATGCTCGACCTCCTCCTGCTGCCTAATTGTTATGTTTAGTTCACACAGAAAACACATTATCTTCTATGCTCACATGACAACATTCATCTCTACATGAAGCCAAACAGTTAAACAGAGTGAGAAGGCTGACATAACCCTCCTCTTCTATGTGTCTGGAGCCAGCTCAGACTGAAGGGTCTCAGCTTCAGCAACAATAGCACTCAAATTGGTCGGGGCTGGATGAGACTTTCAGCAATTTGGTCTACTGGAAGGTGTCCCTGCCCATGGCAAGGGAGTTGGAACTAGATGATCTTTAAGGTCCCTTTCTAACCACTCTGATTATATAAGATGACAACAAGCAGCTCTTTAATATTAAACTTGAAGGAAGCCCTACACCTGAAGAATTTCCCTGCTGTAAGCAACAGCAGCACCAGAATGGCAGATGGCACTGTTGCAGCCTACAGCAACACTGACAGAGAAGCCAGAGAAGGATCAGGGTGATTTTATGGAAGGTGGATTCCAGGAACCATCCTGCACTCACAAACAAGGTCACAAATTCCCATGGAACTTCTGTCCTGAGGTGCATACCAGCTACTGACACCGGATTATAATTTTGGGGTTTCACCACTGCATTGTGTTTCTAGTTGAGCCAACCACACCTCATCTTGAAGGATTCAAAGGCATCATCCTGAATATCGAGTTTCAGCCAGTAGGGAAGAACAGAAACCTTGTATTTTACCAATTTCAACACAAACATCTTGCCTTTTTATTGCCCTTCATTGCAAAGTCAAAAAGAAATGGAGCTGTACTTGAACATATCCTCTGGGAACAATTTAAATCTGCGATTTTCATGGAATGCAAGTTTTCATTCTATGAAATTCTATGATTAATCACATTTTTAACATCTGTAAATAATTTGTTTCTTCCAAAACTACTGTCATTGTACTGGCTATTACTACTCTTTTACAAACACTTTTTAGACATTTTTTTCACCTACACCACATCAGTGTGGGAGGCGAGATATTACAGGCTCTAAGTTCCTGAATCTTTAAACTCTGAAAAACTTCTACTGAAAAAAATCATGTATTAAATTAATGAAAAGAAGCAGCAGTTCTCTTAAGATTCTTTTCCAGCCCATCACTGTCAGATTTTTAATATTTTAGAGGGAAAACTAGAAAATTTCAAGGCAGGCCTCAAAACTATAATTAACATGAAATGCTTTGGGTATTTATAGCTGGCTACTCCCATAAAGCAGCCTCTATTAATTTGCTTTTTATTACATCAATCTCTTTTTTGTTAGGAAGGAAAAGAGAAAGTTAATCTTGGTATTAATGCTATCAGATACTGAGGAGGGGAACAGTCATAACTCCATCTCTGAAGATGGGAATAATATTCAACACAGCCATGCAAATCCATACAGCAAATTAAAGATTACTGGCTACCTTCAGCACAGCAAATGCCTATACTTAGTTGTCATTACATCCTTATGTTGTGCAATCTTGGTAAAACATTGAAAAAACCTTTGTTTTGGTTAGAAAAATACTCTTTATAGAGTTCACATAATAGATTGCACTATAGATTGTACCACTCCCTTGAAAAGCATCCAAGAGCAAACCACAAAGATCCATCTTTGTTTTTTTCCTTTTTCCCCCTAAAATATATAACTACACTGTAATTCTTTCTATTTACATTTATATTCTTTCTCTCATCAGAGAGCTAATAGCTACATCAGCCCTTTAGGAAAAAAAAAAAAAAAGGAGAAGAGCCTGTCTCAGAGTATCTTCACCCATCTTTCCCCTTATTTCCCCTCTCTCTCCAAAAACAGCAGAAGAAAAAGAAATATGCCTGAGATTAATTCTTATCACCAGCCCTGCAGGGCTGTCATGTTAAGAGTTCCTGAAGCTATTTCTTCTGGCTTTTCCACCTGCAGACTCTGGAGGTGGCAATAAGGAGAAAGAAAAAAACCAAAGGCTTATTCACCAAACAGCAATTAAATATGAAGTGGCAGTGCCTGCCTTTACTTGCAGCACCTGGCAGCAAAAGCTGAGACTGCAGCAGGACAGAGGTTTCCTTTCCAGCTCCTAATTGCTCTCTACAAGCTTTTTAGAGAGTGACAGAAGACTGAACAGTAGCAGGTACCTTAACCCCTTCTTTCTAGCTGTATTTGCCTCTTGGCTTTCTCCTCCTCTGGTTCTTTCTCTCTGCAGTTTTCCCTGCTTGTGCAGCTCACTCTCTCCTGCAGGCAGGCTAGAGCAGATGCTGCTGCCCTTTCAAAGAGTGCAGGGCTGTACCAGCCCTTCTTCAGACCTGGGGTCAAACGTGCTCAGGGAACCTCAGCAGGAGCCTGGAGATCCTTCTGCTGAAGGGAAAAACCACCCCGATCTCTGTCATAATTCTTCACCACTACAGCCTGTCTGTAGACCTGCTGTTGCTGTCCTAGGCTAAACAGGCAAGGGGAGATACATCTTGTGCACCTTTCACCCAAGCATCAGGATATGCAGCTCATTTAAAGATGCCCAGCAAGCTTTAAATCCCCTATTACCATTACCTGTCACTAAAAGAAGGGCAGAAACACAGCCATGCCTTGTTCCCTGTCCTCATATATTCCTCCTTCAGTTCCAGAATTCTCCTTTCTGTATCTGATCTCAAATTTGCATGCTGACTGATGACTGCTGACCAAAGCCCATTACACAACTCTCTAGACTGACCCCTAACTCATGACAGAGGCCCCTGGGTCCTGACAAGAGAGAGTTGTTACCATTTTTTTAGGTCCCAGACTGTCCCGCAAGGCCAAAGCTCTGAAGCACCCAACAGAGCTGCCTGGATCTCTAATGATTCCTGCACCTGCTTCTGACAGCCCTCTTTCAGCTTCTGCCTTCCACCTGAGCCAGGAATCTGTCTGGCAAGCCAGGTCTGAGGTCACTGAAAGCAAGTTATGAACCTGGTGATGGAGGTATATGTGTTAAATGCTTGTTGTTTATGCATTTGCTTCCATAAAATGCAATGCTGACAGACTGGACAGGAGCTTAAGGGAGTGTTGGACTTGAAGACCAAAAACATCCAAGAAAAATCACATCCATAAAGTCATAACCAAAGGAACCCAGGCAGGGTTCAACCAGAGATCCTGTGAACTGATCCCACAACACTTCACTCAGACCTAGCAAGTCAACACCCCTCCCACCTCCCCACAGGGCTCCCAGCACTACTGGGCACAGAAAAATCTTCCTACTGACTGCTGCTAAGTGGGCCAAATGCTCTGCAGTACTGCTAGCGTGAAGAGTTAGAGGTTTCCACTTCATTCTTGAAGCAGACCAAAAGGGTCTGAGGTTTCATTTAGTTATCAGCAAACTCCTGAGAGTTACGTACTACAGAGAACAAGCAAATTAAACGGTTTATTTTTGAGTAAAGAAAGCCAAAATGAGGAAGTGAGACTAGCTGTGCTGGGCATATCTATTGAGAAGGGAAGTCTGGGGGAGGGGGGAGAGAGGGTATGACACAGGTCTCATTCAACAGCATCTGTGCCCTCTCCAGCTGTTTATTAAGCAGGACTGCCTGCTATTCTTTGGAAATAATCCAAAACCCACTTTCAGTGCATCCAGGAGGAAGAGCACAGTAAAGGAAGACAGAACTCAAAGCAAGAGCTGGACATGGGAACAAGATTGAACCACAACTGGGAAGCTCCAACGGAAATTTTCCTGCAAACAGATCTAGAAGTTGGCCCTCCTCAGGTCCTAAAACATCAGGGTAGGTTCAAGAACATATATAACAGCATCTCTCCAGAGACATTTCTCTCAGCACCAAGAAGAATCAGGTTTTAAACCAGCTTCTAATCAGAGGCAAAAAATCTGCCACATGAGGTAATTATATTTCACTTTGTGAGCACAGATTTTGTTCAGCACTACAAGCACTGAAAAATCAAGAGTGAAAGTTATCTTAAATAAAATATGGAGAAAAATTCTCAGTCTATGCCAAAGTATTTTTATGTTTTCCATAGCTTCAAAAACATATGGGTAGCTCATATGCCACTTTGGAAAGGTTAAATGAATAGGGGAGCTTGAAACACCTCAAATTTCTTCCATTTCATCTCATCTCCTTTATCATCATTTCTGCAATGACTCCAAAATCCCCCTGGCATTCAGAAAGTGCTCAAAAGGGCAAGAAATGTTTTAAGACATCACTCCTTGAAAATCGATTGAAACCAAGTGAACAAACACTTTGCTTTAGCTTGGACAGTTGTTCAGAAATGTTCCTGGCCACAACTCTACTTGCAGATTTATAATTCATTGCATTCTCAAGAGCGAGCATAAGCAGCTGGTGAAATGAGATTAGTCAGGCTCACGTCTCTACTTTTCATTCCAATAGTATCACTTGGCCATGACCCCTAGGATGGAGGTGACAGCCCACATTCAGCCAAGCAATCCAGGCCTACAGATGATCTGAAGGATCAGACCCTCCGAAATTCATTAGCAAGAAGACACTAACTCTGCACTATCTTCTTTTAGATAATTTGGAGAAGCAGTTTACCTCACTGTCTCCTTCTGGAGACAGCTTAAATACAATTCAGCTTCTAAATAAAATCTCTCATGTCACTTAGTAGAAGTAAATGCAGTGAAGAGGAAAGAAGAGACACAAAAAAAACCCCCAAAAAACGAAATCCAAACTCAACCACAACAAATGGATGACAACAGAGATGGGATCATTCACAGGTAGCCACAAGCAGCAAAATATATTCAACCATTTAAGATTGTGAATGATGTATTCACGTTTCACACATTAGATTTAACATTAGAAGTTAAAAAAAAGAGAATGCACCTGATGGAGTTTAACAATTTGAGGTAACAGCTAAACAACTGAAAATCACATGCATACATAGTCAATTCATTAAAACAAGCTATTACAGCCAAGCATTTCCTAATCAGATAATTAGTAGCCTCTAATGCGATTAAGTTTATACAGCCAGCTAGCATAATTAAAAAACATAACTGAAACAGAACCATTATCACAGGATAAGTGTCTTTTGTCTGATTTTTATTTTTCTTTTGAAAGCTTTAGCCAAAATTGAATGTCCAAGGGAAACAGGCAGACTCCATTTAAATGCTAGATGCATTTCCACAGGAGAGCAGAGGTTATTCTCAGAGTGGAAGATGAAAAAATTCATCCAAGTGATACAGGAATATTTTAAAACTTTATAATTATGCTGTTCTACAGTTTTGCTGGGGCTGTTGGCTGAATTGGCCATCTAAATATCTGCTCTCCAAAGAGCTAGCACCTGCTCTCAGATTCCATGACAGTACTAAGAGGCAGCCCAGGAAGACTTTAAAGAGCATCTCCTTTGGCTGTGGGACCTGTAAGCACAGGAGATGTGTGTCTAGCCAGAGAGCACACACCATGAACATCACATTCAGCGCTAAAAGTTTACCAGCAAAAGCCTCCCCACAGTAACAGCACACAGGAGAAAGCAGGCAGCTTCTGTCACTAGGACTCACCAAATACTGCTATCCTCAGTACCTGAACTGGCAAGCACTACTGGAATCTAGAAGAAACGGAACAGAAAGCCCTAGGGCTAATTAAAGTTTCAGGTCCCACAGTTTTGTATTCCTGAATCTGTCACATACCCGCTGCTTCCACTCTAGTGGATCCTTGCAAACAAAATCAACTGATTTCTACTGTCCCCCACAGATTAGGCTGCAATTAGATTCAAAAGCACAGTTGGCTATTGTTTGAGTGATTAGTTCTGGATTATATTTCTGTCTGTGCAGGGAGACCATATATATTTTCAGGCTCCTGTTCCTCTCAGAAGTTGTTTCCTGGCACACTAGGACAACCCACTTATCTCTGACTGAGGAAATTAGGAGAAAAATCCTCAAAAAAGCAAACACTCAAGACTGCACATTTTACAGAAGGTTTTCTTTGAAAGTCAGATCCTGCAAGGTATCCAGGCAAAGTAAATATTTGAATATTTGTATTCACGTCTACAATTACAGGTCATGAAACAAGTCTCAACCTCTATCATAAAGTTGAATAATATTCTTTTTTAATAAGGAATCTGAACTCATTTGTCTACATTCATACAGCCAGTAAACCAAAAATTTGGGGAGATGGATCCCATCCTACCTGCTGGTGCTGGCAGAGAGCAATCTCACCCATCTTCTAAGCCTTCTGCCCAGGATCTCTGTAGAAACAATCTCGTAAGGTGCAATAATCTCTGCCAAACATGGAAGCTAAAAAATCTAGGCTGGAATAGATACCACACTTGCTAGGGTGGCAGTTCAGTTACTTGCACACTTTGCTTTGACACAGAAGGACTTGAAGACTGAACTAAGGCAAGTGGACTGAACACCCTTGATGCAGAAGAGCATTGTACAGGTATCTCTGCCCTGAGATAAATAAGCATGTTTTTCCTCTTGCCTATTTGTGAAAAACTGTAACATACTTTTTACACTATTGAAACATGAAGGTTTATTTATATTCCCCTAGAACTGAATCAGGCCCAGCTATCACCCATGATAGTGCAATTTAAAGCTGTGGAATGCTGTTCAATTCCAAAGGACATAAAAGGGACCTCAAATATGCAGTGCTCAAACGGAACCACAAAAGCTATGAATCTCACTGGAGCAGGGGGAACCTGGGATAAATCACTTTTTAGCCTCTTCAAGTCAACCAGCAGATGCAACTAGGCTTAGCAAACCCAAATGAGGTAGACCTGGGCTGGACTGATGGACGGTATCACATGTTGCATCTGTTTTGTCACCTGTGTATACAAAGCACTAAAAGGAAAATATTTCCACCAAGGAAACATTTGCATGGGATTCACAGCAAGACATGGGATCAAAGTTTAAGTGACTTCAACACTTGCAAATACTTAAACTTGGACCAAACTAAAACAAATTAATTAAGCCATACAAGACAGTACTCAATAGGTTTCACTTAACTTTACCTGTAGAGTACTTAAAGTTGAAGGATCCAAAGAACAAGATAGGTCATGCAAACTCTGACACATAAAAAGATCTTATTCAAAAGGCTTTCTAGATAGAGAAGCTCTCAGAAGTCACTAAACTTGGCTGTCTTTCCTCCCCATAAAAGTGTACTTAGACCTGGGAAACCTCAAAGGCACTAAGGCAATACAATTTTTCCCTGTGTGGGATGAAAATATGAGCACTACTTACCTTTCTTGTATAATACAGAGGCATTAGAAACGGTGGGAAATGAGCATAAGGATGTAAAACCAGCACCCAAATCCTTTTCCATACCATGTTTTCTCTGGTTAGTTGAAAAGTGATACAAATCAAGAGCAGAGCCCCTCCAATCACCTGTCAATAACACAGGACAAGCGCTGCTGCCATCAGCTCTGCTGTCACTGACCTCCCGTTCTCGTACCAAGTGCAGAGATACCAGTGACTTGCCTTGCAAAAGCTGACATTGTTCTTACTAGAGGGGGCTCGTTTAGAGAGCTGGATCTGAACATAGCCTCAGAGGTCAAGTGGTTTTCTGGCCCTCTTTTGGGGGGGGGCTAGTGTACTTCAGAAAAAAAAAATACAAAACAAAACAAAAACTGACAGAACTGACATAAGTACTGGGCCTTAGCAGACTGGCTGTGTTAGTTAAAAGCAGCAGGATCCTGATGAGATTTAATTTCATTCACTTTGTTCTGGCTTCATCAGCAAATGTATGGAAAGATGGCAAAAAGCCAACAACTCTTCTAGCTGTGTACCTGTCCATAAATCTCCTTCTTCTCTCCAGGAGCAAGCCTGTATGCCTAAGACAACTTTCTGTCCTTGTGCTCCATTAGGACTGATTTATTGGACAATAGGAGCTGCTGGGAGCCTGATCCAGCCTGTTTTGAGCCTCCTAGCTCCTCTGGAAGTTAGCACAACAGGGAGCCAATATAGACAGGGAAGCAACTATCTTGCTGACATCTCTTCTACCTGCTTTCTCAGACTAGAGAAGCCTCACACTGTCATCTCTCCAGCCCACTTGATCTTAACTCTTCAAACTGTCTATTTAGGATCTATCTTGGGATGTGGAAGGGACAACACACCACTGCTGTCTTTCATTAGTCATGTTAGATGTCAGCTCCATCCTTCCTGCAAGCAAGTGAATCATGATTTCAGTGGGCCATGCTCCACTAAAAGAAATTTGGGGTTGTCAGAATTACCAAATCTGAGGAAACAGACTGCTAGTTAAAAGGAGCAGGAGCCATAATGTGCACTACTTCTTTATATGCGGATTTTTTCCTAGACTTTTTCACCTGAAACTATTATATTTGGAAGGAATGTGCACGTCATGTCTGGCCAAGTGAGTAATACAGATCTTCTATGCCTTTACGAAACCCTTGGCTCTACAGGAACTGATATACTTCTTTTGGAAAACAGCCAATCTCAATTCAAATATTACATGAGGAGATTCCATGGAAAAGCAAGCAGCAAGCAGGAGAAGAGAAAAAGTTGTCCCTTGCCCAGGGGGAATGTACATTTTCCTTCTGTTTCCTCTTACCTGAAAACGAAACATACAGGATCTTTAGGCTGCTTCCCCCCCTTTCATCTGTCTTTCCATTGACCTCCTCAAGGGAAATGAGAGGGTGGAGCAGCCCTCCCTTCCATTATTCCTTAACACAGTGACTTTCTTAACCATTATTTCCCAGACGGGTTTCCTCATTTTGCAGCCTGCTGCACATGGCAATGGCATTTTATATTCTTCCATGCTGCTGGAGCAGTGGCATTTACTTCTGCTTTCTAATTATCTCTTTCTGTGAAGCAGCATTCTCTAAGTATTAAACAGTATAACCTTCACTGAATAAAGAGCGCTTTGAAGTCCGGCTCCTGATTTCTCACACGCAACTAATACTGCTAGCGGAGTTCCGATATTGATCTTCTTCCTTTAGTTAAATTTGTAAATAAGAGAGTGCAAACTCAAAATTTTAATGGGTGGAAATAATTCCTATGCATTTCTGTACTTGTTTTCCTAACTTCTCTCTCATCCAGCAAAGCATCTGACAAGCAATTTTTTAAAATATTTTTTGCTTCATCTCAGCATGTGGCCAACTTAGAAGAAACAGATGAAGTTTCACGTGAGAAAGTGTAAGCAGTGTTTCAAACACATATTGTGTCAACACCTTCCTCTGTCTCAGTAAACCTGGGCTAAGGCACTCAATGCAAATCATCTCTCAGGCTGCTGAAAGAACTTTAATATGTTGACTGCAGTGCAGGCTTCCTCAGATTTGTAAATACAGATTTGTTATGCTTTGTTTTACTGCGTGCTTCAGAGAGAGCGAGCCCACACACCTGCCAAATAAATACCACTGCTCCCTCTCGTACAAACACTGAGAGATTAAAATTAATTTTGTTTCATCTAAAGGGATCATAGAAGCCTGCATGATAGATTACCCTCTGCACATTCAAAACCTTTTTATATTTATATTTATGTAAAAATAAAGTAAGTTGCTCTAAAACCTCAGGGAAGCAGGATCTTTTACCTATAGGGAGATTCTGCTGCCCTATCTCTCCCCATTAGGTTGGGTTTCATAAAGTTCCTGAGCAAAAATAACTCTTTTGTTCTGACAAGACAGCTTGACAAATCCAAATCATATTCACAGGAGTGGGTGTGACCCACACAACTCACAGGAAACAAATCTCAGGTCTGAGACAAGGAAAAGCTACAGGAGCAAGCAGGCAAGGTTAGGAGAAGAACAGGGGCTCAGCTTTGCTTTGTGTTTTGTTTTGAGCTTGGACTGGACCCAGCAAAGAGTTAAATGTGATTTCTAAGCCCCATCCAGGCTTCCTTCACAGCAGATTGGGAGAGTGTGCTGCATTATAAACAAACTTCCACTGCAAGCCCCGAGCCCCCGCAGGCTGCCCTCCTAATAACAAGTAGTCTGTGAACTATCCAGCCTGCTTTCCTGCAGCGCGCCCCCGTCCAGATTCTCCAGTGCCTAATTAAAGTAGCTGGGCTCCTGCTGCCCTCTTCTCCACTGTGAAGACATCAATTTGGATGTCTTTCTCCTCCACCACATCATGAGCTCTCAGTTATGTTTTAGGAACATTTTTTTCCGCAATCCCTGCCCTTCAGCTAACTTTGGTTCTAACTGGCAAGCAAATCCACAGGCTGCTGAGGGAGCCGGGAGGCAAACAGCCTGTCCAGCCACATGAGCCCCACATCTATGGGAAACAGCTAGTAAGCATGGCTCAGACACCTGCCATCCTTCAGTAGGCAGACCTGCCTTCCCTTGGCCTGCTTACACCCTTTGACAGACCTGTCCCCTCCTGCTTTCACGGCAGTCCGTGGCCCTCCTGTGTTTTCATTATTTCTCTGCACTGCCTGAAACGCAGGGAGCAGGCAGGCCCACTCATGTTCGAACGAAACATTTTAGCAAGGATGTTCTTATACTGCAGAGCCCTTACGGGAGCAGATGGACACATGCTGCCATAACATATTGGTCAGCACTTGGTAAGGTATCATGGGTTGCCCCAAGAAACATTAATTTCTTTTTTTCAATCACCTAGTTTTAGTACCTTTAGTCTGAGCTGGAAGCACTGGTCAGTGTTACCATGTCCCCTCTGCCTCCTGGATGACAGTACAGCTGAGCAGTCACTAAAGGCTGGATCTAACAGTGGCAACAAAATATTATCATGGCTTTGGGGAAATAGTGTGGCTCATACTTTTCAGGAGAGAATAAGCCTTACTGGTGACCTACAGCTTCCTGCATGAAACTGTGTGCCTGTGCAGAAGCCAATTTAAGGCATTTTCAAACTGAAGAGTTCATAATTTAGCAGACCTCTTTTCACAGAAATGCTGTTTCTGTGCCCACAAGTAAAAGGTTTGCAATTCCCAAGAAAGGAGAGCTTAAAGACTGTTTGTCAAGTTTTCCCTGTCTGGCAAATCCTTTTCTTTGCACTAAGTCTGAAAAGTTTACCTGTAGGTATCTGAATAATCAGAGGAATGAAGCCTACTGGACACACTCAGCTTGAAAGCTTACTTCAGCCCAGATGGAGAAACATAATTGCAAGCCTCAGAGTAGGCTCCTCTGGCTGTTTCTGGTTTAGAGTTATTAAATTATGACTTAGGGTCTCAACTTAATGAACTGTTGTGATATAGTTAAGAGGGTATTTTGTAATGGCATAACTTCACATTCCAAAACATTCCTCTCCTGCCAATAAATAGAAACTACTGTGCCACTGCAAGCAGTGACAGCAGATTATCAACCTGACTTGCTTTGCTCTTTTCCGTGATGGGGGGATACCACATACCCTCGTGTGATATCCATTCATTAAGTAAATAAACAAGAATACAAAGGGATTTGATTGAGTTACCTGTAATTGGAAGGATGTGCCTCTATCCTCATGGCTCAGTGCTGTCTATCTGCTTTAATTGCAGTCAGTGGAAAAACGCCCTTTGATTTTAATAGGGACTAGCATGACACTGATGCTGTACAAATCTCATCCTGGATTTTGTAATATGGTGATTGCGAAGCATCTAAGATCTGCAAATCCGGTAGGAGAGAGCCTGCACTACATAAAGCAGCCTTTCATTACACATGTTTACAGTACCAAATACAAAGTATCAGTATTATATTTTCAGTCCCGGAGTTTCAGTTAACCTAAGTTATATGACACAAAATCATTATTTAGAAATCACACAGCAATTTGACACAGATAGGAGGGGGCCCAGTGTCCGCCTAATGATCTCAAACAGCATGAACAAGACTAGATGAATAGGAATCGTTAGCTTATTATTTACACAGCATTTCTCAAAACACCAAGGAACTCTACCAAGTAAATGAAGACAGCAAACTATAACACAAGGAAAGGGGGAAATAATGAGTTTTAAAAAGAAATTTAAATTATTCACGGAAATCTCAATCCTCCTGCTTGCAGAGAACACCAATTACTACTGTTTTATATGCACACAGCACACACTTTCCTGTCCAGAAAAACAAAACATGGCTCCCTCAAACTCTGCCATCTTCCTTAGTTAATACCTTATTTCGTAATACCTCAGTATATCTTAAAAATTATGGGCACACTGAATTGCATTGCTGTGCAGGAATTCAGCCTTCAAAAGAGAAATTTATCTTGTACAATGACCTTAGTGCTCAGAAAGAAGAAACATTCAGAAGAAGAGAGCCATGTCAATGTTTTTAAATAAAATAAAAAAACCACAATAATTTCTCTTTTTGCCTAGTACACTCCCCCCCTCTCCCCCCCCCCAGTGAAAGTGGGACATCTGAAATCAGAAGAGGCACAACATTATCTCCCTGTTTTGGACTACAGCTTACAGGATATAACATGGAATTGCAAGAAAAATGTTACCAGCTGAATGCAGGAGCCGTGGAATCCTGATATAAAACTGAGGAAAAAAGCCAGCCTGTGCGCCAGGCTGGCAGGGACTGGCACAGCAGAGGGAAATGTTATTGCCCCAACAAGCAGCACAGAGACATCCAACCTACTGCATCTCAGGTGCCTGTTCTTACCTTTTTGCTACCCAACCCTCCACAGGCAAAGAGGAGAGGATGTACTTGAGTCACTTGCCCTGAAACAGCTGCAGTGACACCTCACAACCAGGTCATGTAGGTGTCTTATCCTTGAATGCTTTGTGGCAGGGGAGATGAATTCATAACCCCTGTGTCAGGAGAAACAACGGGAAGAAGAAAGTCTGATAAGCAATTCAGCAGCTACAGAAGGATGTCCCCCCTGCCAGAAAGAGGAGATACCCAGCAGTGTCTCCCACAGCAGGTACCTGGCCTTGAGGTGCAAGCCAGAATCTGAGCAAGAAGAGAAAGAAACAAGCAAAGCTATGAAAGCTGCCCTCACCTCAACTAGTTTGCCTTCTAGCTAAGGCTCAGCTAGTAATTGATTTTTTTGGTTGAGTAACTGGACTGGAAATCTCTGAAAATGTTGGTTTGTGCAAGCATGCGTAGAAAGATGCTGATCCTAAAAAACCTATTAGTTTTGCACTAAAAATACTTCTCCTCAACAGTTAATGGAAAAACTATGGAAATACTGTGCTTCATACTAAACTTGACTTGTTTACTTTTTAAATTTAAGACTAAATAAACGAAATCTTAAGTGAAAATAAAAATATTTTGGAATGCAATGGCACAATCTTTTATTCTGAAAATATTCAAACTGTGTGGGGATTGTTTCCATTTACATTTGCAATTCTGTTTAGGACAGTCCAGAAACACCATGTTTTTCAGAAATCAAACCATCTAAAATGACTCATTTGGTTGTTTTACTTTACTTAATGCAGTACAAAAAGTGAAACAGGCAGGCTGTGTGAGACCTCCCAGAGAGCCTGCAACCTAAAGGACGTGGTCAGAAACCCTCCAGGCTCTCTTATGCTGTTCCATACACTGCCAGTACCGAACCCCCAGTCCCTTCATTCATGCTGACTGCAATAATGGAATAAGTAATGCAGCAATAGCAGTGGCAAGGGAGATGAAACCCAGCCGATACACGGAGGAATTTTCATTTTGGGTAAAGCTTGGAGCCTCTAAATAAAGCTAAGCATGTGCTTTGTGTTTGCAGTCTTAACACACCTGCCATTCTGATTTCTCATAAATAGTCCAAGTGCTTTCTTTCTCAGAAATGTATCAAATGCTGTGAAATGAGGTGCTAGAACACCTAAATGCCAGT
Source organism: Pyrocephalus nanus (assembly GCA_038380795.1). Classification (NCBI taxonomy): domain Eukaryota; kingdom Metazoa; phylum Chordata; class Aves; order Passeriformes; family Tyrannidae; genus Pyrocephalus; species Pyrocephalus nanus. The sequence goes on along the minus strand of CM076264.1, from coordinate 18,232,824 downwards.
GCCCAGCAAACAGTATCATTACAGTGTATATAAAAGTCTCCTGGGGGATAGGTTGGACATAAAAATTCAGCTGGATCATTAGGAGATGATGATTTAACTGAGAAAGCACCATAAGTCTCAAAGCTGGCAACAGAAAGACATAAAATGAGTTGGAGGAATTATTTAATGACTAGTAGACCAATAAGGGAGGTACTTCATTGCACTGTAAGATACCCCACATCATAAGAAAACTACAATTTATCAAATATGAGTTGTTAAGGTCTTTCTAACCTGCAGCTAATTCCTGTCACATAAGTGACACTGGTGCCCTAAAAATCCTAACATGAACAAGCATGAACAAGAGTCAAGAGAAGGCCAAAAGCTCTGAGTATTGAGCCTCCCTGGTACCAGACACAACAGAAGACTTTGGGTCCTGTATATGTTGTATATAATTTTACACATGTAGGAAGCCAACTCTTTGCACTCTATACAGCCTGAGGATATCAGCCTCAGTTGTCAGAAGGCTGCAATCAAGTCCCCCAAGTCACTGGGATAAGGTATTTTGCCTTGATTTATACAGATCAGAGTCCAGTATGTCACTCATCTGCACCCCTGACATCTGCTCCAGTTTTCTGCCAAACTGTAGTACATACACAACTCAGCAAGCTAGGTCCCAGGTTGCTGTGGTGCAGATGTGCAGTTTGTGCTGTCACACCTCTTCCCCTGGACTCCAGGAGAGAGGAAATCTCTGCACTCTTCCTCCTCAGCTTCCCCACCCCAATGCACAGAAAAAATTGTCTCTGCTGCAGAGCATTGATGGGAAATGTAAAGGACATACAGGTTATACCTACTGTATCACGCTTAGCATGTTTATTAAGACAAAATAATAAAAGATATTTTCCTTTTTTCAAAAACAACTTTTCAGTGAGATGAGTAAATGCAAAATGGGAAAATGGTATTCAGGAAGGAAACCTCAAACACAAAATTGTCAGACTTCAGTGAAGCAGAGTAGAGTCACTTCTGAGCTATGATTTTTTTCCCTCCCTGTCCTCATCAGGGAGGATTCTTGGAAGAGAATAAAATGCTCCTGAAAACCTTAATGGGGAAAAAAACCAAACAATTCTCTTTGCAAAGCATGTTTGGTTCATACTCTTTCAACCATGCAAACATTTAATGAGTTCTGTGAAATCTTCATTCCTGTCATCTCAAGGCTAGCAGATGTAGTCTTGGTAACTGAACCATGATTTAGATTCCCAGAAATCTGTGTCGAAATGGGAATCATATGAGCACTAGAGAGACCAATAATGTGCATAAGCATACAAAGTACAAAATTATCAAAATACTAGCAGAAATAAGCAGGTAGCAAATATAGATCTTGGAAGATTAGATAGGAGCATCTCTATTGTTCATGAAAGCTGTGGCACTGACAAGTCTGATTGAAATGGCTCATTTTCCACATGGTCCTTGACACTAAATGTATTTATTTTGCTATTTGGTCAGTATTTGCTCCTCCTAGAAATAAACACTTTGACTTGGGAGCTTAAAACTTCATTAATTGCTTAATAGTTTTAATTTTCTGCAGAGGACTGAGATTCTACTTGCTGCCATTCGAAATACAAATAGCTAAAGTGAGAAAAAATGATGGGCATTTGATTTTTCAACAGTGAAGATCCTGCTATGTGCCTACCTGGCAAAAAATGTCCTTCTGGGTTGGATGCTTACAGCTTCAAGGGTCGGCACACTACTGTCCAACATCGATTCATAGGTGTAGTCTGCCAGGGAACTTTCCTGTTTATTGCAACGGAAATTAGTTAGTAATCAAAATATTTCAGGTTAAAATAAAGTTTAAGTATTGAAAATGTTTCTTTTTAGTATATTTCAATAGGAGAATAGGGGAAAAAAGTTCAAATTCTTTGTTCTGATTTTGTTCACTGAAGTTTAAATGTCTTATATTTCACAGAAATTACTTATTAATTTTCTTCATTTTCTTCCTTAAAAATCTCCCCAAAAATTACAACCTTTTAAAATAAACTTTTGGTTTTTCAAGCACACACAATGCTCCATATTCTGCTGGAAAACATATCTAAGAAATAAAATGCACCTGCTCTTTTACCCAGGGTTATTTGATCTATATTCGAAAAATTAAAATGTCACTGGTGCCTCAGAAAGGTATGTATTACTATTACACATATTGAGTTAGTATCCCAAAACTCCCAGTCAGGACCAGACCATACTGTAGCAGATTGTGTTAAAACACAGACTTGTACATAATTCAAGTACAGATTTTATGATGATTTAATGCTACTTTTTTTCCCCTCACTGCAACATCCACAGGTTTCTTAGGTTTGTATAACCGAGGGAAAAAAGTAAATTAACTCAGTACTTAATTGGAGTAAATATATCTCCACTCAGCAGTTGTTTCCTTTGTACCCGGGCTGCTACATTACTCTGTTATTTTTTTCTAAAGCAACATTAAATGAGACTTGCAGTTTTTTTCTGAAGAATCTAATGGAAATGGGTTCTGGCTTTGGCTAGGATAGACTTAATTTCTTTACAGTAGCTGTTATGGGGCCATGTTCAGGATTTTTGCTGGAAACAGTGTTGATAATTGAGGGGTATTTTGGTCGCTGCTGAGCAGGACTTGCACAGCATCAAGGTCTTTTCTACTACTCATCCCACCCCAACAGCAAAGGTGTTGGGGTGCACAAGGAAGTTGTACAGGGTCGCAGCCAGGACAGCTGACCCCACCTGACCCAAGGGATATTTCATAGTGTATGGAGTCTGCTCAGCACATAAACTGATAAAAGAAGGTACATTTTGTCTTCCCAAGTAACTATTACACAAGATGGAGCCCTGCTTTCTCAGAGATGGCTGAACACCTACCTGCACTTGGGAAGTGGTGAATGAATTCCTTGCTTTGTGAGTGCAGCTTTTGCTTTACCTATTAAACTGTCTTGATCTCAACCCACAAATTTTCTCACTTATACTCTTCTGATTTTCTCCTTTGTCCCTGGAGTGGGGGGCAGTGAATAACCAGCAGTGTGGGGTTTGGTTGCCAACTGGGGTTAAACCACAATAACATAATGTGAAATCTCACAACTAAAGGACACTTCAGCTGTTATTTATTAAGGTGGTACTTCAGGATCTTGAGCACCAGTGAAAGCAGCTAATGATTTAGTTCTTCCCTGCCATAGTCTGTCTCTGTTCCTAAAGTCTGACATTATAATCAATTAGTGAATGCATTTGGATGAAAGGAAAAGCACTTTCCCTTCTCTGCCTGCTGGATGCAGCTAGCAAGTACCTGGATGTTCCAGATTTTAAAAGTTTTTTTTTAACTTTATAACAAAGACATTGCTTACATTTGGACTGGATTTTTACAAACATGCATCTACAGATGGATTGAGAGGTACCTTGAATAAAACCACTCCAGCTACTCCAGAGGAAATTGCTGTCTTGTCAGGCTGTCCATCACCCCTCTGGTATAAAGTGCCTGGTGTAATCCCTCTCTGGCTGATGTAAGATGAGTTAGTCTGAGGACAGGAAAGGTTATGCTGCCTTCCGGCTGATCTATGCTATATTATTTAGTATACTTCATGGGAAATTCTCAGTTAGTTTTCACCATTCTTCTTTGGTGTTTTTCAGTTTCCTAACAAATCTTCTTTCCTGTTACTGTTTGTCTTAGACTTTTCTTTTCTCTTTTCCTTGATTTTTTTTTTTTTCTTCATTTTGTGGGGTGGGGAGAGGGTGGGTGAAGACTGCTATTCTCATTTTCTTTTGCTTTAGAAAAACTGAGGAGAAAGAACAAAACATTATTAGTGTAGTCAATTCCTTCAGTGTAGCTATTACAGCTATCAAATATTTGCAGTTCCGATTAAAAATTCACTGTTTTTCTGCATGGAAAGATCAGGTCTTGGTGGAGCAAGTTTGTTGTTTCTGCTGCTACAATATTGGTGCAGTGCAATTTTTATTTACTGATTTTTATTAAAAAGGAGGAAAAATGGGCTTGGAGCTAAGTGACCAGGCTGAAAGGAGCATGTGCAGAAATATTTTTATTGTAGTAGTATCTAGAGATCCAATTACTAATGAGGGTGTCACTATGCCAGAGCTCTGCTCACACATTGAGAGTACGCTCCAGTTCTAGAAAGCCAACAGGCCAAAGAGAGGAACACAGAAAGGGGCAGAACAGGCAGTAGAGATGTATGTGCTGGTGCCACAGAGCCCCAGTGCAATGGGCCAGGAGCTGGTGCACACTGCTGCTCTACAAATAATGGAAACTGTTTTTAAAGCTGCTCCTGTGTGCTGGGATCCTATCTCCCACTTGCAAGATGCCATGAGCTATTAACTCACTGAAAAGCAATACCTCTGGCAGCATATAAAATGCAAATAATGAGTGCAAGCAGGAGGAAATTCAAGTAGCTTTATCCTCCGCTCAATGCTGTCCTGGAGGAAGGAGAAGCCTCCAACATCAGCAAACAGCCTTCAAGGTGAGAGAGCGGCCAATGCTCTGTGCTTCCCCACGAGCACAGGGATTTTCCAGAGTTTCTGCAGCATGCAGAACACTATTCCTTGGGCACAAGGAACTGAGGGACAATCTTTGGAGCTGGCTTGCCGGAGCACATTTCTCCACCTATCAGAAAACCTTGGTGATCCTTTGGCCTTTTAACAGACACAGCATAAAGCAGCCAGAACAAGGACAAGAGATCCAGGCAGTTATGGCAAGTAGGAGAGCTAAAGGCATCGTTCTATAGTGCCCACATCTTACAGTGACGAGGGGCCAATTCTACTCACACCAGACCAAAAGCCACTGAACCATCAGTCTGACTCAGTAAGTGTTCCTTACCTATGTGATGAAACACGCATGCAGCATGTGAACTTGCAATGGCAGCACAGGCATCTTTCATTTCTTGATCTGTGAAACTTCTCTTACAGGTTAGTGCTTGGCAGGATAGTTTTAATCCAGGATAATCCCTTTGCATCTGAGAAGACAAACAAACAAACAAAAACCCCCTTTCAAATACCTAATATATCTACAAAACAAAAACAATCTCCCTGTGTTCTGTGACTACTCTTGTCATGATGCCTGCCTTGCTCCAGCAATGACAGAGATCTCTGATCAAATCCAACAGCACACTCATCCCCAGCTACCCAGCATCTTCCTTTATCAAATTACTTTACGCTCAGTCCAGATACTCATCTCCATATTTGTGGAAAGCATAATCCCTTTGCCCTGCTGTAATTTAAACATGCAGTGCTGGCAGAAGTAGGAGAAACAAATAATGAGCTGTGTGACAGAAAGCATCATAACCGCAACTGATGTGTAAAGAGACCATCTCATGTCTTCCCATTCACATTTCCCACAAGTTTCTCATGCCTGTCAATCTTGTTTTGATTTAAACAGCTTCCAGAACAGTCTCCACTGCATTTGTAAATGAATTCTTCAAACACACAAGCATCTCACTGATGCCAGAAGTCCAGTTAAGTCCCTCTCTTCTCTGTGGAATTCTGTGTAAGCTCTGAAACAACCAGCCATGGTAACTCAGACAAAAAAAATCAAGACATCTCTTTTTCAAACTGTTTTGAGAATAAACAAAGGATCAGATAGATAATAAACTTTCATAGAGTTAATGGAAAAACAGAATAGAAGGTGCCAAATCAGGGAAGATTAATGGGGTTATGTCCTGATTACACAGCTGATTGCTATGTAGAAATGATTGTGCTCATATGTGCTGGGAACATTGCTCTTATCCTCACTTCTGCAACCAGACATATACAACTCCTAAAACATTTCTGCAGGTTTCTACAGAGTTAGACCTACAGGTCTGAGTACAAGGTGAGTGATAGAAAGAAAATTTAATAATCCAACTTCATGAAATTGTTTTGAAGCAGATCATTAAAGTAGAAACAGTGAGGGTATGATCCTTGAGAGAACAGAGCTGGTCACAACCCATGGGAAGCAGGAGACTTGGGACCTCACCTAGAACTACATTAAAGAAAGGACTCTGGCACCATGAAGAAGAACTCAGCACAATTACATAATTCTGTAAACTAGATTAAAATAAAGTTAACTACTTGACTGTGGCCTAGTCCAGGAGGTCCCTCAGTTCAGTCACTGCCTAACTCTTCGGCCCAAAACCTTTCTCTGGCAGTTGAAGCTGTGCTGTTGAAGACTCCCAGAGTAGTCCTGGAAAGTACAGGAAGGTATAGATTATTTTCACATCCCAAGGTACCCTACTCTTGTACCAGAAAATCATATAAATAACAAAAAACTATGCCACCAAGTTATTTCTCTTCATGCAACCCAGGAACCTTGCTCATGGTTCTCAAATCCATTCCAAATGTTAGGCAGACTTTTAAGGCACTTAAAATTGAAACACCACTGAACACCTCTCCTGATGCATGCTTTGGACTGAGCTTGAAAAATACAAGCTAAAACTTGTTCCAGATGTGAGCCCAGATATTTGTATACTCAGACTAGGAGCTGTGCAACCTCAAGGTAACTTGAGCAACGTCCCATTCTAACAACTTCTCTGTATTCTACTGTCTTTGGTACAAGGCATTTCATAGACACATTAGGAAGTAGAGCCATATGCAGCTTTCAAACTATACAGGAAAGACAGCACAACCTGTGACATGGTTCGGTGCGTCAGGAAAAGGAGCGGTCCAGCTCCAGGGTTCATTGCTCTTCAGTGAGGTGTTGAGGTGAAGAAGCAACCGGCTAGCCCTAGCTCACACACTCTTTGTCACTCACACAGCTCTGAACAGACAGGCAAGGAGACAGATAGGTGTGGAACAAAGGACAGCACAAGGCTGAAATAACTTTATTAATAAAATGGAGGGTTTTTATAGGGTTAGAAGGGGAAGGCTCTAGAAACTGGGAGGAGGAAAGGAGGAGCATGCAAATACTCTCACACCAATTAAGTAAAGGGATATGAATAAATATAAGGGAGACGAAAGGGGTGGCAGCAGGGGAGTGGCTAGAGGCAAAAGCCCCCCGAACAGGATGATTGGTTGGTACCTCCTGGTATCACAGGAGACGAGTGTTGCTGCCTGAGACGGCAGAAAAGTCCATGACAAAGGAAACACAAAATGGAGGACAAATCTACATATAGATTTTCCCCTTTGAACATAAACTTGTAATGCACAGTCTCAGGTAGTGAATTCCTCTCCTTTCAGGTTCTTCTCTCCGAGTTCCTTGATATATCTAGCTCTCCACTCCTGTTATGATGCTGCATCACCACTCGCAGCTGACTCCTTAATTACTAAGTTAGCCCCAACATACCTGGACCTCTGATCCAGTGCACCATTCACTGGGCTACTTCTGTCTTTCAGCAATTTAAAAGCCCCAGCCTCTGTCTCTGCCATAAAGTTCATGACTTCCAAGTAACCTGTAAGAAGAGCATACAGGAAGAAAAACAGAATATAAGCAGTGACAAGACATGAAAAGCACACAGCACACAAGTCTAAGAAAGGCTGGTCGGTTCTAATATATTATTTTTCTCTGTAAATACTAAAATTTAAATTGAGCATTTCTGCTACACAACTAAGCAACCGTAAAATCGTCACTACCCTAACAAAAAAGGCAGCTATGTGGCAGAAATTTAGGCTGCATACAGAGGAATGTATTGCACTTGTCACATTTTAGAGGGACAATTAGCTTTCAGATTAGCTGAAAACCTATTTTCCTGAAGGTTGAGAAAACATATGTACCAAGTTACTCCCCAAACTGCAGCATTTACATGTTTATACAGTACCTTGATTAGAATGGGTAAATGATAGACAATTGCATACATCAGGTAGCAGAGAAAAGGCCTGTTTGATATATAGAAATTCTGAACACCCTCAAATTTGTAACCCAAAGCATGTCATTGATGCAGACATACCAATCACATAAATGGCAACAGAACAATCCCTGGAAATATTGTGAAGGAAATCTGAAAACACCAGGGTTTTTTTTCCTTCAGTCTCCTTAAGCCTTCAAGTTACTGACAAAATGTAATCACTTAATTAAATTAGATCAGGTGTTACAACTAATTTGGGAAATGCAATCATATAAGTCTGTCACAAGCACAGGGTTTATTGCTGGCCAGAAGGCTCACAGTGAAGGAACCTTGCTTTGCTGGAATTACATGGGGTCTGCAAAGTGACAACAGAGATTGTGTTTCAGACTTTGGCACACCAGAGCAGAAGACAGACCCAGAAAACATCTCCAGTGCAAGGCTTTCATCCCACCACTGGATCTACTAGTATAACTTCAACTGGTCCAAAATCATGGCTGCTGATTCTCTGGAAACTGTATTTTCCACAAAATACTGTTTCAATTTCGTTAACTCAAAGCTTAAAACTAAAAAAAAAAAAAAAAAAAAAAAAAAAAAGAAAAAGAATAAAGTAGAAACTCCCTAAAACTCCCTAAGAACTTGAAACTGATTAACAAAATGGATTTTCCTGTTCCCACTAATTCCAATTACAAAATAAACACCAGGACTTTCCATTGCAACTAAAACAATATTGGACAGGGAGGAAGGTGTCCACAAATTGATCCTGGTATTGATTATTGTCCACACAAAGGTTCCTTGCCGAAGCTCCAAGACTGTCAATGAATTGCTTATGATCCACCAACATTTCAGTAACTGCCAGCCATTTCAAACTTAAGAAATCAACACTTTGCAGTAAAAGTTCATTTTGCTGTGGAGATTCTGGCTCCCCAGAATCTCAGAGATTTTTGTGAGAAAATGCTACAAAACGGCTCTTTGATGCTGATCAAAGAAAATTGATCAGTGGCTATCTCTTACTAAGACCACTAAAGGAAATACTTTCAAAACCTATTCCAACAGCTTCAGACACAGCAGAGAGACCAAGAGCTAAATAAACAGCCCATGAGCTTCCCCATTTTTCTTTCACAGACTGCTGCATAGCACAGCAGTTGCGTTGTCCTCACTTGCACAGTCCTTCCTGAACAGGGCTTAAGCCTATAGGTCTGCTCCAGTTTCCTCTGGGAAGAGGAAATTGATTGACAGTGCTATAAAGCTAACAATTTTGAACTGTGTATTAATTTTATGTCTGCCATCTACACTCCACTCCTCTCAATTAAGAAAAATTACTGACCATGACAATTAAAATAAGTTGTTGAGACTAATATGGCTGAAGAGATGGTGCAAACAGTCGGCCTTGGCAAGATGTACTTCATGTGTGCAATGGACTGAAGGGGTAGAAAAAATTACGGCAAAAAAACCACAAGTTGCCCCTTTTAAGCACCATTCCAAAATAGCACAGTGACATGCCTCAGAGATGTAGTGATTAGATTATCGCTAGAGAATATGGTATTAGGTTGGGGAGTTTTTCAGACATTATTATTTCTTTTTTTTGACAGCAGTTAAAGAGCCCAAATCATGCACTGTGAGACTTGAGATGGTGATTATACAGAGACAAGGAAGAAGAAAAATCCCCACCCAGGGAGTTTACATTCTAAATGATACTCAGATACACTAATTATTAGGTTGCCTGACATTTAATCAATCACTGAACAATTTAAATGCTTGACAGAAACGAAATATCTGTCTTTGATTTATGTATGAGCAGGTTTCTAGCAGCAAAAACTTAAAACTCTATAAACCAATTATTATTCCCATTACCTCATCCTGAGTGACTCTCTGGGATGATAAAGCCATCTTATTGGACTTATTGCTGAGAAACAGACTTCTAAGGCATAAAGTTCTCCAGATGGATGCTTTTGGGGAATTAGTTGAATAAGAGAGATTTAATCCATCCAAAAGTCAGTATACTTAAATACAAGATGAACATAAAAAACTCACTGCTAATCCAAAGTGACAGGTACTAATAGGGTACTTAGTGGATTAATAGCTAGCATGCTATGTTGCTAGGACCATGCTGTTTATTTCTATCATGTGCTGTAATGGACGCAGAAAATAAACTCAGTCCCTCAGGTGTATTTAATTTAAGTGGACAAAAATACATGATTGTACATCTAAGCAGCCAATTGAGCCTGTAAGTTTATCTTTAAGATGCCATATTGCTTCAAACTCTTGAGAAAAAAAAAGTCATAATCCAATTCTGAAAGAACTCTGAGATGGAGTTTGCTGGTTTTCATTGCACTATCTTTTGTCAAAGGGAATTTTTCAGTTTTATAGCACTGTTTTCTCGAGTCTTAATTAATACCATCCACAGGTGCTATGCAAGATAATCACAGTAAATCACACAAAGGGTTATGAGTCTCCAAAGAACTGTTATTAAAGACAGGCACATCATAAAACAATAGACTAGAAGGATGAAACTGTCACACACTACCCATTGCAGTTGGGGCTTTTCACGTCTGAAATCTTCCCTTCTACAGAAGGAATCAAATTTGTTTAGCCAGAGGTCCAACCCTTTAAAAAAATGGGAAGACAGACAAAAATGCATGAAAAGACTCTGCTCCACTAACACTTTCTTTAACTCGAGGTTACTGATGAACAGCAGAGTACTGATGAACAGATGATACCCCTCACACTCCTAGCATATTTTTGCAATTACTGTTTGGATGAAGGTAGTGTCAGCCTCCTAAACTAGCTTCTGAGATCCCCCAACTATGTGGCATCAGAAGTTGCAAAAGATAGGTGAGCAAAATGTAGCAGGCCAAGTTACTCTCTGTGATTAAAAAATAATCACCCCTCTTGTTTTCTCTCACTGCACATTGGACAAGGGTTTCAAATCTAACAACCTTATTGACTTATCTTGCATGCTTTTCTACAGTCACACACTGCGGAAAATTGTTTAAAAATGGTAGTCCCCTCACTGCTAACACTGCAACTTGAGAGACTCCTCCAACAAGACAGGCTGAGCCAGATATTGTGAGGTCTTCCATATTTAAAAGATTATTTCAGGTTTCCTGTGTTATTAAAAGAAGAATCAACAGGAAGAAGTTCAGTGCATCTCAGTGTGCTCTTGGGAAGCCGAAAGCATGAGTCTCTCTAGGCTGCCCTGCTCCCTGGCAGGCTACTCTGAAGAGCTGTTCAATCCTTAGGGAAAAAGGCAAAAAATTACTTCAATTTTTTTCTAAGTACCATTTCAGATTTCCTGTTCTCAAAGGATATTTTTCATTCTTCCAAGAAACTATGTCCTTGAAATCAAACTAACAGACTTTTCATGCAATGGGAATTCCTGTTTCAGCACTCTCTAAGCAGTACTAATGCAGTAACATCAAAGGATTCACAGAAGACTGAAAAGAAGAAATGTCAATGACGATGATAATAACAACAACCAATAAACTTTGCCCTCAAATCATTGTAAGCAGAACGAACTTTCCTAGCAACACACCAAAAATTCATCTGCCTCAGTTTCTCTATCTAGCAGTGAAGAACAGAAGATACATAAAAGGGAACTGACATGAATTTGTTTAATAATTCCAAAGGTTTTACTTTGAACTGAAATTTAAGAAGTAAAGGCCATATTTAAATTTTAATTGCTTTCTTTTCTATGGCTCTAGACCACTTCTGCACCACTATGCTGCCAAGGGTGCATTTTCAAAATCATAGAATTGTTTTAGTTTGGAAAAGACGTATAAAGATGATTGAGTCCAAATGAATATGCTGAGGCAGAACACACAAATTCATAAAAACATCTACACAGGATTGTTCGTAAATGTAGAAAAAGTATATTTGATTTGCCAAGTGACAGAACTCGAGGAAACAGCATGAAGCTGAGTTGGAGGAGGTTGGATATCAGGAAAAGGTTTTTCACCCAGAGTAGTTGGGTGCTGTAACAGGCTCCTCAGGGAAGCGGTCACAGAACCAAGTCTGACAGAGTTCAAGAAGCATTTGGATGACACTCTCAGGTACATCATGTGATTCTTGGGGTATCCTGTGCAGGGCCGGGAGTTGGACTCAAGGATCCTGGTGGGTCTCTTCCTATTCAGTGTATTCTATGATTCTATGCTGGAGATTTACTGGAGATTAAGGAAACATTTTTCTCCCAAGTGTTAGTATGCTGCATTAACTGCCAAATCACGTATCCTTTCCACTCATAATGGAAAAGTGAGGTACAGCACCATAAACAAAACCAGTAGAACATGATCACACTGTCATGAAGATGAGCATGAAGAGGAAAACTACTTTACTTCAACAGACACAAAATAATAGTAAGCAAAGAAGTATTCAAGGAACCATTAAGGAGTCAGGTATGCTATGCTTTCCTGGGCTTGGGTTTTTCAGTTGTTTATATACTGGACACTGCATACACTAAAAAAATAAACCAACAATAACAACAATTAAAAAAACCAACAAACAAACAAACCACCATCACCTCTGAATATCTGCTAACTTTTTAATATTTTCTTTGATACATTAGTAAAACAGAGAAGGTAAGTAAATGGGCAAAAAGGGTTCTAAGACAGTGACATCAGAGTTTAGGTTTTAACAGGAGGAAAGAAAGCTCACTTTCTAAAGGAGAAAAAAAACACCAAAGTTCTCACTATACAGAGGCATCGTGGTGCAAAATTATTATAAAACTAAACACAAGTGAGTTCTGAGTTCTCTATCAGCTGATATTAGCACATCAGAAAACAAAGGCAAAGCTGTTCGGGAAAGCTTTTTTCTCAGATGGCGATACAGATGATAAAAAGTAGCAAGAATTGCAAGTAGAAGAAAAAATAAACTGTCAAAGAAATCAAAGGCAAAAAAGTTATGTGACTGCGAGGGAAACCCACGATTTCCTGATTTTAGAAGATACCATATTTTAATCATCATTTCAGGAGAAAAACAAATTTCAGCAATTTTTATTCTAAGATCCTGGAGCAGAAACAAATACGCTCACTCATACTGCTAAGCAGGTTTTAGCAGAACTGCAACCAGGTATTAGTAATCAGCAGACTCAGGGCTCTGGAAGCAAACTCTACTACTTAAGTACTAGATGCAAATCCCAATCTGTGCAGTAGCTTTCTCAATTTGAAAGCTAAATAAGTCTTCTTTCAAGAGGTTTTGCATTCTCATCAGTAAAACAAGAGACCCAAAATCAATAATTGGTTTACTGAATGTGTTAACTGGAAGTTTTAGAGCATAAATATAACTCCAAACACAAACTTGAAAAATTAATCGTTTTCTGTGACCCCAAATTCTGGTGCAAACCATAGTACTGATCAAACACAAAAACATAGTTTTGCAATGTCTGGATAACAAATTAATCAACATAATCCATCAAAAGTTTTCAGAGAAGATCCTCTACAGTGCTCTCAGGAACCTGCTGCTTCTTGTGTGGGTGTAAACAGGATGGGGTGTGCAGACACCCAGGACAGTCTACAAACAGAAGGGTTTCAATAAACAAGCGTGTTCTGCTTTGTTTTGTTTTGGTGTTTTTTTTTTTTCTGATACATAAAACGAGGGCAAGTTTTGCCAGAACTAAGGCAGCCTGTTTCTTGAATCACACCCTTTTAGAGCCTAAAATGTGAACAGTCCTACTGCACTGCCAACCCACATAGAGGCATTCAGCGCGCTTGTAGCAAGCGTGGGTAGAGCCCTTCTCAAATCTTTGTTCGCGAAGCCTAGCCATGATTCATTACAAATAATTTGGAAGGAAAAAAACCTGAAGTTGGGACAGGTATCTATTCTTGCAAATATAGTCTTACTGCAACTCTTTTGCAAGACTTTTACTTCCTTTTACCCTTGATATCTAAATGATCTCATAAAAGAAGAAACATTCCTTTGCCTGCTGCACTGATACACCATCTTTTATTTACCCAAACACATAAGAAACAGACACATTTCCTTTATTAGAGTATCAAACTCATCCTCTCCCTTCCAAAAAACTACCTGATGAAGTGACAAAGTATCAGTTGTACCCACTGCGGAAGGGAAATCAGCAGGTACAGCTCTTCCTCAGTGAAAATCTGCTTGCCCAAAAATTACACACTGATTAAAAAGAGCTAAATAGGTTTGTAAAGAAACGTTATCCAAACTGCCAATTAAATGCAACCTGAGTTTATTATGATTTTTCACAAAACTAAAGCAAATTAGTTTTATCAGCTTTGTTCACTCTCACAGTCCTTTTTCTGTGTTGAGTTTTGCCCAGTGACGAGAAACAAAAGCAGCAAAAATTCCATAAAGGTGTAAAATGCTGTTCTTGATGAATTAACGATACACAAGGGTTCATTATCTCAATCACTCTAATTCACTGAATGACTAGTCTCTACCAGGCCATATCAACCTCCTCTCTAATTCTAATTTCTCTTAATTTAGGGAAAGCTCTGGGATACATCACCAAGATATAGCTCCAAGACTCCCTCTGAGAGGTTTTAAATGCAGAGAGACAAGGAAGAAATTTTTTTCAGTAATTCCTGATTTTAAAGCAATTTAAAAGCATCGAATGGTATATACTACTAATTCCCACAGAGAATAGTAAATCAATGGAGCTTCTGCCCTACTTTCCCCTATTTTGGTAAGAAAGCAGCTAATACAAGAGTGAATAGGCAATGCTAACACCTCTCCTATCTAAAAGAGTGAAGTAACAGTCTGCTTAGACAGCTGGCAGAAAAACATACCTTCATGTTTCAAGGAAGAGATCATAAGATCTTCTATCCCAAGTAACAAAACAGAATTTCACTCACTGAATGAAGCATTGTTACTACAAAGGAAAACAAAAACAAAACCAACACAAACCAACAACAACAAAAAACAAACAAAAAACAAACACACACACACACACACAAAAACACACACACAAAAAACCCACAACCCAAACAAAACAGCTTGATTTGAGATGTTTTTCCCACGAAGAACCTTTTCTTATCCTTCCATAAGTCCTTCTGTTGCTGAACACCCTCAGTCCTCAGACTCACTCGCTTTACCCAACCTGGATTTCTGCAACGTGAACTCCTTGTCTGTCCCTGGATATGGACAGACCTGTGCCTTGACTGTTTTCTCACAGAGACTGTTCTCTACAGCACAATTCCAGCTGGCAAAGTTTCAGGGGAACCAACTTGCTTGATCACAGCTCTGCCAGCTGAACATGACTCTGTTTTCTCCTCTGTCTAGAAAAGCTGGTAATGGACCAGAAGCTGGATTGATGCAAAATACACTGAATTCCAGCATACAGATATAGCAGACATTAATTAGATCAGAACAGCTTAGATGTTCCTTTTACCAGACTGTAAATTTGTTCATAATTTGATTTATTATAATTTGTTGAGGAAAAATTCAATTGCTGAGTGTTCAATGAACCTTGGATGGTCAATTGTTATTATCTGATATTTCCCATCATTGTTGTCTGTTATACTGTTTGAATTGTCTTCAAAATTAAATACATCTAATAAAATATCTGTTTGTTAAACAAGAAAAAGACAAAACAAAAACAAACAAGCAAACAAAAAACACCCACAAAAACCCCAAGAAAACCCCAACCAAACCCAAACACTAGTCCGTCCCTTGTGTTGTTTCCCCACCACCACGCCCCCCTCCCCCAAAAAAAATAAAAAAAATCCCTAACAATTTCAGGTTAAAACAACCTGGAAGTCATAGCTGAACATATCCTGTGATAAGACCTGAGATTTAAGAATTATAGGGCACATGTTCAAGGATCTAGCTCCCCATCAGAACACTTACATGACAAGATATAAGAAACAAAATCGTCATATTCTAGTGCTAAGTGCAGCTACACCATTTACTGAAAAGCTGAGGGAGTTGTAAGATCTCCATAAGCTTTCTTCAATGGGATTCACTTGTTTAATTGTTTGCAGTGAAATCTAGGGAGACTTGTTTCGTACTTTAGATGGTTGTGTGTGAAAGAAATAAAAAAAGTTCCTTCCCAAAAGGAAAAAAATTAGTGATACCATCATCATTCCGTGTATGTGGTAAATGATGGATGTCACAAGTACATTTTCTAAACCTGTTTGCAAAGTTTTAGTGCTGAATTTGTCAGGACTTTTCAAGAAATTAAACAATTTTTTAAGTCTCTGATGAGTCCTAGGCTCAGCCCTGGAAAATCAGAAATGTTCCACTGATTAAAACCCATCATTTTTTTTGTTTCACAAAACATTTTACATTCCTAACACCAATCTTATGAAGATTCTCTGCAAGTCAAAAAGCAACACTGTGAATTCAAATAGTCCTTGAAGTGATTATTACTTTTTTTAATTGCCATTCCATAGCTGAAAATCTTACCAAGGTCACCTTGGTAAAATTATACATATGACTGACAAGAAAAACAGATATAGCTAACTACAGTAACTCAAAAAAACCTCTGAGTAATCTCAATTAAGTATCTCAATCTACTTGAGATACTTAACAGAACAACAGGCTTCAGATCTCAGGAGGCAGAAAAACAACACAGTCTGGAGGAAGACACTCAACACAATAGAAACTGGCAGGTGATATCAGCTTCATTAGAGACATGGCTAATTTGGATTCAAGTGTCATACTAATGAAACTATCCTCCAAAACGTCAGTAACTCCAGTAAAGTTTGTACAGAGTTTTCTAACCTGGCTTAACATTTGCAGTTTGATTAATTTTAAAATTTTACACTGACTTTCTAACGATTTCCTTCTGTAAGAGCCCACCATTTGGAGACAAAAGCAGAAAAAAAATACAATGCAGAACTTAGATGAACATTTTTACTCCACTGTGACTACATTTCCTTGGCAGCAAGATTCTTGCCAGCACAAAAGAAATTTGAATGTACTATGGAAAATTAACATGTTTTACCCACGCAGAAAAATAACTTAATTTTTCTCATATACAAAACCAGCACTGTTCATTAAAAAGCGATTCCTTAAAAGTTGAAGGTTTGATAGGCATAGAGAACAAAAATTATGTGTCCTCTTATTGCAGCTGTTGAGTGGCAGATCTGGAACTCCTAACATGCACACAGTAAATCAGCATTTGTGTTTCAGAGAAGAGACTCACAATATGGCCCCTGGAAAGCCCTGGATCTCACAATAAGATTGTTTTACATGCATTGGATGCATATGGCTCTCCTCCTAAGCACCCTCTGAAGTCATTGTAAGCCTTTGCTCTTCATTCAAAGGGAGAGTGGCTAAGGCTGTGGGGCACAACTATTTGTAAACAGTATTAGAACTTAGGTAATAAGAATAGAAGTTGAAAGCTCTTTGAAGATGCATAGAAGTATTTTAGGCATTTGATAGTACAAACACTAACCCATAGTTTTTACTGTATCACACTTCCCACTAGCATTATCCTATGATGATTATCATGAGGAAAATAAAGTCCCATGTTTAAAGTGAATGATGTCCAAAGAGGGTGTTATGACAAATCTTCCACTGTCAAGAGAATCAGGAAAAAGGTGAACCATTTCTTGGAACTCATATACTATATATCAGACAGGAACATATAAAAAATACATGCATCGTTGCTGTGAAGAATCCTTTGCTGTGTGCCCTGGTTTAAAAAAGAGCTAGTTCCATCCTAATCTAACTTCTTGCTTTTCCATTCAGTTTCATCACTGACTTGAGCACAAGTCAAGAAAGGGCCAGGTCTATCTTTGAATTCAAAGCAAAGACTGCTGTGTCTGGAAGTCTTACCACTCCAGTACAAGCGTGCCTTGTTCAAAAAACGTATATTCAGCTCATGTATCTTATTTGTTCATTTGTTATTCTCTGCTGTTTTGACCCTTATTGCTCTCTAGGGGCACCCAAAGTACTTCCGAGAGAAAATAAGCTTCCAGGAGAAAGGCAGCAGCAGCTCTGGGTTTTCTAGATTCCTTACAAAAAATTTAAACCTACCTGAATCATATGTCCAGTGAATTTTGTAAGAAATTGAGTGAAACTGTTCATGTTCGTTCCTGCTGAAATACAGATCCCATTTAAAAAATGGGATCAGCCAGATTGTTGGATCATTAAGGTTGTTTGGAAGAAGCCTCCCTTCCACTTCTCACTGCAAATCAAGGTTTGATTTCCCTCCCTCACCTTTTTTCATCTCCCTCTGAAATTTACTTACAATCAAAACAATAAACAAGTAAAACTCCATTACTTTGGTCTCACTCAAAAAAAAAAAAAAAAAAAAAACAAACAGAGGGAAGAAGAAAGGAAATATGAATTCTAAGTCTTTGGTGAGCCTGAAAACCTAACCCCAATTTCTCAACAGTGACTGGCAGCTAAGAACATGTATTCAGTGACATTTGGAAAATAACATGATCCAGCTTCACAAACCAACGAGATTTTGCAGCCTACCATTTAAAGCCTGTTGAAGGCAGTGGGATCTAGTTGGATTACAGAAAGTTCAAGTTTCATGTGAGATTCGGATTTCTTATTTTGCAGTTCCGTAAACACTCAGACAAGCAACTTCTCTGATCCATGAAGCAGGCATGCCCTACAAGGGGGTATTAATCTCTTTTCCTAATTAACAAGTGACAGGAAATGGCCTTTGGTTGCACCGCGGAGATTTAGATCGGATATCAGGAAAGCTTTCTACAGTCATCATCCCTGGAGGTATTTAAAAGGCATGTAGATATGACACTCAGGGAAGTGGTTTAGTGATGGACTCGGCACTGTTAGGTTTATAGTTGAATTCCATGATCTTAAGGGTCTTTTCATACCTGAATGATCCTATGGCAATGGACTGAGCAGACTGCCTGACAACCCTATAGCACTATTTTTCAGTAAGCTCTTTCACAGCTCACACACCTTCTGAAGGAGCTCTGCTACTCAAAGGCAGTTTTCATAGATGTGGAGCACCCCTAGGTTGACATGGCTCATGTCCACAGGCATGACCAGCACATCGTGTCAGCTTGACTTTGCTCCGTGAAGCTCAGCTCCAGCTCCCTAAGGCTTACTGGGAGATTCTTCCATTCAGGATTTGACACTGTCTCTGCTCTGAAAGCTAGGACTCAGTGGTACTGTCTATGCCACTGAAGGAAAAAAAGCCCTAGCATAGAAAACAAACTATCTAAACAGTGCAGCTATTGGAATAGTTTGGGCATGAACTGGCCCAGGCCAGTTAGGACTGTCCCAAATAGTATCAGGATACAACCAGGGCATTATCAGGGCCTTTTACCACTTGGTAAATTTGATGAGATCATCCAATCTGTTGAGAGAGGAGGATTTAGCAAACTGATTGTGAACTGCATCATGCCTCTTTGCCTTAGTTTTATGGCTAGGGAATAAACTCTGGCCTGGTTTACTTAATAGCAGGGACAGAAAATTGGCATAATCAGGTGTTGCAAGTTTTGGCCTCTAGCTCTGAGCAAAACTCCATGTACTGTGCCTGAAGTCAGCACTACTACAGCTGCCTCTCACAGTTCTGCACCAATAGCAGCCCTTGATGGAGCAAGGCTGGATCTAGCCATCCACAATTGTGGATACCATATAAATGGGCTTAGCGGCATTTCTCCATGATCTGCTGCAGTCTGAACAGACTTATGTCACCCAGCTTTTTCATACACTGGATTTTCATGCATATTTGGGCAGCAATGTGGGAGGAAATTGTGTCCTGCCCTCGCTGTCATATGACAGGGAGTAGCCAAGTGCAACCTGGAAGCCTTCCAATACTGGTACAGCCAAGGTCTCAGGCATTTTCTAAGGTAAGTGCAAGGTCTAGGAACCACAGTGAGACATTTTGCTGCCTCTGCCCACATCCCTGAATTCTGAGATTGCTGCTCTG
Source organism: Pyrocephalus nanus (assembly GCA_038380795.1). Classification (NCBI taxonomy): domain Eukaryota; kingdom Metazoa; phylum Chordata; class Aves; order Passeriformes; family Tyrannidae; genus Pyrocephalus; species Pyrocephalus nanus. The sequence continues at coordinate 18,213,249 of CM076264.1, read as the reverse complement.
CAGCCAGCTCTAACTCATGTCCTCATCTCACAGATACTCTCAACCAGCACACTCTGCCACAGGAATAGCAGAACCCATGATCATTTCTGACCCACATTCATTTTTCTTCGGAAAGATGCTAGAGTATAAACATCATTCAACATGAGCAGCCTTTTCTTTTGTTTCCACAAAGAGGCATTTAGCTAGGCTTGGCAGAGGGAGGTAAGCCTCCGGGAAGACATTATCCTGACAGCAAACACTGGTGACTGGCTTTGTGTGTATGTATGTGTGTGTTTGGCAGACTCTGGATGCTAAATAAATATGGGTTTTTAATAAAGTGCTAGCTGGAGATGGAAAATAAGATTGAATGCTTCATCTTCCCAGAGCAGTTTCAGGATCTTAGGGGGAAAATAAAGAACAAAGACAATGGAAAATGGAGAGCCATAGGGGAAGGATTGTGGGGGAAGGGAAGTCAATAAAGAAGAAAATAGCAGCAAGGAGGAGGCAGTAAATTTGGCTGGTTGTAAAAGAGGCTCAAGCAAAAAATAAAAAGGGTAACAAAATAGCACTGGTATAAACAAAATGTCAACCACCTTTTGCCCCACTGAGTTTCAAAACAAGATATGAAAACACACCACATGGGCCAAGAACACTTGCAAGGCACTGAGAAGGAGCAAGAGAAAAACAAATAATCTGAAAGGGAAAAAGAAAAAAAAATGGCAAGAAAACCAGGCATAACATACCCAAAGAAGGAGTCCCAATACCCCATAGAGGCTTTTAAGTGCTGCAGGACAGAAATGACTATGGGTCCCGAAAGGGTTCTGCTCCTGTTTCCATCCCCACTGACATACTACACCAGCACAGCTAAGGGTTTCACCTGCTCATCTGTGCCTCAGGTCAATGCCTGTGCTTGGGAGGCAAGTGCCAGTAGGTTCCCCTTTCACCTTGCCATTTTCATAACTTTGCCTTTTACAACTCACACATTACACAGAACTTGGAACCACATTTTTTGTATCGGCCTTTTTAGGGACTAACCGCATGCGTTACTTCTGTGGCAGCGCTGTGATGTCATACAGTGACATTACGATAACCTAACTTTGCAAATGTCTTATAAAACCATGTAGTACTACAACGATCCTTACTCTTAGACTACATTTATTTTAGCCGAAGAAGTCCTTACATTGTTATACATCTTAATTAACAGCAGGGCTACTTTACTGGATCAAATGGCAAAATGCTATATCTATCTTTACATAGGTGTAATTAATTTATTTTTGCCAAGCAACAAAGCACCTTATTAATTAGGTCTCTCGGGCCTAGTTCTCTTCTACTTGTGCTACAATAGTCTTAAAGCTGTCATACAATTAATAAAGGCTACAGCTTACAATTACTGTCATATATTTGACCGTGGCTATAGAGTGTTTCAAATTTGGCTGCCTGGAATTAATGGTCCCAGAGAGCAGTCTTATTTTCAGAGAGAGCATCCACAACTCCACTGGTTTTAGTGGCAGGCTTGCAAACATAAGTAATTCAGAATCTGGATAATTTACATTCCTTTTATGAAGGAGTGGAGCCTCTTGCCTCCTAGGGCTCCCAAAGCCTAACCTGGAGCTATTTCTTTAATTCTCACCGACATACACCACCAAACAAAACCTTGTTTTGCAAAGCACATCCTCCTTGGGTTTTGAAACTCACCCAGGCTTTGATCTATCACCTTTGTTCTTCAGGATGAGATAGAGACTGAAACAATCTTTCCAGACAGTGGCATCAGAAAAAGACCACATTGTAAAACAAACTTATTAGTTCCATACATTCTTTTTCCCATGACTCAATACATACACTACATAGGTGGGCCTACTTATTTTGCAGAAATCCATACATGCTCTTCAACATGCCCATGTGCAGATGAAGCACGGCCAAGCAGATGCCTCAGCAAAGCACTCTGGTCCAATGGTCCATGAAAAATTTATACGCACATGCACACAGAGGTCAGGACATGGAAGATGCAGTGTTCTTACTTCACAAACTCAGGTCAGCTATGTACAAGGAAGATGCAGTAAAACTTGGTCAACCATCAGAATGCTAACTATTTGCTGCCACCCAGCAAAGACTTAGGGAATAAAAACCTAAAAGGCAGGACGGTTGGAAACCTTCCTACTGCCAGCCTTACTCTGGAGCACTATTACCAGTAGCACCTTATTGAAAAACTCTTCGCGCTCCAAGAAGTGCTGTTCAAGCAGAGATAACGTATGATTCCTTCGCCTTACCCCTCACAGCAGGAATACACGGCACCCCTGTAAGGGCAATGCAAAATGGTCAGTATGAGGTCTCTTAAGTGGCTCTCATCCTCAGATCTCATTTAAGCACTTGTTTCTACCACCATTACTGATGTTTTCTTCTAGTCGGGTACTGGACCTTGTCATGAAAACACTAAGAGTTAACTTTGCAAGAACTGTATGATGCAGCATATACTTTGTGGGCCTTTAGTGAGAATATATTTGTGAGTGCTTATGATAGGGTTGTGGAGAAAAATGAGCTGTTTTTACAGAATTATGTGACTTTATGCATATTTTGATAAGTGCGTCAGCTGAAATAAAATATACTGATAAGGCAAGCATTCATTATCCCCTGCCAGCTAATTAAGTGGTCATTTGTATCTTCAACTAGATGTATCACTCAGAAATCAGTCTTATGCATAACAGTTCTGTTTGAAGTGACATCAAAGCCTGAAATCAAGGCATTTCTACATGCAGCATGAAGGCAACAATGACAATTCTGTTTTGTTTTATTATTCAAAGAAGAAATTTCCAAGAAAAACGCCACTGGAGGCTAAAACACTATTAGAGATATCTAGCATACAAAAAGCTCAATCCCATGGATACTAAACAACGGGCTCTGCAAAAATAACTGTTAGCTGCAGAGCTGGCTTCAGTCTTTCAGGCAAAACATTTGAAATACCTTTTTCACAAAAAATCCCCAAAATTTTCATTGACAAACAATCTCTTCTGCAAGCTTTACACTCACTTCTGTCCTTTGCCCTACAAAAAAGACAGTTTCTCTCTTCAACAGACAAGGGAAGAATAGCTCAAAGTCCATGAAACTAGGAAAAAATCTTCCCCTCTTCTCAATAAACTCTCAATGTATTTCAGCATCATTACACATAAACATTTTTGAGCCCCTCCAGCAAATAGCATGAAGGACTGCAGCCAGTGTTTGTGTAACACCTTTCCCTTCCTCTGGGTCTCCTTTTCCATTAAGTCATCTGTGTTTCCTAAGGGAACAAGCAAGGGATTATTGCAGCCTAGACAACCACATCAGCAGCCCACTCACCCACAGGCAGGTGGTTTTGCTTGGTGTTCCCCTCTTGTTTTTTAAGGCAGCATAGAAAAGACTATATATCCTGTTTTTCTCTGCTTCTGCTGGTTTTCACTCCAGGAAGGGAAAGAAAGGACCTTTATGTGTCTTTCTCCACCCAGAAGAGGCAGCAGAGCTGTGCTATCCTGAAAGCTCCCCAGCCACAGCAGTCTGGGGCAACTGAGAAATCAGTGGGAGTTCTCTCACTCACCACTCTTCTGAGTTACACGTGCTCCTGAACCAAGCTAAGAAACAACACATCAAGTGAAGGGCCTGATCCAGGCAGGCAGTAACTCCTGGCAGGATAAACCCTTTTGCAACAAAGGATTATTCACATGAGTACAGACTACAGACTACTCCAGGGACAGAGTAGTCTTCCTTGTAAAGGGAAGAACTGTGTGATACCACTGTGCACGCCACATGTAGTCATTCTCAATTACCCTCACACCTGAAGACATGCTGCTACCATGACCAAAATCTGTTTTCACTTCAGGCATTTGATGTAACACTCTCTTCCTGCCAAATACTTCCCGCAGCCTAGAGAAGAGAGAGGCACTTTCTTTTCTCATTTTTTGAAGTTAATCTGGTTACCGGCAAAGGCAGGCATATCCCACAGAGTGACATGCAAGGAAAAAATTTAAACTGCATTCCCGAGACACCCTTCTTCCAGGTATTCCACCCCAAATTTCAACAACCTTGGAGCAGATGCTGCCTGCAGTGGAGAGCAAACCTTCAGATGATTCATGGCTGGGGATTTCTAGCTGCCACTGCTTGTCACCACACTGCTCAGAGGAGCTTATAAGCTTGCTGAAGGCAATAAATAGCTTCCGAAACCCTGCTCATTTATATGGTTGCTACTTCAGTTGTGTGAAACAGTAAAATCTATAGCCAACACAACCCAAACAGAACAAAATTTTCTCTGCACTTTAATGGTAGAGTTTTTTCTGCTGGAATATAGAGTGTTTACCAAAGGTGATAAAACTTGGTAGCTGCTCACAAGCGTTCCCTGTCTGTGATAGGGTTGTATTTGTTTCTCAAATCCACATTATCTAATGTGCTGTGGCCTAATACTGTTCTTACCCAGCAATGTTGTTTTTTTGTGATATGTCCTGACACTAAAAGTCTCTACCTATGCTGGTAAAGGAAACACAGGTAGAGGGATGTATGTGAAAGACAGAGATAGATAGTGACAGATTCATGGAAGGGGAATCATGGATGGCACAGAAACCCAAAATAAACTTTAGGCCCAGGCTTCCCAAAGCACATCTACCACTATCCACAGGAATTACTTGTGCAGGCACTACACAAGAGACTGAGAATCAAGGGCAGTAGCAGAAATGCAATCACACTGAGCACCCCCTTGCTTGATAGCAGACCCTGTGAGAAGTATCATTTGAACAACAAAAAGCCCCCGGCCCGTGCCCTAAACAGCTAACAAGAACATTGTTTTGAGTATCTCAGGAATCTGATCCAAAGCAACTGGGGGAGCCAACTAAACCAACTGTCTTTGGAAAGAGGTATTATTATTTCAAACTTCTTGAGGAAAAATGTATTTATCCCCTTAGTACTGATGTTAGTTGACAACTGCAAGTGCAGCTGTTTCTGCTTATTCATCCCCAACCCTACAGATACATTGAAGCTCCTCTCCATTCATGGGAATATTCATGTTTTGAAACATATCCCATGAAACATGGTTGAACATGAGATGCAGAGGAATAACAACACCTCAAAACCTTATTTCTGGAATGAAGAGCATAGGCTGCACATAGGCTCTGCACGAAGCTGCAGTAAAAGTACAGAACACCGTGGGAATACAAAGACCACTTCTTCAAACCCAGTCAGACACAAAGGCCAGGCTTTCCTACCAGCACAGGAAAAACTCAGTCTGTGCTCAGAACCCCTAAATGCAAAATATTAGCTAAAACATAATAACATTGATCTTCTCCAACCTTCAACCAGCTAACAGATCTTAATTCTTTCACTCCCAGTCTTCTCTGTGCTAAAATGAAAGCCTCCCTTCTTGGTGAATCCTGCTACTCTTAAGCAACCTCTCAGCCCATCACAAACATACTACAACCAGTCTCTCTCCACATGCTCCTCTCTGCTGCACCATGTTAGCTGGCCCAGTGGGCTACAAGTTCCCAACCTCTCTTGCCCTGGGTCACAAAGCCTAAGGCTCACAAAGGCTGGCTTGAGTCTATATCTGCGTGCCACCTGTCTTCTGTTCTGACTAAGGAATCAGCTTCTCCAAACCTCTGCTCAGGCTTGTAACAGCAAACATCTCACAAAACCAGGACATTGGATCTCTGCTACAGCAGTTTCCCCATGAGAACGGTCACCAAAAAGGTTGGATGCAAAGTTATACCAAATGACCTCTGAGGCAGTGCCTGTGCACTACTATGAGAAGGATGGTACTATTGCTTACTGTGACAGCAAATATATCCTTCAACAAAGACTCAGCAGAAGAGTCTGCCAGATACACCCACTCTCACAAGCAGCAACACTACTACTTTGTACTCAAGATTAGATAAATTGAAAAGAGTCCATTTACTGCATATGCTTCCTATCTCAGTCTCTGGGCTTATATCTGCATTATCTGATTAAGTGACTGTTAAATAACCCAAACTGTCAATACAGGCTCAGGAAAACTCTTCATCTTGATTTGAAAGAGTTGAAGTCATCTCCAAATATGAATTTCAACAATGAAGGGTATGTGTCTGATACAAACCTATTATTCAGGGCATAAATGAAGCTCTGCACTAAATCAGGTCTACTTATATCTGATAAATAGCAAGGAAAAATGCTTCAGAGAAGATGCAGCAAACTCACTCTTGCATATTACCTCTTCTTAGCAATACTTAAAGTACTTAACAAAACTCAGTCCAGTCCATGATAACAATGAGGGAAACCAAAGCATAAGAAAAGGGAAATGGTTTTTAAGCAGTAAAAGGAATTAGATCTCCTGAACTACTCCCTGTCAGTTGCTTTCTCCATCTAGGGAAAGCATGTCTCCAAAAATCATGTCTTCTTCCAGCACAGGCAGGGAGAAGAAAAATCCCCAAACCCTCTTTAAGAATATGAAAAATATTTTCAGAACACAAGTCAAAATATTCATGTTACCCATAAAAATGCAATTCCCTTTGAAAGAGCATGAAATGATAAAACAGTATTAAAATATTAATGGGGCACTAATCTGGTAAACAGTTTCATTAGGAGAAAACAGCATTTAGGGGAAAAAATATTTCTTCTTATTGCTTGTTCTGAAAGGAACTTGATGCACAGCTGAGTAACTGGCTTTGGAAATATTTGCTCCACACCTAGCTCTAAGTCTCTGCCTGCAAAGACACAGGATAGCATTTGTTCTGTTTGTGAAATCAGTGAGGCTTTTATCCACACATTTTGGCAATCGTCTCCAGTTGTATAATGATTTCCATATGTTTATCACATCTAAACAAGAGCAAAACAGCACCATACCAACTGGTTCTGTTTACATTATGGCTCAGCCTTACATTTCTTTTTTGTTGGAGAGGTTTGTCAGGGGCAAGTGAATGCTATTCAAAGTACCTTTCCCTCTTTGACACCCAAATCAAAGACATTGCTGGTAGGAAAGGGAAAAATCTGAATTCATTAAAAAAGAAGCAAGGTCAGAACAGCACGAACAGAATGCTGGATAATGTAGAAGGAACTGGCAGTAACACCAATGTTTAAAGTGGCCTGACATATCTCATTGTAAGACTCTGTTTTCAGCTACTTACAGCTTTGTCAAATTAACTGGTTTGCCAGCAATTGCCTTTGCTAGGTGACTACCTCAGGCTGGGCTTTTTCTTTTGCTTTATTTTTCCTGGGGTTGGTGCTTCAGAAAAATATGTTCCATTGTTTCTGAACGTTGGAAACATTTTATTACAAAAAACACATTTGCGTCCCCCTTTCAGAAATAAATAGGCAAATCAGAGTTAAACCACATTCTAACTGAGCAGTAATAATGTTGTAGAACTAGCTGCACCTCAGAATTTTGCAGTGGTAGTTTTGAAAATAAGTCTTAATTGATGTCACAGGAAAAAAATCCTGTGAAATAGCATACTTGGTTAAGTCTTACAGAAATTCAGCAACTGTACAGCAGCATCTTGTTCAACAAAGGAACTCAGGAGAGGGAAAGGAGGCTGTCTGAAGGCAAAGCTGAAACCAGGACTGGCTATAATAAAAGACTGGGACTGGGCACCTGAAAAGAGGAAGTTTAACACTAGATCATAAAATCATAGAACGGTTTGGGTTGGAACGGACATTGAAAATCATCTAGAGTTCCAACCCCTCTGCCATAGGCAGGCACACCTTCAACTAGACTAGGTTCCTCATAGTCCCATGCAATCTGGCCTTAAACACATTCAGAGATGGGGCATCCACAACTTCTCTGTGCAACCTGTTGCACTCCCTCACCACTCTCACATATTCTTCCTAATATCTAATCTTAGCTACTCTCTTTCAGTTTAAAACCATTCCGCCTTGTCCTGTCACTACATGCCACTGTAGAAAGTCCCTTCTCCATTTTTCTTGTGGGCTCCCTTCAGGTACTGGAAGGCCACAATTATGTCACCCCTTCTCTTTTCCAGGCTGAACAAACCCAATTCCCTTATCCTTTCCTCATAGGAGAGGTGCTTCATCCCTCTAATCAACTTGGTGACCCTCCTCTGGACTCATTCCCAACTCTGCTGGGGAACCCAGAGCTGGATGCAGCATTGCAGGTGGGGTCTCATGAAAGCAGAGGAGAGGGGGAGAATCAACTCCCTTGCCCTGCTGGCCACATTGCTTTTGGCGTGGATACAGGATACAACTGGTTTTCTGGACCACAAATGCACATGTCTGGGTCATGTCCAGCCTCTCATCCACCAGCACTCCCAAGTCCTTCTTGGCAGCGCTGCTCTTGATCTTCATCCCCCAACCTGTATTGATAGATTAGAAGCTCCAGGCAAACTGCTGAAATCATCTATAAAGGGAGGACTCAAAAAAGCAGAAGAATGGGTGAACTGAACAATCTTGGTAATGAGGAGAAATCAAGGGATGGGGAGGGAAGACTTATGACAAAATGCATCAGGTTGAAAGAATTATTGGGAGAAAATTAGTTATAAGGGTCCCAACGTACACCTTCTGACTTAAGAACTTGGTCTTCCTTTCTTGCATCCCTTTGTTCCTCAGCTATGACAGCCAAAGGTCTGTACTGTTCACCCATCATCCATCACCACACAGTGGAATTTCAGTATTTCATAGTGCTACAAATAATCATAGTAAACAAAGCTGAAAAAATAACACACAAACACACCACTGAGTTAAGCACTCAAAATCTAAGCAGTGCAACTTTAAACTTCTATATGAAACCTTGACAAGGCCCTTTTGTGACACTGCCTTTGCTGTGCAAGGCACTATTACAGCTATTTTCTGTTCTTCAGGACTTCTGAGAGCACCACTGAGGACTTCAGTCAATCCATAAACAAGGCTTCAGGAAACAACATGAGCTTTAAACACTACAGCTCAATGGCACGACAGTAGATCAGGCCCAGAAAGATGCTCTTTTCAAACTAAAGCAAAACACATGGTTTCCTTTTGGTTTTTTCTCTAAATAAAATTATCACCTAAAAGGAAGTTTTCACCAGCAAATTTATGTCTCAGCAGCAGAAAACTTTGATTCTCAGCAGTAATAAGCACATGATTATGACTGTCCAAGCACTGAAGTGCCAAGTCTAAAGGAAAAGGTATGCCCTGCAGCAGAGAAGTGTTTCTGTGCTATGCATATTAGATCTGGCCAGTGACCACAGGGGAAATGCTCACAAAACATGTCTGTGTCAAAGCAGGCACAGGTCAAGAAGGATTGCCTCAGTTAATGCAGAAAACACTGGCATTATTACTTTATTCAAAACATATTTTTTATCTAAATCCATATGATGTCAGCTAGTGAATATAACCCACCATCACCCTATATTAACTTGAGGTGCCCAACAAAATGAATCATAATCCACAGAAACTGTAAAACATTTTTTGTGGAAAGCTAGTGAAACTAAATATGACACCTATCTCCTAGGGCCGGGCAACAGCAGGAGACTTCTGACGTAAAAACGCCCCGTTGATCCTCTGATCATCTCAGGCTGACAGAGGAACACCTTCAAGGAACATCTAAAGCACTGAATTAGGTGTAACATGTGGAGAACTTCAAAGCACTGCTGTGTTTTCTCCAGCTCGCATCCAGCTGGGACAGTCATAGTAGCAGGAGGCACTTTCCCCAGGCTGAGCACACCTGGATGTCGAAGTAAGTAGCATCAGTCAGACACAGCTACAAATTAACTCCCTGCCTATGCTCTGCTCTGTTAACATTCCTAGCAAAAATTTCTAGAAAGGATTAGAAGTGTTTGCAAAATGTTTTATGCCTAATGGTATGCATCTCCTGCAGCAGTCTTTGAGCTGTAGGAGGAAATAAACATACAACCAAAATCCTGTTCATCAGTTCCCACAGCCTCTCTGAGAAAACATTTTTCCAGACTAAAAGGGGAAGTTCATGTTGTCACTGGAAGCAAAACACATTTTCTGTTTTGAAGGGCATATCACACTCCTAACACAGTTCTCAGCACTGCACATAAAGGAATAGGCACATTGCTAGTGCTGTGAACTAAGCAAACATTTAGGGATTTTAATTTCTACAAAGCAAAAATACTTAATTATGGCAGCAGAGGTAATGAAGGGAAGAAAGCCCATTATCAGAAAGCTGAAATTTACTCAACTGGGCTCCACACCTGCACTGGAAAAATTTCAAAGATCTGCAAATTGAGAAGTCTGAAAAGTCAAACCTAGAAAAAAAGCACAGGTGTAGAAAAAAAAAAAAAAAAAAAAAAAAAAGAGACAAATCTCCCAGAAGTTATTCATGTAAGTGAGAGAACAGCCCTGCTCCAAGGTTGAGCAGTCAAACTGATCTGGTGATAGAGGGGAAAAGTGCTTTGCTGGAGGTAAGAGCAAGTGGTAGAAGCGTGACCGTATCTTACCCTGGGGCTTTTGTTCTCAAGTCAGAGATGCTTCCATCAAATTATATCCAGAGATGAGAACTATAGTAAAAGGGTGCCTCTTTATATATTCTATTGAAAAAGGTCTCACTTACATACACGGCTGTAATACATACATATACAACAACAATTATTCTTCTGAGAGGTACAACAGCACCCATTTACCGACCAGAGGGACTCTCTGCTGCTGTGCTGCTTACTGGGGGCTCATATCAGGGAAGTCACCAAGAGACTACCAGACTTTGTAAAGTCCACTGACCATTACCCACTGCTGTTTCACAGTCAGGGCACCAATAATACAGTCAGGAGCAGTGTAAGGAGAATTTGGAAGGATTACAGAGCCCTGGGAGCAGCGATAAGGGACTCCTCAGCACAGGTGGTTTTTTAAATCATTCCTCTCAGTAAGAAAGATGGGATTTGAAAGGGCAAGTTGAATCTGGTGAATCAGCAAATGGATACGGGACTGATGCCACAGCCAGAGGTTCAGCCATGGGACTTGCTTTGGGAAATGTGGTCTTTACGGATCTGACTGTGTCCATCTGTCAGAGAAAGAGCATCTTTTTTCAAAGGCTTGCTAAGCTGTTGAGCTAAGTTGCCAGAGGGGGGAAACCTCAGTCCATCCCACTCCTACCAGTGTGATGCCAGCAACAGCAAGAGATGCCCAGAGCCTGGAGAGGGATTGCAGGTCAGCAGAAGAGCACCTGAAGTACAGCACAAAGGAATTTTAGCAGCTCCAGCCAGCTTTATCCAAGGCCCAACTTCAGTATCTCTACACAAACACATACAGCATGGGAGTCAGACACACGCACACACCTGCAAGGCTGTATGGGCATCGGAGAGACATGGTGGGATACTTCCTATGAAGCAGTGTTGGAATTGAAGGATAGAGGCTCTTTAGGAAGGACAGGGAGGGGAGATGAGGAGAGGGTGTTGCCCTCTATGTCAATAACATTCTGGAGTGCATGGAATTCCACCTAGGGATGGGTGCTATACACACCTTTCACCCCTAACCAGCCATCTTTATTGCTGCATTTTCCAGAGCCCTCAGGACTGCACACTCCACTTCTTTGACAGCTGTCTAACAACAACAACACTGTTCAAAGTCAGATATTCTGCTGACTGGTTAGCTAGTCCCTCCTGTAAAAAACAAAACCATAAAGATCACCAAAGATTAGCTTGTCCTGGAAGCAACTCAGAGTCTATCCCAAGGTGCTTTGGAATGTCCCTGTAAACATCACAGTCGAGTATAACTTAGGAAGATTAGTTTTTCTAACCTAAAGGTAGTGTCATTTTGAGCTAAATATAGCCTAATTAGCCTCTGTGGGCTCTATCATTATTGCTTTCAATATTTTAGGTTATAAATAGTTTTGATTTAGAGAAGAAAATGCAGCGTTTTATAATGACATACAGTTAGGCACCTAGATAATTTAACTTCAATTCAATAGAAAACTAAACAAAAAAAAAATATTCAAACAGTGAAGGTTTTCAACTTCCTAAGAGCTAATTTCAAAAAATGAACAAAACAGATCAGTGAAGTCAATTGGATTGACAAGCAGAAGGATTGAAATGTGAAAGAATTCATCTCCATTGAGACACCTCCCATGCAAGGCAGAAAAGCTGTAGGACTAGAGTGCAGGTCTGAGCAGATTTAAGTGTATCGAAAGTAGTGAGCCTAAGAAAAAAGGAAAGGGGACTGATAAACAAAGTGGGGGGGCTTATGGAAATACTACCAAGGTTGAAGTCACACTAGGTTTTGAAGAGATATTGAAAAATTAGTGAAACTGTATCGAGCAGTAGAAAGGAAGTACTCTTTTAGTACTGAAGAAAGATCTTCCCATAGAACAAACACTGTTTATTGTTTCAGAGCTGAGAAAAATCATTAACAGCAGAAAAGATGGGAGCTTTTCTGCAGATAACAATTGCAAATTCAGGAGGACCAACCATTGCAATATCACTGTGTAAGGTTGCCTTACTATATTACAGCACGAAATAGGAGGAATTGTGCTTTGTCCATTTAACTACAGCATTCACCTTTCTTTACAGAGCTGAAACATCATAAAAAGGTGGTGCATAGTCTTTATCCATGGGTTGCAGGCAAGGGCTACAGGTCTGATTCCACAAGCCAAGGCAGGTTTGGGAGCCATCAAGAGACAACCACCTCCCACAATGGGATCTTAAGGTAAACTGATGAATCTTTCACATCTCAGTTTTGGCTTTATAATCCAACCCTTCAACTAAATACAGCAAAGAAACTGCACGCCTCCTGATTAAAATTAAACTCATGCTATACTTCAGGGGAATGAGCGTGCTGGAAGAGGTTAATACACATCCTTCAGAAGTCAGAGCGTTGTGACTCCTTAGCTGCAAATGCAGTTGGCAGATGCCTGCCTCTTGTACAGTCAGCATGAAGTAGATTTAGTGTATCTGAAAACCCTCAAGTCCCTACAAGATAACCACATAAGTCAAGCCCAGCTTGATTAATGAACAGAAAATCTGCAGCTTTTCTATGAATGTTTAAACCTCAATGCTCTGTGCTTTCTACCACTTTGTTAGATCAATAAAATAAACACAATTAGCCAACACAGACATGAAAAGCTTAATGGTATCATTCCAGGTAGAAGTAAATACACAAATTTGATGGAAGTAATAAAGCCTGAGTCACTGGTAGTCAAAAACCTCTGCTGCATCATTACAGAGGGGTAAAAGCAGCACCTTTCATTTTGTAGTAGGTGAGGGAGATGGACTTCAAATCCCAACAGTTTATTTGGAAGTGGGGAAAAAACTGCATTCACTTCTGTGTATCCTGGAAAAGTCAAGGGCTCTGGCAGGGACTTCTGGTGCTGCTGAGGTCCCTTCTGACATGATGTGTTTTTTGACTGTATTTTTAAAAATATTTATTTAGACATTGGCTGACAGTAGCAAGAGACCAATCAGCTGGGCCTGCCTTGTTTTACACAGAGGAACAGTATGGTCTCCCACAAAGATATTTGAGGGGCTTTCCTGTGTTATTCCTTATTCCTACACTTCCAAATTATCCTGCTTCAACTGTACCAGGCTCTTAAATTAAGCTCTTTAAGGAGATTATGGAGAGAGGAACTACACTCAGACCCTTGCCCTCTTTTTGGGCAAACCTAATTAAATGGATGAAACTTCCTTCCTTGTCATCTGTGATGGCAAGAGCTGGGAATTTTCCACTATTAGCTCAATATTTCAAAGCCTTTTAAAACTTTTTTTTTTTTTAAAAAGCAGGTATTTTTTAATAAAAAAATTATGGATAACTGTAAAACATCATTGCGTTTTTCTACCATGGTTGAAGAAAGGCAATTTTTAATAAAGTGTGCATTGAAAAGAATCTCCCAGTTTTTCATATCCACAAAATCTGGCATTAAGGGGGAAAAGCTGAAAAAGTCTCTTTCTGCCAGAGCATGGAAATAGTGTTAAGGTTTCTCTCTTTAGCACTGGTGCATATGAAAAATAGAACCAACAAGGAAATTTCCCGACCAATTTGAACTATATTCTATGAATGCCCTTATTTTATTTTATGGAAGCAAGTTACTTTTCTCCCCCATGTTCGGAGGACTTACATAAAGGATTTATTATTAAATTATTTTATGAAAAATATTCAACATTTTTAGAGCTTCATGCAAGAAACAGTCCCAAGACTTAATATTCCATAGGGACTCCTCTACTTTGAAACTAATCCATAGTTCCATATAATTAGTGTTCCTTCATTTCAAGTCAGTTACTAATATGAAAGGTAATTTGTGAAATTAGGCAGCCTGTTAAAAGGACTGCTTTTTCTTATTTTTTTCAGGATATCAATACTAAATTCACAGTCAAACATTCTTTCCTTTGTACTTTGGTAGTCTCAGATAATTCTGGAAGGACTGTGTAGTAGCAGCTCAGTTTTATGCTACTTCTCTCTATCAATGTTCAGCTTTCCTAAACAAACTTATAGAAAAATAGAGACATTGAAAAAAACTCAGTAGACCACAGAATATAAAAAAAAATCACTTCAGTTTTAGGTGGCAAAGACACAAAATTAAATTCTGGGGTTTTCCTGGCCCAGTGAAAACTAAGTATTTTCCATAAAACATTCCTTCTGTTACTTGCAGTTCTCCACGGTGTGGAGTATCTGAGTAACCAGGAAAATACTGCAGACACCCTAGAGCTCTAGAGAAACAAATCAATAGTCCCATCCCCAGCCAACATATTTTCCATGTGCCTCAGGTAGCAGAACTGAATTCTCCAAATTAGGACAGAGCTGCAATTTCCTGTAAGAGCATCACAGGCTTAAAGCACCAGGGCTCTACATAGTGTTTCTGAAGCAGAACACCATCATGTAGAAAGACATGGTATTTAAAATCTCAGTTTCTACTCAGCCAGGATAAGTCTTTGCATAATGATTTCCGATTTTCTGCTTTATGGGTGAAATTGTGAATACTATCTTAGCACACTTGTGGGGGAAAAAAAAAAAAAAGTACTTTTCAAGAAAAGCATATGACCTTCAATTACTCATTTTCTTCATATAAGTCCTCAGGAATTTTTAGGTTTACAGAATATAACTATTCTGTAAATTCATAGAAGCATATTTTGAATGAGGCTATAAAGACTGCATTCCGAACCCTGTTCACTGTGAGGTCTGATGTTCCTGGAAGGAATTTTAACTCTTTGGCATCTAATGTCACTAAAAATTGCTAGGTTTCTGTGAACTGCCTTATAAACAGACAAAACCAGGGACAAAAAAGAGCACTTGCTGATACATAATGACTAATTCTTACGCTTGATTATTTACAAGCATATTCTTCACTGAAAATTTAAGCAGATTGATGGTTGAGTTCAATAATTGCAATAAGGGGCATTATAGGTATTTCAACAAAATTCAGTAAAGAAGTTTGCACCTTACATTCATCTCCTTTCCTGTTTTGAAATATTGCATATTGGATCAGCCCTGGCACTAATGGTAAAGCTACCTTCATAAAACCTGACAAGACACACAAATTATTTGGGAAAGTAAATTCCATTTTCAGGAATAACTTCAAATGACCTTTCAAGGTGAATTTAAGCACAACAGTGTAAGCATCTAATAAGGTGCCCTTTTTCCTTTTTTTCAAAGATGCAAGGAGTTAAAATATTGAAAAGCTTGCAAGCCTAAAACACATGTTTAGACACCCCTGAAATGCTCAAAAAACCACTGTTCAATTTCCACATTTTTCTACAGAAAACTGTTCTAGGTCCTTCAGTGTCATTCTCCACTCAAACTGGCAGACTATCGAGAAGAGTCCCAGGAAGGTCTTTCCTACTCCAGCATTATCCAGTGCTATGGCTGACAACCTAGGCAATTGCACAAAAAGCACTCTTCTGAAACTCTGCAGAATTCAATAGGAAATCATTATCAGTAATATAAGGTGGCTCCCAACTAGCTCTGTATAAGTTAAAATATAGGAACAAAATAAGGCAAACTAGTGTTTGCCACATCCCAAGCAGGGGATGTAAAAGACAGAGTACCCAAATAGGTACAGTGCTCAGCCTCAGTAGCAGCAAGGCCACAGCAGAAACCCTCGGCACAGTTTAGAAAGGATATGGACAAAGCAGAAGTACAACAAAAATTAACTAGGAAAATAGGTAAGGAAAAAAACAGAAGGTTTCCAGGTCACTGCTGAAAAGTTGTTAAATACACAAAAGGTTGCTGCAAAGGGAACAACCTATTCACCACAACCATGGGGAAAGGTCAAGAAACCACTGCATAGATACACCAAGCCCTAGGGAAAATACAACATCAACAAGTAAATTAAAACCCTTCAATACCCAGAGTTTCAACTGGGGGAGTTTAGAAGGATGGAACCATCTAGGCATGTGCATGATGGCAAAAAGAGTACTTAGGGGACTGGGAAAAAGAGGGCATGCATGCAACAAGAGAGACCCAAAGAGCTGTTGAGCCAATAGTGCAAGAACCCAGCAAATCAGGCCCAGACTCCTCTTCTGTAAGTTTTATGTAAAAAGAAGCACACCTTGAACAAGGAAGTTTCATGCTATTGTCTTAGTGAATCCACTCAGAAATGAAACCACAAAAATGCATGAAACCCTTCTTTTACAAGGCACTGTCCCCACACTAATACAAATGAGGGTGGTGAGACACTGGAACAGGTTGCCCAGAGAAGCTGTGGATGCTCCATCCCTGTAAGTGTTCAAGACCAGGTTGGTTGGGGCCCTGAGAAACCTTGTCTAGTGGAAGAAGCACTGGAACTAGATGATCATTCAGGTCCTTTCGAACCCAAATAATTCTATGATTCACTGACCAAGCAAACGGGATCAGATTACTTAAATACAGTCCCCAGCTTTCAAGTCTTAGCACTCATTCTCAGTTGGCAATGAGAAAAAGGGATATAGTGAAAACTCATGATCTTCATGTTATATTCAAAACGATATCTGAAGATAGTGTTTAATTTTTTTGCTTGCTCTTAAAATATATTTTTCACTTAATTAAGAATCACAGTGGTAGCCAGATGTATTCTCTTCAATAGCATCAGATTTTATCTAGTAAGCTATATATTAAAAAACATGGGATTTTACTTTCAGCTATTATTTTTTCCTTACACAAAAGCATGCCTGAAGAAACAGTCCAATCACTGCATCATACAGGGGTGTTACTTTTATTAAGAGATTTCTCAGAATTGCGGTAATATTTATTGTTTAAGGGTCATTCCTTTACATGCAAAATGTATTAATCACCTACTCCAACATCATAACATTCAGAAAAATCACAGCTGGGTAAGTCTTCAGCTGCTAAAGCTCTTCTACAACAAGACATTAATTACTTTATTTTGCTGAGGGGTGATAGCTTAATTATTGTGGATTTGTAACCCCCCATTTGGCACTTTGGAACAGAATTTGTAATATTTCTTTCAATCACTGGAAGTCAGGCTGTGTTGTACATTAGGGAATAGTATAGAACAATGGCATAATCATATTGTAAAGAATGTAAAGTAGAAAATTCATGCAGAAATATTCAGAATGGTCTTCAGCATTCCTTTCCTGCCTCTCACAAAACCACCTATAGAATCTGGACTTGTATTACACTCTGTATAGACAAATCAGCTTGTTTTCACTGACTTTTAAGGCAGTTGACCTTTAAGGGACAACTTATATCCCTTCCATGTCTGAACCAAGTAAGACTACCGAATGTTGTCTGTATTTGTCCACTTTACAATGTTGACCCATCTAAGTATCCTCTATGCAAATGGAACAAAAAAGCAACTCCTTTAGTTTTTTCTGTGCTTCTCTTGACAGGTCCACTAGTGTTCAAGCAGAATTTACCTGTTATTAGCCAGAGGATCTCAGGGGAATATTGTTCTGTGTGATCACTCCATATATAAATCCTGACAAACGAACTCTGGATGAAGCCATGGCAGCTTCATTAATGGAGTTGCTATAATCTTTGTCTTCTTCATGTGCTTAGCATAAAATTCACCTTTCAACGTAAGGGTGTTAGGCTTATAAGGAAAAAAAAAAACCAAAAACAACCAAACAAAAAAGGCAACAAAGAGATGAGCACAGCAGAGAAAATGTTGCTTTTAGAATTCCAAGACCAGAATCTACATGCCAGGTATATGTCACCAAAGAAAGCAAAAATTCATTACTGGCCATACTGGTAGCATTTTTTTGAGGCACACCCTCAGTCTGGTTCCCCAAATGACCAAAAACCTTAAGATTTGACTGAGAGGGTGAAAATTGCTGGTTCAGAGTCTTGTGGAAGGTGCAAAGAATACAGCTCTGCTCCATCCAGGCAGCCTGGTGATGCCAAAAATACTTATTTTCATCTTTTAGACCTGTTAACTGTGTTTTCAGAATCTGTAAAAGTTTTTCTAGTCTTCAGTGCCTATATGTAATCTTATTCTATTTTGCCATTTTACTGCCTCTAAGAGGTTCTGCTCCTCCACATAGAAAAGCTATATTATACTTTAAAATGATGACCATAGACAGAACACAGATGACACTTCATGAGGATGGGGTAATATTATTTCCTGTTATCTGCAGCTGCATAGCTTCAGTCCCTAAAAGGTCCTTGGTATAAAGAGAAGGAAGGAGACCTATTCTTTACATACTGAATAAACTCCAGCAAAAGGGGCCAAATGATATGAAAGCAGCACTGACTGAATGTCTTCCTCATTTTTAGCCTAAAGGGTTTAACACAGGTTCCTATCATTCCCTGGAGAGACTAATGAACCTCATTGTTCGGAAATCTTACTTGACATTTTCTTTAATTCTCTTTCAGCCTATTTCTCTGAGTTACTTTGCCTCAGCACAGCCCAAAAAGCAATTCTTGACCTTTCATCCACATTAAACTCTTGAATTTCATTTTGGAAACACTTTTTCAGAGGAAAGTTGACCTCTGGCGAACATACACACATAAACTCAAACCTAAAAGCCAGACACAAATAATTTCAAGTTGAAAGCATAGTGTGTGCCTGACTATAGCTTCAGATCATCAAACCTCTATCCTCAGCAACACCACAGATTCCTTAAGGTACCATGACCCTTTCTCACCTGGCAGCACACTAGGGTGTGGATTTACAGAATAAAACAGGAGGGGAAGTCACCTGCACAGCAACATTCATTTCAATTATATGTATGAATAACTTGTTCAGGACTGCAATAATGATACACAGAGAAATCCTTTGAAAAAAAATACTTAACCATGCTAAATATATTTTGAGAAAGCAGTTAGACTGAACTCCAAGCAGCTATAATGAACATAACAGCTTGTAGCTCAGAGCTACACATCTGGGTTATTTAGCTGAAAGGCAGCTGTACAGAGTCATAAATGGACAGACCTGATCACAGTAGCTGTGTCGTTCCAACTAGCGCAGGAAGAACTAACATCTGCGAAATGAGAGTTGGTCCCTTTCATTTTATGGGTTCCTTTTCCTCAAGTCTTTTGTCCTTTCCTTGTGAGACAATTTATCAGGTTTGTTTCATGCCAAATAGAGCATTATAAGCTCTATCATGAGGCAGCAAGTGCAGCACAATCACCACTTCTGAGCATGACCTTTCTCATACAGGTACAATTTTTAAAGCATATACAATTTAACAAAGTTTTCTGGAACTCATACTTCAGAAAGCAAAGGTGAAAAAGCATTACCACGGCTAGCAACTCTGCTATTTTTAAAGAATATATTTTCTGTGATAGATTTGTTCTACTTTAACTGAACCTTGCACAAGCTCCAGTTTTATGAAGAAGTCCATGTGTTCATTTCATAAAAAAAAAAATGTTTTCTTTAAAAATGTCCTTCTTTTTCTAGTACTGTCCCTTTGAACCACAAATGTTTTAGGATGGAGACTGTCTTTTTGTCATATACTTATATATAGTGCCTGCTAAAAGGCATCTTTATCACACATCTCCTTTACAGTACAAAAATACAAGCAGTGAAAAGCCTCATTCTTTACATTTGGTGGTACCCCTTGGTACTAGACACAGTGCCTATTTTGAGACATTAACTAAAAATACTTTTTTAATGAGCTTTCTAATTTCTATTTGAAATCTAAACACTGAATAGGTGATTTTTTCTGTGTTAGTTTTTTTTATGTGGGTTTTTTTCCCTATGGAAAAATGGCCATTTTTAATGCTGCCTCCAAATAGTGGAAGTATATAATTCGAAATAGATTCTGTGCTTTACATGGGGCTGTACCAAGAGTTTTCTCCCTTCACACTCAGAGTAGCTGCTTCCAATAGTTTTTAACTGAGAGTAAAAATGCTGTCTTGCTATCGCTCCCTGTGTATCCTGTGTAGGTTCTCATTATCATGGTATTTCTTCCCCACAGACTCTTTGATCTATATATCTCACAGCTGCTCTGACTAGCTGGTACAATGGTTTTAAAGGGATTTCTCTCTACTCTCAAGAGAAGCTTAATCCATAAAGATACTTATTGATAGCTTGCTTCCTTCACTGCAAGCTTTCCTTAACATGTAACTTCACTTACAAAGAATTACCTGCTCTATCATTTCTACAGACTTTATACCTAAAGATAGCAGTGTCCCATTTTTTAAATATTCCATGAAGTTTCCAAAATAGCTGTTATATCAGTGCCTTCAACTATAACAGATATTCCCATTTGTCCTGACTACTTCCTAGTCTTTGCAGGAAGGCTGCATATATTTGGGGCCCCATTGTTTGTGTCTCCATGTCTTGATAAATTGAGATTTCACTTTTTCAAACTCTTTTTGTTATTCCCTCTCTGTCTTACCAACTTGTGTCCTAGTTTTGTCTAGAATTATAGTTTCTTAACTTCTTGAAAAGATGACTCTTCTGTCAACACATCTACATTTCTTAACTTTACCCTGCCTTTGGTTTTAAAACTCCGTTAGATTTTTTTTTAATTTCCATTTCAAGCATTGCCTGGCTGGCTCTACATTGGTTCTCTTTCCCCATATGGTCTCTCTCCATTCCAATTTTTCCCCAGTTTTCTAATGGATATGCTATTCTTCCCCCATATTATTTTCTTTTGAGCCATGACCTGAGATTCCCCTGCTCCATCTGTCCCCGCACATGACACTGGCAAGCATTTCAGAGACTCACATCTCAGATCTGCTACCCAAAATCATACTATTGCATTCAATAACTCATCATCATTCCTGTCCATAGGATGGGTACACACCTGCAGAAAGCTCAACCTGGTAGCTCTGCTACAACGTGACAAAAAGGCTGTTCTGTATTCACACAAGGTTGTATCAAGTTAGCCCTGGTATCTGCATCCCTTGTAGCCAGATTCCCAGTTCCGTAACTTATCTCCTTCCTACAGCTGAGACATGTCCCTGGCTGTGTGTCCATGTTACACAGGGATATCAGACCATCATCCAGAGCAGAGGGAAGAAGACAACTGTGGCTACTCAGGCACCCTTTCTCCCTCTTCACCTTGCTGCCTTCTTTCCTGGAGAGTTTATTCACTGCAACAGTACAGTCATACAATGTGAGGGTTAGACTGCTCTATGATGCCCTCAAGACTGAAGGTTTTTCTATTTCTCTGAGTTTCTCTTGTTCATCTCAGATAAATCAGCAATACAGTGCAATACTCTGAAGGCCATAAGCTGCTAAGCACTGACTTAATGTAAATCCTATCTACCAAACAAAGCAGGTGCTGTTCAGTCACTCAGTGCCCTGGATGAACCACATTCATAACTATTTCTTTATAAAGTAGCTTCACTGGAACTAGGTAGACAGAAAAACACAATTTGCTCATTTTATCTATCATTAGGTGCCTTTGTCAGATGTTACCTCTAATCTTCTAACAGAGATGATGTTACTTCTCCATGTGCCATCAGCCCTGTTCCCTGCTCATAGGATTTTGTTGCTGTAAGAATAGAGACCTTTACTGAGACCATCACATTAGAAGGGATGTCACAAGGCCTTAAAAACAAAGTGAAAATTTCTGAGCTACATACATTTGTGGTCTCTACAGCAACAGACTAATCAAATCTGTGCCCCCTGCACTATTTCAAAAGGACATAAATATTGCTTGGATAATACAAGGCTGTAGAAGCATCCACCACACATCCCTTTAGTTTGAAGCCAATAGTCTCTTTACCTTCTTTCTTCAATATAATTAGTCTTACCAATGATGATACCAAAAACTAGACCTTCAGCTTTGCTTCTTCTTTGGTTTAATTGCTTTATTCAGACTTTCAGGCATGAATGCAATTCTTGTGTAAAGCATATCAAGTCCCCTGTAAATCTGTCAAGATGCTTAAAAAAAGAGAGAGCTTTTGAAGTCTGGCTCATTTCTGCTAATATTTTCAAACATGAAAATATAGTAAGATTAGAAATTAAATCAGAAATCATGTAATGAATCAGGTATCATTAAAAAATTATCTTCAAAGGGGGGGTGTGCACTGGGGTTCTTATGACAGACAAATGTTAATTTTCACCAAAGAGGTGTTTGTTGAAATTTCTACCTTATCTTTCTTATCCAGTGAAAGATAAGAAAGATAGAGTGAAATTAACTGTTGTGCTGAAGACTGAGTATAAAAAAAAATATATATATGATTATGAAACTGAAGATACTAGCTAAAGTGGCAGATGGAATCAGAACACAGAAGCCTAGAAAAAGGAACTATAATGGTCATATTTGAACAGCCTTCAGACAGGTAGATGCAACCAATATAATTTTCTTAAAAGGGCACTCAGTTTTCAGAAATTTGGGATCATTGCTTTTATGGTTTCTCAGGCTGGCCAACAGGAAAAAAAACCCCAAAAACAACAAACCAAACCAAACCAACAAAAACAAACAAACAAACCAACCAAAAAAAAAAAAAAAAGGACCCAAAATCAATAGTCCCTCCAGCAATGCAGATTTTAAACACTAAAGCTATATCGATAGTAGGAGAGAAGGCATACCGTGCAAGTAAGCTGACCAATTTAAAAGTTATTAGACACCTAAAGTCTTTGCATGCAAGGAGAAATATTTCTAAAGTTACCTCTTTCAGACATCAATAGCGCTACTGCAGGGCCTTGATAATCTCTCCTTCCCAAAATCAGAGTCACCTACTTCAGATCACTGCAATTAACATCAGCACACATGTTCATTTACACCTTCAGAGATCCAGGTTTTTAAACAGAACACTCCTGTGTTATGCTAATGTCATTTTAACACCCTTAGCAGGCTTCTGGTTTCCTTCACCGCCCTATCTTAAAAATCTAGTGATAATTTTAATTCAAGAATATTACACTCAGAGCTCTAGCTTCAGTCTTAGTGTCATTTGATGGGGTGACTCAGGTTCCTTAAGGTAAGTACTTGCCATGACAACAAATCCTAGGTACCAAGAACTCTACACTTCTGACAAGACAGATACAACACAGAACTTCTGGGCAACCTGAACCTTTCTGGATAACAAAGCCTATTCAAACAAAAAGTCTGTTACATCTCAAATGCTTCTTTAAAATCTTTGGTAATCACAAGTCTAAATCATATTAATTTTTCAAGTTCCAAGAAGCTGAAACCTCAGTACAATGCCAGGAGCTTATTTTTCTTAGCAGAAGACACAACTCTTACGATTTCCATAGTTCCTGCAGGCTGAATCCCAGTGTGCTCCAGCACTTCTGAACATTTTAGGTTAACTTATTTCTTTCTGTAGGTTTCTAGGTTGTTTCACACAACCTTTACTGAACACTGAAGACGTCTCACTACCTCAGGGGGTGTTTTCACAAAATCTCTCTAAGAAACCCATTAAGACACTTCTCAGTTGTTTTGTTGGGCTTTGATTTTTTTAAGTGAAGTTTTTGCCCTTCACCTTTTAGAAGCCTTTTCCAAAAGCTCATTTCCCCTACCCTTTCAGACATTCAAATTCAGAAAGCTCCTAGCTACTCATCTGTCTCATCGGTTAACTCTGCAGAGGTTAACGTTGGGCAGTACAGAGTGGACACAGCACCCTTTTATCTCACTGTCAAGTTTAAGACTACTGGCAAAAGCCAAAGTTCCTCAGTAGAGGTCCAAGGGAACAATGCATGACACACATTTCTGAAATCAACATATAAAATGATAAACATTTTAATGAAAGCCCTAGGGCATAAGAGGCAACTTTCCTGATCTTACAAAATCAGCAACTGCAAGCTTCACAACATATGCCAAGTATCTCTTATATTGAAGAGGAGTTTCCAGAACTGTTTACAAACAGGCATGACAAGACTCCCTCATGCTTCACATCGAGAGGCGTGATCAGGATGGAAATTAGGATGAGCCTGAGTACATGTCAGCACAAGGAGTATTCACCTCCCTTGACTTGATTCAAACTACTTCTGTAGGAATCAGAAGCAACTTCACTCAAGCATGGATAGGAAACAAACCATTCCCAAAAAAATAAGCAAGCTGAAGGAGCTTTCTGAAGAGCCCCATGAGTTACCAACCTGGAAAGACAGTCACCAATTGACATGTTTGTAGAACTGAGCACTTTCCATCTTAAAAAAGAGAGACAAAAAATACAGAAGGAGGAGAAGAATGATAAACCACAGCACTCTTTCAATTATATGAAATTACATAGATAAAGGAAGGATTTAGTGTAATATAAAGGCCTTCACTACAAATAACGGGTGATACTACAGTAGTGAAAATGTAAGCTTCATATCACAGTTGAAAACTAATGCTATGCTATAATTTCACAAAAGAAACTGGCACACCTAAAATTAGATCACATCAAACTTTACCAAGGATCAGCTCCTCAAACAAGCTCAGCACCCAAGAGCTCCCAGCTGTTCTCCTGGAAAGCCACAAAAGCCAAGTCTGAAAATTATGACACTATTTATCTACTCTCAGCAGGGACTGGTCCCAAACATAATTATCCAATCCATGTAAGACTCACTTTTCCAGACAGTATTTACCACTAAAAAAGAGAAAAAAAAACCCTCAGTGAATTGTGTGATGGCCCTTTTTCTTTTTCGCTGTCAAGATATTGACTGAGGTTGGCTAAGAAGAATCAAAATGAGTGTGATAGAAAAAAAACAGTTGCTATTGTTTTAAACTGACTATGCAAAAACCTGTTCAGTCTGAACATGATAATGACAAATTAGATATTTAAATTACACTGAAAGTGCTATTATCACTGCAAATATCTTCTCTATTACAACCATCCCTGTGAGTATGCATATCTGTTATTTTATGATTTAAACCAAAGGTGATTACCAAGATGCACCTTCTCAACAGGGTGTTCAGATGCATTAGTCATTGTCCTTGTGGCTGTGCACACAGAGACAAAAGGACAAAAGACAGAATATTATTATAGCCAACATGTCTCAAAGGTTCAATAAAATATCAGTAGAGGGTTAAACCATGAGCAGTGAGTCCCACATCCAACCTCTGATAGCAGCTAATGCCAGGTACCTCAGAGCAAGATGCAAGGAAGATTTTTGTACAGAGATATGGGACTGCATCCTCCCAGCTTTGAATAGACAGATGGTGATTCCTGTTGTAGTTCTCCCCCTCTTCCAAAAGCCTCCTTTGTTCATTCTTTTCTCCTACCAGTACAAAATCTAGTTATCCCTGTAGTATTCCAGTCTGTCTCTAATTCTGTTAGAATTTTCACCTGACAGCTTTTTGATGGAATGAGCTTTGTAAACTAATAAAATGCAGAAGAAAAAAGAATGGACTATTTTACATATGGTTTTACCATGTTAGACATAATGGCTCCCTTTGATAAAAATTCTGCTGGCCTATCCGTAGCCTTATGACACAGAACAAAACTCATCCCTGGAGTAGGTAAAGCCTCTCTGGGGAGATCCTGGAGGTTTTTCAGCAGTCAGCTCTCAGGCTGCACATATCTTCCTGGCACAATGACAAGCCTGTGACAAGAAGAAATCAGTCTGCGATACTCATTTTGGGGGCATTTTGACCTTGGGAGAAGCTGAGATTGAGCAGTTTCTGAATTCAGCAGGCTATTTTGAGGGAGATTTTTCCAAAGATGGGGAAGCAAGGTGTTTTCACGCATAAATAACTGTGTGATGCTGGACCATGAGAATGTTGTAACAGCTTTCTACTTTGCATTTATTAAGAGCACCTTTATCATACACATACTAATAAAAAGAGGCAGAAAAGCCAGGCATTCTTCAGATAAACAGCTAGACATTTCAAATGACAAACCAAAAGAAACAATTAAAAGGCTTTGGCAATAAAAGCTTAACAGATGATGCACCGACAAACCACCACAATTACAAAACATATTTTCAGCTAATATGGTTAGTATAATGTACTTTGCAAGCATTAATGTAATACCGAGTTGGCTGTAAATCACTTTATCAATTATTGAACCACAATAAAATATTTATAAATGGGCTCTTATTATCAAATGCAACTGTGATACTTTTAAACCTTGGCAAATGTAAGGGAATGTTCTTATCTTTTCCTTAACAGAAAATTGTGAAGTGTTAATAAATGGCTCTGCCTTAAATCATGCTTTGCTTGTTTTGCATCTTTAGTAGTTCTGCTTTAGTGGAATAATACAACTGAACACCGACTCCATTTTGCCATAGTCTGTGCAATAAAACGGTCCATTTATTGCTGTGAATTAGAGCCACCATAGGTAAAGAGTCTATGTAGTTTAAGATGTTTCTTCCATGAAGGCTACTAGGGCTGAGTACATTGGGTAAAATTGTCAGATAATTTTCTATGAACTTCCTTTGGTCATGTTACAGTAACAGCTGGCTTTAAACCATTGCATTTTTCATTGAATTATGGGGTAACATTCAGAAAACTGAAGAAAAATTTCCATTTTCTGACACATTTCTATGTGTCAGAAATAATTTCAGTTAAATCAGAAATTTTCAGAAAAGCCAGAAGTTTGGCAAATACCACCCTGAGAAGCCACAGAAAGTCTAGGGTGCTTCCCTCAGCCCACCTGACTACTACCTAACAAAAATCCAAAGCAAGAGTAGGAAGTGCACATGGTAAAATCTGGACTTTCATTCCAAAAAGCGAGGGTTGGCCAGAAGTTTTTCTCCCGAAAAGCCTTTTCAAGTCTGCCTAAATTCCATTGAAAGAAAAAATCATTGTTGAAGCCTAAGGAGTCAGCACCACTGTCCAGCTACAGTAAAAACGATTATCAAGTGAAAATGATAATAGCAGCAGCTAATCAGGTGTCTCCCAAGTCCCTGAATGGAAATCATATACTTGCTTTTTAATGTTACAAGGTTAAAATTTTGAGCATATTCCTTCATAGCATAATGGGAAGAAAGCAGACAGGCTGCTATTATATCGCCCTTGATGCTGCTGATAGCAGGACAAAAATGAACTAAATAACCGAGAGCTACTCTTCCAAGCAAGAAATTACTAACTGTGTTTCTTAGTAGAAATCTGCTGGTGTTTTCAGCACAGGGGGTGTGACAGGGCTTTACTCATTCTGCTCTCAGGCCAAGAAACCTATTTTGGTTAATAAAAAGGATATGCAAGAAAAGAAGGCTCAAGTGCCATGTGACACAGCAGGTATAAAAAGCATCACTATAGGGAGGCACGTCTGACAAACATCACAGTCACTGACAGACTACCAAAGCATACAGTCAGATACATAAATTCTTCCTTCAAGGTCTTTAGCCAAATCCAAGTAGTTCTTGTAAGATCACACTGTCAGAAAAGGTGTTGCTGAAAACCACCTTTGCTGCTGCCACTTCAACCACAAAATTGCAGCTGTCAGAGCAATTCTGAACTGTAAACCACCTAATCACAGTCTGATTGCACAGTCCAAACATCATCTAGAAACACTGAAGTGCTGCAGAGAGCATCATTACACTTCATAGAAAAAATTGCTAAATATGGGTCTATTTGATGGGGCAAAATCACTACACTGAAAAAGTCTGTGTTAAACTCCTCCTGCCCTCCCAAAATCCAGATGAAAAGCATAGTCCTGTCTCACAAGGCAGGCACAGAAAGCTCTCTGAATCAGGGGGCAGACACTGTCACTGATTTATGACCATTCGGCTGATCAGAACCAGAGATCAGTAATTTTGCTGAGTGCTGGTAGGAGTTTTCAATGTTTCCTTCAAAGCAAAAAATCTTGGAAACCCACAGTTGATGTAAAAAAGACATATCTGAGGTTGTCTGTTTCAGAGAAATGCAGGCAGCGAGCTTCCTACAACACACAGCATCAGCAGCCACATGTCAGTGCCTGCCAGTTGAACTTCAGCTGATAAGGAACTCAACAGCAGACAGAGCAGCACGCAGGAAAGGTCCCTCTGGAAGAGAACAGGAGGCTGTCAGCAGTGTCTGAGCCAGCCAACAGGAAGGGTTACAGACCTGCAGTTGTCCTGCAGCTGTCCATTCAGCACAAGGACATCTGAGAGCTCTCTCCAACACGAGTCTCTCAAGTGCTTGGTTTCTGAAAGCCTTCCCTGGTTCGTCTTGGACAATACTCTCAGGCACATGGTGTGACTCTTGGGGACACAGCTGTGCAGGGCTAAGGGCTAGACTCGATGATCCTTGTGGGTCCCTTCCAACTCAGCATATTCTGTGACCCTCCCATGACCTACCTGAGCCAAAGCCTTGGGGTGGGGGAGATGACAGCACTGTCACTGTAAGCTCTTCCCTGCAGAGACAGCGGCAGCATTTCACAAAGCCGGTCGGAGACAAGTGCTTGAACGAAGGGAAGCCGGTTCAAGCACAACCAGAACAGTACAGTCCTGGCCAGATCCCCTGGACCACTTTGTCTCCCAGCTTCTGGAAAGGCGTCACATTTACTGGGTGTACCTTGCATTTGGAAGTACCCAGACATCGTGAATAAAACAAACCTTCCAGTAATTTGTCCTTTGAAAAGGTTTCTCTTAATGTCTTCCATTTCAATCTCCAATCAAAGGCACAGAATCTCATTTTTAAGAGAGATAAGCAAATCAAGAATAGAAAATACATTTATGGCCACTTCACTTGGACTCTTGAACACTTTGGCTGGCTCAACAACCCTTCATTTTTGATTTGAGAAAACTGCATGTCTTTCAGAACATCCTTTATCCTGATCAAATGATACAAATGACAGCAAACTAACCACGTTTCTAGTTAAGTTTTTTCAATAGTTAGGTACCCTTGCACATAAAATTTCTAAATCCATTTAGCTTTGGTGTCCAGCCACTTAACTGTCATATTTAGACAGCATTTTCTAAATATGCAGTAATGAATGAACTTTGTTTCTGCTGAAATAAATCCTGAGCCACTAAGACCATATATTTATATCCCTTACACATGTGTAGTATGAGTACATAATCCTATGTTACACACTCCCCAAGAATGTGCTCATTGTTTTCATGCACACAAAGAGTACCAGCTCAAAAAGAATTTAGTTCATCACAAAAAGTATTTCAAGCTTTTTGGCTTGCCTTGACAATTTAAAAGAAAAATACACAACCACAGCAAATTTAGCAAGAGTGACAGACTGTTACATGCTAGTGGTGGCTGGAGCTGTTGCTGTCCCTCCTCTCAGAAAATGCTATTCCCCAAAATTACTGGGATGCACATGGAGACCCTCCACACTTGTTTGCAATCCAGAATATTATAGTCAGAGAATAGTTAGGATCAGAAGGGACCTTAAAGATCATCCAGTTCCAAGCCCCCTGCCATGAGGAGGGATGCCATTCATCAGTTTGCTCAGGCCAACCCTGGCCTTGAACACTTCAAGGCATGGGCAGTGCACAACTTCTCTGGGCAACCTATTCCAGAGCTTCACCACCCTTTGGGTAAAGAATTTCTTCCTAACATCTAATCTAAACCTACTCTGAGTTTAAAACCATTGCCCCATGCCCTGTTACTATATGCTCAAGTAAAAAGCACCTTTCTCTCCTTTTTATAAGTCTCCTTAATGTACCACAGTGAGATTGTCCTGAGGTCTTCTCTATGCAGAACAACCCCAGCTCTTTCAGCCTGTCTTTATAGGAGAGGTGCTCCATCCCTCTGATCATCTCTGAGGCCTTCCTCTGGGCCCACTCGAACAAGTTCACACCTTTCTTTTATTGAGGATCCCAGACCTGGACACAGTACTACAGGTGGGTCCATGAGGGCAGAGTAGATGGGTAGAATCACCTCCCTTTCCCTACTGGCCACTTCTCTTTTGATGTGGCCCAGAATGCAGTTGGTTTTCTGGGCTGTGAGCGCACACTGTTGATTCACGTCCAGCTTCTCAACCATGAGAATTCCCAAGTCTTTCCCTGCAGGGCTGCTCTCAATGACGACTTCTTCTGGTCTGTACTCATGACTTAGATTGTCCTAACCAAGGTGCAGCACTGTTGAACATCTTGAGGTTCTTGCAGACCCACTTCCTGAGTTTATTCAGGTCCCTCTAAATGGCATTTCTTTCTTCTGTTACCAACAGTTATGGTAAAAAAAAAAAAAAAATCAGTGCTGATTTGCCATAATGTGCTAAAGGATAAAATCTAATCTTTCCAGGTAACTTCAAAAGAGCTGCAGCTTCTCTGCAGTGGCACAGCATCCTCAAGGTGAGAGGCATAATAGCCAGGGACAGCAAGACAAGTGAAATACCTGTACATTTCATCAGACATGCCCTGTCACTCTGCATAACAACTTTCACTCAAGCAACTTGACAGCTGAGCAGTTCTAAAAACAGTCCAATTCACCAATGTACAACACCTGTCCAGTTACAATAAATGGGCTGAAGACATTGAAATTTCAGTGTCATTCTGCAGACAAAAGGTCTACAGCTAAAACAGATGTTTCCAAGAAATGTTTTCAGTTACTGCCACCTCCTTTGTCATTGTTTGCTCTGGCCAGCACAGGGCATTTGTGAGCAGAGCTGATACCCACCATAGTCAATGTCATGCTGGTCACAAGCCCTGCTAAGAGATTGACCCACCCCATAATCTTCTGATAGCTAACTTGCTGCTACAGGGTCTTCAGATTTGTTGAATGGGCAGGGAATATGCAGCCTACCACTACAAGGACAGCATACACACAAGCTTTATCTTGCATTAAAAAAGAGATTCTCTTTAGAGGTTGAAGGGTTGGAAAGTTACTACCCTTGCAGTTCATCCCCTTTATATTTGGGTTGTTTTTTGGATTTATTTTTTTGTAACATCTAGCTTGAATTCCACTTATTTTTCTAATACAATATTATTGTTTCACAAGCATCTCAAAAATAACTGTTAGCAATTTCCTAAGTGGAACAGAGTTGTTTTATTTTCCTTTGGCCACTTCTGCAACCTTTGTTAAAGAACTCATTACAGAAACGCTTCTGAATGAATGACAGGGCCTAATAATATTCTTCACATACCAGAAATATATGAGTAGGACTATATTATTTAATTTTCTGCAATGGCAGAACACCCTGCCACAAAGTTTACTAACTCAGGCTGGTCTCCTCTTCCCTGCACTTAAAATGCAGACCTTACATAAACCCAGCAATTATCTGCAGTTTACCTGACAATGACTACATTATCATGTAACATGATTACATATGTGTTACACAGTGAAGATTTTGCATCCTTTGCATTGCAGAACAGCCTCTACCTCTAGACAATAATAAGTTGGAAAAAGAGCCTCATGTACTTAAATGAAAGTACAGGGTGGAGAAAAACTATCAAGCTTGGTATTAAAATTATCCCAGCCTAGTTGTTTTTAATTTTCTGGTTCCACATTTACTTTTTTTCCTGTCAGCTAAAATCAGAAGTCTCACTGAAAATATTTTTGAAAGTTAAAAGAGTTATTGTCTTGCCTCAAATGCCTGAAGTTTGGAGAAAGACCCCAACAAAATGTATGAGTTTAAAAATAAGTCCTTTGGAAACCACTGGCATTTTAAACCAGCTCTAAAGCACAAAATGGGAGGTAGTTCCCTGGTGATACTACACTCTCTCTAAGACCTGCACAAAGATGTTCTGTAATAGAGATCTTCTTATGAGGGAGACGTGTGGTACTGCAACCAGCTTCAAGGGTTCTGGTGCATCCAAATCCAATGTTTCACTGAATTTACTACATAAGTAAATGTAATGTAAAAAATTAACATGTTATTGAAAACAAATAATTTTTCATCCTAAACAATAGACATTTCCAAGAGACCAAACATATATTATACTGCCCATATCTCATGCTTCCAGTACAAAAACAAAGTTTTTAAAATTCCAGTATTGAAGGCATGCTTTTCTTGCTCAAAGAAATCCCATTTCTTGTCTGAACATATTGTGAGAAGTCTAAACTAACTCCTCTAAGTCAGGAACTTACTGTGCCATATTTATAAGCCTTGGGTTGGAAGGACTGTATGAGCCTTTAAAAAGGAAATTCAGAGGTATTTTCAAGTTATTACATAATGTGAAAGAAGCTTTAATTTCTGAACCTTCTTTTCCAACCTTTCCCAGAATACCATTTTCTCCATATTAACAAGTTTTTATCCAGTTCATCTCACCTTCTGCCCTTGATACTTTCCTCCTGTTCCAATAGGTATCCCCCTGCCTTTGTGTTTTACAAGATAAGGACCCAAAACAACACTTTAGAGAGGGACAGAAAAAGTACTTCCACGAATAAAGAAACAAATATCTAGACCAACCCAGTATCCCACACAAATAGCAAGAGGCTGACCATTGTGTTAACCAAACTGAACTAAATCTGTCTACCCACATGGGGGGTTTTTTGTTGTTGTTTTGGGGTTTTTTTTTTGTTGTTTGTTTGGTTTGTTTTTTGCTTGTTTTGTTTGGGGGGGTGTTTGTTTTTGTTTGTTGGGGGTTGTTTTTTGCGTGTTTTTTTTTGTTTTGTTTTTCTATCACTTATCTATAGGTATGACATGACATTCACTAAAAATACAGCAACGTTGATGTTCAGCAACTGATAGCACAGTCACAGGATAGATCAAATGTTCAGATATTCAAAGTTTGAGACAGAACACTCCTGTCAGGCCATCCAGGAGCCACTCTGGCAGTCATACACTTACTGTTCCAGATTTTAACAGCTGGGACTGAAGCCCCTTCACAAAGGGCAGCTCAAGTGAGCTAAGAGGTGCCCTGCTTGACTCCCTACCCACTCATACCATCAGACAAGTTTTCCTTACCAGCTTGATCACAGGTTTCCTATAGCAGAGTCTCAGACATCTAGACCCTTAAAGCAATTTAATCATCTTTCTAGCCTCACTTCCATCCCAGCAAAGGTGATGGAACAGATCATTGTGAACATCATCACCAAATACATTAAAAAAAAGGTCATAAGGAGTAGGTAGCATGAATTCACCAAGGGAAAAATCTTGCTTGACCAACATGGTAAGCCTTCTATGATAGGCAGGATAGGTCAACAAGGAGAGAGACTGGATGTTGTCTACTGCCACCATTCAGGAATAAACACACAAGACCTGCGGGGTTCAGTGCACAGGGAAGCAGATCTGCCTTCATTCAAAATGGGGGGCTTTTATAGGGCAGGCTGAGGAGGGTTCTGGAAAAAAAGGAGTGGATATGTAAAACCAGGAGGGGTTAACATGAATATGTAACAGGGAGGTGGGCACATGACCATAAGGTAACTTGGAAGGGGTTGGAGATTGGGTAGGAGACATACATCGCAGTAAGTTGTCCAACAGGAGAGTAGCAAATAGTTCAAAGGAGAAAACTTTACAGCAACACAGGGAAACATGCCTGAACATGTCCTGAAACAATAGCATCAACTTAACTATAGGTTTTAGCCAAACAGTCCCTGCAAACAGTCCATTAGACAAAGGCAGGGTCACTGCTCTTCTCCTCAAGAAACTCTTTCTTCCACAGCAGGTATGATTCATCCTCCTTACGGTCACCTCCAACAGTCGACCTCAACTTCAGCAAGACTTTTGACACTTCCTCCCATAACATCCTCATAAGCAGGCTCAGGAAACGTGGGTTACATGAATGGATAGTTTTATGGTTACATGAAAGCATCAGTTGTCCCTAAGCTGACTGATCCCTAGACCCTTCCATCTAGGTCTCCCTGAATCTCTGAAGTGTCAAGCAAATTCTTTTATAAACCTGGATCTATGCCTTGAGATATCATCAGCACCTGGAAATCAGAGAAGCTATAACATAAGTAAATGTACACTAAAACTCTTATTATATTCAAATACTTTATTCATAAAGCTTCACAGTGCATTCCGAAAACCATCAGATCACACAAAAAGACTGCTCAGAGTCCCTCAAGCTATCCCTCAGCAATGCTGCCACACTCTAATTTGGTTAGATGTGTTCCAAATATACAGTGTGTAACTGTCAGCAATCAAAATAGTTAGTAAATTTGCTTATTAAGAAAGGAGTTTTGAGATCATGCAGCTTTAGTGTGGTTAGAACCAAGGCTGCATGAATACACGGTTCTTCACAGAAAACATCACGCTACCAGAAAGGAAGCAAACAACTGACATACAATGAAGAATCGTACTCCCTTGTCCCTGCTTGGACTGTGCCTCACAGCTGGAGAGAAGTCTGGTACAATAAAGATAATTGCCCACCAGTAAAGAAATAAGATGTATACATCTTATTCATTAGGCAGCATTCATTAGCCCTAAACAAAGATGTCGATTTCCCTTTCTCTCATCATGAGAAACCAGAATGTAACTTGGAAATTCAGTTTTGTGTTCAAAGATGGTGCCAGAAAAGTAGAGAAGGTTGGACTGGATGAAAAGTCACGAACAAATTATTGTATTAACCTTCAAAAACTCAAGCCACTTTTGCATTTTAAAAACTGTTAACTCTGAACCCAAGTTAGCAGAATTAAAGCAGTGCCAGCTCAAGGAGGCATATCTACCCTGTGGTCAATTCAGAGACATTTCTTCACAGTCTAAAACAAAAAGTCTGCTTTTTATACAACAACCTGACTATTAAGGAAAGTCTACTGTCTGCCCATTCAGGATCCACCCTGGTAGTCACACTACCACCAAAAAGACTATCAACACTGGGACCAAAACCCCTTTGCAATGAGCCAGTGAGTGCCCCTTTTGACTCCCTACAAACCCCACAGTCACACAGTCAGACAAGGTTTCCTTACTCTTTGCTACAAGGGTCAGTGACAGGCCCTGGCCCCTTGCTGGGTGTCCAACCATTTCCCGACGCAGAGCACAACCTGCAGCTTGCACTCCAGCTGCACACCAAGCTTCCTGCCCTATGTTTATTCCTCAGCAGTGCCCCAGACTAAGGAATGATGTTACTTGGGAATGTACAGTCCGTAACATATGCAGGTCAAGCTTGGGACAGTGCATCTTAGGGCTGTGATGCTATTAGAGGTTACAAAAGGTGAGTCCAGGGAAAGCCCTTCTAGAAGAAAAGGCAGAAAAATGTGATATTTAAGAAAATTAAAAAAAAACCAAAACCTCTCTTGTGAAAGCCACATAGCCTGCTTTTAAGTATTTCAGTATTTGCTCATTGCAATATGGGCATTGTCACTCTCTGAGTTTGGTCTTAACATTTTTCCTGTTCCAATCAGGAACATAAGTATAGACAATGGAGAAGGAAGTTAAACATCTGGTCTCCATTTAGGACATTTTCACTTAAGATGCATAGCTATTTTGATTGCTGCAAGACTTTTGTGCTCTGAGCTTTAAGGCACGATTTAATTTTTTTAGCCACATTCTTCTCATCACCAGAGAACCTGAATGCTCTACAGCCCTAAAGTGGATATAGTCCCAATGTTATTTTAAAGCAGAAATTCTTAAATATTTTTCTGGAGTAATCATCACATAGTATCTTTCAGTGTGGCATCACCTCACTAGAGATTACCTTCAGAGAAAGGCTGCTTTGTTGGCGGTAGGAATAGCATCTGTGCTTAGCAAAATACTTCAGTGCTGCTATTCCCAAGCCTGTGTAGATCTCTAGGTCTCATTTCCAGAGATGCAGACCTCACCCAACATATCAGGGCCTATTGGCTTCAGATTTGTACAGGCTCCTTCCACTTTCCAAGAAGGGTTTGAAAAGAAAATGAAAGGCAGTCCTGTTTTACATGTTGACCACTGCAGCAGTACTTCAGAATCCCTTTTAAACCTATTTGGTGTAAAAGGCTGATAAAACAGTATAGTATCTCCTGATTTACAGGGTGATACAACAAAGAGCACACACTTAAGAGACACCCTGAGCTGTCATGGAAAGGAACAAACCCAGTCAGTCATTCAATCTACACCAAGGCACTCAGTGGCAAATATTCCCCTAAATCATCTGTCCAAAATCACACAGTCAGCTGCACTAGCCCTAAGTACAGCTCCAGATCTTCCAGCTTGCCACTCCTGTCCAGAGATGCAAAGGCAAGAGATGGAAGCATTCCCTCCAGGTGTCATCCTTCTCTATTGTGCAGCTTTAATCTCCTTTACAGTTTAAAGTGTCTCTGTAACATAGATAAAACTGACAAGGTCACCCAAGCCTTGATGTGAATCCTGTAATGAGGCACAGGGATGCCAGTACGTTTTCTTAAGGCCATTTAAGAAACGGAGACTGTAATCAATTATCATCAGCTCTGGAAATGAGGCGGATACAGAAGATGAAAGAAAACTGCTAGCACAGATTCCCACTGCACTGTTTTTCAAAATTCTCTGAAATAATTTCATTAGAGCTTTTTTTTTTTTTGAACTCACTTAACAACACTGAAATTCTAAAGAGTATTTCTTTAAAGACACGATGTCAGCTTCGATAGGAGATCAGTTTGGACATTCAGAAGGACACTTACAAGCAACCAAAACCAAACCAGACACTTTGCACAGCAAGATAGGAATAACAGAAAGAGCCACAAGCAACTGGGTATTGCTAAGGCATAAAGAAAATTTACTGTCACATATTTAAGATACACTCCCAAGGAAAAAAAAAATCCCAAGAGAAATCTGCTTTCAATTCTTGTAAAGTGTACACAATAAAACAAAAAAAGCTTAATCAAGGAAGGAAAAATGCCAGAGGTGATTCTACTACAACTAAACCCTGGGTACTGATCCTCTGTGGTATACATCTTCTTGCTGTGGTTAAGTAAAAATGGATTTTAATTAATCATAAGAAAAAAAAAAAAAAAAAGGAAAAAAAAGCTCTCCAGAGATTTCATTAATTTGCAAAGCTCTTTTTAGACTGGCCTGTGATCTGACAGTAAGTTTATTTTAACACATGTTCAAAATGCAGAACTCGTGATGATACAAAGGTATTCATCTCGGACTATTTTCCAGAACCATTTTGCAGTGAAAACGAATAACAAACAAGGAAAAAAACCATCCTATTATTTTGCTACCATCCATGAACTAGATTCCCATTTAAGATAAAGAGGCACAAACTTACCAAGGCAGTGGAGCTGAACACACTTATATTGCCTGAAACTCAGTTCCTTATACACATTAACAAGTGCAATTGAAAGTGCACGCTTCAAAGTGGCACTAAGAAGGAAGCACATTTCTGTGGTAAAGCCAGTCTGTCCAAGGCACTAATATTCCTGATTAACACACTCCTTTAAAAGAGGTGCTGAGGATTCCCAAATGATGCTGAGGATACAAGATAACATTTCTATATTAGTTCAACTCTTTTCCTGAAACATAAACATTGCAAGGCATCAAGGAACTCAAGGCAGTTGGAAGTTGAGTTTTAAAGCACCAAGGGTTACTGATGCAGATTTCTATCTACAGATAGAAATATTTTTCAGGTATAATTCCTTTCCTAGACACACAAAGCTGGGCATTCAGTTCCACGAAATTGTTTTGTACAAGCTGAACTGGAAAAACTCCATCAGAACAGTAAGTCATAGCAAGTGCGAGATAAAACAACACAGCTTCATCCTCTTGATGGCAAAGGCTTCATTTTGCTGTGGTCTAAGCACATAAGTGCCACAGCCCAATGAAGGGCTTGAATTTTTAATTGTTGAGCCAATTGGCTGCAGATGTGGGCAGTTTTTCCCCTGAATCTTTTGGTAAGAAGCAGACTGACGGTAAGCAGCTCTAGTCACTGTTCTGTGCTGCCAAATAAAGCCTCCTGTGATGCCCCGCTCAGTAAGGAGAGTTTTGGACACAAAACTATGGTTCATTTTATCGGCAATGCCAACACATCTGTCTTCAAAGTAATCCCTTTAGAACTGAGTTGTCCAAGCTCAACACTATGGACAATAATGCATTAGGATGACCAACAAGGAGAAAGCCAGAAGGATGTGCCATGTTTAATGGAAAGACAAATCTCAAACAAAAAGTTTTTGAAGCTTCTTGATCATAAGTATCTTACTTTTACTGATTTAAATGTCCATTGGGCACTTAATTCCTTTAGGTTCCTTGAAAAATTTCAGCATACGTTGCTTGAGCCAGATCAATTAGCATATCTCACGATAATATTGTAGCTCTGCTGAAATCCTCATCCTGGTCTTTTATTCCCTTAGAATACAAGAAGCACCATGAAAACAACTGGGCAAAACAAAGCATAGACCTTCAGAAACTGGCAATTCCTCCCAGCTAGCAGCAAAACCGTTGAAGAACTTTCAGTTCAGACAAATTCCACAAAACCTACTAGGAACAGAGGAT
Organism: Pyrocephalus nanus; assembly: GCA_038380795.1. Classification (NCBI taxonomy): domain Eukaryota; kingdom Metazoa; phylum Chordata; class Aves; order Passeriformes; family Tyrannidae; genus Pyrocephalus; species Pyrocephalus nanus. The sequence continues at coordinate 18,174,951 of CM076264.1, read as the reverse complement.
GAATTTGTGTATGGTTATCTCATATTTTCCTGGACTCTCATCCCTACTTTTTTGATTAAACACAACCAGACTTCACAGCTACTTGAGCTGCACCAGACTAGAATGGATAAAACCTAGGTATTCACTGGTTTAATGGATCAGGTTTCAAGAACAAAATTATAAACACAGCACAGAATTCTTTTATTTTAGGGTGCCCTAATGAGAGAACAAAATTTCCTTTTAGAACGTCTTTGCATAGGAAGAAGAAAGTAACAATACATCAATAAACGCTGTAAAACTGTGAAAGAAACATTTCTTGTTTACTAGAGCAAGAAACACGATTAATGTGTTCTAACTCATAGTGTCAAAGGGGAAAATTCATAATTCATAAATTCTCATCAAAAATTATCATCCCATGATAGCTGTTAGCTTACAGATGACAAGTCTTACTGCTTAAAACCCTCCTGAAATGAGATATTAAGTTGATATTTAGATCCAAATCTGTCCTGTTTTGCATACACTATTTTATACATTAAATAACTAGTTTTGCTGCCAGTCTTCTTCAGGGATGGTCTTTGCTCTTCACAGAATGTTGTACCGTTATTTTTATATAAATACCATGTAATTTTTATTTATTTTTGTTCTCACAGTCATTCTTTTCTCCATTAGAGCTCCTGTGAAACATATACCCAGGTCTTTCTTGTTAGATCAATCGATATTTTATTTACAAGGAAAATGCTTTATTTAGAATGTGGCAGGAGTGAGATGTTTGCTGAAGCATTGGTGCATAAATAAACTGCTGAAGAAGCCACCTGCATAGGAAATTTTTCTCTCTAGGACACTGTCCTATGTAGAGAGCAACTGGTGGTTTAACCAAATTCATTGGATGAGCATTACATCACATCACAATATCTGCTTAAAGGCCTTGTAGACAGCAGCCTGTAACACAGCTAGTGCAATTCAGCTACTTTAACTACAGCCAGGCAACAACCAGCATGAAGAGCTGCCCTGGTATTTTCCTTATACTTGTGCAGGAAACAGTCTCCCTACGTTGAGACCCTCTTGAATTTAGGTATCTTCTCTCCTGTAATTGGCCATTTCTTAAAGGGTGTTTGTTTTAGGAAAAGTTTTTTTTGCAAGAAAAGTAACATTTTGTGTCATTAGTGGCAAAGTGGAAGGGGAAAGCCAATATAGAAAAGGAGAGGTTGAGAACAAAAGGGAAAAAGAAAGGGGTCAAGAGCTATTTCCCATAGCAGCAGGTAGCTTAATTGACACATTCCCTTTCCTAAGACGTAGGAAAACCACTATGAACTATATGCTATGACAGCATGTAACTGTGCTTTCCATATCCTGTAAAATTACCTTCCTTCTACTGGTGCTCCTGCTTCACTAGCTTGGGCTTGTAACACTATTTGGAGCTTGAGAAACTTTTCTTATCAGAAGTAGTTTTGAAACTGGTGCCTTCCAGCTTTCAATTCAAAGCCATCTTATTGGAAAATTCCCAGTCAGTTGTAATTCCACCAAATAACAGTGCTAGGAAGACATGATATAGATGTTACTGAGATCAATTATGTAACATTAAAGAGTCCACATACTGCCTAGTTTCTTTTTTCCCCATAAAGATGCTTCAATTGCAAGCAGGTTACCTCCAAATCATTTTTGTAAGCTAAACAGATGGAGTTCTTTAAAATTCTAACCACCAGGAGTTTGCTTCAGCCTTCAGGCCATTTTTCTGTGATTCTTTCCCAAATATTCTCCAATTTTTCAACAATTTTCATGGTGAAAAAACTTAAAAGGAATGTCTTATTAGAAAAATTGAACAAGGTCCATTTTTAGGTGATTGTAATTAATGAAAAACCTTGCATTGTGTGTGTCTCAAATTAAACCTTCTGATATGTACTGCTCTGCAGTGCATTTCTCACTCTATAAATACATCTCTCCACTTTTTCCAACATTTATTATGTTTTATTAGCTAGCATAGGAGCTCTTGACAATCTTTTTTAGACACAGCTTTGAGTAATGTGAATACTTTACAATCTGAGGATGAACTTCCTCCAGATTTTAATGTGTTTGGTTCTTAATTCATGTTCTATTTTTTTCCAGATGTAACATACCTTCACACTTGTGTTCAGAGCAGATACTGGGAGTACAATTTTAATTATTTTCAGGAATAGTGACAAAGAACAAATTATGCTTTGTTTCTTAAACTAGTGTCTGCCTATTCCATAGCCCTAGTTTTCACATCAGGACCAGAATATACACTTTTGCCAATTGTTGGATTCTGTTTGCAGGTAGCTGGATGACCACGATAACAATGAAATATTTAAGGAACCATAACAGTGCTGATGAATAGTGCCATTTTTCCTGGTGAACTAGTACAGGAAAACACAGTTTTGGATGCACAGGTTCTCCTGCTGATTGGGGGCAAGTGGTCAGGAGAAGGAAAAGGATGCTTTTCCTATACTTAGCATAACAGGCAAACTCCTTGGATCATCTGGTTGTTACATGTAACAGCATAAAAATTCAGCATTGCTTCACAATGTCCCAGCCTCTCTTAAAAGGAAGCAATTTAACTAGGAATGATGTTACTGTCTCCTGCATAAAACATTTTCTGATATCAAGGGGCAAGACAACTCAATAATGAACTGCATTACATACTATGGCACTTGTGCAATTCTCTAGCCAGGTCTCCAAGAACTAAACTCTTCTATGCAAGAAGTCAGTAAATAATGAACAACAAGGAATGAGTGGAATATGGCTTTGTTGATGATATTCTGAAGTAAATTGAGCTACCAGCATCTGAAATAACCAAACGGTCAATCCCACTGGCTCTACTCCCCAGATCCCAGCCAGAACAGTAAGAAGAGCTTGGTGAGGTAACCTCATTTCACTTTCTAAAAATATGTTTGCAAAAATAAGGGTTGGCAAAAATAATGCCTGAGATTTTTTATTGCTTTAGTTTCCACTTCTGCTTCTCCACTACAAGCGATGCATTTCCCTTCTCAGTGCTTTGAAAAAAGGCTCTACTCCTGGTGGGAGTTTCAAATTTACCAACAGAACAGAATATTCATACAGGCAGTTCTGTTAGTCTAGTTGGCTGCCCTATCTTCACTGTGTTCTGTGAAGACTGTGCAAGATCTTCAGAAGAAATTTAACAGCAGCTTGTCTGTGGAAGCAGCAAAAATACTACAAATTTTGATCATTAGGGTGTCAAATGTGTTTTAGGCAATTTTAGGTGATCCCTGTGGTCAGTAGAACAAATATTCAGCAAGAAATATAAGCCTGACTAAAAACTTGAGAGGGGGAGAGGGATTTGCAGGATGGTATGCAGAAGGCCACCAGACTGCAAGGACTGTGTAAGAAGCCTATGCAGAGGTCACATGAAAAGGGAGGACACTTAGACCTGGACTTGTTTCATATAACTTCAGGTGCTTAGTTAAAAAAACACTTAAATGACAATCAACGCAGATAAAGAATAAAACCAGTATGCCAAATCACCCTTTGGGAGGGCCAGAGATTTGAACTGCCTGTCCTGTTTCTTTCTCTGTTCATAGAAGGATGAGGGGAGCAGTGCAGAAGTGCTCCCACTGCTAGCTTAAGCACTCCCAGCTAAGTATGCAGCAGTGAATGAGATAAGCCTCAGCCTACTGCCCAATCCTCCACAGACACCACGGTAAGAGATAATGCACTGCTACAGCCTGGTTACCTCAAGGCATCTACGTCATATTTACCGCATAGACACAGAGGACTTAAGCAGCAGGATCTATATAGCTCAAAAGCATCAGCCTTAGAGCTCAGGGGGAAAATAAAGGATCAAGATATTCATGGAAAGACTTACATTCTTAGACTAACCTCAGTATATGATGGAGGCTTAATGTATTTTTCTTTTCCACAGCTCAGGAGCTGAGACTCAAGAAAGGATTCCATTAGACAATTCCTTCTCATTTTCTCCACTGCTGCAGTAAATGGCTATGAAAAAATTAAGCTCAAATGGTAAGTTCCTCTTCAGGGCTTAACTCTGTAGAAGTCCATATCTCCATATGAAAAGGAAGCTTCTCTTTGACATCTACAGCCAGAAGTGTTAGCATCTTTTTCTCTCATTCACAAGATAAAGAGCCCTGCAATCTTTAAATGCATTGCAAATGGACTTCACTGTTTACACCTTATCTTTAAGCCTGGAGGAGAATGCAGGCCACGGCATCATGGTGAAATGACCTTTAAAATCATCTTATGCTGCAGTGGAAAGAGACATGATGCCCCAAGGCAAAGCTGAGAATCCTCTGGCTCAACCTCTAAAAGTTGAACATGATAAAGGGAATAGAGGGGAAGAAAGAACACAGAAATTTGCAGGGAAGTTGGGACAAATCAACTGATTTGTCAGGATGTTTGAGATGGGCTCCCCACCCCAGTACAAAAAATAATGGGGGGAATATTTTGAGTGGACTTGGGTTGAGAATACAAATTCCTTCATAGAATAATTTGTTCATCAAGGCATTTTTCAGAGTGGCAAACTCAGGGTTTTAAATCACCCTCAGACTGAAGAAGGACTAAGTCTCCTATTTGCCTAGCAAGTGCTATGCACATGAAACCTTAAGGGAAGTTAGAAATATCTAAGAAGACTAAGTGTGAAGCAAGGACAGTTACTTGAACTGGGTCAGTCCTGGGCATGATAGTCACAGCTATACTTCCCTCAAGTCCTCAGGGGAAAAGAAAGCCAATACTTAGAGAGGCAACATCTTTGGTGCTTGCATTCAGTCGCCAGCTTTTTGTAATGAGATTTTTGGGCTCTGATCCCTGAATTACTGTGAAGTTTTGCCTTCAGCACCTAAACATATTAGGATGCTATTTCTGTGACACAAGGCAGCTCAAGGCTCCATGAAGGACATTAGGACTTCAGAGTGCTTGGTGCAGAGATCTCTTTTCAAAATAGGACAGAGACTTCTATAAATAGCCCTGGGCAATCAGAAAGCTTTAGCCACTACGTATGTTCTCTATACTAAGTCCTCAGCAAAGGTTTCAATCAGCATAAACCAAGGTTCAATGAAGGGTTGAATCAAAGGCCTAGTCCTATAAACAGTCAATTTAGTGCCACGAAAGATGACATTTATTGAACTGCTATTTCCATCCAAGCAATCCTATGGTGCTTGAATCTTAATCCATTCCTCAACGGATGGTTGGAGCAAGCATAAAATAAAATGTTTGAATAAAACAGAAATATCAGTCATCAAATCTGCTGTCAGAGTTTCTTGCAGTCTGTTCAACCACAATAAAGCTGAGGGTTATGTCAAAGTACACTGGAAATTTGCTGCAGCCAAGCCAGTTTTAAGCAGTCTTCTCTAATAAGGCTTCAGGGTGTGCTTTTTTTCACCTTACAGAGGACAGTTTCAGGGCATTATTGCAGTAAGGTGGCCTTTGTTCCCTTTCTCACTGTAAAGCTCCATTTGTAACAGGCAAGCTTACAGTCTTTTGGACCATTTTCTAGTGAGAATTGTCTGGTGCTTTCAGTTTCCTATCGAAACGTGATCAAACCAACAGAAGTTGCCTATACTTCCTGTTTCTCCAAGTGACTCTGGGAAGGCTCCAAAAAAGATAAATACACAGCCATCATGGCACGAAAAGATCCATCACAACAATTTTGGCAGGTCTGCTGCAGCATTCAACAACATCTCAACTACAGTGCATCTGCATTATCTCTTGTACAGAGGCATTGCACACCCACCGTGTGTGTCCTTTATACTGTACTTGCCACCAGTTTTAGGGTCAATTCATGGGTTACTCATGCAGCCACACTAAAAGCACAACCTATAAAGCCATTGAAGTGGGTCAGATTTCTAGTGATGTCTTTCTGCCTCTTTCATTGATGTAAAACAAGCTAAATTTGCATTATGCTATTCCAGTGCCCAGCAAAGTCCTAGAGTGAGCAACGCCTGCATAAAAAACAGCATGCACTGGTACCAAAAGGATGGCATAGACATTCCTCCCCTTTCCCCAAAACTGGAGAGGAACCAAACCCAGCAGCATCTACCAGTCTGGACAAGCCCAGTAGAAGTAGCTGCCTGATCGAAATTCAAAATGGCACCAAACTTTCTCAGCTGTGCAGCAAGATAAGAAGGTAATGATCCCATTTGAGCAATACCAACAGCAGTTATGCATTTGACATCAGTGACATATCAGACTCCTGAATTTTAAAGGCAGTACCAATTAACAGAACCCTTTCGTGTATCATTAACAACCTGGCAGCTATTAATCTACTTAATTGCAATAGCAGCTTTGTATCTGAGGACAGGACTTCGGTCGTTAATATTTGACAAGCACAGACTTGTCCATTATTATGTTTTGGAGTTAAATGGAAGTGTTGAAAATTAATGGGCAACTCTTAAGCTATCTCTTCCCTTGCCTAAGGGAGCTCTTTTTCACCCTCCAATCTTAATATTCTGTCTCCTGGTTCTTATTCTAGAACACTACCACTTATAACACTAATCTAGTGCAAGATCAGTATTACAGAACTCATCCTCAGAAATCTTGCTTATCAACTGACCCTCCACCCCAGAAAAATCCAAACCCATCAAATGAAGAAAAAGAAACCCAAGAAACAAAAAACAGAATAACCTACAACAAACCAACAATAGGTAGTTGAACTCTGCTATCACAAAACACACCTAGAATGAATACAATTCAATTTTCAAGCTCCAGCTTATATGAAAATTCAGCATAGATACGAACTGAGATTAAAATTCAGTACCATAGATTTGTATTAATGAAGAATCAGTTAACAGGAAAATAGCAAAGCAATCAATTGTGAGCAGGTGTTCATGAGATCAGCCTTATATAAAACTAATGGAAAAGGTCACAACAGGCCAGCAATGAACAGCCTGTGAGGTTCATTCAGAAATCTGAAGCAGCAAAAAAAAGAGCCATAGATAAGGAAAACCTACAAATGAACTTTTGAACTTTCCAAGACGGGAGTTCTACCAGGGGAAGACCAAGTTCGGATTTGATTTTCTGAGAAACAACCAATTTTCATATGGGATTGGAAAAGTTTTCATTTCAAATAAGAGGGGAAAAAAATGAGATCTGAAGCTATATTGCAAAAGTCAGCAGTAGAATCAGGACCCAAATCTTAAGGCAATTTTAACACAAGTCCTCCCTTTTCCAATTTCCAACCATCAAGAGGTGGTACAAGTATGAATTTTTATCTTCTTTCTTTTAATGTAATGGCCACCTGACTTCCAAGTTGCTTGAAAAAACGATTACTTTCTGCATTTTTTATCCTTTTATTATTTTACTGCACTACATGGCTGCACACGCAATTAAGGATTTAAATAATGAATAGATATTAACATTATGTAAATCATCATCATTTTCCATTAATGGGAACTGGTGGTAACTATCTGTGAATCACAAGTGTTAGAAGGCACTGAGACTTATACATTTTTAAATTTGAAACTCTATGCCCATTATAAATTACAATCAAAGCAGCTCTTTTGACTACTCTTAGACTGTTCCCAATTCAATCTGCTGCACATCTGTTGGCAAAACTTTATGTCCAAGGCTCTTAAGAGAATATGGAATACATTAGTATCTTCAATTAAGAGAGCATGGAGTGCTCAAACTGTGATTATTTCAACCAAAATTAAAACCTCCAAGTTAACATTATGTACGTCTATTCAAATTACATTTAGCTAAGGTCAGTTATGAAAAACAATTGCCATCTCACCACTTACTGCTCTCATCCGTCTTTTTTAATAAACTCATTACCGAGCTATAATTGGAGTGGTTCACTTAGGCCAGGTCTGGAAAGCATTGCTTGTCTTAATTCTTCTTTCTCTATCTATTTCCACTGTGGCTTGGGGCTTAATCCACTGACACTCCAAATAATGAGTTCAACAAATAGGCAAGACAACAAAGTCTATTCTGAATGGTGCACTGCACAATTTTCTTGTTCCACATAAACACGTTTTAGTACCAATTTCAATAAAAGATACTAAATCAGCAGCAAAGGCTAATGGGACACCCTTCTACATCACTCTGGAGTGCTCAAGAGTCAGCGATGAGGTTCACTGTGCAGCTATCCATATGCCAGCAATATTAACCATCCTCCCTATTATGAAGTCTAGTTTCTAACATCAAAACCCAAGGTCTGAACATTTCCCAAAATACACATTTCCTGAATATGATTTTTTTTTACTTAAAAAAAATTGTATCAACAATAGACAAGTAGAAAAATACTTCAATAACCTGTGTTTTCTACTGAGAAATAGAAAATAAGTGGTAGCTGGGAGTCCCGTGGCAAGGATAACTTGGCTGTTTTATCCATGGTACGTAAAGCCTGTCAGAAGACTGATATGGAAACAGAAGTAAGATAATAAAATTAGTTGTTCAACTGCATCTCGATGTCCACTGCAACTTTTTTTTTTTACTTTAAACAATCCCCTCTGAAAAATACCAGACTACATGCATAAATACTTTAAACATAATGTAGCTGGGATGTCTGAATATAAGAACACCCAGATTCCACCTAGCACAGTAAGTTTTCTCCTACATCAGATGGGGAGGGATGCATACAGAAGAGAATGAACAGGGAAAAGATACAATCTTCCAAACAATTCCTCAGCCTTCAGTTGGTTTTGATTTGGTGCACCTCCTGACTGACTCATTCTGGCAACCAAATCAAAATTTCTTTAGCTTTTTGGTTTTCAAATGCTCATTCAGTCTCCCCAACCCTGGCAAATTTCTCAAATCCACAACAGCCTTTGACAAGAAATTAAAGAGTTCTGTGCACTGCACAGAGAGTGTCCCCTTAAATTTGGTTTGTCTTTATCTGAACCTAGGCCCTACCAACTCCACTTGACAGTGGTGGAAGCAATTAAGTGTATCTGTATCCACCCTTAAGATTATGTAGTTCTCATCCATCTTCAGGAGATTTTGGTTTTCCAAGCACAGGTTAGCAAGCTGTTCCTTATTCAAAATCCTGTGAATATCTCTAATTTGTTGTATCTTTCTCTGCAACTTTCCTAGTTCTCAAAAATAATTTCTGACTTAAGGGGACAAATCCACATGCATTTTTCAGAATGGTGGCTATCTGTGTGCTCTCAATTTCTTTCCTCGTGGCGCCCAAGTGCTCCCACTTCCCACCACTTCCCAGCTTTTAGTTCATGCTTTCATCTTTCATAAGTGCTGCTTGCTGGTAACAACTCACTCAGAGGTCACTGCTGCATACATGGCACTGAATTCACCCATTTTGTTCTCATCTGCACTGAATTTCATCTGCCATTTTGATATCAATTCACTCAGTTTTATAAGGTCATTCTGTAGACCTTCAGTCAAGTCTTTGTCCTTGCAAACCCAAATAACATCATACACAGCCAGTTTTATCACTTTAATGCTCACCAGTTTTCCCAAGTTGTTTATGAACATAGTGAGCATCACAGGACCTGGTAGAGAGTCCAAAGACTGATAACATTTCCCCAGAGAGATGAGCGTTTACTGACCTACCTCACCTACATACAGATGAGCACAGACTACGTGCTAAGGATTAATCTCAAAGGATGCAGATGATTTGTGTGACAAAGATCAAACAACAATATTTTGAGTAATGTGAGAGTTTCAACTACAGTGACTTAAAATGATTATAACAAATATGCACAGATCCTCATTCAAGGAATTTTAGCCAGCTTGGCTAGTGATATTTTGTGAAATTTCTTCATCGGTCTCTACATGTTTCTTAGAGTGATCTTTAAGCACTTGGGTTCAAAGATCCATTGCCAGCACTTTCCTACGTAATAAAAACAGCATATGCGTTGACAGTGGACCCAGCCCACCCAAACTACAAAATATCTACCCTTTATGTAGATATTCCAAGATTCATTGTCCATCAGTCTCAAATGGGGCTGAAAAATTGAAAGAGTTCCTCAAGGTCTTGTCTTATCTCAGATCTGGGATAGAACGCTTTGATAACACAGGGCAACATTTTGAAATTAAACCCATGAGAACTATTGAAGGAGAACTTAACATTGCCTCTATTACATGCTGAAACTAACTCCTAGCTCATCAGCTCAACAACCCAGTTCTACTTCTGGTAGTATTACAGGTTGGCTTTACACCTCTGCTAGATAGACATTTCTACATGACATCAGAAAGAGAAATAACACACAGAGAAATTATCAGGTTGAGCTAATGAAAAGCAGACATTAAATACAGGCTCTCAATTCAGGCTGCTGCTTCTCCTGACAAACTCCCATACATGACACACAACAAAACACCAAAGGGAATTTATGCAGTCACACTCCAAATGTTACACAGGGTTGACTCCCAATAATCCACTAATTCTAATTGGGAATATCAAAGCAAACATTTGCAACATGTCATTCAGTGAACCAGTATTCCATAAGGCCATACTGTTAGTTTGAAGCTAGAGAGTTCAACTTCAGCCTTTCCAACTCAGTTTAGTTTGTCCTGTGTAATTGCCACATTAGTGACTTTCAGCATACAAGAAAAGCAGACAAAGGGTGATCAGTAAATTTAGATTTTTAAAAAAACCCCACATGTATCTACTGCCTTGTTCATAACATAGATAAGCCACTTGAATTATTAAAACATGAAAGGTATGACTGAAGGACAATCTGTCATGTAGTCTGTCATGTTTCCCAGATTCCACACCAAGATGCTTTTTCCTTTTCTCACTTTTGTAAAGTCCTTAAGGACAGCGGGACTGAGCAGTGCCTGTTTAATGTTTCCTTTACCCAGTACTGGTGGTAGGACATATCTGCTCTGTATTAATCACTTCAATAAAGAACATTCAAAATAACTTCTGCTGGTCCAGAAAAAGAAGCATCCTCTAGGGATAAGGTATCTTTACCCATTTTATTTCAGAAATTGGCTCTTTTTCTCACTGAACAGGAATTCTGCTAAGAGAACATCTGCAGTTCTTGCTGTCTGCAGAGTTGTGGAGTGAGAAAAAAAGATGGTCTTAGCTTCTGCAAGATGCAAGTAATTTTAATGTCACTGAATCCATGACAGAACACAGTTGCACAGTGGTCTTTGTCTGCAAGAGGAGCAAGATCCATAAGCGCCCAGTCGTTTCACAACAGTCTTCTTGGGATCATCCATTGCCCTTGATGCTACTGCCAAATGAAAAAGAGAATCCACCCTTCTCCAAAAGAAGTGTAAAGGCCACTTCAGCTCCAGAGAAAGCCTCATTACCAGCATGATCAGACACACACAGGCAGTATGGAAAAGTTCTCCTGCAAAGAAGAGCTAATGGATTGCCCTGAAGGTCTCTTGAGGGAAGAGCTGTCACCAGCACTGGTAATACTCATAGCCACATCACATTGCTCAGAGGGTTCCACTACTTTTGCTTCTGGACCCAGAAGGAATGCAGGACAGCAGAAATGAAAGAAGAACATTAAGAAAGCTGACATCAATATGAGATGCATTACTGAGTCCAGGGAGGTCCACACAAGCAGCAACAGCCATCCTCCCCAGCATCATCCAGCTAAATTGTGACCTTTCCACACATACAAGCAAGGCCTCAAAAACTACAGCACAAAGCAGGAAAAGAGCAAAAGAGGTCAAAATTACCCAGTCATGTTAAGAACTCTGGAGTAGCAGGGGAGTTGTTAAATGAAAATGCTTGAGCAATCTTGGCAAGCAGACTCAGATACCACTATACAGAGAAAAGAAAGAAAGTTTGGACTGGCATTCAGCTGAGACATTACCAATATTGCATGGGACTAATAATTTTCTGTATGAATTTTTATTATTCCCTCTGAGTCATGGAAAGAATAAATATGAGGTTTCATTTCACTTTAACGATTTTCAGAATGAGGCTCTGAAGATAAAGTCAGAAAGCAAAAATAAGTGTTTCGATATCTCTCGTAGCCTGCTCTGTGATACTGCCTCTAATTCCTGTTCCTAGATGAGGAGCTCTGTGAGCTAAATCATCAGCTTGGAGATGGAAGGGGCCTGCCCCAAGTGTAATCTGCTAGGTAGGCAATGGACATGCAACAAAATCCAAGGGAATAAACTTGTCAGAAACATTTGGTGGATTGAGCACACCAAGGGGAATACTTACAACACTTTAAAGTGTTTTGTTAAGAGCCCTGAATAAGTACAGTGGGAGAGCCAATGGTATTTAAGTGCCTTCAGAGCAGTACCATTAGGATATAACTAGATCAGAATTTTCCTTACACTGCCTAGGCACTGCAAAACTACTAAAGCAAGCCTAATTCCAGATTCTAACAGAAATATTAACTCCTGGTTTAAAATACACATATCATGACTATTGATGTGTTTTAAACCTAGGTCAGAAAATTTTTAGTGATGGATGAATGCTTATCACACATCCCAAAACAATATATGATCAGGTAAGTAATTAGCTTCAGTTCTCTCTGTTGTATAAGTATCAGTGGTGGGTGAAGAATTCATAAAAATGAACTTAAGTCCCTTAACTGCTGTGAGGAAAAACCTCAGCTGCTGGTAGGAAACAGCACCAGTCAATGCCAAGCAGAATCTTTTTGCTTAAGGCCAGCTTGAACCTGAGGTCTCGAAAGATGAACAAGTAGATTCAGTAAACATTACTTAATTTCACAAAGCACTATTGAGATTATTGTTACTCTAATTCCACTGAGTCCAAAGTCTGAGTCATTCCCTGGAGTCCAGGAATCTCTGGAACCATTTTCAGGCTCTGAAAATCAGAGACATTGGAGAATACAGCAGACTAGGGAGAAGGTGAAAATAAGAACATTGCTCTCTTCCCATTTCATTTCCCTTCTCTCCCCTGCCATTCCCTCTGATGGGGAGAGGAAAACAGTGAGTGTGGCACATGCAGCACTCAAAGAAAGGTCAGTGCACTAATGGCTGCCTTTTCCACCAGTCAGCCACACAGAATTTGATCTGAAGATGCAATACATCAATGCAGGGTTCATTTTTTTTGACTGAGTTGACAGAAACAAATGAACAGGTCATGTATTCAATCTCTCGGACAACATAGGATTGCTTCATTTGGTATAAAGGTCAAAAACGGTAACCTGCTTAAGGGCTAAGTGTTTTTCTAAAGGTGAAGCACTGATGAAAGCAAAACATCATTTATTTTTAACTAGCTACCAGAATGGTATTTGATTCTTCTAAGCACAACACAAGCACAGTATTCCTCCTATCCCTGCTTATCTCTAGCAAAAAGGTATCACTGTCTTTGAGTAGGAATCTAGTGATCTGGAATTTTTTCCTGCAGTAAACAGGCTGAGCGACACTGCAGAGTCACTGCTGATGGAGTGACATCATCACCTTCCTGATGGTTCAAATTCCCCAGGGTAAGCTAGGCACAAGAGCTGCAACAAGACATATTCTCTTTGCTTAACTGAGAGCTTCCCCATCTCTGCTGCATGGCAATCTCTGTGACAGCTCTATGTGAGATGGGGCCAAGTAGCTAAGAGGCCTCTCCCCATCAAGGGGAGGGGACTGCCAGGCTCCCATGTCCCATCTGGTTGGATGCTCTACCACTAAATACAAAGACAGGTCCCATAAACCAGCAATTTGCAATTGTCCAAAATGAATCACCTCTGACAAGAGATACCAAAATACTTATATTTAAAATAGCCAGCTTCCCAAATCTTCGGGGACACATGTAGGATAGGTGCATCTCAGGCTCAGTCTTTTGTTATGCCTGATTCAGAGTTTGGGTCTCCCTAACCCCTGGCCATCCCATCCTAGTGTCTGACATTCAGCAGTTGACTTAATTTCAACAGCCCTGAATTTCAGAAACCTCTATCCCTCAAAAACATCACAAAAGTAGATAAACTAATGAAAAAAAAATCATTTTTGGCAAATCAATATTTTCTATTTCACTAAAAACATCCCTGACTGCTCAGACTGTGAGATTGCCTTCAAATGCTGCTCATATCTCCTTTGGAAAAAGACCTTTTAGTATTCCTCTCATGAGGCACCAGATTGTGACTTAGACCTTGAAACTCTGCAGCAGGGCTGGAAAACGCAGGTATTTAATATGGATGCATAGGCATATGCACAAAGCACTGCCTGAAACTCAGACTCAGCCAGGTGATGCTCAAAATTACTTTTTATAAGTTTGTGCATTAGAAAATAAAAGAGGTAATTTGCTGTCCTATACTGAATATGGGCCACAATGCTGATAAAAATCACAATGCCTTTTTAAAAGGGGCCATTTTCCTTCTGTTCTCAGCATTCTTAAAAAGAAAACATTATATACAGATTTTGATCCACATCCCACCTAAAATCTGCTGTAGCTTGCTATTTCCTTTTAATAAAAAGTACTTTGCTTAAGCTCGGCATTCTTAAAACAGGTTATAATTTTTTGAGAAGTTCAATGTCTTGAAATCTCACAGAACCTTCCCATCCACGAGCACGAAGCAGAAGCGAACAATCTTATCTGAATAGCTACTATTTCGGTGACAATTTGCTTGCCTTCAGACAAGATTATTTCGCTGATCTTGTCAGGCCACACAAATACATGAAATAAGCAGAGACAATAGCTCACATAAATATTGCAGCCAGAACCTGTGAATAAAGGTGTCCCAGACACATCTTTGTCATTGGCTGCATTCAATTTTAAACATTTTTCCCCTAAACAAACCTTGTCTCCTCTTCTCTCCCCCTCTTTTTAATTAAATCTTCTCTTTAAGATAATCTTCGGATGCATCAAGTATTCCCCTCTGATATTTTACTGTCAAGCAATGAACTACTCTTGGTGGTTTCCCAGATCTCTTGCCAATGTAACCATGGAGATCTTGCCAGCTGCTGCAACATCTTGAGGAATTTTGTCTCTCTCACTAGCTTTCCCCATAGCAAAATCATTACCCAAAAACGGAGTCATAATGGCTGCAGGATTTTTTTTTTCCATTTTCGAAACCTTCACTAACTTACATGCTTAATATGCCAACTGTTGGATAAATTGCTCAATATTATATAACATAGTTACATAACAGAAGTATGCACAAGAAAAGTATAGAGGTTATCAGGTAAATGCCTATATTCTAAACTGTCCAAGGGATAAGACTCCATAACATTCCATTTTCATGAAATAGTTCCTGAAAATAGAAGTGCTCAATTAGCTGAAACAAAATGCTGTATACATCCACTTCAGATGATGTTAAGAGCACAGATACTCACTGAGAACAGCATGGACTCTCTAGTCAAAGGATCTAGATACATATCCCAGACCTACACTTAGCGGGTGACCCTACAACCACACAAACAGGTTTTTCTTATCATCACCTCTTTCCAGCATTCTTCATGTGGAAAACATCAGAAGTAAAATTCAAGCACGATGCCAAAAGGATGTAAAGGGGAGGAAGAGAGAAAGAGCACTACTCACTCTCTTAGACCTTAATTTTAATGCTTTTCCACTCCGTTACGGATGCCTCACCAAGGTTCTGATCCCATAACAAAAGAATAAGAAAAGAGAAAAAGAATTTCATCTCTTCTAGGTTCTTTCACTCCCCCTTCACATCTTCTCTTTCTTACCCCTCTCCAAACAAGGTCTGTCCAAACAAGGTGGAATCTTTTGCAACGCTTCTATAAGCCAATACCTAAAAGCCAACACCAGGTGCAGAAACTCAATTTGTTTATTTTGCTCTTAGCCCCTTAAGAGGCATTTATTTCTAATTCCTTTCAAGGAAACATTATAATACTCCAAGAACAAGAACTTCTGCAGTTTTAGCCTATCTCACCTGTTTTGTGCTCTTTTTCAATTTTTAATTTGAACAAAGGCTTTAAAAGCATTTTTCCCCTCAAACACTCCTAAGACAAAAAAAAAAAAAAAAAAAAGCAAACAACAAATATTGGCTGGTTATGCTCTCTTTAACCCTTTCCATTTCAAACACTGCAATGATTTTTTAGCTTTTCCTAGTGTATTTATAAATTCAAGGTAGCAACTGTTTCTAACGGGTATTGCTGCCAATGCACCCAAAGAGTTCAGCCATCTATATAGTGCCTGTGTCACTGAGCTTTTTATTCCATTGAAATTAATTCACCAGTGCTATCTTCACAAACAGCAATAGGCAGTCTCCATCACAAAAAACTTGCAGTGTCTAAAGACGCAGAGACAAGGCTTGCAGGGAAAAAGCATCCAGTTTTCCACCAGCAGTTCCAATCAGCTATGTCATAGAATCTACTGGAATTGCAAAACACAACTGCTTGTTCAAGATACTCAAGCTTTTACATATTGTTTCTTCCTTCCCCCATTCCTACATGGTTTGAGGTAGAGTAGAAAGTGCACAATTTCTGGGGCCTTTACAGCAAAGAGGAGCTTTTGCTATCCTATGCTGTCTAATGAATAGCACTATTGCAGCTCAAAAACATAGTGCTTGGTAGCTTTTACAGGTAGTGGAACATTTTTTGGAGCCCTAGTTTTACTTTCCAAGTACACAAAGATACCTAGTTACTGCCAGTTTTATGTGATAAGTTTAGAATCTATTCTAATGCAAGATCTATAGCATTCATGCTGTACTAACATGCTGCAGTGATGTAGAGCTGTCCAACTTAAAGCAACCCTTGTCTACTTCAAAGCTCTCAAAGGCACCTGTTAAGTGCACAGCAGCTTGTTAAGCATGGGCGATCTTTGCTGAAGCAGCTCTCTACCAGCATTTTAAGACGAGGTAAATGTCAGTCAAAAAGGAGGAAGGGGGATGCTAGGACTTTTTTTTAGAGCTCACAAGGAGAATATGCTAATAGCAACAGCTTGGAAAGTTCCACATTCCTACTTTAGTGAAAAATGTTGACAGTGGTGGCGTGAACAGGCCCCTCATGCAAATCTATCAGTGGACTACAGCAGCAACCTCAAATCTTGAATCAGTTCCACCCTCCTTCAAATCCTCTCCATTCCAGCCTAAGAGCTATGATAGGGCCTGGTCACAATGATAAGCTGATGAGTGAGCCACACCTACCATTAATATTTATTAAAATTCTTTGTTTACTTTGATGAAAACCTTAAAGTTTAGGGTAGGGAAAGACTTCATACACATACCTTTACAAGTAAAAGAGAGCAGGCAAACATGTTTTATTAGTTCAGTCATGTCTT
The DNA here is from genome assembly GCA_038380795.1 of Pyrocephalus nanus. NCBI lineage: Eukaryota > Metazoa > Chordata > Aves > Passeriformes > Tyrannidae > Pyrocephalus > Pyrocephalus nanus. Next base: position 18,157,919 of record CM076264.1, on the reverse strand, counting down.
GGATGTGTGTGTTTCAGGGCAGCCAGGCCACCCTTCCACGGAAAAGAAAATGTAGTAACAGAAAAGGGAGGGAAAACTCAAATGTATGTGCTGAGAAAGGATCAATAAATTAGAGGAAAGGATGAGAAACTGAACAAAACCCTACTTGAGCGCTTGGGGCATGTTTTCCTGCTAGCCAAGCATCCTTGCTCAAAAGATAAGACAAAGCATGCAGTATGAGCAAGCTTCCTGCCCTGCATAGTCTGGCATGAGCTCGAGTTTGCCAAGTGAATACAGGGAGAGCCAGAGGCTTACCACAAACACCTTTCAAAGGTGATCTTGCAGTAAGTGAAGTAAGCATATTGTTTCTTTACCTTTTCTTCCTTTTTGTCACTATAAACATCATTTGCATTGGCTATGTCTCTTTTGCATTTCATTAATAGAGTCACATTTTCTTTAGATTTTAATTTGCCCTGAACTTAAAGTTCTGTGTGCGGTGACCCTTCACAGCAGACGTTCAAAGAAGAAACATCTGCTGAGACATATTAGTCAGGAAAAACCCTCTAAAAGAGAGTGGGGTATCAGACAGAACACCTAAAAATTATGAGTCCTAGGGAAGCACAAAAGACCTTAAGATCATGAATTTACTTTTAGCATAAAGGACAACAGCAATACTTGCACTGTAAGTGCAAACAAACATACACTCAAAAAACCAAACCAACAAAACAACCAACTCCAAACAAAAACAAACAAACAAAAAATAAATTAAAAAATAGAACCCAACCAAAACAATAAGAAAACAAAACAACCAACCAACAAAAACCAACAGGTCCTCTAAACTCCAGACAGGTGGCTGAGCTCGTTCTGGCTGGAACAGTTAATTTTCTACTGCAGTAGGTTATTCTTAAAAGGACAGTAAAGCAATCTGCAGTTTTCACAGGTGCTGGCAGTGAAGGTAAACTTTTAATTTTTAACTCACCCTGCTAACACACAAGCTTAAAAACTGCTCTGGCATTATTAAGATTTTAAGTGAAGTTCATTAGCTTGATTTAAGAACATCCTTTCTTCTCCACAATACAGCCCATCTCCTCCCCCCCACACATTAGCAATGGAAAGAAGCCATTCTACTTTGAGAGCCCGTGTAAATGGGCTTCTCACAGTGCTCATCAGCAGCCTTCCACGGCTGCTAATCCCAACAATTTCAGGGAGCACAAAAGAAGCCCAAAACTGAACACTTCTGAGAATCTTTCCTTGCCCAAGTACGTACAAAATTTTTCATTGTAATTAGGATAAACCAGCATCTTTCACATTGCCCTTATCTCTTAGGAGTGGCCACTACAAGTCACACTTGCAGTACAGCCTGGGAAGGTTTTCTCATCAGCTCACATAATCCAGAGTACACCCCAAACTAGAATAATTAAACCAGAATCAGGTCAACGTGTAAATCTTGTGGGGGGGTTTTCACTGTGAAAATGTCAATTGGGTAGTGTTAAGATGTTTAGAAAAGAAAAAAAAAAAAAAAAACAGATTTCAGAAGAATTTGAAAGAAATAACTTATTTTTTCAACAGCTTTTCATTTCAAACCTCATTTCATTTTATAAAAGTAAAGAAGTGATTTAATTTTAGGTTGTCCTAAGAAAAAAATATAGTTTGTCCTGAAAACAATACCCTTCTTCAATTCAAAATTTCTATTTAATGGGTGCAGATACAGCAACAAAAGAAACTGTCTGGGCATTTTCTCCAGCATCAATAGGAGGAGGATATGTCAAGTGTGGCAAGGCTATCTGAGCTTTTCTTAGTTAAACAGTAGTTATGTAAAACATATTCCCAACATATAATATTTTTATTTACAACAGATGATGAAGTATTAATCAGAATTAAGGAAGAAAATACAGAACTGAGCTCCCAATCAAAATCTATCCTGAGAGAATTATCAAATACTCCTTCAGCAAATTACAGTTTTTAGATCACTTTGGACCATGTATCCTCCAGGTGATTATTGCTGGATTCACAGCAAATGAACCCCTCATACGTTCTCTTCAACTTCCAATTTTTTTTTCTATCTGCAAGCTTTCCCTTAGTGATGACTAGCTCTAAACACTACAGCTTTTGAGTTTAATGGCACTCGAGCTTAACAAAACTCTTCATGGTCATTAAGACAAAATGACTGAATTAATTCAGAAATTCAAGAGCATTCAGCTGAACTGATATTAAACCTCAAAAATACATGAGCCAAAGTCCATTTAGGAAAAAGAAAGGTAAAAATGAGTAATAAGAAATAGCCACAATTCAGTTTTAATTTAACTAAAGCATTTGAAGAAGAAAACACTCTAATGAAGCACTTAATGACTACTTAAAATTATTTTAACAACTGATGAGTTCAGAGAGAATTTAAAAGATAATTTCCCATCAAAAAGCCTTATGTAGAGTCACACCTCTACCTATTAAATCCAAGAGTTTGGGCTGACTCACTCTGCAAAGACACATCATAGAAAAAAAGACAAGCAGATAGTCTAGGGAAAGATGGTATTCTATGTTTTATGTTTTTGCACACAATACACAAACAAAATTACTTTCACAGAGGCATAAAATCACCCGACCTACGACATCAAGGTGAGTTCTTTACAGACATGTGCATGACACTTACCAGGCTGAGCAGGGCCCAGAGGTGAAACTAGTCCAGACTCCCCATTCTTCCCATCCAAGTTTCACAAGCCAGAAAATTTCTCTCAACATGGTGTATAAAAAATTTTAAGTCCTTCAGTGTGGAACACACCAAGAACAAAAAGTAGAACGCGGCATAGCATGACGAAAGCTCAAGAATCACTAAAATCCTTAGAATATCACAGACTTAGTCAGACTAAAATAATTCTAGAAATGAACCATGTTTCACATTATAGAGAAATTTTACAACCAGTTTGAGCTGATAGCACCCTGGGGCCTTCTGAGCTTTCATAAGATTACTACAGTGTCCACTCCCACCCCTCTTCCAGGTGATGCCAATATACAAATCCCCACCCCTTTTCCAAGTGGTTCCATTATGCAAATCTTTCCACAATGAGGTAGGGGCAACCCTGCAGAACTTTAATGATACTTCATATAGGTGGCTGCAGTATTCTCAAAATAATCAGTCCATATCTGCAAATAAACTCTCACCCTTTCATTCCAGCCTGAACATTTGGCACAATATTATATTGACTACCTCCTCCTACACACATTTTGTTCTCCCTTGTTCCTCCAGCAGCTTCAAAAGATAAAATGAAGGGAAGACTGAGGTCTACCCACACTTACTTGGTCCACTGGGTTGGCAAGATCAATCTCTGTTTCCATAGCAATGGAGAAATCTGGCCAGCATTACAGCTCATCTTTGATCCCCTTCCCCAAATGCTTTGCTACTCCTTTACATCTAGATGCAGGTGGTTCTCAGCAGGAGCTCAGGTCAGTCACCCGAGGTCCCCAGCACAGGGCACTGCCACAACAGAGCCATTGAGATGGCAAGTCCCACACAGCAGCCCCAAATTCCTCCCTGTCAGCCTAAAGGAAGGACAGCCTGTTCATCAGGCCCAACCCTTGCTTTTTTTGCATTGTAACTCATTCTCTTTTGTGTTCCTCCAAAAAAATTCAGACAGTTCCTCCAATCCTTCAGTACAAAGGCCCTCTTCCTCTAGGTCTGGTCATGTAAGAAAGAGTGTAAGTCTTCTTAATAACCACAGGGCCTGGAGTTTTGCTGCATGTAGTAAGCTCAGCTCTGCTTAGGCAAGCATCCAAGAATCTGGACTCTAGGTATCATAAAGTTGGCCCTCAGCTCATGTGTTTGCATTAGAATTATGTTATATTACTTCACAGTATGAGAAATGCTGCTCAGCAATTCAGCTTTTCATCTAAGCTAGCTGTACTAAAGCAGCAATTCTGATACCTGATTCTCAGCGAGATAATTCCTTTACAGATGTTTTCACGGCAAACTGATTTCCCTTGTGTTTCACTCTAGTTACAGTCAGCATTGTTAATATATTTTTCCTTCTACAAAGCAATAAACTGCTGCACATTTTTCTCTGAAAGGGAGAGATATTACTGATTTATTTTGCATAACAGGAGACTCTGATACCAACCACTGATACAGAAGAGCAAAAACCCACTGCAGGATCTTGGTGGAATCAACAAAACAAACTGCAAAATACCACTAGCTTAGCATGTGACACTAGTATCCTCTGCCTTAACTTATACCTTCACTACCTTCAAAGCTATTTACTTGCACTGTGTAGCTACTTAAGCTTTATCTTTAGAGAAATTGTGATGCTTAATGTTTCACAGTTGCCAACTGTCTGGAATTCAGATTGAAAATATCTAAGTTAGAGCAGCTATTCATAGCACGGTTCCATGAGAAGTAGGATTTGTCATGGTTGCAGCATATGGATGCCAAGGACATGTATAGCACTAGCATAGAAGAAATCCTCTCTCAAGCATCATTACAGAAAGCCAAGGCTTCTCAGGGTCTTGAAAGACAACAGGAGAAGATAAACTTCCAGAGGACCTTTCACTTCAGACAAGCCAGACTGCGTAGAGGAGAAGTACTCTTCACTGACTGACCAAAAAGCCTCTATTTAAAACTCAGACATCTCTGTTATCTCACAGAATACAACTCCACATCACTTTCAGTAACACACCATGTTTACTTCAGATACTGAACAGATGAGGTAATAGGAACAGTTGATGAGGAAGAGGAACTGACTTAAACTGTGCTTGCTGCTAAGACAGGGTCCACTCTCCACAGTAGTCAGGTCCTTTAATTATTTATACTTTTATGGATTTGCTGTTCCAGAACAACACACTAGAGATGTGTTCATAGACTCTGTGGGAGGGAGTCACTTGAAGGGTTTGTGCTTTGATGACACAGGGTTAATGCTTTGCATTCACAGCTTCATCCCAGGCCTGATAGGAAGCAGCCAAGAAGGAAATACAACAACTCCAGATAAAATATCTCCCAAATAAGCATGGCAGGAGGCTAGTAAACAATGCCTGCAGTCAGACAGTGGAAGAGACTGCATTCCCATTTCCCCTTCAAGTCACACTGCTCTTACACCCAGCTCAGGAAAGAACAGACCAAATGAACCTGGTTAATGGGGAGAGGGACCACCCCTGCATAGACAGGGAGACAAAAACAGGTTGGCAGGTTCCTGCTGAGGACTAAGACAACACTAGTGGTTTTTCAGCACCCTGAAACTCCTAAGTTTCAAGGAGTTAGCAAACCTCAGAACAGATGAAGGTACCTGCATGGGCCTGTTTTTGCAGTTCCCTCTGCCAGGCTTTGCTGTTCCCCTTGCTATGCAGATTTCACAGTACTTGGGTTCAGCAATGCTATCTGGTTACAGTCAACAGCAGTTGCATGTTCCCTGGGAAATCCCACTGAGCAATCACTGCTGATCCACACAACATGGTGCTCCGGGGAAGTCTCCTCCACAGGGCTTTACACTTGGATAGGGGATAGTAAAGGGTTTCTCTCCTGTGGGCCTGCACCCAGAGAGCAGGCACACAACTGTGCCTTGCTTTGCAGATAACAAAAACACATGGGACAGAGAGGATTTAATTACCAGACCAGTTTAAACTGTTTAAAGTCTTTCTTTGAAAATAAGTCAGAAAGAAAAGAGAGTGAGAGAGAGAAGGTTTCTGGTTTTGGAATATAATACAACAAAGATTATTTCTTCCAGACTTTTCTTATGGAAAGTAATCAAAAGGCAAAAGAAAGTAACAACAGCAAGAAAGTGGGAGCAGAGACAACAGATGACTGAATCCAAGCCACTAATCCGAAAGCATTTACATTTTTGTGAAACTAGTTTTTCAAAAATATCTAACAAAAGAGTCCATTGCCTCACAAATTTAACTTCCCAGAGAAATGATTTTTCAAATAGAGTGCCTCAACACAAAACAAAAACATCGTATTCTGCAGAAGATGGCAAAATTGAAAATACTGATCTGCTCAAATAGAGACTGTACAGTTATAGTGTGGAATTCAATGCCTGAAAACAGTAAGATGGCTGAATCCATCAGGAAAACTTATGGCAGGCTCAACTGAAAGATGCTTACACCTCCATAAACCTTCTATTCGAGAATAAGTCATCTAGGTTTCATCTGTGCAATTCACCCAAGAGTTCTGTCACTCAGTCTGCTCCCCGTTCCCATAATACCACTCACAGTCTCCCATGTATGTCCCCTAGGCCTTCAGCATAATTAGAAAAATTATTATAAAATGTGTGCCTCTTGGGAATTAAACAAACACCAACATGTCAGAGAAGAAGCAGGCAAATAACAAAATTAGGCGTTTTTTCCTTCTTCAGTTTTATAAAAGAAATACTTTAAAAAAATGCTTTTATAAAGGTACTGTGACAAAGATATTGTGTTTTGTTTATACACACTGAGCCAAATAAGTTGATTGATCTCATTATAATGTATTATTTTCTTTCTCCACATCCTAAGGAGTAGGAAAGTATACAACCACACTGGCCCTACTACCCTAAATGACTTCTCAGCCCATTTTAAACAAGATCCAACTGAGATTTCAAAAGCAGGTATTGTTGATCTGCTGGAGGGAAGGAAGGCTCTGGAGAGGGATCTGCACAGACTGGGTCAGTGGGCTGAGGCCAACTGTGTGAGGTTCATTAGGCCAAGTGCTGGATCCTCCATCTGGTCACAGTCCCCTACAATGCTACAGAGTGGGGCACAGTGGCTAGAAAGTGGCCTGACAGACAAGGACCTGGGGATGCTTTTTGACAGCTGGCTGAACACGAGCCATCAGTGTGCCCAGGTGGCCAAGAAGGCCAATGGCATCCTGGCTTGTATCAACAATAGTGTGGCTAGCAGGAGCAGGGCAGTGATCGTCCCCCTGTGCTGGGCCCTGGTGAGGCCACACCCTGAGTCCCGTGTCTGGTTTTGGGCCCCTCAGTACAAGAGGGAAGTTGAGGTGCTGGAGCAAGTCCAGAAGAGGGCAACAAAGCTGTCAAAGGGGCTGGAGCACAAGTCTTATGAGGAGTGGCTGAGGGAGGTGGGGGTGTTTAGCCTGGAGAGGAGGCGGCTCAGGAGAAACCTCATTGCTCCCTGTAACTACCTGAAAGGAGGTTGTAGCAAAGTGAGGATTGGTCACTTTTCTGAAGTAACAAATGATAGGGAAAGAGGAAAGGGCCTCAAGTTGCACATAGGGATGCTTAGATTGGATATTAGGAAAACTTTCTTCACTGACAAGAGTTATCAAGCACTGGAACATGCTGCCCAGGGAAGTGGTTGATTCACCATCCCTTGAGTTATTTAAAAAGACATGTAGATGTGGCACTTAGGGACACCACTTAGTGGTGGGTTAATAGGTGGACTCAATGATCTTAGAAGTCTTTTTCAGCCTAAATGATTCTATGGTTCTATGATTATCGGGTTTGTGAGTTTGAATCATTTAAGCAATCTGGTTGAACCTCTCAAATATGCATCTTCCAGCTTCCACTTAAGATACCTAGAAGAGAGATGACATCCATTGAAGCTGAACTCTACTCCAGACCAAGGGCACTATGAACATAAAAATCCAGCCCACAGTGTCCCCAGATATAAGGGTTAATGATCCAGATAAGGATTTTGTGTTATCAGCATTTCACAAAACAGTATTGAAGGAGAGAAGTAACGTCTAGGTCTATAAATTTCCCTGGTTGAAGAGGGAAATGAAAGTAGAAAGAAACAAAGTGAGCAAAACCAGAGATTTAGCAGTGGAAGAGGGCAGAAGTTTTGTGTTCCCTACCACAGAGAGCATGGTATGTATCACAGATATGCACCAGAGCCATCTTCTCTATGAAAACTTTTATGGGAAGCTTATCCTCAGAATATCTTAGAGAAGTAAAATTTTGTGCAAAAGACATAGACAAGGTCTTCCAGACGGCCATGAATTGCATTTTAAGGTGACTTTTCATTGCAATTAAACATTTTTCCAGATAATTTCTTTGCACTGTGGAAATTATGATAACTCAGAGTTCACTGAATTCTTATGAGGCCACAGCTGAGTCGAGAGAGGAAGATTTACAAGCAGTGGGGACATGTTAAGGCACTTACGAACTAGGAGAAACTTGATCAATAAGAAGATAAGAGATTAGGAGGATTCTCTGTGGTCTGTTTCACTTTTCCTTGTTCACCTGATCCACCACCATTTTACACTGCTACTTCCCCAGCAGTGCTATTTCTACTTGCTCAAAATAGTGTTTAGCCACATGCAGTACTTCAATACATCTGACCATTGTATGCATTTTCTAGGGGTGCCCTAGAAAAGTAAACAAAAAGCAAGTCTACAGTCCTGCTATCATGGGCTTTGATGAAATCAGAATTAGCTTTAATAAACTCTGTGAAAGGCACCCAGCAGGCTCAATAGCTCATAAGCAAGTACAATAAAAAGGACATTTTCCACCGAGTTTCCACACAGCTTCCCTTCAAATAATTACTTTTCCTGGGAAAGGAGAAACGGCGGGGGGGGCGGGGGTGGAGGGTGGTGGCAGAGCTTGAGAACATTCATGAAGTCTTGTCAAGCTGTGTTGTGTCCTAGTAGACCCCCCTGTGTATCCAAAGCTTGCAGGAAAATCTGGGATATATGACTGCTACACCATCTACCTTGGAGACTGGGGTGATAACACAGTGTATCTGGAGAATTCCAATGAGAGCATTCCAAGAAGAACCAATTTTATCATTTCTGTGTAAAAAAGGTGTAGCTCTTCCTTCTTCCTCTTAAAAGCTTTTTCTTGCGTGTACAGCCTCCTTGACTTGTATGAAAGTTAAAAGCATTGCTTCAGGTTTCTTATAAAGCAGTCCCAGAAAATTCAGTGCAGCTTAGGTCTTCCCATAGCCTAAACACAATGGCCTGTTCTGATGAAGAGAACAAGGTTCATAACAAGCTCTGAAGCCAAGAGCACTGAAAAGGCTCCTCCTACTGCTCTACTGACCATAATACATTTTAAAAATATATGAACACAAAACAACAGCAGCAGCAAGACAACTCAAAAAGCCACAACACCCCTCCCCACACTGAACTCTCATCTTGCACACATTCACTTGCACAACACAGTCCCTGAGGAGATGCTAACTCAATAGCTAGCTCAATACTGCCTTAAAAGCATGGCACAGAGCCAAAGAACATAAACTCTGCTTCCAGGTTCAGTGCTATGCTGAAATGGTTATAGTGCCTCCAGACTTGGTGATAGGTCTGTCAAATTTAACTCCTTCTTTCTGCTTTGCAACTTGTGCACATAGAAGGTATGTCTAGTGTCTGCCAACACACTCTTAGTTCTACCAGTTTGATTTTATTTCTGATGAAACATTTCATTGTTCAATTAAGTGGGTGCAAAAAAGAAAGTGTGTGTCAAAGCACAGTTCACAAATCAGCTCAAGTATGTGTCTTCCAAACTGAAACAAGTCAATTTTTGACCAAAATATATGGGCAGACACACTCCTCTGAGACATGACTACATTAAAGAGATGTGTAGATCGCAGGACTCCTGCATCTCAGCTCTCTCCCCCTTTCCTTTTGCTCCAGTGAGGTTATTATTTCCTGGTAGCTTATGACATAAACAAGTCTCCCCACTGAGTAACTAGAGAAATACAATCACAGACCACATGAATCTCCCTTTCCCACTCCATATACTTCTCAGCAAAGGCCCCCATAGTCTGCACAGCTCATGCAGAATCACAAAATCAACAAGATTGGAAAAGACCTTCAAAATCATCTAGTCCAGCCATCAACCTAGAACCATCACAATCACCCTTAAACCATATCTCCAAGTGCCACATCCAGACATCTCTTGAACACTTCTAGAGCTGGTGACTCCATTACCTCTCTGGGAAATTTATTCCAATGCCTAACCACTCTTTCAATGATTTTTTTTTTTTTTTAATATCTAATCTAAACCTCCTCTGGTAAAATACAAATACAGAAGTGAGTTTCTCACCCCGTAGCCCAATTCACAGTGCAGCTCTGGATGACTTGATGTACTTAATACCAAAGCTTATCAACACTGCTGTGAATCCCAAATAACAGAGGAAAGATCAGAAGGCAACATAGTCCCCTGCTACTACTGAACAAAAAGAATCTCCTTAATTGCAGGCCAGAATATTTTGTTCTTATTTCAACTCTACTCTCAACTTTACAATGAAAGAAAGGTCTGAATGCCGACTGTGCACCCATCACAACAGCTGCTTCAGTCAGGGCCAGTTTCCAAGCTTCCACAAAGAATAGGAATGACAGCCCATAGCTGTGTTATTACATGACAGTTCATACCTGTATTAGCTTTGTTGGTTGTCTCAACTAGACATGCTTTTTGAGGCCGAGAGCCTCTCCACCATGCACAGATACAGTCTAACCTGCAACACTCCTCATCTCCACAGATAACCTGGGCAAACTGCAGTTCAAGGCACGGCTTGGGAAAGGCGCTCCAGAGAAAAATGGGGAACCTTGTGATCTTCAGTATTTTCACTGAAAATTAAGCTCCTGGAATTTAATTACTAGGGAATCTGAGCTTTTCCCAAAAAGGAAACAGTCTGCCTAATAGCAGGGAAAATCTTGAAGTCACATTCTGAAACTTGAAATGTCAGAGAAATGATAAATAAATAAATGGTTTGGAGGAGGAGTTTGCAGCAGATTAGTATTTTATGTCAGTTGTCTTCTTTGGATTCTGCTGGAGCAGGGAAGCAAGAAATACAGTGTTTGGTTAAACACTGGGAAGCTCTGACTGAACAAGTATATTAGAAACACAGAGTACCTCCAGAAATGCAACTTAAGGCACCATGCATCCTCACCACATTCTGTACAGGTCATAGAACTCCACCAAAGCACAGGAACTGGTCAGGGACCATTGTCTCATAGTCCTAGTGTGTAAAAGATGAGTGCTATGTACCAAATCTACCAAAAGACAAAGATGGTGATACTGGGTATTATTTATAAAAAGAAAGGACAGCCTTCTTTGAAATATGTGTCTCTCGCCTACCCAGTAATCAAGGCACAGGTGTAGAATGTGTTTAAGTCGTTAGTTTGGGGTTTTTTGGGGGGTGCTAGGTGTTTGTTTGGGTTTGGAAGGTTTTTTGGGATTTTTGTTGGGTTTTTTTAGAGAGATGTTGAAACATAGTTCAAGAAGAAATTACACATGTGCTAAATGCTGCCTACAATTTTACTACCTTCCCTGCATCAGTACTCCTTTAGCTGTGGAAAAACATCTTGGCTACTCAGAGAGCTGGAGTTCATGATTTATTAATCACGTTGGGCACTTACTGGATCCATCCCCACACAGAGTCTGGCAGTTCACAGAAGTTCATTCTTCTGAGTTCATTCACCAAACTGATAAAAAACATCATGAATTTTCAAAAATACCTAGTTCATCAATTTCACTGAAGCATGGATTAAGCTGCTGAAAAAAATTATTTCAGTTCCCAGTGTGAAAGAAGGTGGGTTTTCCCCCATTAGAAATTTAAAAAATATTTATTCTATTGCCCCAAGATCATGGTTTTTAAAGCATAGCAAATCCAGAAAACTAGGACTTTATTGAAAATTTATTCTGTCTGAATCAACTTTCTTTTTCAAGAAGTTCTGGTTTTGACACAGTACTGACTTTTTTCCTAAAAGCTGCTCAAAAGCACATAGAGCTATACCATATCCATTCTTCTGTGTCAAAGGAACTGAGGCTTATACTTGGAAAGGACAATGAAGAGTTAAAAACATGCATCGCTTACTGAGAAAAAGTTTAGAATTTCCTTAGAGAATAAAATATAATTGCCAGGCATTGATAAATTGTGTAAAAAACACCATTGATGATTCATACCAGTAGAACTTGGTGCTAAATAAACTCTGACCTTGATACTCAAGAGACCCACTTAGAACATCCTGCAAGACAATGATATATTTCTCCACACTAACCTTTGTGAGTAGTCCGCCTCTTCAGTTCCTTGAAACAAGCTAGTTCCAATTAAAGAGGAGAAGTGGAACTGTTTCATACATTTGTTTTAGTGACAGGACACACTGGGGTTATGATGTCATAGTGCCAAGAATATTGGGCAGGAAAAGCTGGATATGGGTTTTCTTCAAGTTTCAGATATGCATAATTGCAACACTGCAGAAAGTATTTCCTTCTTTATGAGAAAACAATAAAAAAGTAGAGCTTTTAGAGGGAGGGAGAGAAATAGACATAGAAGATAAAGCTTAGAGCTGAGAGGAGGCAGTTGTGGCCACATTCCCAACCCGTTCTCACTATGCAGAAACAGGGACATTATTTCACTTCCCATAGTTCAGCTTCTCAGCTGAATACAAACTTTGTCCAACTTCTAGCTTTTTAGGTCTTTCCTTCCGCATGGGACATTCACATACGACACAATTTGGGTCTGTCCCGCCAAAGGGGTAATTCCCAGTTAAGGAGCAGTGAACAGAGAAGACCACCACCAGATGGCGGAGTCTTCAAGGACAACTCAGTGAGAAAACTGAAGTCCCTCCTGATGAAGGCAAGGCAGACACTGGGGAGAATTAGAATAGAAAAAGACCAGGAGGTTTTGGATGCAGAACTCCTCCATCTCAGCCTCTGGAATGAATCAAAACTTTGAAGAGATGTCTGCAGCACACGGGGGAAGAGACTCTACACAACTCCTCAGCTGGCCTAATCTGCTGCAATTTTTTCCCACACAAAATCAAAGCTTCATGTCCAAGCAGCAGGCAGCAGTTCAACTAGAACTCATTACTTGTCAATCTAAAGACTGAGGAGTGAACAATTTCATCGACTCATCCATGTCATTCTCTTGTATACACTGTCCACTATGGAACACATTAAAGTCCTTGAGAACCCCACAAAATAGTCACATAACACTCAACATCACCAAAACAAATCAATGGCCTTCCCGACATTCTGTTTACAGACCCTTACTACAAAACACCAAAAGCCACAACATTGATGATATTTCTAAAAAACAGAACAGCTAAGGTGCAGGGTGGCACTTACAGCCTGTGTTACGTTTCCTTTGCAATTGGAAAATGAGTCTATCAACATCTTTTTAGATATATCTAAGGTCTACTGTGCCTTGTTTGTTTCTGGGACAATCACATAAGAGAGACAAGCCTTGTGATGGGGGGAAAAAGTGAAGACTTTTAGAGGCATTTCTTAATCCCTAGATCTGTGTAGCAGAGAGAAAGGTATAGTTACAGAATTTTCACTCTCATATGTAAACTTCGTCTCTGATGAACAGAAATTCCATCCTGTCAGTAAGAAGCTCCTGAGGAACCAAGCTGTGAAACATAGCCTTTTGTCCTAGAGCTTCAGGCAATCTAGGCTCAGGATGCAGATCAGCCAGGATGGACTTGCTTAGTTTAGAGCAAGAAGCCCACACAGCAAGGAGAGGACAGAGGCAATTACTCATGGAAATGAACAGCTAGGAAAGTATGCCAGGATACAGTTTGCTAAAGGAGCTGAAACACAGAGGGAGGCAGGAACAAGAGAAGAAGTGACAGTGATGGAAACTGATGGGAGATAGGGGATATTTCATAAGTTAGCATGAGAGAGACATTAACATGTTTGAAAGCAAAGGGAAAAGACAATAACTGATGCAGAGAAGCGCTGGAGGGATGTAGGAAACAGCATGGCTGGTGAGGGGAGGGAAAAAGCAGAGTCAAGGGATTCACTTTCATCCTGATGTATGCTGAAAGAAAGTCCCAATACATTTCGTTTTTCCTGTGAGGGAAACTTTGTTTTCCAATCACATCCAAAAGGAGAATCAAGCCTGGTGAGAAGTCAGTTCTGAACTTCCCCAGTGTGCAAGGTGATTTGCTTCAGGCTGACTTCTCTTTGTTTTTAAAGCCTGAGCAGCATCCTGCTACGCCTGTGACTATCAAATAATGGTGACAGAATCAAACCATAAATAAAAGAATGAGAAATCCCTTGTGTCACGGTGTTTCCTTTATGAGTCATTGGTGCCTGCAAATGAGGACTTCTTGCCATATTCCCACTGCACACAAATTAATTAGCATTTCTGGTTCTTTCCTCAGTTGCAGTCAAACTGAAACAGGAAAAAACTCAGCTTTGAGAAGCAGCGATGAAGTTAACTGACAACTCTTCTCCAGTTACCCTGCTATTTATTTTTAAGATCAGTCCTGCTTGCTATTAAAGATGAATTTCAGGTATTTGGGATGGATTCCACAGTAACTCTACTTGTTCAAGCAAAATAAGTGAAACTCTCTTTCTCCTGCAAGCATTCAGTGGCAAAAAAGACTAAAAAGCACTGATTGCTTGTTTTATATATAAAAATGCAGCATGTATAAACAAAAATGAGAGGTAAATAAAAATTTCTTCCTGGCTTCATAGAAAAAGTAATTTTAGCCGGTTGAATAATACATCTCTGTCCACCTCACAAGTTTTGTGCTTGTTAAAGACACTGCAGGAAGCTTCATTATTAAATGAAGTTGGTAAATGAAACTTCAGCTACTAGTTTCTGTAGAAGAGAAACGGACCCAATGACCCCTTTGAACCCAAAGGCTCTTATTACAGACACTAATTGTTGTAGGCTGTTCTCTCCTTTCCAGCTCTGCTGTGCCATTCTCAGAAGATTCAAATTAATTCACCTCATTTATCACTAGCTCTTCTTAGAACAGACTTTTACACATTGCTGATGGTTTAAAAGCTGTTGCAGCAGGTTTCCACAGAGAATTTTATATCTTTAAAAGAAAACCTGCACTTGAGGAGGAGTACCTAGAATGTACAGAAACCTACTATTAAATATAGGCTTTTGTGTAATCTTCCACATACCTTAAGGGGTTGTGCATTTTCCATTTCACTTTATCAGAATCTTCAAATCTTACCAGCTCATGGGTTTTGCCCTCATACGTATTAAAGGGAATAGACTTCCTTATGTTTCAAATCTAGAAACAAGTCAAACACCAAAGCCATCTCTAGCTCTTAGGAAGCCATGTGCTGTTGAAACTCCATGCTCAGATTAAGATGCAATATTATAAGATACCCATTTTTCATTAGGGCATACATTATGTTCCTATTGTCATAGTACTTTACCAATTCCAGTATGTATTATCCTATATCATTTGGTCCATGAAAAGTAGCAGGAGCTCTTCCCGCTTTGGAAAAGATGCAGTGAAATCAGAAAATTACCTGCTTTAAAGTTAAAAATGCAATGGCAAATACTTTAGGTGCAACCCAAAACATTTAATAGGAGAAGGAAGAAGAAAGAAGAACTTTTTTGTTGTGAAAGTTATTGTGTCATAGGAAAGGGGGGGTACTAAGAAAAAAAGCCAAAAAATAGGAGGAACAAGAGGCCATTGTGCAGCAGGAAAGCTCTGATGTAACCACCACCGCAGAAACGTGGTGGGATGATGCGCATGACTGGAGTGCCGCAATGGATTGGCTACATGCACTCCAGAGGAGACAGGAAAAGAAGGAGAAGTGGTCCGTTAGGGAGTCTATTGATTGTATAGATCTTGAGGATAGTGAAGATAAGGTTGAGTGCCTACAGGTAAAGATCAAGGGGAAGGCTAGTAAGATGAATATTCTAGTGGGAGTCTTTACAGAACAGCCAACCAGGATGAAGAGGCAGATGAGGTGTTCTATAAGCAACTGGCTGATGTTCCACGATCCCCTGCCCTTATGGGAGGCTTTAACCTACCTGATGTGTGCTGGAAACCCAATAAAGCAGAAAGGAGGAAGTCTAGGAGGTTCCTTGAGCATGTGGAAGATAACTTTCTGTTGCAGATGGTCAATGAGCCTACCAGGGGTGGGGCCCTGCTAGACCTTCTGTTTACAAACAGAGAAGGGCATGTGGGAGATGTGGCGGTTGGAGGCCACCATGGGCAATGCAACCCTGATATGATTGTTTTCAATACTCAGTGAAATAAGGAGAGGTGTCAACAAAACTTCTACGCTGGGCTTCCAGAGGGCTGACTTTGGCCTGCTCAGGACACTGATTTAAAAAATCCCTTGGGAAGCAGCCCTTAAAGTAGCCTTTGCTCTTTCTGCAGTTGTTCATGTAGCAGATCTCATCTGACAAAGTAGCCCTTCTCCCAGAGAAGGGAGTATAGAAATGGGATCTGTGTTCCAGTACAGATTTCCAGAAACAATTTGTAGGAGAGAAATTTCCTATGAGAAAACAATTTCCTGGGAAAACATTGAGAGTAGGCCTAAAGAGTATAGGGCAAAGGCTGAAAATGCCTGTCCTTTGGAATAATTTCAACCAGAATGCAGAAGGGCTTTCAAAACCATAGGCCTGACCTGTATTAAAACCAAAATGTCTCACCAATTGAGTCACCTTGGTAATGGTGAAAACACACACATCACACATATGCAAATATATTTCAAATTAAATAAATGCTAAAAAACAGTACAATTTGTTCTGAATTTCAGCCTTAACTTCACCCCAAAATTAAAGGGTTCTGTAGGCCAGAAACTTTGAGACATGGACTATATAATGCTTTAAAAAAGGCGCCACCGACCAGCATTAGCTACATCCAGACCAGGTAGTTCCAAAGGTTCCAAAGTACCTGCCTTATATCCCAGGTGCAGTCTGCAGTGCATTTGGCTGAGGTACATCATCTTAACAGTAACTTTAACATATAGCCACAACACTCCACTCACCTCAGCTGCCTAATGTAAGAAATCAGTATTAAAATAAAGGTTGGACATATTTGTACAATATAAGGTGGGTAAAAGATAATAATTCCAGTGTCAAAAATTGGAGCCAAAACTATCTTTCATGTCACATCCATGTGTGTACATAAAGCAAGTAAGTTTCCTAGCACAAACCCAGCAGGCTGCAGAAATAAAAATGATTTCAGATAATCGGTAAGATACAAAGGAACTATTGCTTCAACAAAAACATAATTACAGTATCCTGCCCAAAAGGCTCTGCATAAAGCAGCAGATGTGGGAGCCATTGTGATCCCAAAGAAATGCTTTAAAGGGGAGATTTTTCTCATATTAGTCTTTCCCTTTGCAAATGTAACACCTTTGAGGCAGTACATATCTCAGTATCTTCTATTTTTGGGGAATATAGCAGAGTGCTGGACCTCCTAGACAGTTACTATAATATAAAATAAAAATTATTACATTTGCAACAAAAAGAATCTATAGAGATGAAATAACGAAGCACGGTGCAGTGAATTACAGACATTATATTAATAGTGTTGACATTATTGGTGGTAATACTGTAACATGCATTTCACAACATCATGCCCTAGTTTATTACAACAGAGAAGTGAATCTAATAAAAGCAAATCAGCTCTCAGTGGACCTGAAAATATTTTTCATTTCTCAAAGGAGCACTTCAAATCTTCTTTTTAAGGTTGAATCAAAATTGCTATTAGGAAAGCTGGCCAAAACAGTTTTGGCAGCTGAGGAAATGTTAGGGGCTGGAGTTAAGAGATTGAGATATTTGGTGGGTTTCTCTTTCTTTTCAAATTTCGTTTAAGCCTGAGTTGAATGCAAATTTCTCTCTCACAGAAAATCAGGATGTTCACATCAGCCCTACTTCCATGCACATACACAGGGGGGGCTGAGAATTTTTGTCCCAGCTGTATCAACTCTACAAGGGTTGGATGTTGTTTCTCAAAGCTCAAGAAAAAGCTCAAGAGAAGCAGTCTCTCTTTCTCTTCTGTGTCTACTTTCATACTAAGCCATAAAACACAGAGAAGGCCGCATGGACAGCAATGACAAACGAGCATTTGTCTGCAGTCTCAGAGGGGTTTGAAGTGGCTTTGTAGAAAAAGGTCAGCCCAGGATGACAGTGGTTTTGCATCCCTGCTAATGAGGGCATACATATACATTTGCTAGCATTTGTCCCAGAAGGACAGCCAGACTTTCGTGGGGACTAGTTTTCACTGCAGCTGGAGCTTTTACTACCAGAGACAAGGGAGTACTCGACTAGATACACGCCCTTCTTCTATAAATTTCTTTCCTTTTTGGACACAGTCTCAAAAACAGTGACATGAAAGATATAATAGATATGTAGCTATGGAAACAATGGTTTATTGTTAGTTTCTGTAGCAAGAAACAGAACAAAGATAGAGAGGAGGACAATAACTTGGCCTTAAGCAAACCTATATTTGGAGAGAAGGCAGAGTACAGCACTCTCAGTTGCCCTGCTCCTCTGGAGACCCAATACAAGGGCAACACAACACAGTGCAATGTATCTGCTCTCCTTCCTGAAATAAACACCAGAAACATGAAAACTTTGTCCAATCACCTCAAGAATAAGAAAAGGGGAATTTTCTGATCTATACACAAGCAAAAAGCTTTAGTGAGGACTCAGGTAACACAAGGGACAGCCCCACCAGTCTTATATGTGCCTGCATGGCCTTAAGTACTCTATGGTCTAAGCCAATAAACACTTAGCCCTCTACTCAAAGGGGGTTTCACCAATGACTTGGTGTCTCTGAGCTGTGTGGTGAGATTCTGACCCCCTGGCTCAGGGACTCTGATCTTCAGTTTTTAAGACACCTCACTGGCATACCTTATCCTCCACACAAACTCTTCTCCTAAACAGAGTAAGTTCTAGGAGTACATCCCTGGCAATTCACATAAGGCCTCAGATGCCTTTAAGCAAGCAGCCCACAGGACCCTTAGTAGATGTTCTTTCAGTAGTCCCACTCACAAGTGTGGTTCTACTCTTCTGTCACAGCAGAACAGTATCAGTATTAAATTAAGTCATAAAGTTAACCTAGAGGGACTAGTATTCTCCTTAGGGAACACACCCTAAATTCCAACAGTTGTCCTTTATGGAACAACAAAAGTAACAATAATCCTCATGTTTTATGTTTGTTTTCTTTTTTGAAAACGTCACTTTTTAAGGAAGGAAAGGTAGGGAGTAAAAAGTTGATGCACTGATTAAAACAGAGATGGGGGAAAAAAGAAGGAAGAAGGTACAACTGGAAAAAGAAGAAAAAGTTAGAAGCTGGTGCAGAATGGTCTGGTGGACTTGCTTTGTCAAGCACGTTCTCTTGTCTTTTCCAACTAAACCCATTTATTTTTATTCATTACAGAAAGAATATAAAAGATTCCATAATTATTCATTAGATACATAGAATAAATTGATCTTTGCACAGAATGAAGTGATCATATCACTTCAGACTTTAAATACACAGAGGCATGTGATTAAATCAATATTCTCAAAGGAGGCAACACTCTCTAATAGCTGACTTTAATAATCATATAATAATCATAATTTTGCAACCCACTGTGCTTTGAACACAGGAATGAATTAGCCACGTCAAATCCAAGTCCTCACAGGAAGAAGGCAGGCATTAGTACATCACAGTCTCTTTTCAGCTGTGGAAACTGAGACCAAGGGTTTACTGGTAGCATTCACAAAAGGAGGAGGTACTTAAATACAACTAGCCCCCTGGCTTTCTGTCTACTCTTACAAGAATAGGTGCCCAACTCACTTCTGGAACAACATTTTAGAAAACAAAATCATCTAATGACCATATTTCTATAAGGATAATTGAAATCACTCAAGACACAGGTAGTCATCTAAAATGTAACAGCTTTTTTAGCTGTCTTGAACTGTCTAGGGCTACCAGTTATGCTATTTATGTTCCTCCGCTTACCTTTAACACCATACCTGACCTTTAAGACCAAGTTTACCCATGCTTTTAAAACATTATTTTGTCTCATTTGCACTGCAAGACACCTTTCCAGGCAGCACTGGACCCCCAGAGTTTAGATATCTGCAGGAATTTGCTGTTGGTCAAGCTCTCTACTGCCAATGCAAAGAGATATGTACAGCCTGAATGCTGAATTTATTCCCCACAAGTTCTTGTCCCTTACTCCTAACTTTAAAGACATCTTTGGTGCATAAACCAAACAGCTAAAAGAAACACAACCACTCCACACCTTGCAACAGGAACAAATCCCATCTGTGTGCAGCATTCAAGGTGTGAAGGAGAAGAAGGCAAGGAAGATGTTATCCTGGAGGTTGAAGAGTAATTCAGTATAATGGGACTGTAATTCTCAGGTGATCATCTCTACACCAGCACACCACTCCCGTCAAACATCTATAGCAGCAGAGCAAGAAAAACTGCATGTTCCCCTCCTCTAGCAGTGCCTTGCCCTGTAGTCATCAGCACTTTTTGTTATCATGATAGTAACACCTACACGGCATATAAGCACTTCTTTTTCCCTAAATGTTTTGTGAGGGAAATGCACACTGTCTGAGCACCAACCAAATCCTGGAGGTCTGTGGTTACCAAACAGAAATATGTCAGAGATGTCTGCCCTCACTGACTGAGCTTTGCCTAGGCAAGATGTCACATTACTAGGCTCCCAGCAGTTGCTATGCACCTTTCTTGATTAACCAACAAATTCCCTCCTAGAGGCATCTGAAGTAGAGTACTCTCTCTGAACTGAAACTGAATTTATCTGCCTTTCATTTTTTTCTCCCTTATCTCCACTTGAATTATGCATTCTAGTCTGGAACTGCACTCACAGAGGCTAATCTCCTACTGGTTTCTTTTCTAGGCAGCTCAGACCCTATCTCCAATTTTAATAACTATCAGCATGTGACATTTGTGGATCAGGATGTAAATAGATTTAATGAAAATGACACCAAAGAAGGTAGATTCAAACAAGAGTTCCAGAATGGAAACAGCATTACCAGAAAATTTATCTGAAAATTTCTATAAAGCCAACAAAAAGAACAATAAAAGTCAGAAAAGGCTGAAAAGATTTTAAAACTGAGCTTCTTTGCTACACACTGTAGTGTAAAAAAAAAAACCCTGCACCATCTTCCACAGGGAAATGTATTGGAAAGAAACTGTTACATGTAGGAAGATTTTTACTATAACACAGGAAAGCAAACACTTTTTCTTGCTCTGTCCTTTATTCCTGAGCTTAGAGCTGCATTTTTGTAATGCAGTTTACGCAGGACATAATAAGGTTAGGACACACAGGACCCCAGTTCTCTCCCTGCTTTGGTCCCAGCATAACACTTGCCTTGGTGTTGTATACTGTCTTGGTCTCTTGATTCTCTAGCATGGCCTTTCTGCTTATCTTTTCACAAGCACCATGATCGAGGTTTTAGAGGCAACTTCTTTTGTAAATGCTGATGTTAATATGGTCCTGCTGAGACATGCTGAAATTACAATAAGGACAACATGACGGCCAGTTTAGAATTCAGACACAAATACTACCGACATTGCTATGAGCTAATCATATAATTGTATTGTTCGATAATTAACCCCAGCTTTCCCATTTCATAGTTTCTTGGACAGGGTGTCTCTGATATAATCATCCAGATATAACCATCTGGAAATTAGAAGTGAGGTAGGAGTCAGCTGTGCCAAAAATTGGGGGAGCCGTGGGGAGTATCTGCCGTGTGCAATTGAAGCAATTCAGCTGCATGAGAAGAGGTTAGTGTTTGCAAGCAACCAGTAGCAGACAAGAATAAGCAGTAGAATCACATTTTCAAGAAGACTGAATTATCAGTCATAAAACATAACCTATAAATTTTCTATCTTATAAGTCCAGTTTGATCCTGTACATCCTTAATTTTGTGATTCTTAATAGTGCAAATAAGTTTCAAATACCTCCAAAACCGATATATGCATTCCCTGACTTTACATCTGAAATTGTTTGACGTGTTCTGGTACCTAGTAGTTAATGAAAGCAGCAAATGTTCTGTAATCTCTGCAGCAGTAAAAGATCTCAATGAAGGAACCTGCTGCTATGTCACGGACATTTTGCAATAATCACATTTAAGAAGGGAATGTGACACCGCTTGTTCAATGTGATTGAGCTATTGCAGAGACTTGTGCTAGCTAATTAATCACTAGGATTGCTGAAGGGGAAGAATCCTTTCCAGACAGATTTATAGGGATAGTTGGAATGAGCCTGAGAACTTTTTGTGCTTTCCCTGTGTGTGTGTGCAGAAAGAAGTCAATTGGGAAGCTGGCACTTGCATTGGTGATCAGCAGTGGGCTAACAGTGAAACACTATTCTAATGGAGCTGGAAACCCCACTGAGTAAATAAAACTTGTATGTGAATTTCTTCTGCAAAAGTAAAAATCAAGATGGAAAAACCACAATAAATATAAGGCTCTGAAGTATAGTGACACATAGAATAATCTGTTCACAATTTAAAATACTTTAAAATTCACTGCTGTTTTTAAAGATCTAGTTTGGGTTTTTTTTTTCTTCTTAAGAAAAATATTAATTCTCACCTTCCCATCATTAATTTAGATGAGATCTTCTTTTGTTATCGTTAACAATTAGCTGTGGTGAGTACCTTCCAAAAATCTTCCACAATACTTTTCAGTTCCTAAGGCCCTGATCCTATAAAGTTGTATTTGCATGCATAATGGTAAGTTTACAAAGAGTGTTTCTCTATGCAACAGAAACAGAAATAATTCAATTTTCAACACATCCTTATAGGGTAAATATACTTTTCTCTTTCTCAGATGACTGAAATCCTGATAGGTAGGAGTTTTGAGCTGCAAAAACTGAGTGTACTTTTGTCAATGTAGTAATAGCACAGCAGGGAAAGCACTGTATCAAAGAGGAAAAGAGAACAAATGCTTTTAGGATAAACACTCAAGCAACAAGACAAGAATCTGAGACCAGCTCCTATCTTTGCTCAGCAAGCTGTGTACACACCTACAGCCTTCAAAGGCTAGACTGGTTGGAACTTGTTCCAGCATCTTACAAAGCCAGAAGGAAGTTCTCCTATTGAATTTAGTGGACAGCAGATTAGACTTGGCAGTTAGTTGACTAATTATTCCATACTCAGTGAGACGCCTTGTACACTGAGTCACTGAATCAAAACAATCTGCCAAATCTAGTAAGTATTGATAGAGATGCAAAAAAAACCCAGACCAAATGCCAAAGCATTAGGACTCTGACAGAAATGTCTTTATTGCGATCCCAGGGAGACATTCCTGATTAGTCCAGCTACACACACAGGTTCTGAGCCTCTCAGTCCTCCTCCTTGGCAAGAGATACATTCATGGACTTCCTCTGAATTTCCCTTCTGGCAGTTCTACTTTCAGACCAAAGACATTTCATTTTTTTCCTAGAACAAAATTTCCTATGACATCTGAAAGAGGACTATTTCCCTTTCCATATGCCCACTACTACTTTGAAACAATCTTTAGTAATTTTGATTAAGGATGTCTAATTTTTAAGAAACATGACAGCATTTCCTTAAAGAGGGGGACCCTGTCTTGAGACATAGCCATTGTAACTTCTTGATTAAACAGCAGCACAAGTATCTCTTTTGGATTTAAAATACACTGCCAGTTTGGAAATGGGGAGAAGAGGGGGTGCCTTTTCCATTGCTCCTTCCTGTTTCTTTTTCTTCCTTCACATAACACACAGTATTCTATACTATTCTCCAAGTCAGGACCATGAATACCTGTTTGCTCCTGAAGGCTACAGGTAGAAACTAACATGCCAAAAGATATATTTACCTGAAGGCTATCTACAGGAAGCATTCTGCCTCGAGGAAGCAGTCAAGCATGTGCCTGTTCCAAAAGACATTATTATATGCTTCAGTAGTTTTCTTACACTGAGGTTTGAAGGATATAATCTTGAAAAAATTCTCATGCCCATATCTAAGTCATTTTCCTAACTTGCAAAAGATATTTGCTATTTCAGTATGTATTCCAGTCCACAGCACGTTGAGCTGGATTCTTTTTGAAGAATTCATTCTTTTTTCCTCCAAAGAAGCACAGACTTCCTATATCCAGGCACACTGATATGGCCACTCAAGTGGAAAGACAATATTCAAGTTATTGATCTATCTCATATGAAGCAGGATCTCTCAGTCCACATAAATCAATCCCTTAATCAATGACCAGAAATTGTGGGTAGGGGGACAGGAGGCACTCCTTGATTTCAGTCACAGACTCTTCTCTTGGTACAAGGGGATTGTTTTGCACCAGAGTTAGGTGCAGTGGAAGATACCATATGGGATTGAATCCTTGAACCATCTATATGAAAGAAGTCAATGCATGGGAAGAGTTTGTGTTCTAGCTTCCTAACCCTACTCCAGCAAAAGGCAACTATTTTAAGAATAATTTGCTTTTTGGGCAGAAGAGGAGGTTTATCTGTGTTGCAATGCATAGACACAGAGATTGAGTCAATGGAGCATTCTATTTGGTTTCCACCTACAAACTGTAACATAAGAAAGCACATCTCCCCAAGAAATCTGTGAAATTTATTTAAAATGCATTTGAGAATGGTTACAATCACATTTCTGAGCCTCCTACCGATGGCAGCTATCAGGATGAAATAGCATCAGTGACATGAACAGCATGACAGCATTATGTAAGAGATTATGAAGCCGTTTCAAACCTGCTTTGATACGGCATTAACAATCAGCAGGAAAAACTTTGTTTAATATTTCAACGTGTTTAAAAGTTAAACACTTTCATTCCTCTGATGGTGCAAAAGCCTGAGCAGTACAGAGACAGAAAAAGAAGGAGATATTTCAAGGTTTTTTTGCCTACAATGTAGGACTATCACAGAAATCTTGTCAAAAAACATCCTTGAATTCCAACAAGATGCCCAGCATCAGCAGGAGACCTCATTTGCACCCATTTCCAATGCCTTTCCTTATGGGCAAATGTTTCTTTCCTTTTGATTCTCATGACTTGAAAATGAATTTTGGGTACAGGCAAAGTGCAGCGATTTTATGGAGCCCAAATGGGGACAGAGAACCCATCTCTAGGCTCTCATACCTTCTGGATCTTGGGCCCAACCATAGCCAAATTTAGTTCCTTCAGAACCTGCAGCTCTCAAATGAGAAGGGCTCACTCTTCCACCTCAGGAAAATTCTTAGAACAGTAAGAGGGTAAGGCATAATATTAAGCCCTGGGGAAGACAGAACAAGAAAATGTGTCCCTTGAAACACATTGGAGACAAATCAGTCAGGTCCTCGATTAGAGACTGTGAAACCATAAATCAGTCTGGATGAAAGTAAGAGGACCATTGTTCTTTTTAATGATTCTCTTTCTCCACAGACACACTGGCAATACAGGGAAAATACTTAATTCCCTTTTGTTGTTAGAAACTCCTGCAAATATCCTCTGCATTTCTTTTAACTCAAGGCATGATTCCTGTCATAAACAACTCCTGTTTTCCAGCTGTTCTGTGTTTCCAAAGTGAAAACACAGAAATACTCTGAAAATGCAGACAGATTTCTAGAGGAGTAATGATAGAAGTAATGAGGCTCAGATGGAAGCTATGAGTCATGGCAGTGCTCCACATCATTTCCTGCAAATGCCAGATATGATGAGAACTGTTCATTCTGGCCTTCATATCTGTAGCCTCATCCAGTGTATGAGTGATGGTAAAGAGTATTCTCGTGGTATCTTTAAATCAACAGACTATTTTTGCCCCGTCATCTCTTTGGACTGATCCCTTCGTTCTAGATGATAAGTATATATTCTCCCAGTATTTTAGCCATATGAAAGACAGTATCTAGTTCAAAATGGTGTCAGACATTTATCAGGCACCCTGACAAATTGTGTTTCATCTTAAACAGTTAGAGTTGACTTTCTATCCAGAGTTCCATGACAAAATTAGAGTAACATCCAGATTAACTTGTGGTAATTTTCTGCTATTGTGGTGAATGATAATTAACCAATTAACCTATTCTGTCAATAAACTTGCCCCACTGTCAGGAGACACATTATCATGTTGGGATTCAAAGGATCTTTCAGGTCAGTTCAAAAATATAACATATCCAAAAAATTGTTTCTCTCCTTGGCATAAATCTGGCAAAGTAAATTCATGCTATTAGCATGAATCTGTTTCCCTGAAGTTACCCCTGAGATTGTGATTACTAGAACAGAGAACTGCCTACTATAGAAAAGGTGACAGGTCTGAAGTCTAGATCCTGGTGGGGATTAAGGAACACCATGGCAAACACTTGCCTGTCATTTGCTCATGGAAACACAGCCCCATCTTTTCAAATATATTTGTCATACTTCGTTCTTGTACTCTATTAATCAAAATCATCACTCAAAAAATCATGATCATATTGTTGTACAGTTAACTAAGTTTGGATAATTTGGGTAATGACTGCTGTATTATTTAGGTATTCTTACTACAAGGAGATATGTGAACAGTCAATTTCCTACTGAATGTTTAATACATTTCTAATAGGCAGTTTATGCAGTTTTTGATGGCACACTAAATCATTCAGTATTTAACTATGGCACGAAGATTGATTCAGCTTTGCAGTGGGAGTAGAGCAACTGAATACCCACAAGAGCTGATAAATGTGTAAGTTAAGATATAATGCTGCCATGCTAAACCTTAAAAGAATAAGGAGTCTTTCCCTTTAAAAATGAGACTAGTAGGGTAAAGCCACTTGCTGTATCAAGATATTGAGGCATAGCCAGGATTCTGAAGGGCTCCTCTTTTCTTTCTTTCTTCTCTCCCCTAGTCTGTCCATTTGGAAATACCTTTAATTTTCCACAAACTGAGCTTCTTTTGACAACATCCCAAGTAAGACACATGCAACTGTTGGCATATAATTAAAAAAAAAAAAAAAAAAGGTCAGTTCTGTGTTACTTGGCACAGGTCATACCAGTGCCTTTATCTACCTCTCTATCATTTGTGTAGTTGGAGGCAGGAAAGACTAGGCACCAGGTCTGTTCTCAACCAGCAGCACAAGGAGTACACGGTGCTTCACAAAAAGGAAGCCCTCTCTGTGCAGAAAGAATATCAATTGAATAGAGTCTCACCCTGCATACTGCCCCAACCTGAATAGTGTCCAGGTAGGGGCACAGGGTATCTCAGCATGACTTTTTACTTTTGGCTCAGCACACAGTAACTGCGGTCACACAGGTTCTACTCAGCTCCAGGTAAACTTGAACCAAAATCAATTATGTCTTTCTCATGCCATATCAGCAGGCAAATCCTGAGTTACTTTCCAAACTGCTGGATGGGTATGTCCCAAGTCCAGTGAACAGGCTGAGAGCATCAGACAGATTGAATGATTTCTATCTCCCTTCAATGCCTCGTTGCTCAAGAAGATTTTGCTGCCTTCCACAACCACTGCATCTCCCTACAGCTTGGCTTGCTCCCCATGTGATATCCCAAGAAGACAGAAGCATCAGCACAGCTACTCAGCTAGAAGCTTCCAACTCATGCTTTCATCTTTCCATCCCAATTGCATTAGAAGCTCATTCCCCCAAAGATTTCCAAAAATCACTTTTGTTTGCCCCTACTTCACAAGAGCATGTAGTGACAGGACCAGGGAATGGCTTCAAATTGAAGGAAAGTAGGTTTAGGCAAGATATTAGGAAAAAATTCTTTACTTTGAGGGTGATGAGGCACTAGAAGTTGCCCAGAGAAGTTGTGGATGCCCCATTCCTGTAAGCAAGATCAGGTTGGATGGAGCTCTAAGAAACCTGGTCTAGTGAAAGATGTCCCTGCCCATGGCGGGGGGTGGTGGAAATAAATGTTTTTTAAAGTCCCTTCCAACACAAACTATTCTATTATTCTATGATTCTAATGAAGAAGGTGCAAAGCCTCACTCAGAATTAAGGAATCCTTTATGCAGCAATGCTCTTTGAGTATCACAATGTTTATGTTCTGCAGATAAACATAACAATCCACTCGCATGAGAGATTGTTTAGATACCTAACTGTTTTCTATTTATTTGGTTGTGAATATCTGAAAAAAAGATACCTACTCCTAACTGTCAGGGCACAGATACTAATCTACACAGCTAGCATTCCTACTGATTTCAATAGGAGCTCTATACAGGAAAGCCTTCCCTCCTCCACTGGCACATTTCATATTTCTCTTCTAGGGAGCTCAGTTGAAAATGTCAGTCATCCCCTGCTACAGAAAAACTTTGACACTCTAGGTTTAGAGAATGCACAAAGAGGCTATAATTATTTATTCATTTATGTATCTTTTATTTTTCATCCTTTGATTTCTGAGAATCACCAGCTAGATTTCCTGGCACAATAATTATAAATACTTCATGATAGTGTATGGATATAAAAATTCTATTTGAAGTTTTGATGAGAGTCTGTGATGAAATGTTGGCGCATTGTTTTTACTCATCTGGGGACTTCGATGCTACAGTAATTTTCAGAGAATAAAACTTCTGCATTTACACATTACTTCCCACTTTCCTCATTACTTAACCATTCACTTTTTCAGCTTGGAGTGTCATCTCCCAGCAGATAATTCCACCGATGTTTTTAATGTGACACATTCACTTAAAACCTAGAAGAAACAGAGGTAGATTTAGCCAGATGAAGGACATATACTTGGCAAGAATGCACACACATGAAAGCTTATTGCAGTATTAGCAACATCAAGCAAATGACAAGCTGAAAGCTACCTGCACCACTGACAAACAGAGAATGCTGTACAGTGCAGGAATGAAATTTAGCCAACTCTGTACACAGCTCTGCTGAGAAAAAGAAAAGCAATTTCCAAGACTAAACTGCTGTAGCCCTGAACAAGTCACCACAAAGATTTCCTATTGCTGTTTCCTACATTTTCTCTCATAGTCTCTAGAGGCTGGGTGACAGGGTTCTTCAATATATAACACAAAAAATCCAAACCAAAGTGCTCATGTTAGTTGCAGCTACTGAAATAGAACTATAAAACTATCAGCAAGGTAAGACTAGTTTTTTAATTCTGAATTTCAAGTTAGAGCAGCAGAGGTTACACTTGGAACTGGAATGTATCACCTCCCCCTGCACAGCTCTTGCAAAGGGCATGAAACAATATTGAGAAAAAAACTCACCCTAAAGGAGCACCTTGGACTAGAAAAATACAGCAAAACAGTGGAAAACCAACAGCCAAGCAAATGCATTGTGTACCAAGCTACAGAATATGAGAAGAATAACCATACACAGAATATAAACTTCTACCCCTTGGTCACTGAAAAATGCATGGAACAATTAACTCTATGCTGTAAAGCCAGTAATTCAAAGACATGAGAGAATCAGGTTTTAGTCATGAGCCCACTTACGGAGCAAGATAATGCTTAGAAAATGCAGAACAGAAAGAAAGCTGCAGATGGGCAAAGACAGCACGGTCAGAATTCGAGCCAAATCTGGCCCTACTGCTCTGCATGTGCAGCTTCAGCTCAACCAGAAAGAGATGTCCTCCCTATAAAACAGGAAAACCATTTACTGGCTTGCACACATAATTGTCCATCTTCTTTCAGAGGCACCATTTTGATAGGATGCTGCTGAAGCCTGAGGTGTACTGAGAAGCTCAAATGCAGTGTGCCTTTCCCAATTCATACTAACACCCATTCATCAGGCCACCACGCAATCTTTGCAGATCATACAAGCAAATGGCTTGAAGTGAGTATCTGGAAGTATCAGGAACACGGGCCTCTGAAGTACTTACAACAAAAGCATTGGCAGCAATGAACTGCAGTAAAAAGAAATGTTATCTTAAACAAGGACAACGATGACAGGGATTTCAGGAAAAGAAAAAACTTCATTTTTATTTCAGCCCTTCAAACATCACATCAGCAATTCTGAGGCAGAAACTATCTGTATCTGTAACCAGCTTTATCTTTCCTCCCACAGTTAGAGCTTTTATTACAATTGTCACCTAAACTTAGAAGTTCATATTTATATTTCACTTGGTGCTTGCGATTTGTTTACAACACTGGCACTTTCAATCCATTTTCCACAAAATATAAAGACAGAAAGAGATAGTGTACAGCCAATACAGAAACTTTCAATCAGTCTATGTAAGCTGTTCAGAAAGGTACCTAAATTTGCCAGAGCTCAAATGCTCACAGAAAGCAAGATGGCAAGAAACATCTTTGCTCATCTTGTGAATTAGTATCTCCTTTTGCTTCTCCCCTGAACTGATCTACCTCAAAAGTGCTTTTTAGGTTTAACTCAAGAAAACATATCTGTCATTTTCAAATTAAAAAAATAAAACCAGTTTCTCCTTTGAAGTCTTCATTAGCATGCATTATATCAATTTCCAGTACAGTAGTGACACTGACATTTTTAGATTTTCATTATGAATGTCAAACATAGAACTAAAAACCACAGTGAGCTGATTCCATTTGAAAACACTCTTTAAAAATAAAAGACAGAGAAATCCTGATGAGAATGGGGATAAAGCAGCCAAATCATGATTGGAGAAAGTATTATGCAGAATGGAAAAGGGAAAGCCATATTAAAAGACCTTTAAAATCATACAGCCAGTTGCTTTCTGTCTGAGTCATAAAAACTACACATTTAATCATATATGCATAAGGATAGAAAAATCATAGGCTCTTTTCCTTGTACAGGAGTTGATTCATTGGACCTTTACATAATTCACTATGCTGAAAGTGCAGGGGATATCCAGAGAAGTGTCATTCAAGACATTTTCCATTGCCCCTTTTTTAAAAAACTCATAAATGGGATTATGTAAATTATGGGAATATGAACATACACTTATGTATGGACATAAACCTCTGCCATTTCTGAGGTACACGTACTCTTTCACCTTTTTTATTTCATGAAGAACACAAAAACACGACTGCCAGGTTTTCAAGTCATCACCACTGCAAATGAGCTTTTTCCATTTGATCATTAATAAAAAAATAGAAATGGTAATGGAGTATATGCTGCTTTCAGCCCTTTTAAAAATACCTTTTACTTGATGCATTATGTTTTGATATATCCCAGTCAAATTAAGCAGAGGCTGGCAACTGCATATGGCAATCTGATTAATGACATAAAATGATTTATGTGCTTCATTTCAGTACATTGGGTCATTCTGATTTTTTAAATATATTCCTACAGATGTGAATGAGCACCACATTAAATCCTGTCTCAGACAAAAATCTCCCATTGAGACTGAAATGGCTGAACATTCTCATTTAATAGGAATTGCTTAAGGGACTTGGGTTAGATTTTTATTTTTTTTTAAGGTAGCCCAAGTGCCATCGAAAAGAATTTTCAGGAAAGTCAATACTAGCTGATACCAGGCATTTTAAAGACACTAAATAGCCATTAAAGTGTGCATCTAGGCACATGAAATCTGCAGAAGTTCCAGACCTTTTCAGATTTGGCAGTCTTCTGGGGCTCCACCAGTCTGCTCCAAATTCCACCAATATCAGTTTATCCCAACTGCGATTTTTGCGCAGGCGTCAGTACATTTGCACGTTTCTATGAGCAGCAGAGCCAAAGAATATACATTCCAGACAAAGGAGTGATTCCAAATCACTCTCCATTGAGATCAGCTATCAAAACCATGGAGGCAGAACCACAGTCTCCTTATATTTCTTCCTCTTTATGGCACTAATAGCACAAGAAGAAACTTACAGCATCAAGCATCCCTCAACCACTTTTAGCTATTGCTTATATACACACATGTAGGAACCTGGTAGGAATGAATGAAATGCTTCTTTATACTACTGAGTGTCCACAATTTTGATAGAAGTATTAACTTAGGATAATAGAACTTTCTTTGCTATGAGAGCCTAAAACTGAATGAGAAGGAATTGTTTTCTAGTCCTTAGCTTGGAGCTTTCTGCAGGCCCTAATAATTCTTCTCATGTTGAATGATGAACAGAATAAAGTCACTACTGAGAGCTTTGGAAATCCAGCTCACTAATGACTACTTGAATCATCCAGCTACTTTCCCATTACAACGATTTCAGAAATACTATGGTAAAGTAAGCTAAAAAGAGACTATGAAGGAATAACCAAAATATTTTTTTAGAATACTGAAAATTTTCAAAAAGACTCTTTAATAGGGGGATAGAGGGAGACAAAAATCCAAAATGCAAGTAGAGCACTTCATTGATGTATTTTTTTATGAATGTTTTTTGCTCAATTGCAGATATTTCTGTTTTAAAGAAGCAAGATGTCGCATTATCCCTGGACTATCCCTGTGAAAGCTTTTTGTTCTATCTCTTTTTCTTATAGTTTTAGGCAATTTTGAGGCCTATCTGACACTAAAGACAATTCAGTTCATTAAGCCTAATTATTAGGGATTGGAGTCAGGCATTAGTTTATTGCTTAAGTGTACACAGTAATTATTACTGATGTTAAAAAGGATATTTAATCACTGAGAGGCTCTTATTGCACTATTGCTGGTGGCATTGGCACCACATTACCAAAACTGTATCTTCAGGGTTCATCAGCATCACACAGACACATGGGATTTTTTCATCTGTTTCTTTCTACATTTTTCACTTTCCATTGCTTTGTGGACCAACAGAAAAAAGAAAAAAAAAAAAAAAAAAAGAAGAAAAAAAAGAAAAAAAGAAAAAAAAAGAAGAATGAAGCAGGGCTATTTTTCTCATTTCACTGGGGAAAATCAGCAAACACCACTAAGACACAAGCAAGTCTCAAAGCACAGCAGTTTGTCTCAGGACTTCGAACTCAATCTTAAGTCCAAAGAGACAACTTACAAAGATTACAAACTGTTCCTTCATTCTAACAAAGCAACACAGAACTTGCAGTTTGCAGCCTGAAACGAAGACTTGCTGGGCAGCTTCCCATTCCCCATAGCACTGAGATTGCTTAGCAGAGATTCAGGCTGCATTTTCTGTCCCTCATGGTCCTCACATCAGGATGCTTCAGTCTAATTCTTCTACAGTTGATCAGTCTGGTGTAGGAAATACTGGCAAGAGGGTCTTCAGACTACAAGACTCCAGAAAGTCATTCTGCCTCATCCCAGTAGTCTCATTTCATACTCTGAAACAGGCCACCTGACACTGAAGCAACCCTATTTTTGGCTCCTTTTTGCTGAACTACCACTGATAATCACCAATAAAACCATCCTTCTTTTCCCTAAACTTTTCAAATTGTATCAAAATTCTCTTCCCAATTCATTCCTAATCATTAATAAAATCCTCTATTATTCCTAATTTGCCTTTTTTCAGTGCTTTCTCCTCAAAAAAATCCAACACACAAGGTAGTCAAAGCCATGCAATCTTCAATTCATTTTATTTTGGACTGACTGGTGAAAGCTACAATCACTTACTGACTGGATGTACCTGATTTAATTAAAGGATCAAGAGATATGTCATAGCAGGAGAGACAACAGAAAATAATTACAGCTGCTGAAAGCAACATGTGCAATGTCTCAGCAAGACCAAAGTTTTGGACTGTTGAGCAAGCAAGAGGCTACTGTGATATTTTGCAGTGGGGATCCTCCATCAGGAATCTTAAGTTCACCTTCATTCCAAAAAATTTTCCTTTACTCTGTCATAACAAAAAATGGTAACTCAAAATAAGTAATAATTTCTTCCATACCTTGGAACTTCCCAAGTGTTTATACCAAGACCATTATGATATTGCTTTTTTTCTTAATACAGTGATGTAATATATGTCAATTTCAAAGGTCATGCATAAACTGAACTTCACATACCCTACTCTATCTTATTTAATTTTAAGTCAAGCTGGTGGAGCTTTCTACCTAATAGATACACAAAAGTTCAAGAAAGTAGCATTGATTTTATAAACTGTTGCTCAAAAAAAAAAACTGTATCAATCCTGAATACAGTTATGTATGCTAATATTCTAATACAAAACAGAAAGTGCATCATTGTTATATAATCACAAGGAACTGGAAAATGTAGGATTGAGGGTGAGGTTATTCAGGGAATGTGTCCTTACACTAGGTACTGTTCCAGTTCTCTATTCCTCAATTAAATTACAAAAGTAGTAAAAAACCAAGAATTATACTTTACTCAACTGTTCATCATAAACTCATTTAGCTATTAACAGACTGTCTAGAATGTGTTATACCAAATGCTGGTAAGCCACTTTACAGGCAAAAGTATTATCCAGCTCTTCCAGATAGCTTTCCCTATGAATGAAAGGTTGCTTAGTTCCTTCATTAAAAAAAAAAAAAAAAAATCCAAATATAGAACAGAAAAATAATTTTCAAGAAAATAGTTTTTAATATTTATGAAAGATCAAAAATAGTATTTTTAATTCATGTATATATAAAGAGCTCAATGCTAAACTAAGTCTTGCTTTTGTTAATATTCTTTAACTGCTTCTAAAAGCTCTATTCTCTCTCAATCATTTTAAATGAAAAGAAAAATCCTGATTAATGCAAGCAACTAAGATATTGTTAAATTCTTTCCTTCATTTTATTTCTTTCAGCTTGGCTGTCTAACCAGCTCAGAATATATTCCTTCCCTTTTGAGGAAGTAGTGATGTTAGGCTGTTACATTCAGAAGCAGGAGATCTAGGAGAAAAGGCCTAAAGACCATCAGGATTCTTGGTCTTATTTCCCTTTCCCTGGGGACTGAGAACTTGTGTATTTTATCTCTTTTTCACTGCAGATTTATCATGCAGTTTCTCAGGAGACCATGAAATGTCCTAAACCTTGCCCCTGCCAGCCACAGGAGGAGACTGGTCAGTTCTTATGGGAGAAAGATGAAATGGAAGCCAAGACCAGTTATTCCTGCTTTTGATATCAGGAACTTGTTGCTTGTAGAGGCAGTAACTTCTCTGAGAGTCCTACTGTTACCTCCTGCCCCTCAAAACTAGTTGGAGTTTGCTATGACTCCATCCTGGCTTTGCATTGGGCTCGTTGGCATGATTTCCCCAAAACCTAGAACAAGCAAGGAAGACAATGCAAAGGTTGTGGCAATTCTTCTACCTACTCTGTCTCTGGCAGAGCCAGTCCTTCCTCCCTGCACTGTTGCTGAACTTGAACCAATCTCAAGCCTAAGTGCCTGGCTATGAACATGATACATCTTTGGCAGGCACGTTATTTTTCTGTAGTCTTCTGGAAATTAAGCAGGCCTTTTTTATTTAACCTAATAAAGATATGCCAAATCAGAAACAAAAATATTACTCCAGAGGAAAAAAGAAACAAACAAACAAACCACAAATGATTTGCTCATAAAATGGTTTCTTGCAAATAAGTAAATAAATTTTTAAAAGCGGAAAAAGAAAACAAATATTTTACACAGCGGATTCCTTCTTTCTATGTTTTATGGGAAACTAAGAAAGCCACTAAATCTCAATAGGAAGCAGAAATCACGCTTCCTAGCAAGAAACTCTTTTGCAGTGAGTTTCTCACAAAGCCTTCCGAGGAACCAGCATGTGCATGGTATTCCAGCACTTGTCAACATGCCTCAAAAAGTCTGTAGAGGTACATTACAAAATTGTGGTTCTCTACGTCTGTGTTTTCTACCTCAGCCAGTATTAATAGAAGAGAACTATTAATAGACAAAAACAATCTGTGAGATGATCAACATCAGTCTACTATTAGTCTACAGTTCTGTACTTGGTTCTTGTCAAGGTGTGTTTTTCCTTCTGTGGACTACAACTAGCCTGTCATTTTTAAGAATGATTTTTGGGCAAACACAAACTTGGCAAGGAAACCCTACTAAATACACTTCCCAGAGGTTTTTTTCTGGCCATCTGTGCTCATTCCTAGTCAAAGATTCAGTATGTGCTAACTGGTGTCATAAGGCATTGTTTTAAGGGCTTCTTTCATCAGATGTGGATTCTGCCTGTAACACAACTCAGGAGGAGGACACAAAGCTGCTTTAAAGCTTCACAATAACACACATGGAAAATAGAAATTGCATCCTATTCAATATAACTTGTTTCACTATGCATTAACAGCAGAGCCACATGACTTCCAAGTGCATATTACCTATAAGCACACTAAAATTGAGGAAATGCACAGTGCCTGAGACTAGGAAGCCAGAAGAAGGTGGTCACCATTGTAAAGCCCTGGATTTAAGCCACATGCTTGCCCAGGCAGTTTAGTTTTATTTAGACTCCCAATAGTTTGCAGAGTCTTAGTTCTTTGATTCCTTGAATTCATGTACAGAGACAAAGCCACAGACTTTTCCCCAAGAGAATTTCTTTTAATTTAGTGAGAAAATAAGCATTTTGGCAAAAGGGTTTTACAGGAGTGACAAACAAACAACCAAGGAGAAGCATTACACTAGAGCACCCAGCAAACACCAACCCCATATTACAAACAAACACACCTGCCTTACTCCTAGCTTCTGGCTAGCTTGTGCTCTGCAGAAACATGTGTAAACTTCAAATTAGGTGTTGTTGTGTTTTGTGTTTTTTTTTTTTTCTTTTCACTATTGTCAAGCTTTCTTGTCTTCCATTACTTAACTTGTAAAATACCCTATTGGGATAGTAAAATCATTGTATCAGCTCACATGGTGACCTGTAATTTCAGTGCTGAACTGAACACCCTGGATGAGGACAATGCTCAAAGAAATGAAGAAGCCAAGGTGTGGGTGTAATAGTTAATAAAAGCAAAGGTGGATAATTTGCTAATCAAATTAAATTTGTAATGTTAGTGGTTGGTTTGAATTGCATGTATCAAGCCACAATGTTGTGTCTGTAATATGAATTCGTATGTTATGTCTTGTCATTTTGTAAGTGTTTGTTCTGAGCAGACTTATAGTGAAGCAGAATAGAATGAAACAGCAAAGAACCAAAGGAAAGGACTTACCCCCTCTGGAAATTTCCAGATGGCAGACACTAAGGACTATGGTCTAACCAAAACATTGTTTTAACCAAAACATTGGCTGAGCTCAGGTGGCGAGGTGGAGCCCGCGAAAGCAAGGACCAATATCGAGGAAGCCCGCGAAACAAGAACCAATATTGGGGAAGCCCGCGAAAGGAAGCCCAATAAAGAAATCGAAAGAGACTTAAGGCGTGGAGATAGAGGGAGGTATAAAAAGTGGGGTGTGGGCTTGCCTCGGTGCAGACCGTTGGTGGAACAGGAGTTTCCACTGGTCTCCCAGCGCGCTGATTTGCTTATTTGCTCTTAATAAATTTCTACTATATTTTAAAATACATCTGGTCATTGTGACTATAACATGGGGAGGGAAAATTTTTAACAGAGGGGAAATAAAATTCAAATGATTTGATAACAACTTGCAAGTGATATAAATTTTGCACCAGTCCTAGTGACTTGGAAATAAGCTTGGTTAATGATTTTCACTTGCCAATATTTATAGAGAAAGTATAAAGTATGTGCATAAAGCGTGCAGATTTTATATAAATGCACATACTTGGCTATACAAATGCTCTATTTGTCCCCCACTTAAGAATAAAGGCGATAGCATCATCCAATCAAAGGAAGAAGCAAGAGCAGTTCAAGGGGAGAATTATTTTTATTGTAAATTTCCAGAGGGAATTAACCAATTTTCTGTATTATGATAGAATCAGCATACTGTAGATTGAACCTGTAGATAATGTCAAAGCAGAAGAGACGCTTTCAGATTTGTGTGCCTGCTGAATCTCAAACACAAAAGGCTGCCGTACTTCTGTTTGCTCTGCAGTTTTCTCATCAATGTGCACATTATTGGACCTTACTGTGGTTGCAATGAACACTTCAGAGTGGCTGATGAAAGAAGTGAAAATACCCCTTGGATCTCGTGCGATTCAGGACTTGGCAATGACTGTCTGTCCCGTCAGTGCATGTGTGATAGTGAAAGAACAGGAAGGAAATGAGATCATGGTCATATTCAATGAATTTTTTGAGCATGGATACATGCCATGCTGTTTAAAATATTCAAAAAGTCTTTTATTATTATTACTGCTATCCTACAATCTAATGCTGAATATGATTACCTCATACAGGAAAAAAGTTGGCAGGGAGCTGACATGAAAATAAGGGAAATACAGAATAGCTAGGAAAAGCGAGAGAGAGCTCATAACCTTCAAATCCTGCTTTCCTACATTCAATTAGCATATACATTTTAATATGTCTCCTGCAATATTCAGGAAAATGGCATAGTGCCCTTCTGGATATATTTTATTGAAATTGGTGGGCTCAGTGCTAGATATAATGAAATAAGCATTAAAGATGATATTTTACTCTTCAGGTTTGAATGAATTTTTAGAAAAGCAGATGCAAGTGAATAGGAAAGAGGATGGTACCGAGGTACTCAAGGAGCAATCTACTGCATAAATCTAGTACACAGGTAATTTTGGTTATACTGCAGAAATGGGATGCATCCTAGTTTCCTACAGGACTTCCTCATATTTTCTAATATTCTGCTATTTTCTTAGGCAGCAGATGTGGTAGACTACTGCACCTTTTTGTCTTGAGGACACTCAGGTATGTCCAGCTTTGTAGAGCTGTAAATAGCATGCTGCATTTTACATTTAGGAAGTTTAAGAAAAAGGGGAAGGAAAATAAATAAATCAAGCAGCCCCAGCCTTAGGGGCTACCTTTTAAGACTGCCCCAAGACTCAGATGTTATAGCCGACTAGAATCCATTTCACCTTCTAGTTTCAACTCTGGTATGACATACACTAGGAAAGCTTTCTTTTTCAGTTTTCATTGTGGAGTGAATCTGTAATGATGTTTGAGTATCTCAGTCATTAGTTATCCTGATCATTTGAAACGAAGCTGAGCTTTCAACTTTTTGTTACTGTATGTTGCTGTTCCTTTGTTTGATAGCTGGATACCTGCTACCATATTTCTCAGCCATTCGAATAGATATTGCTAGACTGTGATCAAATTGATCTATGTTGTCTTTGAAGAAATAGAATACATAACCAGTATGCTTTTAATTAACAGCTCAATTTTCAGGATCTCAGTTGTCTTCCTTACAGTTCTCTTCCTAATTTTCCCCCTGCTTCTTAAGCTATCAACATGAAAATCAACGATGCATTCCAGTAGTGGTCCTAACAGCAACAAGTTGCAATATAAACTTGGTACTCTTATTGTAAATTGCTCTTTATATATTTGCAATCCACATAAGTCTCTTGACTCATAAGCACTGTAGGGCATCCATCATTCAATATATCCCCTTCATCAGCCACCATAGTACCTAGCTGCTTTCTGGAGACATGGTATCCTTAGGACACAGCCCTCACCCAAGTACAGTGAGCATTCTGCATCTTTTCAGGTCATCATGTTGGAATGCACATTGTTTGCAGATTTGGAATAAGCTGCATGCAGACTGCAACGATTTCAACCTCTTCATTATTTGCTATTCCTTTAGCCTTAATGTCATCTGTGGCTTTTATCAGTAGTGATTTTAGCTCTGTTTGATGAAAATGTCATACAGGCAGAGCCAAGTACTAACCCATCCAAGTCCCTACTAGACAATCCTAGATTTACACTTTCATTATAGGTTTTTTAATATAGACCATATTGATAAAACTTATTTCTGCTTCTTAAGTAAAATGTCATGCAATACCATGTCTGTACTACATCTTTTCTGCAAACTAGATATAGAAGTACTTTTCTGCTTCACAGAGATATGAGAGTCTACACTGAAGCACTTTGATACTGTGACATTAACAGGCAACAAAGAAATGCAGATATCTGCTTTTAAACCAGGACCATTCAATTTTCTCACAGGAAACTAAGTGTTGAAAAGCATTTACTGCTTTAGCACAAGACTTTATTGGTTGGAAAGCAGAGTGAAGAGATTGGTATTTTGGAAAAGTCAGCCCCAAGAATTTCTGTGAAGAAAGAGTCCCGGAATGAAAGAGACCAAGAACTGAAGGTAGGGTTCACTGGTAAAAAAGCAGGCAAAGACCTTGTCTTGTCAGAGTGCAAACACTGAGGGAGAACTACTAAATAGGTGGAAGGCTGAGGCTTAAAAACAAGTGTGAACAGCAGCAGGCCTGTACTAGGCAACAGTGGTAAATTTTTGGGGCTGGAAACAAAATTGTTCTTCGGGGTCTGGATTCCTGAAATCATACTTTCCATTATGCCCTAGTTTGCTCAACTGAGGAAAAATAAGCATCAATTCAAATCCCTTGGTGTTATTGCCTGCCGAAACCAAGTCTTTATACTAGAACCTTCAGAGAGAATCCTTAACAAAATGCACAAGTCTAAAGCTGTACGGAAGAAGTTTCAAATGTGCTCAGCACCTCACAGCTCTCTTTGTTCTCAATAGGGGAGTTCTTCTCTGTTGTTTCGAGGGAGAGCAGCTATAAGCACTTCCAAAAGACTAGTCCATAATCTCAAAACCCCTTCAATTTGCAGGATCAAAATAACTTTTGCAATGCATAGCTTTACAGTCAAAACGAGTGTAAATCACACCAAAGTTGAGGAAATAATTTATTCATTTATTTATTTTAAGTGTTACCTCTTAAGCAAAGTAATAAGGCAGTTTTAGTACCCAGAAATAAACTGCAATAAATAAAAGTAATACAGTACACACTATAATAAAAAGGAACAACTAAAAAAAAGAGAAAGATTTAAAAAAAAAAAAAAAACGGTTTTTGTGCACTGCAGTACATAAGCTTTCAGAATTGCTTCAAGAATAGCAGTTCTTTATGAAAAGTTGTGATTACTATAAAAATATAGGTCCATTTCTAACATTTGGGGGA
Organism: Pyrocephalus nanus; assembly: GCA_038380795.1. Lineage (NCBI taxonomy): Eukaryota > Metazoa > Chordata > Aves > Passeriformes > Tyrannidae > Pyrocephalus > Pyrocephalus nanus. Next base: position 18,117,661 of record CM076264.1, on the reverse strand, counting down.
ACTGTGATGTGTCCTGTCCTTATAACAAAGACACACCAGAAGGTTCTCGCAGTCTCTCTGATCAGCAAGGTCAAGAAGTCATGCATCAGGCTAGCAGGAAAACTGGAAAGAAAATAGAGGCCCTTCCGTGCTGCCATTCGTACTCTGTCCACTAATAGATCAATAATGAAATGACACTTTAATTCTGAAAAAGCATAATCTCTCATTGAAGGTCCAGAAAGGCAGAGACATAGGACTGAAAAGCATCTTGAAAGACTGGCTAGTCATCTCCATTCTCTGCAAAAGCACAGCCAGGCTTTTCCTACAGTATCTCTGCTACTTGAGATTCTGCATCATATCCAGGTAGCGCAAGCTCTTGCTAGTCTTACTGTTGCAAAGTTTCACCCAAAATATCTTATCTAAATCATCATTTCTGGAGTTCAGACTTATCATATCTTGTCCTATCAGTGAAGCAGCCTCTTATAAACCTTCAAACAGTTACAACTCTCCTTGATTTTCCCATTTTAAGAAAATCCTTTCCCTTTACCAGTGGCAGAACATTGGTTCTTTACAGCAAAACAGAAGAGCTTGTGAAATGAAAAAGCAGAAGCCACACCAGGTAGGACATTCAGAGTCAGACTGCAAAGCAATAGGTTGCACGGGGAACAATTTGGCACCTAAAGGAAGTCATCTGAGCTGAGTAACCCACAAGTCTTTGTCAGCATAAGGAGAAGGGTTCAACCAAAGAAGTGAATTCTCCGAGCACTGCTTTCATTCTCACTTTTGAATCTTGTTCATTCATGTAGGTCTTGTGTAGAATGTGCTTGCTTTGTGTTCAGAACCAAGTATTCACAGGCCTGATCTGAGATAGTGTTTCTAGTTGTAATTTTAGCAAAAAAACACCAAAACTGTAGGTTGATGTTTGATCCCAGCTGGAGAATCAACCAGCTGAAAGTACTATATAGTGCATGTGATACATGCAGGCCTCACTCTTACAGAGCACTTTAAAAAAATAAAAATAAAAAAAATTAGACAAAGCCAAGATTTACTTAGTAAACTGGCTTTGTTTCTGCTTGGTTCCTTTTACAAATTCCAATATAGTTAATTTAAGCAATTTTCTATCTAAAATTATCAAGCTAGAAACATTACATAAAACAATAAATTTTTTGGGGGGGGGAGGGGCAGTGTGGGAGAGGAGACAGTAATTTCAAGAATCCAGTGTATAATATTTAAGGTCTGTGAACAAGCATGCCAATCCTTTCATGCATTTCTCTTGCAGGAACTCAGCACCAGCCTATGCAAATACACTGTAATTATTCTTGTAGTCTACAAAGAGCTCAGATGTCAGTATCTGGAGGAAAACCCACAGAGTAGGTAGCTGTGATTTTTCTAATTTGACATGTTCCTTTCTTGCGAAGGATTTTTTTTTAATTGGAAATTTCTCTGGTGTAGGAGAGATGTTTTAATCAGGCATCAATCTTCAACTTAAAGATGTAAGGTAGAAAAAAATGAATTGTGAAACTAAAATACTTCTGCGTGATAAATTTCCAGCTAGGACTATTCAGGTAGAATTTATGAGGAAAGATATATATATTTAACTACCTTTTTTAAAAATTAAATAATATGTCTTCTGAATATCTTGTTTTTCCTTATCACCTAGAAAATTAATGTATGGAATATTGTCTGCACACTGTCTTTTATCTTGCCATGTGAATAAGGAGGGCTATGATTTCACAGACAGTTTGTAGGTGAATTTAAAAAATAAAAAAAGAAAGAAGATTCTTGTTACTCTCATAATCAGGTCTGTAAAAGACAGGTACATAGATTGCACCATATTGCATGAGACAATCTTGCTTTGGGCAAGAAATCGTGCTTGACTTTCACAGCTCCTCTTCTATATGCAGCCTGTTTTTTAAAATCACTTTGCAAATGGGGTCTTCCAGAGTAATTTATGACGAGAGCCTCAAAGTCAATTCTGTATGGAAAATTTGGAAAATTCCACCAATGCTACCCATTCTTTATCAATCATAAAGTGACACCCAGAATCTGCTGCTCTCCTTACTTGTTCTGCAATATCTCCACCATCACTAACAAAGTGAGGTTTCTCTGTGGCTGGTGAGATACAACTTCACCTTTCCCCACAGTAGTTGGGCTCAAGGAAACCCCTTCACCAACATGTGTAAAGACAGAGAGGAAGAGAAAAAACTGTGTAATTTCATTTTCCACCTCAGATACAGCCCAAATGTTTGTTTGACACATGGAATGGCTAGATTATTAAATATGCTCCAACAGCATTTTGGATTCTGGGATGAAAGAATCTGATTACCATAAAAACAAAGGGACTGTAGAGCTCCTCCGGCTGTGATCCTGATAAGAGAGCTGCTGCTCTAAGGAAACCAGACTACTGTCATAAACTGGATTTCATCAATTCAATTTTTTTTAGAAACTAATTTTGTTTTTCTTTCTCATGCCAGATGAGATCATGAGAGTGACCTGAAGCTGAACAACAATGATAAAAGTGTAGTCATTTGTTGACAGAAGCTCAACATAGCTGAGAAAAATGTAGAAGTGCCAAGCACCAGGGCTGTTATCCCCTTTTCCTGCTGTTTTAGTGCCATTACACATTTCCCACAGCAGATGACAAAAGCTGGAGCTTATCCAAAGAAGCAACCACCCAAGCCAATGAACATGACCTTCACATCCCTGGTTAAACTACAATAAGGAAGAACAAAGGCAATGCAAACCTAGTCCTGGGTAAGCCTTTCCAGTTGCTCTTGCCTCTCTCCCCTTACCTTTTAACCCTTTAGACCACTCATTCAGCATCAAGCTCAAAAAGCAGTCTAAGCATGGCTGAAGTGTGCAAGCACCACTATGATACAGGGAATAATGACATGAGTACAGAAAGCTTCCAGGAGCACCTGAAGCATGGCCGAAGGAAATAAACGTTGGGTAAAGAACTCCACTGTTACAGACCACCAGAATAGCACAAGTCAAACAGAGGTTGCATGCAGCTTAGGACTAACATAGGGAATACACAGAGATCTTCAGAATGAAATTGTCCATCTAGAACACAGCGCAACTTTCCATTTTTATAACATATCCATGAATTTAAACAGTAAATCTTGAGATAAAATACCAAAGCATACGTCTTTATACACATCTTTGGACTTCACTTCCACAGCCTGCCTTTAAAGTTTTAGAGCCTGATTTCAAAGATATGTGCAAAACTTATTCCTACTTGGGTAATTTTTAAGATCTTACCTTGTGACAATTAAATGAAGTCTAGGTCTTCTGACTGTCTGGAGCCCCTTTTTAGAGGCAACGTTTTCAAAGCATTTAAGTAATTTAAGAACTTGGGTAACTTAAGGTAAATAGCTCTTGGCAGAACTAAAAGGCTTACAAAGCTTAGATTCCATTTGAAAAACCCACCATCTCCACACTGCAATCTGTTTTGATCCCTATCAACAATTTTCTATTGTTAAATTGCCTTGTCAAAAGTAGCAAACTAACTAGCTTTGCAGACAAGGCACTGCACATATCAATCACTTAAAATTGCTGTGCTAATGTTTCTGCTCAATCTGTGTAACTCATCTCAGCATAAAAGTCTCTCTGTTGGTAAGGACTAGGTAACCAGTGCCAGGAAATCATAAATGTTTGTGAAGAAAGATATGCAGATACCCAGGGGCTGAAGTTAGGGTTGACACATTGACACAGCAGTGAGCTGAGAATACTTTGCCTAACATTTGTCTATTTGTTCATAAGAAATACAGCAGCAGCTCTGTTTGCAGATGTGCTTTATTTATTTAGATTTCTTCACCTGTGATAGAGACTTACAGGAATTTCTTATTTGGAATAATGAGCAGATGAAATAATTCAGTGTGGAATAAGCTATAAATTCTGCTCAGTTCATAAGTAACATATAAATGCAAAAGGAGAGGGCGATCAAGTTCCCATGAAACCAAGCAAATGCATTAATCCGTTATCTGTTATTTAATTCACCCACTACTTTTCCTTACCTCTTCCCAGCAACTGCTGGGATCAAAAGTTAACTTTGACACATGTATCCTTCAGACAGAGGACACCTCTCTACTGTCAGATAGAAGTTAACTATCCAGTCTAGGGCATCTAAACAAGCTTCCCACTAGGAACCAAGAGAGGTGTAGGCAAAAGGCAATTAAGGTCATCCATTTTAGATGTGTTTTGCACTAAGAGAAAGCTCTATCAGCCATGGAAAGAGCCTTGACAATTAACTTAGATGATGTGACCAATACTGGGAGAGATCAGTTTGACTCTTAGTGACTGAAAGTGCTCTCTGGATCCTACAGTATCAGTTGGGACCATCTGCTGTGACCATAGCAGAAAACTGATGGGTCAATTCCTGGAGCAAGGATGAAAGAAGCATCTCTTCATCTATATTACATCTCTTTTGCTGCTATTCTTCAACACACCTTGATGTGGGTCTGGAGTGTACACAGTGAAAAAATGACTGCGGTGCTTCAGTCATCCTGAAAGTTATTAAACTCCCCACTGCTTTGACTGTATCTGAAATCAGTGTACCACTTGCATTAAGGTTATTTTCATGTACTTTCACAGTAAAAGAATTATCTCACCTCAAGAACATCACATGAGTTCAGTAAGTATTGTTACAGTCCCATTGCCAAGTTTCTAGTGCATCAGAATATCATCACCAAATCTAATTACTCAATCTTACTTGCAATCTAACACTAAAATACGGCACATTTCAGAAAACTCAGCTCTTCCTTAGTAGCTGTTCCCTGTGCCACGAGCCCAGGATGAATCTCTGCAAGGCAGCAGAGATGCATGCTTCTAACCACTCCATGCACCCTTCTCCTCAAATTCCTTAATCAAACTAAAGAAAGAGAATCTTGGCAGAAGATCTGAAAAATAAAGACATTCTTCAGTAAGTATGCCTGTGATGAATGAGGTCTTGGGGGGTCCCTACACCCAATTAAAACTTCTGTGGCTTATAAGGAAGAAATGTATGAAGGGCAAACAAATACATGACATAAAATTGTAGAAGCCATTCAGGCAGGCTTTCATATATATGATTTATTACTACACATTAATGATTTTCATTATTATTGCCCATTTCAAGTTGCAACACACTATTTGCACTGTAATCACTTGCCTTTAAAATGTGCTGTGGGAGACATCACCAAATTCTACCAAGATTAGTTGTGCTATGTTTCAGACAACAACATGTCATTACAAAGAAGGGCATCACAGACTCTAAACTTGTCAGATTGATTTTACAATGGCCATTGGCAGTTCACATCAAAGATGCAGCTCTTACATGTGAAAGCAAAACAGACAGAACTGAGACACAAAAATATTCTCCTCAAACCCTAATCAGAATTTTTTCTGCATCAAATCAGTTCTCTCTTCACTTTGAATATGACAGCAGAATCAAAGTCTGGTTTTGGTCTGCCCTTTGGTGTTTTAATGCAGAAAATCCTTACAGAAGAGCATTAACTACTGTACACAGAAGCATACACTGACAGTCTGGACAGAGCAGAAGGGCAGGAAAAGCTGCTTTCAAGGGAAAAGACATCAACTTCAGCTGGACCAAGATTTTAATCCAATATTGAATGGGCTGAACCTCAGAATTCAAGCCTTGTCATAAATACCTACTACTCAGGTTTGAGTATTTCCAAAACCTACTCAGAATATCTAAAATTAGTAGCAACAGGTAAAGGATAACTATAAAGCTGCCATATAGTGCGGCAATATAAAGCAGGTATGGTGCTTAAACAATAATTTAGGAAGCTTGGCTTACTGCCCACTGTTTTACAGTGAAGAAACATTACTTGCTTCACCCATAAGGTAAGCCAACAAAACTCCAAATTTTGTACTACTCGAACAAAAACTATCATACAAAATCCTGCAAGAAACATATTCTCACTGATCCACACACACCCCAACAAAAATAATTCCAAGAAAAATTTCAAGAAAAATTAAATTTCATAAAAGCACAACATTCCAAGTAGTGCAGTCTCTTGTGTCCCATGTGGATGTCCTAACTGATAAGCCTAAAGCCTCAACTGTTTCAGCTTCTCTCTCTCTCTGGCCTAGTAACATTTACACAAAGCTTAGTGATTTTTTTTTTTTTTAATAGGACAGTCAACAGAGAAAGTCACACAGCATAATCTTGTACACTAATTTTCAAGAGGAATGAGAGCATCTTTAAGATAAACTACAGAGAAAAAAAATTCTTTTCTATTTACCTAGAGACCTGTGACCTGCCAGTGGATCTTCCCTGACAGTGGAGCTAAGAGAAAGTGACGATGCTTGTATGCAGCACAATACAAAAAGCATTATGAAGGGCTTTCAAAACACTTGGAAAAAAGAACAATGGCAAATGCTGAAGCAATTAATCATTAAGTATTTGCTGTTAAAATGAGCTAGAATGCCCTACTGAGATCTGCAGTAGAGCTTTTGGGCTCAATTGTCAGTCAGGAATCCACAACTTCATTAGATGTAAACTTCAAAGAAAAATTAAGCTTTTCACCTTCTCCACTGACATAATGAAAGTTTTTTACCTCCCTGTTCTGTACAAGTATGTGGAGATACAGGTGGTTTTCTTTCCTAATTATCCTTGTAAAATGCTTTTGCAGGATGATTTCTTTGGTACTGTCTGACATTTGAATAGCACTTTTCAGTTCCTTTTCTTCTGTTCAATCTATAGTATTAGACTAGATGAGCATCTTTATGGAGTGTTCTCTGAAGCTATTTCTTCATCTCTAGCTTTTCTCAGCACTTTCAAGTCTAATCTATAAAGAAGTAAAGGGTAAGGGAGCTATTGATTATAGCACTGTAACCACCGATACCGTCTCCATAAAGAAGATATGTTAACTCAACAAAGTGAACAAAGGTCAAAATGGACAGGATTGACTCTCCTGTGCCTAAGCATGCCCATGATCTATATGGAGCACATAGTGTACACTTGCAGATTTACCAGTTCTTCTGTTATGGAAATTAACATAAAATCCTAAACAACAGCCTATGAAAGGAGAAAGGGATCAGATGAAGACAGTATGAATACACTACATCAGAAGTATTGGTGCTAGGTACCCACCTCACTTTATACTTCCCTTCTTGGATCCTGTTGCGGGAAGCTGAATGTGTGCACCAATTATCCACCTGAAAATATTCCTTCCTAAAATCTGAAGCACTGTGGATATCTTGGGAGAAGCAGTAAGTTCTGAAAAGACACGCTCTTTGATTTTGCTCCTCAGAGCACATAAGGTTATGCAGCCCTTGATACAACCAAAACACTCCTCCTTTCAATTCAGCTGTAAAAACTGCTGACCACCCAGCACTACAATCCAGGCTATGAGACACACTGAACTGATAAAAATCTGCTGGAAAATGTTAACATTACAGCTTTTTATTTACTGGGCTAAGTCTAAATGCATGCAAATCTTTGTAATAACATCACTAAACCCAGCAGTGGTGCATCAGCTGATCGCTTCATTGAATAAGACCTACAGTATTTTCAGCTAATAAATGTGGACTCCAGTCTTCCATGTATCCACTGACACTAGATGATGTTAGTGCTTGCACAGCGGGCAGTCAGGGGACAGAGGGCTGTTTTTTTAAACCGTGTGCTTACCCCCTCATTCATGGAAATTAACAGTGCAGCTAAGTCAGCATGTGAACCTACCGAGAGGTGGCACAGGAAGGACACTCTTCGGAAGGAGCCAGGCAAACTTCTGCTCCAGGAAAAGATGGTGAGAATCAGCCTGCCCACACAAAACCTCGGGAGGGGCTCATGGCTCATCTGTTTCAACAGGTAATTGAAGGCAGCCTTTCTACCTAGTTCTGCAACTTCATCACACTAAACCTACTCACACAAAACAGTACTCACACATATACCAAATAACGGAGGGTCTTGAACACAAGGAAACATGAGAAAGCACTAAGAAAAGTAAGGTTCAATCACATTATTCGCCCCTAAGAAAATATTATCAGAACTACTTTCCTATTTTTTGAATACTGCTGATAATGAATTGAAGAGCATAAAGCCACTAGCAAGACATTCAAATGTAGTTCAAGGCTGCTGTTAACCCGGCGACTCTACAAATCTGTGACAATTTCTAAGATCACCAAGAAAGGCAGGCTTCTTTTAGTGAGCTAAATCTACTACACATGAGGATCTGCATCTCCCATGGAGAACTTTAAGCAATCTACAAACAGCAGAAGAAAGAAAAAAAAATGCAAATCATAGTATTAAAAAAGTACTTGTAATACTACATATAGCAGGACATCCATGCTTATAGAGTGTATTTAGGCACATACCTATTCAAAAATCTATAAATACATTATGTAAATTAAATTTTAGACACTTTCCCAGTGAAACATTTCAATACTATCCATAATAATATGGAAAGTAGTCCTGAATTAACTTACTGGAAATTTGTGTTCAGTGGGAAGTTTCAGAGTCAAGTTTTTCTTATCAGCTGGCTCAACAGTTCTCATTTTACTCTCCCTCTCTCTCCTTCCTCAGTTTCACCACCAAAAGAAAACAACAGGTTTTGGTTAGCCTGTTTTTGTTTGCTTTTATTTCATTCCAACAAACCAATTCATCACAACATATTTAAGTCCCAATGCTGAGAGAGTTTATACATACACTTTAGTTCATTGTTAAGTAACAAGCTGCTGCAGTTAATTAAACTACTCATAAGTAAATCTAAGTGTGTATATTTGCATGACTGGAGTCCAAAATCAGGTTACTCAAGACAAAAATTTGGCCATGTACAATCTAATCACATGTAATAGGTTCTACATCATTTGAAGTATTTTGAATAATGTATTTCTGAATTAAGGTTTTGTGTGATGACTTGTGTGGGGTGTCCAAATCAGTCCCCAGACATATTACAAGACGGAAGTAAAAAGACTTATTTTAACTCACTTTTCACATAAGGTTGGTCATTCTGTTTCAACACAGGGAAAAAGCTGTTAGAGCATTTACAGATGTTAGCTGAATATTGAGAAACTCTGGAGTCTTAAGGTGCAGTGCCTGCAGAGGTTTGCAATTCATCATAATCAAGAATTACTAGATACCTTAATTGTGACTACTACTATATCATAATTGCAATGGCACAGTTTTGAGTTGACACAAGTTCATTATGAACTACACATAAATTGACAAAGTATGCTTAATTCTGATTTACTGACATTGGACAGCTCTGTTTCTGGGTCTATTGGCTTGGGGAAGGAAGGTTTGTTTGGGTTTTTTCTTCCAGTAGACATCAAGTGGAAAAATTAAGACCCATTGCAAAAAGATTAAATGCTTCATAAGTCTCTGTATGGCAAACAGTTGAAATCTCTCATTTCTTTTGCTTTTATGAAGGCAAAAAAAATATATCTGAGAAACAAGTTGAACTCACCAATTTGTTCCAACAAAATGTTATCAGAGTCTGACACATTTCAATTACCTGTGTAATCAAATCATAAATGAAAATCACACAGCATTCAAAATACCTCTAATGTTCCAAGTCAAAATATATTCTTTTTAGAGAGAGGTAACTCACATCGTTATGCTTCAAATTGATTACCACAAACTGTACCTATAATTAGATATAACTAATGCAATTTAAGGAAGAGAAAACTAATATTTGAAGCTAAACACTGAAAGTAATCTTGTTGCCTTCCAGTCAGTTACCAAGCAGAAAATGTACTGTCTCACTAATTTATTATTATTAGAAACAGCAGACTTTTAATCTGTTCTAAGGACATAACTATGTATTTAAGGTAGTATTTCCCAGCTGTATTTCAAAACAACAATCTTGATGGATTTTTTCTGAAATAAAAAGCATGGAACTCCTCCACTATTACTATAAATGAATGAACCAGAAAAGGTAGTGTAGGAGCCAGCTGAAGAATGCTGCAGCATAATAACCAATATTATCTTACTTTTAGCTGTTTAAATGCTTAATTCATAATGAAAATCTAAAAATAAAATAAAATTAAAAAAATAATAATAAATAAAAAAGTTAAAATCTTCCTGAAGGTTCAGGTGACAGGTGCTATAGAACCAAAGCAACATTTGGCACCATTTCAGCTAATAACTCATTCTCAGGAAGCCCAAATAATTTCTGCACCATGCAGATGACAGGACACAAAAAGGGTCAGGCAATATTCCATGATAATTCCCTCCACCAAGCCTTTGGGTTTCTTCTCTAGCATTCTCAGATGATCATTTATACAATTAGGCCTTTACCCCCACACAGCTTTTCCTTTCACAGCAGGCAGTATGTGTTCCACTCCCTTCATGGTGACCTCAAGTTATGGTCTTATTCACTATAAGAATTGACAAGAGTACCACATGTTGACTGTTGAGACTCATACCACAGACTCCCTTGATCCAAATAGCTCCTAGGTGAGCACATGCCTTCCAGTCTCCCTGTCTGAAATAAAAGGCACAGATATTTCCCTGATCAAGCAGGATGATGGGCAGAGGTTCCTCACCATTAAGACAACAGTGGCAGCATCATGGCCCTTTCCAATACTAAGTGTGAAGGTTTCCTCCTCCTCTTAGCCACCTTGCAAACCCTACAGAATTCTCTCTGTGCATACTTGCCCTTTCTCAGCCATACCGGGAATAACAGCTGAACAAGGAATCTCTGTTCTCTGAGCAGCAGCTGCTGTTGTTACCCCCTGCTGCCTCCCAAGGGCTGCTGTCTGGTGACAAAACACAGCACCTAACCCAAGGAGTCGAGGCAAACAGAGCTATCTTAAACTGCAGTTCTCTGAAGCAGCAGTACATGACATTATTTCAGCACAACCTCAAGAAGTGTTATGATTCACATACCCAGCACTGCTCAAGCCTATGCCCCAACACACGATTTAGTTTCGAGCCTTACTGATGCTTTGTACACATTAGCAACATGTTTTTTATCTCGCTTACTGCTAGATGATAAGAACATTATGCCCCTTCCCACAGACTAGGAATCATCATCATCTCTGTCTGGTTGCCCAGAGACGGAGAAAAGTGACATAAATATTTTGTACCACTTGTTACCACGACAAAAACCAGCCTAACAGGGAGGCAGAAGTAGGTTGGTCCTGTACTTCAGACCTGTCCTTGGAAACCTTCAGAAGGATCAGAACTTGGTCAGACTAGATTCAGAAGACTCAAAAAACAACATTACCCTGTTATCATTGCACAACTAAAGAGTTTTATCATGCTGGCACCATAAGAAGTATGTTCTCTAGAGCTAAGCTTCTCTAGCTCAGGAACATGGGAAGCCTCCACTACAATCTTCCAGACAATTTGCTGTTATGCTCACTGCTGGCTATGCTCACTGGTGGGCCTGAGGTACTGTGGTTTCCAAGGTGATTTGTGGGCTGAAGGCCTCTCATGTACAAGTAGGCATACCAGTCATTTAAACTTACCTTATTTATCTCTATTTCCAAGGCCTGAAATACAAGCCCACTACGCAACAGCACTTCATATTGAGCATGACTCACCCACCTATAAGGATATGGTCCAAGATTACTTACTTCTACAAAGGCCACTGAAAAGCATCTTCTGGCAAGTAACTCTCCAGTATGACTAACTGAAACTCTTGACATCATACTTGATGCCTAGTTTCATCACTGCTTATAATAGCAGCAGCACTCTGAGTAGTATCTTCACATTCTTCATTTAATGATCAGTATCACACGCAGAACCCCCTTCCCACACAGTGAGAAGTGGAAGAGGAAATCTTGTTATGAAGATGACTGTCATATGAACAGTACTGAACTCCTGTAAAGACACAGAGCTCACTTTAAAAAGCAGTTCTACATCACCAAGAGAAAAAGCTATGCTTTTTTCCACACAGATGCCCACATTCTGTAAAATTTAACAGGAAAGAATGCTATTGAGTTGACTTTTAAGTTCTTCCTTAATGTCAAATGCCCAAAAAAAGACTATTTTAAAGAAGCGATCTGGATTTGACAGCAGGACAAACCATTCCTTTACAGTCCTATTGCACCTGTGTGCTCTGATCGAGCATTCAGGAGAAGGTGTTTTCTGAAGGTGCTTAAAGTTCCACTTTGCAAGAGCAAAAACCTGACTATTCAAAAAGGAAAACAACTGTGGTGGCAGCAGCAACTCTGCAACCTTTACTGTGAGCGGGGCTTCAGCCATTTTCCTCAACTGACTCAAAATTCCACAGTGCCATCAGAAGCTCTGAGTAAATACTACTGTCTGCTGTCAGGCCCAAAACTAAAACCTACCAATTCAGGGAATCACAGAATCACACAGTTTGGAGAAGATGTCCAAGATCATTGAGTCAAACCTTTGACTGATCACCGCCTTATCAGCTAGACCATGGCACTAGGTGCCACATGCAGTTGTTGTTTGAACACCTGCAGGGATGGTGACTCTACCACCTCCCTGGTAGTCCATTCCAATGCTTGGCAACCTTTCCATGAAGAAATTCTTCCTGAATTTAAGTGTGAGTCTGTGTTATGCAGAGCTTTAAGACTAGAAAATCTGACAAACAAGAGCGTGTGCATTTGTGTTCACATGTGCATTCAAGCACACATTTGAAAAACACAGGTGAGATGTACAGATTCACCCTCAGTGCTGTATCTTCAGCATTAGCATTGGGCAAAGTGCATGTGAGTGTCACACATGTGAAAATCAATTAGAAAGATCAAAAAGATATCTTTAGCCCTCAACTGCTTCGAGGCATCTAAAGGTTGCACATTTAGTATAAGTTCTTGTTTCTGCAAATATAATAAGAATTTTCAAAAGAGGAGGATACAAGAATATCTGTAAAACATCTGACTAAGAATGAGCATGCACAAGGACCATTGAGCATCTCAAAACAACAGGCAATTCCACTGATTCTCTGTGTCCTGTGGCAGGAAGTCACACTCATTGCTGTCAGGTCTAAGCAGCTACTGAGGAAGTACACAGCATCTGTCAAAAGTTTTTCTGCTGAACTGGATTCAATCCCATGGGTAGGAAGGTAAGAAATAAAAAAACATGTAGGTACAAACACAGACTATTAAAAGAACCCAGAAAATCTATTTGTCTTCTACCAGAGAAGCAACAAAACGCAAAAGCAGCACTATGTATGTACATATATCATTGAAGAGATGATCCCAGAGATATGCAGAAGAGTTCATACCAAGAAAAAACTTCTCCTTCTTAGCATCTGAACCCACTGTGAAAAGATGCTTGCTTACATTGGTGAACATTTAGAAACCAAGGTCTTTCAAAAATTTTTTGCCCCAGTTTAACTTCCATGTTTTTGGTGAGTGGTGTGTCCTCCCAATATCTCTTCTGTTTTACCACCAGAATAATTAGGTCTCACACACTGATATGAGGAATATAATCAGAACACTGTGCAATAGAAAATATATAATTTTCTTATTATATAAAGGGGTTGCAGAGGAAGAGCTATGGAAGTGTCCTCTGGAGGGAAAAAAAAATAAACCAGCATCAAAGATGGAAAAAGTACAGAGGATTGTTATTGCTTCAGTATTTCATTCTGTGATGTTTATCATTGAAATTCTCAGGAACTGCAACTTGTCAAACTTTAATACACTTTGTCAATCGTGTGAATGGATCGACCTCAATATAACTGAAGGTCACCACCCAAAAAAACCCACCCAAAACCGGAGATTTCAATTAGGGATTATATGCAAGAAGAAAAGGCAGATGTAGAGAAATTAGCATTATGCTTTTATAGTTCCCATGTTGATACTCAACAGCTGATGTTGAGTTTTAGTGGACACATCATTGGTTTGTTAATAGCAGCAGTCATAAAAGCCCTAATGAAGCCCCCTGAGCACTCTGACCACACCAAACTAAAATCTTGTATTCTTGTTTCAGCACCTTAAAAAAATCACATTTTTCCTCTGTGCTCTGCTTTTTAATTATTATTTTGCTGTGGGAATTGGTTTCTTATTCTGTTTGCTTCTTCCTGTCACTACCTTTCACTTCCAGTATTCTGACATCTTGAACTGTCAAGAGTCAATGTGTAAAAGCTCTCAAACTTGATTGCCAAAATACTGAAACAATTTTCTTGTGTTTATCTTCTTTGCTCTCGGAGTGTTTGCAATAAGCCTGCTTCCAGATTCAATGTTTGTGTTTAAGAGGCTGTAGTATTAGCTAGAAAGGCTCAGAGTGCAGTCCCAGTGATATTACAAACTATGAAGCAAGCACAAAAGAAATACAAAGCTTTTTATAGCCAAGTTTTCACCATGTAACTTAGGAACAAACATATTTTTTTTTCTCACTCTCTGAGACAGTTCATTGAAAAAGCATCAAAAATTGCATACTTTTTTTGTGATGGATTTTGTGCTCATGAGAAGAGACAGATAATGCTGGTAGTTGCTTTTTAGTCTCTGGGATATTAGTCTGCCCAAGAAGCCATTCCAATTCCCAGTTCCCCAGTCAGGTTTATAAACTGGGCAATGGCAAGACATGTTAAATGGAAACAATCTCAACACGAGACAGACTAGCTCACCGTCACGATAGCTGGGTGACTTTCACACACTGTATGATTTATGTTAATTGCAGCAGAGCTTCAGTGGTATCATGCCCTAAACAGCAGCATGGGGTTGCAAAACGCACTTAAGATGTTCCTGCCTCCTGAAGAAATCTAATAATTGAATCAGGTAACTCTTATATGTTAGTGTGGAGGAAGAATAGTGTTTGCACGGACCTTCTCTCCTGGCTCATCAAATCCAGCCTTCTACCACTATAAATACAGAGGTATTAAGTGATTTAGTTCCATTGAAAAGTGGAAAATTGTCCCAAGTGCATGCACACATACTAACTGGGGATCTGTTCCAGAAGCTCACTCCTCTGCCTCTGCTATACCGAAATTTCCATCAGTTTCCAGTCCAAGCTAAATTTGTTGGCAGTAGTGGCCTTTTCCCCTGCTACCAGGTGCTATCATAGGACTCAAGTAGTTAATTTCTTTCCCTAGCATTTAACTCCATCCATTTAGACCTATTTTATCACCATATCACAGTATTGTTGGTTAGAAAGTCATCCCTTTCTACTTCCCTATAATGAGATTGACTTTCTTTCCAGCCTCTGCCATTATTCTGGAATGCACCTTCCTTGATCAAGAAACCAGAATAGTGCAGGTGCACACACTCCCCACACCACCCCTTGCTCTCACAGTTCTTCTAGTAATCATATCATTTATTGAAGGACAAAATTGTACACTGTGGAAAAAAAACAAGTCTTCAACTGTGGAACAGACTGTACAATTCCTAATGATCGCTGATAATCTTTTTCCCCATCAACCCCTCCAATACATGCTTTTATTAGGGTAAAGTACCTCAGGCTTATCATTTTGGGACAAAATGTGATTTTGATGACTTGGGTAAGGCTTTTGGATTCAAAGAGAGGAAAGGGCTGGGAGTGACTTCCTGAAAGAGAACAAAATTTCCTGTAGAAGCATTTTGAAAAGTCTCCTCTGAAATCACCTGCATGTGGAAGCTTCCAGTGAATCTTGTTCTAGAGCTGTCCCTGCACAAACAGGGCAGTGTACACATGGGCTCAGATTCACTCAAGATTACAACTGTAGTGCCTTTTCTTTGCATAGCAAAACTGAAGTCAAGTAATGAGTAAGCACATTCAGGTTGGGTTAGAACCAGAAAGATAAATCAGAGCATGAATAAGTGCAAGTTACCTGACCTGTGTAATTTATGATCTCTTTCTTAGAAAAGTACTAATATCTGCAATTGACTTCTCAGGAACCTAGGCCCCCAGCACAGGACACAAATGTTAGCTGCTCCAACCCATACCTGAGAAAACCACGTAAGAAGGTCTTTTTTTTTTTTTTTCCACCTATCAAAATTGGAGAGGAAATGTGAAATGCTCTTTCTTCTCCCTAAGAGCACTTTAACACTCAAATGCAGGAATACTCATTTATCCATTGACACCACAGAAAAATTCTGAGCTGATGTCTCACAGAGACTAGAAACTGCATCCTACTTATACTGTACAGACACGCGTTCATGAGCCCTGCACTTTGTCTTTCAAGTAAGTACTCCATTTATCCAGAACTATGGAGTGTGCAGCTTCACACATCTATCAGCCAGTCTACAGTCTGAAGTGTAATGCTGTGTTTTCTGAGATAGGATCATTTTGATGAACACAGCACGAGTGACTAGTGGGATCGCCTAGGTGTCCAAACAGGATGTATAACACTCCAACTCACATCTCATCCAACTCATACCTCATCCATAAGGGGAATCACAGAGCTGGAAGGGAACCCAGCAATTCACTGCTCCCACCTCCTACATGGCAAACAGTACAAGTGCTTGATATGATAAAGACTTTATGCCTTTTTTCAGTACTGTCTGCTGTGTCTAATGCACCATTTTAGAAAAGAAGGGACTGTTCCTGCCATAAGGGTGACTGAGAATGCTCTGCAGAGAGAGGGTGATGAGTGACCAAAAGATCAAATGGAGAGAAAGCTTGACTGTGGTATGCAGTACAATTGAATTCAAGTCCTGGAAATGATGAAAGGCAAAATAATTTTATAAGAGATACAGAGGGGACTGTTTGGATTGTGTGCACCCTGGAGCAACTGAAATCTGCTAAATTAAAGCAGGATGGAAAGAAACTCACTGAATGGTGTGGGAGTTTGCTTTACTAGAAGGACAGAGCAGCACACTGAGATAAGATAAACTGCTAAAGGAATGCTTAGATCTGCTAAGTGAACACCCTTTAAATTGGAATACTAAAACAAAGTCATAGTGACCAGAAGTCTTACTTATACCACCCTTGCTAAAAAAACAGTCAAGCAGAGAAGTGCAGGATCTGATCAACCCAGAGATGTGATAAAATAAAGTAGGCTCTGTCCCTGTTTTTTTGTAGGGTACTCAGCTCTTCTACCAGCGTTCCACTACTTTGTAGGCAACATAGTTTCAGAGTTTAAGGCTAAGTTTTTCCTAATATCAAGCTAAGATTTCTATTGTTTTCAATTATATTAATTACTTCTTAGCTTAATCTCAAAGACAGATTCTTTGTATGTTGTCCATTGCCCTTCTCTTGTGAGTACTTTATACACTGGAAGAGATCTCTTTTTTAGAGTGAACAAGTAGTTTATTTTTTCAAAGGTAACATTCAGTAACATTTACAGCTTATAACTCTTGGTAAAAATGGTAAGAAGTGACCATATGACTCTAAAGATGAATGTACACCTTCCTGCAGTGCCCTCAGGAGTGTCTAAACCAGTAATCCAACCAGGTTCACACTTTTGTCAAATAGAGTAGAATAACTACAACTACCTCTCCCACCTAATAGAATTCAGTCCTATAAACACATCCCAGACTATTAGCAACTGCATTTCCTGCAGTGGCATCACCTTGTTGCCAAATACACCAAAGAGATTGTTCTCACTCTGTATCCCAAACAGTTTTGAAGCTGCCTGAGATTTCAGGGGATCACATGAGTCTGAACAGAAACCAAATGGCTAAATGCCTTTAGGTTCATTCCCTCTCTGTGGCCTCAGGTAATTGTTTTGCACCACTCACTAGTTTTCAAAGGCAAAAAAAAAAAAAAAAACAAACAAGGGCAGAGAGAACTAGAAAAATTCATGGCAAAAACTGATGGTGTGGTTGGAGGCAACTTTCAGCAAGGAGTCCTGTAATAATTACTGCAGTGTCACTCATAGCTGACCACTTCTTACTACTTGTCAGCTCCAGTCTCAGTCAGACAGGATCCAGAGCTACCAGACCAGTTCACTTGACCATTTCTTACATCTACCATATTTCTACAGAGTGCATGTAAGCAGATGTCAGGAAGTGTGTTCCCTAATAAGTAAATTGGTTCTCTAAACCCAGTTCACTTACCTTTCTGAGATGAAAATAGGCCTCACAACCGCTATGTTTACAAATTAGTGAGCTGCCTGCACCTTCAGTCCCTTCTCCCATCTTGCAGTGATTCTCTGTGGGCTCAATTTAGAAAGCAGTGGAGGTAGCTGTGTGAAACAGCCAGCAGTCAAGCTAGAGACAGGCTAGTTCCATTTATTCTGCTGTGAACAGGTAAATTGGCTGGGAAAGTGTCTAAAGTTGAAAAACTATTCACAACAGTTTGTCCTTATTTTGAAGAATGCATTACTCATTTGATCTAGGTTTTTAAAACCAATAAGATTTTTAAAAATATTAGCAATACACACATTATTTAGACACAAAACATATAATCCAAGTATTTGAGTAAAACATTACCAGCTCTCAGTGACAAACTAGATTTAGTAATCTGGAAGTCTCTGCCTTGTCACCCTTTAGAGCTAGGTGAAATGCTGGAAAACAGCCCTACCCCAATTCCAGTCCAACCTTGCATTACCCCACTCAAAATTTAGCAACTGGAGCCTTCTCAGAGCAGAGACCACAGTACTCTGTTTCACTGCAGTTCAAAAGGCAAGATGTTCTGGAAGCAGGGGCTGTTACAAAGAGATGACCTTTTTCCAGTCATAACCTTTAAAGGTTCCCCACCTTAACAGCAGAAACACTACAGAAAGCTCAAATCCAAGTCTACAGCAAACCTTGGCCAGGATTCTGAGAGGCTGAGCATCATCCCCTGCCCAAACTCACTCTTATTTGCTATACCAGGGAAGATATATACTCCCACTTGACCGCCACAGACAATAGCTTTTTGAGCATCTATCCTTGTGACACTCCTGCGAAAAAACTGAGAACTACCAGCCCTTGTTTATATGGGAGTAATGAGAGAGGAAAAAACTCAAACAACAAAGGACTTGTCCATACGGTAAGACCATGCAGGTCTTATCATATGGAAACTTAATAGCATGACCAATACCTTTAAAAGCCTTTGTGGAAAGGCAGGTGACATAAAAAGCAAATGTTTTCATATGCTGTATCTTTTCTGCAAGATAATTAACACTATACTTCATTTGGCTAGTCATGCATCACTCACTGGCAATTTCCCACACAAAGTTCAATCAATGCACCTGCAAGCCATAAGAAATCTGTGGCAAAGCAAGGACAAATGCCAATATCCCAAAGAAAGGTCATAACTACTATGTCATCTTTCAGTGCAGCTCAAGTGTACGCCAACAGTATGAGGAAGGTTTGCAGTCTGGAAGTCTATCTGTAAATCAATTCCAAGAGCAATGTTGCCTCTTGACCAGGATATTCTCTGTGCTGCTCCGAGTAGGTGAATATAGCTCAAGTGACAGCAGTTTCGTATCCCAAAGCCTCTTATTTCCACTGCAAATAAAATTCACAGATAAAAGGCTTGTAGTTTAAGCTTGATTTACGAGGCTTGATTTATACTGATGAAACTAGAAAAATCAGGCTGCAGGTGTTGTGCAAACTCCTCAAAAGGGAAAGGTAAATCAAGGATTAAATTTGAAGAGCTAGCTGTAGAGCAGATTTGGACACATTTCCCCTCTTGAACTGAAAAATGTTCATGTCAAAAGTTAAGCAGTGCATCATTAAAATCAGAATTTCAATCTGGCCTCCTAACCACCACTGATATAATAAAAAAAGGCAAGAAACACTATAATGAACTTTGACTCCTCCTTATTATAATGCAGAACATTTAAAGGCTTAATTGTCTCACATGAGATGAGCCAATGATGATTAAGTTCAATGCATGGGCTCCAAAGTCTATAACTTGCCAGTGACTAGCACTGCTCGCAAGGCTTGAAGAACTGGATCTGAAGGACCAGACACAAGAGTCCTTCATGGGTCTGTTTCTGTTACTAATCCATTTATGTGCTCATGCTTTATGTCAGGCAGTGCCTAAACATGAGACAGACTGCCAGCAGATCCATCTCCATATGGAACAGATCTCATTTCCACTGTGGGATCTAAAAGGAGGCAAGTTAGTATTTTAAATGATGACTCAGATCAGCAGACATGGGAACAGGAGTCTTTTACAGTTCATTTTACAGCCTTTACACCACTGAATAGCATCTAGCTAAAAATGATTTTTTTTTAGATCACTTCAGCCCTGGTTTGGTTTCACCTAAATTAAGACTGAATGGAAAGTATTTCAGATATAGAAATTCACTGCCCAATGCCATTGCCAAGCAGAAGAGAAACTTATCCAGCAAAAGGATAATTATTATCACAAGAAATCCTGCAGAAGATTTCCCAAGGCATGACCACAGGGTAATAAGGTTATAATCACCAACAGTGATAATTACAGCTAACACAGAACTCCAAAATAAAAGCATGCCTTCATCTATCCAGCACCATCAGTCGCAGGTCATTATTGCTGACAGGACATGATTAAATGGAAGAGTTAAGACATTTCAACACTGCTTCATCATAACATGCTTGAATTATTTAGTTCAGAACAGTTGCAGAATGTCTATCATTACTTTTACCATAAGTCTTCTTATTTTTACCAAAAGCCTTCCCAAACAGAAGGGATTTGATTGTTGCTTATTAATACATGAAACAGTTTCCCAGGTAGGAGTGTAGGACGCAGTGGGTTGAATCTGTATCCAAGGTATTTCAGCCCATGCTCTCTTATTAGCATGGGCCAATTCTTAGAAAGCATTAGCATACTTTCTTCAAGCTCTTAGTTCCCATAAGTGTGATAACAGAAAGAACCAGCATTTTCTAGTTCTTAGAGAAGGGATGCTGTGGTATGTGCAGGTGAGAGACACCGGGGAGGAGGGGAACATCCTACCAGTGGGAATGCAATCTTGAACATCAGCAAGTCCTCAAGCAGAGTCATTTATAACCCATCATTCCCGATCACTGATTGCCCCTAAGTTACATGGCATACAGCACTCTTGATAACAAATTATCCCCTTCATTTCCTTGCCTGAAGAGAGATGTCTCTAAGTAGTGTACACTACATTTACTCTAGAAAATACATTTGGTCCCTTAAAAATGAAGCCTCCTTGCCCAAGTTTTGACAAGCTCTGAAAAAATTCTGGCATTCATCTAGCTCAGCTTAAAAAGCAAACAATAAAAAGCACACACTGCAATAACAAAACATTAAAATTTTATGGTGAAAAACTTACATGGCCATTGAAAATATATTGTTAGATTCTAATGGCTCTGTGCCTGATGGAGTAGTATGAATTCCCAAAGGGTTCATGCATATCATGTGGAAAAAAAAAAGAAGAGATGAGAGTGAAAAAAAAACAACACCCAAGCCTGTCATTCCCACACTTGATAATAGAATGTCCAGCATTTGGTCTTAAGAACTGGACAAGGGCATAAGAAACACATGCCTTTCTTTCCATTTCTACTGCCTTGGAAATCCTTCTTTTGTTCCTCAGAACAGGTCATCCTCTGGGTGATGCAAGAGACTGCCACTGTACATTGGGAAATAAAAATTTTAGTCCTACTGCAGGCTGGACTGGAGGACATCCCCCGCCAGTGGGGGTGTCCAACTTTAAGACTCCCTTTAAGACAGGCAGTGGGGGCAAAGGGTCTACCAGCTCTTTGTTTCCAAATCAACAAGTCCAAAGTATTAAATGGACAAGTACAATCTGTCTGCTTACACTCAGAGAATCCAGAGAGCCCAGAAGTAGTGTATCAACTTCTAGCAACTATTATGCTGGCTCATAACCCTAATGGAGGGAGAGAGGTATATGTTGAATACCTTTTTACTGCAGAATAAAAAAGAATGGTATCAAGGAAAGCAAAAGGAGAAGCAGAGGTTTTGGGGTCCAAAAGGCCTCCCAAACCTTGGGCCTGAATCAGTGTGCTCTTTGTAGGCAGTAAGGGTCAGTTAGAGGATATTAACATCATGATGCTGGAGAATTCTGATGAGTGAAGGAGACCAGGGGAAAATATCAGCTCACACCCAGAAGACCCTCTACTTCCACTAAAGCCAGGGAACAATGATATCATTTTTTCAATAAACAGCAGAGCCACACGTTCAGTAATAACTTGCTGTAAGGGCCTGCTAATTAAAGTCAAAATACTGATTATTGGGACAATGGGAAAAAGAACTTTTCAGCCATTCTGACAACCTATGGAATGTAAAATTGGAGATATTAAACTGACTTGTGAATATATATGTCCCCTTCCAAGTGCAACATGCAAATTAAATGCTCAAAAAGCTTCTTTGAAAACCTCTCTACTAGCTATACAGCCCACAGGAAACAGCACATGGAAGGCACATATCTGTTTACTAATGGACCAGACCTTGGGAGAACCTGAGAATGACATCCCAGATCCAGTATTGAACATGGTAATCCCTCTGGTATGGGCTTCAGAGAAACCAGGCAAAGCAAAGAATGTGAACTCTACTTAAAGTAGAACTCAAGCCAGGAGCACAACAAGTGAGGGTAAATCAATACCCTATTAGACTGGAAGCATGTAAAGGATTGGAGCCCTTGATAAATACTGTCATGCAGTATGGACTGCTTAGAGAATACCAGTCTGAATTTAATACTCCTATTTTACCTTGTTCTTGTGAATACAGACTGGTACAGAATTAAAGAGCAATAAACCAAATAATCATGAATATATATATATATATATATTTATATATATATATATGTGCACACCACACCAATTTCTTACACCTTGACAGCCCCAGTTCCAGAAACAAATGCTTATTTTATTTGTGTTTTTATTTAAAAATGCCTTTTATTTTTTATTTTCTTTTTAATCCCAGTATTCCAAGACGAGCAATTTTTTTCCTCTCAAATCAGAGAATCCCCCAATGGGAAGAGATGTGCAGCTGTGCTCAACTGTGCTCCCTCACGGATTCAAAAACAGCTCTACTCTCTCTGGTAATATATTGGCAAAAACATATTCCCACTGGATAATTGCAAGGTAACAATAACAATGTAATTCTGCTGGAATATGCTGATGAGCAAAGATCAACTGGCAGAAACACCAAAATGGTTTAAAAAAAAAAAAAAAGAAGAAGAATTGTGCATAACTCCAAATCAACACATTCTCAGAACTGTTCAAATGAGTAGTCCTTCTCAAGAAGTTACATGAAGAAACTCACATGGGAGCAGATGCCAAGGTAAGCAGTGTTAAGAGATGTGATATAGGACCAAAAATGCAATTAAATGCAGATGCAATAGTAAAAAGATGCCCAACATGTTATGTAAATAATCCTTAAATACAAAGAAATACCTGCAGGTGATGTGAAAGGAGGCCTAACTCCCAGACAACACTAAAAGATAGATTTACTCGAGTTGGCATTTATGTAAGCAATATAAATATCTACTTGTTATAGAGGATATCTTTTCAGGATGGCCAGAAGCCTTCCCTTGACATAACAACTAGGCTAGGGAAGTCTTCAAAGTATTGTTAAAGGAAATAATCCTTAGGTTTGGAATCCCTGAGGGATTGTACTCTGACACTGGGCCCTATTTTGTTTCAGAAGTAATCCAAAAAGCATCAGAGTTTCTCCAGCTTAAATGGGATTTACATACCCTCAAGACACCAAGAGTACCAAAAAGGTAGAAAGCATGATTAAAAACAAACACAAAAACAACAACAGATTTTTCAAAGTTGTGCCCAGAAACTCAGCTCAAGTTGGTAGACATTTTACCTATTGCCTTGATGAGAGTTAGAATCACTCCACGAGTTGGGGAAAGAATGGGTCCTTTTGAAATATTGTAGGGGAAGCCACATCCAGCTAAAAGGGTGGGTATTGCAGCAATCGAATGTATGTTGAAGGGGAAGGAATGACAAAAGATTATCTGCTGTCTCTTTTGCACATTTTATCATCTTTACATAGGTACCTCAGTTAGTAAGCCCCTTTGCCCCTGGACATGCCAGTAGACAACCTTCAACATGGAAACTTTATATTCACACTTGTAGAGATGAGCTACTGAAAGAGAAGTGGAAAGAACCTTATATTGTTCTATTGGCTACATATACAACTATAAAGGGGGAAGGAATCAGTTCCTGGATTCATTATACACTAGCTCCTCCAGAAGAAGCTAAGGTTGAGTGGCCAGCCAAGTCAACAAGGCCCTTAAAGACTATAGTGACACACCATTGCATCACAAAATCAAAAATTATATATTTATTGTGTTCTTTCAATTTATAGAATTAACTATGTGGGGTTTTTTTGAACTCAGGGTGCAACTTCTGAGAAATCTACTGTGGATGTCTCCATAAATCTCAACGGAGAGAATCTGATGTCAGATGAGATTAAAAATGCACAAAGTTCACAGTAACTATGGGTTGGTCTTGAAACCATTACAACAGCATACTAAAGCAAAGAGTGAAGAGTCCCCAGAAACAGAACATTATAAATCCTTATTTCACTGACAATTAATTGTTCAAATATACTCAAGCAGAAACTGTAATAGAGTATATGATTAAATAATAACTTAGTGTTAGCTGATAGGATGAAAATATAACCTCAAGTTACCCTAGATTATTATAATGCTAAAAAATACACATCCAAGAAAATTTGTATATGCAAATGATAGAGTAATGAACTGGATCAAGACCACCACATGCATTAAGTATTTTGTTATATAAGCACGAGTGACCAACCACTTGTTTCTGTATCATTCATTCTTTATTTACTTTTTGTATAAAAGACTATGTTTGTTTCCCAGAAAGTGTGCTGGGATTTGCGTTTGATGTGTGATGCCTGGCACTCTATTCTGCTGAATAGTAATAAAATTACATATCTCAATTCAGTGTGTAGATTGGCTCTTTCACACCTGGTGAAAGAACCCTGCTTTGGGGGACAACAGTATTAACTAGTTACCTGCTGCTTTATTCAGTAGCTCCATCAAACAAACATCACATTTAGACACTAGTTTCGAACCAAAGAAATGCACTGAGGAAAACACTAGTGGCCAGATCAAATTGGCCATATTAAGATGGGAGGTCAGAAATAGAAAAATTTATTTTTCAGAAAGCATTATGTGATTTTCTCATTCAACAGGAGCCAGGCACCTGGCAACCAGGCAACCTGGAACACTGCATGGTTGTTCCTATTTCCAGAAAAATTTTAAGGATACACATTTCCTGAGTTGGAGCCTACATTTCTGGGTACCCTACCAGCAACAACTGTTGCAAGAGCTCAGCACATGAAGGACTGGAAGAGAAAGACATTAGATTTAGCCCTAGTTCTCCTGTGGTCACTTAACAGTTAAAAATACAAACCAAATACCAAGTTTTTGTTAAGGCTTGTTCAGGTTTGTTTTGCTTCTGAAAAAAAAAAATCTGCTAAAATCAAGAAATTACCCCGGATTCTGTTTTTATAGTGAGCTGTTACATATGCTAAATAGTTACCACCAAGCTTTTGCTTTTCCTGGAAAAGTACAGATGCATTCTCATATAATTTCCAAATGGCTTGTAATTCTTGAATTCCTTTCCTCCCACCTATTTCAGAGTTTATTATGTTGTAGGCTTTATGCCAAGGTCATCAGTTTGCACACAATGTAGATGTTAGGATATTTTATTGGAGTTTATGAATGGAAATGTCTCTTGACTATTGATTTGCAAGCTCTCAAAAAATCTACATTTTCTAGCACAGCTGAAAAACTAAGGCAATATGGTTGACACATAAACACTTTATGGTGTCAGTTTCACACAACTATTATTATTGAGAACTGTGCAAAAGTAGCATTCAATCTAGACGTCATTCAGTACAAATCATCTTGTCTCTACATCTTTCTTGTGTTTGACATAACCTGAAACCGTTTATTTACTTGCTTGCAGAAAGGGTAACAAAGCCATGAAACACTCCAACAATTACTGTGCCTGACCTCTGGAAAACAGCTCTCCTAAATTCAAATCAATTTGAATGAGGACAGCTTATAGAAAAACATCCAGTAGGGATTAAAAATTGCCCAGGATCAGAGACTCAACAAAAGTCTTTGGTAAGTCGTGATGTGTTCCATTACCCTGTAGTAGGGTTCTCATTCTGTTTCTCTATTTGAATGTCCTCACACAATCCTATCAACAGCACCAGTGCTTGGCTTTTCCATTCCAGTTTGCCAAGAGTCACACAGCTTAAGATATGGCTGTGCTGACCATACTTCAGCAAAGCACTGAACAGCCAGACTTGGGATACATGGAGTCCCTGCTACATTGACCAATGAAGACAAGGACTCTTCTCAGGACTCCTATGAAAAACATGAAAGTCATCTTTTAGCTAGAACCATATCCACAATCAAGCAGGGGAGACCTGCCATTCCCTCTTATCATCAGGTTACATGGGCATTTGAAGAGCTTCAGAAGCACTGGTTCTTGGTCAGCTGGACAAGGGAATTATCCATTATCTGAAACATACTGATTTATTGAACTTAGGAAGAGCCTCTTGATTTTCACATATCAAACAACAGCTTTGAGCACATTTACTTCTATTTCCCAGAGATCTCCAACAGAGGAACTATACTTCACACACAAGCACAGGAACATGCAGCAGCTGTTGCTTAAGGGCTACTAATTATTATGAATGATGGTCTTGCAATCACACAACTCCAAAAGACCAGTAGTTATAATGTCTATTTAGCCAAACAAACCTTGAGATCTATTTCATGTAGGTGGAGGAGTGTTCCTCACAGGGATGTTTGAAATGAGGTTATGAGTTAAATGTACTATGTATATGTATTAAATGTACCATGTGAGTCTCAGAGCAATTGAATGTTCAGCTCCTAAACCTGGTGAAGACCAAAGAATGCCAGGACACTCCCAAAAAAATGCATGTTCACCAAGACCCTTAAGTGAATCATACTGCTTCCCAAATGCAGCTGGCCATTCTAGAAGATAAGAGATGGTTATGGACTGCTGATCCAGGAGAATAGCCTCATTTACTACCTTCCTTTTCTGAGGAAACTCCTCTTTCATCTCTCTACGGTCCAGCCCTCTTTTTCCCCTTTCTTTATGTCCTCCTCCTTGAAAAAATTACCCACCCATTCCATAATCTTACTTTCTATGCTAAAAATTTCTGCCTCAAAACTTATTTTCCTCTGTAGAATATGCTACAAAATAGCTAAGCCTAGGGAGAAGGACAGCAAATAAAAGCTCTGGGGAAAAAAATATCTCAGTGAAAGAAGTGTAGACAACAACTTCCATTCTAGTCCAGAAGTCTCATCCTCTACAGAGCTGAAAAAAAAACAAAAAACCAAAACAAACAAACAAAAAATATAACAAAACCAAACAAAAAACAAACAAACAAAAACAAAACCAAACAAAAAACAAACAAACAAAAACACCACACCCAAAACAACAACAACAAAAAAAACCCACACAACAGCAACAAAACTACAATTTGTATTGCATTATGCTATGCATTGGAATGAATGAAAACACAGGTGAATGCAATGCCATCGTTAACAGTAATACCGAGGTAAATGTTTAAAAAGAAATCATCCTGAGAAATCGAGAAAATGCAAGGATCTTTGTGAATAAGTGATCCTCTATGACATCCACAGAAATAAGTAGAACAAATCTCCAGATGTAGCTGCAGGGCACACTGTAGCTGAACAACTTTCCCAAACAGAAAGGGATTCAGTTACCACTCGGATTCAGCTGTGGAACGCCTGTCTGTATCTACAAACCGTCAGAGGCAGCAAATTTCAGTCTCAGACAACATCCTGACATTTTGGTTGATGCCAGCAGTTAAATCACATGCTCTAAACATAGCATGTGAGCCTAAGGCCTGTAAGTCATGAAACTACACAGCACCTACACTGAATCCTTAACACACTGAATGTTCTTATAATTACAGATGGACTACCATTGCTCTGTGGAAGAGGACTGGATTTAAGCACATGCATTAAACATTTTGTTCAACTTCAGCCTTACCTGCTGAGATGTATAAACAGACAGCTTCTGCTCTGTTTAATCCATTTAAAACATGTCTGACACCTTCAATACTGTTAACTCTGATCTTCAGTTACACCACTTAGCTCCGGTGGCTGAGCCAGTGTTCAGGGTCCTACTCATACATAACCATCTCTGCTAAGAAAGAGGAAGCACAGGAAAGACCTGTGGACCTAGGGATTGGAGCTGGGGGGACATCTGGGGTCCTAGAAACCAACCTTTGTCCTATTGCTATGTGCCCACAATTCCACCAGCACTCGGCCCATTACCACACAAAAACCTTCTATAATGGATTTACTTTACATCCTTCTCTTTTCCTAAGTTTTCTTGTTAAGGAATCTCAGTGCCCTTGTAAAACCAGAGCACAATCTGGTTTCTGTCACAGAAGTCACAGTCCAGAGATGGATTTGTTTTCTGTTGTGTCTATGGTACCTCTTAGACCATGGTTTGTATTTCTTTAAATACTTTAATTGGGCTTATAATTAGACTCTGTCTCCCTACCTTTATATACCTTTTCCCAGCTTCCTTTTCAAAGTGCTAGATCCTAACAATATTAACATTCTCCTCTGGAACCTCTTGAGATCTTAGCAGTAATTTCATGCACCAATAATGTTTTACTGAAAATAAACAGACCTAAAACATTGGTAACCTGGGAATAACCAAGAAGTCACATGTGTCCTGATATACAGCCAAGCTGCCTAGTGACCTCTATAATTACGTCACTCATTAACATATCCCTAGCCAGCTGGCTTTCCTCTGGGTGATAGAAAGCATACCTGCCCGGCTAAGCAGACTGAAAAGGTGTGACCGACAAATCAGTGAAACCTAATGGGATAGAACCCAGGTGCCATAAAGGTTTAGGCTCACTGGACTAGTTCTGTAGTAAGGGCAGATGATCAGATTCCAGGTATGCAGCAGGAAACTGGTATTTCTTCTGGCACAACTCTAACATAATACATTTTAAAGGATTCAAGGCACCTCTTGCATTCCTACTAATCTCAGGTTAACTTCTGCCAAATCATTCTGGATGTGAGACTCCACTACGGCCTAATATAAGGCAACTATTCCCCTCAAAAGTACTGATGCTCCCATATCCAAATCTTTCTTTCTCCACGGGCAGCAAAGAAACCTTGGTCATGTGCCAAGGAGTGGGCAAATGTCTAAATAATATGTTTAAAACAAAACCAAAACTAAACACCACACACATATGCATGACAACATGGAACACACCATAACTTTAATCCTCCAAACACTGAGATTTATGCAGAAGAATGAGACAGTCTTCTTTATCAGTACGTACACTAAATCTCTTTGTGCCACAAAACACTTCCAGTAATCTCTTACAACAGAGATGCCCAGTGGTTCTTCTACAGATTATAAAACTTGGCACATGTGCACACACAAAAAAAGGACAATTTGGCTTTTTAGTTTCAAGACCATCTTCCTAATTGCAACTGGAACTTTAAGGAGTCAGAGACCACTGAAACAAGGAAACAGATTACTCCATGGTATATGAAATCTTGGCTACTGGTGGGTTTTTTAAGAACTTTCCAAACAAATGTGCTCCAAAAAAACACACAAACATATCCTTTACCAGATAAGAGGAAAGGAGTACCTGGCCATTGAGATTCATCCTTAAACAATTTTTCTGTGATTTCATGTTATTTCTAGGGGGGGGAGGGGAAACCACCAACCTAGATGTACATTAAATATTTGCCCAAAAATTATTCTTTGCTTTCCTAAAACTCAAACATGGCACATTTCAGTCTTAGGGTTTCACATCCTGGGGATCAACTCTACTATTCTGTAGTCTAATAGAAAAAGAAAAGCTACTCCAAAGTTTGGTTCATTCATGGCCTCCTAAAACATGGAGGTTGAATTAGCCTCCGGCACTGATCTCTGCCCAAAGACTACTGGCAGAGTCTGGTTCACTGGTTTAGACCAAAATCTAACTGTAAGCACAAAGAATCTTTCTGTTGGTCTGACTGAGTCAACAGGCAAATGGAAACAATTTGTAATGTTAAGAGGTAAAGAACAATACAATTTGTCTTAGAGCAATTACCTTATTTATAAAATATTTTAACTCCGTTCTATTTCTTTGGTCTTAAACACAATGAAGTCACTCATCTCCATTTCAGTGAACAGTTACATTTCTGAATTTGCTGATAAACCAAAACAGAGTGAGTTTTTTGTTTTCATCAAGGTTTTCTTTTTCCTTTGTCTTTAACGGCATGTTGAAATCCACAAAAGAACAATCATTTGCTCTCATTATGTTTCAGTCTTCGATTGCAGCATGGCAGAGGAGCAATTTTATTTAAAAGTTACTTTTTTAATGGGAATAAGTCAATCTCATAATTTATTGAATTCACAAACTCCAACGGCAAACACTGTACAAAAGTTAAATCAAGATAGCAAATTACAGTAAGCAATAGAAAACCACAGAAATGCAATTATACAGTTTCAACAGTTGTTCTTGTCAGGGCAATGGAAAGCATGCAGATGAATCTGACATTTACTCTGCATTTTGTTGAATTCAGCCTAAGAACCACTTCAAATAACAGAGTCAGAGACCTCTGGTCCAGTCTTTGGGGTCAAGTTATGACATACAACAAGTGCTTTAGGAAAAGGTGTTAAAATAGCCCTCACATCCTACCCTTCACAGATTCATTCTCATTCTCACTGATAGAATCTGGATTTTCTTTCTCCGTCTAGACTTCTCAGATTAAGTACCACCATCTTGAGTATTAAAGACAAACTTCCAGTCTGTCAGCATTGTGGACTCCAAAAATACAAGAACTCAGCTCTGCTAGAGACTTTGCTGTTATCCCTGAGCAGTGTTTATCTTCTTTTGCCTCTCTTTATCACAGCAACTTAGAGGGCAGCTTCTTTAGGAAAAAACTTCATCTTAGCAGACAGATAGAGGAAGAGACCCTCAATTTTATTTGATCCTCTAGGCACCAGTGTAATTGCAAAACAACAATAATCAGGGGAAATGATCAAATAATTAATGTGAGAAAAAAACCAGAGATGCATCTTATAAAATATTCAAGTAGCTGCAGTTATTAATAACTTCCTAGATTACTGAAACTAAGCCAACAATAAAAATCAAATTTATATTTGCTACCACTTCCTTCTGTTACCATCAGCCTGTAAGACAGAAAACTACAATGGCACATTTAACCTAACTGAGGACACCACCACTGCCAAGTGTTACCTTTGGACAGAAAGCCTTGCAGGGGAATTTTTCCATTGCAATGATTTGCAAAGTCATAATAATATTTCTATGTCCGTATTAAATTTTATAGAGGCTATTTTTTTATTACCAAATATAAATTTGGGGCCTCTATTACCTGCCACACCGTCTTAAAATAGTTCCAAGGTTATGCTGTCACCGCATAACTCTGGAAATTTGTAACCCTAATTCAAGCACTGGAAATGTAACACATAATGTACAGCAAAAGAAACAACGTAGTGCCAAGCACAATTTTCTACTACAATAAACTGGGGAGTGTCTGAGCAGAAAATTCATCTTTCATATTGTATGCATCAGTAGCCCATAAGTGAAGATCATACTTCTATCAAATGCTCGAATGATAATGGCTCTTGTGAAGCCACTTCTGAAGTGTCAAAAGACAACAGCACTGGTTTTCTGAAGTCCTGGAGCTAATTGTTTAGTTATCTGGAAATCAATATAACGGGGAAACCTGTTTTTTCTCCCATTACACTTTGTACTCAGTGTACCCAGCCTTGGCTCCAGGTTCTCTACGCTCTGCTTTATTTCTGAGATCAAAGTAGCATTCCTTGAAGATGCAGCTTTCAGTGAGATACAGAATACTTGGAGAAAGCAGCAATAAAGCTTTAAAATTCCTTAGTTGCCAGATATTAAGAAGATCAGGAAACTTTTTTGTACTTTGCATACCAAGACTGTTAAAAGGCCAGGAACTCCATGCAAAATACTCCACAGACACATTGTCTGGCAAGCAGCTTGTTAAAGCTCAAGTTTTGCCAGAGCATGACAGACCTTGTGCTGAGCATTTCACAGCCCTGCAACTTAAGTTTCCATACAACAGAGGGGAACAAGGACTCAAGACTTCTGTTGTAAAGCAGCCCACCACACACACTGAGGAAAAGCACCATGCATGAAGCATTCTCATCACTGTATCATACAGAAATGTAAGTTCATTTAGTGGAAAGGCAGCAAGACACGCTAAAGAACCTGCTAGCAAGTGCGAGGTTCAGGTAATAACACATAAGCAGAATAGCAACAGACTCTAAATAGACTCCTATAAAGCAAGAGCTTTATTCAATATACTGATCTATGAATGCTACCCATTTTGCACTGTGAAGCAGCATGATCTGCATCATGCTAAGAGCTGCCTCTGCTTACAAACGTGAAAGAGATGGTCTATTGATGTATATCCCTCAAAGATAGAAAAACTAAAAAAAAAAATCCAAAAAACCCCACGTGAAAACCTCTGATAACTTGCTATTTTACAGAAATTACTGAACCAAAATTGTTAGCTGCACACTGGGGATGGCTCCACTGTTCTTAGCAGCCTAGGTTTCATGGCTTTCCATAAAACATGCTCAACATGGACCTCAGAACAGTGTTTCTGCCTCCGTCCCAAGCCAGTGGAAGTGCTATTGTTTTTCATTATCATGCAGGAACTGTAACTGCAGGAATAGGAGGGCTAAACTCTGACCACCCATGAAAATACAGGAAAGTCTCAATAAACAGAACGCAGGAAATGAAGAACAGGAAAAAGCTCTGCTCAAGGAGACAGCTGAGCAGAACCTAGTCATGGTAATAGGAGAATCTTCAGTCTTAAGTCAGAAAGGGCACTCTTTCGTGAGTTACACAGGTCAAGGCTCAGAGCTATTACCACTCTTTCATATAGTGTTTAAACACCTAACAGAGGGTAGCTAACATGGGAAAAAAAACAAACAACAAAACCACCACACAATGAACCCTGGACAGAGACTTCTTAGCAAGTCTTATATTAGTTGTACTGAAAAATAGTAACACAGATGTGGTCCCCATATTTGGCTGCGGTCTTAAAATTTACTTTAATGTGTTGGCTATAAATATCCACCCAAGAAATATCACGCAGTGGTACTACTCTTTCCCCCCGAGCTGCATTTCAGAGCTACAGCTGGCAGGAAGTTAAGTCCATAGTGCATGTAACTAACACACATCCACAGGAATGGAAGGGACTTCAAGAGGTTACAGGGCAAACACCCACCTCAAGGCCAGCTCAGTTTTGCCTGTGTCATTCCTGATCAGTGTTTACCTGACCAGCAATTACAGATGAGCCACAGAGACTTCAGGTCCTGCGCAGAAAGTCTAATCCTCTGTCTTTTCTATTGGAATGCTTTTTCTTCACTTTTTCTTCCAGAAATGTAAGCCTACAAATTCCCATGTTATCAGCTACAAATATGGAGTATAGTGGGTGGAATTCCTCCCCTCTTTAAAAGGAGGATTATTTCAAATATGTTGATATTTTGATAATCACCACTACCCTTAAAATGGAGAAATGTACCTAGCAATGATAATATATCTCCCCAGAATCCCAGTGTAAAATTAAGCAGGCACTGAAATAATAATTTTAGGGGAAAGTCAACTCTATTTACAACTACAATATATTCACTATGGTTAACAAAGAAATTTGCACATCAGGGTTTTGCCTCTTATGATTAGTGCCACTTTTATTTTCTGGCCAGCATAAGATCAGTTATAAAATGTATTTCCATAAGACAAAGATAAATTTATACCAGGAATAAAACAGATACAAACATAATGTAACCAGAAGCTGTTGTTCTGTTTTAGCAATAAATGCCCTCAAAAGATAAAACATCTTTAGCTATTTGAACAGATCTTTAAATCTCAAAAACAAGGAGGACTAGTCAACTTCTTCATTTGAAGGAATAAAAAACCCTGAAAAAACCTGTAGGGAAGCAGATGATAAATAATCCCCCTGCTTGCTTTGCCTTCACTGCATGTCTTCCACCCAGGGTTTCAACCACAGCTCCAGGGCTCTCTGCAAATTCTACATGAGCCCTGGGGTCCCTACAATGTGTCCACCTGTCACAGCAGAGGCCAAATTGTATATTCCCTCCCTGCGCTCTGCAGACCCTGTTGGTGACCTTCCCTCTTCCCAGCAGCCTGAAGGCTTCCAGCCTTCTCTCAAAGGAAGATGAGTGTCAACTCTTTTTAAGGGACTAATTCATGCATGCAAGAAACAGTACATTTCTGTATACATTTGTATAAGCAAGCTCTGACTCAAGGTAAGGGAAGCGAGGAGTGGGATTTTCTGTGAGGCTTACTGCAGATCTGAACAGAAACAGAGTTAAGCCAGCGATCTCTACATCACAAAATTCAACGTTGTTAATTGTAAAATGTAGCACCACTAAAGCCAAGAAAGCTCAACAAAGATTAAAAAAAAACCCCAATCTTTTAAAAAAAGATACCCAATATTGTCAGTTCTCCAAAGGATCTAATAAACCTGGAGGCAAACAAGCGATTCAAATCCTACCCCTCAGGAAAACTTAGTGCAGCAGATTTGGGGAATTTTATCACATATGTTGTAAAAAGGTTAGCAGTATGTCTCAGAGTTGACGTATATCTACAAAGAAATGGCAACAGGCCTTTTTAAGCAGAATTTTTGCTCTTGAATCATCACCAAATTCTCCAGGTCCAACTCAGTGTTCTGGAGCCAGGAACATTCATTGCTTAGATGAGGTCCTTTCTGCAAAAAGCATATGCATGGCTTATTTAGCAGGATCCCCTTCCTCTGGGGAGTGGAACAAAATACCCTTGCAGAAAAGTGAGAAAGATAGGGAAAGACAAGCACTTCCATCTTGAAGTAGCTCTGCTTGGAAATGCATTTGCATGTGTAGGATGAGCTACAGATATAGCAGATACATAATTATCTTCAATAAGTAAAAATTCAAGAAGTTTGCTTTTACAAAAAAAATGTGGAATAGCACAATCTAGAGTCAAGGACAGCTCTGCTACTGCTAGCCTAGGGCCACAAGGGACAGAGACCCAGCTCCACACTTTTACCATCCCAGTCATCAAAGTCTGCACCCATATTGTATCCACTGCATCCACACTAAACCTCACTGGGAAGAGAGCACTTATCACTGCAGTCATACAGGCCGTCAGCAGCTTTAGCAATGATATTTCAGCATTTCAAATGACAGAGCGACATTCCAACAGTGCTCAATATGAGAACTGTGAGCTCTTGTAAAAATCTGTGTTCAGATTCTCAGCGATGGCCATATCAGCTGATCCCCAAGTGGCCAGGCGAGGTCAGCCACTAGGGAAGGGAGCATTCACACAATAAAGTGCACTACCTGCTGAATAGAAGGGCTTTTACAGTTTATTGGTGCAAGAAATGCAGTCAAGGGTACTTATTTATAGCCTGCTTGATTTCAAAATAATAGACAATGAAACTCCTGTTTCTTTCCTAACATGATCTTTGACCAATCTCCCAAGTGCATTTTAAATTGATAGAGCTCTTCTTTCAATTTGACACCAAAATGAAGCTGTGGTAATTTAAGATTATCTTACAGTAAGTGGAAATTCAAGATTAGCTTTCAGTCAAAAATACTGTGGGACTGTGGTTCACAGTTCTACACTTAGCTTGCAAACATACTCTGGAAATATAAGACCCTAAATAACAGATGATATGGCAAAGCTAGTGGATGCCACATGGTGAGATACAAAGCCGTCAAGGAAAGAAGATGTCTTGTAAAAAATAAATAAAAATGCAGTACCAAAAATTGACTATATTTATTTCATACTCCATAGGATTTGGTTCCATTCCCAAATGTTGCTATACCAATAAATCCTCCTTCCCTAGGAAGTTACAAAATCACAAAGGATAGAGGAAATGACACATAAACAATCTGTGTGTTGACAAGAAGGCAATTTTGTAATATGTTGTTATTTATGGCCAACACTTAAGCAGATGGAAGATGCATCAAAATGAGAGTTTCATTTAGAACATGCAGGCCAGGGAGAAGTCTCTGCGGGAGAGTTGCACCATGGGAAATCATGAGGCACTTCACAGCTAGAACTGTCTTACAATAGTTCTTTTAACTTAAAAAGAAACATGTGGTAACATACTGGAGATCAGGTGAAGGTGCAACAGAGAGGATCTCTCAAATAGGCAGTGAAAGGAGGAGTCAGAAGTGAAACCTTTCTCAAGGGTGCACATACCCTCCGTAGCTTCCTGAAGGAAGCGGTAGATCCCATGACATATATTAGGTCTGGCTGAGATGAACTTCATTTTCCCATAGCAGCCCTCACAGTGCTGTGCTTTGGTAGCTAGAAAGGTGTTGACAATACACCAGTGTTTTGGCTACTGCTGAGCAGAGCTGTCACAGCATCAGCACTGCCTCTCCACGTCCTCCCCCCACCATCAAGGTGATGTGGGTGGGCAAGATCCTGGGAGGGGACACAATTAGGCCTGCTAAACCAAACTAGCCAAAGGGATATCCCATACCATTTGACATCAGCTCAGATATAAAAGCTAAGGAGGAGGAGGGGGCAGGTATTCATTATTTACAATGTTTGCCTTCCAGAGCAACCGCTCCATGTGCTGAAGCCCTGCTTTCCGGGAAGTGGGTGGATACCGCTCGCTAATGGGAAGTAGAGAATAAACCTTTTTTTTTTTTTTTTTTTTTAATCTCTTTGCTTGTGCAGGTGCAAACTTTTACTTTTGCTTTTGTTAACTGCCTTATCTCAGCCTACGAGTTGTATTCCATCTTATTCTCTCTCCCCTGTCCAGCTGAGAAGGGGAGTGGTAGAGCGGCTTGGCGGGCACTCGGCATCCTGCCAGGGTCAACCCATCACAACACGCCCTGCTGGAAGTCTGCCATTTTACTATTCCTTCCCCCAGTACCGGAGACATCCCTCCCTTTTACAGGCACAGACTCTAAACTACAGTTGTGATGGCAAAAGCAGGTGCACAACTTGGCCCTCTGTGCACTGAGTAGATTTGCATTCATTACTCTACTGTGCTCATTAGACTTCCCATGGGCTGCCTGCCTCCAGCACTGCTGAGAGCACATGGTGATACAGCGCAGGAAAGGAATGGACTGGCTTAACAGGCCAGTGAGCAAATTCCAGCCGTAACTCTGAGAAGCACAGCACGCAGCTCCCAACAAATGTACTCATTTTAGCTGCTTCGTTTTCCATTGCATTAGCTCATACAAAAAAGGGGAAAATAAATTAACGAGGGAAAAATATTTATGCCTCTTTCTCTCTCCTCACCCCCCCCCCCCATTTTATTTCATTGTAAATCAATTTGGAAGCCCTGCTGGCATCAGGGCCCTAAAGCACTGACAGCCTCAGGGAGCTTTTACTATCCGAGTCAAACTCTCTATTTTCCTCTCGATTGGCAAGGCCTCTTAGTCATACCATGGGACACAAGAGGGAGTAAGGCAGTTTTAGAATAGCAATCTTTTTCTAATAACTGATTTAACTTCCCAATCAAAGCTGAATTTTAGGAGTTTCCCACCCACTGAGGCATCCCCATGCATGCTAGGATAATAACCTCCGCACCTCACTCCCACACCCGCTGGCAATCCAACTCCTCATGTCACATGGCTGTGTTCTCCACGGATTAGGTCTACAGTTTAGTTTCCAAACCAGTTAAAAGCTCTGTATGTGCCTTTTTGCCTCCCTCTGCTGACTCTGAGCTCATTAGCCAATTTCCGTTGCCTTTGGCAGGGAGGAAGAGCCCCCAGAAACATTCATGTTTCTCGCAGGAATCAGCAGCAGAGCAAGTGAAGCAGCTGTTTATGACCCTGGCTGGGAGAAGACTGTACCGTGAATGCTCCCCCTGACCAGGCCCCAGCAAACCTACATGAGAGATGCTCCTCAGAAGACAAACACATAGGAAGTGAGGGTTCGTTAGCGCTGCTTCTCTATGAGCTATTCCATTTTTTCTAGGCTTCCTACAGTTTCCTCCAAGCTCCATGATGCTGACCACAAACTCAGCCTGCAATATTTATCAATATTCCGCATGCCTGGCAAAATACTTATGTGCAATGTGGGGAGCAATGGACAGGGAGTGAAGAGCACCATGCCAGCAACAAGTAATATCACAGGACACCAGATGCAAGGCAGGCTTCTTGCACCCAGCAGCCTCTGGCCTCTACCACCTTGCAGGAAATACCAGACAGCAAACCCATGTGATGAAGCAGTGCCACTGAAGCAAAGGTGCCTGAGGTGTCCTCCCTTCCCAACAACTAGCTCTTGCCCCTGAAACATGTTGATAGAAGTACCATGTTTCCTGCTAGGAGGCATATAACAGGGGAACGATTCAGCACAAGGATCACAAGGAGCCACATGAACAAAACATGGGGCAAGAGGTAGAGTTTACACCAGGACAGGTTCCATCTTGATGCAAGAAATTTTTTACAGTGAAACAATCAATCACAGGAACAATCTCCTCAGGGATGTTGTAGTGTGCCCATCACAGGTCAAGGTGCGATGGGGATAACATGCTAGACAGTCTCATCTAGGCTTCCCTTCCCACAAAGGGATGGACTAGATGATATTTGAAGCTCCCTTCCAAGCTGGGCTGTTCTGTAATACTATGCTTCTAGAAGAAAGGGACTGTTCATTGCAACGATACCCAGTGCCACACATACACCCACACACAGCTCATGCCAGAAGAGAAACACTCGCCATAAAGAGGCTGAGTAAAAACTCAGGACTAGGGAGAGACTCCTTTTCTTTTGGTGATGCAGATGGATCAAATGTACAGCAAACTTCAGTTTTACAGCATATTTCTGTAGGTCATACCTCAGCTCTGTTCTGCTAATAATTGCTACACAACAGTCCTCATGTGAATACAAAATCAACTAGCAAGAAAAACAAGTCTAAGATGTAGTTGTGGTTTGTCTGAAAGTATCTGCAAGATCAGATTAAATTTAGCTAACAGGCATGGTCAGGTAAAAGTAGAAATGAAAGTGATCAAACAAACCACTTTAAAAATTGAGCATTTTGGCGTTTCTTTTCAAAACGTTTTTCTCTCCTTTGAGAAGTATTTGCTTTTTGGTTTTGGTAAAGTGAATAATTTTCCCTCTACTTTCACTGAGTGAAACACTGTTTCACCTAATATTTTCTCCAGGTTTTGACAGTGAAAGGCTGAACTTTCTGCTTTAAAAAAAAAAAAAAAAAAAAAAAAGGCAAGAATAAAAATTTCTCCATTCAGATCAATGAGTGGTTTGGGCTTTTTTAGGAGGACAGAAATCCATGAGAGTTTCTGTTTCTTCAGTATAGCTCTTCACAACTTTGCGTAGTTAAACTGCAAATTAGGCTTGGAAGAGTTATGACTTTTGCTTTGTAAAAATGCAAGTAGGGCATTTTTAGGTCTGAAGCCTCAGCAGGCTTAGCATCATTTACTAGAGTTAGCTCATTGTCAGTACTGAGACTGCAAGGATACAGCCTAAATGCACCACTTACAATAACTGAGCTAAACGAAAAACTTACAATGTTATGTTAACAGCTAGAGTGGAAAATACAGACATCACAGCTTGTTAAACTGGGTTAGTTAGAAAGCTTGCCAGAGCTGTTTTGGCAGGGAACACACTGATAAGCACCCACAAGGTGAATTACAGCCACACAGCCGCAACAATGCTGCTGATGTCAGAGCATTGCTGATGTTTTGTAGAACTGCCTCCTGGGAGAGCACTGCCTGATGGGGGAGCAGGGCACCTCACCTGGGCTGTTTGTAAAGACAGCAGCAAGACAAATACACTGAAGAGGTTTGCATAGAATAGATAAACAAGCAAGATTAGGGTTGGGGTTTGTGGTTTTGCTTTTTTTTTTTTTTTTTTTAGAAGTCCCTTTTTCTCTGGGGATGATTACTAAAAGCCTTATTTTGCTAATTATAAAGGTTAACCTAATTTTAAACCCATGAAAATTAATATGGATTAGATTTTGTAAACTACTTTGTTTTGTTACTATCTACATCTTGATAGGGCTGATTGTTTTGGCTTCTGCAAGGGCAAAGAACCAAACCCATGCACTACCATCCCAACGCCCCAGTTTCAGCCAGCCTACAACCCCACAGAAAGCCCGCCCACAAAACTCACTTCTTCCATGGTTTTCCTGCAACACTCGCAGAGAGGCCTGCTTGCAGGAAGCAGGTTAAAACCACCTGCGAACTACCCCTTGTCCAAGAAAAGGTCCCTCCTTGTTCTGTGCCCAGCCCTGAGCGGGAACAGCAGCAGCTGGTGACCCAACCAGCTGGGATCCCACAAGGTGGTGGATGCACAGACCAGAGTGGCCGTAGGGTCCTCAGGAAGTGTCCCGAAGCAACAGCAGCCAGAAAGCCTCATTTCCCATCCCCCAGCAACCCCAACCCCCCCCGCCCCAAACAAATAAATTAAATAGTTAAATCCTCACACACCTCCCCCCCAAAATCACTCTTTTTACACAACTTCTCACCATCTCTGTACAGCCATGTTGCACTTCCCTATATTGTGAAATCTTAAGCATTGAGATGAGGATAGGGAAACCATCACCATCAAAAAGTGCTCCAAAGCATGTCTGAATCCAAAACATCTGCTTAGTTGTCTTACACCGAACCTTCAGGCATTGCAGTGGCTTCCATGTGTGTAAAGCAGCACAAGGGGATACTTATCTACATGTAAAAAAAAAACAACCACACACACACAAAAAAGAAACAACAAAAAAAAAACCAACAACAACAACAAAACAGAAACAAACAAACAAAAAACCCAACAACAACAACCAAAAACCTTCTGCCAACTAGACAGCCAGAAAAGCAGACAAACCAAAATATTTTGATGCAAACAGGAATTTAGCTGGTTTTGCTATTTTCACCTCAGAGATTTAAAACATGCCCTGCCTCCCAAGAGCACTTCCTTCTCACAATGTAACTAATAGTCAAAATACTATAAAAATGTTAATCAAAGCTTTCCAGATGTAAAATCAGAGGGGAAAGGGAGAGGAGAGATTATCTCTTTGCTCTGCCCATGCACTCAGCATCTCTTCTTGCATCAGGCAGTGAGCTGGGTTGCCTCCTCCCCATCCCCTCTCTGTTTCTCATTATGCCTGCTGTCCCAATTTTTCATGTTTAAAACGCACATGGCAATATTTTGAGGCTGAAACCAAGGGCCAGGGTGTAGTGAAAGCAAGCTGGTGTAAATCCAGAAGTGTCATGGAGTCCTGGTGATTTACACATGCTGTGCCAACGGCTCGTTTTGCCTCCTCCGAAGTACAGCACTACTTGTGTGACCATAAAACAATAAATAACAATAATAAAAATGCTCTGCACGCATTCTAACTTGAATAATTGCTTTCTGTCTCCTTCCATTCCCCTCAAAGTGTCAGCAGGACACAGCTACTCCCATTACTTGCTTTGCTAACCCAAAGAAAACCAAGCTCTTAAAGTGATACATCCCAAAAGACATTAGGAATGTGTTTACACAGCAAAGCAGAGGCATCTTTACAGCAAATGCTAACATCTTTGTGCTGCCTTGAGAGATACAGCAGGGGCACAATGGCAGCAAAGTAGGCTTTGGCACATTAGCTGGGTATGAATTTACTAGAGAAAGGATTTCAGCACTTGCTCTAAATCTCCACCTCTTCCTCCTTCACCTCCCGAGCAGAATCAGTTTGTTGTCTCAGACACCAGTAAGTGCCTCGCTGGCTAGTCACATCAGGCCAGCCATCTTAGTCACCAAAAATAGCTATCCAGCTCACTGAAAGCATTTGTACCTTGGCTGATCGTATCCCTGCTGGTGTACCCTCACTGACTACCTCACCTATGTCAACGCAGTACATTACTAGTTTGCTTGGTCTTGCTGTAGTCACAGTTATTTTGTCACAAAGAGCCAAAACAAAATTGCCAGAAGGATCCAGTATAATCGGCAGCCCTGTCACACACCAAGTACTTCATTACACGATGACACATAGTGACAGAGAAGTCTGCTAGTTCAATGACCTCTGGCTGCTTCCTCAAGACTATCTAGGATCAGAAGGACAGAAGTAGTATGTACAGATCTAGAGGTCTAGGTTTGGCTTAGGACTTCATAATTTCTCTAATCCTTCCTCTTCTTCTGACATAGCCTATGCTTCCTGACCTGTCCTCTACTGTAAAGGTATACACGAACATAATAAAAGGAAAAAATCAGTGAAAAGCCCTGGGAAGCAGAAGAGAAAAGAAAGTCGAAGGGCTAGAGATTCATAGAGATAAACATTGCAGAGGAAAAGGAGACTGGTAAGAAATGGTGCAAAGAGGAAAAAAAATGGGAAAGCCATGTGCAGTTTTATACTGGAACAGAGCTGGGAGATACAAGGTAGACTGTTGAAAGATCTGTGCACTGATCTGGCTCTTCTGTTTATCAAAGTGATAACACTCTTACCAAAATCAACCCTTAGGTCACTCCTGCACAGTTTAGGTGCTCCCCAGAGGGAATGTGCAACATGGATTTAAATGAGAGTGAAGAACTGGAGGAAGAGGGGCTGGAGAAAAGATAAGAGGAAAAACAGAAACCTGCTGCTTCAACAGGCATGTGTCCCTGTGTGATTCTACCTGTTCAGCGACATGCTGTTAAGTTTCCTCTCTGTCTTCCAGAATGGGAAAGTCCATACCTATGCAACCATGACAACAGCACTCAAATGCAATTATCTGCACAGTAAAATATGTACCTTAAGAGACCAAGGAAAGCAAAAAATTGCTTTACAAGGTTTACAGAATAAGTCTCTTCAGTCACTGGATCACCAGTATGAAGCTGACCACCACTTTTTGTTAGGAAATATTTCAGAGCTTCATTCAATTTTTTGGGGAACGACTGACCATTTTTGGTATGTCTAAAATAAGTAAACAGAAGAAACATGCAGTAATCCTAAGCTATCATTTCTCTCTAAACCTGGAAATCTGACGTTTTTAGAATTGTCATTGTAGCTTCAGACTGGCATAGGTGTTAACATCTGGAATGATTGCATTTATCCATTCACCATCACCTGCTGTCAGAAAAAATTACAAATTATACACCAATGGCACTCAGCTTCATTTGAATACTGTTGGAAAAACGAAAACCACCTTTCCCAGTGTGGGAAACACCACAACAACTCAGAGAGTGCAGTTTTCCCTCTGGCTACAGAAGGACATCTGTCAGTCTTGGTTTTAAGGGCGCAAACTGATTTACTGATTGCTCAAGTCTGCCACAAAAAAGGTATGAAAGCACAGCTCTGTATTAGGCTAAAGTATGTAGAACCAGGCAAATGTATCTCACAGAGAATCCCTTCCAGAACTCTGTGGGAAAGCTTTGCTACTCTGGCTATTATGAGTTATTCTTACTAACCTTTATATTGGTTTAGCAATCTAGAAACTCTGAGCAAGATCAAGGCCCCAGTAAATTTTTGCACAGCACTCTCAAACAGAATCCCCACTGCAAACCTCACCGGCTGAAAGCCTGGCACATTTCAGTGGAGCCAAGATACAATCCTGAGCCAAGCAGAGAGCAGAAAGCCACACAACACCGTAAGCCTCTAGGGGAGCTTGACAAGGAATGCAGGACTCCAGATTTGCACCCTGATGCAGTGCCTGGCAGACTGCCTTCCTCCACAAGACCTACCTGGTACGTCAGTGTGCTGACCCTGCGATAGCAGTTTTGCAGAAGGGCAGCACTGGGCAATACAGGTAATTCTCATGTGCACAGAAACATGAAGTCAGGCATCAAATACCATCTGCCCCTGACAGCCTTTCACATCAGAGGTGGTTCCCAGTGGGGCAGCTCTGACACCACCACACATCCTCCATTATCTTAGATTCTCTGAAAGCTGACAGAGCTAACATCCCATTCAAAAGCCTTGACTAAAAGGCTCTGAGAGCTCAGAAACTGTTGCAATTTGCAGGCCATCAGCTGCTGGTCAACAGTGAGAGGCTGACCAAAGCCTCCTGCTTCTCCCGTCCAGGGATGGTTGCTTTAGAGGCCGTTGTCCCCATTCAAGGTGGAGTGATAGGCAATATGTATAGGCCGATACATCCGCTTGTGTAACAGAACATTTCTTTTAACTGCTGAACCTGTAGATTTTATAGCCAAACACTCTAGATTCGAGCTCTGTTGTCAAGAAGCCAACACAGGATGTTTTACATTATAGTATCTCTGTACAGTAAGTTACCACAGCTTCCAGGATCCTATATTGCTGTTTTTAAACATCACCATGTCAACTAAAACTCTACAAGGGGTTGCTGTGTTTCTCAAGGGGCTAGGAAGTTCATGCTTTATGGCACTAATTATGTCTTTTTTCCTGCCATTGGTACACAGTGAAATGCAAATTAGAAATGGCACCATGCACAAAATTGCACTTTTGGGTTTTCAAGTCACTGATTATTTCTCAAGCTTTGTCATCCTTCCAGATAAACAATGTGACATCCTCCCCTTTAAAGTTTAGCTAGCATATAGTGATCATTCTTGATTACACAAAGGGCAGATTGTTGTTCCTATAACAATGCAGTGAAAAAACTAAAGGGTGACTTCCAAGTCCATGTAAGCCTTTCTTGTTTATCCCCATATCACTTCACATTTGAGGCACAAGCTTACTAAAAATGTTCACTTCTTTTAATGCAAGACAGGAGCTTAAAGAATGTATAGGCTTTACTTGCAAGACCAGGAGATTAAAGCTTGGGAACTCAAGGAAGGATTTCAAAACAGCTCAGCTTTGGCACAACTCTGCTTTTAACACAGCAGTGATAAGACTCCCATTGTCTACAAAGTGGGAAGTGCTCCTATTTCACTTGGAGAAAGAGGATCAGCAGCATGCGATTT
Source organism: Pyrocephalus nanus (assembly GCA_038380795.1). Taxonomy (NCBI): domain Eukaryota; kingdom Metazoa; phylum Chordata; class Aves; order Passeriformes; family Tyrannidae; genus Pyrocephalus; species Pyrocephalus nanus. The sequence goes on along the minus strand of CM076264.1, from coordinate 18,073,117 downwards.
AAAAATGCCCAGTAGTTTTGAAGCCTCTGGTACCAGGAAAACAGGTTTTACCACTTCTTACACAGCCAGCAGTTTGGGAAGTGTGGATGTGGGAGAGCTGCCTTGTTTTAAACATGAAAGCTCATAGCCTCATTGAAACGCCTGCCTTAAGAAGATGGAACAGTGAGCTGACCTTCAGCTACTGAGACATCATAAAATCCTGAAAGCCAGCAACTCTAACAGGAAACTGTGGCAGTTCACAGCATCTTGTCCTCTTTTTTTATCAGTCTTCTCTAGGCTAATTCCTATTGCTATGCTTCAGGAGAAAAAAACCTCTGTATGAGAACAGAGGATGACATTATGTTTTGTCCCTTACATTCTTCTTGGGTAGAGACTCACTAAATGAAAAGACTGGAAACAAATGTCCTTATCCTCTGTGTCCTTAGGGGATAAGTTTTGCCTCTCGTTTTCCAGCCCAGCAACTTCCTGGGATGAACCAACTCTACCCATTGCTTAGTGTCTAGAAAAAAAAAGATGCGGAAAAACTGAGAAAGAACAGCAGAGCACTGTGAGCAGCAAGTGACTTTATACTGTAGCCAACTGCAGGGGTGGTGGAAGTCTTTCAGTGGCAGTGTGGTGAAGAGAAGATCAAATAAAAATTGGTAGGAACAATATTCTTCTATTCCCAGCTCTGCATCCTATTACAAAAGATGGGAGACCTCGATCAGCATAAAAAGATGTAATAATTGGAGGAGCTTCTGCTCCTGGAAAAGCTCCAAGTTAACTGACTTGGGGGAAAAAGATAATAAAAGAAGCCTATTTGTTTTGATATGGTAATTATTCTATCCAGTTTCTGTTGAAGATCAAAGACAAAATTCTGGTGCAGAAAGACTAGTGGACAAGAAAGCTCACCAAAGCACAGGAATATAAGACAGAAACAATTCTTTTAAACCACAAATTTGGAGAGTGTAGCCTGGGAGCAGACCAAACACTAAGACCAGTTTGCACCTGGACAAGATACACTTTTTGCACACTGCCACAGGTCCAGCTGTACCTTTGGCATTTGCAAGGATGCAGAGCACAGGATGCAAGCACACAGGAAGGAGAAACACAGGAAGATGGCAAAGCTTTACAGAGGCCCTCCAAGGAGTCCACCAGATGCACATGCTTCCCTCTGACCTCAAAAATGCCAGAGAGACTGCATCTGCTGGTTTGGTACCAGTGATGGGAGATCAGTTCACAGCTATAATTAGAGATGTTCTGGCAGATCCAAATGACTCTGTGGAGCTTTATGTACACCTTCCTTCTTCAGAATAGATGAACATAGGCAGCCACGAACTGCCCTAACAGATGCAACAGAGATTCTTCACAGGCACACAGGTCCACCCACACCAATAAATTTGGAAGAGCAGACAGCTCTGGATAACATACTCTGCACCATCAGAAACATGGAGGCCACCACAGAAGGTGGTCCATAAGCTTGGGTCAAATAATATCCGTGCCCTATTGTTGCCACATAGTAACTTCAGGGTACTTCAAATTCCTGAATGGAAGGTTTGCTTTCTTCTCTGTGCTGTTTTCCCTGTGCCATGTCCAGCCCCTGATCAACCCTTACAGTTTTTTATTTGTTTGCTTAAAATGAAATGAGCCCAAGGCTGTGCTTGGTTTCTGCATATTTCATTTGATCATACTGTACTTCAAGTATGACATCCCTTCAATGACATTGGGACTCAGCAGCTCTGCTGGAGCTCTAGCACACAGAAAGGACAGATGCACCACCTCCTGTATTTTCAAAGGAATTTTTTCTCTCCTTTCACTGAGAATTATGCAGGAAGCTCAGCAGAACCTTCATATATACTGCAGAGACCTTCAATTATAAGTTTCTAGTAGGTATCCCGTTACTATATCACCCAAAGACAAAGTAAGAGAACTTGGTGCCCCTTTGTCCTGCTGCTTATACAAAATCACTTTGAGTGCTTTAATTAACATTGTATGTCTGCCCTTGAAGGAATGCTCCATATTTAACCTTGAGTTGTGTGCTTTCCCAGTCTTGTCTGTGCAAGCCTCTTGTTCTCACCCTAAGCACAGCCCTGCTTAGCTTTCCCCATTAAATTAAATAGGTATCCTATCCATGTGATATGGGATTCTTTTAGCTTGTCCTCAATGGGAAGTAAAAGAAGTCTACTGTATCTAATGTTGCATGGGGTTAGAGACTAAATTTTTGCTTTGATTCATTACCATTAGGAAATCAAGACCATTCCAGCATGAGATCAGTGTGAATTCATTAAGATTAAATCTAGATCTTGCCCTGCAGGGCATATGGGCAAAAAGAAAATAGCAAATAGAGTGACCTTTGCTTTGGCAGGTGTCAGCAACAGGTCTGACTGGCAATACCACAACTTCAACCTTGCACATAAGCTCTGGTGGCAAGATGAAAGTCCATATACTTAGAGAAGGTGACCCTGGAGAAACAAGCTGTCAAGCATGACAACAGCAGGACCTGCAGGTTCAAGGGGATCAGGTGGGAAGGGTATGATTGCCTCTTGCTACCTAAACAGCCCTCTGAACAAAAAGCATATGATCTAGAAGGTGGCAAACAGCACGTACTCAGTGTTACTATCCTAGACACTACTGCTACACAGTAAAGACTGGCTTTGGGAAACATGTCACTCAGAAATATGACTTTAGCCTACATTAGCCAGGCTAGCATAAGTCCTCATATGGGTCCAACTGTGCTGATACAGACACTTTTATATTGCTATGTTTGTGTTTCCCTACGGTATGCAGATTAGAAATATAGTCAAATTAGCTAGGCCAGTTTAGGGAATATCTGGGATATTGTCAAAATTTTCCTGTGACAAACCAAGAGTTAAAAATACAAGATGAAAGAGAAGCAAAGTGACATGCCTGAGGTTATTAAGTAGTTCAGTGACAGAAGCAAGAATAAGCTTGAATTCTCAAGTTTCATGGCTGTCTCCCCATCACTGGCAGAGTCCGATATCTCAGATTTTTTTTTTTTTCTCTGAGACTAGATTCTTGTAGATAGTCCACACATAGAAGATGTAATGTTTCATTTCAAATGTACTTGTCTGAATATACTTGATATTGCATGAGATTTCTGATTTAGTGGAATAATACAAAATATACTGAAAACATAATACAAGTATACATTACACTTAGTAAAATATTGCATTTGTAATACACAGCCCAGTCACAATACCCACTACAATCTCTGTGAAATGCCAACTGTCATGACACCAGGCATCCCCAGTCACCAGGAAGTAACACATGGGTTGAAGCCAGCTCAAACCCATTCAACTCTTCCAAACTGTTTTTCTAGTTGTTTCCTGTATGTTGGGCTGATTCACTCCTCCCCACTCCCCCGCTTGGGCATGTCACCATGCTGGTCCCCTACAGGGAGACAGTGCCTCTCAAGGAGGTTAGGGAGAAACATTTACACACCTGTTGATTCACTCAGCTGTTGATAGTTATTTAACTAAACCAAAGGCCACTTTCTGGTGGCTTTTGTGTTGACCTGGAGCCAGCTTTCTTGGCAATAGTTGCGGTCAGTCACACCCTGCATTGGTCCCTGAGCTTTATAGGCATGTTGGCCTTGACCAGCTCCACTGAGCCTTCATCTGTTGTAGGGGTTTACTGATTAGACACAATCAGGCTGCCATCTCATTGTTAAGGATCTGTCCCAGAAGTGGATGAACATTGTCCTGGTCTTCAGAACTTTCCCAGTATGATGTGCTGGGCAAGGTGTGATTCTGAAAGGGCCGAGATCAGGAGCACTTTCCTCCGCTTCAGGCAGCATGGGCAGTTTAGATAGGGCTTGCAGACTGAATTATCACAAGACTAGATCATGAAAAACATGTTCTGGATGAAGTTAATCTCAGGCTATGGTACATTTATCCTCCTTTTGAACCCAACATCCCCTACTTCTCTCTCCACAAAGCAGACAAAGCTACAGCCTATGGCAGTTACCTTCACTTAATTACTAGCTCATAGAGCTTGTGAAGAGGAATGAGACAACCAGTCACAGACATTGACAAGGCTAAGAAAAAGAAATAGTTTTAAATGTCAAAGCGGACTGGTAGCTGGGGTGAAGAAAGATGAAATTCTGGGAGAACATACAGACAATACCTGCAGCTTTCCAGCAAAGTGATGGGGAAGTCAGAGTACAGTGAAAAATAAGCAAAGACATCAAGAATAACTTTGGGGGACACAGAGGTCTAGGCAAAAAGAAAACAAACAGAAAATCTGTCTCTCATCTTTTCCGATTTACAGCCCCAGCAAGAAACTGCCTCTGCCTTGAAGGCAGCAACAGTCACTTTAACAGCAAATAGCAGAAGGGTTAACATTATAGAACTTCAAGTTAAACCAAACATTCAGGAGCTCTTTGAAAGGGTGTACAGCTACAGTAGTACTGTGACTCACATATACTAATCAGAGATCTTCAAATCATTTGTGTAGGCCAAAGGGTTTAGCTTAAGAGAGAGCAAAGAGCAAGAAACTATAGTAGAGAGCTTAAAAAAAAAAAAAAAAAAAGTCACACTGCAGGATGCAGAAAACACATTAAAATCCAAAATGCTACTATCAGCAACCAAAGCTAACTGCTAAGAGCACTGATACCCAGCTTTCTTTTGGAGCAGTCTTGATTCATATGCTAGATTTGGATTTATTGAGTTAATTCAGCCATTAACTCCTTTGCATCAAATAGTATCAAAGTATATTTCACTTTACCTGGTGGTGCCAGAAAAGGAGCAAAAATCTTAGATTAGCCCAGTCATCTGGAAGTCCACAGGAGACACAGAGCTGGGTAGGAAGCAATCACGTGTTTTAGAGACCAAGGAGCTTTTTCCTTATGAGACCCTTGTTCTCAGCATTAGTACAGACCTTATAATGTGTTTTGCACTTGTGTGAGAGCTATTCAGTATTTCCTCCTGCCACTGGGATCACCAGCTGATCATCAGTATGTTCAGGTGAAGCAATCAGCAGGGGCAATGCCTTAGCTGAATCAAGGCCTTTGAGAGGTCTGGAAGGAAGCTAATTTAAATTATTTATAATGCAGGACAGCCTGAGAGAAGATTAAAAAAAAAAATCACAGGAAATAAGATTTCATCAATTCTACTTCTTACAATTTACATATCCACAAATAAGAATTTCAGTGGAAGGTCTGATGAGCCTTGTTATGTGGATAACCTCTAGGCAAAAGAGCTCTGCTAGAAGCACCCAGATCCTTATGGGCTCCATTTGTTTGGTTTTGAGTTGAAATGACCTGAAATTAATTTCCTTTTTATATTATTGAAAATCTTCATTCTGTAATCCAAGAAGAAATATTGCCAGTTTGGGAATGAGACTGCATCTTCCAGGCATAACAACAGGATGAGTTGTAGCCTTTGGGAACTGAGCATGTGTAAAAGCAACATTCCCAGCCTCCCAGTCGATCTACACCCATTTTGCTCACAGCTCCATGGGAAAGGTTCAGACATGCTCAAAAACTCATAAAAGAAGTGTTTTACTCCTATCTTCTACTTTTTATGGATTAGTTTTATTTGACTAATTTTGTTTCATGTTGTTTATTCATTTCATTCCTGTTACTCATTGTTGGGTGAATTTCTTCCAAAAGTTAAGCATTAGCAGTATTTCTTCAGGAAGGGGAAATTTTGTCTGCTATTACAGCAATTCCCAGGCCCTACTGCTCAAAATCAAGCATCAGTATTTTTATTAATAAAAACACAGCTTAATCCGAAAGTTAGCCATTCCATTAAGAGAAATTAGAACATGATTTTGGCATTACTAGAACAGAACTAAAGGTAAAAATCTTATCTGTATAAAGAGCAATAAATTATGGAATTACATCACTGCCATCACAGAGTTGAATTTCACACTGTGTTGGCTGGTGTATCCAGAGATTAACTATTTTCTCATTTCATGTATTTTACAGAGACTCAAGCTACACCTCTTAGGAGTTTTGCAAGGAAACAGAAGAAACTTTTATTTCCAGTTAATTAGAAAATGTGAATAAATGTAGTTATAATAATAAGTGCGACTAGGAATAATATCGGTTGCTGAGAGCTGGACGTGACTAAAATTCTTGATCAAGAATTAGAACTTAAATTGAGCTAAACCTAGGTTGCAGAATGTGAAAAGCACATGTAAAACCATGTCGAAGAAAGTAAAAGGAAAATGACCATGAGATAAAAGGGAGAACAAAACCAGCATCCTAGTAGCAGGTGGCATTCACATACAGTACATCACCCACTTTTTTCCTTCAAGCTGTCCCAATAACACACACAAAAATGACTACAACAGAAACTCAAGATTAGAAACACACATCCCATTGCCTTCCTCCCTTTGAACACTGCAATATACAGAGATCACAGCATAAATGTTTTTCCCTGCCCTCTTGTTATAGAGTCTGCATTGAAGTGTTTTCTTCTGTGGACTCGGTACATGGCACTGCTGCATTGACCAGCACAACACCCTGTAGGTTAATGCACAGGAACTCCCGGGTTAAGCCCTCCCTGTTTCAGTTCTTGATGTCAGTGTACAACAGAACCATTTCATTGCGTCTAAAGTTGAGTTGTTTCACGGGTGGATGAACAACATAAAGCCCCGAGCTGGGTCTGAACTAAGCCTCACGCTTTTGAAATTCTTTGGGGCTTCCAAAACTCTCTGATGGATTTAGATCTCTAACTTTCCTGAATGGCTTCAATAATAGCCATACAGAGACTGAAGTCCCATTCTAATGCAGCCTACTTTATGTGAGGGCAAACATTTAGAGCAACTTTTTTTGTCTGGTTGATTACAGTTTTCAACACTGTAGAGGCTTGCCACACCTCATTGCATTTGCCAGTTCTACTTCCGTGTATGTAGCTCAGAGATGATGTGTTAAAACATCATCAGTGGGGAAATAATTATTACTTATATATTAAGATTGAATAGTTTTGACTTCAGAAAGAAAAATACAGCCACAATACAAAATCTGGTTTCAAATGCTGCAATATGACTACAATTTCTGAGATCACAATGGCCCTTCCCACAATAATTACTTTCTGCTGTCATCTTGAGGGAAAAGTAATTGATTTATGGCACAAGATAAAGAGGGTTCTAGTATATATGCTATTTTATATTGTGAGTACTTAGCATGCCTATATAGCAACTTTGTGCTCAGCAGTACAACTATTTCTGTACATTCATGCAAAATAACACAATTATCTTTGGAGGCAAAGGCAAACTGTCAGGTAAAGCAACGGAAACAAGGGAGCTGCTTTCAATTTTTAGGATAAAACAGCACTTCTCTCCACCAATATATTTGATTGTTCAATTCAGATTGGAAATTCCTCCTTGGAAACCACTGCTGCCAGTAATCCTTTTAATTAATAGTATCCAGAATTTCTTTTTTCCATAATTTCTTTTTTCCATACGTTCAATTAACTGAACACTTATGTATCGTGTTTCTTTCACAGCATATTAACTTTCCAGACTGGTGCTTCAAAAGAATTCATGCATGATGAGCACTACCCTAAGAAAAGCAACAGATCATGCTTTAAGGTCACTCTTCACGCCACAGTGTGGAATGAATTTGGCATCCACTGGATGTCAATGGAGGTCTGTATTTTATTTGTATCTAGGATGTGTGTTATTTTAAAACCAGAACTCATTACTGATTTTACTGGGATAATTTTGCAGGTTTTTTAAGGGGGATGGTCCTTTTCTCAGTTTTACCATTATTCAGTGCCTTCTGGTGGCTAATAGAGGGAGCTGTTATCACAAAGTGTCAAATGTCAATAATGCAGAGACAATGTCCATTATCTCTCTCATTTCCACTGCAGGACAGAGGCGGATTCAACAAGTTTGGTGCTCAGTCAGGACTGGGAAGTGTGAGAAATACTGAAGGTAGTTGCAGGGAAGGCAGCAGTGAGATTGGAATGATGAGAGAGACATTTTGCAGTGAAGTGTAATAGCTGAAGTGATGCTTGGAAACCATAAGAAATATCATGTCTAATTAGTATGGCTGTGAAAATGATGTAATGAGGCATTTGAGAATGAAATTGAATAGCAGTTGGATAAAAGATTAATAAACATCAAGTCTGTCATCTACCAAAGGCCCAAGAGACGGCTGCATAAGACATTTATGTTGTCATATGCATCAGAAATATCCAGATATGGAAATACACACTGACATAGGATGCTGGAGTAGCCAGTTGTAGGGAACATCTGAGCAGGAGCAAAGTGGAAAGCTGAGAATGGGACAGGGCCCTGTAGCACCTAGAAATCCAGTAGTTCCTGAGACAACAGTAGTTACCATCTGTGGACAGCAGTCTATAATGATGGTAAATTAAACTGTGAGACAACTTAGCCATTTAGGGGTACAGCTGAATCAGCAAGGATTACATAAAGTTCCTATATCTGCATTTCACATTGGACCACACTGGGGGCTTGGAAATCCAGCTGCCACTTTGGTGTCAGCTTACAGCATGGCTGGTATCCAGCTTTATTTCCACTGCCTTAAGTATGTTCTCTTACTAGCCCAGATTACTGTTTTCATCTCAGGTACTAAAGATCAGAAACTGCTTCATCTCCTCCTTCCCCTCCTCCAACATATCCTCTTTGTTTTGAGATATTATTAAAATTGCAGAGGGCTATTTCCACATTAAGATTTTGTTTCAGGTTGTCTGGAATCTTGGGAAGAAATAATTTGCTTATTTATATGCTGATTTTTTTAAGGCTTCCAGCACAGACACGAGAGCTGTAGCTCCTCAAAGTTGAACAGAAATAGCAGTGTAATCCCATGCTCCACAAGCTGTGGCTATGTACATCAAACTTGAGCCTCACCCTTGGGATATAAGCATGGCTCAGGATTCAAGTTTTCACAAAGTGTCTTATAGCAAATGCGCAATTGAAGAAAGTGAGGGATAACGGATGAGATTTGCACAGAAGTAGCTCAGTGAGGAAATTGTAAATTGCTGCTCTGCAGAAATTTCAAAGTGGTAAGGGTGTCATCATTCATTCACTAGCTAAAAGCAATGACCGAAAGCTGACAAACAGCATCATCCTATTGCTCTGCTAGGTCTGCAAGTCAAAACAGGTAGTGAGTTATTTGGTGAGGAGAGAATATCATTATTAATATTAAATAAATTACACTAACACCTCTGTTAGAATTCAACCGATGGGCAATGACCAGACCTAGCTGCAGTGATTAAAAGACCTCATTCATATCTAATGATCACACACAGTAATAATCTCATTGTAAAAGGCAATCAGACACTTGTTCACTCTTCTTATCTCTTCTCCACATTTGTAGTTACTAAGAAAGGATCTGCCTTTGATCATCTTTTCCTGTGCTGCTCTTTAAGTCATTTCATTAAAGGGACAGAGTTTCCTGGATTAATGGCCATTTGTCATTTCCCCAAATCAATCTTGCCTTGAGCCTGCCGAGACCTTACAAACATTTCCTCAAGTGTTTTTTTCAGAATTACAGAAGTTACAATGCAGTGCTCAGATGAAAAGCTTTTATTTAAAAAAAAAGAAAAAAAAAAAAAAAAGAAAAAAAGAAAACCTGCCAGAGAAGCTGTTCTTTTTCTTTAAAGCTATGGAAATGTTAATTTATTTTTTCCATTTTTATTTCAAAAGAAGAAATATATATATTGATTGACTCAATTTTTTTCTGCATGTCCAAGTGGTCTTAATTCATTCAACTTTCCAATCAGATTATTATTATTTCTCTTGCATTGCCTCTGGAGCATGGGCTCAGCCCATATGTTACTCTTGAGATCTTTACTATCCTATTTCATTTATGTCTAACACATCTGCTTTTCGGACTCAAGCCTGACCTGTAGGCTTTTTTGAAAGTACTTTAATAAAATCAGTGCCATGCTAAAACCTCTTTCTTCGTGGGGAAGACTGCCACCGCTGCTGTCTGAGGGAAGCACAGCCATTCTGATTCAGTCCTTCATACCAGTGGAGAGCTGAAGTTCAGTGGCAGGGCTTTTCTTCAGCTTTCAGATTTACCTGGGGGCTGGTACTACTGCCAACCTAATGATGAGAGTCAATTTCAATATTTAGCAGGGATATGGACTTTGAATTGCTTTGGTTTTGTTTCTTTTCCAGACAGAAACAACTTTCCAGTCCTTCCTTGGTACAAGATGGTGGGGAGCAGGGAGGAAGTTGGTCAATCTCCATCCTAAGCCAAGATTTTTTTCCCTTGCAACTCCTGCACATTTGCTAAGAGGTATAACAAATTTAACACAAACCACACAGAAATCTCTTACCCTTTTCAATCAAGCCATGCATTCTTATCCAGCAGGTGTAGTTTCCTCCATATTTCATTTAGGTATGAGGATGAAAAGGTTCACTAAAGATTCACTAATTGCTTCTTAGCTCTTGCATATATACCACAAGACATATGTCACTGGATTTTCACACTGCTTTTTAGGCAGGCAATTGCTTTTCACATGGATTTGCAGAGCTGCTAATGTGTTAGTTATTAGGGTAACACTAGAGGCCTGACTGAGGCTCTCTAAATGTTAATTCCAGAGCTACTAGACTGTGATGGCATCAGCTAAGAGCCTTAGCAGGCCTTCTTCCTAAGCAATTGAGGTCTAAGCAGAAACATATGCTGGGCCATCCACCATCCTTGGCCATTCACCATCCAGCTGAAGCTCCTGCAAGTGAAAGGTATTTCTCATCTCTCTAGATCAAGCTTGCTGTGTAGTTTGTATGGGGTGGGTGAAGAGGTAGCCTTGGTTTGAAGTTTCAGACCATGACAGATTATTCCTGTCCCTACCTGGGGCAAGCAGAAGCAGGACATTACAACCTGACCTGCTCCAGGCAGCCCTCTTTGGTAAGCCTGTGCCAGAGTGGAACCCATACACCCATCTCACATTCAGTGTAAACTGATCTTGCTGAAAAGTGGGGCTGTCCGGGTTTACTCGTGCTCAGCCTCAGCACTGTGCAAGCCACAACACTACCTTCTGGTCATCTAATTAGATACCTCCATTAAATACAACTACAATTTGTAAATGTGATTGCATTACTTTGATTTCTACTGTTTTAATAGTAATTCACCTAAGTGACTCCCATTCAATTGAGAGGTGTATACAGGTCACGCTTCATTCAATTGGGGCGGTTCAGTTCGATCAGCATTCAATTCTCTTTGAGAAAACCTTCCAGAATTAGGCTGGCCAGAACAGGCAAGATGAAATTGTGATAACAAATAACAGTCTTTTTGAAAAAGCTCTGAAATGCTGGACTGGCAAGACAAAAGGCAGCAGAGAGCTGAGGAATCAAGCCTCGTAACAGCCCTTCTTAAACCCACAGAGATTTAGCTACCATGCGTCTTACTGAAACAATAAAAGCTATTTCATACGGATCCAGAAAAGCAAGGGATCCAAGGAAATGTTTCTCCCAGCTGAGTGGGCATTTCCCAGGACTTGTTGGTTTTATTACCTCATCTGTGCCCTTAGCTGTCAGCAAAGAAGTGCTGAAAGCTCCCCATTTAAAGCAGGCCATAGAAAACAGAGATTTACCATCTATCCAAAGCTTGTATAAATTTACTGTGGGCACAAGCTCAACAAAAGCTTATAAAAGAGGTACCTGTGGCTTCCAAATTAAGCCCATTTTCTCTAATTAGCCTCCTTCTTCACAATTTTCCTTTTTCCTTCACTCTTAAAACAGAAAAAAAAAAGAAGCAATAGCAATACCGTGAAGGCCATAAAATCCATGTGCTTATATAGAACAGGCACTTAACACATTAAAATTTTGCTGGAAAAAAAGCACAAACTTCTACTTCAACTGCAAAATGGACAAGGGAAATCAAGCATTCTGGCTGACTTGGATGTGGTTGTGAGAAACCTTATACATTTGCCTGGCACTAATTTCCATCTGGTTATATTCTGAAAGAGTTTGTCCTCTCCTTGGAAGTTAATTCCCAGCATAATTGCTCATTGTTTACAAGCCAGTTTCTTTTACCTACTGCTGGCAGAGCAAAACCTCATTTCATCTTTTAATCTGATAGAAGTCTTACTGAAAGCAACCAGCACAGAACCAGTTTATGGCAAATGCTGTCCTTGCTGTTAGATTATCACTGCAAAGAGCAGGGACAGGTAATTTGTTTGTTAATGTTAAGCAACTGCAAATAAAAGACTTCTCCTTGGACTACTCTATAACAGAGGAGCTCTAAGATAATAATTTTAATAAGTGGCTTAGGAGGAGTGAATGGCTTTAGTAATTAGCAATGGGCTACAGAGCAAAGAATGTGGCTTGTGTGCCCTGTGCTGGGCTCAGATTAAATCTTGACCCTCCATAAACTCAGTTCATCTAGCCAAGCTTTAAGCTCTCTCTACAGCCCTAGAAGAGCTGTGTACAGAGTGCAAGGTGAAAATCTTCAGTTAACTTTTGTGCTCCAGTGGGATTCATAAGGCCAAAGAGCATTTCAGCTCTCCCGTCCCCCTGTCACACAGTCAAAGGATACCTGCAGCAACTTCCCTTGGGAGCATAAAGCATAAGCTGGGCAGAAAGCCACAGCCTGTGCCAAGCAGCAGAAGTATCTCATTCTTCATTTCCAGCAACTTAAAATTTCAACCAGTTCTCCTGGAAGGCAGCGATATTTGGGGATAAGAAAGCTAGTGGGTGGGGGGAAGCAATTATCGTTCATAAGAGGCGGACCAGGCTAAGGAGTCTGTAGTTTCTAAATAGGCAGCCACATTTTCAGATCCAAACTAAAGGGCCTAATAACAAGTGCTTCAGATCTAAACAATGGCCCAAGCACTGCACTGGAATTACCCCTGTGTTGTATTTGGCTGAGCAGGAGGAAAACTCCTCTGGAGACAGTAGGCCAGTGCCTTAGGCAGATTCTTCTGCTAGGTAAGGATTTGATAGGGAAAGCTTCCCTTTGTCCTCCTGGCTGGTAGATTTGTGTATTCCTGTACGAAAAATTGCCTCGTATTGGGCATTGCCTCAAAAGAAGGGTGGGCGTGGTCATAGCACTGGGACCTATTTGCACATCAGTTCTTGGCAGAAGCTCTGCTGTCTGGAAAGGTTACAGCTGTTCACCTACACACCTTCTCCCCACTAGGGCAGCCACTGCTGCTCCCTGCTGCGGATTACCCATCTCCAGGCCTGACAACTGAGCCGCTCAGATGAGATGAGTATTCCCTGGGCAGTCTCAGAAAAGACAATACTGCAGCTCAGCACAGTTTGAGTAGCCACCATATTTCTATGCTAACAGTTGGTTGAAGCAGGGCAGAAGATATAGTGATGTCCAGGTGGGAGAAGGCATTAAACAGGACAGGCTGTGATCTCCGTACAGCACCCGCAGCCCGAGGAGCCTATCCAAAAACACTCTCAATCAACTTGCATGCATTTGTCTCCATAAATCAGTGAAAAAATGTTGTGCTTTCAGATAGTCCTGTATCCTGACTTAATTGCAAGAGGGGGAAAAATAACTCCAGCCAGAAGGACAGGTATCTGAATCACTCACAACTTACAGCCTGCAGGGATGAGCCTGGATAACCAGGGAGGCTCTTTCTGTTTCTAATGCACATTGATCTATTCACTGCATGCTGAAAATCTTCAGGCTTTTATTCTGTACCAACAAACAGTGAACTCATTTAGGTTGTACCAGATATTTACCCCCTCCCTGTCTCTCCTTAGAGTCATGGATAGTGTTATGAATGCAAAGAAAATATCTGTGAAAAAAAGAAAAAGATCTCATAATCAGTGAAACCCAAACTGAGCTGAACTTAATAGAGCAAACCTGGAAAATCTTCAGTAACCAGTTCTCCATAAAAGTATCACGCAGAGGCAACATGTATGTAATACAATATTTGAGTTGGCTTCTTTGTTTGTTTTAGCAAAGAGAGTTATTATCAAATTACTTTGAAATGTTTACACTAAAGATGAAGTATCTCTCTATTTATTTGTTGTTTGCAAAATATGGTCATTTTTTATCTTCACACAGAGATCTTGATTTTTACCTGGATCCAAAGCTAATAATGTTAACACAAAAAAAAATTCAGTGAAGGTGACAATAGCAATCAATTCCTTCAAAATACCTGGAGAAATTAAGGGCTATTAAGACATGGAAATGATGGATCAGATAGGGTTTAAGTGATCATCTAGGAGTTGCTAAGCCTAATTTAAATACAGGAAGAATATCACGTTTCATCAGCTTCCATCTTCAGATTTAAGAGCTTCTCAAGTCCTCATTTATACCTGAAGTGTCACTGGCACATACATTAAAACTGACAAAATCCATTTACTGCAGCAAGCTGTTCAAGTTCTTCTCTGTATTTTCTCCAATCATGCTAATTTTCCTTCAGTGTTCTTTGTTTATAAAAAAGAAACAAACAAGCACTTTGTGTTTATTAGTCTGAAGTTCTTCTACAAACATTTATGTGCATTTAGAAACTGCACTTGTGATCACTGCTGGCATTAAGTCCAACTGTTCTTTAAAATCCCCAGCATATCTCATCCTCTGGACATTTCTCCTCCCTATCTCACAAAAAAAAAAAACCCAAACAAGCAACCTTGTAAAACAACCTGTCCTTAATAAACACATTTCTTTAAGGGATGCTCAAAAGCACCTGAAAGCTGTGGCCATCTGAAGTGTAAACAAAAAATTAAATGACAGCTTTTTCTGAGGCTCCTAGGCATTACTGTTCAAGGAAAATCATGCATCCTTTCTCACCCTCCCTCAGACATGGGAAAAAACTCTGGGGAAAATGACCCACACTTTTTCCAGCATTCTCCTTTTAATCCCAGTTTTTTTCCATTAGAAAAGCAGATCTTCCTCTGCTCCTGTCTGGGAAGGAGAGACTTGATTCTTTGGCATCTAACAAGCCACTTGCTCCAAAGAAAGCTCAGCACTGGTCTCCTGACTCTACTTGGGCCCCAAGTCTCATGAAACCACTATCCTAAGGCATCTACCTCCTCACTTAAGTGTGTCTGAATTTGACCAGTTTGGATCAGGGAGGGACAGGAGGGAGTCAACCATAGAAAGCAATTTCATAGCTGCCTCATATCCTCAACACACAGGCTTAAAAAAAAAAGTCTTTTTCAGAGTCTTTCTCTAGAGGGAAAGATTATTTTCCCCTCCACATAGGCAGAGCCCTTCAAAGCCATTTACTTTTCAGAGGGTCTGTCAGAGAGGTCAGACCAGCCCATCCCAGCAGGCATAAGAAGAAAAGCAAGGAAACTTTTGAAATAATATCAATTCATCACCACATCTCAACCCCCTGACCAGAACAACCACAGCACCTTACAAGAGCTGAAATGCTGGTCTGTGTCCCTCACCATTGTTAATTAGTTGCCCCCCGTTGATTTATGCTTGCTGTCGTCTGCTCCAGTCTAGCCATATTTTCAGTGCTGCTAAGAACACACTCTTGATAAAAAGCTTCAGAAATTCCCTGTGGTAACACAATCCTTTTTCATTCAGCTATCATATCTGCAGGTATAAGTCCCAGTATTTCTGCACCAGCACCCCACAGCCATTCCTGGCATTCCAGCACCACCTCAGTCCCTTTGCAAGAGTCTGCTTGCTTTCTGCTGCTCCTTTCTCCCTGTACCCCCACCACTGCCTGAACTCACTTGTTTCTTGCAGGAAGACCTGCTCATCTCTTCTCTTTTTTTGCCTTTTCTTCCTTAAGAGGAGGGGCAGTTGGGAAGTCAACAACCAGATGGACTTGAAAATGGCTAATTGTTGGAATTTTTCACCTCAAAGATCTGTAAAGTACTTTAAATATTTTCTTCTAATTTACCTCCTGATGCTTGTATTTCTGTGAATGAAAGCCTACATGGCACCTAAATAGTGGGCATCTATACCATCCATAACTCATACCTTGCATTGCTTTCAGCATAGACCTAACTCTGAAGCCCTACAGGACATTCTGTAGCCTGTTACCTATTCCAGTCAATACCTATGGTTCACAGCTGTGGTGAATTCCCACCTTCATCACAGATCATGGTTCTCCAAAATGTTAATTTTCATCTCAAACCTGAGCTTGCCCTTTCACCTCACATCACAAGCCTTGCTGGGGCCTCTCACACTCTCAGACTTCATGTGTGACCTCTGGGCTCCATCAGTCACGTGTGTAGGCTTACAGCATCATATGGCGCATACCTCCACAGTTCCATGCTGATGGGCTGCTTTGGCCTTTTGGATGATTCCCAAGCAAGTGGGAGAACACCAAGGACACAGTTTGCTTGCAGAAGTGGTGCTAGTATGGGCCAGTACATCTCATTCACAGGGGGAGAAAAACATGAAACAACCTGAAACAAAAGCCACAAAACGAAGGGATCTTTCTGCCCCTTAATTCTTTCTTCTTTTTTTTTTTTTTTCCCTGCCAATTTCCTTCTCCCTTTTCCTTTTCTTGGGGGGTGTTGTGGTTTTTTGTTTGTTTGTTTGTGGTTTTTTTTGTTTGGTTTTTTGTTTCGTTTTGGTTTTGTTTGTTTGTTGTTTTTTTGCGTTTATTTGTCCCTCTGCCTTTATGCGGGGCTCTTCTCTTCCTACTGTCTCAGGAACCAAAGCCCACTATGTGCAGTAGATCTATCTACACGTCTGATGATAAGCACCAACAGAACCACTCATAAACCCAGCACCCTGATGAGATGAGATCATTTCACACGTGCTGTTTGTTTCCTGTTGTACTGGGGAATTTACAGTGGCTGCTGGCCATTATAAATACTGAACCGGCAAGACAGCTTTCTCATATATTTCATTGCAATAATCATTGCTGCATTTTTTATCCTAAGAGTAATTCGATTTGTTGTAATTGATTTGGTTGGGTTTTCATTCCTAATTAACTGTTCTTATGATGGAATGATGCAATACTTGTTCACAAACCAGAGCCCAGAAGTCAAATTCAGAACAGGGTAATAGCAGGAGGATAGAGGAGAGCCTTACCTGCCAGGAGGGATAAGCAGTGGGCTGGGAAGCCAATTAGCCATGGTGTTAATTGTTGCTGCTTACGTTAGTGGTGTGAGTGGATGTGTCTAGTCTTCTCAAGCTTCTGGTCAGCACCCTGCAAAATTCATTTCTTTATAAGACTTAGTAAAAAGGACATACATCAATAAGAGCCCTCTAGTAGTGTTTTGGCAGACCCTGCCTTTTGCTAATGGTTGGCCAAATCTAGATCAAATCACTAGACCTAGTAGTGGAAGGCTGAGGCCATGGAGCTTTACAAGCACACATGCGCTGCCATCTCTGCAAAACCCTCCACTTGCAGTCAGAGCCTCCAACTGCTCATGGAAACGCGCAAGGCAGAAGGAAAGACAGGGCTATTGGAGAGAAAGAACATCCCAGCTGCCCCTCGGGCAGTCTTGATTTACTTTTGGATGCTTAAGGCCAGGAGTAAACACTGAAACATAGGCTAGAAGTGAGAGCATCTCTCACCATCAGTCTGTCAGTCAGGCCAATGCATTTACCTTTGTTACTTGGAATTTATACTGTTATTTCTCTGCTTGCCTTTTTTATTGTTTTTTTTTCTTCATGAGACCATTGAGAGTAGTTAAAATGTCTTAGCTGGAATCCTTTCCAGTTGTTAACCTTGATTTTGGGAACGGACTGAAAGTAGAAGTCACACGAATTCTTCCAGAAAATATGAATCATGAGTCTTATTTCAGAGGTGCCTTTTGAAAAAATTGTTGTACAAGTCAGAAGGTTCTGTAAGCCCAGACCTGAGATGAAAAGACTTTATTGGCAGCACTCTAAAACTCTCCTCTGCTTTTGCAATTCTATTGCAGCTGCTACTGCACTGATACAAGGCATGTTCTGTTGGTCCTTTCCTGGTATTTCTACTTCAATCAGACAATAATATATGCAAAAACACCGATGTGTATTACTTGAGAAACTAAAGTAGGTATTATTGATCACAAACAGTACCTAGTTCCCCTGAATTTTGCTTCTGGTTTTTTCCCCATGAGGAAACCAGTCAGAGAAAACTATGTGTTCTAAACAAGCCAGAAAATGTGTGTATTTGGCAATGATTTTGACACCCCATGGTTCAAATGCTGTGGGTTGTCATACTTTTCTGCCAAAAAAGCTCTGAGCTAGTTTTTATGATGCACTAAGGTCAGGATGTTCATGATGCCACTGACCTCTCCTCACCACCCAGGAGTTATCGAGGGTGGCTACATAGTTTGATCCAGGTAATTTATGTGTCTGAGCTTTCCTATTTAGCCCAGAATTGCAATTTCCAAAAGGCAAAAGAGAAGTATTTACAAATTAATTTCTTTACAGATTTAAGCCAAAATATTTTTGTTTTCCACTGAAACATTCTAATACACAGTTTTCCTCGGGGGTGGGGGGAATAATCTATGCTGAAAAAAAATGAAAACCTCTTTACAATCAATTCTAATAACTAGCTCTGTGCACAATCTTCTTTACGTAGAATGAATGATATTATGGAAGGTCTTTTCCCTTTAGTTTAAAAGAGAGAAGCTGAGTTAAGATAATGGTAAGTTTTCTTCAAATTACATCCTCCAGGATGTTATCAAATTTTTTTCCTTCTACAGAGTTGTCCAGGTGAGGAATAGGCAGTTGTCTTTATCTGAAACACTAATGGAGTTACAAGGAAGAAGTAGTAACATTAACAAACTGTTCAAGCCATGAGTAGTAAGGAGCCCAAATGATGCTTTTTTCTTGGCAAAGTATCTCTTCTGATCTTGGGTTTCAAAATGTGGTGTGAATGTGAAGGAGGCACAGAATAAATAAATGCAGAAACATTTGCTCTGTTTTGGACCTGAAAAAACTCTGCTTAGTTAAATAAGAGGAAACCCTTTCATCTCCAGTGAGAAGCTGATCCTCTCTCTCTTGTATTCGCTCCTACGTCCTTCAGCCCTTCCAATTCCTTAATAACAGATGGCCACACAGGTGTTAAAAATATTCCCAGCGTGTCCTGAGGCAATACTGAGGAGATCTATATGCTGCTATTAGCATTAATTGGCAACATTGCCCCGATGGACAAGCTATTATCTTCCTAAGCTTTAGTTGTCTCCATCTGAATACTTATCTTTATCCAACTAGTAAAGTCAAGGTTCCACTCTATTGTTTTCTCCCACAGAGGGTGATTTATTGGATAATACGGTTTCAAAGACAATCTCTTCCTAAATTATCCTATCCATTCCATTATTTCTTTTCTATTATCTTGGAAGTCCAAAAGACTAGGTAAAAAAATTAGATGCCAAATTCACTGTAAGTTTAGAAACTGAGACTGACATCTCTAAATCCCTTTGATGAGATTTTGTGATGTCATTCTGTCTTTCCAATTACCTTGGAGTGGTGTAGTGGTGATAAAAAGATTTGGTCAGTATTTGTCTTCCAGGTATTGTGTAAACACAAGTCCCTCTATTTCATCTACACTTATTTTTTGTTGCAGAAGCAATGAATATTTTTCATTTGATAAAGGTCATGCTTACTTCCTTTCCATGCAACAAAGACACATTCTGTATGTGTGGAAAGTGTCAGAACTGAAGAAAAAATAAAATAGTCTGGAACAGGTACTAGTCAAAGATGCTCTTGGGGAAAGCAGTTACGTTTATATTATCAGGACAGGCAAGTCTTTAATGCTGTGATAGTGTCATAGCAATTCAAAGCTAAGCTACTTTATAAATATTAAAGTCCTAAGGAAATGGAAATTCACAGTGTACTAGTTTCGGAATGTTACTTCCACCTGTCACTTAGATCCTGAATGTACGGTCTCTGAACAGCAAAGGACTTTTCCAATATGAAGATGTAGATGTCAGGATTTTCCTTGTAGCTATGTATAAGAAGATCAATTTGTTGTTGCTCTGGTTTTCTCCTGAAGGATATATAAACTGCTTTCCTCTCAGCATCATCCTCTGCTCACAAGAAGTGACCTCCGGCCCTGTTCTGTTGGCGTGTATCTTAATTACATCTAATACCCAAGTACTAGTAAAAATAAGCAAGAAACATTTCCTGATTATCCAAAGAACATCTATTTGAAGACAACACTCTTTGCTGATCAACACTCAAGGCCAAAAAGCAAACCAATCTTGTCTGGATGGCGTAAAAGTGAGCAGGCTGGAATGTGGATCCTACAATACTGCACCCCTCGCCCTGTTCACTAGACTTTGCTCAAGACAAGCCGTTACAGAACAGGCATTAAGGCTGGCATAATGGCAGATCTCTGCAAAAATACCTACGGCATCATCCCAGAGACAGAATCCTACAGAAATGTCCTTTAGTCATCACATGCCTAGATTTATTCATAAAGGGACCTCTGACTTGCCTGACCAGCATGTGAGCACCTGCCTGAAGGTGCCCTTAAAAGCCACACAGCATGTGCATTTTTCACTAATGCAGCCTGCAGGAGTAGTTGGTTTTTTCCTTCCATAAACTCACCCTGAAGGACTGAGTCTATTTAACTACATAGTGCTGAGTGAAACTCTTTCTTTGTTACTGCCTTAAAAGTTGCGAAATACTGCCTCACCATTTCTTCTTCTGAGAGGTGAGAGCCCTTCTCCACTTTCAGACAACATCTTGCAGACAGCCAAGAAGAGATCTGTGTGCTCAACATCTTGTAATAATAACCTGAAATCTTTGCTTCGAACTCAAAGCTTTCTCAGGAGCAGGGTCATTGTACCAAACCAGAAGAGAGCAAAGCTCCAAGCTATCAAGCAAAGTACAAACAGATTAGGAAGAAATGAAATTCATCAATACGGTGCCCTCTTGGTCAAAAGTTCACTAAGAGAGAAGGGAGCTGTACAATTCACCCATCTCCATTTAATTGGCTTGAAGCTGCTTCCTACCATGCTCAAGCAGATGTGGTGTCAGTGGAAGCCATGCAAAAGCAGAAACTTTTAATTATTTTAAAATAGCCTGATTCATCTTGGGGAGCTGTGGTTAGGACTTGACAGGGAGAGAGATAAAAAAGAAAAAGTGAGAATGGGCTAATATTTGCTAGAATAAATCCCTGAATTTGCCTCCAAAACTTTTGTGTCCAGTGTTTGCTAATGCAAAGGTAAGTTTTTCAGCAGGACACAAAAAGAAATAAAATTGCTGTGAACATTTTTACAACCATGCAAATTTGTGGCTGAATCATTTTGTGATTACTTGGGATTAATTTACACCCTTTTCTTAACTTAAAAAATTGCATCTGTAGAGAGGGAAGAAAACAGGCGCCATAAAACTGATCACAAACCACAAAACAACTAGCTGTATATTGGATATTTGAACCACTAGGCAGAAGTTAGACTGAAATACATGTCATGTATCTGAAAACTATTAGTTCTTGAGCAGACATAATCTCTCCTAAATGATGAACAAACAAACAGCAGCTAAGGCAATTAAACCTCTGTCTCAACATAAGTAGGTCTGCAATGGATAATATCAGTCAGAATCATTTTCACTACCCTCAATCTTCCAAAATCTGATACAGAAATCAGAGAGGGACACACCCCTCTGCTGAGACACAGTTGGTGTTCTCTGAGCCTTTCCTTCACTCTGAAAAGGGGTGTGCCTGGCAAGGGGTTGCTACCACAGGGCAAAGAGGTATTGGCAGGCTGAGTCCAGGGTGGCAGGGAGAGTCCAGAAGGCACTGAAGTGACAGAAGGAAAAAAAAAAATATTTGAAGACACATAAAGGGACTCTGGCTCTTTTTGCAAGCAGAAAACAACAAAAAGCTGCTGGCCGGAAAGGAAACACTATGCAAGAACACTCCATACAGGGCAGAAATATTTTTATAAACCTTGCTTATTGTTCTCTTATAAAATGGCACAGTTGTAGCTCCACATCCAACAAAGCCTAGATGCTGAGAATAAAAGCCCTACGATGTGTCTGGAATCTGCTTCTTTAAACCTATGGTTCAGGAAGACCCATCTTAGAGATGAGACTGTTGTGGAACTGATCACAGGCCCATGATACATTTGTGTGGAAAGTATGAAACTTTTCTACAGCTGCCTCATGTAATGATGAACATCTGTAGGTCTTAGCAAGACTATAACATGTGATAAATGTATAAACAATTACTGTGAAAAGCCAAAACCAACTTTCACTCTACCATCCTGTTAAAAGTGCTTTCCAATGCTGATTTGGTATTTTTCTCAAACATTTTATCAACCCAACATTCCTGCCACTGTGAAATTAAGCCATAACTGATACCCTCTAATAAAACAGAGCTCCAAGTCCTACATTTTCCTAGTACCTATAACGAACAGGCTGTAAAAACTGTTTACTGTTGGCATAACCCACCTCCCACTGGTGCTACAGGGCACTTTATCCTTGAGTCCAAAAAAGGGATTGAGACTAGCACAGTGAGCTTTGACAAATCCCATCCTACCTTCCTTTTTGGTCTTATGAAGCAAGAGCAAGATCACAGGGAATGTTTATTGCTAATAAAATATTGATATATTACAATAAAAAAACTGGCCAATTATGACTATCTGCCTGTAGTCTTTTTCCAGGGCTCCTCCTGGTACCTTTGCCTGCTGGGATTTAGTTTAGCACATCAAAGTGTCTGTCAGGATCAGCATTTCTTCATAGTGCTAACAGGATCAGTTGAACCATAACTCCCCTTCAGCACACATGTGTAGAGTACCCTAGCGAAATATTTCTCATGGGAAAAAAAAAAAAAAAAAAAAAAAGACAAATTTGTGCTGGAAGATGAAAACAAAATAAGAAAAAAAGTCATTGATGTCTAGAACCCAACTGACAGAATTAATGAACACTTGCTATGAAATCTCTGAAGATTTTTTCTTATGACAAATACCCTCTTTTTAAAGCTCGGAAGTTACCTGTAATATTTCACTTTTTGGCAGCATAATGTAGCCCTGTACCTTCTCAGCTAAGTCTCATCTCTACAAATGTCCCCACATAGACACCTTTAGGCAAGTCCTTCTGCAGTCCACAGACCATCTTGTCCATCCAAACTGTGTAGAAGGTGCTCTCCTCCCTGCGGGCTCACCATCCTGACAACATTTGAAGTTGCCAGCTGTGCTGAGGCACCCAGATGGGTCTTAGAGGATCTTGAGGTACATCCAGCTCGATGCCTGAGCCCAGACTCGTAGCTCACACATCTGTTCTGAGCACAAGTGTCCCTTCAAAGGCAACCCTAATGACATGCTGGAGACTGGGCCAAGAGCACCCCTTGCCTAGTGTGTCAAGTGCAGGACGTCCTTAAGCGCTTACAGAATTAGGACACTGCTTGCTACAAAACATACTTATAACCATCCTGAAAGCTTAACTGCTTGATACTATAAATAACATTTCCTTTTCCCACTGTGACTGTTACTGCATTTCTTTAAGCTTCTCAGTTTAAAATAAGCACAGACAAAAACAATGCGTTAGAAGGTGCCAAACTGTACATAAGGGAAAGGCATGTGCAAGAGTGCAAGCTATTCCTGAAAGTCTGACAAACTCACACAATGTTTTCCTTAGTTTAATAATAAATAATCATAGCATTCAAAGCACACGGATTACATTAACAAGGACAGGATGACACACACACACAAAAAGATGCTCTGTTTTTTGGCTGCTGAGACTTAGTAACACAAACTATTTGCCAGAACTGACAGCTAGAAAGAAAATGGGATGCATCTTCTTGGATCATGTGGGCCTTTTATCTAACTCTTAACTACTGCATGTGCCCCTCTTCTTTTCTATTCTCTTATTTTGACCCATTTTAGCTGACATGGCTTCTGGAGTTTTGTGGTAAGGATCACTGTCAGGTAGGTGATCACAGCTGAGTGAGGACTTTCTAACCCTGAAGAGAAACCTATAGCTTGACCACGATGCAGCTGAGGCCAGAAATCTGAGCAACAAAGATGTCCTGAGGTAATCCAATGGTCACTCAAAGACCATTAAGCAAGGAGCAAGGCAAGCACACAATCGAATGCAAGTTTCAGTGAAAAGAAACTCTGGAGATTACAATATAACTGAGGCCAAAATAACAGGTGAACAAGTCATGAGGCAGAACAAGCCTTCAGCAGCAGAAGGCAAGAATAAAAAGGAATCTACAGAAATGCAGCTACAACCAAGTAGGGGCTTGAGCAGCTAAGAGAAATTGCTCTTGGCTCTTGACAGGGGAAGTTATGTCAGACTTTCAACAGACGAGAGAGACCACATTTTAGGCTCCCAAGTTCTTTGTTCTTAAGTCTTGAGCTTTGTAGATCAGGGCATAACCAGAAGGCTTCTGGCCACTTCAGACTGTTATTTGTGACAGCAAAAGGATTGACACATCAGATTGTGTCCCTGCTTGAATTTCAACCCACAGAATTACGCTGCTGTTCCTCTGATTTTTCACTGAAGGCAAACTCACCACAGTGCGCTTGTCCCACATCTTCTCACAGCCTTTCCAATCTCAAAGATCTTGGCAGCATCCGGTAGTTGCTCCCAACTCACCTTCCTTTCCTTTTCCTGTTGGTTTATCTCCCAGCTCTGGAAATCAGTGCAGCCATTTTCTTTCGCTCCACACATATGGCTTTGCATTTCGTTGGGCAGAAAACCATGCTGGCACTCATGTTGAGTTTGTTTTATTCAGCTGTTTTCCACTCCCATATGTACAAAAGCTGTTTTTAACTCTCACTTCGCATGCTGATACTTATATATGCCTCTGCTTTTCTGAGATATACTTGCTTTATGACCTGCTGCTCAGTCGGAAAGTTGTCAGGTGTTTGCTGCATTCATATGAGGAATATTTCTCTTATCTTCAGCAAAACTGCCCTTGAGATTTCTGTCTGGATTGCATCTATGAAAGTATTGTCCCTGGGAAGGAAAAGGGAGGATTTTCACTGGTGCTAGACTCCTTTTTGGGTCTGGATTTCTCAGTCGGTTTGAGAAGCTAATGAGCAATGAAAGGTACTTGCCTCAAACAACAGAGACCATAAGGTGTGGAGAAGAATGCTTCAGAGAGGGAGTGAAGGAGACAGGAATAGTTTTGCCTTCAGAGGTGAATGCTGAGAGGGATATCATACTCTGATACCGTGCCTGGCCACAGCTGGAAAATGTTCTGTTGCTTTTTAAATGTGAAAGTCATTGTCTAGCTGTATTTCATAATCATGCACACCTTACAGTTTTAACATTGCCGGGAAGACTGTTTGAGTATTGTAGTGCAGAGGAGTGTTTGCAATAATCCTGTCTCCTGAAGAGACATAGCCCACAAAGCTCAGGATAGTCTTTGGTGCCAAATGTCCTTTTAGCAAATGAATTCCCATCTATGGGGGGTGAGGGCTGTGCTGGAGGAATTTCATAGATTGATAAGAAGGTATTTCTCCACTGGAATACAGCTAGATAAAAATTTGGTGCAAACTCAGTCTGTCTGACTTAAATACCAGCTCCTCAGTTTTGCTAACTATTTTGTCACAATTACCATAGTTAAACATATACACACACGTGTATACACACACTGTGCTTTGTATATTTTTTAAACACTTTAAATTGCTGAGAGCAAAAATAGAACATTAAAGTTCAGCTTTTGCAATCAGAGCCTCTAACAGTAATGCTTCCCTGCTGATTTAATACCATTTATGCTCATGTGTACCTTCCAGGTTTTTATAAAAGAATAGATGAGCAGTATTGTTCATTAGATTTAGATAACTCTGAATATAAAATGGACCAGACAACAAGCCTGTGCACATTTCATGGTAGGTCTGAAAATCTTGAGCCATAGCATGGAGCATGACCAAACCTCACTGGAAAATTTCTGCAAAAATAGATTTGGGTTCCCCCTCATTCCTCCCAAACAAAATTTAAGCTTTTCCTGCATGCAGCCTTATGGCTACAGCATTCATCTAAGCTGCACAATGTCTTATTTCTATTCTTTAGTCTGAATCAGGGCAATTTTTCACTCTGGATGACTGCAACTCGGAGGGCAAGGGTCTCTTTTTTTTTTTTTTTTTTTTTTCCCATCCAAGGCTGGTGTGCTAAATCCCATGAGTTTAAGAAAACAGAAATATGTAGAAACATCATGAAAAGCAACACATAGCTCAAAAAAAGTTATGATATGACATGAAATCATATTCTCACAGTGACTAACTCAGAAATGTTCCTACTGGTCCCTATAGGTTCAGCTGAAGGCACTTCCTGTAAACATCAAAGGTGGTCTTTGAATTGCAGACCATGAAATAATTTCTTGGATAGTGTGCAGGTGCCAGCTTCTCAACTGCAGTAAATCAGGATATCTCCATGCAATTGTATAGACTGTTTATCTAACCCAATGTGCCCCTCTGTTTCTATTGTTTATTAAGAGAGAGGATAAAATGCAGATACTTTAAGGATGGATGCACACCCTATATTAAGTAAGAGTAGCCCACAAATGCTTGCTTGCATCCCTTCTGTATTCACCTAAAGGCAGATTTGTAGTGTCCATTTGGAGCTGACCCAACTTTCAGAAATTTGTCTGGCCATGACTCTCAGCTGGGTTCAGCATTTCACTCAAAAGCATTCTAAAAGCTGTCAAAGTTTTTTGGGAAAAAGACTCCACATTCTGCCTTAAAATAAGTTACACAGATGGAAAAATACAGCTCAGGTCTTTCATCATTTGTTCACGTTGTACAGACAAAAGTCCTTAGCATGCTGGAACAGAGCTTGGAGTACCACAGTTTTAAAAAGTCAGAGTAAATTAGAAAGAAAATGGATAAAATCCCCTCATAGTTCACTGTTAAAGAATAATCATACGGCATCTGCCTTCATGTCTATAGCTGCATTACAATGAAGGACACAATCAGTCTCTCAAACATATTGCTGGCATGGCTTATCATTTCCTACCTCTCAAACTGATCCTTCTGCCTCTGTTAAGTAGTTTTCCATTGACATTTTCTGTTCTTTTTCAATACTCTAGGAGCTTTTGATGACATTGGCTGTTACGGGACTTTCAAAACTTGATCTTGTTTAATATGAGGACAATCTGACTTTCTGATATCTTTTCTTTTGCATTTGTCCTTAAATAGTGCAGGCTTTTTGAAAGGACTGAGGCCCCTTAATGGATTTCTCTGGAGTTCCAGTCTGGTCCTGTTAAGCCCAGAAAGCATAGGCTGAGAGGAAGAGGAACGTGTTGCTGAATATGATCCATTTCTGAAATTTACCTCTCATGTGGTGAAGAAGTGAGGTTAGCTGATACTGCTGAAGTATTTTTAAAATCTCAGGGATTCAAAATTTTGCATTTAATGACATCTTTTAAAGGGACTTAGTGTCTGTGTATCACTAGTAACCTGTCCTCCTAAATTAACCCTCATTTTACCTAATTTATTTCTTTATTTATTATATCTATCTGGTTCCTTTTTAACATGACCTATTATGAGAAAGGTTGTTAACCTGTTACAGATAAATTGGATCATTATATCCACCCCCACCTGCTCTTAGTAATATTGCAACTCCGAAATTGGTGGCAAGTCATTAGAGACTTTTTTCCCAGATATTTTCTTTTGTCACTATGCCATTACAAAACTGCCTGGCAGCTTTCAAGCAGTCAAGATTTATATGCTGGATCAGAAAAACAAAATTCAGAGTTTCTGTAAGAACGTTCTGCAGCTTCTAAATGTGACCAAGCCTAGGCTGAAGGATGCCGAAGGTAATGCCTCCCTACCAAATTTGATTTTGTCCAAACCAGCAGACTCATCTGCTCATGCTCCTCTTGTTTGCATGACACCAAAGCATGCTTACTCATTCACAGCATGTGAACAGGCATGGGATCTGGCAAATACAGGTATGTGTGCATCTATCAAAATCCAACCCATTTCTCTTAAAGTTCATAATAGTGCTGAAAGAAAAATATGCAGGGATTTTCCAAGGCCTCAGTTCTTCATCCCCATGCATAGTGCTCACAAGCTCAGAGTCCTGTGCTCCCGGTGAGCAGAGATGGTTTTAGCAGCAAGGGTCACCTGGCACTTGTGAAGGACAAGTGGGACCTGCAGCTTGCATGTTGTGTTCATCTGAAGGGCTGCAGCTCAACACACTCAGGTCACGGCATTTGCTCCAGTCTGAAATACTGTCCCATGCACGCTGCTTTAAGGTCACTATCAACAGAAAGCAGGAACCACAAAGTCCATTAGCCAGCCATGATTCCCTCTTTGTGCCCTGGTTAGCTTGGTAGTAAACCTATGCAATGGATTTTGATGAATTTCGACTTAAAGCTGCTGTCTACTTCTTTGCCAATTCTGTGTAGCATTACCAGCACCATTTGGAGAGTGTTACAGAATAGGATACAGCATGGTCAGTAACACTTCAAAGCCTTTTTCCTATTAGCCATCACCAAAATTCTGATGGATTGAGAACTGCCTGAATGGCAGACCTCAGAGATTTGTGATTGGTGGCACAGTCTAGTCAGAGCCTTGTCACTAGTGGTGTCCCCCAAGGTTCAATACTGGGCCCAGTATCATTTAACTTACCATCAATGACTTGGATGAAGGGGCAGAGGCTTCCTCAGCAAGTTCACTGATGACACAAAGCTGGGAGGAGTGGCTGATACCCCAGAGGGCTGTGCAGCCCTTCAGAAGGATCTTGGCAGGTTGGAGAGATGAGCAGAGAAGAACTGCCTGAAGTTCAACAAAGGCAAATGCAGGTCCTGCACCTGGGGAGGAATAACCCCACACATCTGTACAGGCTGGGGGCTGACCTGCAAGAAAGCAGCTCTGAAGAGAATGTCCTGGGGGTCCTGGTGGACAACAAGTTGTCCATGAGCCAGCTGTGTGCCCTGGTGGGCAAGAAGGCCAATGGTATCCTGGGGTGCATTAGGAAGAGCATTGCCAGTAGGTCAAAGGAGGCTGCCCTTCAGCCCTGGTAAGGCCTCACCCAGGGTGCTGTGTCCAGTTCTGAGCTCCTCATGACAAGAGAGACATGGAGCTCCTGGACCTGGTCCAGTGGAGGACTACAAAGATGATAAGGGGAAAAGCTGAGGGAGCAGGGCCTGTTCAGCCTGGAGAAGAAAATAATGAAGAATCTTATCAATGTATATGATTATCTGAAGGGAGGGTGTCAAGAGGATGGAGCCAGGCTCTTCTTGGTGTTGCCAAGCAATAGGGCAAGAGGCACAAACTGATGCACAGGAAATTTCACCTGAAAATGAGGAAGAACTTCTTTAATGTGTGAGTGAGAGAGCACTGGAGTAGGCTGCCCAGAGAGGTTGTGGAGTCTCCCTCACTGGAGATATTCAAGAAAGTCTGGACACAATCCAGTGCACAATCCACTGTTCAAGGAAAACCTGCTTGGGAAGGGAGGTTGGACTAGGTGACCTCCAGCAGTCCCTTTGAATCTTACCCATTCTGTGACCCAGTGATTTAAAGTGTTGACAAGCAGGAATCAAAAGACTTTGATTCAGAAACGTGAGGCAACCATTAAGAACATGCTTAAATATAGATATATGTTTAAATGCCCTTCTGAAGCTGCGCCTAAATATTTGCAGATTGCATCGAGCTGATTAGTACCAACAACTACATTAGATTTCTACTGAGCCCATAATAAGCTCCTCCTTAATACTGTGGCAAGGGAATAGAGTACACCACTTCTTATTCAAACACTTACAAAATAATTTTGATTCCAGAACTAATTAACTGGACTGTATCTTAATCATTCCTACTAGTATCATACAGACGTAAGCAAACTATCTTATGATTCCCTACCAGCCTGATATATTTCAATTTCAACGTAACTTAATAATTGCAGTACCAATTAGTTAAAACGTAAGTAGGAAAAAACATTGGATGGAGACATCTTAATTTAAATATAATCCATTAAGTAAAAACTGCTATTCTAATTAGTGATAATGTAGCACAATTAGGAAATAAAATTTGATTGGTACATTGGAATTTAAACTTAATTAGTAACTGCTATCCTAATTAGTAAATGCAATACATTTCATGCAGTGTTTTGTCGGGGAGAAGTGCATGTACAGTAGAGATGATGGTGAGGAAAGAGGCAACAGGGGGGCTGAGGTGGGCAGTGTGGAGCAGAGGAGTTCGGCCAGTGTCAAGTCCCACATCCTGCTTCTGAATCAACAGTGACCCCACAGCAGAGAGGTTCAATCTCACTCAAAGAACTTGACGTGAAGGATGATTCACTGTCACCTACAGGCAATCTCTTCCCATGGTTAATTACTTCCAGTGCCCAGATGAAGTGCTTCACTTTGACATCTACAGTTTTCTATTTCCAGATCTGGATCAGGAAATTTTGATAAACTAAGGAAAATAGTTGTGGAAGTCAACTAAATGGAAGAGCTCAGCATTTTGGATTAGGAAAATGCAAAGTTGTCCTAGACAAAAAGGCATTATAATACCCCAGGTCAGCACTCTTAAGAAGGAAAAGATGTTGGAGGAAGGGACTTGAGACCTAGCCTACTTAAAAAGATAGCATTTCTATTAATGGGAGAAGAGAGGTGGGAAAGGCATTGGCTGTTGTTTTCTTTGAACTAACCATAATAATTTCTTCATCTTTTTCTGGAAAAGAGTTCACCTAAGCCCCTTATTATGAACACATACTTAGCACCATTCTCCGTTGTATTAGTTTGCATTTATTGACACTGAGTTCTGCCTGCTATTTTTTCAGCCAGTCACTTGATGTCTTCAGCACTTCAATGGCAATTTTAGATTTGTGTTTCTGGACTAGCATGAAAACACCAGGAAGTTTTATTGCTTCCCAATCACTCCTTTTGCAATCACCTGTGATCATGCAGAGCATACTAGGTTCATCACTACTGTATGTCCATTGGACTGCCCTTTATTCTTCACTTATTACTTATCTTTCAACAGCAGAAAAAAACTGTATTGAGAATAAATTAATTACAGATACTTAATATGTAGAAAAAAGGTATACAAGCTAATTAACCTTTCTTCTTATCCCATAATAGCTTTAAAAGGCTTTGGTCAAAGAGTCTTTGTCAAAAGATTTAAAAAATCCAGTATTTTGCATTGATTGATTCTCCTTATTAATACATATGTTGCTACAGACAGCTACAATAGATTTGTATGGTAATGATTTTTATAAAAACTACATAGTTGGTTATTTTCCCCACTGGATCATATTTATCCAAACGTCTACTCATTCCATTCTTAATTATAGTTTGCACCAGATGCTTCCAAACTTTACTTCAAAAACATTTGTTCTATTTACCACTTTTCATTCTCCTGGTACTAAGAACTATTTAAGGAGTACATGAAAACAACACAGCTGGTATGTCAGTACTTTCATTCCTTGACACCTCTTGTGTGAATATTAGTTCGCTTTTGCGATTGGTTCCTGTTCTCCCTGCTAATTTATTTGGAAACCTTTTCTATCACTAACTTAATTAGAGTTAGATTGTCAGAAAAACACCCTAGAAAGAGATGTTGCAATATGTGAAAGCTCCCTCACTTTCATCAAAATGAAATTTTTTAATGCCTTTTTATTACATAGTCTGATCTTCTCTGGGTGCCCCTGACTGTGCCTCAGTCGTTTATTATCCCTACAGAATAGACAGCAACATCCCTATTCCTGATATATGTAGGAGGCTGAAAATGCATTTAGCAAGCTCAGCTCCACCCTCCCACACCCCCCTTTTTTTTCCCAGCATCTCTTCTTTTTAGGGTTTAGCATTTAACTTTCCAGAATTTAGACATGTCTTTTCGGGTGTGTACATGAGTGTTGAAACATCATTTACAGCTTTCCTTAGTGTATTCCTTTATTACACGGTTTGACTGTAATTCTTTGATTATTTTTTTTTTCTCATGGGTAACACACTTACTGTGAGCTTCTACTTAAAAAGCATTTATGCTATAATCCAAAAATTTGACCCCTTTGACTGCTCTTTTTATGTATTTATTCCTTTCTGGTTTGCCTAGATGGCTAGAGAGAAAGCTTTTTCATTCTTCCACATTCTTTTTTAATTCTCCCCTTTGAAGTTAAAAAACGAAGCAGCACATTTTCTGTTCCTGAATGCGAAGCTGGGGAAGCAAAACACCAGCATGCATCTGCCGAGTGCAGTGTGGATGTTTCCACTGCTCAATGTCTTCAAAAATGGGTTACACAAATACCAATCAGGAATTTTATCAAGATGACTGGGTTGGCTTTGAAGTGAGGGTAAGGAATACTTAATCATGAATTGTTCCCTGCAATGCTGTATTGCTACAATTTTACAAAATATATGAGGGAAATAAATATGGGGGAGAAAGAAAAGCCTCTCATGTTGAGGGTTAAAGCTGGTACAAAACCAAATACATTTAACTAAGTCACAAATAAATTAAGACTGGCAATTAGAAGATGGTTCATGTCTGTCAATGACAGATTTCCAACCAGCACAATAGGTTAGGAAAATGTTAACTAGTTTTAATAGGCAGATCCCTAAATATATGGGAACTATCATCTTTCTGTGAGAGCAAGGACTCAATTTGTTAAGTGCAAAAGATCTTTCATATGTAGTTCAGGATGTTTTTGTGCCCTTTTTTGTTAGAGGATCCTCCCCTCTGAAAAACTTTTGTTCTTGCTCCCCAGCTTGAAAGGCAATTCAGGATCTGATTCCATTTTGGCAATGACCTCGGCAGCATAAATCACCACTGTCAGAAAAAAACCCAAAGGCTTCCTTTGTTTGTACTGAATCTGCTACTCAATAATTTCATTTGATGTTCCTGACTCCGAAGTTATAAGACCAATGCACTTCCCCCTCTCCACCAAACTTGTATTTCTATAGTTTTTCCACATATCTTCCCCTCGCAGACATCTTTCTTTCTTTTCTGTTTTTTTTTTTTTTTTTTCTCTCCACACATCAAAAAGCCTCAGGCCATTTAATCACCCCTTAGAGAAAGCTGTTCCATACTCCTGATAATCCTTATTGCCTGGCTTTGGAGGTTGCCCAGCTCTGTTAGATCATTTTTGAGCTAGACAAACGAATTGCACGCAGTGCTCAAGATGTAAAAACACCATGCATTTAAACAGCAGCCTGAGGGTATTTTCTGTTCACTTTTCCTATTAATTTTTAGCAGAACTACTAACAAGGACCGAGCAGATGTTGAAGCTCTAAGACCCCTTTTCTTACTGGCAGCAGTCACTTTAGAACACAAAACTACAAGTGTAAAGATTTGAAGGGTTTTTTTAACCTATGCAGGGCTGTTGATTCCAATGTGTTTTCCACATCCTGCAGAAAAAAAGAGGCTTTCAGTCACCCTAATTGGCAAATTGTCATCTGCAGGATATTCGTCCCTCACTGATAGATACCAGAATCCATTCACGGACAGCTGCAATCAGCCAGTGCTCCAGAAACCTTATCAAACTGGATTTGGGATCTTTTCCTATTGTAATACCCTCTCAGGTTTCCATTCAAGAAAGTCACGGAAGCATCTGTTTAATACCATTCTTGTTAGCTAAATATTTCAGGGCAAAGCTACCATTACACACCTAAAAAAACCCTTTTATATTCAGCAAGATTTCTGCATTTGCTTGAATTAAAGTGTAAACTTTGGCTTTTTTTTTGAGTAGGGATGCCTTCTTGAATGAATTAATCAAACACAGATTTCCTAAATGCTAGGCTTTCACCTACTGGAAATGGGTGGAGTGTGTGCATGGCTTAAGAAATTAACAGAAGTTGAATTTGTCCATCAGAATTATTTGATGCCAGCAAACACAAACTCTGCCTTGTTTGTCCTACAGTTGAATTGTATTATTTGTGCCGCACCTGAGTCAAACTTCACTGAATAAGAGATGCAGGCCAAGGAGCAGTTTGGAAGAGAAGGACAGCAGCAGTAGGCCACCAGACACACACACTGCAATTAACAAATTTGAGTCAAGATAAAACATTGGCATGCCTCTTGGAAAAGCCTCTCCGACCTTGGCTTAATGCCACGGGAGTCCCTTGAGGTGCATGCATATCTTTAAAAATGTAATTATTGAGCTTTAGGTTTCCTCTGATAAGTCAGTATTAAAGTCTGAATGCTGCCCTACAGTTCTGCCTGCCCTTTGGCTGGGAGAAGCAAGAGCCATTTTATCTGACCATTTGTGTTTTACCAGGGGACTATTTCCTTCTAGTCTAATTGTACTGCCCAGGACATGGAAAACTGCACTCTGCTTTGGGACTTGCTGCAGTTTGGAGCAGGGAAAGGGTCTTCCTGCAGGGTTTCTGAGTGCTGGCACCACAGTACAGTGGCAGCAGGCATAGAGAACACAACAATCTTACCAAGGGGGAAGGTGTTGCTGTGACTGGCAGCTGGAAGCCTGCATTGGGTTACACATATGTATACCTGAACAAACCTGTCTTAGCAGTTTTACACAGTGTTGTTATTTACAAAATCCTCTCCAAACTCCTTTTTAACTGTATTTTTTTACAGCCTCCAGTACAATAGGTTTTGAGCCCCTGGCCTCAGCTCTTAGGTAAAAATCATTATTCAAAGACCTAATAAGTAATCAACAGGTCCCTGACTGGGAAAGCAGGGGCACAGGTAAGCAGGAATAAGGGACTTGCTTAGAGTCACATCGTGAATTATTGTCTGAGGGAAGAATATTACCTGCCTATTGTGGGCTATACAAATTGCATTTCTCCTCCATCTGCATGAGCTGAAATTACAGTTTGCCTCATACAGTGGACCTGAAATAAGCAGAGTGATCATAGAGAAGGGCTTGTACCATTAGGCTCAAGTGGATAAGTAGTATTTGTTCCTAGAAAATGATGGTCGTGCCCTCTAAATGCCCTTTACTTTGATACATTTTGATTAAGCATCCTGAAGAGTCCCCAGATGAAGAGCCATCCTGCCCTCATGCCACACTAAACACTGCAGAACAGCTCAGCTAATTTCAGCTGTCAGAAAATTAACTACCTAGACACAGCAGTCACTGGGGTGTGCTGCACTCAGGAGAGATTCAAGGCTTAGGCAGACTTCATTTCCCTCAGAGCTACCTGCCTCTCTGCAGGAGGGGGTGATTCATCCTATCCTAAAATAGGTATGTAAACC
Organism: Pyrocephalus nanus; assembly: GCA_038380795.1. Classification (NCBI taxonomy): domain Eukaryota; kingdom Metazoa; phylum Chordata; class Aves; order Passeriformes; family Tyrannidae; genus Pyrocephalus; species Pyrocephalus nanus. Next base: position 18,038,269 of record CM076264.1, on the reverse strand, counting down.
AGGGATTTGCATCACACTCCAGTAACACTCTTCTTTCCTCCTCAGCTTCTGATGACTCTCAAGGGAGCCCAGATATTCTGCACTGACCAGCCCTGGGGCCAGTTGACTAAAACAATTTAAGATAAATCCAAAGCAGTAAGTTTTTTCCCACCCTAAGTAGCCAACTGTCTAAAACGGGTAGATCTTCAGAAGAAAGGTGTGCAGCTGTCAGATCTGCTCCTCTGTGCAAGACAAGTGCCACACTTACAGGCAGAGCTTGCAAGTAACTGCATTTCAGACAAGATTTTCTACCCTCATCTCTGCTGAGCCATATGAGGATGTTCTCATTCCAACATACAATGGAGTGTGGCTTTGGCATGTTCTGTGCAGAGTACATTTGACATTTTAATTGATGCCATTTGTTAATTAAGAAGGCTAAATTATGACAGGGAAAGAGGAGGAGATCTTATAAAGAATGAATAATAACCCTGTTCAAAAGCAGGTAATGAGGTACTGGGTTAAAAATATGTAAGCACTTGCAAAAACATCGAAACGTTTTTCAGAAATCAGGTGCTGCCCATCCTTTTCTTATCTCAGAAATGTCAGGGAATGAAATTCATCAGCTACTTACAACATATGCTCTTTATTCAAAGTTTTCCTAGCAGAAAAGGCCATGTATCCCTGGGTTAAGCAACTGTCAGTCTTCTGCCACGGCATAAACTGGGGCTCACCATTCCCTTTCTCTCCACTTGCCATTACCACTGCTACTACTAAGGCAGAGGCCACACCATTGCCAGGCTCAGACTACCCACACTGGGCTGGCCCCTGGCTTTGCACAGGAAGATGCCAGATGCCTCAGCAGTGAAGAAGAAAAAGGTGGAGTTGGTGGGTGATGCTCAACACTTAACCCCTTTTCAGATGCACCAGCAGCTGTGTTTGGGGCTTGTTTTCCCTAAATGCTGCCTGTGTTTTATGCAAAACCCCTTAATAGAGAACAGAGTCTGTTATCCAAGAGGGTGGCTCTACAGAAAAGCAGATCCAAAAAACCCTTGGGTCTAGCGCTTTTCTGTGCACAATTAAGCAGAGACAAAAGGAAACACCAAGCAGAGGCTGGAGAGGAGAGGAAGAAAACAAAACAAACCAACAATTTTCATTAGCTGACATAGGGAGTGGGGAGAAAGGCAGCCAGAAATTTCCAGTGCCAGTCCCAACCTTTATGTTTTGGACCAAGAAGAACTTTTAACATCTAGCAAGAGGCAGGCAGGCTGCCCTTCCTTTAGAGAGAGCTCCATCTAGACTTTTCCTGTCAAATTTGAAACAGCACTTCTCTTTCTCCCACTCTCCTTCACAGGGCCAGGCTTGACCCAGGGATGTTCCTGTTGTCACATTGCATTGCTCAGACTCACTTTCAACTTTCTGATCTCACTTGCACTCTCCTGCTCCTCTGCATACCCCAGGAGAAGCACTGACACCTGTGCATCTGCATCTGTGCAGAGTATAGCATAAGTCTTTCTATCTGGTACTCACTAGGAAAACTGTACAGGTGTGGGAGTTATTTACTATGGTCTATAATGAGTATCTGATGTACATCTCCCAGGATAAAAGGTGAGATAGGGTACAGGCAGTTTCCATGTTCAGGAGCTTAGCAGCAAAGCTGCAATTTTGCAGGAACTGGCAGAGCACCCAGAACATCATAAGTCCCTGTTCTGACTCTCCTATAGAGCCTAGGTTACCCTTTGAGCATGTCTTCTGCCTTCCCCAGCTCTCAGCTTGCTTTGAGGGTGGGAAGGCAGCAGTGAGCATTACTGCAACCTTGTCTGGACTCTGAGATGAGCACCAGCATTGGGGCAGTGGCAGAGATTTCCACACATAGGTATACTGCTAGAAAAGTTCATTTTCAATTTCCATTTAAAAAATCTGTGAAAAGTTTGGGAAGGTGAGTAATGCCAGCTCCAGACTGATGCTGGCTGACTGTTTGTGGTTTTTTTCTATTTGTTTTACGTTGTTTACTCAAAGTATTCATTTGTTTACCCTGTTGTTTTCCACTCCTTGCATCTGTTCATTTGTTTAAGTACAAGCCTCGGTGTTTTCTACTTCTGTTTCCTCTCATTACAGTGGAGCATCTGCTTAGCACTTAAAAAAATCAATCAAAAATAATCTTATACCATGGAGCAGAAAGTTTTCATAAACTATGAGTGAAGAATGATTATTGTCTGCATAATCCCTTTGTTATTACTCTTTGTTTAAAACTTCAGTTTCACAACAATTCTGGATGACCTTGACAAAATTTTTTTAGGGAAAATGTAGGGATGACGACCTAAGAAAATACCTAAGAGAATCAGCCCTCTCTGAAAATCAAGGAAACGAGACTATTGTCTTTTCCTCCCTCTGCAAGCCATTTTAAAACCAGTCTTGCCATGGAGATAGCCTGCAAAAACCTATGGTCTTCCCTGCTAGCCAGAAATCTTAAATCAGGGTGAACCTGGCTAGATGTGACCCGGCTGCAATACCTCTGCAGAAAGCTCAGCTTGGCACTTTTGTGCAGTGTTCACGGGAAATCCAACACCACTGTCACCTCTGTCAGCTTCACCTCTCCTTTGCAAAACTCTCTTCTCTTTCTTTCTCCCTTGACCAGCAGCAGCTGTCGGCTCCCAGAGTCTGTGGGCCCTTCTTTCCCTGCAGGAAGGGAGCTGGGGAGGGCATCCCCAAACCCTTTGCCTCCCTGCCGGCACAGCAACCCCAGCTCTCACTGGTTATTTGCACAGAGAAATCTCATCTGACCAAGCGACATTTGGAGGAAATTGTCTTTCTGATTAAAGGAAACATGTACTATCTGTGGAAAAGATATCAAGAGCACATAAGGGGGTGACATGAGGCTGAGTGTCCTCTTGATGACTAACAGCTGCAGGCAAGAGTTATTCATTAATGTAATCAAGTCACGCAAAATTTCATGATAAAGCTGGGGAGTTTTGCACAAGTGATTAAATGAAACAGCAGGTAGATGAACCTCTGTCAGCTTTTCCATCAGCTTCCTGAATTGCCTTCAGGTCCAAGTTCAGGTCTAAGAGGTGATACTATTACCAGCAATCCATCACAAGGGACTCTGAGCTCCCATTCACCATGTCTCCCTGGTGTTATTGCCATCCAATAGATCTTTTAAAACACAAACAAACAAACCAACCAAATAAAAACAACTCGAAAAAATTCTCACACAGCAACACTGTTCAGACATCATCGCATCAGGAAATCCTGGCCCTTACGATGAAATATTCAGAGGAAAAGCATGTGGGCTGAGTTGAGGATGGACCAATGCCTTATGAATCAAAATAAAAAGTAGATCCTCAGTGGGTGTTCCTTCCTGTTTACTCAGATATATCTTTCTCCTCTCACCAGACATAAGAAAAGAAAGAGTTTCTACAAAACAAGATACTTGCTGCATGAAAGTACTGTTCTTCTAATTAGCAGAGATATTCATGGCAGTGAGTGGAGGAAAGCTTTTTTCCTCTGCCTTATTCTGCTGTAAAGATATGCTATCATTTAGAACATCACTTAATTAAATACTAGAAATGAGGACACTTTGGAATTAAATAATTCTTCTCTCCAACAATTTTTTCTAGTGTTCAAATATTGGTCAGAAAAAAAAATCTGGTCTTGTCACAGTCATCTAGTACTTAATTGGTTTTTTATTTAGTTCAGCATTAAAGCATGAACTTTGAGGAAAAAATTAATTCATTGCTCTCCACTGTGGACAGCTTGCAATGAACGATGGTGTGGAAAGAAAGAAAACAACGCTGAGTCTTTATAAAGCCCAGCATCTGATCTTGGTATCATCTCTCATCCTTTACAAAACTAGCTGACAGGGGAGGTACATCTTTTCTATGTTAGCATTAAAAAGCAAACTGAAGGTAAGGTTTTTCAAAGGCACTTACTTCTAACTGCTCTCTTGATTCCCATTGAAACCAGTAGTAAAGTTCTTTACTCCGTTCCCAGAGACAAGGGCATGCCAAGCACATCTAAGTACCCCACATACGTAAAAATCAATAAATGCTTGTTTGTATCATCTAGATTGTGTCAGGTCAACGATGTGGAGACCCAAAGGTCATTTTGACCAGCCAAATCCACTGGGGGTACTCCTCCCTTCAAGTTGCCTCTTTAGCCCACAGCACAGCTCTTCTCATGGTCCAATTTGCTCAGGAAGCAGAAGAGAACCTGCTGGTCCTGCCTTTTCCTTTCAGCTTTGCTCCAATTTAGACAGCTATGGAAGAAGACAACCAGGATTCCCCAGGGCAGGAGAAGGGAGTGGTGGGATTACTTTGGCCTGTCACAATGTATAGGGCAACAACAACCTCCATGCCAGGAGCTTGGCAGAGATACTAGGGCCAAACTGAGAGTCAGTTGCAGGAGTTGGCAGGGCATTTGGGAGCTGGCCCACGGGGCCATCACTGCATTTCTTTTAGATAGCAGGCATGGGCACAAGCCAGACTTGTTGTAAAGTGATAATAAGACTTGTATTGACACCAGGAACAGACGGCTTTATACACGGGATAAAGGACAAAGACCATCTTAGGCATCCAGGAAAGCTTGATTTTAGAGAGCAGCTGCTGTTCCCATCCTCATCTCGGAACTGTCTTAACACATACATGGCACAGAGATGCTGGTCCCCATCCCTGCTCCTGCATCAGTGATGTCCTGCAAGCAAGGGTGATTGAAGGGAAGTCACAGGTGTGAGGCCATTAATTAGAAAAAACTCTGACAGTACATGGCTCTACCAGTATGCTCTTAGGAGAAAGGCACATTGATAGAAGTTTTGGCCAAGTGCTAAAACCAAGTTAGCAAAGACAAGGAAGGTCACAATTTCTGTGCACAGTTTCTGTACACCAGCAGATCACAAAACTACAGACTACCTTGTTTTTCTCAGCTGGTTATCATACAGTAGCTAAAATGCTCTGGGGAAAACACTCTTCCTAGCGAGAGGGAGTAAGGGAGCGAACAGGGATCAAAAGGATGCTGCAGAATCAGTGGAGAGTTAACACATAAGGAGATCACAGTCTCTTCATTAGCACCAAATAAGAGCAGTTTTGAAACACATGAAACACTTTGCTGCACCATCTGTTTTGTCCAGCTAAATTCTCACATTAATCATCTTTATTCCTTGTGAGTAATTCCCTTATGGGAAATTTACTGAGCATGTTTAGATTTATTAAAACTATCACAGTTTATTAAGAGTCCATACTTCTCCCTTACACACCTGATGGTGGGAAGAGAAAAACAGCTGTAATCACAAAATTATATCTCTCATCTCTATACTTCCCAGTGTTATTCATGGCAGTAGTAGGTACTGATGTTGCAATGACATTTCATGTATGTCAACTGCAGTGTGGCAAGCACTGTACCAGCACATCATGTTTCTCCAAAAACCTTGTGTCAAAACATTTATAAGGGACGTAGATGTGGTTGCATATTGTTTAAGGAGGAAAGCTCTTGCCTGCTCTCCTATTAGCTAATATAAGCCTATTCTTGATTTTTAACCAGGCAGCCTAGGTAGGCATCAGCCACTTGATCAGCTCTGGACCACATCTCCCAAGACAGCAAAAGAGATTGTTTTGCCTTCATTATCCTGAGCAGATAACCAGAGGGAAGCAAAGAACAAGGCTGGCACAACAACTAGCACTTGATAGATGACAGGACTTTGTGTTCCAGAAGTTTTCAAGATGTTCATCCATAACAGGACAAGGAAATACTGATATGGTTTCCATTAAGTTTGTTTTGTGTTCTTCAAATGCATCAAAAGACAAGGAATTTTTAATGACAGAAGAATGACTCATTTGTCTGGTGTGAATCATCACACTCTCACCGTGCCTCCTAACTTATATAAGGAATACCAAAATATTTTTTTCTTATTAGTAATGGAAATTACTTAATGCGTATAAAGGGCTGTCACGCCATGGCCTAAGACTTAGCAAGATTGCAAAATCCAAGCCAGGGCTCCTTCGATTCAGCCTGTCAAATCCACATGCAATGCCAGAGGAGGAGCTGTGCAACCCCATCAGTCACCCTGGCAACACAAATCCCCCTCACAGGGACATCAGCTGCTTCACCAGACCGTTGGCTGAAGCAAGGGCACTGCAGGGGCATGGACTTTTCTGCCCACTTTGCACCAAGGCCAGGAACCTCTGTGGGCTGCCATGTCCCAAGTCACCAGCTTTTGTCCACAACAGATCACAGCCCAGAGCTGTTTTGCCTCCAGCACACTTTATTATAGAGTTTTCTCAGCTTGGTTTGCATGTCACAGAGAAATAGGAAAGTTGAGCACAGCCAGTTTTTTCCAGCCAAAAGCAAACATAGAGGCAATTATCCCCGCAAAACTCTCTTTGCAAGCTTAACACACTCCATCCAGGCAACCGCTTTAAATCTGTACTGGCTAGTGACTCCCTGCTGAATAAGCTTACTTCTCCTTGAGGGGGTTGCCAATCTAACTCAACTCATGTGCCTAAACTGGCAAAACCCACTGAAGTGTAAACAGGCCATCTAGAGTGTTCAGAGACCCATTCCCGGGTAATTGGCTTCCATAATGACTCGTACACACTCAAACACAAAACATAGGAAAGCTTCCCCTCAGGTTTGCTCAGAGTACATATAGCTTTTCACCTGTGATGAATAATAAAGAACTCTTCCTTTTATTCTCCTGCCCATGAATTAATCAGGCAGGGGAAAAAGGGGGTTCTGGACGAGTGCCATGGGCTAAAGGATAAAAATCACATACACACAGAGAGAGCAGGGACATGCAGAAATGCCATATGGAGAGTAAACAAGCTGTAGTGACCTTCTCAGGCTTTATCAAGTATTCATGGGAAGCAGGCTCATGGGGATACAAAGCTAATAATAATGAACTCACCAGCATCCTGGCATGTTCTGGTTCTGCCTTCCAACAGCATTGCCTCCGCATTTGCATGCCAGATGCCTAGTGGGCTTTAGCCCTTTGCTAATATTTGGAGCTAAAGCAAAGACGGAGGGTGCAACAGCGTAGGGAATTTCTTCATATCCAGGCCTTTTTAAATAGAGAAGAGTGGACAATGTCAGACCTTCAGGGAGACCTGGCAATCTGTAGACTCTACTAATTTAAAAGACACAGACTTGCATCTTGCAACACCAGTGGCAATTTTTTTTACTCTTGTACCTTGAACACAGACCTTGTTTTTTTTCCAGATTCTGAGGAACATGGTCATTAGGTACTTTCTGGAGATCAGAGATGGCATATGTTACCAAGTTACTGACCTCAGACATGAAAGGAGTCATATTATTAGAAGCCAGCCATTCAACCATAGCAAATTACATTTCTTGAAGGATTTCAGCCTTGAATTTTCATTCCACAGTATATTTCAAAGGAAAAATGGGACCTCCTATAAAGATAGCTAGAAGGATGAACGATGCAAGATGGGATGATTTTTCTAAAGGACAATGATCTATTTAAAAGCAACACAAATAGCTGAGTGGAAATGATCCAAATTATGTTGATGTGACTACTTGAGAAAGCTAAGCACACGCAAGTATTTGCATCATCAGTGCTTTTGGCTTTAATCTCTTAGAAATAAAGGGAAAAAATGGCAATGTTGTCATTACTTGAAAGACAGTGGCAGTATCTTGATTTTGGTATTCTTTGCTTCTCTTTGAACTGTTTTTCCTCTCTCCTATATACTTCATATCTCAAAAAAATTATTTTAAAATAACAGATGTAATTGCCCAGAGGCAAGATGGAAAAGAAAGAGACAAAAGAAGGGTTGTATGAAGATCGAGGGAAAAATAGCTGGACAATATCTATAAAAACAGAATTGGAAGCTTTCAGGGCTCAAATGTTTCAGAAGGCAACTTAAATCAGTTGCAGTAACTACCTGAAGGTGAACATTACAGCCATTTGAAACAGGTTTGGTGAGCTCAGAGAATATTTACAGCTATGTGGGGGCTGAGCCAAAGCCGGCTGCAGCTGCCATCCCCCCAGCCTTGCCCCACTGGGGAGCAGGGGTTTTCCAGGGTGAATGAACCACTCTAACACAGAGCTACTGCTCTGATTTTTCCCCTATACTTTTAAGTGGCTCTTGTATCTCTTGCTTTCTCAGCCTATAATGTGTCCCTGTAATAATTTAAACAGTGGTGCTGTTTAACACTAAGATCCATACCTTGTCTTTGGGTGGCTGGGGGTAGGGTAAATATGTCATGGGATAAGCTGCATTTCTCCTATATTTTTAACCACCTCCCTCATGCTTAGACCATTAATACAGTATATATGGACATAGTTCTAATATTTCAGGCACCTGAACAGGTCCTGCTACCAACAAAAAACCCAAACAAAATAAAGAAACAGGGATACAAGCAAATTTTTCTTTCCTTTGCCCACATGTGAAACTGCCTCAACAAAACCACATTCATTTGTGTTTTATTGGTGACTAAATTAGCATTATGATGCTAGGAAATGTTGAGTAAGGAAGGCCAAAGAGAAGGCAAAACAAAATTTGGTCCTTCAAGTATCTGGGAGGGAAAGCTTGAAAATAGATGCAAAGAGAAGACAGCGGGAGTGAATGGAGATCTGTGGGGTTCCAGAGGTGAATAGGAAGATGACAACAAGGAGGCCCCAAACAAAAGTGGCAGTGCAATAACACTTTACTGTTGATCATGACACTATTTTAACCCTTGAGGTGTTTTGCTCTCACTCATTAACGCAGGAGAATTTTTCCTCACAAGCAGGCACAGGCATTCAGGCACACATGGACATCCTGACTCAAGAGCAGCATCCACTACCTTATCAGAAGCAGTCTCTACCTTTGGACCGGCACGCCAGCGGTCATGCTACAACAACATCATGCTATAATTCCTTATTTTGTCCAAACCAGCCCTCCTTTCCCCACCCCTGCATCAAGGGCTCCTAAGCACAACGTTGTGTACCATCTGGCCCCTGGAAACACGATATACTTTGGTTTTAATTCAATCCAACCTTTCCGCTTGCTTTGGTGTTCTTTGTTCAATGTCACAGCAAGAGCAACTTCCTGATTACCTTGCTACATGTTTATAATTAATTTCTCTCAGGAGGATTACAGCCAATATTATTACCAAATGCATTTCCTAGGTATTGAAGCAGCATTTGTTCCAAAAAATACATGTGATTTATTTTCTCCCTAGGGAGTAGACATTTGTAAGTAGCAGATTACTGACATGCCGCAACCAGAAAGCAAAACATAATAGCAATTAATACAGCCTTGTGAGGGAAAGCTGCAGAGACCTCCCAACAGCAGCAAGTTGACAGCACCCACGTCACCAAATCTGCCGCAGGACTCAAAATACCAAGCAAGATTAAGACTAAGAGTGTGGGATATAAACTCACTGCAGCAGAGACCGTCCTTTTATTCTGCTTTTGAACAGCACTGAGCAGGCAGAGGTCCTGCCCTACAACAGGTGCTACGAGTGTCGGCACTAGGGATGAGGGGTAACACAAACCCATATGAAAGCTCTGTGGGTGTTTCAGAGGAACTGAGGCCTTTTGATGGGACAACTTTCAGAATAAATTTCAATTTTTTTTTCTTTTCTAAACCTTCATTATTTCAAAGGGAAAAAGAACATATACATTTTTCTTTTTAAAAGAAGTCGTGAGGTTCCCCCCTCTTCCCCTGCATTCCACACTCTTTTGTTTAAAATTCCCTCAAATGTGTGGCACAGTAGCTTCTCTTGAGATTGTACTCAGGCAAAAGGACAATCTTTTTCCAGGAAAATTTGCTTCTGGAGAAGATATCTTTGACCAGCCCTGAAGTAATAAAACAGATGGCCATGGTATGATTTTAAATCACTAATCTTTTAATATAAAGCATAGGAAAGGGTCTCATGGCCCTCATTCAGTTCAATAACTATTTAGCCCTATCCTTCCTTGATGAGCCATCCTGTGAAAAAAAGTAAAGGGGTCTTGCTTACTCAAAAAATGCTTACTGACTTGCCAACCCAAACCACAGGTGCACGCCAGAGGCATCTTTGCAAGCAGAGAGAGAACCACAGTGCTATGGCAAAGCTTCAGCTGTTCTTGCCCCACAGCAAGGTCTTCCCTCCCAGCACAGCACTTGGTCACATCCCAAGCTCTTTTGTAAGAGTCCTTGGGGAACCAGTTTGCACACAGCACGACTTCCCCAGGTCTGCCTTTATGCATAGGCATTACAGGAGGAAATGGGCACTGTAAGGTGCCTGTCAGCTGACTTGGTAGACTTGAGAACTGAAACCCTCAAGCCTCTCTCCCTCAGTAGCTCTGAAGACAACACAAATGAATGGTGGCAGAGCATGGGGGAGTACAAGCCACCCTGAAACCCAGTGTGAAAGGCCACATTAATGAGGGTTGGCAAGTCCCTGCTTGTGGATCATTTGAAAATCGATTTCTAATTGCCAGTACAGGTATGACCTCCTATCGTTTCCCAGACCAAAACTTGAGATATTGTGCAAGAAAACTGCTTTCGCTGAGAAACTATCAGCAAAGACTTTCAACTCTTCCCAGCAGCACATGGCTAGCAGTGAAAAAAAGGATCTGCAAGAGGATGGGCAGAGTCCCTCCAACCCACTCTCCTTAACTCACTCACCTGTAAAACCAGCACTTAAAGCTTTACTGTACGAACAAGGTAGTTTACAAATGTTGGTAAAACATTTTGTAAGCCACGAAAGGGAAAAATTTAAAAAGGGTAATTTTCCCAATCCCATTATAGTTTTTATAATTGTTTCTAAGGGGGAGCACAGGGCTTGTGATTATTTGGGGCTGTGCATGTAGGAATTCTGGATATTGTCAAGGTCTCTTCACAGATATCCTAGCTGTTGCAGCATCCAAACTTTCACTTAAAGATAGTGTTTCTGCCTCTGAAGATAACTCAGGGTAAATTGCTAACTTTTTGAATCCACAGACATAGGAACTTTCTACTGCTGCTTTCCAGCTCAATAAGGTTTTTAAAACCTAATTAATAACATTAAAATGTCAACAGCTTTAACCTTTTCAGTACCTGAAGCAGATTATCACACCCTATGCTTGCAGCCTGTGGTTGCCACAGTTGCCTTTGATGAGCCATGCATTTGAAAGGATGACATGCTACAATTAACTACATGGGTCTGGACTATGAAAAAAGTGCTTGGATGGCAGGAATAAGTGAACTATTCACCTCCAAATTATACTAGCTGGACTGATTATGATAATGCCAATTTAAAAATACAACAGCAAGCTTTTTCTTCCCCTTTTGTGACACAATAAGCCAATTTTGTTTCACACTGCCTTTATTTTGATAGCAATGAACTTGGAGTCTGGCTCACAGCCAGGTTTGTGAGCTTTTTCTACCTTTTTTTTTTTTTTTTAAGAAAACTTCACTCAGTAATGAAAGTAGATCCTAGGTTGCCGCACAACAACCCAGCTTTTTTCATATGGCTCTAACTACCATTAAGTTATGGTTTTTAAGCCTGGAGATCTTGAGAAAATTTCTGGCATTCGGTCTTAACTGTTAGAGCATTAACCAGGAAGACACAACTGTATGCAAGCCTGCTCCTTATCCCATTTTCTTTGAAATTGGGAGGGTGTGTCAGGTATCTGACCCTGTAGGACCATTATTCTACTCTTCAAGGCATACAGGACAAAAATCACTGGACGGCTGATTTGGCATTTTTCAAAATGCTTCAAAGTGTTACTTTCCCCTTAGTTTAACTAAATGAGAAAATTTTCCAGTTTGTGATGTCTTGGGTTATGGTACATGCACATGTTCACTTTTTACTACCTGGTAATGGCAGCAGCTAGTCAGAAATGTACAAATGTAAATGCCTTCCAGTTTAACCTGCAAAGTAGAGGAACTTGAGATCCTTAAGAACAATTTTTAAAGAAACATTTTTTAATAAACAACATGACTAAAGCCTTAGCAAGGTGAATTTCTCTGCAGTTTGCTAACACAGAGCAAGAAGGTTGTGCTTGCTTCCCTGGACATTCCTAAATGTTTCCCAGCAGCATTTAAAACTGAAATCTGAAGTTGTGAGTGGCTCATATTTGAAACAGCAAGTTGGTCCTCCTAGAATTAGGAAAACAGTGCAAGAATGGGCATGGTTTCAAAAATAATGCATTTTGGGTTCTCTGCATTATTGGTCTTTGATATCAACAGTTTGGAGCCATGTATTTGAGTTTTCTTTCCACAGCATAAAAGCAGACTCCTGGCTAGAAGGAATCCAAAGCTTTGGGTCTTCCAACCTCCTCACTGTGTTTGTAGCTTTCCTGAATGCCTGCAGAAACATATGAGAGTCCTTATGGGTGATGTAGATTTCTAAAGTATACCTGTGGCAGTTCTCCACCCTCCAAGTGGTAAAGCTATTTCTGCCTTGTGTTGCTGTAACCTATACTTAGGTTCATAATTCCAGCAGTTTGTTTTTATTTGTTTGTCTGGGGGTTTTGGGTTTTTTTTTGACCCTCAAGCAAATAGCTATCCACAGAACATGAGTCATTCTCCTGTCTTTATATCTCTGAGAGGTATCTGCATTCTTTTTATGATAGACTGACCTCACTAATGTCCAGCTCATAACACCCAGTTTATTCCCTCATTCATAAGTGAAGGCCCATTTCCTTATGGAAGATTCACTGGAAGATGCATGTTATTTTATGAATTTCTAGACAATTTTATATACTGATGCCTAAAGTTTTTCTAATTAGTCTCAACTTTAATAAGGAAATGAGTGAAAACTCAGCATGTTAAGACAAAAGGAAGCTGGATTAGATGCAATCTATGCCAAGCATGTATGTTACCCCTTATAGATCCATCTCATAATCGTAATTGTCTAATTTGATTGCTTGAGTCCAATTATTTTAAATACTCCTGGCAATCAATAGAGATTCATCCCTGTAAACCTATTTGACCCCTTTCCTCAGTGAGGCACGATTTCACACAAGCAATCCTCTATTAACCTTTGACAGAGGTAGGAATTAGTGATCAAGTCTGACACACAAGTGGTGGAAAGTTGCCAAGCAGTTTCACAAAAAATCCATCTCCAGAATGAACCCAACACTGTGGCCTTCTAAGAGAACAGAAATTCACCTGACAAGGTGGATACTAAAAGATAAGAGGCTTTATTGATCTCTCAGTTCTCCCTACTGCACTATTGTTAATTGCAAATGATAAGAGGAAGAGTATTCAAAGTAAGCAAAGCTTTTCAATATTAACCTCAATAAGTGAATTAAGCAGCAATACTTTGCATAAAATTGGAGATCACTAATGGGTCAAAAAATGCAATTCATTCTTGCTCTGGGCAATCAAGACTCTCAGATGATAGACCTCTGCAACTTACTGTGAGGCTGGTAATTGCTGCCCATTACTGCAATAATCAGTCTGACCTCAGGGACGAGCCATACCAAAATCCTATTGGATTTCAGTGGCACCGGGGCAGCATCCTCCACCAACAGGCCTATCCTTTGAAACATCCCAGCCAACGATTCATACTACACATTTGAACTAGGCTAAGTCATTGAAACTGCTTCCAGAAGAGCAAGGGGTTAAATCCATCCCGAGGCTATCCTGTTGAAATAATGATAAATCTGGAGCAGTGTTAATTAACAACTGCAAGAGATTCTTTTCCTATTAGCAGTAAAAACCACATGACTATTCACAGGCAGCTGTATTTCACCAGTAAAAGTGTAGTTGATATTCAAAATTTCCAGTTTAGCTCCTGAATCTCTCAGGCATTGCAAAGCTCAAAAAAGAGAGTAATTCCCTTTCTACAGGGGAAGGCATGAAGAGCAGCTGTACAGAGGTCAATTAAATAAAAGTGGTGCAGAAAGACATGCAAAGCCTAAAGTAGCAAATATAATCTCACTCCCTACCCCAGTGCAATTTGCTTTTATATCATGGAGAATTTGTCATACTTGATTCAAAGGTCCAGTGATGCCAATAAACTGCCTTTAACAGAATCCAGCACCTCATACTTTGAAAGAAGACAGAAACATCCAGAACCTGTGAAAATACTCAAAAAAGACACCAACCTGCAATTCTGTGTAAGAAGAGAAAGAACAAACCTGCAAGAGTGTATTGTAATGTAAGAAAGTTCCTGCATCTCATCACAGTCTGTCCTGTGTTCACTGTGCTGAGCATTGACTCACCCAAGTTCCCTGAAGGTTGTTGCAGACCCCAGGTCTGGGTGCAGTATGAAGAAATGGGCGTGGTGGCCTCAGCAGAAGGGAAGCTCTAATCAATGGGTATGGAAAACAACTGGAGCTGCCAAAGTAGTTCTTTTGACAGCTGAGGGCTTCTGCTGGTACCTTTTCTCTGTATGGCCATGAGGGAGGCAAAGGAAAACTGGAAGATGTTTCTAATTAGATTGGTGATGACACCCAGCGAAGACTTCAGTGACACACATGAGGCAAGTCTGGACTGATTTTGTGCTTGGTTTGGCTCTCAGAGATGATAAACAGCTGCTATATACATTTTCATGAGTTTTACATTTAGAAGGTACCTATAAACTGGCATGTTATGGCACTGAGCCAGTAGGGTCAGCTCTATGAAGGGAAACCATATGAGAAATGTTAACCTCTAAATTAAAAAAAAAAATAAAAATTAATAGCATCTACCTGTTAGTATTTGAGTAGTAAAATTTAAAAATTGTGTTGCAATGTGAACAGCAGATGAACAGTAACTTGATCCAAATTATTTTCTCCATCTTGCACACAGATTAGTTCCTTACAGTTTTGCCCTAAAGACAATTTGACAGCTCACACACTTGTTGATGAGCAGTGAGCTTGCTCTGTCCTTGCCTCCGTGCCCTAACTGAGCCTCACAGCCTTCGATATGTTTATGCTCACATCACCCCTGTAAAGGAAAGCTATTATTCTGTCTTTGTACAGGTGAGAAATTAAGGAAAAAAAAAAAAAAAAGATAAAAGGGTTACCTGTCAAGTATTTTTAAATTAATGGGAGTTAGACATCAAAATAACTGGGTGAATTTGGACATTAAAAAGTCATTTGGTGTCAGGTAGTAATTCCTACTGCTGCACTTCATTTCTAATATACAGGTTTGAAGGTCTAACTCCCCCCTTGTCTTTAACTTTTTTCTTTTTCTGTAGCTTGCAAACCTGGATTTCTGTTGCGCCTTATGTTCTAGAAGTCATATTATGGGTCCTTCGGCCAAAAACCCACTTCCACCTGCTGTTTGCAGAAATGAGCCTACCAAGAATGCACTGCCATGTTTTAATGATGTTGATCTCCTGGAGCAATTGTCTGGGACGATCCTGCTCTAGCTCATACCATTTCCAATACAAGAAACACAATAAATCTCTGCAGATCAGGGAGGTGCTAGACTTTTTCCTTTTCCCCTGTGGAAACACAGGGGATTCAGAGGTGCTCTATTTCACTTTTTAATTCTGCAGGCATTTTGCTTCCTTGATGCTGTTGTTTAAAACATGCAGCACTGTGCTTAAAGTACCCACACTCATGTTGTGTTTGCAGCCCCTTGCAATAAAACCAATGGTGCCCTCAAAGACCTCATCTAAAAGTTTATTTCCAGCAGTACTTTAAAAAGGAGACAATAGGGTAACAATTCTGGAATTCTGCTGTGAAATAGTTACACACTTTATATCTTTTGTCTTCCTCTGACATTAATCTTGTAGGTTTCAATATACTGTGGTTCTCTACGATTAAGTGGCATGAATATACAAACTCCATTTCTCTCCATCTCCAACCAGCTAGATCACATAACCTGCAAGACAGTGGCAACTTATGCTTCAGATGGTCATCAGTAAGCTTTGGTCACAGAGGTGTTCTTGCTGATGTTCAGGAAAGCTGTTATTCACTGCAGCAAGCTCTGCCAGAAATCAAAGAGCTGTTTTATGCCTACCTGTCTAGTGCTGTTTTGTGTATATGACTAACTCCCCTATTAACTTATCTCCAGTGTCCCAGTTTCATCTCCCACTATTAAATTTTCTCCCTGCCAGTCAGTTACGATTTCAGAAAAGTCTTTCAAAATGGTATTTTCTCTTTGGAAGTCAATCCTTTTACAATGGATCAAGTGGGGAAAGCAGGCACGAGACGGTGGGAAATTTCAAGGGAAGAAGAACAGAACGAGCACTTTAAAAAGAAAAGTTGCTTATGTGATTTATTCATTTCATACCTGACTGCTTCTCTTCCCATAAGCAACTGCACTGTGCCAGAGACAGGAAAAGTTCTCATTAGATCTCATTGCTCTTCAAAACATAAAGCCTGCGTAGCACAGACATGATTCATAAAGGGCTGTAAGATAGTTCAGACACCTTGGCACAACCATATGCTCAGCAACATGGTTAGAAGCGTGTGTAGAAATCATGACAAAAGCACATACTGAAAGTTTCCCAGAATTGTGTGTGTCCCCACCTCCAAATTGCTGGTAAGTATAATAAATCCCTTCTTCAGAATCTATGTTCCTTCCTCCCTGTTTGCAGTCTTTGTCATGGTCTCTTTTGTGCACTCTCTCTCCCACTGCCACTCCTGGAAAAGACAGCGATTCACTGTGTGTGGGCAAGGCCAAAGGTGCCTTAGGAAACTGTTCTTTCACACACACTTGCAATGTTTTTTTTCTCCCAGTTTGGCACGTTTGTTTGCCTTTTGCAGTTTCCAGCTCTTTCAGAGGGCTGTATTCAGTTTACCTTGTTACAATTTGCTCAAAAAGAAAGGCACAGTACCTCACCCTGCCAGGTAAGAAGGATGAAGGCAGTTTGCTTTAAAACTGCTTTGCTCTTTCCTTGTATTGTACCCTCCGGCCCATGGGTAAACTGGTTTCCAGCTCATACATGTAGTCAGATTCAAGTATTAGGTGGCAGTGCTCTAGGAAGTACCAGGATGTACACTCCCTATTCCATGTTTTTGGAAGCCTATGGTGCTGTGCAACTGCAAGAGGGTGGCACAAGTTGTCTAGGACACTTCACATACAATTAATCTCCCCATCCATCATTAATGATTTACCTCCTCATACCCTTTAAAAGTGTGCCTGATGGGGTCATTCCTGATTTTTGTATCAGTGTAAGAGAAAAGAGGATCAGGCTCAAAATCTAGTAGGTGCTTTGAGGACTTCCAAGAGGCACTAAGTGCATGATTTTATTAGTGAGTCAGTCACACACATCTAACCAGCTTTCCATTAAGTGGTTGTTTTAGTATGTTTTGACCCACCGAAAAATGTGACATAATTAGGAAAATGATCAACTGAAGTGCAGGCACAGGTGTCTCTGCTTGTTATTCATCCATGCTGCATGATATTTAGATGGGAAACAGCAAATGCGTGTGTGGTGTAGCCTGCAACAGCCCCAATGTCACCAGAGAGGAAAATAAGCTTATCAAAAACAACACACAGAGGTGGGTTGGGTTACCATCCCATGCAGAATCTTTTCTTCTGTCTTAAGCATTGAGTGCCCCAGGGAAAGCACCTCCACTTCTCTCATTCCATTTCAGAATGGAGGCAAACCAGACCAGACTAGTCTTTTCTGCACATTGAAAAACAGTATCTTGGGTCCTTTCTAGCATCTGCCCAAGAAACTTCAGGGATGGCAGTACTGCACTTGGGCAATAGACCTGTGGCATGCTTACGTAGTCCTGCCCATGCTGAAATCCATCCAGCAGTTTTGCTGTGACTGCTGCCTTGGCCCACTTGTTTTGGGAACAACTGGTTGCTGTGCTCACAGGACTCGAAAAACACTACTGTAGTTCCTCCTTCACCTAGAAGGAAGGGTTCTCAGAGCTGGGAGCAATTCTTGATGAAAACTAGGGGAGCAAAAAACCAAACTAATTTTAATCAAACTACATTAACTACACTAGGGAGCTGCTTGAAGTATTTGACTTCTGGACCACATAGTCCCATCAGTCTTTCCCTGCTTGTTTTCTCAAATTTTACTCTACAAAATTAATTCCTTTGAAAAGAGGACAGAATTGCACTTTATACTGTGTTTTAAAGGTGATCCTGTGATTAAAAAGCAGATTCTATTTGCAGTCAGATCCCAACAGGATAGAAAGCTATACAGTTTCCTGTGCCTTGTCCTTGTTTAAGTACACCAAAAAAAAAATCTATTTAATCTTGTAGAGAAGTACTAAGTAATGGGTTGTGGCCTCTGATACAATGATGTAAACTGAGGTCCCTTTTCAAACCTGCTACTAATAGTGGAAATGAAGGTACAAGTAGCAAGACTCAGTAGCAATTCTAGACTGTTTCCAACATGGCCAGTGCAACTTCTCCCAATTAAAAGATTCTCCACTCACTCCAGGACAAAACCAGCACTCTCTAGTAGCCCTGCTCCCAGGAGAAGGTATTCATTTCATAGTTGCTTCTGTCTCCTGTCTGCACAGAGTAGACAGGCAGCGCTCTGTTAGTGGCCACTGTTTACAAAAAGGAAGGATTGGCTGCAGCTTGAGTAAAAGACACAAAGCAGGAGGTGGCAGATGCACCAGCCTCCTTTCCTGGGCTGTGTCCTTCTAACTGTGGCATCTGTTGTCAGCAGGCAGAATCAGCAGCTGAAAGGAGAAGTAACATGGAAGTGACTTCATTTCTACCCACTGTCATATATTTGAAAGGAAAATTGTGCCTGTTTCTCTCATCTCCATTACTAGCAGGATTTCTGGTGAGCTGGCTGCAGATTTCAGACAGCTTGTTTAACATGTTCCATGCCAGCATCTGGGTGTCCCTTGGTCTCTCCTTTAGCTTCATCTTCTACTTAGCTCTTTGAAAAAGAAAAAAACAATCATTCAGATGCAGAAGCTCCTATTTTGGAGCTACCCTACTTGGTTGATGTCCTGGGGCCAGAAAGGGTGAGACAGTGGTGGTACAATGAGGATCTGGTCTGAGATCCAACTTCAGCCATACAAATCACCTTTAATGTCCCTCAAATGCTCTGCCCAGAGGCATCTTTGTTCTCCAGAACACCTCCAAGATGCTTTGTCAGCTTCCCTACAGCCTACAATGCTGAGCCCCTTTGATGAGTTGCTCTCCATCAATGACATCCCTCTTCCTTCACTGATTCCTATTTAGAAACTTGTTGAAGTGGCAGAAAGAGTGCATTTGGGAACAGGAAGATTCAGCTTTCTGGTTGCATGTCCTGCAGTGTCTGGACAGCAAAGAAAGTGACAAGTGAAAGAAGGGCAGCTCCTCTGTCTGGGAAGCTTTGTACTCCCCCTCCTGAGCAACAGCAGCTCCCATACACTCTTCTCTGATCTACCTCGCTCGCCACCAGCCCTGAATTCTCCATGACTTATTTCTAAATTTGCCTTCCTGTCAGTGTGGTACTCACTGAGCCTTTCACTATCTTATACCTGCAAAATTCTCTAATAAAGAAAACTCTGATCCAAATATAAAGGTTGTTTTATTTGTATAAATGCAGAAAACATTCAAAATAGCACCTGGATTCTCCAGTTACTGTATGTAACACTTCTAGTGAGAACTGCACTGGTTCCACACTAAACTCTAGTTCAAACCACCCCTGGGAAAAAGATCACAATCTCAGAAACAAGCTGTTGAGTGGACTGCAGGGAAAACACTTGTTCAGGAAAGAATAGAACAAATCTTTGAAAACCAGGCCCTGATGTTTTCTGCCAGAATTGCAAATGTGACTGTAATTGGAAGCTGTCAGCTCCCAGGTAACAGTGGCAAATTAAGGTGATGAACCAAGGTAAGAAAGTGAGGTTATAAATGGAGACACACTTTGCTGTCTGCAGGCAGACTCAGTCATATGTGAAGGCTGCATTGCAGAGCACTATTTATAACAACACTCATTTGGAAAAGTGCCTAACAGTATGCCAGGTAGATTTAGGACAAAAAAGAAAAAAGATAATGGAAGGGGGTATATTTTTTTCATTGAGTTTCCTTCAAGTTTCTTTTCCTCCTTTCTACCCCCATTTTTCTTGCACCTCTGCTGTGACTTGCTCCATGATGCTGGGCAAGTGCTTTCACACTCTATTTCAGTCTTTGCCCTCCACCACTTCTTTGTGCAGTGCATAACACAGTCCATTTTTATTTTGCAACAGTAATAAGAACTGCAAATGCAATAATGGCTCGTTTTCCCCTAAAAATTTGTATCAAGTATGCATTCCCACATTATAAAGGCTTGTGGTTTTCTCTAGGGTATATCTCAGCAGGATCTTGGTTTTCTGAAGGATGATCTGAAGGGTTTGATGAGGCACAGATACCTTTGGCTGTACACCAGTTGCTCTGTAGAGGTGCCTTGAACTTTGCATTAACCATGTAGGAAGCCTAAATGCCCATGGGCTAGAGTATTGTTAGAAGGCTTATATTAGGGTGGAGGGCTGCTACTGTTTTGGCGGGGTCCACAGACTCCTTAAGTGAAATGGAGACTTTTCTCTGGCAGTTTGGGCTCACACACCAGTAATGTAGTTCAGCCTCATCAGTTTAGTATCAACTGGCATTGCAGCAAGTATTTATGTGAGGAATGAAACAATGGAGATGGGCTTTAATAGGAGAACTGATTATGAGAGCAAAGGAGCTCTCCTCCTTCTAGGGTTGGACCACTGTCATGTTCAGCCTGCTTTTTTATGGCTGGAAAAACCTCTCAGCTTGGTAAGGCTGTAATATTTACAAAGGAAAGCTACTCAAAAATTTATTAACACAATAAAGCACCAATTTCAGGGTGCATTTTATTAGCAACAATAATTACTAATCACTTAACTTGCTATTTCATCTTACAAGACCTGCATTTACCATCTACTGTCATCTCCTCCCTAAGGCTGGCATAGTTCAGGGATGCAACTCTCATTTTACATGATGGTGCACACTTCTCCCCACTTACATTGATTATGACTAATTAAAAGTTTATATCACATAAAGAACAGATAAAATGCACTTAAAAGTAATTCTGGAGCTTATGCCAGCAGTAAAATATTTTAAATTAAAATCAAGAGTAATTCCTGCAACATATTACTATGCCATTTATATTTTTGGGCTTCCCTGTTTATTAAGATCAGGAAGATGTCCAGCTTTGAGTCAGTTTTATCCCAAATTAGTTACATATAGATAATAATGTAGTCAGAAGGACTTGCAGATGCAAGTCCCCATGGAGTGGCTAAGTCCCTTTGCTGGGTGATGTAGCAGTATCATACTTCATGGAAGGGAGAGAACTCTTAGAAAAGAAGGACCCAGTGTGCATTTCTCTCCCCTGCAGACTTCATTTCCTTCCTCTCCTGGTCTGTGTTAATACCTCAGCCAAAAATTTAAATCAGCTGGGGCTGGGACTGTCCCACCAATCTCTGTGAAAGCAATAACACAGCTGTGCTTTCAGGGGACTTAGCACACAGGTGCTTTGGGGAGCATATTTTGTCTGGCATGGAGTGTTGGTCCAGGGAGAAGAGTGAGTAGCACTGCTGCTTTGATTTTAAAAGTTTGCTTTTGCTGGTGGAGATGATGGCCCTGGGGCTGTGACTTTCTGTGCACTTTTACATCTCAGCCTCAGGCTACCATTCTCTTCAGGTGGGACCTGTACTCCTTAAATCCTTCAATTACTTCTAAAAATCATAAGACATACTCAACACCAAAGTCTCCCCAGTCTGCCTCAGGTTGAAGATCAGACTGAATGGGGTGTAAGGGTCTCTTCCAGCCTTAAATACTCCCTTTGTGCTTATATTCTTCCCTTCCTTAAGGATAATAGTACATAGATCTCAAATACAGATTGTTCTTCCTTCTCCTAATTTGAGGAAGCAGCCTGCCTCCTTCCTAATTTGGTGATTTTATGTCTCTTGCTCTCTGGGCTAGATACATAACATGAGGGTTTCACCAAGAAGTTTTGCTCCCATGTTGCATGTACCCAATCCCTCAGGCTGAAGGTAGCTCGTAATAAACATCTTCAGTTACTGTTTGCTATCACTATATGCCAATTTCCTGTTTAATTTAAAATGTATCTTCCTTGCATATTGCATAAAACTGCAATAACTTCTACCATTACTGTTTTAAACATCAAAAGTGATACCAATTTCTGACAGCTTTCCTTGATTTACTGACAATATTTAAGTAGTGCATATTTTATAGCATTTGCTGCTACTAAGCTGAGATTCAAAGCGTTCAGCCTCCACTGCATTTCCCTGCTTTAGCAGAGTGAGAGAGGAGAGCACAACAATCTTGATTTGTGGCCACGTTTTCCACCACAGCTCTCATCAGGTTCATGGTTCATGATACAGCCAAGGGTAAGCATGGGTAAAAAAATAAGTTGACCTATCTCTGACCAGGGTCACTCAGAGTTGTTCCACCTTTTTGTTGGGCTGACATAAAGCAGGAGGATGTACCTACTCTCTTTATGCCACTGCACTGGGTCTTCCAGGGAGAAAGCAGCGTGTGGGATCCTCCCGCTACCTATCCATGGTGGCAGTAAGGCCTTCCAGACTTACCCAAAATGGGACATCCAATCTGTAGGCACTTTGAAGGCTGCTGACCTGATGCACAGATGACTGAAGTCAGTGGGACACTTCTCATGATCTTCAACGATGTTTCCATAAAGCTACAATATGGAAGAGAAACACTGATTAAGGAAAAGTACAAAAAGCAACAATTCAAAAAGCATCCTCTCTACGGTTCTCCCCCCATGAATATTCTGCACCCAAGAGATCTGTTGTGCAGATTTTGAAAATGGCTATAATCTATGTTCTTCTTCCTTCAGAATTTTTGTTTGTTTGTATCTCTGCTGAGGAGATTTGCTAGGCATCTTTTTCTTAAAAGCATGAAAAGCTTTTAGCCTATGTGTGTGTGTATAGACTGGAAATGCTGCCACACTACCACCTGGGAAACATATTTCATGATCATATTCTTCCCAATTCCCCCACGTGTCCAGTCCAAAACATGAGAAAACATATCACCAACAGCTTCCACAAGGCAGGCTTATTTCTGCCATGCACTACTATTGTGACTCTGAAAACCATGGCCCTGAGACAGTACAGTCCTGAAGGATATTTTTCTAACAGTCTCCATACAACTACTAATTAGAAATGCAAATTGTTTTCATATATACTCAGAACCCACAGATAGCAGTATAAACTAAAAAAATAGTAAAAAGAAAAGAAAAGTCAAACCCTAAATGGGTGCAGCAGAGCTCACACCCATCCCCTCTCTGATTCATTGCAAAGCAATTCATCTTCCTTCAGAAAGGCTCCCTCCCTCATTCCTGCCGCCAACACTGTAGCAGAGGTGGTCAGGCTGGTGGGAGCAGGATGAAGCAGGCAGAAATGGGTGCAAGAATCCATACCCGCCTCTATTCACAATGAAGAGGAAACAGCTTTTACTGAACATAATTACAGTGGGTGCTGGAGGCTGCCAATCTTGTCATGAGTGAATGTGCCTTTGCAAGAGCAGCCAGGAGTCTCACCAGCTCTCTGGCCTTTCTCACAGCAAAAAGCGATTGCTCCAGCCCTCCTGTGCCACCTCTACTGTAGTATCCTGCTGGGAAATACAATTAAGGCAGCAGCCCTGCTGAGAGAGAAACCAATGGTGATTCACCACACGGGAACACTGTCTCAGCGCCAGGCTCTTCTGTCATTGACTGCAAACACCCCATTCCAGTCTCATTTTCCTCTGGAAGGAATCGTTATGGGATCTCGTTCTGCATACCCTTGCCTTTCCACCCGAAGGTGACTTTTTAGCCTCTCAGGCAACTTTTAGCTAAACACAACAGATGGGTCTCTCACATGCGCTTAGATTCTACACGTGTTTGACAGAGTTGGGATGTAGGTAGGGAAAAATTCCTCTCCTTAGCTCCTCGGGAAACAGCTCATGAGTTTTACTAAGCATCAGCATATCTGCACAGGAAAAAGGCACTGGAAACCAGACTTCAAAACTTCCAGTATGTGAAAAACATTCTGGTTTAAAATACCCATTTGCAATGGTCTGGTGGGGCAGCCCACCAGATGTCAGTGGACTGTACACCAGAGCTCCTGTGGATTAAAAAGATGCTCATCCTCAGTGAATGGAGATCCTTGCTTCTGCATGTGGACCTCATGTTGGCTTTCAAGATCTATGAGTCTGGGATTTGCAGTGTGATGACAACTAAAGTATTTCTAAGAAATCCCTAACGTAATGCACGACTTGTGCTCATTTTGCCTGATCCAGCAAAAGGCTTTACCTGAATAGAAGGCTGATTTGTCAGATGAACTGTCTTTACATACCTAAATAGAAGGAGGGGTCCAAGGTTCTGAAAACAAGAAGTTTCTGTGCACATCGAAACTCATGTTGCCCGTAGCATCAACATTTCCATGACACTGGAAAATAAGACAGCTAGTCATACACAAGATATCCAAATACTGGAATATGAAGATGACTGGAACGTAAAATGTGGTTTATCAAAAGCCTATTGCAGGCAGATGCTGTGCAGTTTTCAGCAAATACTTTGCATTTTGGTTCTTTTCATATGCAGCTCTGTAAACAGTGAATAGTCCCACTGTTAATGACTGGCTTGCTGTATTTATAGAAGGCCAGATGTTATTTAGCTATGATGGGATTTAAAAAGCAGTCTAAGAACTGAGAGCTTTTTTTTTTTTTTTTTTTTTAAATTCCCAGCAACGAAATCATTAAAGCTTTGTTGTACCAACAACCCCAAATCAGAGGGCATCTACTCAAAGTTCAGCAACACCATCTACCAGCAACTAGCTGGTGCTTTTTCTAGAATAAATTATGCAATTTGTGGAATGGAGACCCGAGTGTAAATAGAAACAAAGGTTCTAATCCTGCAGTGGCTCACTGTAATTCATCTCCTCACCCACTCTTTCCTGCTTTGAGCCAAAACTCCCTGAATAGAGCAGCGTCAGACTCATTGGGACTCTATTGTTGGCAACGTCATTTTTGACATCGCCAAGATACTGATAAAAATCATAGACCCCTTTGCACCAATCCAGCTGGCTGTGGTTGCTCACCATATATTTGCTGAGAAGAGGATTTGAGGCCCCATCAGCTTTGGGCATCTTGCTGTCCATGTCACATACTCCTCTTCCAAGCAGCTGGTGCCAAGACTCAAAGCAGAGGTAAGGGACAGACAAGAGGGTAGGAAAGGGTAGGCAAATGATCAGAAAAGTAGAGTTATAGAGGCCCTCCTGTTTAATTCTCCTGTACTACAAAAGAAAAGAACTGCTAAACAAAAAAAGGTCTGCTAACTCTGATATGGACTGGTTCTGCATGCTTGACATTATTTTGATAAATACTGATGACAGACTGATGAGTATCAGCTATTAACACTCTAAATCTTGTCCCTACAGGAGAGCCTTCACCTATGCCATCCTTAGAAGAGGTGGCAAGCCTCCATGCTGCAGAAGCTGCCACCGTCCATAGCACCCAGCATTTTCTTCATGATGCTCCTTTCTTTCTAGCACAGCACTGCTGAACAGGCTCTCCTGAGGCCAGGGTTAACTCAGGAAGCTTTCTAAAATGCCACTTTAGCCTGCAACACTTATTTGGGAGGCAGTATCACTTCCTTCAATAGAGGAAAGAACAGTAGCTCTTGCCATCCTTCTCCCACCCATAGGGAGCAAGAGGTTGGAGTCTCATCATTTTTTACTTTTGAGAGTGCACTGCCAGAGCACTTCCTCTACCCCCTTTAAGACCTCAGCAAGTTTTTGCTTTCAGGCACAAACCTCAGCCTTTTTTTCATCCCAGTGAGGAGTCCTGCTCTGGTTGAGAATGGGATTTCATTTTCAAAGAGCTAAATTTTTTAAGGCAAGGCACTATCACCATTTACTAGCCTTTGCAATGATCTTTATATCAGCTTGAGCTCTCTTGTTTATCGAGGTTTCTTTTGCCTTCTCTAGAAGGTCCTGCACAACTGTGTTTATAGCATTTTGTCCCTGCCCTAAGCCTTACAAACTGGAAATATTGCTGCTTTTTCTCAGTCAGCAGCTGGCTGGGAATGTACTGATTTCTTTCCTCCACACAAGAAAAGTTCCAGCAGATATTAGCATGAGGCTGACAAGGCTGCCTTTCCTTTTGGGTTTACATTGAATAAGGCAGAAATCCATACCTCAAATCTGTGATATATGTGGCTCACACTATCAGTGTTTTAGCCTGGATTTAAAGAAAATACTTGATCACAGCTCCCAGGGGATCTTGATGCACAGGCTAGAAATGATAGGCCATCTGTCCCCAGATCAGGGAGAAACCTGATGACAAGAGCTATGTTTGTCCTGTTGCCTTCAATGTCTCATTTTGCACCCTGTCTTTTATTACACTCTTTTCTTCCATTCCTTCAGACTTCAGCATTCAGGCTTTCAATTCTTAGGTAGAATACATAGGTGCTTCTTAGCACACTACCTCTACCCCATGGGAGAAGGGTGTTAAACAGCAGCCAGTCTCTGTGGGTTCAGGAGGTGCTGTAGTCCATTACATCATATGCTCAGTCTGCAGGTGAAGGCACTGAAAAATACTTCAGAAACTAAAAGGAAGCAAATAAAGGAAACAGCATAAATTTGGAAGTGAAGAACCTGCTGTCCTGTTCAGTAGAACAGTATTTTCCTTGTCAGGCAGCAAGCCATTTACGGACAGTTTCGTAACAGCAGCTATTAGCTGGTTTGTGCTCTTTATTCTTAGCCTTCTCCCTATTTATGCTTAGGTGAATTTGCTGTTCAGTGCAGAGGAGTCACAGGCAGATGAACCTGTTGTTGTTAAGAGCCTGGTTTCCAATCTTGAAACCCTCTGTTCATGCTCCTACATCTGCACTTAGACCTAAAATTGGCACTTGACACCCACTGAAAGAGGTAAGTGCTGACAGGCTTTCTGAATAACTAATCAGTGTGCAGGTGTTTAATTGCTGAATTAAAAACCTGATTTTGAAAATTGAGCTCTAAGTATCTGTATTTCTCTAACCAATTTTAATACTGACTTCAGACATTTGCCATGGGAAAACAGTCTGGTTATGCAGGACAATTCTCACACTTTGTGAGTACTCAGCCCTATTGTGGCTCTCTTATCCCATTTTTCTTAGGTGCCCTCCCCTTTCTGCCTGCTCAGATCCAGAGATGAAAATGGCAAAGGAATAACCAAAGGCAACTTAAAACTCTCATCACTTCTGGTTTTAAAAGCCTTCCCATGGATTCTTGTTCTTCCATTCTATGTGAAAAGTTGGGGGAGACATGTACTGGAGGTACTGCAGGTAGAACTGAGGTTCACACCTCCGTTACAAATTCAGGGTTGCTTTTGAGCTGCTCTGAAAGGCTTCTTTTTCTTGAAAGACTGGAAATGGCATTTGAGCAACCTGGTTTGGGTTGTTTTTGTTTGTTTGTTTGTTTGGGTTTTTTGTTAGGGTTTTGTTTGTTTTGTATGTGTGTTTTTTGTCTATTTTTTTCAAAGACAAAGCAGTAAGGGTACTCATGGTTAACATCAAAGCTGGAGGAGGAAGCTAAGAGTAAAGTACAAGGTTTTAAATGGCAAGAACCAGTAAGCAGTAGACATGCCAGAAAACACTGTGACTTTTCTCCTTTTAAAATTCATATATTCAGGACTATTGATCTCCATGGGAAATTACATTTTAGGTAAAGAAAGTTTGCCATATTCATTGACAAGAATAACAGGACATTTTCTGCTTTATGTTTTGCAAAGGGCTCAGTGCATGATACCAGCTCTACTCTGGCTCAATTTAGCACTCCACTGCAAAGAAAAAATTAATCCGACCCAAAAGTATTTTAAAACTAAAAAAGCCCTTTTCACCATTAAATAGCATAAGATTGCCAACACGTCTCTGGAACAAAGCTTTATGCCCATGGAAGTTGGCTTGCCCAAAGATAAACTGTCTGGAGACACTTATTGTTAACAGAAAGTTTTGAGAGACATATTTATTCATGTGACCCAAGAACCAATATAAATAAAGCAGGGGAAAGGAAGGAAGTTTTTAGAGAGGATGATAGTGATATAGGTAGGAGTGTGCTAAAATAAAATCAAAAACATCTGTACTGCTGAACATGATCACATACAAAGTTTTTTTCTTTTATTGTCTTTTTCAAGGAAAGGAACCAAAACAGTTTTGCTGGCACTGAATAGGCACGTTTGGAGAAAACTAAAAGCCAAGTGCCAGAGATGCGAGTTCATAAATTCCTGTGCATCTTTTCACATTCCTATATCATACTTGTGTTTTGGATATTGATGAGTATCATAAGCATGCTTTTGAAGTTGTATAGTTGTGGCCCACAATACCAATCAGCAGCTGAAAACCAGTACTTTTCTATCTCAGCATGTGCCCTTAGACCTATACACATAAGACTAAGTTTAACAGCAACTGTGTCAGTACAGGCACAGACTTCAAAGGCTGTAGATAATAAACATTCTTAAGCTCGTTACACACTGAAAACAAATGGGTAAATTTACAGATTTAGTTTTACTCACACACTTAAACATACCTGAGTGGAGCAAGACCTCAGGTTTCAGGTTCCAAGACCTCTGCAGATGACTCCGGGGCAGTACCAGCCAGCTGTTAGAAATGTTTCCTCATGTTGCAAAACTCTCTCTCCTTGTCCCATCCAGCATACAGAGGCAGCTCATCTTCTCCCTCTTCACAACAGCCTTCATATTTGGCCACACAGCACATCTCAGATACAAAACATGAGTCCAAACTGATCTCAGTCACCTCCTCGGGCAGCATAACTATCACCTAACACAAGCAATACTTCTTAGAGCGGAGAGTCTTTCTCCTTTAGACCATTGCTCTGAGAGTGATCACATTTGGCTCTATATTTTATATTATTCTCTTCTGACCTTCTCCTTTCTTTTCAAACACAAGACCTTCTTTCTTTTTAAGAAATGTCTTTCCAATGCCACTGTATCGTGCTTTACTATTTTGCACAATTGCCTTTGTAAGGAACTGTCAATAAAAACTACACTGCTGTTACAGGTAATTCTTCCCATCTTGCACAGTTCCTACTCTAGGTCCCAAAGGATTTCCTCACCCCCACAACTTGACTCATCCTTTCAGCAAGCCACAGCTCCCTCCTTTACTCTTTTCTTCTTATGTTGAGACTGTGCTCCAGTTCTGAAATGACTCCCCACAGTCTCCCCAGTGGAAAAATTATGAATTGGCTCACCAGGAAGTGGCAGTTTTACTTGAAGGAGAAATTGAAAAAGCATCTAGCCACGCCTGGCACAGGTCCAAAAACTTGTACCAGCCTTCCTTGACTTCTGAACAACCCTTGAGATATAACCCTCATTTCAACTGCTAGACCCAAGATTTTGTACCTTATCATACAAAATAGACTATATGAAATTATACAGACATCACAGCATCTGCCATTACCTGTGTCTTCACAGAGGACACACAGAGAGTTGCCCCAGACAGTGACAGCAAAGCCCTGCCCAACCTGCTGGTTATTGTCACAATAGTATTGCAAATGCCATAGGACCAAATCCAGCTCATTTACCTCTGATTTAGACTGCTCGCTGAGGTGTGAGGAGCACATGTAGGCTCATAATATAAATAACTCATTCTTGAGGGTAGGGTTACCTGAAGGGACACCATCAAAGTATAGTTCTCCTGTTGGGCCACTGAGGTCCAGCCAGTTCTTGTACACAAAGTCTTTTAGCTCTGAGCCCCGAAAGGCTAAATCCACATTCATCTTTTTCTCTTTTCTAAACAAACTGTTACCCTCTTTCTGCCAAATATTAGCTGCATGTTTTCCACACTGCTTGGTGCTCTTGGCAGTAGCCTAGTTCCCCAGGACAGACGTACAGTCTTTGTCCTTTTGCCTTAAAAATGTAATAATGATTGTAGTAAGCAATGACAGAAGAGTGTAGTTTTCACAGTGCCTTGTGACTCCTCCCAACTTCCCTGAAGTTAGTTTAATTCAAATAGCAAATATATTTCCATTAGTAACACAATGCCTCCCATTTTGATGAAATATACACTAAAATTATTCCAAGTTATTCTAGCTCTTTGTTGCTGATTATTTTCTAGCAATTTTTCTATAAGGGATACAACCCCTCTTTATTGTATATAGCTCACTCTGGATAGTACTTCTCATTTAAATTTAACACAGTCTTACCTTAAACCCATTTAACTTCTCTGAAAAGTTTCGAGCAGAGATATCATTTATTCCCTTTATTCTTTACACAGGTATATATCTCTAAGAGCAGCTCAACGAAGACTCAGTGGCTAATTCAATCTTCTGGGTCCTCTGGAGCTTTGATGTGTTGTCAGAGCAATGGGAAAACCATGGCTAATCTGAATTTGGTAAGGGATTTAATATCAAGATCAGATTAAATAAATCAAATGGAAAAAATATGGCATCAAACACTCATGGTTGGGAGACCATGGGGGTTAATTGGCAACCTTTCCCTTTGATCATGATCCAAGCATCATTGAGCCTGAAAAACAGATGTTTGGTTTGCTACCTTAGGAAGAGGTAAGGGGTATATGTAGTCATAAAAAAAAAAAAAAAAAAAAAAGTCATGATTTTTTAAATACTAGCTACAATGCAAGAACTTTTAAAATTTTCTTTGTAAAAGTCTTCTCAAAGACCTTTGAAATCAAGCAGGCCACAGATGAGGTGAATTTAATTGATGGTTGGAGTTGTGTGCAACTTTTCTACATCAAAGTTGTCTTTGGATAATAAAACATTGACTACTTTCATTCCCTTTGGTTCATACTTTTTTAATTTTAAAACTTTCCTATTCTTGTCTGTAAGAAACTTTTTCAAGCACACATATGGGATCATACACCTAATTATATTGAGGCCAGACTTGCTGGAAGAAATTCTGCATTGTAACCCACCAACAGCATTTTTATGTCACACTCCACACACTGTGGTGTGATTTCCTTTCAGTGACTCTCATGCTGCTAAGTTCTGTTTTTCACCCCTTTCTACAGCTGACAGTTCAGTCATTAACACAGTGACTTGCATTCCTCTATAGGAAGAACAGATATTTATGATTGTAGGACGGGATCAAAGCGGCTGCTGTACATATCAAACAATCACAGAATGGTTTGAGTTGAAAGGGACCTTAAAGATCATCTAGTTTCAAACACACACACACCCCATGGGCAGGGACGATTTACTAGACCAGATTGTTCAGATCTAGTCTGTACTCTGCACTGGTGCAGCCTCACCTTGAGTATTGTGTACAGTTTTGATCACTGCAAAATAAGATGTTAAGCTCTTAGACAGTGTCCAAAGGAGGGCAACATAGATGGTGAAGGGCCTTGAGAGGAAACCATATGAGGAGTGGCTGACGTTACTTGGTCTGTTCAGCCTGGCAAAGACAAGACTGATGGGAGACCTCACTGCAGTTGTAACTTCCTCGTGATGGAATGCAGAGGAGCAGGCATTGATCTCTCCTCTGTGGTGACCAGTGACAGAACCTGAGGGAGTGGCCTGAAGCTGTGTCAGAGGAGATTTAGATTGGATATTAAAAAGAGTTTCTTCACCCAGAGGGTGGTTGGGTGCTAGAATAGGGTCCCCAGGAAAGCTGTCACAGAACCAAGCCTGGCAGAGTTCAAAAAGTATTTGGATGATACTCTCGGGCCCATGGTGTGTCTCTTGAGAGTGCAGGGCTAAAGGTGGTTCTCTATGATCATTGTGGGTCCGTTCCAACTCAGTATTTCCTGTGATTCTGTGAAGATGCAAAGAAGCATTTATATGAATTGAAACAACAAAACACACTTACCAAGCTAAATACAAGTAGATGCTCTCCAGTTTTAATAATATCAGAGTCCTCTTCAAAGCAAGCCCTGTAAGCCATGTGAGCATACAGCAGATAGGATTTTACAAGGGCCAGTGGTTCTCTAAGCCCAGCAGCTGGAGTTAGCGAAGTAACAATCAATGTATCTAGTTCCAGCACTGCCCATGGCCATTCCATATCTGACTCTAAAAGGACCTAATAGTTGGTGGGATCAAGCCAGACCAGACCTGTAACCAAAGATGGGGTTTGGGGAGGGCAGTTTTGGTTGGTTGGGGGTTTTTTAAGTGTTATGGGCTTGTTTTCTCTGGACATCTTAGTTGCAGATGTGTTACTACCATCACTGATTGGCTCTGCCTTGGTCAGCAGCAGGTCTGTTTTGGAGCTGGCTGTTATTGGCCCAGTCAGACACAGATGAAGCTTCTAGCAGGTTCTCAGAGAAGCTGCTTCTCTAGGCCCCCTGCTACCAAAACCTTGCCATGCACACCAAATCCATTATATTTCTCTGATCCATCTAAAGAAACAATTACTACCAAGGCAGTCTCAATAACCATGGTTCCAGAAAATACATAGACTAATTAATTCTCCAAGCTATGAAAAGAAGGAATTGAAATGCTGCCTTGGATGGCAGATTCTGCTTGTGGCATCACTGCCAACCTCCTCTCCTTTATTTTTACCTGTTGTAGAGATCACTGTTAACAGAATTCAAATTTTACCTTAAAAATGCACAAGTTGTGACTAATAACCTATTGTAAGTAAACCCATGCAGTGTATCTCTAAAACAGAACTGTAAGTCTTTTGATGAGATACTTACAAAGCAGGTCATATTAGATACAAGAGAAGTGCTCATTCTACATAAAAACATCTCCTAGAACTTTTTAGAAGTCTGGATATGTGGCATATGGGGTGGAAGCCCCAGCCCCTTTCTGGTTTGCAGCATCAAAACGCTGGTTATAAGATCCACTCAGACAACTCCTAGACAAGTCTGGATAACAATCTGAGCTTCTGGTGCTCATCTGAACTGAAGCACCCAAATCCTTTGATGTTTTCTCATCATTAATTAATTCAGCATCAATGTTAATTGCCTATACAACGCATGGAATTGACAGCACATCGAGGACTCAGCCTGCCTGTTTTGTAGCTGGCTAACTGGAGATGCGATTGCTTTGCTGCTCTCATTACTATTCCTGTCAGGCCAGACATGAAATAAAAGCAGTGACACTTTTCCCCCTCAAACACAGTCTGTTGTGGGTGCAAGTCAGATCTGATAGTTACCAACAAGAGAAAATGGACTCAAGTGGCATCATGACAGAAATCCACAGACAGTATTTTTCCCCTTTTAATTATTAGCTTCAAAAGATAAACACACTGACATTAAGGCAGGCTTAGAAGATGCAGCACGAAACCTTTATACAGATTCTCACTGTGGGAACTAATTTGCAAAAATTAATACAAACTGGAGACAAAATAATGATATTCTACAGATGTAATGCAAAACTATACTGAAACAAAGAAGAAAGGACAAAAGGCTTCTTCCTTCACTGCAAAGGAAGTGCATCACTAACACCATGAATCACACCAAACTTAGTCCAGGCTCAAACAGCTCCAGCAGCTCAGCAGCTAACCCAGTGTGCCATATACCTATAATTACAGTCTCCACAGCTCCCACACATTCCAGATGTGCCCACTTTCTGTGCTCTGCTCGGTGAGATGATAGCACTCTGACACACAACATGCATATCTCATGCTTCATGGCCCTCATGTGTCTTCCCTGTGCTAAATTGCTGGACCATGTGAAATGACGATGGCTCCACGTTTCAAACTCCTCTTTGACAGCTCACAGTAAAGGGAGACTTTCCTCATGTCCAGACCTGGCTGACATTGTGTTACCCCCACAGGCAGCTTGGTCTCAACTGCTTTGCTTTTTCCAGCAGTCTCAAATCATCATTCCCCAAACCAGATCAGGGCTGGGCTAACAGAGACTAATCAGGTTATCAGGTTTATCTTGATCGGTTTGTTTCACTAAACCTGACTGAGTTCAATTACACTATGGTTGTGTTGGCTCTATGAGAAGAATGATTCCTGGCAACGAGAAGAGAGGGAAGGAAGCCCAGGATGGGGGAGTGAATGGCATCATCCATAGATCTGCAGCTGGAGCAGGTTATACAAGCACAGGCTGGATCCTGCTTTGCAAGCCCTGTGCTCAGCCATTCCTAACTCAGCACAGCAGATGAATAAAGCAAGCAATACTGAAGCTATTCCCTTCTGCGAAGATTGCAAAAGGTTGGCAGTCTGACTGTATTCAAATAACCAAGTCAATCTTTTGCACAGGGAAACAAGGTTTCAAACTCTCTAGGATCTAGCAGTCTAAAATCCCACTAATGTTTGTGTGACCAGTGGCAGGGGAAATGCAAGCTTCAGAGGAGATTTTGGCAGTTTTTATGTTCCCTTTGGACTCCAAGGAAAATGGAAGATACTCTAAGTACAATCAACTCCCCACTGCTAGGAGAAGGGCATTGACAGGTTGGTCCAAAATGCCTAGAGATCATTAGAAAAGCTAGCCTTAACAGCCAGACAAGCCAGGAAACTGTACTTCTGGACTCTGCTTTAATATAGTCTAATAAGCTACAGCAGCCAGTAAAGGAACTGCTCAAAGGCTCCATTTTCCTGCAGAAAGGCAATGTTTTATTTAGTCAGCTAGTGAGCCAGCAACATTTCTCCCTACTCCAGAGCACTTGAAGAAAGTTTTTCTGCTGTTACTCGCAGCACAGAGCAGATCTATACAACTGCCTCTGTGCCCTGGTTGACTTTTGGTTTCTTATTCTGAGGTTTCATTGCTGTATCTACTTGTTTCTGTCTCCCTATCTTCTTTAATGAACAGCTAAGAAGCAAACACATACTCATTGCCATGCTAGCCTTCTTCCAACACAATATTTTTGTGAGCCAGATGTGAACCTTTGCAGGTAGGCAAAGCCATCCCTGTCTGCTGCTCATTCCATCTCAAAAGACATGGGGAAGGATCTAACTAGGAAGAGCCCAAACACCTTGACTCAATCTTGTAGCAAAACAGATGAAATCTCTGTAACATTGGACTGACTGTAGTAAGCGTCACGTTTGTGACACTATTCTCTATAACTCCTCCGGTTACTAAATCAAGTTTCCAGATCATAATGTCAGCTTCTGTTTAGATGCTTAAAAGGCCTTGAAGTTCTATTTCTTTTAATCTATCCCAAATTTTGAGGGGCTCATCTGATCTGCTGTGGTTCAATAGAAACCCAGTAAACCTTGCGCCCCTGAAACTACTTTGATATCCCACCTACGGTACCAGTGACTGTTCAGCAAGTAGCCAATAACTAACTGCAGTTCATTTTCCCCAGCCTAGGACAAATCACAGCTTCAGCTTATCATGGATTATTAGCAGAGGTTTTAGGCATACCTTTGGTCTTACTTTTGTTTCAAGCATTTAGCACCACAGTGCCATTTGGTTCTTCTGTCAACTGACTTGTGACTTCTGTACTGCAAATAAAAAAGGTGATAATTTGAAATGTTTGCACTTAATTCATCACCTGTAACTGTTTATGTCATCTGAAGCCTGTGCCACAGCGTGGTTTAAGTTTCTCCACTCTTGGCGAATATGAACCAGATATGCACTGGAATGTGTGTGTTTTAGCAGAAAGAGTATCTTGGCCTTTTGTTACCCTGTGCTTTCTCAGTGGTTCCCTCAATAAACTCACTGCTGCTATTAAAAAAAAAAAAAAAAAAAGCAGCTTCCACATTTTTTAAGGCTACCCCCTGCTTCTGGAATTCATCCATTTGCTACAGTTTGGTGCTACAGTGTACTTTTTCAAATGCACTGAGTAGTGGATAGGCGGACCATAACCTTTTCCTGTAGCAGATGCAAAGCTAACATGTCCCAAGGCAGATGAGAGGACTTTGGCCCAAACAACACAACAGCCCAGGCAAATATCAAGTGCTGAGACAGAAACTGTCTGAGTGCCATCTCCCCCTCTTTACATCATATGAGCATCTCGCGAGGAGTCACTGCACGACTCCAACTCTCTTGTCCTCCATCTCTGACACATCTAAGACAGACACAGACAGACCAGCAGTCTAGCTTACTGTGCAAGAAATGAGTAATTAGAGCTACACTACTAGGCTGTAAGCCCCAGGAGCTTCAGCTCTAGAAATGAAGCTGCATTTATTGGCAGGACAATCTGCATACTAAAAAGAGTTCCTGGCTTGGGGACCAGGGGTCGAAAGCTGTTGCTGCTTCTGGCAGGCAGACTGAAGGGACTCCGGAAACTTGCATTCAGGCATAGTGGGTGGAAAAAGGAAGAACTGGGAAGTGCCTGAGGTCTCAGATAAGGTCATAGGAAAGTCACGTATAAAATATACAATTTTTGAGTCTTAAACAGAGATCCAGTCCACCCACTTACTCTGTTCAGTAACAGAAAAATCTGTATCAGCATCTGCTCTGGGAAATACCTGTGTCAGACCTGTGTCTCCACAACAAGGAAAACCTTTATTTACTGATCAGTCAAAAATGGCACTATGCCCAGAGTCATTAAGTGCCTACCTGCTGGTCCATGCTCACAAAACCAAAATCACCTTCCCCCCAAAAAACCTCAAACCCACTGAGGGGTACTTCTGACCTAAATGACTATTGGCTGGATCAGGTGCTCTCTGTCCTCCTAAAATGAATATAAAACTGGTATCGTGTTCTCCAGATGATTTAAGGGAATTTTAATGTCATATATGGCAAGGAGATCCCACAGCACACCGATTTGGTACAAATGAGTGAAGTCACCACCAACACTCACCTGCCATGGCTTGCTGTAGTCAGAGAAAGGAATGATTTGGATTTCCAGGAGGATGAACCCGCTTGCCTTCTTTGATTAAATACCTCATATATTAAATTACACTCCTAAAGTTTGCATGCCATGATTATCCCCTTTCTGGAGTTACAGTCGCTGACAAATAGGTATCTTAATCTGAAAAAAACTTAAGAAGCCAAGGGTAAGAGGCACAGAGAGGTAAAATGCCCTCTCCAAGGGATCCAAGAAATTGGTAACTCTGCCAAGTTATTGCCTGTCTTCTCCACTCTCTCATGCTGCTTTTCAGCATGAATTAGCCATCTGGCCTTCCACTTCCTTGTGCTTTGCTATGCCAGCAGAGCTCAGCTCCACTATTTCACTGAGTTATAATTAGAGGGAAATTACTTCAGCCCTGCCCGGCCAGGCAGGCAGGAAAAGGGTTTCTGGATACATTGCTCCTGCACAACAGGATAGGGACAGCAGAGCTGACCCTAACCCTGGACATACTTCATCTCTGACCTCCAGCCTTCCCAGTGCCTCACCTGTGCAGTTGTGAGATGGAAAATAGTGTGGCACCTAATGTAAAAACTAACTGTAATTAAAAACTGGGGAAAAATGGCAAGAAAAGGCAGAGGCTATTGTGTGCTTTTCCAGAGTGCTCAGGGGAAGAGGCATCTGGTCAGCCTCTTATTGCAGCCCTTAGTCTCATTGCAGTGAAACAAGCAGACCGTGCCACCTGCTCTCTGCAGCTCCACATATTCAAAGTCTCCTAACAGTAGCTACCCACTGAGACTGCGTCTCATGGTATCATTACACAACACCCTCTACCTTGTGAGTTTTTCCTTTCCCTCAAATCCTGCTCTTGGGCCCCATCTCTCTCCATCTGCCTCTTAACCTATGCAGTACAAATACACATGCCTGCACCCTCTCCCAGCCTGCTTTCCTTCACATCCAAGGCTCTGTACACCTGCACTCCTTGCTCTTGACTCTTAACAGGGACTGTAGTGTTGCTTTGGAGCAGGAGGGTTGGGGAAGGATAACAGAGGAGGCTCCTGCCAAGCCAAGCACAACATAAACGAAAGAAAGCATGTAGATAGCGGAGTGCATTTGCAAGACTTCACAATAAAATGCCTTTTATTCTTTCTTGTTTTCTTCTTGTTAGAGGGAAATAGCAACTCAATAGAAAGGAGAGGATTCTTCTGCAAGTGTTGTACTATGCTGACAGATGGATGACGTCTTGATTTTGAAACCCAAAGACCAAAAACAGCATCTGAAAGACCTTTTTCCCCCCTCCATTACATGCAGCAAGCTCTTTACTTTGAAAAACATATGCAGTCAGAGAGAAAGGTGCCAGCAAGCACTAGTTTGTGCTGAATTAGTCAGTGGCCCACGTCCTTGCAGGCACCTGCCCTTCCTGGTGGGGATATACAGGGCATGACCACAGCACACCCTTGGTACTCTGCCAGGACCATATTGTGCCTGCAGAGAGTGAATTGCTAGTTTATGGGTGCTAGTCTTCAAACGAGGAATTTCATTATCAGAGGAAGAGCAATGCGATATTAGAGGCATGATGAGGATTATCCCTGCTTGGGATCCGCAAAACTTCCTCATTTGGATAATGAGGCCAGTAGTGACTTTTACTAGAACCCTATTCCCCACATTCTGCCTTCTCTTCCCCATTTCTACTGGCTCTGAGGTGGATTGTAAATGTTCTGGGGAGGCTATTCTCTGCAACCTCTTTACTCAGAGATGCTGATACAGAGCCATCTTAGTGCAAGCAGCCTCCAGCCCCTTCCTGGCAGGAAACAGGAAATGCCATGCTTCAACACAATTAACAAGAAAATTAAAAGAATTTATTCCTGGTTCTCATTTTTTATACAGACTCTGACCATCAAAACCTACTAATGGAAAGGGTGTTAGCTTTGAAAGTCACAGCAGCCCAGACTGTGCAGGTGACCAATGTTTTCACCTCACTAATTCAGCCTCATCTAATATCTATTAAAGATTTGTCAAGTCCCCTTTCCCTTAATGATTTAAAAACCCCCAAAATTTTAAAATTGAGATGTAAAAACATAGCAAATAATGAGTACAAAGGAGTATTTATCCTTTTTTTTTTTTTTTTTTTAAGTACATGAACCATCCTTCTCTCTCCTTTTTTTATCTCTCAAGCTCATCTGACTGCGAAACTCAAAAGGCTACATTAGCCTAAGCTGTACTATTGTTTCTCCTCCTCTCCTCAATCAGTAGACATAACTTTCCTCTGGAGCAGTGAAGGTTTAAAAGCTTTTCAAAAGTAGTTCCTAATAAGAACAAAGAAACAAGCTGCCTTCTCTTTTTCCTTAGGTGGCTCCCAGGGTATCTGTAGAGGAGCTTCTGCAGGTGTCATGCTTCATGTCTGTTCTCTGCTTTCTCAGAGAAGATGGGTAGCAGATTTTGAATAACCAACAGTCATCATAACTGTCATGAAAAAACATCCCTGAACACACCTGTGACTGAAAGCTGACAGTCTAAAGCACAAATTTAATTATTAAATCAAGCTGAAAACAGTTTCCAGGATTTTTTTCCCCACTCAATTATACAGCAAACTATTTTTTTTAATTAATATATTAGGTCACTAATGGATTTAAAAAAAAACCCAAACAAACCATATCTACCTGTTATCACAGAACATCAGTACAGAAAGCGTGACTGCAGGGTCAAATGACATTTGAAATGTAACAAAAGCCCACTTTGACAGGCATTTCATTGAGCTCCAAGTTGATTGACAAATTGTTCATTGCACACTGAGCCATCTATCTTTCAGAAAAGAGAAGCAAGAGTAAGCTAGCCACTGACTTTTATTCCCAGACCATTTTCTTCCTCAAAAGTGTATTGCACTCAAAGAACTCCACAAAAAGAAAAGTAATAAAATACTACTTCTGCTGACTTGTAAAAAAAAACCAAACCAAAACAAAAAACACAACCAAAAAAACCCCCAAACAAAAAAAAACAACAAAACAAACGCATCAAACTTTTTTTTTTTTTTGGTTCAAATTGTGATTATAGTACTGAAATATTGCTAGTCCACAAGCAGTAGGGAAAAATATGAATAAATTGCAGATCAGTGTTTTACAACAATTATATTTTAGCTCTTAAACTGACTTGCAATCCCGACAGATTTACTGCACATTCAAATTAACATACCATAGTTGAATCTTACTGCTGCCATAACTTTTATTCAAACAGTCATATTTCCAGTGGCAGCAACTATGCTTTTACTACTGGATAATTTTTGCTAAGTAAAATAAATACCCTGTTAGATTCAGGGGTTCGCCCATAATTCAGCACCGAAAGCTAAATTGCTCTTATGAAGAAGCTGTAACATTGTGTATTTTTGCTCTTTGGGGGCTGGAGATAGCAGTTACTTGAGAGCGGAAGGAGGGCTGGGAGATAAAACCAATACACTGTTCTAAGTTGGGGACCATTATGTACTAACATAAAAATGAGCAATGCTTCTGGATCAGATCTGTAGAACCCCACAGGTTTTAGGTCAGCTCAGCCACCCAGTCACCTCCTGGTGCTGCTGGTTTCTTTTGGTCAGGTTTTGGGTGTCAGCTCACTGTTGAATGCAATTGTGTTCTGGCAATACACCATGTGACCATCAGCCAAATTCCTCTTCTATAGCCAGCCATGCACAGACCTGCACTTAACCCCAATGGTAAAGGTAAAATGCAGGGCACTGTGCCTGGGCAGGGGTAAAAGAACAAGCATGATGAGTGAATACTATCACATGAGTTTATCACGTGTCCATTTAGTTCTCCTCAGTTTTTTTAGGGTCTCACATAGCTTACATAAGATCTGCTCCTTAAAAGCTTTTAGCTGTGTCTCTGTTTCTGACAGGGAATTTTGCCTTGACAATTTGGCTGCTCTCAGTCTATAGAACAACACTTGGAGTTAGAGATAATTCCCATAATAAAAAGACTCACTTTAAAAGGTATTGAGGTACATTTGCACAGCAATGTCTATTTACTTTTAATAGGAAAAAAAAGCACAAAACTTTGAAAATCATGTCATATTCATGACAAGCTAAAAACCTTCTAAGGACTCAACAACAGAGTTAAAACCTAATATAACAGTTCACCTGGCCATAGTTGTAATATACTGATAGGCATCACACAAAGGCCAGGGGTTTGACATGACACACTGAAGTTAGGGCTCACAAGGCAAAATCTGCTCCCCTCTCAAGGAAACAGCTCATTCACACCTTTTAGCGCTTACACTCTAACAATGTGAAGTTCAAGGTCAGTATTTAGAAGGATATCTAAAGATCCCTCTACATAACACACAGACTTCATAGTTAAATCTAAAAGCCAGTAAATGCCAGTGACTTTCAAGTCTCACTGTTTAGGCACTCAAAAACCAAAATACTCAAAATCATCGGTTGATCAACATGATTGATATGTTCTGGGTAGAGAGAGAGAGCTTTGGTGTTTTGGGCCAGCTTCTCCATAAAAATAAAATAATGCTACCATGACACGACAGACAGTATTTCCAAGCCTGCAATCAAAACGGGCACTTCCTCAGCTACAAAGTCTTCCTTTGTCTTCACTAGTAAGAATCATCACTTGGTTACCTTGGACCAATGCTGAGGAAGAGAAATTTATTATTAAATCCAAAAGATGACTTCATTATAACCTTGTTGGTCTGTCAATAGTTTATACATAAGTTACCATACACATACATCAGCCAATCTTCACCATTTGTCAAATTGAATGTCCCATATATCAGTACAGATGGGAGAAAAATGTTATTATGTCCAATGTCCCTTGCTTACACAAAAGTTCATACTGAATTTGATGTTTCAAATCACACACTTGACAATTTTATTGTTGTCAGTGATAAAGGAAAAAGCTCAAATGAAACTCGTGTCCTTTGCTGTCAAAGACAAGGGTATCTCATGTCTTGAATGCCATCACAGGAAGGAAATTGCCTGCCCTGGTTTCAAAGAGAGATTTCTGGAAGAAGAAGGGAATGACTGCTTGACAAACTGCAGTCTTTTTGAAAATTGTCTGTCAATCAAGGAAACCAAATCTGTGATTAGATGTTAACTCTTTCAAGTTGCCCTAATG
The DNA here is from genome assembly GCA_038380795.1 of Pyrocephalus nanus. Lineage (NCBI taxonomy): Eukaryota > Metazoa > Chordata > Aves > Passeriformes > Tyrannidae > Pyrocephalus > Pyrocephalus nanus. Next base: position 17,996,755 of record CM076264.1, on the reverse strand, counting down.
TTGTCTGCACAGCGTTTTTAGGTTCTTTCTTTAACACAACATTTGTCAGAGAGTAGCTTCATCTTCAAAAACTTAGTTACCAAAGTTTTTTGGCCAATGCCTTCAATTTACCAAAAAATGCCTTGTCTGTTTTAGTCACCATTTATTTATCATCTCTCGTGCCAAATGTGTTCATTTCCCTCAATGCTCAAATAACCCTTTGATCTGATTCAGAAGCCTGGGAAGCAGCAACAGCAGCATTCACAGCTTGCACTAGACTTATGGAAACATAGAGTGCAGGAGCCAACTGGCAAAGGCAGAACTCAATAGCACAAGCCTGGACAACAGGAATACTCAGCAGGGAGGCTGTGCAGTAGTATCTTCTATTAAAAACAAACAAACAAACAGATCCATACAAACAAAGAAGATCCCAGCACAGGGGAATGTATGTTTACTTTGCAATTTGCAAGAATCTCCCATAGGCAGCAGCTGGATCAGTTTTGGCAAAGCCCCTCTCTGAAAATCTGCCCCTTCTGTTTAGGAGCTCCACAGCTCCTGTTCCCATAGACATGGAATTTACTTTTTGTTTTTCTAAAATACCTAGAGGACAAACACTAAGACTTTCACAGGGGATATCTTGGGCATGGCTTCAAAACAAATTTAAGCACTGAAGATGGAAGCTGTGGAGTTACAGAAGAGAGAACAGGGAAGTTCACTGCAGCCCTTCCCTCTGCTCCACTGGAGATCAATTAGGACTGACCAACTTGTGTGCCAGGGAAGTTAGAAGTGAGATTTTATTTCCAACATTGCACAGGATAATATTAGGAAATTGTAAACCCAAAGATAGCAAAAAACAAACAAACAAACAACAAACAAAACCCCCCCGAAAAAACAAACAAACAAACAAAAACCCAAACAAACAAAAAAAAAACAAACACAAAAAAACCCAAAAAAACCATCAGCATGTCATAGAGTGAAAAGAGCTTGGATCTTGCCTACAGTAAGATGTTAAAAAAGTCAAAACAAAATCAAGGATCGGACAATTATTCTGCACTTCAAAGCTGCACAACAAATACCAACAAGGTTATATAATCTCTTGCTTCGGGATTTAAAATAATCTCTATGACAAAATTAATATAAAGGTCAGATTATCCCATTTCTGCCCACTCCTTTTTCTCCCAAGGCAACAGTGGGTAAAGTGTTCAGGAGGCTTTCAAACTGCTGGGAGGTAGCTCACTGTATCTTTTCACAGCATACCCTGGGACTGATTGGAAGTGGGATTTCAGCCCATGCATCATTTAGCTACTCTTGCAATTTTTATCTCAGTTGCTTTCCACTCTGAGACCACATCTGGCAATATCTACAAACATTCACTACTCATGAAAATGTGATGAATGCCAGGGTTTGCCAAGAAGATTCATATTACATCTAACAACTTTATAATAGCCAATAACCTACCCATCAGGTCTGGGTATTTTATTAGAGACCATACTAATGGTTTTTCTCTAATATTACATTATTGAATTTCATAGACGGGCTACACTGTGAACAAAGAGAATGTCACCTTTTCTGTCTTTGTAGCTTAACAAGTACATATATGCAGGGCAAATCTACATTAGTTCACTGTACATTTTTGAAGCATCAAGTCTTTTCTCACACACATATTGGCATTTAGTTTCCTCCATGCTCTTTGATTTCTGTGCTGCCTCTCTGCTTTTCCCTCTATGCTGAACCTGGTCTAGAAGTACTTCCTACAGAGGTTGCTCCATTTCACTCACTGTCAAGTAGATTTTTTTTCCCCATTCACTTTCCTGTTGGGTAGGATTACTCTTGCCTAACACCAGCTGCTGATTGCATATTTCTTTGAAACATCTTGAGCTGGTGGTAGTCAGTGAGATAAGCATGGGATGGACACAGCTGGAATCTGATTCAGTTAGACTGTTCATTATAGGGGTAAAAACTCAATTGCCATATTTTAGGCAGCAACGCCTTGCTCTACCTCCTAACTTCATTTCTCATCACAGCACCAAATATCACACCATCACCCAACAGTTAATTCCTCCTATCTATCTCAACCCCTGCATGGTAAAAAATGTCTCATCCTCCCTCGAGATTGCATTTCAGACTTGAGCAATTCAGGGAACAATTATCCCAAGGGAGCCTGGCAGCCAGCTACCCTGGTCGGAAACATAGAGCATTGTTTCAAGAGGATGCCAATCATGTAAAGCAACATTAAGAGTAACACATGCAAGGCAGGGATTGGGGCTGGGAGCTGAGGGCACACATTTTTAACTCTGTAGAGAAGTGCAATGCAGATACAAGCTTGGCAATGAGCCATTCCAGCTCTTTTCTCCCTTGCTGTGGGAACTGTCAATGTCCCCCTCCAAGGGGTTTGAGGAGTAGAGACAAACTAGGGGCCCAGAAGAGAGTTAAAAGAGAAAATGTAGCTTCTCCAAGGGCCTCAGATATCCCTCAACAAACAGAGAACAAGCAAATGGTTCTTGGGTCACAAACACAACAATACATCACGTCATGCTCATAAACAGAGCAAGTGCTCACTACAAACCCAGGACAAAGATGTTCCTACCTTAATCTCTGCTTATTTTGCAGGCAGCAGACTTGCCTGTGCAGCCTCAGGCACTGGACTATCAGCAATGACTTGCACACACCAACCCCACAAGCAGAAGAAAACGCAGCTGCTCTTTAACTCCACTCACTGCATTCAGGGATCTTTTAGGCTGCATAATGCCTGGAGTCAAATACTTACCTCCACAGACTCATCTTGCACCTTAAACTGCTCCCCAGCACATGCTGCTTCCCAGCACCCTCAGCCACAGCTGGGCACTTGGACAGGGCTTAATTGGGTGCTGTGGGTGGGCAGTGAGGTGAAGACCCAGGTGAGGCTGGAATGGGCAATTAAGGGTTATTAATGCCATGGGGCCCCCACCACTTTCTGCACATGCTGCAGAGGCTTGGTACATCTTAGACATTTCGTTTTGAATCCTCAGTATTGCAGGAGATGCTGCAGAAGCTAAAGTTTCAGGCTCGAGCAGAAAAATAGATGTTGAAATCTAGGAGTCCACCTTTGCTGTGGTGGTGGGTGAGTTCTGCCAGTGTCCCAAAGCACATGATTTGCTGCAGCCTGGCAGCTAGAGTGATGTATGTGGCTTTTCCTATCAAAACCACATTTTTTCCATTTAATAAAATAATTTCTTCTTGTTTTGCTGATGGCCAGAGAGGCGTAGCCCATTTCCTTCCTCCAGACACAGAGAGAATGTAAGGATGAGCAACGGCAATTAGAGAAATTAGAGTCATATGTGGAATACAAATGGTAAAGAGACAAAAAAATAATGCTGTGACATTTTAAATGGTACAAAGCTGTGAGTTCTGCTACCCCCTTCTAGTTTGCTCACAGTGGAATTCCTCCATATGATTTGCAGAAATAGTGTGTTTTGAGGGGAGGAAGATGGGGGAGAGAGATGTGTTTTATTGCAAGTTGCAGCTGAGTTCTGTTACATATTGCAGACAATGGTCCCAAATAATGTCCCAGACTGTGACCCCAATGTGATAACTTGCCTGGCGTAAATAATGCTGGGCATGAAACAGCATAGGGCTCATTTGGAAATGCAGGTATTGAAACCTGGAAAGGCAGGGATGGAAAAGGTACAGATTCCCAAGCCAACAACTGAAAGAGAAGGTGCCACCTGACACAGTCCCTCAGGATGCCACCCAAAAGCTGGCAGAAGAAAGCCTACAGGTTTTTCCCTAGGTACAATGTGTGCATGCACATATGTGAGCATATGCACACATGATCCCTCTTGTATTACTGTGAACTGGATGAGAAACACTAAGTCTTTGAGCCATCTGTCCCAAAGAACAGAGCTGTTCACCCTGCAAGTGCTTAGGGAGGGACATGGAGCAGATGAGCCCTTTTGTAGCAGCACTAAGGGGTCTTTGTTTTGCCACAGACCTGTTGTGTATTGTGTTGGGATCTCGAGCACATAGGCTTTTTCTATAGGACTGATGATGCCCTGCTGATGTGCCATCACTGCCATGTGGCTATCAGCAGTCTGTTGCACCAGGGGCATCCATGTCTGAGGACAGAATCATTTGGGGCAGGTACAGAGGTCTGTATGTACTTGCTGTCATCGCTTATACATTTCAGAGGACAGATCTCCCTGCAAAAGTGTAGGACCAAATTCATGGCTATGACAATTGCATTGGTGTGCAGTGCAAGGTGATTCCTTTGCTGACAGTAAGCTTAGATGGTTACACTTCAAACTCTACATGCCTAACTCAGTCTCTGTAAAAGTCTGTCTCTTAAGGTGCCCTCTCCAATCAAGAGCAAAAGGGAGACCCCTCTGCAGAAAGGCTTCAAGCAGAAACAGAGAATACATTAACTAAATTCAGGTTAAATCTCCTTTTCCACTCCTCCCACTAAGGCTTGACTGGGGGCAGTCCTGACCCCAGAAGCATCTGCATCTGGATGAAAGGCAGATGTTTGCTCCAGCCAGCTGGGGTCAGTGATTCAAAACAGCTGTCCACTGCCAGCAGAGCCCGTGGGAGCAAGCAGAGAAAAACCAGAGCAAACCTCCACAATGAGAAAACAGCAAAAAGTCTAATAAGTAGACTTACCAAAGCTCCCAGCAAGACTTCTTGCTGTGCTGGGTCTGCCCTGATCTTGGTGGAACAGCACAGTGCACTGGGTACTGCTTCAGTCTTTAAGAGGGGGAAGTGTTAGGAGTTGATTTTCTCTTTTGTATTGCCACCCAGAAGCAAGAAGCAGATCTGTTCTTCTAAATCCAAATCATAAATCCAGCCTTTTAGATGGACTAATCTACCTGCTCCTAGCATCATTCCCCAATTCCCTCTCTGCCTGAGCTGCTATATGGTATTCCTCATCAAGCCACAGGAGCCATGTTCCCGTCTCCTCTCTTGTCTGAACCCATTCATTGGACTGCTGGACACAAGACAACAAAAACAAGTTTCTCTGCTGGTACTGGATGCCTCTTTCTTGATTTAGCCACCTATATTTGCTGGCAGCGTGCTCACAGGCCACCCAGCCCTGACCTGATCAGCACCACGTGCCCTTTCCTTCTCTACTCTTGGGCTTCCAAAATGTAGTGACAAATGAACCATCAAAACTTACAGGAAAATGGTGAATTCAGCGTGCCAATGAACAATTTTTTCCTTGTTACAATGGTATATATATAGAAATACTCCATACTCCATGGAATATTAAATAGGCAACACTGGATTCCCTTAGCTGAAATTGCTTCCTCTGTCAAGGCAAATCCTTCACTCAGCCTCCCTCCACCTCAGCTTAATTTTGTTGGCTTTAGCAGACTGCTTCTTCCCAAATGACTAAATACGACCACTGTAACTAAATCAATCATCCATCTAGAGGTGGATGCCTGCATTTATTTATCTGGATCAGAAATGCTGTAGATAATGGGTTATTAAAAATTGCACTTTTCAAGACACAGATATCACAAGCCTGACTGGCAAAGAATGAGCTTTTAGATAAGAAAGAAGGCTTAGGAGGGTCAATTAGGTTATAATTGTCTTGGATTCCTGCCCTCTCTTACACAGGCTTTATTAAAGCCCTGTAGTTGGAGACAATAGTTTAGATTTGCTTCAGCACAATTATTTTTAAAATGTGGTTGCACAGTTTGGGGATTGCCAACACATGATATCCATGACCAACAAATCTGAGATGATCAAACATTTGAGCCCATCAGATTATGAAGGCAAAGGTCATCTTGGAGAAAAGATAGAGAGGACAAAACCACTGTTCTTCTGCCAAGTTAAGCTCAAGCCTCTGCAGAGCATGATTGGCTTGTGAAATAAAACACTGCAGGTCTGAAAGGAGCCAGTCAGTCACGAGCTACCTGAGCCCTATAGCTGAGCCCTTGCTGTCCATACTCAGATGGGGTTTCCCCAGCCTGGAAATATTTCATTGGCTCCAGCAGTATCACAAAGCAATCTCCTCTTACGAGCATTTGGTCTGAGGAAGGAGAGAGAAACCCCTCTTAAGTCCTTCTCAAATAGGTTTTTTCATCTTTATTTCTTGGCATCTGTTTTCCGGGTAGAGAAAGGGAAAGATGTGGCTGCAATGAAGTTGGCCAGTGAGGCCACAGCCAACGAGCTGCTCATGTGGTACTGTGTTCCCCAGGGCAGACCTACAGCCCTTTCTTTGACAAGACCTACAGGAGTAGGGTTGCTACTTGTTTTCTTACTATCTATCCTTTGGTTTTGCTAGAGGGTACCTCGCTGTCCCCCCTCCCCCATACTAAGCCAAGCATCCTTGTTCTGTGGGATCTGGCAAAAGCATTGCTGTTGATTTGCTCTAAAGCTTGGTTTGCAAATACCTAAGGTCAACCCTTAGGCATTTCAGACAACAAGGAAACTGAATTGCTTGACGGGAAGCATCCAGAATACTATCAGAACGAGCGCACAGCACCTGGTGATCATCATCAGCATTTTCCTTGTTGTGCTGTTGCTCTCACACCTCATCTCTGTGTGACAGGCATGGGAACTGGGAGCTCTTGGATTCCAGCCTCATTTCTGCTCCTCGCTTGCCATTTGGCTTGGAGTGAGATAGTCATAACCTTATACATCCACTTTAGAAGGTATCATGAGGGCTCATCAGATACATGTTTATAAATAATAGCTTCTCCATGAAGTAATATGCGGTTTGCAGTCAGCATAACACTAGGCTTGGAAAGGGCAACACAGCTCTCTTGATACATCCAAGGAATCCTGAGGACCACTGCAGAGATGGATTCTGAGATGGCTGATCATCAAGAGGCCTTCCAAATAAATCCTCCCTTTGGAAAGAAACTCTACGATGGATTTGGAGAGTTTCCCGTGGATTTTTTTCAATTCATAACATTCCTTCCTCTTCCCCATTTCTCACAGGCTCTTTTAATATTTGGGAGGGGAAAAAAAGGCAAAAATTTACCGGTTTTTTTTGTCCTTAAAAGGTGCAAAAATTTGTTGAGATCTTGTATCTCTTTAACTTACCCCAAATACACACGCATGCCATAAAGATCAGAGCAGTGAGAACAAAAATCCCTTTTTATAGGGCAAGACGCATATTTTGATAAAACATGCACTTGTAGAATAAATTTTCTGTAATAAACATCTGCCTTTTTACCATATATTTTATAAACTCAGCTACATCTTACATGTATGTGCAAGACTCACATATTTAAAAAAAAGAGAGAAAATGCATGCATTTTTTTATCCATATTTAGCCTAAAGTGGCTTCATTATTTATTACTTCAGTTTGCTGCTGCTGTGATTGAGAGCTGGAGAAAGGGGAGCCTCCAAGCAGGGATCATGGGAATATAAAGGGAATTGGCACTCACAAGTTGCTGAAAAAGTCTTGGGCTTGTGGCCTCATTTTGACTCCTATCAATGCCAAGTGTAAAATAATAGTCTGATTCAGAGCTGAATACCATCTAGATTTCCCACTGAGTCCATTAATTCTCTTCTTTTATTGTGACAGAAAGTATTAAATACCTCAGATTAGAATCGAGTTTTCATGCAGGATCTGTATTCCAATTACACAGCATCCTTTCCCGATTCAAGATATTGTATTTATTTGTTTGGGGGTAGAAGGGATTCTGCTCCTCCCCCCACCCCCAATTAAAAGAGCAATTTATTCTTTCTTTACAAAGTCGTTCAAATTGCAGATGTTTTTGTCAAGCTGCTGCCTATCAGAACTGGAGCATTAGCAAGGAGAGTGGTTGCTTGCAAAGGAATATGTGAATAATGGACCTGTTTTCTCCAGTAAAATCATCTCTCTGCAATCTTTGAGGATTATCATCACCAAAGAGTTCCAAAGTGACACCTGCTAGGCACATTCTAGCTAATTATTTGAAGCTCTTCTGTTTCTGCTGAAGCTTTGGCAACCAGCCTGTAAAGAATGACTCTGAGCTGTGTTTCCACAATAAAGTGCTTCTAGGAATGAGACAAACTGCTTTTTCTAGCCAATGCAAGAGACATTTGCCTCCCTATCACCACAAAAACAATATTAAGAAGCTTCTCAGCACTGCTTTCTGAAAGCATTTCTGTCACTGATCAGCAGAATCTAATAACGTCCAGATTTAATCCCAGAGACCAGAGCTGGGCTTCCAGCAGAGACATAGGGTGTATGAAGGGGCTATTTTGAAATTCAAGTTCTCTCACAGGCAAGTGAGCAGCTGGAGTTATTCTGGGTTGAAATATTTAGTCAGGGCCAAATGAACAGATTTGACATGCCAGTAGCAAATTATGCCTTAAAGTTTACTTTTCACTTGGTGCTGAAATCACTCCTCTAAGAAGCCCAGAAAAAAGTTCCCTTATCCATCCTTTTTGTTTCTTTCTTCTTCTTCTTTTTTTTTTTTTTTTTCATTTGCAAATGCAAAGTCTTGGATGTGCATTTGAGAAATGCAACAAAAAGGACTCACTGTCCCAGGCTTCATGGTCCCTACTGGGAGATGAGCATCCTCTGAAGGTAGTCAATGCACCCATTGTTGTCCCAGGCTCGTAAGCTGAATGCTTGCAGTGATGGTAGGAACTCACCACGTCTCCTGTTCCACCTCATCCTTCTCTGCTCATCTATAAAAAAAAAAAAAATTAATTAAATAAATAAAGGCATACTGACACCAATGTGATTCAAAATTACAAACAACCATTAAGCATTCCTCATGAAATTGCTTCTGGTTTGTGATGAAAGATGCTTGCTAAGGTGGTAAGAAATATGTGGTTATGCTGAATTATTCACACAGATTTGCAGAAAGCCCAATATATAAATATATTACCAAAAGTTGATCCTATAGGATAGATGTTATCCCTGCTTCTATCTTATTGTTTTTGCCCTGTCATTTTGTAGAAAAAAAAAAAAAAGAAAATCTGCATGCAATAGGTAGTAAACAAATTGTAGATGTTGGAGAGCTGGGTGTAGGAAAACATTGAGTAATTAGAGTTAAGGACAGGTAACCTAAAAAGACAAATATATAAACCCTGTCAACCAGGTTGCTGGGATTTGGGAAATTCAAATGCTGAATAAAATGGAAGAGAGGGTTAAGACTCTTTACTTCCAGTACAATTCAAATGTAGGCAAAGTCAGATGAGAATAAAGCCTGGTTCAGGTTATTTCCGGGAGACAACACAGATTGCTTTAGGGCAGTTGGTAGCAGACCGTAAACATTGCATCCCCCCTCATGTGAAGAGGTGATCTAGTGTAAATTGTACTGCTGTGTCACAACAAAAACAACAACAAAAACTAAAGCAAAAAAAAGCACACACACAAAAAAACCCACAAAAAACCCAAAACAAAACCCAAAAAAACCCCTCACAAACAAACAAACAGAAAACCAAACAAACAACCAAACAAAAAAATCAGAGATAGTGATAATGACCGTGGGGACCTGCAATGACCTGCAACCCTACTGGGTCCTATATCTTCTGCTAGAAAAGGCTTCACTAAGAAAGTCACTGGGTTGTAGAAGAAATAGCAATGAACAGGGCACCACAAATGGGAAGGGAGCAGGCAACTGGCTCTGTGCTGGACCTTCCCAGCATCACCTGTGTGCAGGAAGGCAGGGCTTAGCCTTCAGTGTCATGGCTTGGTGGGCAAAGGCAGGTAATATGCCTGAGCAGTGTTTAGCTGTATCTAATGTCAATAGTAACTCCTGTCCCCATCCCAATGTTTCCACTAGTCCTACAGAAACAGCAGTGACTCTTCTCTTCACAGCCCTTATCTCAAAGCAGACACTTACCTCCTCTGCATGCACACTCTCTGAGCAATCTCTTCCAGCCCTGCTCACTTGTGCCTCCTGCCTGCCCACAGTACCCTCCATGAAGGGCAAGGGCTTCACTGATGTTATGGGGGTGCTTGATCATCCCCATCCCTTCTTGTGCTTTTCTTGCTCTGACAGGCAATAAGGATAAAACAAGGAGGAAAGATTTTCTTCACTGAGCCCTTCACCCTACAGCATCCTCTCTCTGGACTTCATCTTGCAGTCAGGCTATCCAAGATTTTCTCACTGCTTCCACAGTTTTGTTTGTTCTCTTCTCAGTCTCTCTCTGCTTGTAAATAATGCAGCCCTGCCAAATACTAACCACTCCACACCATTTGCTGTCAGCTCCCAGCTAAATCTCTTCATCCAAATCACTGCTTCTCCAGCCTTTCTGGTGATGCTGTTTTGGGTCACAGTCTTGCTCTTACAGCCCTCTTATTGCTAAATACAACTCGACTCCTCCCACCTGAAAAAGGAGTTTTTGACAGGTTTGATGGGACTTCAACTCACCTGTAACATACTGTGAAAATAATTCTAGAGAAAAATCTCTCTTCTCTGCAATAAATATATAAATATATTCCAGAGTGGTGCTTTTTCAAAGTTTATTTAAATAGTGAAACAGCTTGCAAAATTGACATTCTCAGCCAAGAAGTGGTCATTCCCTTTCCCTCTATCACTGTAATAAATGCCCTGCTGGAAGCAACCCTCAGCCTTCAGGTACAGCACAGAGTTATGCACCCTTTTCCCCCACAATTGGCTAGATTGCACTTCTTAGAGCAGAGACAAATGTCCTTTTTGGCTTGAAAACAGGCATCCTGGAGGAAGTAGTCCAGTCCACTGGCTATTTTGATGGGAAGGAGATATGGAACTGGAGGAGCATGAAACACAAACACCTCCAAGGTAGCACCTAAGGAAGATGCATTCTAACTTGAAAAAAACCTCAGTGCTTCCAAAAACCACCATTTTTCCTTATTTTCAGGATCTTAAAGCCTACTCTTGGCACTTGTTCCCTTGCAAGGAGTGGCCTGGTAAAGCCATGACAGAACCTTGACATCCTTTGCACTTATGCCAGCAATGCCAAGATCCTACCACAGTTGTCCTTCACTAACCCAATTACTTAATAATTATCCTTTGAAGAGTGAGCTGACCTCTCATCACTTAGAAATAAGCAAAGCTGTAGGTTTGGTTGACAGAAGTAATTTATTTTCATTTCCAAAATAAAAAAGTAAACCTGCATACATTTTTCTTAACAATTCTGAGCCAGAAGTTCAGCTGATAGCAGCTGGTATAACTCCATGCTATTCACTGGAGCTGGGACAATTCCCACTGGCTGAGTAATGAATTGTTATGAGTGAATGAGGAGTGATCAGGGTAACATTTGGTTTCAGCCATGTGAGATTGTAAATGAGGGATTCTGGTTTGGCTTTTTTTTTTTTTTTTCTTTTTCCCTTTTGGTCTCAGCCATATATGGGTAGGAAGATTTTAGTCAGAGTTTACTGGACTTTAACAACCATATCTTTTCCCTATAAGCTTGTGTTCTACCTGCAGATAATGGTCTCTGAAAATTTTTCCCCAAAGAAATAATAAATTCAGCTTTCAAAGTTATCTCAGCAGTAGATGGCACTGCTGGGACTGAAACCTGAAAGAGAAAAACAAAAATGCAAATTTTGCTCTCAGAAAGGACTGTCAGGATTATAATTGCTATAAAATATCCCATACATGCAGGTTACCTTAATAACCACATATTGATTAGAAATCGTTTCTGTAATTGTACTTTTAATGCATGGAGTTTCTAAAGGCTTTGCACATGCTTCGTTGTGGAATAAAAGGAGGCTGCATGACTGCAAGCAAATGGGCAGCCTACTAGCAATGAGATTTTGAGTTGTGTATTATTTATCACAACATATATCTCATAGTTAAACTTTTTTTGGAGTGTTTATCTGGCTTAAAATGTGATGAAGGAGCTTTCTATTGTGGGAAGCATTTGATTTATAGCCTGCAAAATATCCTTGCTCTTACATAACAGGATTACACTGAGTTCTTTTCTAGGCCTAATCTCTATTAGATATTGTTATAAAATGATGTTATACTTTCTTTAAAGCATGAACATGTGTAATACTCAAATGGACTGAAGCTGTTAATTGAATGTGCTGTGAGAAAAGCTGTAGGAAAGAAAGGTTTCCATGATCAAATCCTACAGAAAGTAAGGTGGCTTCCCATTATAAAGGTGGGCTCATACTCACCACTAAAGGAGACCTGCATTCGATTTCAGATTTAAGTGATTTATCATTGCCTGGTCTTTAAGGCAAGCCTTTCTCATAGCTCAGCTCCAAACCTGCAAGGTCCATTTTCACAAGGGTGGGTAATTTTGGGGTGATTCTGATCGTGTTGATGTGTTTGTCAGTGTGCTAGAAAAGCAGTCTCTCCATCCTATAAGAGCATTTCCTGCTTGACTACTTTAGCATGGCATCCCGAGCTTCAAACCAGAGAGGGAAATATACATCAGGGAGGGGATGATCTCTCTGCCAGAGAGTCTCTGCTTGAAGGGCAAAAGCTCGATTTGAAGGCCAAGACCTGGATTTGGAGCTTGATGGGGAAGTTATGGAGACCATCTTGGCTAAGGGAGACTCCATGTGAGTGCAGCTCCTCCATCACAAGCAGATGCTAAAGGGTGCGTGGTGGGATTGCAATGACATCCCAAAGCACCATCTTTGCCTTCTGCATCTTCTGTTTGAGTACAGAAGACCACAGCTTTCCATGGGGAGATTTCAAACCATAGTGGCCAAACCTGTGAAGTCCCACTGTTAGCTAAGGAAGCTTGGAAACCGCAGCTAGCATTAAGAAAATTGCTCTAGCACATCTCGCTCCAAGGATGCTCTTCTATTTTGATTTCTGTGGGATTTTAGGCTTTGAGGCAGTCAACTAACACCTCTATTTGCACATAAAAACCTGAAGTCTATGGAGGAGTGTATGCCTATGCCTTCTTTGCAAAACCATACACAAAAGCAGAAGAAAGGACAATTGCACTTCCCTGTGTCACAATTGCCTATGTAAGTATCAGCCTGTGCTGGTTCTTGGTAAGCAAGTGTTTGCCTAGAACTGGTGTGGAAAAGATTTAAAAGCTGGGAAAAAGTACTTCCTCATGTATAAAAATAAATTTAAAAAAAAAAAATTGTGCAAAAATTTCCTCTGCAGCACACCCTGCCTGTATTTGCAGCTGCCACATGTGTGGAAACAAAAAGTACCACTTAGGGCAAACTTTTCCAAAATAAGATAATCTTCTAAAATATGCACTGAAACAAAAGGGAATGAAACCAGCGTGCTTGTTAATGATGTGAGTGCCTGCAGCTAGCTCTTTTAGGTGCTGCTTGAAGAAGTCACTGGCAAAAAACCCAGAAAATACTGTTAAAGGGATTAATCCTGCACTGAACAGGCTTTTAGCTGGGTATCTCACATGCACTCACAAGCACAACTAGGCTGAACACCAATTTTGGGGTTGCTCACCTTGTGCCTGTACCAACATTATCCATTGATTCTGCTGCTCATTCTCATTTCTGAGGCATGAAGGGCTGCTCAAGGATGCTGGACCCTTTGTAACAGCTAGGACATCCAAAATGGACATTTTATTCTTTCTTCTTTTATTTTTAATTTGTTTTTCAGTCTGTGAGCTCCTGAAATTGGGAGAGAGGCATTCTAGTGTTATAAATATTGCTGTTATTTAGATTTTTTTAAAAAATGAAAAAAGTAGTAAAACAAATCACCAGATATCATTCTGGACACACACTGGTAAATTTTGTCACCATGCCAGCACACGATTAAAAAAAAAAAACCTGACAGAAATTACCTTTGAAAATAACTTACCATTTCCTCTTCAATTTTTTCATCTCCTTTCACTTTGTTTTGGTTGAAAAGCAACAATAGAATGTCAGAGGTGGGAGGAAAGACATTTTTGTGACAGGATTGTGGAATATGCAATGGCTTGGGAAAAACACTTCTTGCCAGTCTCATTTGTATTCAATAACTCAGTAGGTTTTTCTTTTTTTATGTACACATATACATGTACAAACAAGCAGGTGGTGCCAGGATAATTTTTTCTGCATTTACAATGCATTTCCTACTTTGCCTTTTTCATTCTTGTTGTTTTTAAATAATAAGCATTATCCTGAATTTTCCTTTGAGAAGCTGATCATGACAGGAATATAAAGATGATGGTACCTCATTTCCTGTGATCTTAAAATAAAAATTTTAAGTGTTCTGCCCTTGAATTGTGTTGTGTCATAAGATGAAAAAAGAGTGTAGTGTTGTTGCCTTGTTTGGGTTTCGGATTTCCCCTGCTTCCAAAGGAATAAAGGGAAAGAAACATTAAAAGCTGTTGGGTAGTGTGTGTTACTGTTGTTGTTCTCAAGAGAACAAAGCCACTCTTTTAAGAGATTTTAATGTGTTTTACCTGCTTCCTTCCATCTCCCACTCTTTTGCTCCTCTGCATGCCCTAAAATTTCAGAACAATATCTTAGGCAGAAGGAAGTTCACTAGATATCGTTCAGAGTGGACAAACTAAACCAAGATCTGGAGCAATGCATGGTGTTTCTGGGTGCAGAGATTCAGTCACTTCTTTCGCCCCCATTTATCAGACCAAAGCAAAATCAGACCACTTAAGTGGCTGCTGAAACATGAACTTGGAAGTCTTTTTATATATATATATATAAAATTTCTATTTATAGTATTACATATTAATGTAATTATTATAATTAATAATTGCAATGAATATAATTAACACATATTTATATATTATATCTATCATATACTATGATACATACTAGATATATAGTTTTATTCTTTAATACTGAACAGAGTTTTAAGGTTAGCAGCAATTTAAACTCAAAAATTAATTTCACGGTACCCTGGACAGAAGAAAGTGAGAGTGAAACACTTCCATCTTTTCTTTACAAAATGTCGCCCTGGAGAATTCTTTCTTATTTTAGTGAGGTTATTCCTAACTTACAGTAGGAGACAAAGGTGGTGGGATGTCCAAGGTGGGTGTCCTGGGTGAGATTTTCCTTACTGTTTGCAGTGCATCATCCCGACAGAGCAATGTGGAGATGGGAAGGAACTATGATATGGAGAAACAAATGCAGCTACAGACTTTGAATTTGCTGGCAGATATCACAGTGATTTCATCTTCAGTTCTAGTGATCTCCTTTACACAACTTTATTCATGATTGCTCTTATGCATCCACTCCTTCCAGCTGGTAATTGTGATTCAATGTGACTTCAACACAAATCAAATCCACTTCTAGCAGCATGGCCTGGGGAGTCTAGCAATGATGAGCCAGATGCTGGTGGAGGTATAACACCAATAGCTGTGAGGTCTCCAGATCTACCAGTGGATTTGCACAGGAACAACTAGAAGAAGTATTGCAATCTCAGTGTGAGTGCTGGGAAAGATAGACCAAGAAATTTTCATGTACCACACCATTACTCTGCCCCCACACTCATCTTGTTAGCCCTTTGATGGTAACTGTTCAAGAGGAACCAAGACAAATGAAGAGGATCTAATTCCTTGAAACAAAACTAGCATAATGTGCTAAGCAGTGCTTAAACATTTGAAAATACCTTTTCAAATCCACACATGCTAAGCCAAGGAACAAGCAGAGTTCAGCCAGGCCATAGATCCAGTAGTGAAAAACCCAAGCATCAGGACTAGCATCTGGAAAGCCTTCTGAGGTTTCTGGATCTCTTTGCATGAAAGGCATCATCTTTAACATATTTTATCTACATAAATATATGGATAATTGAATCAATTTAGGAATAAGCAACAATTCAAGGGGAAAACCCAAGCAAAGCTTTTGCAGTCCCCAACTAATGATCCTGTCCCACAGACTCGCTTATAAAAGCAGAGGGGACTCTCTTCTGCCTTGAACCCATTCAGCTTTTGCTCACAGTGAGTGGGGATTTTATCAGTGATATAGCAAACCAAAATGTAGCTACATCAGTGTACACCAGAATTTTTACTAATCTTACTCATGCTACACTCAGGTGCAAGACCTCTCCATCTTATTTTCACAAGAATTGAAAGGTACTCAATAGAGGCTGAAGGTCAGGGCTTTTTTAGCACTGACCAGCTATTAGAGAAACTAACCACCACGCTCACAGGAGATGGCAGATCCAATTTTACATAAGATGAATAGCGAAACACTGAGTCTTTGGCTTATCAATTTGCCTCGTTTCCTCATGTCCCTGCATCTGTAACAAAGCAGGGGATAATACACCTTTCCTGCATCCATCACCTGCTGGCTTTTGTGGCTCTTGCCCAACTTATCTAACGATCCTGGCACCTGGCCTCCCCTTCCCTACAGTAGCCTCTTTTGTCACTTGTCAACTAATTAGACCTTGCAGGCACATTACCAGCATGGGCAGACAACAAGGCCTAAAACAATTATAGTTTTTATTTTTTAAAAAAGCTACCAGATGTTTGCTGAGTCTTGTCCAAAGGGATTTTGTGGCAGTCTCAGAACTCCCCTGACAGAGTAGCACCTGAGAGTCTCCAAATGGTATGATTTCACCAATTCCTTGATAGCCTTGTGCTTCTAGGGGGGGGCAAAGATTTTTCTTATTTTCTTCCAAACATTGCAACAGATGTAAATGGAGGAGGATTGTCACTCATACCACACCACAGCGTTTTTTGGTATGTAGGATATTTTGTAAAGTTTTAGTACATCACTGCTCCTCAGCATCAGAACCTTAGTGAAGGATGCCAGTGAGCTTTGGGACTGGTAGGAGACCAAATATTCTATGAGTGTTGAATTGCACCTGCAATGATGAGACTAACTCAAATTATCCATTAAAAAAAAAATAAAAAATAAAAAGAAAAAAATAAAGGAAAAGGCTAGAAACCAATATGAAAAAGGTTATGATCTCTAAAGTGTGTGGTAGGGAAGAAGGGAAGGGGCACAAGGCATACAGCAAGGTTATGGACTGTACAAAGTCTTCAGTAGAGCTCATTAGCAAGGCAGATTATCTCCACTAATGGCGCATTATTATCCGTTAGTGTGGAGCAAGATTAAGCAGCAGTGATCAGAAGAAAAAAAATAATAAAGATACCTGTCTGTAAGGTATTACCACTGCACACCAGCCATACATCAGAGCAGTGATCCCGAGTCTCCTGACCCTTCTAAGTCTCCAGGATTTTAGCATCCTCTGTGTTTGCACTTCAAGCTTGGACTGCTCTGTGTTTGGACTTGGTCAGCTTCGTCTGAGTGGTGTTGGCTGCTGCATCCCACTTCAGATGATTTATGAAGTTCAACTGGCTCAGGAAGCCCTTGTTTGTCCACAAGCAATATTCACACCTCCGTTTCAGGGCAGGGGAGACTGAGACCATACTCCTTCCAGCAATATCTGCTACAGCAGGACCTGGAAAGCCAGCACTGCTCATAAATCACTGCATCAGGGGGGAGGCCTTTATCAAGGCAACCCTTTTGTCTGTTCTGTATCCGATAGCCATGATTCTGCAATAAAGGCAGAAATACTGTTGACTTCCACAGTAATTTACTACAGGGAAAAATCAGGTAGTGGGTTCGATACAAACTTGACAGTTATAACTAGCACTCAGCTGTGTGCTGAGGAAGCTTGACCTTCTTACCCCACAGGAAAGAAAGATAGGATTGCTTGTGATATTTTCCTCCTATTCCTCACCTCTCACTGGCCTCCTCATTGCCTCCCAATTTCTCTTTGATTTTACATATATAGCTTTTACCACTTCTCCAGACTTTTGTCCAAGAGAAGGAAGGAAAAAACCCCAGAGGACAAACAGCCCTTGAAGGAAGGATTGCCAAACAGCTACCAGAGATAGAGATCTGTGATTTCTGAGACTGGTACAAGACAGAAAAAGGAGTGGTGGTATCCTTTATGTGAAATGTGTGCACAGAACAGGAATTCAGGGGGCCAAGAGGACACAGTTAAGTTCATGCATACCTTCCCAGTGGAAGACTGCTGAATACTAAACTGAGATTTTTAATTAACTTATTACAAGCTCAGAATGACTAAAAAAATATTCAATGGCTGAAAGAATTAAAGCTTACCTGCACACATCTCTTTTACCTGATGCAGTCTGATAACTGGTGAGATACCTACAGTAGAGATAAATATTTTCCTTTCTCTTGATAGTCCCCCATCATTTCCTTCATCCCAACGCCTTGTCTCTGCCTGTCTCTGCTCCCTCAAAGCTTTCTCCATAAGGAGCCTGTGGCAGCACAGAAAGCCTAGAAAGGTAGTATCTATAGCCAGAATTCACTTCATACCCTGCTGGCTACCACAAAGAATGTTTTTCCAACACATCTGTAGGCACAGTTTGCAGTATTAAAGAGAGGGAGGTCCTCTATGATCTGAACATTGTGATGGGAATTACACATTTGAATCCACAGCTGCTCCACAGACAAGTGTCTCCATGCAGATTTTCTTGGAAAAAGACAGACAGGCAAAAAGCTGATACGTGGGCCACTTCCAGGCAGTCTTTAGACAGACTACATTAATCACATTTGTTTTACAAGATGCTTCAGTGGTAAACATGGATGGATGCGCCTCCATGGATGGAGGAGGGTCAGCAGACAGGGCTGGGTCTTGACATGGTGCATTTGACACTTTGTATGCTGGACTAGGAGAGAGATGATCCTATGGGTCTTTGGAGGGCTGTAGTACCCAATGTAAAAAAGATCTACACTGTGAAAAAGCCAAAGCTATGCCCACCCCACGCCAGGGACCAACTTACTATGGAGCTGCCTTGGCACACTAGGAGAAGTGATGAACCAGATGTGCTTGGCTTCCAGCACCAGGACACTGGACAACCTTTGGCTTGGCAAACATGCATTACAGGAAACTCAAGCAATACCAAGCTTTGTCCTGTTAGTGCTTAGTTGTTGTTCGGGGGGTAACTTCTGGCATCCTATTTCGTTTAGAAGTAAAGACATACTGAAACACCGCAGGCTTACACTCTTTTCTTCTGAAGAGGTTGTGATGGGGACTGCAGAAAAGCATCTTCAAGTGTCTGAACTGCCTAGGAAAGGAAATACAAAGTCATACTTTTTCTCAGTCCATGGTTTGACATAATCCCTTTTCATCACTTTTTCTTCAGTGGCTGAACCCTGGGCTCATTTGCCATGCTTGAAAAGAGGGGATCTTCAGAAGATCATCACAACTCTTACAACTGTCTCTCCTCAGCTCCCAATGTGATTTCTTCAGCTGATGGATTCAGGACACGCTGCAAACAGCATTGCAATGGCTGGCAACTCTGCACCTACCTCCTTGGAGATGCTGAGGTGTTTAAGGAGCCCCTCTTTATCTCTTCCACTACTAAAAAATGCTTGTGTGACAGCTTGCAAGGAGAGCAGAGGGCAAGAAACCAGCAGGTTAGCACCAGCAGTTCATATTCATCACACAAGTTTTACAATGAAAAGTTAACAGTGGGGAAGCAGAGGACTGAAAATACTCTTTGAGAGCTAAATTCCCCTCAGCTCAACACTGGCAAATATATATCTGTGAAGTAAGACAAAGGATCATCTATCCTCCTCCTGCCCACCACACCACCAGAGGGGTGGAGGCATTTGAGCTGATGTGATTTCAGACATCTAAGAGCACAGCTGCCAAAGGATCTATAATTAGTGGAGAGAAGGGGAACTTTCAAGGGCAATTGAGCCCAGCTGGTTTTGAACCCATCTCAGGACAGCATTGAAACCTTGAGGAGGGGCTTGTCTCACCACTGGGTATTAGAGCTAGGACATGGTAGTCCCCTCACATGCTCCCTACCTCAATGGGAGCTATGAGGTTCTGCAGCCATTGTAAGGTCTTGCCACTTCATCACCTGCCAAAGCAAGCAAGCTGAAAGCCTTGATCTTCAGGGCAAATCAAGAAAAAATGAAAGTAAAATTGACAGCAACAGTAATTTCAGTGGAATGGTGTATTACTAGCAGTTTTATTGCTTCCACTGACTTTATTAGAGTGTATACACAGTGTGCAATAATGTAATTAGATTTCACAATGTGTAATAATGATTTTTATGCAACGCAACAACTGTGCATTAGAGAAGGGAATCGGTTCCCATTACAGAGCCAGCACAAATCTTGGGCCAATACTTCATACCTGACAGTGCATCTGTTGGGTCTCAGGTCTGGGCTATAATCCAGTAAGAGCTGGAGAACAGCCTAGGGCAAGGATTCTTTTCACTGTGGTTTCCTGTTCTTCCCATACTTTCCTGTATGGGCAGGATCACCAGATTCCAAGAGAACCCAGTGCACATCTCATTCATAACTGAAATGCTAGTGGGAGAAAAAACCCTTTTGTAGACTAGGGAACATTTTTACCTCCCTTAGAGAAAATTATTTAGGAGGTAGTATGTACCCACAACACATAAACCTGCCTAGGAGGGAAGAAAATGCACAGCAGGAGATCAGCCAGAGAAGATGAACCTCCACGGACTTGAGGCTAAATAGGGGCCATTAAGGGATACTAAGGAGACAAAAGGTAGAGGGATCTTAAAAGTGCTCTTGATCCAGAGCTATTCACTGTGCTATTCAGAGTGCAGCTGCTGAGGCTCGGAGTTGGCTGACTGGCACAATTTACCACTTAGCACAGATGGGGACAAATAATTTCCAGCATCATGTCTCCCATTTTAGCCCCCAATGGCTGGACTGAAACAACTGTGGCACATGCTCGAGAAGGGCACAGCAACAGCCATCTCACGTCCCGTGATGCATCCGAGAGCAGCAGCAGAAATGCAGCCCTTGGCTTCCTCATGTCCAAAGCTTGGCTTAACCCTGCCCAGCCAATGGCACCCCACAGCACCGTGACTTGCTCTTGAAATCTAATTGTGTCAACAAAAATTTTCCGACTTCAGAATAAATAACTTTCACTTTCCCTCTGAGCAGGCTTGTTTTAAATGCCACTTGCTCTGTCTCTATCATTAATGAGCATGAGTTGACACATTTATTCTCTGCTGCATTTTCCACAGCAAATCATGGCTTTACTGCAAAGGTACAGAATATTAGAGCCACAATTTCATTGGCAAGATTTTTTTTTGCTTGTGAACCTATTAATATTTTCCCTGAACATTTTTTCTCCCTCATCTTGCTGGAATAGAGAATTGCTCTTTTGCAGGTCTATTCTCGCTGCTACTCCCTTGGCTTGAGTGAAATATATATGAGATGACTCAGAGTTTGAACTCTCAGTATATGTTTCTTTCACAAAGTCTCTGTGTGTCTGGGGACTTAAGACAGATATTTAATTTTAGATAAGAAATACTGGTGACATCATGCCTTTGATTTCTTTGCTGGATATCTGTGCAGCCTGCACATGGTGAAGCTGTTCAGCCATAACAGCCTCATCCCATTTAGGAAGTCGCATAATATTCAGCACAGGTAGAGAGCAGCAGGCAGCCACTGGTCCTCTTGGGTGGTACTTAGCTGGAGTGCAGAATAACCCTGCTGAATCCATCCCATAACACATATGTAGAAGATTTTGCAAAGAAAGCTAGGTTTTTCTAAGACATTTTTGTGCAGCTGCTGTGTCCATGGGACAGCAAAGCACATCAGCTTGAGGGTCAGCTACCCTTACCCCACAACCCACCTTGCACATGTTGGTTTATGCCCCCTCAACACACACAGGGGAGAGGCTGAATTTAACCTTGCCTTCGACTTCAGCTTCCCACAGCAGAAGATGCCGGCAAGTGCATCCAAGCAGAAGGAAGCATGCACATAACAGCTTCATTTTTAGTTTTACAGATTAAAAGAAAAAAAAAAGGACATGTCTTCATTTTAATTTGAAACATGACTAACTAAAAGCTCATATGCATGAAGGGGAGCTTGAGAAAAAAAAAAAATCATACTCCTGCAGCAACACCTTTAATCGAGACCATTTTGACGACTTTACGGTGACAAATTTTCAGCCTTTCCTACAATTTTATACCTTCCTACACAGCAGGTGTTATCCAAAAAGATCTAGGAGAGCTATTAGCATGGATAAACAGGGCATAAGACAGGAAATAAAATCTAATTGCTGAGGCACGAGTCAAACTGCAGTACTTTCACATCAGGAGAAACAGTTAGCATGTGGGGTGTCTTACCGAGGGGTCCTCATTCTTCAAAACTCTAGTCAGTCTTGAAACATCTTCCTGAAGTTTAGTCTTCAGTTCAGCCAAGAGTAATAAATTTGTCCCAACACTGCCAGCTTCATTACTTTGGTCTACGTAAAGGAAATCAGCAGCAGCATTGCCCTGGGCTTGCTAAGGGGCCTCTAAGCAACACCCAGACATGCTGCTGCTGCTTCTCCAGTTAGGGACCAGACTTAATATCCAGGTGGGCACAAAGCTGATTAAAGCTTGATTAAAGCTTTTTGCCTTTTTTTTTTTTTTTTTAAAGCCTTTGTCAGGTGCTTCTCCTAATTGCCCTAAATGAATAATGAACAAACTTGCAGATTGAGACAACTGGAGAAGAGAAAGCTTAGGGGTGACCTAACTGCAGCCTTCCAGCACCTGAAGGGAGCCTACAAGAATGAAGGGAGAGGGATATTTTACAAGTGCATGTAGTGACAGGACAAGGCAAGGGGAATGGCTTCAAACTGAAAGACAGTAGGTTTACATTAGATATTAGGAAAAAAATGCTTTACTGTGCGGGTGGTAAGGCACTGAAACACGTTGCCCAGAGAAGCTGTGGATGCTCAGTTCCAGAAGGTGTTCAAGGCCAGGCTGGATGGAACTCTGAGCAACCTGGTCTAGTTAAAAGGTGTTCCGGCCCATGGCAGAGAGGTTGGAATGAGATGATCTTTATGGTCTCTTCTAACCCAAGCCATTCTATGATTCCATGATTATGGAGCTCACAGCTCAGAGACAGAAGCTAGATGAGAAGAAATGGCTCTCAACCCCATTGAGAGCATTCCAAAGGCATGTCTAATCCAACAGCAGTAGACCTCAGAGGACATAAGGCTCTCAGCTCCAGGGCGGTGGTTTGGTATATCACCTCGGGCCTCAGGTCAAAATCAGCCCATGGCATCCTTGAGGATGGGAGGTTTTAACATCTCTTCTAAAGCCTAAAAGCCACCAAAATGGTGGATATATAAGCTGCCTCTTATATAAATGGCTCAAAAAGCATCCATGCCTTTTTAGCTAGTACTTATGTTTTCGATTAATTTTGTATCCGTGTGTAAAAAAACCAAAACCAAACCCACAACCCCCAGTTTAGGTCCCCTTGTATCAGATCACAATTACAAGCTGTTCAACAAAACTGACTAATAACACTGCTATGTACCCCAAGAAGGGGTGAGTGCTGGTCCTGGATGAAATGAGATTGCTGAGGCTCAGTTGCCATCCTCACATTTCCACTTTACTGACCAAGAGGGTATCATTTGGCCTCACAGCCCTACCTCAGAAGTTTCCTGTTGAAAAAATCTCACAACACAAGCCCCAACCCATAAATCTCATTTCCTTAGGTGTATGACTTTGCAATAAAGGGGATGTGCTTGGCTTTAAATATTGACCCGCTACAAAGTGGATTCAAGGCAGAATGGTGGTGGTCCTTCTTGGTTTGCTCCAGGGCGGGATGTGGGGTTTGCTCTTACTAGCCAAGCACAGGCTATAGAAATAAAGCATCAGTGATGTTACCCATGTGCTGTGAGCCAACTCTTAACAGTTCTGCAGTGACTGGTTCAATGACTGTGAGGCACATGTACCCCTCAGCATCCCTGTCTTGTGAGCCCATGCTCTTGAAGCTACAGCCCGCGGTGCTGACATGCAAAGTTTACTCCTCTTTTAGCACTCCCAGACAGTAAGTCTTTTTCCAGGCATACTTAAAACTATTGTAGTTTTTTATGTAAAAGAAAAATACGGTTAAAAAAAAATCACAACAGTGTGAAATATGGCTGAAGACTCAGCAGGGGTGTTTCTTCAGTTCCTCAGGGAGCTATCAGTTACTTCTGACCCTGCAATAAGAGACTGCAGGTGACAGGCTTTTAGTTTTTTACTTTTTTTTTTTCTTTCTTTAAACTGTAAAATGATATAATATCCTACTGAAGCTCATTGTACATCACCTTGCTGGTGTATTGGGTCAGGGAGTCTGTGGGTTAATCCCGTGATGGGTAATGAAGCATTACTTATAACTACATTTAAGACTTCACTTCTTCATTTCCCTGCATAGTACCACTTGCTGTATTACCTATGGTGAACTGCAGCACTCAATTCACCTTCTGTGGACACTACTTATTATTTTATAGGCCTCTAACATGTCACTTCTTCTGTGTTTCTGCACTAAAAGTATTTCTAAATGGCTCCTAACAGGAAATTCTCCACTTTCATTTAATAAATCCTTTTAGTCTCCTTATTCCTTCATCCTCAGGAGAAGCAGAGGGGTCCAAAGAAAACATGTGCCATTGATTGGGAACCTGGGATTAAAAGTCCTTGAGATGCTATACCCTTAAACCCACATTGTAGCCTAACTATTTTCCCAGCTGAAATGCACAGTGAGCAGATGCTTTCCTTGCCCCCTTTGACCAGGCTTTCTTCAGGTTGTTGCAGGGGGTATGGCCTGTGCAATTGAGACACAGCTTCACATCATTTTATCTGGACTTTGGATTTTCTCATAAGGGAAGGCAGCAGAACTCAACACGCTGGCACGTCCATGGGTCCTGCCTTGCAGATTGGCATTATTTGGTCCCCAGACACTGGCTGGTGGCATCCTCCTGCCCCTTGATCTAGCAGAAAGCCACAGCTGGCCAGCAATGACACTCACCACAACTCAAGCCTCAGGGCTCCTGCCTTTGCACTGCCCCGTGGCTCCTTGTTGCTTCGTTAAACTTGCAGCAATATTTCTAAGTACTGGGATATTTATGTTGACTTTGACACACTACCAGTCAGATCTCCTGTATTAGGGTTGTATTATTTTTTATGTGAAATGTTGCAGCAGCTAATTGCAATTACCAGAAAGCATATACAAGAGAGCTTGTTGATTGCCAGTAGACAAAGACACTTTGGAAATCTTGGATTTTGCTATAGATGAAAGCCTATAAATTTTAAAATAGAAACCACGTTATCGTTTACAATTTCCGTTTGCTAACAAATTCTGCTAAACAAAATTGGCGGCTGATTAAGTAAACATTTATACATAAATAAAACAGTGAAGATCTCTTCAGTTATTGAGATGCAGCCAGTTCAGTCTCTCGTAAATAATACAGTGATGAATTCTGGCGTTACAGTGCATGATAAAGCTACCTAGTCTCAAAGTCTTAGGCAAACTAATCCATACGCATGAATCAATCAGTTCATTTTAGTCATACTGGCGTTACATAAATGTCACCAAAATCAATGACTGAAAGACATAAAAGATTAATAAGTCCTCATGCGGTACATCTAGCTGGGATGCAAACCTACAGCAGATAACTTCACGCTGAACACAGCTACACAGGTAGTTTGAATATGTCATTTTAATAGAAAACTTGAGGGCAGGCCTGCGATGAGCAGGCGGGGATGAGAAAAATCTGGTGCATTATTAATTTCAGACAATGCCGAGTTCTTTTTCATAATGTACATTTTATTAATGCTCTCCATGATAGCTTTTCATACCGGTTCACCACCAGGAGTACAGTAATTACAATGTATTAAGATTCATTCCATGCCTGAGGAGTAAGGAAGTCCAGTTAAGATATGGAAAGCAAGTGAAATGTCAATCACTATTGACTCAGGGCTGGATTAAATCAAAACTCTGCCCTGGGGAACCCAGCGGCCGGGTGGGTTTGGTAACAGCACCTCCCAGACACAATCTTCAGTGAATATCTGCCTCCCCCTCCTGACTGGCTCACCTCCAGGCTCACCTCCACACGTAACCTGTTGTGCCATCAATACGGATGCAGTGGATGGGATTCATCATTTTTATTAGGACTTGGGGTTGGTCTGGCTCATCTTTACAACTGTCAGTTACTGGGTGTCAGCCTCTTCAGGGTTGGAAAGAGAGAAACATTACAGGTTTTTGCAAACACCTCCAAGAATAGCTCTTCCAGACATAATGGCAAGGGTTTAAGGTGCGGGATGATGGGATTTTCTGGGGAGGGAAGCTAATGGTGACGGCTCTAATGACAAAAAAAATCCACCACTCAACACAACCCAGTGGATTCCTGCTTTCCTGCAACCTAGTGGAAAAAACAGGGAATATCTTCTTTCCCATGCAGCACCTTAGATGTCCCCAGGGCCAGGAAGCCTCAGGATCAGTATTTATCACTGCCCTTGGGGGCTCTAGAAACCATAAGAATGGTCTCCTCATGACTATGAAAGATTGTGAGCTTTCAAACTTTCTGGAGGTATTTATTTTACTTAACACACCGTCTGACTTTGTGAACATTTCTAGCACAAGGAAGGGGTGGGTTCACATTTTTCATTATTTTTCTCCCTGGAAAAAAAGGCTAACAGCCTTAATTGGGGGGAAAACCACTGGCTCACCAAGATGATGGTCACCTTGCCTAGGGACACTATACAAGGCTGGAGAAGTGAGGAAGGGAAGAGGTGTCCACATGTGGTAAATGAAAGCACAGTGTCTTCTGTGCACTGGTTTGATAAATAAATAAATGGTTTGATAAATATATAAATCAATTGGCAGTAGCAGTTGTTAGTTGTTAAAGGCAACAGCAGCCAGAGAGAGGTGGATGACAGAGGAGGTATTCAAGTACTCAAGAGGAAAAGATCAACCCTTGCAGCTCACCTTGAACCACTGCAAGCAAATTACCTCTCTATATGCCTATACCCTCAGTCATTTGAGGCAGCTTCCAATTTCTGTTTATTGACCATTGGCCATTCCTTGCAAAGGTGTAGGGACTTTGCCCCCAACACTATCCTAAATATGCTGGTTGATACTATCTGGCTTTTTATATGGGGAAGGACACTTCATGTTGGCCCTCCTTTCTAGCAAATGCTAGGCTGAAGAGAGTCTTTCATGTCTAGAGAAAGTTATTCTGTGTAATTTTCCAAAATATCTCTTTATTCTCAAGTATGGGGGTTTTTTTCCAATTTCAATTTCTAATTTAAATTTATTATTTTTTTTTTTTTAAATTTCCCTGCGCTGGCTAAATCCACATAGTTGGACTCAGGAGTAAATAAGGCATAAGTAGTTGTGAAGGATGAAGGGGAACACCCAAAGCTCCTCTCCAGCTTCCATCAGGTACCATGCTGCAACAGCTCACATGCTGCAAGCGCCCATGACTGAGTGCAGCCCTGTTCTGCTGGCAGCGTTTGCAGATGGCCACTGTTGGGCTGTGGCAGGGGACAGTGCTTGATGACTCAATGGGGAGCAGAGTTTTATCAGCTTTTACTCACCTAATGACCCACCCCGGCCACGCCTCGTTCCGTGGAGAGGTGCGGACACTGCTCCGTGCTAAATGAAGCTGGACCTGGCAGCACTACTTATGACTTCTCAAGCTTGTTTGGGCATATAAAGGTGAGTACAACATAAACATCCATATTTTCTCTTCTCTCATGGACACAGCTACACAGACATGGGAATCTGCACTGGCTGGCACCCACCCACACCAGGCACAGTCTTGCACACGCATTTGTGAACATGCTGAGGAGAACTGCACATACAGGCACTGGCTGACATGGACACAGATGTCTATGCATGCCTCCATTTACCCAGCTGAACTGTTGACCCAACGCCTTCAGGGGTTCTTTTTTTTCCTTTTTTTTTTTTCCTTTTTTTTTTTTTTAAACTAATGATAAAACCCTGGGAATAACCACACTGATGGGGTTTGAATCCCTCTGGTGATTTCTGCCCATCCCACCCCCCCACCCCCTCCCTACAACTGCACCAAGCAGCCCAAGTCCTCTGTGGGCTGTCGCTGAGTATTTACACCAGTGGAGACCATGGCCCAGTGAGTCCACCCTGTTTACAGGGATGAGGGATTAATTGTCTGCTGAGTCCTCTGCCAGATGGGTCTGTCACCCTTCAGGTGCCTCCTGCATCCACCATGACTGCACAGCTTGGCTGCAAGACCCCACACCAGCCTCCACCAGGCAGACTCCATGGTTTCCCACATATCCATCCCCAGCTGAGCTGATTGAGAAACGCTATCTTCAAGATACTAAGGCTCATTTTTTTTCAAAAAAATATCTCTATTTACACAAGACAATAAAATCTGAGCAGCTTTCCCCCGAGAAGCTTTTGCCAAGAAGAGCTGCTGCTGGACACATGCGCTGGTCCCTATTTACACACAACAGCTTTGCTTGACAGTACCCTGTTGGCAAGTTCACCTTCTTCTGGTGTAAGGACTATTTCTTGTCCTTCTTTTCCTTTACTTGTTAGCTCTTTGCACAGACAGGACTGTATTTATAACAGTAACCTGGATCCAGTGGGTTCACCTTTATACAGCCCAGCTTGCAGGCATGGTGAGAGGCTCAGTATAGTGGACTGAGCACACTCAGCCATCTTTAAGTGCTATTAAGTTGCAAAGTCAACGTTTGGAGCAGATGAAACTAATTTCTTATTACAAAAGACAATTGTCACCCATTCAGCTTATCTTAAAAAACAGGTGAGCGACCAAACGGTGAGGGCACTTTCCAGGGCACTGCAATGCACAGGGCAGCAGGAATCTCAGCTGGGCTGTTTTCTCCTTGGGGATGCAAGGGTTTGCTGAGGGTTTTGTTGAGGCTAGTTTCTCCTGCCTCTCCTGTTGCGCAATCCCAAGTGAGGGATGGGTAAACTGAGGCACGGAGGAGCTGAGGTGGTGCGCTGGCATGGGCTTGCTGGGGCAGGCTTGTCGGATGCCCCAGGTGCTAGATGACACTGTCTTCCATGGTGACTCGTCTGAAGACTGGCTCCTGTTTGGGTGTCCTTCCACTTTCTGTGAAAAACAAGGGGAGAGCAGGTAAAGCCCCAGAACAGGACCCTGAGGCAACTACCAGCTATTTTCAAAACCATTTCCACCCCCAGACAAAACACAGGACGCTTGGGCCTTGCTTTGAAAAGGAAGGCTTGCTCAGAACAGGTGAATGTATCTATGGGTCAGCATCCCATCGGGAATCTCCTGCAATCCTTTTTGTTGAATTTGGTGCAACAGTTTTGCTTTAGCGCCACATGAGCCATTTATTTATTGTACGATGTAATGACCAACAGCATCGGCCACTGCTGCCCATTGCTCTGCAGAAGAAGGGTGATGCTAAGGTGCCTTTTTGCTCCTCTGGGAGCTTGAGCTGGGAGCTTGAGCTGGGTTTAGCCCAGCTCAAGCAAGGAGAGCACAGAGCTGAGCTGTAGCCACCAGCTTGTACCAACCCAATACGCTTGTTTTAGCAACCTGCATTTTTGTGGTGTGTTCACCTCCAGCCCCTCCTTAATAATAAATAGTCAGTATAAATGACTGCAGAATAAACAGATTTGTTTTGCTATCAGACATTATCTGAAGGGCACTTTATATCCTGAGTGCTCTGCTTTACAGCTGCCTCTATAATCACTGAAACCCCAGGGAGGAAAACACCTCCTTTCATAAGCACAGGTTGGGAAGACACAGCCGCATGCACTTTGGGGTGAACACATGCAGGTTTTTTCATAAATAATATTTCAGGGAGAGGTTTAAGATGGGCTAGACACATTCAAGAAGAATCAAGAGGTATCTTGGAGCAATTTTCTAAGCACAAATGATTTCACTCCATTTCCCAACCACCCAAATCTATGTTGCTCTGTATGGCACGATAGAGAACATCACAGGAGAAAGTGGTGCGGGCAGAACTGGCAACTTTTCAGGCATCTCCTGGCTTGGCTATTTTGACTGATCTTTTTGATCTTGGAGGAGGAAGGACTTTCATCCTTTCCTTGTTGCTCCTCTCTTTTGTTTTCTTTTTGTTGTTGTTGTTTGTTTGCTTGTTTGTTTGTTTTCCAAGCAGTGGGATGCATTTTCTCCTTTCATTTCCACTGCTGCTGCTAGCTTGGTGGGCTGCTTTGCATTGCAGCACAAACTGTCAGCAGCTGAAAATGCCTGGTGTATCTTGGAGGAAAAAAAAATCAAAAGTTCCACCTATGAAGCACTCTTCCTGGCTGATATCAACAGCAGCTTAAGCAATGAGGCCTCTTACCTCTAAGTAAGAATGGCAGCAACATAAGCAAGGGGGTGGGTGAGGGGAAGGTGACCAAAGGGCATAGCTGAGGGGCTTGCAGAGAAAGCAACTCTTCCATTTATCAGGGAGGGACCCTCTCAAGAAAAAAGGACTACCTGGCGGCAAACCATAAAACCTTTTTTTTTTTTTCTCCTTTTTTTAGGTGAGGAAACCAGGGGCTGGCCAGAGCAGGAACCCAACAGCCACAACCAGGCTGTAGCCTACCTCAAATTGGCCTCCTGTCGCACATGGGCTAATCTCATATGACCTTGCACTTCTCTCCAGCTGCCCACAGAAACCACCTGAGAAACTGCTTCTGGCATATTTCAGCCAAAGGACAAAGCCTTGACAGAAATCAGAGGCTTTTTTTTTTTTTTTTTTTTTATCCCCCCACCCAAAGTCCATTTTCCCACAACCCCTCTGCAGCTTTCGTGCAACCAAGTCCTATGAGATGTTTTGGGTGCAGTGCTGTTGCTTCCCAAGGGGCATAACCAAACATCTTCCACCCAGTTTCTTAACCACTTAGTTTTCCATATTCATTCCCCCCTAGTCCATCAACGGATGCTACCACAGGCTCATGCCCATTGCAAGGTAAAGCCTTGGCTGCTGGTGGGACACAAAGGCTGCAGGGCTTATGCCTGCATTGAACTTTCCTGCCACAGCAACCCAACTTAAACTCTGCCTGAGATGCCTCCAAGAGAAGTGGGAAAAGACAGGCTGAAAACAGTTTTATTATAGCCATAATTTATCCATCGAGCATCCTGCTCCTGGAAATAACCTTTCTAAAGCTGTAACTTAGGATGCAGTGGATTTTAAGTGGCAGTTGGAGATAGTGGGTCATCTGTACAAGTATTCCCATGCACGCCAGCTGAGGAGGTTGTGCAGCAGCTATGTTGTTTTGTATTCTAAATTGCTGTTCAGGGGTTTTAAGCAACGCTGTCAAAATACCAAGCATTTGCTTCCAACACATAATAATTGCTCTGTGTACCAGTACGTTTTGTTTATTTATTGAGGTTTTAGCTTGGGTTTTTACATGTGTACAGTGTATTTAAGGAGTAGAAATATAAGAAAAGAAATTATGTGGAGGATGAAGAAATAAAAAGACAGCAAATACTTAGGATGTTTTTTTTTCTTTGCAATTCGCTGAAGAAGACTATCACCATCTGTCTGGCATACCAAATACAAGAAACAGTAAGCACCTGTAAAAAACTATTTTGATGTGAAAAAGGAAGATTTCCAAGCTATCCTGGCTAGTCTCAATATTTCAGCTTTAAACAGACCGTCTCTTCTGCACTGGGATGACGAATGATCTGGTGTATGATCCATGCATCCCTAGGGCTTGCCAGAGCCTTCGGAAGAGCAAAACTGGTCCTATGCCAGCTACCTGTACTGAACGAAATGTCTCTCAGTCTAGAATGTGGAGTGCTGCTGGCCTTCCAGGGGTACCCCAGTGCTCTCCTCTGACTGCATTGGTAATGCCCCTGCTGAGAACAGTCACCACTCACACAGCCATCACTGCCTTCCCTGGGAGCACTAATCACAGATTTTTTCTGGTTTCAGCTTTGCGCTGCAGGATGTTCTCCATGCTGTTACCAGAGAGCCTGCGACAACATGACATTTATATAATGTTCATGAGCACAGACTATTTAAACCCTAAAATATTCATTAAATAAAATTTGCATAGACTCTAGCTGAATGCAGCAGATAGCTAAAAATAAAGTACTTTTCTTTCTAGAGGTAAGGAGGAGATCTGGGTGTGACAGATGACCAAGCCAGTGCTCTTAGGCTTTCCTGAGACAGGTTTTTAGTAAGATGAGCTATCTTTTCATCCCTGTTGACTAGAAAATTCTGCAGGTTATTATATTCTTTATAAACTAGTGAGATCAAGAGCATATGGGGATGTGTGAAAGAAAGGCCAGCTGGCCAGAGAAGAGGGAGGGGGAGGCAGGCAACAGGGACACATATGGAGATACAGAAGAACCCCCCCGAGCTCTGTGCCTCCCACCACTACCACTGTTTCCCCTAGCTCTGTGAAGCATCTCAGTGCTTATTACCTGGGGGGAGAGGGGAAGGAAAAAGATTGGTTAACAACTTGAGATTTCAAATAATTAAAAGC
The DNA here is from genome assembly GCA_038380795.1 of Pyrocephalus nanus. Taxonomy (NCBI): domain Eukaryota; kingdom Metazoa; phylum Chordata; class Aves; order Passeriformes; family Tyrannidae; genus Pyrocephalus; species Pyrocephalus nanus. The sequence goes on along the minus strand of CM076264.1, from coordinate 17,964,765 downwards.
AATCAACAGGCAGAAATTAGCAGCATCATGGTAAGTAATATTGTCTAAAAAATGCCTCCAAAACTGTGAATACCTCCCCTTCCCAACAACCCTCCACTCTACATAGTCTTTACTGGCATGTCTTTCACCTTGGGTTTCTCCTTCACATATTTCAGGGAGATTTTTACAGTCTCTTATGGCTCTTGAAAAAAATGGGTAGGAATTGCCTGCTAGAGTCAAAGTGTCCTTAAGCAGTAAACTGATGTGTCAGCTCATTATGGGGTAGTCTGCAATGGGATTACACTGGGAAAATAACCCAGTCCTGTGCAAATTACAAGGACCGAGTGAAAAAAGAGATTCACAACTTGCAAAGAATTCCGAGATGGCTTTCAGGAAATGCAAGGCATGGAGCCTTGCACTTCTCCACTCCCCTCTTCCCACATGCAAAAAAGGTTTTCTGAAGGGACAACTCAAGCAAGGGACTGACATTAGCAATCCTCCCTCCAAACATGCCTGGCAACCTATGCTTCCCAAAGGTGGTCCTGTGTTTCAGAAAGTGGTCTGTGTATTGTTTGATGTTTTCATCAAGCACTACCTGTTTGCTTCACTGAAAGTGGGATGCTTATTGCAGTTGACTGATGAAGATTTAATCTTCTCTCTATAAGGCAAATCTGGTTGATATTTTTTTGTTTTGTTCAATGAAGCTCTATAAAGGAAGATCCCTCCAGTACAGGGCTGATTATCCCCTTCAAACACATCTTGCAAAGTTATGTGCCCCAAGCATGAGCATGGATTTAATACCATAATCACTACTGCCTCTTCATCAATCTGTTTTCTCACATCTCTGCCTTGGCTCAGCATTAAGAAATGCCTTAGAAGTTTTTTAGCTCTCCCTCCTACCCCAGGAGCATTGTAGACACTGAGGACTTAACAGTGACTTGATTTTCACATGCTGCAGTCTGCACAGAACACACCACTACATTGCCAGTCATGTAATAATTATATCTAGTGAGCTATTTATCAACAAGCAGAAACCTTCACCATGCCCATAATCAATTATCTGACACAACAAAGTCTGTTCTCAAGGGGAAAAAAAATTGCCAAAAATAATCTGCATCCTGCTCCCCATTTTTGGCTTAATAAAATTGAAATGAATAATATCTATTTTCCCTCTATTTTGTGATTCAGCTGTTTCCAAAGCTATAAGAAACACCAACAGAGAATCCTATGGTGTCAGAACGGCCCAGGGACAGAAATAATCAGCTTGAAAATAAGCAGTGTTTTTTGCAATCAAAGCACTAATGGGCATGGTAGGCTGGCAGAGGGAAGCATGAGTGAGAAAAACAGCCTGCACACTGATAAATCTGAAATACACAGAAAGGCTGGGGAAGAATGACCGTTTGTAGCAAAGGAAGTCAAAGATTTTTTAGGAGGACAAAATCATCCCACAGCAAATCCACCACTGCTTCGTTCTTGCATAGTTTCAGGAACACTGGTAAATGCTGTGCCAATCACCTGCCTCCACTTTACCATGATGGTATTTGTTATGGTGTATCTCACCCTCTGCATGAATTCAACCCGTCCATACTCCCGGAAAACTGGGTTTTGAGTCTAATTCAGTAAAAGAGTTTTTAGATTCTCCAAAGTAGGAGGTACTTCAATTATTTAAAGCCTTGGCAGCCTCTACTGGGCTGGTACATGGATTGCTATGACCACGTGAGTCTGAAACACCTGCTTCGCCTGCACGAATAGGTCTACTGCACTGTCCAGTTCCATTGCTGCTTCATTTCCATTTCCATTCCGCGTAAAATGAAATGAAATGGGGAGGCAGCATCAAGTGCAAGAGCATGACTTGACTGGCCAGTGGCCGTTCTGCTATGAAGTTAGGCGATTCCCAATATTCCAATAGGAAATGCTCCCTTGCCAAAACCTAGGCCTGGCAAGAGCCACTGCTGTGGTCAGTGCTTGGTCAGAAATGAAGTTTCCTCCCCAAGATGTTCTGGCCAGAGTGGCTGCTTGCAGGAAGGATGCAGGTGACTTAAACCAGACTCTTTCGTAGGCCATGAATACCACCAAATACCACCACCACTGGTTCTCACCCCCAACAAGACTTTGCTGAGCAGCACCGAGCAGCATCGTCCTAACATGAGGACAACTCCGTGATGGAGCAGAGCTGCTCTGCTGCTGCATTTATCCTCCAATACTGAGAATGTTGTACCTAACATGGGCCTCACCCACCTGCTCCAAGTCTTTTGGCTTTTACCCAGCATGATGGGACTTGGATAGATGCAGTTTGGACAGAGGGAGCCCCAAGCCCCAAAGCCCAGGGCATGGGAGGGCTTTGTGAAAAATCACGTACTGAAAAATTGTTAGCAATTGTGTCCAGAGGTGGTTATTTTCCCTGTCAACCTTTCTCATCTATTTTGTGGCTTTCTGTATTCCTGATTGCTCTTGAGGGGTTTGAAGGGGGAGGCTGGAGGAGAGCAGCAAAGCGCCAGTGGGCCACTGGCAGTGGTGAGACGGGAAAGGCAATGCGGCAGAGGATGGTGATGGCGCTTGGCATATGCCCGGAGCAAGAAAATAACGAGACAGCAAACAATGACCGAGAAGGCCTAACGGGGACTTGTTTTACTCTTTGACATGCTACCAGCAGTTTTTAAATCTCAGAAGAACCCAAATAAAAAAAAAAAAAAAAAAAACAAAAAAAAACCCAAAACCCCATTACAATGATTAAAAGATACGACACATGAAACACTATACTCAAATCATCCGCGTGTCGTTGGCTACTTTATACAGTAGGCACAAAACAGACCTAGAATCACCTGCAACAAATGTTAACCAGTGCTGTTCTCGTCCCTAAACAGGTACCACCAGCCTGATATTTCTAGTCAGCCGTAGCTGCATAACCTTTGTGCTTAAATTGCTCATCTTAGGCCTCCTTTCTTTGGCATAGCTCACCCATGCCGTAAAGGAGTGGAGACTCATACTGAAGACAGTAATGGAGAGAGGAACAACAACAACAAAAAAAGAGAGATTAATTGTACAGTACATACATACAGTATCTTCTAAATCGTGATCAGTTGTTTATTGGTTGGCAAACAAGCTTCACTTTTACAACAAATATTAGTAATGAGGTCATTCAACTGTTGAGACCATACAAAATGGATCATAAATTAAAAAAAAAAAAAAAAAAAAAAAAGAGAGAGAGAAAAAGAAGAAGATTCATACTCCGTGCTGCTAATTTACCTCCAGAAAGCCTATGTTACTTAAAAATCCTGTCAAATAAATAAATTTCCTGTTAGGAAAAATAACGAACAGAAGACTTTTTATTAAAAATCACTGCAAAATAGTTTTTAGCTCACTATGTGTCAATCTATTTTCTTCTTAACCACTGCAGTACAAGTGCCTAAACCGGGACCAGACTGAGCCGAGAAGCCCTTTGCTCCTCCAGGGAAATGGCCGTCTCCTGTAGAACCCCCACTACGACTATAAGAAAGCCCTCTCAGTCCCTGGATGTGACCCGATGGCCTGGCTGAGGGGCTACTTGCTTCACAGGATTATCATCACGATCGGTTGTGCACTGACAAAGAGGAAGTTTGCCCTGCTCTAGCCTGCCAAAAGGTCTGCTGGCATTATGCCAGCTGAAAAAAGTTATACAGCAAGGAAATAAAAAGACTGCCTTGGCTGAAAAGAAATGGTGATAGTGTTACTAAAAATGGTCCTTACAACGTGATGTTTGGGGTTTTTTTTTTGCCCAGTGAGATTTTTTTTTTACTGGGATGGGGAGGGGACAGAGGGGAAGGGCAGTGGAAGAGGCAAAACAAAATTAAAAAAAAAAAAAAGGAGTTATGAAAAACCTTGCTCCTACTGGTAGACAAACTTACAAGACCAGCACAACAGAAAAAAGTTCTTATTTTTTTTCCACTACATTAACAGGGACGCAAGTTCTGGAGGAACAGAAAGCAGACTATATGTGCAATGCTAGTATCTGTACATTACATAGAAATTGTTCACTTCTCTTTTTCTGCCATTAGTTTTTATCATCCGTTAATACAGCAAAATGTAAAATATGCCTTTAGCACAGGATTCTAGGATTCCCTTCCATCTCATTAAATTTGTTTATGTTTCGTTTGCTCCCACAGCAAAGGGCGCTGCAGTGAAACCAAGTTGTGAGTGACCATAACCCATGATGTGACCTGGATTGGTAAGAAAGAGTTTTGCTAGCTTGTTTTATGCAGCGCTCCCACCTAGATGCGCCATCGCTACTAGTTTCAAATGCACATTTTTGGCCTTTTATAATTTTTTTTTTCCCTCTTAAATCAGGTCCTCGGTATTAAGAGCAACACAGCATCAAGGATTGTTTAAACAAACACGGCATAACTTGAGAAGGCCACGAAGTGTGCCGTTATCTATCTCTTTCATTAACATAATGAAGTCTGTCTGGAGGGAAGAAGGATGGGAAGATAAGGGGGGGCGTGGGCAGCAGTTACTGTCCTCTCCGGGCCGGCCTAAAAATTCCAGTAAAAAAAGTCTGAGAATTTCCTTTTGAACAGCATGAAGATTTAGAAGTACACACAATATTACCACTGTTTGGATTAACTCAGAACAGTAAACCGAGCGTTATGGAGAGGCTTTTAGTTGTCTCTTTGCTTAAGTTTTTGCTGAAATCTTCTATAGACTAGTGACCAAGTGAGCGGGTCCTTTTGCATTGCCGTCCGGAGGCGTTCCCTCTTTGTTTGGCGGGACTATAAAACCATCACTGCTGCCTCGACCTAGCTGGTAGTAAGTGTGTAGCTGATGGACGTGGTTCCTGGAGCCAAGGTTGGGCATGCTTTTGTAGTAAACATCGTCGGCATCGCCACCGCTACTTTTGGCTGGCGGAGGATCGGTCTGGGTGCTGGCGGTGACGCTTTCCGTCATGGGCATGCCAGCCAGCGCGGGCATACTGGTGTAGAGAGAATCCCTGTTGGGCGACTGGAGGTCGTCCGTGTGCTCGTTGGTCAGCAAAGGGAAAAAGCTCTCACTGTTGTCTTGCGGGATGCGCCGCCGACTGTAGAGGTGGGGCTGGTGGTTGTCTGCTGAGTACATCCGGGGAGGCAGCAGTGGGGCGTCCGACTCCTCGTGGATGAGCTCCAGGCCCAGGCTCTCCTCATGGGTGAAGGAGGTGGCGTCATCCAGCACGATGGCGTCGTCCTCGCTCCCACCGCCCACGCTGTTGACGAGTTTGTTCATCAAGTTGCGGCTCTGCTCGCTGGAGCGCTCATGGTTGTTCAGGTAGGAAGGGATGTAGTTGGAGGTGAGTTCCTTCAGGATCTTTTTCTCGAGGGCGTTCTCCGTGTGGTTGTACCCGCGGTCAAGGATTTGCACGCAGTTGCTGAGGTACTCGCCGCTGGCGATGCTGTAGCTGTTGCCGTGATTACCATTCAGTGGTAGAGTATCCGTGACACTTGTATCCCTGGCATTGTTCAGAAGCCCCTCTGAAAAACATTACACAAGAGAGGGTGACTTGTACAAACAGGACACTCATGCGGGACGTGCACACTCAAACCCCCTTCCTAGGCTGCCACGGCTGCTGGGGCTACGCAGCAAGGAGAGTGTCGCGGCCAAAACAGGAGGTCACAGCTCCGGCTAACCCGCTGGTGGTCAAGGTCTTCCCACCAAAAAAAAAAAAAAAAAAAAAAAAAAAAAAAAAAAAAAAAAGAAAGCATCATCAAGTATGTGACTTCACGCGGCAACAGAGAGCCGGAAGGATAACCTCTCAACCTCTCCTGGCCTGTATCTCCTACAGCTCTTGTGCTTTACTCTATGTATTCCCGGGGAGCTGAAAAACAGATGACCCTCAGCTGATCCAAACTGCCCTAGCTCCAGGTGCTTTGGAGGAAGGGGGCAATTCCTCCCAGCTGAGGGAAAAGTATTTGCAGCCCAGCCTTATCAAAGCCCAAACTTTGTTTGGGAGTGTATCCTTCCTAGAGGAAAAAAAATCCATTCTCCCCTTTTGCTGGAGAGGCTGTCAGGGTAAAGACATAAGTCCTGAATGAACGGATTCAGGAATCAGCAAGGTGGAGGCACAAAATGCTTCCTGACCCAGGCTTTTTTGGAAGAAGGCTAAATGCCCTACCTATTCTGCCACAAGGGCACAACCAAAATTATTTACTCCACACTGGCCAGGTGGGGATTTTCTGATATAATTGATGTTGGAGACAGCTCTTCTGGGGTCTTGTGAAGCCTTAAAAATAGCTCCTATTCCACGTGCAAATTTAAAGCAGAGGGTTCAGTGCAGGGTACAGCAAGTACCATCACTGCCATGTTATGGAGGGCTCAGGGGAACCTGCGAGGAGTAACAGGGTCTCAGGGTGTCCCCAGTCTAACTGCCCATCACATCTCCAAAGGTGTCTCAACACTGACAATGTAAGGCTGGAGCTTGGCTCTTCCCCAAGGCACTATAGGAGATGGAGGAGGGGAAGTGCTTTGATAGCAATGCCAGCATGAGTGGGCAAGGGAGAAGAAAATCAGGCCCAGCAGTTAAGCCACCACGCTTTCTTTTTTGGGATTACTGGCCTCCTTGGAAGGAGTAAAGGGGAGGGGGGAGATTAAATAATTTATTGACTAAGGGCTTTAGGCATTGCCCAAAACTGGCAAGCAACTCCCAGCAAGCCATGGTGGATCAGAAAAGCCATTAAACTGACAATTTCAGATGAACAGTTGCTCATACCATGCTCAGTACATGGCATGTGTACCTTCTGAAAATACAGGATTCGGTCTATATCTGTGATGGAGTAGTTGCTGTACGTCAAGGGCTGGAAAGCACTACCGAAGGCTTCTTCTTGCTTTTGAGTGAAATGCCCCAAATGGGTTGGTCACCATTTAGGTTTTTGAAGTTTAGAGGGTGCTGCTGTATCCCGCGTTCCCCAGCAAATGAGGGAGCTATGCAAAAAAATCAACTAGCCATCACAGATATAGAGCAAAGCCGTTGATTTTCATGGTGAAAGCTCTCCAACTGAGTCACGATGCTTGGGGAGAAATGAAAAGTGAGCATTTTGGGGGAAGGACCATATGCAATGGATGACAGGTACAACAGCATCTGTTTGATGGTTACGCTGAGTAACATATGCATTGAGGCACCGAGCACGGAGCTTCTGCTGCCAATGCATAGATCTGGGGTTTGGTGCAGAAATTAAATGGAGGCATTGCAGGTGAGAACAGAGTGGGGTCTGCAGTGAAACACGCTGTATAAAAATGCCGTGACCTCGCAAATGAAAATGTGAAGTTTTAAAAAAAAAAATCATACACGCAACATATGAGAAACTACACTGGGTAAATGATATCACAAAAATGAGAAATAAACAAAGAAAGCATCATCTAATCTCATCTATATATATATGTAGGCATACATATATATATACACATACATACATACACACGCATACACATATATACATATGTATATTCATATTCTTTTGATTTCAAAACTGTGAGATTAATTTCCTTTATTAACTACATCATCTATATGTGATGCAATAAAAGTGAACTAAAAAAAAATTACATTTGATATGCAATGTTTAGCTTTACTCCCATACTTGTCTCTCTGTAGGGCTCTAAACGACAGCATGAAGAAAAGGAAAGAAAAAACAACAAGTAAGCTTACAGCGACAGTAGGAGAAACATGAGTAAAAAGCAAATTGATGATATGCAGAAAAGAGAGTTAACGGAAATAATTTCCACTGCCCAGAATACATGAATTTGTTACAAGGTTTATTTCAGGTTAAAAATATTGACATTTTAGACAGAAAAAAAATATTTTACGCGCAATATTCAATAGACTACATTTTTATTTTAAAAATTATCACATTTAAACCATTTTCCAATGCCATTATAAAATGTTCAGCGTGCAACACAAATGAAGAAATAATGCTTGGAAATTTAAGAAAAGCTTAAAGCTCATAACGGTCATGCTTGAAAAGACAGGCACTGTCATAGTCACTTCCAAAGTCTTAAAATTAATGGCTTTACTTACTGTTAGTTACAAAAACCCCTAGCAGTTGAAACTGAAATCTATTTCCTTGCTAAAAATGTTTTGCTGTCCATTCTTTGTAACAGTGCTTTGTAAGAGTATGACTTTGCTCATCATGGGGCTGCTGGCATTGTATAGACTTTGGTAAGTCTTTTTTTATTTTCACCAAACACATGGCATACTACATGGACTTTGCAAAAGGAAAAAAAGTAAGAGGAATAGTAGTTTGAATAACGGCATTGCTAAATGAAGCTACTGAAAAGAAAGGCTTAAAACAAGAAGAGCAAGAGATTAAGATGAAGAGAAAGTGATAACGCTCAGCTTCCCATTTTGCAGTGGCCTGTGGCACACTGGGTTTTAACTAGAGCTTGTTAATGCTCAATAATGCTTGTTAATGCCTTCTCTCAAAAGTAGTTCTCACAAAAGCCACTGGGCCATTTAGAGAAACTCCTGTGTTGGAGAGACCCTGCCAGCGTGTGTCCATCAGCTTCCAATGGCAGAAAGCACTCGGCCCCTCACTTACCACCTCCTCTTTCCTCTATGCTCCGTCTCCTATCAAGGAATTGCTTATGCCATGGGGAAATAGGACTTTGGCCTTTTAGGCTCTAAATTTCCACCTCTTTCCATGGGTATTTTTTTTTAGGATTTCCTACTCCTGGTGATTCATTACCACAGATGTGGCAGCTTCAGCTTAAGCAAAGAGTGTATTTTAAAACACATAATTGGGGAGGGGATAAGAAATGGGTGAACCAGTTCTTAAGAGTGCCCTGCTTTGTCCATGACCAGCACCAGAAGTGGTATATGAAGCTGCAGGAAAAATCATAGCCTTAGTAATGTGGAATGAGTTAGTTGGATGATGTTAGCTAACAATTAATAAATTAATTTACTGATAATCACCACATGCCAACCACAGCCAAGGCACACCCAGAGATGATAACAGCATCTATTTTTACAATGCACTATCATCACTTCAGCATGCCTGTTGGTGCAGCATCTGGAAATCCCAAAGGACCCCCAAGGCCATTAGTCCTGGTTGATTTTGCTAACCTTCATTTTTGCTGTGGGAGTTCCTAATATTCACAGTTTTTAATTGTCCAGGGACAGTAACCAGTTTGAAAAGCAATAGTAATACCAGTTCTACTATCATGAATTAACTTGCAGCCTCCTAAAAATAATGGGTTGGGCTCTGCTCCCTCTGAAGTCAATGACAAAGCTCCAGGGGCTTAAATGGGACCAAGTATTGGTCCACTCTCTTCACTTCCTATGAATGAATCCTGGATAGGTTTCTCTTTTACCCATATAGCTGTGTTGAACAGAATAGCACTCGTAAAACAACGACCCTATTTTTGTGGAATAAAATGCTATTTGCTTAGGTAACTGTATCAGAATCCAGTATTAAAAATTAGAAGAACACATGATTATTAAAATACACGTAAAACTTTTTTGTCACTTTTCTCCCAAATCACTTGGGTTCAGTTGAGACACCCAGACGTGAACATCAGGAGTTTTCTTAAGCCACATGCTTAAGATCCCACATTACCTGCTGCCATTTGATTTAAAAGTCTTCCACACCTCAATGTTATCATGTAAGAAACTAGTGAGAACACCAAAGCTCATTTTGACATTTGCAGTACACTGAAGTTCTTATAATGCAGAGCATCTCATGCTTAACAGTAGCTCTTTTTTAAAAAAGCATTCTTGGAAGCAAATTTATTGCACAGAGTTAGCATAGTTTAGGAAATTAATGAACAGCAAAAAGGTCAAACACGTGTGCTTTCCTTGTGCTTTTAATGCAAATACACTACTGGTACAGTTCAACATTTATTTCTGTCATGAACAATATGCTGCCATATAGTACAAACAGGATTTTCCTGCTTGCATTATAACCATCATTATTTTCCCTCCCTTGGAGATTCTTTACTGGAATGTGATGCCTTCATTGGGAACAGAGAGCTGACAGAGTGCTGACACACTTGCGCTTGAACGCAGTGTTACTCTGCAGTGATTCAGCCACCTTACAAGTAAGACAAAAAAATAAAAATAAAAATCCCCTGGAAGTGGCAGAGTGGGATGGAGACACTGACAGACAGGAGTTGCCAGAGCTCCACGCTCCCCAGCTCCTCCTCAGGTCCTGCTTAAACGCTTCTGCCCCTCCCTCACAGAAGCATCAGGACATCAGTTTACAAACACTGTCCCTTCCTATAGACAGAGCAGAGACAAACATGTAGGTGATAAGAGAGTGATTTCCATAGCAGAAACCTATGTTAGGTACAACTGACTCTGTTTATTTTCTATTGCCAAAAGGAGGATATCAAAGAGCATCTAGTTTCCTTACATCTTTTTCCTATTATTTTTTTTCCTAATAGCACATATAAAATGTGTTAGTGCAAATGGCAAAACATTTCTCATAATATCTCAGCTCTGCTCTTTGGAGCTGACCTAGAGTCCTTGCTTCAGCTGTCATTTTTCTTAGAGATCAAGGGCAGTTTTGTTTTATTTTGCGTTTTTCTCCCTGCGCAAGCCAGTGCACCGCTGACCACATTTCTCTATGCCATTTCAAACAAGAGCAGCTTTGGTGGCAAAGGCCATTTTAGCTTCACTTACCTTCACAGGTGTTCCTGTTTCTGAAATGAATGGTTTAACAAGAAAATGTGCTGACAACAAAGAGAGGAATGGATGCATTTGACAAAACACACACACACACACACACACACACACAAGACCAAAACAATAAAAAAGCAAGGAGACTGGGAAAAAAAATCAAAACCAAAACACTGTGAATGCTTTGAGTAAAACTGACGAGAGTCTTTCAAAGTGGATTTGATCGCTCATGGAAAAATAGCATCTGGAAGATGGAAAGATGCACTGAAATGAAAGGAAGGGAAGGGGATCTTTTTTTGTGCCCAGTTTAAAAAAAAAAAAAAAGTGTGTGTGCGTGGGGAGAGAAAAAGAAAAAAAGGAAGAAAAAAAAAGAAAGAAATGGGCCAAAATAAGCCACAGAAAATGGAATTCTCACTAGAAAAATTAGAGAGAAACTCCAGCACACCTTGTGCGTTGTACATGCTGACAGAAGGGTTGTTATAGACCGCCGATTCCCCGAGCAATGTATTATAAGGGTTGTTAGTGCCATGAGGACGAAGCAGAGCATTGGTTATAAGATGATTAGCCATGGCTCCTGGAGCAGCCCGATAGAAAGACAGAGAAAAAAAACAACAAAAAAGGTCAATCAGGCAAATGTGGTATTAAAAAAAAGGGAAAAAGAACATTCAGAATGACAACAGTTGAAATAGTCCTGATTACAAGCAGCCAGCTAATTAGACTCGGAAAACTGTATGCCACTAAAGCAGAACAGATGTTACTGACGATGCACAAATCCAAACCAATGCAAAAGAAAATGTATCAGAAAGCGGATAAGCTACATTTATGGTGGTTCCCCAGTCGCTCGGAGTGTAAGCAAGGCTGCACCCACATGCTTGCTACAAAGAAAGAAAGGAAGATGGCAGCCTACACAATGTGTGTGGGGGGGAAAACTCTCCGGAAAGTGCCAAATGAATAAAAAAATATATATAATGACTAACAGACAACAGCACATTCAACTCCCACTATGTGCTAGAATCTCTTTTACCAGTCCTTTGCAACACATCTAAAATCAAAAAAGCAGAATTAAAGAGAAAGGATGGAGAATGCAGCCTCTCCGAAAGCTGTCAGTGTTTATCAGAGACCAGCTGTTTCTCATGTCTAAGAGGGCAAATTTCACTTCAGCTGCTTCTCTGACTCCACCAAGAACATCCACAACCACCCAAATCCATCCTTGAAGGTGAGAGCACTGCAGCTCCATCAGGCATTTCTATTGGGAATGAGAGTGGTCACAGAGACAAACTTTTCAAGGCTCTCTGTGTGCCCCACAAACACCTCATTTCCCCATTCTTGGACCTCTTTGTTCCTGTTTCCAGGCTCTCAGCCAGCCGTTGTCTTTGGGTCTTTGGTTTATCCCTGGGATATGCAGCTTCTGGACTAGAGCTTTTCTGGATCACCACAGCTTGGCAGCTGGCTGCCAAGACCTACCTCGATTCCTATCACAGGCATCAACCCATGAAGCAAAGTCTGCCCAACCACCTTTTAGCTGATCTACAGGATAAAAAAAAAGCCTTAATCCCTTGCTTTGAATCTCTTCTAGTATCCAAAGATATGACTGAGTTCAAAAGCTTGCCCTCAAGGCCACTCCCACTGCCATCAGTGACATCTTGAACAGGAATACTCAAGGGTGACCACGGTTTTTAACCTCCAGGAATAAACTGTTAAGACAAAACACCAGGAAAGTAAGTCATTGGTGGGGCAACTAGAGCTAGCTAGGATAGGAATGTCAGAGGGTTCAGGTGACCTGGCTGTCACTAACATCTGATAGCCTCAACCCAAACAAGTAACTGAAAAGCCAATCCTCAAGCCCAGTAACCCTTGCAGAAGTGCCTTTGCCAATGTCTGGGGCATGGAGACCTCTTTTATGTATGGAGGAGGTGTCCCTGTGCTGTGGTGAAGGCTGTCTTTGCAAGGCATGTGTGGCACTGGGTACAATCTCTTCTCTGCAACTCATTACCTGATTTTTCTTCCCTTTCTTTTTCTTTTTTTCTTTTCTTTTTTTTTATTTTAATTTTGGATGGAGTTGCTGAATATATATAAGCCTCAAGGTTCCCTTAGCGGGGAGTTCTCCGAAAGCTCACACCTACTAATTATTTACAGAAAGGCAAAAACTGGCCAAACCTAAGACTAGGGGGAGGCCTCCAGAGCTGCCTCCTGCAGTGCTTGTATGCAGGCCTGGGATGGCATTTCTCTGTGTCTGCATATGTAGAGGAGTCTTGCCTCTCCCTCATCACCCCCAGCCCTTCCTAACCCCTGGCATATGGCATTAGCAGATCACTAAATCAGTCTTTTGAGCACAGGACAAAGTAGAAGGCGGTGCTGTATGGGGGCTGCATGCCAGGGAGGCTCCTTGACACATGCAGCTGGAAAAAAAAGACTTGTTTTCTCTCACCTGATATTTTTGTCTATGCTGATGGAAAGCAAGATGAGCTGCTGTGTTTGGAAATAAGGAAACAAAGCTGTCTCCTGTAAGAAAACATTATATGAAGGCTTAACTACGGAACCTTGAATGTAACTAATAGGTAAATGAGTCAATTCTTTCTTTATGGTAATGTGTTTTCTATCAATCTCACATACATCTGGGATGAGGAACTGTAGGAACCATTTCTTTTCTTGCACTAGCTTTATACCAGTGAGTTCTAAGTCCATTAAAATTGTTTCTGCTTTCATCCCACTTTTAATCAAGCTGGGCCATAAAAGATTCAAAAAGGGGCTCACTTTTATATAGGTAATGAGAATGTCCAGAGCTAATGCCAGCCATAAACTCAGAAGTGATATAATCCTCCCATCTGAGATTTAACCCAATCTCCAGCTCAGTCTCGATGAGATTTGATATGAAGAATATACCCGCAGTGGGATTTCGAGCACTTTAGCTCGAGGCGCGTTTAAATGCCAACTGCCAGAAAGAGCATCTCACTCAATATATCTGCAGCCTGAACCCAAGCAGGCAGGGAACAAGCTGATCCCACCATGGCTGGGCAGGTCAAGCTGTTTTGCAGGAGAGATGCACTCAGCCTGTGACAAGAGAGAAAGGATCAATCTGTGCCAGCACTTCACGCTTTGCTTACCTACATTTGCCAGCCTGGTGGACTCTGAAGTGAGCCAAATTCACACAAATTAAGGCTCTTTCTGGCTGTCAAAAACTGGATAGTTTCTGGTAACTTTTAATACAAATACATGATTCCGACTATAAACTTGGCAACAAAGGTTGAAAATCCAGAATAAGTAGGTCATTTTTGCTCTCTCACGTGTGTGAAAGACAGGGCTTGGTACAACAGCCACCCATTCCTGTATGCAGGTACTGATCAAAAGTAATGCATCTTCTGCCTTCCTCTCCCTTAACTACATTAGATTTTTTTAATTTACTGCCGCCTTCAATAGCAGTGCTGAGTAATTCTCCCATAATTCAGCTGGTGCAAATCCAAAGCAAACCCACTGGTAACATGTTCAGCTACCTTTCAATACTTTCAGAAACCCAACTGGGCCCCAAGCACTCTGTAGTAGGTTCCCATCATGGTGGGCTGGCAAACTCCATACTCTCTGTATGTCACAATAACTGTAACTCTGGCATCTTAAAAACATAATATGTACTCTGTATCCATAAATTAGGGCTCATTTCTCCCTAATTGCTTTTAAGCAGCAACATTCCCAGCCTAAAAGGATGCTAAGAGAGAAGAACTGCATCCAGGGTCCAAGAAGCCTACAATTAAAGCTTTAGATAAAACAAGAACATACCAAAAAAATCCTTGTTATCTGGTTTCTCTTTCCCAGGAGGGAGAAAGAAAAAGGTAATACCAGCCATACATTTAAGTATCATCCTGCCTTCTTCATAACACTTTATCATTGCTATAGCAACCAAAAAGACTATTAGGAAGAGCGGATTAGGTCTGCAGATGAGGCACACACAGAAGGAGCAAGTAGACTACCAAACTATGACCTCATTTGCACAAGAATGGCCTTGGTAACAGAAAGCCAACAAAACCCCAATAAAGTAAGCATAGGATCACAGTGGCATGCTCTCCCAAAACACTGTGAGAGAAAGCAAAGAGGCTTATTCTGCAGTCCTGCATGCGGATGTGCAACAAAGGCTGGGTGCTGGGACTGCGATTGCAAAGGTCAGTGCATGCCCAGGGACCCAAAAACCAGAAAAATCAGGGCTGTGAGTGCCTGTTGACCACCTTGAGTCTTCTCCCTGGCAGAATGCTCTTGGGATGTGACCCTTGGCAGCTGTCTGGCTCAGTGTTGGCAATGTGCCTAATATCCTCAGCAGGCAGCAGTTGTCATAATTTATTTTTATTTATTTACTTATGGCTGGATCCTCAGTTTTCAGCATCTATGGAGCTACACAAATCTCTCCCAAAAAATCCCACAGCCTTGTGTCAACCTTGCTTTCCTACATTTCACCAATAATAGTCCCTATACAGATCCCTCCTCTGCTGTCTCCTGAAGCACCTGAGCCCCACACAGAGCCATCACTCTTTGCCTTAGTTAGGGTAACTGCCTTAAATCAGCTATGCTGGAACACTTTTCATTCTGCTAGTCAAAGGTACCATACTGGAAGCAAATGCATTCTGTTTCCAAATCCCTATCATGCTGTGTATATATGGGAGCATAAATTTGGGGTTGAAAAAAGGATGGAGCTTCAAACCCTCAGGTTCACCTGGACATTCATCTCCTTTTTCAGTAAGATGAGATCATCACAACCAGCAAACATTCAACAGCAGAACTCATACCTCTACAAAATATTCCCTACAACCACATTGGTACAACTACAGTCCCAAGCCTCCTTGTTTCCACTGATATTCCATAAAAGCTCAGCGCAAAACACAGCTACTCTGATATCCAAAATTATATTGAAATTAAGGTTTCTGGAAATGCCAGCGCTCAGTTCAAGATTTCCTGATGCTGTATTTCATCAAGTGAAGGATTTACAGGCTGTGATCACAAGGAAAAAGGAAGGATGCTCTTTCAGAATGCAACTATTAGCTGGATAACACGCAGACGCTCCTGTCTCTCTCACAGCATTCAGCAGTCCTCATGATTCAAGTCCTGCAGATCCAGCCTCACCGGATTTAAAAAGCTATGAGAAGGAATGGCCTGTGCTCAGGGTGCAGTGGGAGATCTGGAGGGTTGCACTTTCGACTGGCAAACTGAGAAAAACTCTTAAACCAACCAGGACAAAGAAAACGAAAATCCCACAATTTTTATCATCACTGTAACCACACATAAAGGATTCAGATAGCTACAGTTAGCTGCTTTCTGTGCCTATGAAAGTACTTATTATTTTAATGACAGTATGCAGCCAAATAGTATCTTTTTCTTTCCTTTCTAAGGTAGAAATTGATTTCCTTGATGTGGGACACAACACTGAATGTAGCAATAATTTTTGGAAGAGATTGGTGTAATGACTGTATGGGATAACTGCACCTTGTTAAACACAAGTATGGTTTATCCACTCGCTGAAAGCAAAGGATGAAAATTATGATGACAAGCACACATTGCCAGACTCTAGACTGCATCATTCAGGAACAAAATTCAAGTAATTTCTTGTGGGCAGCTGGCTGACAAAGCCACACAAAGACATTTAGGTTATTTACTATGAATCATCTGCATGGTCTACCTAACTGGAAAGGAAATGGATCCAACTGCCATTCCTGACTTTCATTCCGGCATTCTGCATGGCTCTGCCTGGCTGAAAAGGGCTTGAGGAACACTGCTTTAGCTGGGATCATCTGTCTGCACAGGTAACACCACCATCATGTATCTTCTTTGACTTCTGGTCCTTTCAACTGCACACCAAAATCAGCTATGTGAATTTTAGCAGGGGATGGAGAAATCACATTTCCCCCACTGCTGAGGAGACATGACAGAAGTGCAGTTTTGCTGAGAAAGAAGACCAGACTGGTTTACAAATTTAATTGCACAAACTAGGAAATCAAATTAATGCTTAAAAAATGTCCATGCAAAATCAGCATTTTCCAAATGAAATGTTTTCCCTTTTTGTTCCAAAGGAGTGGCTTGTGTGAAAGCTTATTTTGACTTTTTTGTATTATGTTTTTTTTTAATTAGAGTAGAAACAAAAATAGCCTAGAAAAAGCACATCTGAGTTGTAACAAAATGTTTCATTGCCTCTGACCCAGCAATCTCAAAATGTAGATTTTCTTGGGCATTTTTGTTTGTTTCAGAAGAAAACATAGGTACTATTTTTGGTCAACCTTAATCCTGTTAATAGCCTCTCTGCACTGATTTCAGTTTGTAAATTCTAGCTGGTTTTGCACACCTCTTAATATCAACTTATTCCACTTTACTCCCAGTGAAACAAAATATATTTAAAGTAGGTTTGTAGGAGTCAAAGCCCTAGTTTTCTTTATAGCTTTTCTTCCTAGCATTCTATGGTGTCCTTTTCTTCCTTACAGGTACAGTTTTCAAGTATTTAAAGAATCCTGGTCCTCCATTTGTTTATTCCAACAATGAATGCAATTATGAAAAGCGAAATCACACATATCTGCTTGAGGACAACAGGTATTTTCTGCATTTTTACTAGTTCCCTTCAACAAACACTCTGACGTTTAGATTTATCGAGCTGTGTTCTTATAATAGCCAACAGGATTCAGTTAATAAACTTCAATAAACTTCCCTATTAAATTTCTCTCAAATAGGTTTGTTGTCACTTGCAGCATCTAATCTATTCATTGTGAAGCTATTAATACTGACTGCAGTGAAATGGAGTTTCAGCAAATTAGGCTGTTAAGCTCTGGGCCATCTTCTGCCAAATGAAACATCCCGCGCTTTTATGCAGAGATGGGAGCGAAATTATTTCTTTGCCCCTTTTCCCCTTCCTTTCTTCTGCAACGATTTCAGATGACAAACCTCTGCTGGATTATAATCTGCAGGCCATGTTCAAAACATGGCCTAAATCAATTTATAAATATTTGCTCCCTTACAGATTCCTTCTCAACTGCCCAGAGCAGAAGCACTGTCTCAGGATAAGGCATTTCTTTATACCACCACTACCTCTTCCAAGGGTTTACACCTCGACTCTATCTCGACTATACAACCATGCATTATCCCTAATTATTCCTGTTTATGATTATTTATCACTAAATCTGAGCTCTTATCCAAGATGTGCGGAGAGCCCTGCCTGTGGTGGAAATTGGATCATGGTTACAGGAATCTATATAAGCAGCTATGCTTTCTTCCTTCCTCCTTCACAGCCGTGATATTAAGATTGCTCTGCAGCAATACTCTGCCAGATCTAATACTCCCCAAAGCCTGCTCTGATTTCAGAAATTGCTTTGCCCTTACTTTTCCTCTTTAAAACTGATCCACCTAATGACTGAACTTCCAATTATATGGCTGTCAATCCTAAAATCAAAGCCAGTTCATAATATCTCCCAAAGGAAGAATGTCATGTCACTCACTGAAATCACTGCAACAAATCTCAGTTAACTCAGTCCCAGGCAGCGGAGAGGCAAAATAAGCCAGAAGAATATCAACAATGGGATTACTTTTGCACGTAGGCAGAAATAGGAATTAAATTCCCTAAGTTTTGATCCTTGATGCAGAAAATCATAATTTTTCTAGCATAAAATGTACAGTTGATTGGGAAAAAAAAAAAAAAAAGGAAATTGAAAAAAACAGCAGAGGCAATTTTTCAGTCTGAAAGGTTGATGAGTTTCAAACAACAGAAAATAGTCCTCTGCTGTCATCTACCTGGAATCTCTATCTACTTGATATGTGATTATCAAGATGGGTCATTTTGAGGCCATTTTGCTGACATTTAGCCAAACCAACAGTTGCTTAACAGGGTTGCAGAGATTTATGTCTTAGAAACAACAATCCCTCATGTCTGATTCAGAATGTGGACTATTCCCACCAAATTCACCCTCCATCTGGGCAATGGGCCCCAGGAAGGGGTATCCATGGTGTCAGGGGAAGATGAGAGTGTCTGTAAGACTTACAAGAGCGAACAGAAGAAGCAGAAGGGTAGAGGGGATGAGAACAAAGACCTTCATTAAGAAAATGCCAGTGGTGGTGAGAGGCAGAGATAAAGGAACAGCCTCCTACACTGGGTAAACTGAAGTTTTAAAGTCCTGAAATAAACCGATTATGTTACTTCTTTTGCAGTCTCTCCCTGCTGCTGTGAGCACTAATACAAGCATCCATGGCTGTGGGACAGGAAGAACTCTTGAACACCAATCTGTCTAGTGAAGAGCAGAAGTGGCAGGATTCAAGCAACTATGGCAGGATGAGATGCTAGAAATCAGCCTGTAGGCTTCCTCTAGATTAGCAGAGAAGTGACACCAGGGATTCTCACCCTGCTTCTTAGCCATTGATTTCCACCAAACAGACAGGGGACACTTACACACCTCTGAAAACCCCCTTCTCAAGTGGTAGCCTGAACTGAAAAGAAATAGAAACTGAAGTTGCAATCATATTCCAGAGGGGGGAAGAGAGTGGCATTGCTGTTGCTGTTTGTGGCTAAATCAGGGACCTCCAGGTTCCGGGATTGATAAATCACTTGAAACAAAGAATAAATTTCCCAGGGCTGTGGGCTTTGCAGTGGGCAGGGATATGCCCAAGGGCAAGGATTGCTGCATCCCATAGGTTCATGAAGCACCTTCCCCCTGCCAACTCAGCAATGGTGAGCAAGTACAGTGTTAGACAGTGACATCTCTCAGTGCACTACACAAAGGGATAGGTTCTTGGTGAATTGTTCTGTCTTATTTTTAAAGCAATGATGATGAATAAATGAGATCTGCACATTGGGAGATGATGGTCTCTGAATGGTCACTGAGGCTGCTGCCGCTGCCAAGGCCATCCCAGGTTCAGCTTTGAGAAGTCCTCTACATTTATGTCCATCAAACCCTGAGCATCACTGAAAACAGAGGACAAAGCATTTAAAGCATCTCGAGGGGGAGTTCAGATTTAAACAGACACATCTCTTGCTCCATACCACATCCCCAGTTGCGCAGTGATGGTACTCACAAGACCAAAATGTCTGCAGAAGACAAACACTTTTCTTTAGTCCAATTGTTTTGGAACAGTTCAGCGCTCAGAAAACAAAAATAATGCAAAGTATTTTTATATCCATGAATATTTTGGCAAGTTCCCTCTAGGCATCTGCAGATGCATTCATGAACAAGGCAAGCAACCGTAGCTACCTTGGACATCCTGCAAGTCCTCTGCCCTGAACCTGCCTACCCCTGTATCACAACAGAAACAATAATAAATAGGAAAAAAAAGTCATCACTAACTTTGCCTGCCAACATGCATGTTTGTACAACCACAACTCAATAATTTAAAATGAAGGAGTCCCCACACCCTAAAATGATCTCTCTGAAGGACATGACATGAAAAATGACCGACTTCACAGGAGGAATGGGGGCACTGTTTGCTGCTAACTTTAAAAGGAAAATAAATGGAAAGACAACAGAGAAAGTATTCATTCTCTAATATCTTTAAGCCACAAAAAGAGCCATAGGTGTTACTCAGAGCAAGTAAGGAGTGTTTAGACAGACTG
Organism: Pyrocephalus nanus; assembly: GCA_038380795.1. NCBI lineage: Eukaryota > Metazoa > Chordata > Aves > Passeriformes > Tyrannidae > Pyrocephalus > Pyrocephalus nanus. The sequence continues at coordinate 17,944,615 of CM076264.1, read as the reverse complement.
TGATACATCAGTTGATGGTGTTTTCTGAATACCCTATCAAGCTGAATAAAGGCATTTCCACCTCTCAGAGCTTGGCTGCTTGCTATTTGTTTTATATGCAACATAGATTCAACAAGAATCTGACTGTCATATCGGTCATATCAATCCATCAAGGAGTGAACGAGCATCTTGAGAAAGACTGATGCCTGACAACAGCAGTGCTTCCATGGTCCAAATTTCCATCCTCTCTCCACTTTATCTAGGCACTAGCAGCAAAGGGTCAGCATGGCAAACAGGTTATAATGAGCTGCAATTGCTCTTTGAAGTGTATCAGGGATGGGGTTTGAGATCCCTGGAGGAATCAATTTCTGCTCCTTCCTCTTCTTTCTTTTCTTTTCCTCCTCCCCTGCTTGTCTGTGCTTTTAATTATACCAACCTCTAGCCTGCTTCTACTGCTGTATTGCCAAGTTATGTCCAGACCATGACACCTACCACCCCTGCAGACAGCTAAACTGAAGCATCTTCGTCTTGCAACACTGAGATACATCCAGCGGTCCTCATCTCTCAGCAGAGAGGGCAGATCTGGGGAGAGTGACCCAAACCTGACTCATTGCTAAACTGCAGCTTTTGTCTTCTAGAGTGACAGTCTCCTACCCAAGCAAGAATTTAACCTACTGTGTTTTCTAAATAAGTGGTTCCTAAAAATGCAGGATAATACAGCCACCTGAAGATAATTTAAAACTTCACCCACACTCCCTGCAACACATACACTTGTCCCTGCTGAGTTCACAGCACAGATACGATTTCAGCCTGGAAATCACAGCTTAATTATATTTTTGGGTGGGTGGAAGGAATTTGATGGGAGATTTCATTTAGGAAACAATCAGGTCTCAGTTGGGTTAGAAATCAGGATATTAATGGTCTTCATTTTAATTTTCCTCTCTGACTCAGATTCCCACTGTTTGAATTTGAGCTCAATTTGTTCTGTTCATTATGAAGAAATCCACATGAATTTGACATTAAATTGATTACCTCTGAAAACAGTAGCAATAATTTCCCTTTTTCCTGTGTGTGTTTCAGATTAAGTCTTTGTGGTTGATATAAAAACGCAGGGGAGAAATAATAAAGCAAAAGGAAATCAAGTATTTATTCTGGAAGGCTACTTAGAAGAGGAAACACACAACGACACTTATGCATTTGGGAAGAAGAAGCAAGGGGTAGGGATAAACAGCACCCTCATTTCCATTTCCCACTTTACCCCATTTGCATGGGAATAAACAGGGGATGAATATGGGTTTCCTAGCCAGGAATAATATCTGGTGCGCCAATAGTGGGGATATTAGGGCTTTGCGATGACTCTTCAATGGGTTTTACCAGCAAAGGCATGCTCCCTCATGAATAGACCCTTAGGGCCAAAGGATGAATTTGTATTTAAGACCTACAATCCTTCAGTAAGAGCTGCAAGAGGTCCTAGGCTCCAATCTGCAATAGCTGTTGGGGTTCTTACTTACCCCCATAGGCATTAGTCGTGTCAGTGTGTCCCACCAGGGACACACACCCCTGCTTGGCCCTGGGTGCCCGGTCCTTGCCCAGTGTCTGTCTCCTGGATGGACCTTGGACCTGTACTAGCTCAGTTTCTAGCCCTGTCTCTGCCAAGATCTTCTACTGGTCTGGGCTGGAGCCACATCCCCTTATCTTGTCCAGGGCTATCAGTTCTGCCTTCTGGCTTAAGCCCTCATGGCACCATGCCCCATTAGAGAGGGTTTGGCTTCTGCTTGACACCTCTCAGCTCCCAGCTCTTCTCTATCGTGAAACAGTTCTGCTCTTACAGCTCCCTGATGTTTCTTGTCTTTCAGACGAGTGGAGCAGCAACAAAAACTACCAAGAAGTCCCTCCAGGACCCCTCCATGCATAAGAGTGGTGGGGATGGTGAGCAGTGCTTTGGGGATGAGTAGATGTAAAGCATATATGCATATAGCCAAAAGACAAGAGGTGAACACATTCCTGTTTGTATAGCAAGACTTCTATTAGAATAAACTATTAAACTTGCTGTCTAGTTTGTAACAAGCCAAGACTCAGAGCATTACAATGGGAGTACGGCACTTGAGCCAACACAACAGACTTCTGGAATAGTTTCTATTTTCTATGAAATCTGGTGGCTTTACCCCTAGCCCATTTATTTTCCCTGAAGAGGAAAAAACTATTAAGATACAGTAAGTGTTTGCTACGAATGAAGTCATAGTTCCCCTTATCTGCAAACCTGAATGAATATACCTAACTCCATCGGCGCATTTTTCTATAACAATGCACTGCCTTGGACCAGGGACAAAGTCCTTGGTCTCTTCTGCTCTTGAGCCTCACCAAAACAAGGAACATTCTTTTCTTTAGAGGACGACAACTATTTTCCCTCTGGAAAAAAAAAAAAAAATCACACACCTCCCCCTGTCCCCAACTTGAAAGCCCAAAGGGTAACAGGGTACCATATAGTTCATGATGATTTTTTTTTCTCTCTCACTTTCCTCATATCCAAAGAGAGACAGTAATTACTGTATTGCCTCTTACCTAAGACATGGATAAAAATAGGCTGGTGTCACATGGCTGTTTCGTGCTGTGATTGCTTGTTTGCAAGGCTGGCTGAGCTATCCAAGTACTTTTAGACAGTAACACCCCAAAGGTGCAAACAGACCCATTCCTCATGATCCTGAGGTTGCCAGCTGGGATGTACCCAAAGCTTGGGCCCATGCTGCATGATCAGGGCTCAGCAGTGCTCATGCTTACAGCAGTCCCCTGCTCTTCTTGCCATCTGTGCCACGCTGACAGATACCCCAATTTCTCTCGCTGGCTCCATCTGTGGGCCCAGCACAGGTCCATGATTAGATTAACAAAACACAAGTCCAGCAGAATTGGAGTAACAGTGGTGCTGTTAATTGCTTTTCATCTCTAGCTCTTTTTAGAAACTGTCCTTAGCACAAGAACTCTGCTGTGACAATCAAGCAGTCATCTGCTCCACTTTCTCCTCATGAACTTAACACAAAACTGTTGTTTTCCTTCATACATACTGCTTTTCAGCCTTCGAAGTAATAAGCTTTAGCAAACAGACCATCCTACGTGCATCCCTTTTGTTCTAGCTTTTCAACATTGCACCTAAGTGCCTGTATTAGGACCACATGCTAAATACCCTACAGGCAAAGAGAAACTTCATTTTTCTACTCATGAGGTAATCAGCTTGGTTCAACTTTTACAGTTGGATGTGAAATAGATGGCAAAAGTATCCAGCCACACCCATGTTATGAAAAATTGGGCAAAGTTGCAGAGTGGGAGTGCAAGGACCAGAAATCTGCCTGGATCCTGAAACTGAGACCACGACCATGGGATGGACAGGCATGCTCTTCATTCAATAGTAGCAGAGGAAACCGATGGTCAGTTTCTGTTCCCTTCAGTGGTATAACAACCCCAAATTCACACCACTACTAAGCCATAATGAGCAACAAAGGGAAACAAAGCCAAACGTTTTTTACTAATCCATAATTAAATGCTACGTTCAGGAAATATCTGAAATAGTCTCGTATGCCTTAGTATAAAGTGAATATAGTTTTCATTATGGAACACATTACATCAGGCAAGTTTGGGGTTATGCCTGAAATTTCTGGTATGATAAATGAGAATATGAAAAATAAAATTATGATTAATTACTTGGGGAGGGGGTGGGAACAGTAGATAAAAGAGGATATGAAGCTGAAAAGAGCCATAAACAATGTCATATCTGCTAAATCAGAAAAAGACACAGATATGTCTAAAGGAGGTATGTACTAACACAGACACTATCTTCCAGACTGATGCCCAGGAGCTTCATGAAGGAAGAAGAGGGAATGTAATGTCATATAGAGATGCTAGCCATCATACAGGAATATGGATAGCTAGAGCAGTCTTGCCTGGGATGTTATCACTTAGCAGGAGGCTGCAAATATAGTGAATGATAGGGAGAAAACAGATTTAAGTGAGAAAGTACCTCAGCTGAAGGATGTCTCAGTGCTTTCTGCTCTCACAACAGAAACATGAAAACTCAGCACTGGCCCAGGACATGGAAAAGTGGAGTCGGGTCAGGACCTGGATGATAGGGTGATTCTGGGGAGAAAGGATCATTTTCTCCCTGTTTTAGAACAGAGGCTGCTGTCTGAAGGCTCTGGGAAAAATGCCAGCACAGACAGAATGTTTGTCTTGGGATAATACAGATACTTTCATGCAAAAGGTGTCTAGGCTGAGAGGGCTGGAAAAGGATTTTTGAACAGGTATGCAAGCTTGTTGTATCAACCTCAGGCAGGGAAAGCTTCTGACCATACAACTCAAGGCTCGCACTTCAACCCCCTGAGCTTTTATTGCATGCTTGTAAATAAAACATTAATGAAGCAGCTCCTTTAAAGATGGATATATATTTAAATATTAAGAGGAAGACAAGAACTGTGAAAACAGCAGTGCCCCACTGCTCTGCTCATGCTGCAGATCTGTGGAGAGTTTTGTCTGAGCAAAGTCCTAAGACCACAAATGTTACTTTTCAGCTGAAATAAACAGGCTAAAGAGAGAAATACCTGGAGCCCTGTGAAGTTGGGATTACTGTTGATGTCAGGTGCATTTTACATATGAATCTGACCACCTGCTGCTTTGGCGAAGCTATTTCCCAAATAAATGTTTTTAACCTCCACTTTGCAAATACTTCTGTCTATCAGAAGAGAAAAAAACCCCCAACAACAACAAATATTGTGCCTGCCTGCGTGAAAAAGAGGGAGGATGAGCCTGTATAATAGTACAACTTATTCAAGTCACTTCAGTGTTCCACCTAAAAGGCTTCCCTTCCAAGACAGTTATCAGGCTGCTTCCATACTCAGTAGAGAGGCTCTCCGGATGATTCATGTCATCCAATGTTACACAAGGAAAATAGCTGGATGAAATCTGCTTTGAAGATGCCTCCCCTGGCAGTTCATTTCTCAACTGACCTTTAAATAACAGGCACATCTAGTAACAGGCTCTCACCACACAGGGATGAAGACTGCCCACTTGAAACCTCTTCACAGTTTTCCCAATTTATGGTCATACTTCCTGCTTTGCACAGAAAAAAATGTACAACTGAAAAAGAAGAGATACCTTTCCTTTGCTGACGAGCCCAGAAGATCCTGTTTGCTAAAGCATATCTCTTGGTAGCCTCAGTTGCACCACAGAGCAAGTCAACTTCTGTGCTAACTAAAGGAGCAAACATTTTATGCATAACACATTTTGGTTTGCCACTGAGACAGCACGATGGATGGCCAAGAGAAACTGGCTCTTGCCGTAATCTTTGTACGACAACTGATTCCCCTCTGTACTAGACTTAGAGAAACCTGGCTGGTGCTCTCCAGTCTTTACAAAGACAGAGAGAGATGTGAGGACAATGAACATGGATAAATCAGGCATTTGAAGTACTGGTATCTTATAGGCCAAGTTTATTAATGAATCTTCAGTGAAAAGTGAAACTATCCTGAGACAAAAACACCAGCAAGTTGAAGTACAGTACATCTCCAAGTTAACTACACTGCCTTCCCCTTTGCACTGATTTGGGCAATATGTATAATGTTCAGAGAACGGAATCATATGCCCCTAGTTCGCCAGTACTCTGTAGCCAATATTATTAACAGCCCAGTCAAAATCCTTCAAGCCTATCCTCAGACAAAAATCACTCTAAAATCAGCAGGAATTCTGTGTGAATAAAGACTGAATAAAAAACAAAGTCCCAACTCAATTCTTAGTTGAGATTTGCAGATCAACCATCAGGACTGGAAATACATTTGATTTTTATCATCATGAGAGAACAGCTGGGCTCAGTAATCCAAATTCTACCCCCTCTTAATTCCATCATCAACTGGGCAGGTACACAAAACAGAGTTTGGAATCTGGTTGCTCAAGGTTAAACTATAAAGTAATTGTACTGCAGAAGAAAGAAAGCAATTTCTGAGGCTCTTCTTCTGGTATTCCCTTACCATCGCTTTCCTGCAACTCCCTGAAAAAGACTTGGTTTAAAAAAGCTGTTCAGATTTCCTCCAGTGCCAGACACCACATTTTGTTTGGCATATGCATTTCTGATAGCCTTTCCACCGCAGATGTCTATAAAGTTCATATCAGTCAGTTCTTCAAACTAGGTATATTAACACCAACACAGACAATTTTGTTCCAAGCACAGTTTTTCCTTACGTCTATGTTCTGCTGCTCATTTTTGCTTCTGTAAAGATGACAGTATTGCTACATATCCAGGACAATCAGGACTCTTGTGATGCTTAACACAGACTGTACAGTGCTGTAATGGCCCATTTTCACAGTCAGCAATGAGGCCTGACACATCAGCAGCTTCTGGCACTAGCAGTTTGCTGAGGGAAAGGGGAGATTTCAACTTCATTTCATTTCTCTTTTCTGCTTTTCCTAACTTCTTTCCAGAAATGACAATTCTTGAAAATGCACACGTAGAAATAAAGAAAGGAAAGGGGAAAAAAGGCAATAACCACCATATAACTTCCAACCAGTTATCACTGTAACATTTCTTTGGTGGGAGAATAGGGTCCAGTGACATTTAGGGTGAGGAGGAAAAGGCGGGGATGAAAGGGGCCACACATTTCAGACTCCTTTAAGCCATCACAAGAGTTAGAGATATAAAAAATAGTTTATAATTACCTCTGTTGAGTGAAGCTGAACTGTTTATATCTCCAGTAATAAAGGAAGACTCGGACTGCTTTCGAACTGTGTCATTCCACATCCTACGAATCCGGCTCTGAAGAGGGATTGAACCACAGCAGGTAATGAATTTTTAGCAGCTGCAGAGAGGTTTCTTTCTGCCTCACTAAAGATGGCTATTGGCATGTCTAGCTCAGGATAATACTTGTTTCTAGCCAGCTGTAAGCAAGTGGTTGCTGTTTTGCTACATCCTGCCTCGTGCACGTCAGACCCTGCCTGCCTAACTTCGTAACACGAATGCATAGCTCAAAGAAGAAGTGCATAATTGCTTACATCTTAATTAAAAAAAATCATGCATGAGAGAAACCCAGACCCATGTGAGCCACAGGTTTACCAATACAGCACAAAATAATGGAAAAATAAGTTATACACAGAAGCACACGTGCTTCCCGTACTAACTCAGAGAGCTTGATTCTTATGTTTTTGAAGTGTAACCGAAGACTTGTTCTGTGTCTTGCTGTCCCTGAATGAACAAAGTTTTATATAGCTATTTCCCATCTCGGGGATACTGGGAGGAAAAAAATTTCCCAAAAACTAATGACTTCTGTTCCCCTACTGAAAAATCTGTGATGGTTTTGCCATCTATGGCATAGCTTCTGCTACTGGAGAAAGTGTCCTGAATATGTTGGCCTTCTGTTTTGTTTCTCAAATATGATGTATCTGCCTCTGTGGCTTTTAGATCATCTCACTCCTCCCCAACTAGACCTTGCAACAGATCAAAAAATCAGCCAAAATGCATCCCTGTGTGAAGATGGCTGGAGAACCCAGGAATACAGGGGAAACCTTCCCTCACCTCACATTCCAGAGTATGACGGATGTATCCCATGGCTGTATGAACATGGTGCTTAGCAGGTCTGGGGGATTGGGAAGCCTGGCTCCCACTGTGACAGACCATGTTCTTCCCAAGTGCTAAAAATCCAGCACTTCCCGTAGTGAAAGCTTAGCCATGAGAGATTTTTCAGGGCTAATTATGTGGTACAAGCTGAAAAGTCCTAGTCTACTCATTAACTATGCAGTAACAGTATCTCCTAATCATGCATTAACCCTCTATAAATGGGAGTACAATATGACATGAGGTTCATGGACTTTTACAGTAATATTTTTCACCTGGACATTTAGTCTATTGTATTTCTCTGACATGATCCACTGTGGATTAATTATTCTGTTTGCTATGTGCTTCTCAGAGTAAAAAGGGATCTTAAGAGTTTTCCTCCTTATGGTCTTCTCTATTTAAAGTTAGGAGTCAGATGCTTTCAACAACTCAGAGTGATCTCCATCCACTCTCCATCACCTGTATGAGGTTTCTTATGCCCATAAGAGGTCTCAGGTATTTCCATCCTTCAAAAGACAAGCTTTTGCAGGAAAAATAATCTTCCTTTGTACCTCAAACCTTGTCTGCCACGAGGGTACTGCTGCTAGGAGACTCAGTTCACCAAAAAAAAAAAGGTTTGTTTTCTTGTGCTGAGACTGACAAGAGGGAGGATCCATTAAAGGAAACACTTCCTGGAGAGGAGGGAACCAGTGCAGTAGCTAAGTTATGTAAAACTTTCAAACCAGCCACTTAAATGGATAGAGTGAGTTTTGGACAGTAAGATTTCTGTGGGTTTTGATGGCCTACTGGAGAAAGGTTCTATATTCTATTGCTTCTATTAGCTCTGCATAATTCCAGACCTACGAAAATTCCAAAGTGGAGCTCTCTGATGATATCTTGGAAACTGCCAAAAATAAATAATAATTTGCTCCAAGACATAAATCACAATTTACGTTTTCCCAGGAAGTTATAAACTGTTACTTGCTGCATGTCTTTCATAATTTAATAGTGGAACTGTCATGTATAATTACTTCCATTACTAATACTGAATAAATTTGTGTTTGGTTTCCATTGATTAAGTAAGCTTCTTCATTTTATATGAACCATTTGTCTATAAACCTGCATCTCTAAATACAAGTTAGTTTCAAAAATGCTAAGTGCACAAATTACGGAAAGCCTGAATTTTCAGGTGACCAAAGTGCAACAAATCCAGTAGCTTAGTCAGATAATCTGACCCCAATGGATTCTCCTAAGAGGTCTATGAACTGAGGCAAATTGATCAAAACACTGAATGCCAGAAAGCGAGTCCTTTCACTGTGAAGCCTATTGCAAGGTTCTTATTTGTTTGTTTTTTTTTTTAATCAAGAAAAATACTTGGTGATTATAGCATCATTCCTGAACACGTTAACAGTGGTGGTAACCTTCATCTTGTGATTAAAGAATGCACTGGAATGTAACAAAGCTGACAAAATGCTCTCAGCTCCTGATTCCATGACCACCCACCTGTTCCTGGAAGGCAAGTTTAAACCTTCTATTCCCAACACAATTATGTAGAAGGTTCTTGGAGAAGCATTATTTGCCATCACATCACAGAGGAAGCCACTGTGTTGAATTCAGGTCCAGAAGGGAGGGAGGGCAATCTCTGCAGGTACACTGGGGAGAGCCCTAAGGCAGCTCCTTTGGTGCTGAAAGGAGCTTTCCTCCAAGAATTGCTGACAAGTGTATTGGTGTGGCAGTGCAAATCACCGGGGCGTGAACAAGAAGCGTGGGTTACCTGTGAGCCTGTGGAGTATCTTCCAGGTGTCCTTGACCCCGAGGTTTTTCCTGAGCCGATAGAACTCTCTGTACTTTTCCCACTACAGCAATGCGTGCGCAGGCATTTTCCATACTCTTTACGTACCTAGCCAAGGAAAGTGCAGTGGTGGTTAGCAGGCAGCTCCTCCTCCAACCCACTGCCTTCTGATTTTGAGCACAGCCCCTGATGTTTCCTCAGTGGTTCATTAAAGTAATAGCTGCTGCAGTATGAAGGGAAGGAGTCTATTACACCTTTCAGATGAATGCTCTTGTGGCATGAGCTCACGGTTTACGATAGCGTAAGCGACTGCTTCCATGCAGCAAAGCTGCTTGTTGACACCAGCCTGATGTAGCGTCCTCTGAGGCACATCAAAAGAGCATGGGAGAAAGCACAGATACACTATTTATGACTTAAAATTAATATCCTCATAGATTTGATATAAAATAGCATATTGGCTCATCAAAGTACTAAAAGTTATTGCTTCTGGCAGGGGCCTAAGGAAAAAAAAAATTCCAAGAGAAACATATCAGAGATATTGATTTAAAAAAAAGAAAAAAGTTTCTTGCTGTCAAATTGAAATTTGAGGAAACTGTATAGCTAGCAGCCCTAGAGATTATATTCCCAGTGCTCAGGTGTGGCTGGAGCCTGCTTTTCCACAGCACTGTGCAAGCTACATATGTTTTGAATGGGCATTGCAGTCAAACCTATGCCACCTTCTTTGCTTCAGGGGAACTACACTAACTTGAGCCAGGGCAGGATCTAAGTTTTGACTGAGTTTCAGGTTTTTTATGGTGATTTTCAGGTGATTTTTTTATGGACAGCAATACCCAGAAACCAGATGGGATAAGATTGAAAACGAGCAGACTGAAGAGCCAAAAGAGGGTCACATTGCCCACTGACACAAAAGGGCCCCAAAAAATCCATGCATGTCCAAAACACCAGTTGAGAATTCTTGGAGCACATGGTTAGCCATAAAATTGTGCCAAACTGTCTACAAGCATTTCACAACTCCATGAAACAACTGTTTAAATAGCAAATTACAGCTTTTTCATTAGGCTCTTCCTTAGGTGCTTGAGACTAACACAATACCACAAGTGCCCAATATGCTCGAGTGCCTAATCAATCCTTTGCTGAGAGAAAATAATTCAATTGCTTTAATTAGCCACCCACTGCGTGCCTCTCTGCAGCATTTTGCTGATTTTCTAGTCCATGATAGATAGGAAAGGATTATTTTTTCTCTTCTTAAATAATACCTCCCTCAGCTCTTAGGTCAGAGAGATGCATGCACCCCACAGCAAGGCACCAGCTGCATTCTCCTCTCTATGCTGCCATAAATCATGAGTGACTCCACAGTCATCAGTGATGGTTTAAGGGTGTAGATTGTCTTAAGACAGAAAATAAATGGTTCTTTCATGCCGAGTAAGAATGGCACTAGCCAAGGAGGCTGGGGTGCCATGCTGGAAGGCTGGGCTAGGGACTGACCCTTTGTGAGGTGTATTGGAGGCCGGAGAACAGACTAGTAAGTATGGTGCAGAAATTCAAACTCCTCATCAGAGAGGCACCTGCAGGTCTAATTAGCGATGGTGATGCTTCCTACCTTCTTGCTATCACCTTGCCTTGAAACTTTCTTGCTGAGAGTTTTGGGACCATCAGCAGACAGTTAAGATCTGCATCTAGATAAGGCTTTTAAGCTTCTTAAAAAGCAAAAAATCTGAGATGCAATGACAAAAGACAAAACTCTGGACCCCAAAAGTCTTCTTTTGGTTTCAAGGGAGAAATTTTCACCCAGCTCTGCAGATCCTTCCAGAGGCATCACTCACAGAGCTCACTTATTATGATGAATTTTGATTACCACAGAATCATAAAATCATAGAATACTGAGGGGTTGGAATGGACCTTAAAGATCATGTAGTCCCAGTCCTGCTGCCATATGCAGGGAGACCTCCCACTAGACCAGGTTGCTAAAGGCCTTATCCAACCTAGCTTTGAACACTGACAGGGTTAGGGCATCCACAACCTCCCTGTGCAACCTGTTCCAATGTCTAACCCTCAAAGTAAAAATTTTTTTCCTAATATTTAAGCTAAATTTCCCCTCTTTCAATTGGTACCTATTACTCCTTGTCCTGTCACTACGGTTCCTGATGAAGAGTCCCTCTCTGGCTTCCCTGTAGGCCCCCTTCAGATACTGGAAAGTTGCTATGAGGTCTCCACGCAATATTCTCTTCTCCAGTCTGAACAGCCCCAACTTCCCCAGTCTGTCTTTGTATGGGAGTTGCCCCAGTCCTCTTATCAACTTCTTGGCCTCCTCTGGACTTCCTCCAACTGTACCATGTCCTTCTTAAGCTGGGGACACCAGAACAGAATGCGGGATTGATGGGGTATCACCAGAGCAGACTAAAGGAGTAGAATCACCTCCTTCAGCCCGCTGCCTAAGCTCCTTTTGATGCAGCCCAGGATTCCACTGGCAAACTTGCTGAGGGTGCACTCGATCCCGCTATGTCACCCACAAAGATGTTGAATGGTATCAGCCCCAGTACTGACCCCTGAGGGACACCACTCGTCACTGGTCTCCACGTGGACAATGAGACATTGACCACAATCCTGTCAATTCTTCATTCACCAGATAGTCCCTCCATCAAATGCAAGCCTCTCCAATTTGGAGACAAGGATGTCATGGGAGACAGTGTCAAACACTTTGCATAAGTCCAGGTGGATGATGTCAGTTGCTCTGCCTCTATGTTTTCTTAGGTCAGATCTCCCTTCCTTGTACAGGAATATGTGATTAACAGAGGAGTAAGACTGGGGCTCTCAGATGGAGAACAGATCTCAGTATGGCCCTGACTTTACTCAGTAAGCCATTTTACCAAAAGACACTAGTTACACTGAGAAGCTGGGACCAGTGTATCCATATATAAACTCTTCCCTATGTTTACATTGGTTAAAGAAACTGCCCTTTGAAACTAAGACGTACATAAAAAATTATCAGCAGAAACACACAGAATTGGAGAGCTCTGTGCTACTACATTTCAGTAGAGAACAAAAAGGTTCTTAAAAATATTTATTACTGATTGTCAGAGGCTGTAAGTCTGATCTACATATACACACAGAGATTTTTATTATGTTTTTTTTTTTTTTCCCCAGAGTTTACCTAAGTTACTCCACTGTTATCTGGCAAATGTTAATTGGGGCATACTTCAAGTTCCAGCAAGAAGCACTTGCTGTGCTTGCTTTGAGGAAGATTTCCAAATGCCCACATCAGGCCAAGCAATACAAAGGCTAATGAACTGTTGCAGAGCACACATCTTTCAGTTCTTAAAAAAGTGGGGGAAGCAGCCCCTATTACATACCATCAACCCATATATTCTGCTACAGAAAGGGGTAATTTCCTGTAGGGACTGCAAATAAGGATGTAAAGCTCCATTTTGCTGTGAGCACTCAGCCACAGGAGCACTTTCCTGATGCTCATGAATTCACTCCCGTCTCACACTGGCATATAGAAAGGAGAATCTGGCTGACAGCAGGCAAGCCCTGGTACACGTTTGCTATTACAAAGCCCTGCCTTTCCCTTGCCTCTGACACATGTGCTGCCAGCACCCTGGTTGCTGAAATTCCACTGCATCCCTCTGCATCTTGCTGGTTTCCATTTTAAATACCACCCTTATTAGGTGCACAGAGATAAATCTGCGTGAGACAAAATGAGGGCACACAGATGATGCTATGCCGTGGTTGTTAGGCAACAAAACACCCCGTTACCAGTTCTCTTGCCATTGGGAACCATCTGTCTTACCTTTTTCTGGAGGACACAATGGAAAATGAATATAAACATTCCCTGCAGAGAATTGAATATGGTGAAGAGATACGCCATGATGACTGTGCTTTCATTAATATACATGAGTCCGAATGCCCAGGTCAGTCCTAATAGGCAGAGTAGGGCTATTGCACCTATAACCCAGGACCTGTTAGGAGAAACAAAAAAAAAAAAAAACAAGAAAAAAAAAAAAAAAAAGAAAGAGATTGGTTTTTCATCTACAAAAAATAAGGCACATGTCTACAGGCAGGAAGACTTTGTCCCTGTTTTTAGCAAAAAGAAAACAGCATATCAAAACAAATCATAAGGAGCTTTGTCTTCAAGCTGGATGTAGTTTACAAATCTTCAAGCTTGAGGAAATATAAGGAGATGGAAGTGTTATGAGCATAAAAATTTATCATAACCAAAGCACAATGTCTCTTTTTTTTTTTAACATGTAAAAGCAGTGTGCACATAAATGACATGTAGATGTTATTTCTGCAAATGGAGGAAATGAAAATAAACCAAATGAAACAACAACTCTAATTGCCACATTTTTAGTGTCCGCTGGCTTCACAGGAGCGCCAGTTGGATTAGTTCCTTTACACTTAACACCAAGATACATGTACTGCTGCATTTTAGCTACTCTCCCATATGCCTATAAGCCAGATAAACAACTACAGGCAGGTGTGCAAGCCCTCATTGCTTGCCAGATCGGCTCCACACAAGGATGTTCTTTGTGATGCTGCTTCACATTTGTTCCATCCTGTGATGAGGGAACTGTTTATACACATATAGGCACTCACACACTGCATTTGCTAAAACAGTAGCTGCTGCCACACTTCTGTTTGGAGAAAGGAGGGGAAATCCTTCTTCCCATCGTCTGCAAAACTAAGATTATCATTTGCTCCATGTCAGGAGGGGAGCAGGAGTAAAGCTGCAGCCACTGCTTGGCCCCAAATGTTTTTCAATCAAATATGAGTAGTGGGTACTTTGCTTGCTTTCTCTCACTAACTTTCTGCTTGGAGAGAAAGAACTAGGGGACATGAACTTGGAGATGACTGCTGCACGTTAGTTTTTTCTGTGTGCTTTCAGGAAAGCTGGAAGCTTTGCTGGGATGTCAGGAGAAGTATTCCATGTTACGCTGCTAAATAATATTTAGTCATCTGCTAAATTAGCCTCTCAGAGACTGATCTTCAAATACCAGGGCAAGAGACTGAGTGTGACAAGCAGTATAGGAGCTCAGTCCTGCTACTAGCCATCTCCCTAGTTTCCACATGCTAGATTACCTACAACTTTAAAGGAACTGCTGCTGCACAGGAGAGGGGAGTCAACTTTCAGCTGAGAAACAAGCAGCACTGTGAGCATCTGCTTGCCCTTTATCTCAAGGCTTTTTCTTCTGTTGTCCCCCAGTATCATTAGGTGCAACATCATAAAAATGAATGCACTGATACCCGGTCTTTCTACCCCTTCCTCACCATTTAACCCTTCTGTTCCCAAAGCAGACAAGACTGCAGTCAGCCAGCACCTCTGCTTTCTTGTCTGCCCCAAAGCAGTCTGAAGTGCTGCAGAAGGTCTCACAGGGACAAAGATCTATCTTATGTTTCCAAGCCACTTCAACCTTGCAGAAACATGGCCTGGATTTGGGCATATTTGGACTTCCATCTGGTCAGCAGAGCATGGGGCAAGGGGGAAAAAGATGAAGCAGCAGTAACTTGGGGGGAAAATCAATCCTGCAGAGGTCAGGCAGACAACCTCTGCTGTGGAGATGCCATGGCAGCTACAACCTTGAATCCTTTTTCTTTTAGCAGGGCTTGTCACAAACAGAAGCATACTGATGTTGTATTCATGTCTTCTGTTGTTTTTCTTTTTTTTTTTTTTCTTTTTCCTTTAGGTATTAGAATGAAAATGCAGCACTAAGTCTTCCACTGAAGTTTATAAAATATGTATTATTTAACCACACAACCAGAAGAGCTCCCTAAGGTAATCACTTATTAAGACAGTTCTTTAAAAATCACTATTATGTATCTAGCAGACCAGAACAGCTCATCTGAAGCATTTCCAGTGTCAATCCCACTAATAAATATTTAGCATGATGCAAATTGAAAATGCACTCTCAACAATGCCTCAGAAAGGTAGCCACTAGATAAAGATTACAGCATTAGTTGTTTGAGTTATTTTCTCCCTGAGATTCCACCACCAGTGAGAGCACAATATCATCCTAATCACACGCCAATTAAAAAAAAATACAAGTACTTTTTTGTCTTTAAAAAAAAAAAAAACAAATGAGAGGGAAAAGACTTTCTTTTTCCTCCCTCTTCTCATCCCCGATTAAAAGCTTATTGCACTTACAGAGTCTTCTAAAAATTATTTCCTGGATATCAGAAACGTATTGTGCTCTGAAGCACAGCCAATTTTTGGACCTGATTAAAGAGCCTTTGGCTGCAGAGGTGTGCAGGACTGAAACAGTTATTTAGTGAAAATATGCTACCTTCAGTGATGGAAAGAAATCTGTGAGTTAGAAGACCCCCAACAGTGCAAACTGCACGCACTACAGCGTTGTGTTTCAGAAAACAAGACCTGGAGATAAAGAGGGCGTGAAGATTACTATGAATAGCTCCATCCCATATCCGCAGAAAAAAAAATGAACCAAGCAATGAAAGAGAAGGTGGGAATGGTGCTGAAAGAATGAACACAAAGGACTCTTCACCAGAAGAACAAACTGAAAGTCTACTGCAAAGTTGTTTTGCTTTTATTTCGTGCTACTGCACGTTATTTTCTGGTTGCAGGAGAAAGAGCATGGATGCCCTAAGGTATGTAATTTCTAGGCAATTTTGGCTTTCTTTACAAGGTTGGTGTTTTTTTTGGTGCAGCTTGAGGTTTTTTGTCTTTCTCTATGTACAGACTTGCTGTTGCTTTTTCATAGTTTTTCTTTTTCACAGTGGAATTTTATTGCAATGAAAAAAGAAAAAACAGCCATGTTTTGGTGTAATTGAAATCAGTAATTTACAATTAGGGACAATTAGGTACTCCAAAGAGTAAGGAGCCTCCAATGCACACAGATTTGCCTGCACTGTTCCCAGTAACTAGAAAGGGAATCATGGGGAATAGCACCCATGCACCTTTCTGAAAATTTGTTTCTGTATTTATATTACTATAAAGCACTCCCAGTGACAGAGTGCAGTGGACCAGAGGGCTGCTATTGGGATAACAAGTCTGTACTATACAGAATTAACTTGGGAACTTTCACCTTGAATTCAAGTAATGTCCAATTAAAAATAGAAAGCAAATAGGGTGACAACTGGTTGGCAATACATATGCAGCACATTTACTCTGCACCTTAGCTGTATGCCTGACCATTTTCCTGCACAGTTTGCTCTTCTGCCTCAAAAGCGAATGACAGAAGCTTTAATGATTTTTCAATATTGATCTGACAGCTGGCTCATGAGACCACACTGATAAATGAAATTTATCAGCCATTCAGGTCATTCTTACTTGATGAAGGGTCTGTTATCCTCATAGCTAAAGAATGCGTAGACATAAAGACAAGAACACAAACATTAGAAATATAATGACATAGAGAATATAGTTTACTGCTAGTTCCCCTCCCTTCTCCCACCAGCCAACACCAAAAACAAAGGTGGACCAGCATCAGGTGTGCCTGGAACACACCAGCCAGCCTGGCTTGCTTCCCCAGGGAACTGAACACGACCCAGGTCACTGGCTTCAGTACAGAAGCAGGTATTGCTAGCTGTGAGCTGCAGCTGCCCCTCCTGGCTTCCATCACGCAGCTGTCAACTGACTCTGAAATTTCTTTTAAAAATCATGGCTGTCTCTGGAGAAGACAAGTTTAGAAACTCCAGCACAGCCACCACAGAAGGTTTTCACGTTTCAAGTGGCAAAACTTCACCATGCCTTCAGCACTCTCTGCCTGTGGGGCTGTAGTGTGTTACAGGGATTTCTTTATTGCTGTTTACTTCAAAGCGGGAATCTCAAGTTGCCACATTATGAGCCAGGCTGCAGCATTCTTGAGGTAATGGCATCAGGATCTTCTAAAGTCCTGGTTGACAGAAAGCATATTTGCTCCCGTTTCATGGGGAAAGAGAAAGAAAGGCCTCTCTCTGCCAGGCAAATGTGCAAAGCAGCCCGCTGCAGTGATGAAGAAGCCAAGATGGATCACTCAAAATGAGCTTCTTTCACTGTGAGGACACAAGATTAGTAGTGGCCATTTTCCTAGAGGAGTCTCCCTGACCTGGGACAGGCTGTGTGAGTAATTCTGCCTGTACAGCAGGTGACATGCAACACGTGGGGAAAGCAGGCTAACTCCCAGGCCTTTTCTCCCCACTGACATGGAGCTCTTGAACCTGAGATCCCTTGCAGAAACCACCATGAGTGCCAGAGATGGAGGATGATGACTCAGTATGTTCATCTCATTACCCTGGCAACATAGCTAGGGCCAGCCCATCCTGGTGGGACCTCCTTTGGTCAATACTGGCAACTTGAAGCTCTCCTACGATGCAATCAGATGAAGTGAAGACATAAGACAAACTGGAGCTGTCAGCTCAGCCATGTGGGCAGGATCAGGGTCTGGATTTCTACTCCTGGGTTCACAAGAACTCAGATTTTATGGCAAAGACTTTATATTGAAAAGTCACCAGTGATAGATTACAAAAGTAGAAAGTCAGGGATTTTTTTTTTTTATGCTGTTGCTGCTGTCCCAATCCTTACAAAGTTTTTCAGTGATTCATAATAGCCTTTCTTCAAGGCAGCTGAAGGCTCCATTTCATCTTTGTACAGACAAAACACAAAACTGGTAAACTAAGATTCCCTTTAAGCTTGAGGCTAACACTTCAAAGCAGCTCAGGAGAAAACCATCAAAAAGACCTCGGCAGTTTTTACCCCACTTCCAACGTAGATGTGTCTAGAATCCACTGCCCAAAGCAAACACGTGGCTAAAGAAGTGATATTTTCAAAGATGCTTAACTTCCAAACAGTTTCATTCTGTGCACCCAGGGCCCATAGAACTTAGCCCCTTATATCCTCATGAAATACAATCCTTTTCATTTTGCCAAGTCAAGTGTTGTAAGAAGCTTAACTCTTGTGTTAGCAACAATTTCTGACAAAAGTTACTCCAGAATGTTTTTGGTTTTTTGCCCCTGGTAAAGTCTGTGAAACCTATCAGTGCCTCAGTAATACTGTGTCATTATCTGCAATACATAAAACCCATCACTTAGACAAGGGAAAAGCCTTCGAAGAGCCTTAGTTCCCAGAAGAATGGAGCTGATAACTGGAAAACTGAGATTATATTCATTAGTAGTAAAAGCAAATAAAATTTGAAGCAGAAATAACTGGAAAAGCTAGCCTAGGAGATTTTGAGATGCTACATCTAAATGCTTCTCCAGATTTGGATAAATTTGTCCAATATCTAGGACAGCCCATTGAATTTAAATTATGTGACTCTGATTCCTCCCTAGTTAATGGGAGACCAGTATCCCACAAAAGGAATGTATCCCCTAGAAGAACAGGTATTTAAGGTAGACAGGGCTTTGCCATTCCCTGATGAAATGCGTTTCTCTACTGACTGCATAGGAAACCTGAATGATGGCTTAGGTGGGGGCTTCACTTTCAAATACCTGAAGGTAAAAAGCTGATCTTTAGTGGTTGCATTATTCATTTAACCTGCAAAATCTTACCTCACCTCCCTTGTGTTTCTCTGCAGCCCAGATGATGGATAGCGGGATGGTCTACCAATCCGTATAAATACCTAATTCATTTTCTAATCTTAAAAAAGCCCTGACTTTACCTTGGGGCAAAGACTTCTTAAGGTTAATTACACATCATGTAAAACTCTTTCAAAATCTTATTTAAGTTAGATGTCTTTCAATTTCCCAGAGTAACTTCTCCCTCAATGATGAGAAAGGATTGTTCATATTACCTTCCATATTCCTATGATGTTTCCAGACCAATACTTTTTTTAAAAGTTGCTAAAATTTGCCAATTCAAAGTATTTTCCCATCTCTAAGACAGCAGGAAAAGGCTCAGTAAGCACATGGACTCAGAGCTTGGGCCCCAAAATAACTGTTTGGCTAGTGAACAAAAATGCCAAAGTGAGTACACAGGACCTTTAGTAGCTGTTAAGGGTGATGAAACCCAAATAAAAATAGATGGATGATGTGCCCCCTCACAAGCGTTCAGAAAGACCCATGGAATTCATTTTAATATGGTGCAAATAAAGCAGAGAGACAGACGTTTCCTGCAGGCATGAAGGAGGGAAACACAACATAAAGTGTGCTATTGTGTCTCCCCACTGCCTGCTGGTATAAGGTAGTATATAAGGTAGTAGGGATGTTTTGCTTTCTTTTTTTTTTTTTTTTCAGATCTCAAGGATTAGAAAAGATTGATTTATTGAACTGCTGAAAATCTACAAGAAGGAGTTGGAAAGTCCAGCACTCCCCTCATAAAGCAAACGGGTTCATCGTTAATTAGTGAAGGAGCATCTTCATGGTGAGAAAAATCAATAGCTAGCAATAAAAGAGTGCTTAAAGGATTTTGCCTTCGAGTTTCATGACAAAGTTACCACCTTGATGGCATGAAGCCAAATGGCTTCCTAATCTCCTTCCTTAGGCTTCTAGTGTTCATCACACAGTCATCATTTCCCAGTCTCATTTTCTAGCTCCCACACTGTCTTTGACAGTAGGTGGCCCATCCCCTGAAGATATCTGTAACCAGCTCAGGGGTCAGTGGGCCTGTCAGCTTCATTTACAGAAGAAAACCTTGGCTTTACATGGCTTGGAGATCGGTAAAGTTTGGGGTCCTACCTCCTGGCATAAGTATAATTTTATTTATATTTAAAGCCACTTCTAACTTCTACCAGTAGACCTGAATTTTATTCAGACAAATGAGGCCAAACATCCCTTGGCCCCATGTGATGCCCAAGCTGAGGATTTGGGACAACCAATGGTTGTGTTTTTCTGCCAAAGGCAAAGCAACATCCCTTTCCCCTCAACTCACACAGGGAAGTCACAATCTGCTTTCTGAGATTTGTTCTTAATTATTGCAATTGGAAAGAGCAATTCTGTTAAGCTCATCTCATTTTCTGTAAGTAATTAATTACCCTCAGAATTGCTTACCCTGTTTATTTCCTTCCTCCTAACTTTGCAAAGGCATGGTACAATTATTCAAGCCACACTGATGTGTAACCACATATCTAATTGTTTCCACACTATATGGATTCAGCAAAGCCTTTAGACACATTTGTATTATCCAAATAGCACCAGCAGGGCTTGCTGACAAAGTGCTTAAAATATATGGCCTTTTAAAACAATAATCATGATTTATGGGTTCACAGAAAGACTGTAGGTATTTAATATCTTCCAAGACACTCTCTCAAATCAATAACCACTGATTGATTTTTTTTTTTTTTTAAATTCAGAAAGGACGATACCTGTCAGTGGGAAGATTAGTGCTTTACAATCACCATTCAACACTAACACAGCCATCACAAAACCATAGGTAAACAAGCAAAACCCCAAGCCAAATCAATCTGATATTAACCAAACCCTTCTGTGGAAAACTCAGGCAGCAGCAGATTGCAACAAACAAAATTGAATGCTGCCATCAACATCACTGGAGGGAAAAGGCATCCAGACAAAAGCAGTCTCAGATGTTTTTCCAGTAGGGTGTTTGCCACTGATGTGCTCCCAAACTCTGCACTCTGGCAAAATAAAAATGTGCCATATCTTTTCTTGATAGGAAGCTTGTAAATAATTTTCTGCCAACTCTGAGTGATTTTTCTGGGTTTGCTTTAGGCTGCCTGGAAGTTTGCTCATGCAGAGATGCAGATGAAGGCCATATAGGAGCAGCAATGGGTTAACCAAGGCACTAGGAAGCATGCTGCTTTCTTACACAGGATTCAGGGAAATGCGAGAGACTTAGCTTGTTTAGCCTGAAGACAAGGAGACTGAGAGGAGACCTCATGGCAGTTAACACTTCCTCATGTGGGGCAGAGGAGGGGCAGGCATTGATCTCTTCTCTGTGGTGACCGGTGACAAGACCTGAGGGAATGGCTTGAAGCTGTGTCAGGGAAGGTTTAGGTTGGATATTAGAAAAAGGTTCTTCACCCAGAGAGTGGCTGGGCACTGGAACAGGCTCCCCAGGGAGTGGTCACAGCACCAAGCCTGACAAAGTTCAAGAAGCATTTGGATGATGTTCTCAGGCACATGGTGTGATTCTTGGGGTGGATAGTGGGTGGATAGTACTCTCTCTCTCAAGGCCATATGAAACACACAGGTCATAGCCTGAGCTCCAGTATGATGAAAATGAGTGAGGCAGTTTCTAATGCCCAGCTTAGTAGTCCATGGCTAACATCTAAACTTTTCATAAAGGGAGGTTTTCCAAGGAAGATAAAAAGTTATTTGTCATTTTCTGAAGTGCCTAGATCATTTGTCTATCCTTGCAAAACACTCCTCTTAAGATTTCTGGTGACAGAGAATGTCCTCTCTGCATGTCCCAAGCACTCTTAAAACACACTTAATTTCTCATCCAAGTTTATCCAGACCTAAACACAGGCTCAGGGGCTCTTTTGGTTCCCTAAAATCATATTATCCTTTCCTGGAGCAGGAATCCATGCTTGATTCCTCTCCAAAAGGCATCCCTGAAGCTGCTGTGCTCTGAGCCTGCTGTTCCCAGAAGTCAGAGGAGTTCAAAAGTGCTGCACATAGCACAGCTGGTTGGAAGGAGAGATTTTTAACACCCTGTTTCTGAACAACCCACTCAGTTCATCTTTCTATTTTGATAGTAGAGCTGTATGAAAATCTTTCAAGAGAGCTCACTCTGTACAGGCATTGCTATTTTATTTAATTTTATAAGTTATAGGTAATGTCTAGTCAGGATTTTGAGTCATGTTTAACAGGTTCACTGTGGCTCCTGTAAGCATTTGCATTCACTAGCTTGTGTTTCAAACCATTTGCACCTCCATTCCACAGCTCACACTACCCCACACACCTCCTCAAAGCTGCATGGGTGCGTGAAACTTCCTCTCCCTGCTGCTCCAAAGAGGGTGTTTCCATGTTGCCAGACCCTCATCCCTTTCTTCACTGGAAACTGAGAACTCTGAAGACAAAACATTGGAACTTTTGCACCCAGATGCAGTGCTGGTCAAGCTCCCAAGAGGTGGACCCCTTCCGTGTACTGTGTCCTCCCTGCGCAGTTCCAAGCAACCACAAACCCAAAGGTAATGAAGGATTAAAGTGCTGCTGTTCTGCAAGTCCAGTCCCCTGGGCGAATGCAATGCAATTATCAATTCCAGACCCTTCGGCCTCACAAACTATTCCCAAGTTGTGGCATTTTACGATTAAACAAAAAAGATCTGGAAACTAATAGATGATCTTAAATCTAAACACAAAAAGTTGAAATAATCCTTTCAGTGTCTCCCTACTTTATTTTGTTCCTAAAATGACTAGAATAAAGCACAAATTAATCTTCCTTTAGTAAAAGTATACCTGCTACAAATTATTGTTCTGCATTGATAATGTAAGCTCTTCATATCAAAGGAGAAAAAAATCTTGCATTTTCAAAGGTCTAACTCATTCCTCACTGCACCAAACCCAGAATGTTTACTTTTTCTGCATTTCAATCAGCTGAGTAAATAAAACTAGACTGGTAAACCTCTGTTCCTGCCAGCACAATAGTGCTGTGTTAAATCAAGGATTTAATTCAAACATTTCTGCAGATGATTTTTGGAAGTTCTATTTAACCTTTGTTTTCAATTTTCTACCTAACTCAGGATTTTTTTTTTTTTTTTAATGACTTCAGCAAACCCACAGGATTGAAACAACAGGCTAATCTGGGGGCTGGGATTAGTCATGTCTCTTTAAATAAAATACATATGTTGAAGCACGAAAATGAGCAGATAATCACTTACACCCATACAACATATGGGGAGAGCGGGCTACGGCAACGGTTTTAAAACAGACATATTTTCAAAAGGGGCTTCTGAGTTTTGTGCCTGATCCTCCTTGTCCCTCACCTCCCCCAGCCTGGGACAGACTCCCTAAAAGAGTTCAGACTGAGCTTTGCAAGCTTTTATAAAATAATAACTAGGGTTTGGCATTGGCTCCTACTTTTGGCTGTTAGGTTGCACATTCTTAGATTTATTTCTGTAAGCCTTTGAGCAACAGATTCCTATGGAAAAAAATACAAAATAAAGGCATACGTTGTGAGCTTTGTTTCAAGTTAGAAACTTGGGAGAACATATATTTTTTATTTACCCATTAAATCAGGGCTGTGTGCCTTTAGCTTTGGACCATTTGAAGCCTCCATGGCAGCCAGTAAGCTGAGGAGGGCTCGTTTTTGTCATCTGAGGATTGATTTCTGAAGGCTGTAGTAAAGGACACTGCCACTTCATCCCCATTAATGATATTTCAATGGGTGTTCTTGCAAATGCGGTCACAATGCCTAAAAACATTATCTCCTGCATGCTTGGAATAAATACATGTTTTTCCAGGGAATTTCATGTTTTTGATATAGTGCTTATTCTTTTGTTGCAGAAGATGGGATGGGAGCAGGTTTCCACAAGAGGAAAGAAACTGCAGCAGAACTACAGCAATTAATGCCAGGATTAAACTATCTCAAGGCCCTTAATTAATAGGGCTTCTTTAGCAACAAAAAATGCTTCCAGCTAAGACCCTAGGTCTCCCTGTCTGAAAGAAAATTAAATTTCTAGGATGACTTTCAGGTGAGTTTTTACTGCAATGAGCTTTTCAAACAAACACAGGACTACAGCCTGACAGGCTCCTCTTTGAAGACAGCCCCCTAAGTTGTGCTTTCTAAAGAGCATCCAGGTGGCCTATGGCACAAGCCAAGCTATGCCCTGGCTAAAACACAAACACAATAAAATGGGACAAAAAGAGAAACAAGCTGACAAAGCCCTTTACCACTTGCCTTCTTTCTAGTGGGTCTGCAACTGCACTTGGCAGCTGTGGCCGACATGTTGCTCTTCCAAAGTAAACAAAATAAAATCTTGTTGCCACATACTACAGTATAAAAGAATGTCAGGAAGCCTGGTCTGGCTGGGAGAAATGCTAACAAACTCAGCTGCATCCAAGGAGAACGAGGGGAGAGGGCACTAGGGTGCCTGTGGAAACTTCAAAGGAAAGGTTACATCTGTATGGAAGAGGATGGCTTCTGGTCTCTGCTAGAAGAGAGGAGATTTCAGCCTCTCCCCTCCAGCCATTTGGAGATGCCAAGTGTAACTTCAGGTGCAGCAGCTGCTTAGCCCCATTGATGAATCCCCTCAATCCACCTGTAGGACTTGCCTTTTGTTAGCTAAATGCTCTCCCCACCCTATTTTCTATCAGTTTTCCATGTCAGTAACTAATATGCCCCACACTATGCACAATATGGCAAAGACAAGATCTCTGATTTCACTAGGTAGGGTGAAGAGTACATCTGGATTACCACCAGTGTAGCTCCTCTTTATTTCCTTTTATTAATACCACGATGACTCGAATGAGCAGTGTTTAAATGGCTGCACAACAAGCACTGTGCTGCCACACAATGCAAAGGCATTGGAGGAGAGGGTTCATCTGAAACCCTGTTTTGCACAGAGAATGGGTGTTAAGCATCTGGAAATATGTGGATGGTTTTGTTGTGCTGCAGCACCTGGCATAGGTTGGATGAAAACCTCGTGTGCAAAGACCACAAGCTGCCAAGGTACATGCCTGACCACCTGGAAAGCAGTTGATAGATGGAAAACAGAAGAACCATGCTGGACTATTCATCTATAATGTATTTTCCTTTGTCACATAAGGTTTCCTAAAAGAATGTGAATGTAAAAAATATTCAGTGTAGTCCTGCCTGTGACAGCCTGAGACATTTTGCACATCTAACATCTACCCGGCACAATGGAAAAGCATGAAGGAGAGACTTTGAGCCGCTCAGCTCCAGAATCACTCCACATGGCAGCAACCTCCGGTGAAACAGCCTCACAGCTGCTCTAAAGAATTCCAGCTGGTAACACATCCTCATGAGGAGCCATCTGATAGCAAGAGTGCATCAATACTGCACTGATACGCCCACAGTCTCCACCTCACAGGCTATGAGGCTAGAAATGGCTAGGTGCAAACAGCACAGCAGGCTTTCGCCATCCAAAAAGCTTATGTAGTCCGTGGCTTGAAAGATCTGTATTTCCTACAAGTTTGTAAGGGCTGGGGGAATCAATCTTCCAAAACAATGCCTTCCCGGGTACATTTGTTGACAGTGAATCAGTTTGTGCTTATGAGCCCTTTTGTACACCCTTTGCATCCCACTTATGCTCTCAGATTGGTCATGAGTGAGATAACGTGATGTAGGCATAGCTACTAAGGACTAAAAAATACTATTCACTGCCCACCTCTGCTCACCTATGTTTGCTAACAAGCCACAAAGAGATGAAAGAGCCACAGAGCCGAATGGCCACAGTGGACTTTTGAGCTCTCAGAAACAGCCATTGTAAAAGGCTGGGAAGGAAAATCCCCTCCCACCGTGTGTTTGGGGAGGCATGGGCAGAAGTTACACACACTACCCAAGAGGCAGCTTGGGCATCCTTGGCTGTGTCACTTCGTACTAAAGATCTTCAAAAGGCAGAAGAGATTTCCACTCTGGATAAACTCTTAAAATTTCTGTGTAAATACACTGAAGAAAGACATCAAACACAACTATTTCAAAAGGGCCTAGATAAAAGCATGCTACTCTTGGTGATGGTACCTCTTGTAAAATGGGAGCCAGTGTCCTTCTGGCATCAGTGGCAGGCACAGAAACTCTTGCGGCTCTGAACAACATATCCCACATACAGAAGCTCACATATTTTCCTGGCTATGTGCCTTAAAAGCAGAACTAGAGCACGAATCTTGCTGTCTCAGTGGGTAAAACCCACTGAATCAGCTCAGTACCAACCTGCCACATAGGGAGGATGTTACTGGCAGAGGGGGAAGGACCCACATATGTGATTACCCTACTTCCCTCTTGAAAGTGCTGGGCTAAGCCAGAAAAGTTAACAAGGGTAAAAATTAAACTAGCCCTGTACTCATCAGATCTCTTGCTGGGTGACCCCTGGGAAACTAGTGCCC
Source organism: Pyrocephalus nanus (assembly GCA_038380795.1). Lineage (NCBI taxonomy): Eukaryota > Metazoa > Chordata > Aves > Passeriformes > Tyrannidae > Pyrocephalus > Pyrocephalus nanus. The sequence goes on along the minus strand of CM076264.1, from coordinate 17,918,384 downwards.
CACCACAGGAATGTCAGAATCTCCCATGCTGGCACAATAATCCAGGGACTGTTGTTGAAGGTTAGGGAAGTTTGTTTTTACAACTCTGCACAGTGCCTACAAATCTATCACCCACACTGCATCTGGTTCAGGCACTGCCCTTTGAATGGCTTTTCTGTTGGTGCAGTAATTAAAGGTATCCCAGGTGACACCTGATCCCTTATCAAGTTCATTAATTTAAGTGGAGTTATTTGGCTCTCTATTTTCTATACTTCATAATGTATTTCTAACCTTTAAAGTGACATAGGCAAGGACCAGATTGCAGGGGCACTTATTAACAGCCTATTAAAATATTTTATGGCCTTTATTTTTACGTTGCCATAGGGAATCAAGTATTTTGCTGTTGTTAAACAGGCTCAGGATTTATGTTGCGAGAGCTTCACCACAGCCTAACACAGAGTGCTGCTAGGAAATGAACTGGGAGAACAAACTCTCTTTCAGCTCTCCATGTGCTGTAAAGCTGTCATATGCAGATGGCAGCAAGGGGCCCTCCAATGCAGGCCCTTGGTTTGGTTTGCTTTTTAAAATATAAACCGATACAACAAGATGCAAGGCTCTGGGACCTGGGGGGTCTTTTTACCAATCGTATAGACCCACAGAGGGAAGCTCAAAAAGGATCTTCGTGGTCCCCTGTGAAATAACATGATCTGTGGCTTTTTCTCCCAGAGCTGCTGTAACACATTGACATTTTGCAACTGAGAGTCAATGACTTTGGAAGAAGACCACAATCTTCCCTGCAACGAAACTATGATTTTATCTAGAAGAAAACTATTATCTTACTGAAGAGTTTTCTAGCGACTGCAAACCCCTTGCTTCCCTAGGAAACCTCCATCAAAGGTGAATTCCCTTCTCTGTTACAAATCTGCACCTCTTCCTAAATCAAGCACATCCAACACTGAGACAACACATCTTGAATTTAGAGACTTAATGTTGTCCTGCTTAGGTATTCAGAAATTACAATCAAGTCTATTCTGGAATTCTTGCTTCAATAAACTTCCTAGGGTGAGCCTGGGGTTTACCTGAGTTTATATTATGTTTCTCGTTTTTTTCTCAAGCATAAAAAGTAATGTGTAATGAAGCAAAACATTTGGAAGAGTATCAGCAACATACTTAAAAGTATTTTAATTGCTTGTGTTTTCAAAACGTTTTAATGAAGTCAAATCACGAATAGACACTCATCCGCCAAAGAACCTATAAAATATTTTACTATGACATTATAATTGATGCAACTGGTTGTATAAATTCCTGGCATTTTAAACAAAGATACTAGAGATTAGCACAAGAAGATTATTCAGTAGGCAATTATTTGTTCTGCTTTAATTATAAAGGCTTTGGGGTTTTTTCTCCCCAGTTTTTAATTTAAATGTCATACTGCAAGGCTTTCTAGACAGATTTTGTGTGGGTAACCTTAGAGAGACTGTTTTCAGCAGGCAATCCCATAGCACTAATGCATGACAAGTAGCCATATTAATAAATGTTATTAAATGCACCATTCCTTTAATGCCTCATCCAAGACCAAAGGAAAGACTATCTTGCTGGGATCAGTCTTGGACATCCAGGGGGGACTGCTCTTCCAATTTCATTTTGTACTGAGCGAAGTCAGGAGAAAGAGAGGCACACCACAGAGCAGCCTGCCCACAACCTGGGAAAACGAGTGCCCTGCAGGTTTCTGAGTTCACTGGGGTCTCCTGCATTTGCACAGACTCCACTTCTCTTTCCTCACAACCCTCATGAAAGAAGCTGTGCCTAAGAAACTAAAACTTCACCTGAAGGACCACGCCAGGTTGTGGTGTGCCAATGGCACTGCAAGGCTTGCCTGCTGAGGAAGTTTTCAAGGGGGGACTGACCTGGTTTAAATTAAAGCTGCATGAGCTGCTCAGCAATAAAAACAATAACCCTGCTGAGAACTGCCTTGCAACTGTGCAATTCAGAGATCTCCTAACGAGCTCCCCTCACGCCTCTTCTCCCACTCCTACCAAGAAGAGAGAGAGAAGAACCCACTTCCAGCCGTGGTGCACACCACTCTCCTTTCCTGGGTGGGCAGTAAAGTGCTGACTCCCAACAATTTCCTCCTCCTGAAGCTCATTAGATGGTTTTGTTAATTAGCAGGCTCCCAATCTTATCATGCGCTGCACCTGAAATCCCCCTTGTATTTTTGAGGAGAGTAATTAAAGCCAGAGGTACTTGAATAAACAGGCACTGACAGAGACTAATATTCTATCAATATAATGAAGCAGCTTGGTAGACAGTAAAATGCCCAGATTTACTGGGCATTCAGATGTTTAACCCAGTGCAAGGGCGAAACATGCCTTGGCTGAAAAGCACATCTGCGGATGTGGGCACCCCCAGGTAAATCCTCAGTAACACTGATGAAAGTAATCAGATTATGGGGAGAATTTGGGTCATGAAATCTGTCAGGGGCCAAAATAAACAGAAAAGAAGTAAGGCTGTTGCACTCAGAGCACAGAGTAAGAGTAATAATCAACAGTTTCAACACCTTCCCTGTAGAGATTGCAATAATTAGCTGGTAATTATTGGGCACTCTTTACATAGAGTGACAAGGGGGGTTACCTGCTCCAAGGACTGAAAACGTAGCTTTGCCTCCTTCATGCAAAATCAAATGGAAAATGCTACCACTGGCAGCCAAATCCCAATAAAGACAGTGCTTCATCATCAGCCACTTGTTGGTACCTATTAGAAACCACTCTGCAGTGCCATAACCCAATGTATTATCCCTGGTTATCACTGCTGTCAGCAGAGCTGGTTCCCCTGTTATGCTCCACAGAGTGGAATGGGGGGAATAAACAGCAAAAGGGAGACAGGCAGAGAGCAAGAAAAAAACCCAGCCACTTACTTGATATTGTCAAGACATCCAGATTCGGGTTTCAGTATGGCAGTATGATGAAACATTTTATAGAGAGCAATCCCAAGGAAGATGACATTAAGCTGCAATGGAGGGGGAGGGGGAGAAAAAAAAAAAGGATTATGTGACACAGCACAACATGATGGGGAGAAAGTCAGCCTCTTCTCTGTAACAGATGGGTTACTGTAGAAAATTAGCTCTCACTACAATTTTATAGCGACTGAATCACAGAAAATTTCCAAGCATTTTATAAGGTGAGCTGGCCTGTAGACTGCAAGACTGGTGATGCTACAGCCTTACCAAAGCTGTGGCACTGTGTACGTTACTGATATCAGGCTGGTTCTAACCTCAACTGTAGTGCTTCATCAATGTTACGGACAAGTAGAAATACTTGCTGCAATGGCTTTTCTGTCTCTGAGAGGTGTACAGGCGTGAAAAGTCACCCCAAGCATCTCGCTTAGCCAACCCCATTGTAACGAAGCATAAAGGCATCCTTTTCTGTGAATACACCTTTTAGACATGGTGTAATGGGGCAGATGGTCAGGGAAATCCCAGCTGCTGAAGATGCTTAGCACAGTGGGAAGTTGAAAAACAAAAAGGAAAAAGAATTTGATTTGTTCTGTAAAAGATGCGATGATGTTTCAGTGCCTAAGTGTTAATAAGGCTGCCAATTCCTGGAAAGGACTTCCTTCAAAATCCCAGTCTGGAGTTTGAGACATAATCAGAAAGGGAAGATACCTTTTTATGAATCAATTGCTTAGGGGAAAAGAAAACCCAACAGTTGAAGCTGGTGGTATGGCCCCCTCCTTGATATGGAAGGCTGCTGAAATGGCCCCCAGTTACAGGAGAAGCAGAGACAATGTCTGCATTGAAGTGGAAGTGCCTGGTTTTCTGTGCTAGCCGAACTGTAGTTAGTCAAAACAAAGGATGGTTTATTTAAGCCATATTGTAGCAATTAAAGTATAAGAAAACTCCAGCTGTCTCTAAAGTTGGGTTCTCTACCTTGTTGCTGTGTTAGCTGATATGCTGGCAATGTGCTAAACATGAAGTTATACGAGCTTCAACTTCTGCTGGGAAAGAAAAAACCCTCATCAGACTACTCTTCCAGCTTGGACTCTACTTCATCCCCTCCATTCCATATTTCCTCTTTTTTTTTTTTTTTTTTTTTTTTTTTTTTTTCATTATCCATGCAAAGCTTTGCTCTGGAATTCAAAAACTGGGTGAGCAGTGAGTGGCATCAAAATAGAATTTGGCACTTTTAAATGTCCAATGGTAGTAACCAAACTCTGCAAGTGCCTGCTCCAAAGCTCCCCAGCCCGTTTTGATCAAGTATTTTGCAATGCCAAGAGCTTCTCATAATGAGGGTCTAATTGCTTGTGCCAGGCGGGGTCAAGGAAGAACATGCCTTTCTCAAATTAATCTGTGTAAATTAAAGATAAAGAGTAAAGGGACAGCAAAAGTTTTATTTCTTGACCTGAGAGATGGAGTAGTTAATTAGGAGTTCTTACCATAATTATCAAGGTCGCCGGTCCTATAAAGCTCCAAATGAAGTAGGTGTCAAGTCGGAGCCAACATCTGTAATGAAACACAGGGGAAAGAAGGCATTCAAGGACTGCACTCAGGACATACATCAAGACTGAGCAAGTGACAGAGAAGAATGTGAGCTGCAAAACACGCCGGTGGGAGACAGGAAATATTACATTGCTTGTTCATTTAAATGCTGAATTATGTGCCCAATTTCTGACAGCGCTATTGATGGAGTAAGATAATTACCTCTAAAGGAAGCAGGGAGAAAATGGCACAAGGCTTATTTGCTAAGGCTTTCTGCATCTGTAAGGAAAAAATCCTTAAACTGAGGGAGTATTTTAAGGAAGGGGTCTGATGAACATCCATAGAGCTGCTTCTTTGCTGTATGCTCCTCTACGCTCTCCAACACTGATACAATTCAAGCTGTCTGTCAGCTGTCAAGTGAGATGACATTTCTCCAGCAATCAGATCAGAGCAAATTTGGTGCAAATAGGAAGCATGAATTGGTTAACAGGAGGCTGAGGTTTAATTAGGTTTAGCAACTTCCCCTTTAAAGTGTTTTATTTCCCTGAACCTCCAGAGTGTTTTGTTTCCACTAATGTTTCCAGGGTTGCATATGGTCTGTGCTATCGCAAGAAGTTGATTCATGGCCTAAAACTAAATTATTAATCGCTTAATTTCAACCGCATTTAATACTCCCCACATTTTTTAAGGCCCTTGGGAAATTACATTTCCATTCCTAGTTCATTCCAGGTGACAGGAAGATAAAATGGAAGTGACTGGTTACAAGACAGACGAATGTAAATTCCAAGAAAGTTTCACATGATGTTTAAAATAATAATATCTTGTCATGTTCGCAATGCTGCAAATCACAGCTCTGTTTATACACAAAGGACTGAGAAAGCATAAAACCACTCTTATACTAAACATCCAATGGACTTTCATAATTAGGCAAGTGACAGGAACTGTATATATGAATCTATCACATTAGAATAGATAGCAGTTCTCACAAATGACAGCTCTAGTCTATGTGCTTAATGTTTTTTCCTTTCCAATGGACTTTGCAACAGGCATAAAGGTCTGTGCCAGCAACCACGCACGAGATGATCAGCAGGAGACGCCTGCGGAGAGAATAATATAGCATGCCCTGGCTCTCTATGACTGGGAAAGCCAAGATATGAATAAATTCAAAAATGCGGAGAAAGCTTTACACGTCTCTCCCTGATCATATAAATTTCAGGTCTCATCAGTGTTGAAGATGTATCGATGTATATACAGTCGCACCACTATTTGTCACAAATTAAAAAACCGTCACTTCAGTGACTGTCATTCCTGAACTGCCTCTGCAGCTGCTCATCCAGAATCTTCATGAGGTAGCATCAAAATCTTAATGCAAGAGGCAAACAGAGGCTTTCAGAGCGATTGCAGGGCAATCTGGTTTCCTCCGTGGCTGTTGAAATTCAAGGTGATTTAGATGCAGCTGGTAATGGAACAACAGGAGTGACTTGAAACTACTTGAGTCTGATTCCCTGTAGGAAAGGGTTTATGCGATCATGACATCTGTGTATCACCCATAATAACATCTGAACCGTCACCCAATTGCAACTAGATTTGACAAAGGAATAGAGGTTTCAAGAATAATGAATTCCCCCCCACCCCTGAACAAAGATGTCCGCATAGCAGCAGCTCACATATTACATGGCATTTTAGACTCCATCCCCCTTAGGAAAAAAGTGTAACTGGTGTTTATGCCTCAAATGCTATTTTTAATTCAGGGAAGATGCAGCTCCATCACTTTTTTCTACTGATAATGAGTGCTGGTGTGTAGGAGAGGACTCAGAGGGTTGTGATTTTTTTTTGTTGGTTTGGTTGGTTGGTTTGGGGTTTTTTTAATGAAAGTATTTGGAACTTTTTTCCCTCCTCAGTTTAACATTCAAAACAATTCCCAGCCCCTACTGCCCAGGAGTTGGGAACACAGTGTATTTTAGTTGCCATCAATGTTGTTTTCCTTCAGCATAAAGAGTGAGCTGGCTCTTGGAAAGCCTAGGAAAGAGGAAACACATAAAGCCTCTCTTTTCTTCTTAAAGCATGATGGCTAGCCCTATGGTCACATCTGGAGCAGCTGGTTTTTAGTGCATATAGACTGGGACACAGGAAAAATCAGTGAAAGTTGAAATACAGAATGAGTGAAAAGCTGTGCCAGGCTCAGGAAAGCAGCGCAAAGCAAATGGTTTTGTTTCCAGACAGCCAAATGGATGAGATTTTCCACCCTGTTCCCCTAAAAAATCTGCCTCTTCAGTTGTGGAGAACAACTGAGTGACAAGAGATGGGTACTGTGGATGAGAAAGAGGAGAGGAGCCAGGTCCTGCCCTCAGGATAGACAGGGGCCAGGAATGGAGCAAAAGGCCCTTCCAATGAGAGATGGCTTCACCTAAGCCAGAGTACAGCTTGCGAAAAACAGAGAAAACTTTTTTTTCCACCTCTCTGAACAATTCAAAGAATATGATGTCATTTTTTATTTGTTTGGACAGAAAAATCACTTTTCTGTTAAACCATGTACCTTACTCAGTCTTGGGCAACTAAACGGAAAGCTGCAGGATTGATCTGCAGAGGGACTTAAAAAGCTGGGAAGCTTGGTGGTCATCAGAAAGAGATGTAACTTTGAACCTGTTTAAGTCATACCTTATTAAAAATGCAAATTAAGAGCAAAACATCGAAACACAGGCATCCCGCCAATTGCGTTGTGAAGCTGTAAATTGCTAATCAGACAAGTACCACACTGAGCTTTTTTCTTCCCTTAAAACACAAAACCCCACATGCACAATGAGCTGCATAAATGAGCTCCTCAAAACAAGGAAGCAATCAGGCAACTCACTTCCCAAAGTTGCTAATCTTGGGCTGCCGAGTTACTTCTGACCCTCCACACGCAGCTGCACTGTGAGCACAGACTTGCCACATTACGAGTTTAGACTTTGCTGCCATTAAGCAAACGAGCTGCTCAGAACAAGGCAGAGCGGATTATCAGAAAATGTGCAGATGCAGGGAACACTGTTCAAAACTCCATTGCTTCTTCCAAGACTCACACCAACGTATTCAGTCCTCATAATGAGCTCCGTGGTACAGCTTTCCTTTCCTTTTTAATTTTCTCCTTTTCCACAGTGACAACTCGCAATATTCACCTAAAGCTTTTCCCAAGTAATAAAGACTACAAAGAGTTTACTCTATTTTCTGCATGAAGAGAAATCAAATACTAAACTATCCCTGGTGTGCATTAAATATAACCAATAAACAATCATTAGCTGCCATTGGACCATAAAATTTGAAGAGCCCTAAACATATCATGTTGTTCATGGGAGCTCAGCGGTTTGTTTCACGTGGCTATACAGCCTCCTTGTCAGGGTGCAGTAATGGGATATGTATGCACCAGACATGCCTTTCAAGGGTGCAATATAGGTTCTGCTTAATGGAGTTCAGCATCCACACTGCTCATGCTTCTTCCTCCAAATACTGGCAACAACGCTGCAAATAAAACAAGTTCAGTGGAGCCACCCAAGACAGACCGCATTGTTACAAGCTATTTCTGAGCTACATTTACATGCATGAAATGTCGGCAGCTGGCTGATGGACTTGGAGGCTGTGTACATACACAGGGCTTTCATTTTGCTTTCTGACAGCTGGATTGCTTACCATGTATATCCTGCTTTATTGTGTTCCGAATGGGGGGATAAGGGGGAAGAAACAATATAGAGATTCCTGCCATGATGAATTTGATCACCAGTGGATGAATATACCTACAAGTACGTTTTCCAAAATATATTGAACCATTCAAAGTGTAGCTGCTTTCCTCTGCAATTTGTAAGAGGCTTTGATATTAAACTCAGGAATATGGAATAGCTTCTTGCTGTCGGTTTTGGATGGCCTGCTTCTACAATGAGCCCTCTAAAAGGGAGATTTCTAAAGTATTAATTGAGCTTTTAATTCTACACAGAAGCTATTTTCAAACACTAACAAAAACTGCAAATGCTATTTTCCCTCTGCATTTTGCAGCATTGCCCACCACGATCCTTAATGTAAATCTGGCCAGGGGATGGATGGATGGATTTGGTTAACACATAGGACAAGGCACATGATGTGTAAAACCACAATCCCAGTATTTTCGGGTTTTTTGCAGCAAAACTTGAGCTGAGGCTATTTAAGGCTCAGCAGCTGAAAACCTGGCCTGTAAGAAATGGTCACTTGGAAGTTCACGTGAGCATTGCCAGAATCACTTTGGCAATGTGGGGGAACCCCACCGTCTGCAATGGAGCTCCCTGCTTTTCATCTTTACTTTTGAAATTACAATCAGAATTAGGTGAGATGCAACATTTCTGAAAGGACCAAAAACAGCTCAGCTTGTTCACGTGAATTGTCCCTGCTGGCCTAAATGGGATGATCTTTTAATGGAATCACTATGCTACTACTTGGTTATAAAAACAAACTAATCTCCTAATATAAGTGGTTTGAACTGTTCTTAAATAAAAAAATAGTAAAAGGAAAAGGATCGATCCCAATTCTTGAAATAGTTAAGTGTAAAAGAGTATCTTTGCAGGGCAGCTGCTCTAAAATGTCAATATAAATAGTAGGGCATGGGACACTTCAGAAAATCACAAGCACCAAGTGATACACAAAGCAAAAAGGTGAGGAACAACTGCCTATTCCTGGCTATGTAATCTGGGCATGTGTTGCAGGAGGGTTGGATTTAGAAAGGCAAATGAAATCAGAAAACCTACACTGGGTGTCTAAGCAAATCATTCTGAGATGTATGAATGGTGGCACCAAATGCCAGGCAAAAAACAAATAACACTAACAGCTCCATAAGTCCTGCTTAAACAAATGCAGTAAATAATGGAGGGAGGCAAGTAATATATTCCAGAGGATGTTTTACAAAACCTGGCAAAACCAAGCAACTTCTTGCAATCAAATTATATATGCCTGGCATATAGTTCACTGCAAATTCTAATCAGTTCTACCCTTCTAATAACATTACACTGAAAAATACATCATCATCCATCAACCAGATGGAGCATGATAGTTATACAAAACATTTTGTATGTTTTTTATTTTCCTCTAAGAGAATGTGATAAAATTGTGCATTGTGGAATTAAAAATTAGAAATAAATATTTTAGGCTTTGCAAATATCTGTAAATACTTATTTGCAAAATATTATATATAATTGTTTAATTATTAAAAATACTACTTTATGCTGTGGGGATGGAGACATATTTTACTGGCACACACACAGGACTGCTGCCTCCTCAATGCCAAAACAGTGAAGTTTTGTTGTTCGCCTTCAGTGAATTTCAGCCAAAACTTTCTGCCTGTACCTTCCATGCCATGGAAACATTTGGGCACCCAAGGCCCATTGGGAAAAGGCAGGATGGAATATGGAATTGGAATGGAATATGGAATATGTTTATTTCGCTGTGCTTCAGAAAGGTCCATATATTAATTTAGCAGGAGCAGAAACATTTCAGCAATGGAAAGCTGCTGTGGTGTTTTGTGGGAGCTGTGGTTAAGGACCACATATTCAAAGGCTCTACAGCCAGCCTGTTCCGTGCCACTAACTCCCACAAGCTACACTGCTACTCTAGTCATCCCTACAGAACACCACGAAGGACTCTGCAAAGATGAAGGTGGATGCAAATCAACTGCTGTCTCACATCCAAAGCCATGTCCTGGGCTTGGGAATGTCCCTTCACTATGAGGGAACAAACTAAGACATTTTCAGCACCCAACAGTTACAGAGTGCCAAATGTCGGCCTCTGTGAAGAGACAGGTCCTCTGTAGAAACACCACAGTAAGAATAAATTTGTCCAAAGAGTCAAAGAAAAATGTGATTCATATCTGATTCCATATCTGATTCAATAGATGCTTATATATTGCTCAAGAGGGGATGTGAATACAAGAGCTGGTTGGGGCAGAAAGCAGGTGGCAGCTCATGGAAAAAATGGTGATCCATTTCTTCTCCAAAAATGGTGATCAGCTGTTGTGTTACTTATTCTTTGCCCTCTAGGCCTGTCAAAGTAGGTCAAACTACTTTGGATAAATTGGTAGAGATCCTTGAAAACTTACACACTCCTACCTTTATCTATGTGGGCCATTTCCTTTCCACAAAGCATGACATTTATACAAATTCAGGTTGCTATTCTCCTACTCATGGGAGGAACACAACACAAATATCCATCTGGGATCCAAACCTATCTGCTGGCATGGTAATGGATTGTGAGCAGCTCCACTGCTCTACAAATCTGCTTTTGAGAGAAATCAGGCTCATATATACTAATAAGATTACTGGAGAAAAATCTGCAGTTGAACTTTACAGAATATCAAATGCTGCCATGGCCTGACAAAACTCACGCTAAAAAAGAGCTTTATAAACACCATCAGCTCATTGCCATGTACACCATCATACTGAGCCCTTAACTCAGTTGAAATGACATGGAAAGGCAGCCTGAACAAGGGAAGCAAAACAAAACAAACCACCAAAAATAAACAAAAAAAGTCAATAAAAACACTACTGTAGCAAAGATGGCAAAGAGAATCAAAGGCTCCTCAAATTTCCCTTTCTTTTCCATTAGACAGTGGTGCACGATAATCTAAATTGTGCTTTGATACCAGCTTCAGCAGTGTTGAAAACTCTTAGGATTATTTATAATGATAAATGATACAGCTGTTCCAATTTGCGAACAGTCTAATGCACTCCACAGTCATCACCTATTTTGCCTGCAGGCTCTATTAATTTGATAGAACACTTAAAAAAAGAGGAAGAAAGCAGTATTTCTTCATCCAAATAAGAAATACTCTTTGATTAGAGAAGGATGACCTTGCTGATTTATTACTAAACTGAGACTTGTGACAGTCACCTCTGCTGATGTTTTGCAATCATGTGATAAAATTTTCATTAACTGACTTCCCTGGAAAATACCTTTGCTAATCATTTCATAGTGGGGAATTTGTTGTGTGTCATCACAGCACGCATTGGAGACCAAGAGATGAGGCAAGGAATGACACTTGGCTGAGCTCTGTCTGCACCAAGCCCTCTGGGCTCCTCAAATCCCTTCATCGTCCCCACTCCCGCCTCTCCTGCCCAGGTCCAAGGAACACCAAGTTCACTCACACTTTGTCTGTGCCATAGCTCCGGTAGTCCACCGCTGCTGACACGGCCACAATCAGTGCAGGCATGCCGTAGCCCACCAAATAGAAGTACTTCCTCCGGGAGTGTTCGCTCTCAAAAACCTCCACCAGCATGATGTAGAGCTGCACCCCCTCCAGGAACATCCAAGTGAAAGCTGCCAGGAAGAAGAAGTGCAGGAGGGCAGCAAAGACGGCGCAGGCGATCTGCGTGAGGATTGAAAAGAGCAAGGGAAGGTGTTTGTACCATGATGAATTAATGCAACAGTCTGGACTACTCTTACTGGGAGGCTTAATAAAAATGAGGGAGTTCTTATCTTCCCTCCCCAAAGGAAGAACCTTTTTTTCACTTGGAAAATGTGTATAAATTATTTTAAAATAGACCCATCTTTGCATATATAAATTATATTAACAGATACAAAGGTAGTTATGTACACAATCTGATAAATAAACATATAAAGATGCACAAAGTATAAGTGCACTTTTACAACCTGCTTATTAAACAGACACACACATCATTTACAAGCAACACACATACCGCCTCTGAAATCACAGCAGGCATCAGCATGTGACTCTCAGTTAATAACCAGGGGCCCAGCCTTGTAAGGACTCATGGATGGAATTGAGACAGCGCTGTAATGTATCTCACTGCATGGCCAAACACCGCCCCACGCACTGAGACAAGAGCCTGGGACAGAAGCAGAAGGTGCTTTGTCTCTTACCGGCTGGTCAGTCCGGTTGATGCCGATGAGGAAGAGGAGTTCTGCCACGAAGAGGCTGATGCACAAGTTCTTGTGAATTGTGTTGCGGTCGCTCTGCAGCCCACGGAAGAAGCAGAAGGTGAAGATGCAGATCAGGAGGCAGACCAGTGACAGCAGGATGCCAACCCATGTGATGAAGTCCAGGAGTAGGTCATGGACTGCATCGCTGTGCTGAAGATAAAACCAAAATATCTCATCACTGTATGATGCATGACTTTTAATTCATTCCAGACACAGAATGAGGCTGCCTGAGACCCTTCCCCAAATATTTGTACCAACTCACCAAGCCGTGGCACAAAGTACCACTACCAAAAAGATTAAATGGACTTAAACTTGAATCCTGCAGCAAGAAAGCTGCAACCTGAAACACTAACTCCAAAGCATCCTGCAAGCTGCAGGTGCCCTGAACAGACTCAGATCCAAAAAAATCCTAGAAACAATGATGCTGTTGTTGAAAATACTGAGATGTCATAAGCTAGTCTTGCGTGCAGCTCCATTTTTCACAAATGTGGCAAAGGAGCATCTCGACACACAGAAAAGAACCATCAAATGCAGTGAGTCAAGTGTAAAAAAGTGTTTCATGCTAACAACATTGTGTCCAACAACTCCAAGCCCATTACAACTATTTACTAACAGTGAAAAAAGACTCCCTTTAAATGTTCACAGAGACGTATGAGCTTGAAGGCTTGGAGGCTTTGGACAGAAAGAGATTGTGTAAATTATTTTTTTTTGTTCCAGAGAGGAAGGACAAAAGAAGTCTGATTTTTCTTTTTCAACCCTAGAGTTATATTTTAGAAGTCCTGGGAAGTCAGATTGATCCCTAAAATGTTACCTGTGAAAAAAAAAAGACCTTTAAACATGAATATGCTTTTCAACTGTGTCAGAAAAGTGATTTTAAGACAGCCTGGAAAGCCAGTGATTCCTTGTGATGAACTCGTAACATGGTTTTATTCCAAAGCCATGCAAACAAGGCCATTTGCTGTGGCAAAGTAAGGCAGCAAAGTTTTGTGAGGGACAACATAGGTGTGCCTTGCCTCTGCTGATAAAACACTGCTGCATTGCTCTTGAGCTTACACTACATGTCCCTCACAGAAACAGGAGGGGAGTGATGGGACCCTCTTGGTAAGAGTATCCTTATTCCTTATTCAGGCTGTAAAACTCACCCATAACTCCCCAAGTTTCCAAGAGATGCAGTGAAATTAGAGGTATCATCACTTGGTAAAATGTAAATAAGAAGTGAGAAATACACGGTGAGTCAGGAGATGGCTGCTTGGGGCTAAGTGGTTAGAGTCAATGAGCTGAGGAAAAGACTGGCTGGGAATCTCCGGGGGCTTTCCAGAAAGACCAGAGCAGCTTGAAATCCAGCTTTGTGGTCCACCAGGCTGTGTTATAAACGGTAATCACATTCCCCACCACTTCTGGCATTTCAATGACTTAGGCTGGCAAACACAATAGTGTCACACTTCAAAAAGCCAGGGCAAACTGGAAACATTTTTCTCTCCATGGGATAAAAGCTTATGACAGATGGAGGGAAAAGGTGATTAATTTATCCATTTTCTTTGCCTGCCAATGATAAAGCCACATCAAATGTCAGGCCTTTCCCAATATACACTCTGTTATCTCAGCACCTGTGAGAAAGAACTCAAACCTTTTAGCTCTTTGGCTTTATCAGCATGAGTGATAGGCATCAAATGATAATGAAAGATGGGGAGTGACTCTCTGCTCCATCTCTTCCATGTTGGAAGTCTTCTCTTCAAAAAGACCTGGAGGTAGAAAGATGGAGAGCTTCCTTGCCCAAACACTCGAAGCTCCTCCTGAGTGCTTCCAGTATCTAAGGAACTAGAGGTCACAAGTCCAACAGGGAGACAAGAAATCATTGTGCGCTTTCTGTAGATTATGACAGAAATGCCTATTCCAGCCAGCTCATCCAGCAGCGCCCAGAACGCTGACAAGATGAAGCACATCATTTTCCTGGCGGCTGCACGTTGCTTTATCTCAGTGTCATTGCAGCTCATCCATCCCTCTTAACTCTGTGAAAAAATGTTAATGCAAACCTTGCACCTTGCAAATCATTCTTTCTTTTGTCTGAGGCTGCTGGAGAATGGCAGGAGAACATCTCCCTGAACAAGCCCTCATCTGATTATTATATTGCCCTGACAGGCTGAATTGACCAAGAGCTCTTGGGCTGGGCAAGCAGGACAAGACAGCTAACAGAGGTGGTTATAAGGAGAAAGCAACAACACAGACTTTGGCCAGATGCACCCACCACACCCAGACGCAGCCAACAGCACAGATTCATCTATCCCTAGACAAATTTAGCTTGGTGCAGGGAAAATTCTCTGAGGGCTTCTTTCTCCAGATGGGGAGATGAATCTCAAAGGTCTCAGCTCCTGCACCTCTTATCACAAGACTACAACTCTGCTGACTTTAGTACATGATGCAGGAATTACAGGTGTTTTTTGCTCCTGAAGTGGGATCCAACCATCTGGGTCCATGGTCTTCCTCAGGGAAGGGCTGCTTGCCCAAGAAGCTTCCCATGCTTAGCAATAAACATGCTTCATTGTTGTATTATTATTATTATTATCATCACTCTCACTAATCTTCTTTTTAATATTAATCGTAAAGATAATACTGACTTTATGTACATAACACTCATCCCTGGAGCGCTGGGAAACAACCATAAAACCAACTTCACCATAATTACAAACTCCCTCTCCAAACTCAAAAAACTCACAAAAGAACAAACAAAAAGGAATAATAACAATAAACCGGGAACAAGAGCAATTTAAAAACACCTCAGGGGAAAAAATATGAATTCGTTGCTTTTCTAGTAAAGTCCAAGAGAAGAAGTGGGTTGAATTTTAAAGGCTGGGTACACTTCATCCTTTTTGGAATGCCCAGTTTCAGGTGCTACTGCAGAGCCAGTGGGTCAGGGAAGACTGGCATCCTTCCCAGGGCAGTGCCAACTGCCCTCAGGGCAGGCACGTCCAGAGTTTTTACATCAGCAAGTACAACAAAATGGAACTTGACTTTTGCTGGAGACTGAAACTTGTAAATTACTGCAGTGTCACAGGCCACAAAGCAGAATAATATGGGAAAAGGAGGAATAGTGGTAATCACTCCCAATGCCGTGAGCTTATCCTTGCCATCACCCAACTGCTGTGTGACAAAAAAGGGAGCAATGTACCTGGCTTACACAGCGGTACAATGGAGTTCCAGGGTTAAATATGATACATAGCACACTAAGATTTTGAATTTGGGTCTTAAGTCTCCAAGCCTGGCCCCTTAACCACAGAAAAATGCAAAAGGAGTAAATATTCTCTTCACCCTGTCCATCACTGTTCAAACATTCCTTGACTGAGGATAAAATAGCTTTGATGTGCATGCTAATCACTGAATCACAGATTGGATAAAGCTGGAGGGACCACCAGTGGGGTCACTTGGTCCAATCTCCCTGCTCAGGTCCAACTAGACTCTGTGCTGTTGATCATGACCCTAAGGGATTTGTTGTTCCCTGAAGATCCCTAATGACATTCTTCTTGAACAATGCAAGGCCTAGGGTCTCTAAAGCATGCAAAATACTTCTGAAAACACAAGTGTATCGGTAATAGTCAAGCCTTGCTTCTCGATGGTCTCCACAAATACCTGAGCAACCGGAAGAGCCCACGAGAGATGCCAGTCGTCAGTCTGAGAGACAATTTCCTGACATCATCAAAGACCTCCTTGCCCAAATGTACCATGGCTGACAAGAGTGGTGCTACATGCATGCAAGACACTGAGTTTTGTTACCACTAAGCTACAGAAGCTTTACAGTTAAAATAACATGGAGATTACTTTCAGCACAGGAACAACTTGTTGAATAATTGAAAGAGATAAAATAATCCACTCCAGTTAAAGGGCTTCTATATTAAGTGTGTTTTATATTTATGATTTAGGTATGAGCCTGAACCAAAGCCCACTGAAAGGAGATGTCTCTGGCTTCGGAATAAAGCTCCAGTGGGGCCAAGAGCAGTAGGAGAAGAGTGTTGATGGAGACTTGTGCAGGAGGAGTTACAGGAGAACTGGTAGCAACCACAGCAGGGTGAGCAGGCAGCCCAGATATTATCCAGGCTGGGAAAATCAATGAGGAGCTCTGGCAGTGCCTGTACACCAGAGCTGAGCTAATAAAAACAAATCCCAGGGAATGTCAGCTTATGACAGAATGGCTCTCTCTGAGATGAACAGCCATTTCCTCCCTTATTAAAAACATCAGCAGAAGAAAACAGCAGCCAAACTGAGCTACCAGCAGCAAAGGACACATTCCTTTGCCTAATCTGTCCCTCCAGGAATGGAAGAAGTAATATCTTTGGGGCTAGAGGAATAAGCAAGCAGTAAATAAAAACATAGTGTCATAAACTAGCTCAGATATGACCGCTTGGCGCCTGGTGGGAGCTGGCAGTGTACTGGGCTGGGCAGAGACCCAAGTGGGACAGGTCTGAACTTCTGTGCATTGCTGATACTGCTTCCTGGATTAGTAGCTATTTGAGGCCATGCAGGGTCCCTCTGCCCTTTTCCCCCCATCGCTGCTGGTGAGAGAGGATTACTGCCATATTACTGGCTGTAATGCTTTGTGTCTAAGTGCAAAGGGCTACTTAAGAAGCAGATGCATTTGTAAATGTGCCAAAAGTATCAGCTGGGATACATGGACTGGGAGGAAACCCCAAAGGACTCCTGCAGTGCGTCTGGGCAGAGGAGTATGTGCTGGAGGGATCCCTTTGCTTCAGCACCCATCCTCTCCTTCTTTGCCCTGAGGGAGGTAGGCAGCTCCACTCCACAGCAAACAGCCCCTATGGGCCTGGTAAGTATCCTCTCTGTACTCTGCAAAGGCAATGCTGTCAGGTCCTAACCCAGGAATGAAGAGAGAATAATTCTCACCTGGAGTCCCCATGCAACATCACTGTCTTCAGACTATGGCCATTCATAATAAGGCTCAGAGCCCCAAGCCCTCCTGCAAGGTTCTTTAGTTCCCTTTCCTCTCCTTGCCTTAGTCCACAAAGCTGGCCTCATATTCTGCATGGGCAACACAGACCATCTTCCTCCTCTTCTGCCTTCCTCAGCAAGATTAAGGCCTCCTAGCAGAACTATTTCCCACAAATTTCTCCCCAAAATGCAACAGCATTCCATCAGCTGCCAGAAGTAGCAGTCAGCACAAGTCACAGAAATCGCCATGACCAGAATAAAGCTATATGAAGGCAGGTGTGCACAGAGAAATGGGTGCTGACCTTACCTCATCACGTGTTATGAACACTACTGCAAATACAGCACGTGGCAAGAGCCCAGTGTTTCCACTGCGCTCACCAACACCACTGCAATTGGGATGCAGCTGAGGTGAGATTCAGTTGTCAAGAAGAGGTGAGGCTTGAAAAACAATTGCATCCATCATCCTGCCCTCCTCTGCTGGCTGGATTTACGCAGTTCTGCTTACTCATGTGGCATCTCCATCCCAAGAAATGAGCTGTGGTGGCTGTGCCAAACTCAGTGCACACATCTACCCAGCCAAGCTGCCAGCTTGTTAACTTGAGTTTCTGGGAAAAGTCTGGTCACAGCATCATCAGCTTCTGCTGTCACAGTGATGGTCTTACCCAGTCTGGTGCTGAGAGACACCTAGGACATATTTCTACTACACCATGGCCAGTACCTTTGCTTTGGTCCTCACATTCTGCTCTCAGACAGAAAGGAAGGGTGTAGCAAGACAAAGAGCAAGGCTTAGCACTTGCAAATAGGAGCTACAGGGATTTTGCGTGAATTTTAGAGCAGAGGATCAGGAAACCCTTCAGGGTGATGATGTTTCATGCTCTGTGGCACAGCTCCTTACTATGCAACTAGCCCTGTCTGGCAGCTCAGAGAGTCAAGAAGAGCAGCACTAAGCAAATATGTACCTGTTGGACTGAAGGGAAAGAAAGCCATGGGCTAATAAACTGCAGTGGGCTCTAACTTCTGACGCCTGTAAGCACCAGGCTAAGAAACCGCAAATTCAGGGGCTCAAGGGTATTTTTATCTGAAGTCCGGAACGGTTGTTTCTCTAGTTGTTTCCAGGTTGGACACCCAAAAGTGGAAACCTGAGAAGATCTGGGTCAGTGCTTTGGGGAATGCACAGACAAGGACCAGTGAGATGTCCAACCTGACAGAACCAGAAACAGTAAGACACAACTAGAGCTCAATGCAAAACAGTCTGTGTCAAACTGAGGGTAAGGAACTCAATGAAATATACCCCACAGGCATAGACTACTTGACCTAATAGGTATATTTTAACTAAGGTATAACCAACATGCTGTTTATAGCTCCTTATTCTTGGGGTTCATTGAGGTCACAGATTTCTGTCCCCAACAGAGACTCAAATACTGCTGCATTTTGTATTTTACAATCTCACTGAAGACAAACACATTTAATGATTTTTCCACTTAATTAAAATAGTTCTTATTTAATAAGATATTAGAACAAGTTACTTTTTGCAGCATGTAATTTTTTTTTTTTAGAATTAATACCTTTGATGGTACAAAATGATTTGTCTTGCAAAATTCATTATATAGAGGTTTCAGTAATTTAATTCTGCAGTTAGAGTGTTTTTGCAATCCTGCACCCACTTCTGCTTTCATTCACTTCTGTTCAATCCCACAAGTGCTAATATATGGATAAACCAGCTTGCAATAACTTCAGCTTGCTCTTTATATCTGAAATGGCTGTACTGCTTTAGGCAATGGACCACTACATTCCATTCAGATGTCATATATTTTTATTCCTTTCTCTCCTTAGCTTGCCTTATGCTTCCATTCCCCGAATAATTAGCACAGTGTAACGTGTTTGTGGTATAGAATAACACCTGAAAGCTTCCTATTAATTGCAACAGTTAGAACAGCTTTCTTTCCTCCCCCTTTCTCTTTTTTTTTTTTTTTTTTTTTTTTTGGTTAAAAAAAAAGAAGAGCAAGATCTGGCATTCACTACATACTGATAAGCAATGTTTATCTACCCTGGGGTACCTTTGCTTATTCTGTTTTGGGTGGGTTTTTTAATTGCATTTTCCCACCAGCTCTAAACTTGTTTTCTGGCTGCATAATTTCCCCATGATACATTTAAGATGCATCTGCTATAATTAATATGATGAAAAGCACAAGCTTATATGAAAAACAGCTTGTAAATTTTGACTAATTCTGCAGCAATTACATAGGTAGAATGGCTTATTTAACTATGGGCTTTGTTCCATAGCATGGGAGCCACCACATTTTTATAGAATTTAAGGGTTGTAGCATCCTACCAATTCAAGCAAGAAATAGATATTAACATAGATCTCATCTATGTTAAACATATAGCATAATTTACCAAAACATCTATGAGACTGTAATAATTTTCTCATAACACAGGTCAAATGAGCCTCCTACATGGTAAAAACAGTGATTTGTTTCCAAGTCTTAAAACCTTTCTGCAAATGGAGGCTTTCATTTTTCCTGGTAAACTGTCTGGCAGGGCAATAAGCACTGCACGCCTGTAAGGGCATCCCTTACCAGGAGGATTCATCAGTGAGATCCAGCTCACAATTTGCTATACAGTCCTACTGTTCTCTCCCCATGCTAGCTGGGACTCTGACAGGGCCTAGAGGGGTACCTGCAGGTGAGGGTCCATCGCTGTTCCCAGCAGCTATGCATCCTGCTTGTGAGCACAGCCAGCTTTTGGTCTTGGGCACGGTTATTTTACCCCTCTGAAGTATGTGGGTGAATAAGGAACTCTGGGCCAATTTTAATAGGCAGAAAGCATCTTCAAATTAAATTCTCCTCTTAATCAGGTACTGTCGTATTAAGACCAGAATTGATCCCAGCAACTTCTATTCTTGAAGCACACCAATAAATCCCTGCTGCCATGGTCAGCCAGCGTCATTTTCTGCCCCTTTGGACAAAGACATATTGCTTTTTCATGCTAGAGAGCCAGAAGGCCATCAATCACCTCCCTCAGCGGCGCTACCTTCCAGCTCCACCTTGCCACATACACTCTGCTAATAATTAAATTGTAGCCTGTAATGTGCAGAGCAGCCACTGAGGTCTCCTCTGAAGAACACACTCTCTTGCCATGTTACCTGGGAGGGAAATCATTCATGACCAGATGAGACACTTGTCAACTTGGTGCTGGTTTTTGATTAAGGAGCAGGACTCTGATGTCTGCTCCCCATGGGGCCCAATGTTCAGTTTCATTAGGTAGGGTGTTGTAGTCACTATTTACACCAAAGGATGCTCCCTATGGAGCCAAAAATCCAAACAACTAAAGACAGCACGCTACAAATCTCAATTACTGCAGAAAATCGTTTCTGCCGCAAAACTCCTAGAATATTATTAATGTGCATACAAAGGTCCTCTTTAGGGATCCTAGTCACTGGCCAGAACACTGCTCTAAGAGGTCCTGCATGCAACATCATTGCCTCAAAGATCGTTCCACCTCCAAGAAGACAAACAGGTCTTTGAGGCATGAAATGCCTTTTTGTACAAGACACAAGATAAAAAAAATGGCTCAAAAGCATGCCTACGAGCAGTGAGTGCGAGTCAATGAACGATAACAACCCCCATTTATTCTTAAGCCTCCACTTTTCCAAAACAGCAGCTATTCTGCTGCCAAGAGTTTAAAATCAACTCATTGCAATAACATAAGGAATGTCACAGAAGCCACATCCCAGATTTGCCAAGAGCCACAGGGTCAGCTCCACTAGCAGACCAGAGCAAGGCAGTGTCACCAGGAAGAGCCAGGTGAGAAGCAGCTGGAGGGATGAGTTGCAAAGGTTCGCAGGTGCATACCTGCCTTTGCCCTCAGACCAGAATGATCATTAAAGTGGACATGCCAGGAAGCTGTCTGGTTACATCAGAGGCAATAAAGTGGAGCCAATTTGGCTCTTACAGCAGTGATACTTTGGCTGCAGCCAAATGATAAAACATGACCTGAAAGTCTGGAGGGCACTTGTTAACCCAGAAACAGCCATCAGCTAACAGCACACTGGGTTGCCACTTCAGAAGCTTCCAGCCATAGTTCTTTCCAATCTGCTGGGTGAGCATAGGAAGGGTCTTGTATCCTTTTTCTGCAAGATGAGATAACGCCAGCGCTACTTGTCTAATGAGGTTTGGATGAAATGCGCAGACAAGGCTGACCTACTTGCAGTTTGAGAAGAGATTCGTTCAGCACCAGCCTGTATCTGCACCATGCAGTAGGGACTGCCCTCATTCACACCAATGGAGTAGAAAGCTATCTGCATTTCCCAGGTGCAACCTCTGACTTCAGTGACTCAGGTATATCTGTTAATTCCAGACAGGTGATAACAAGCCAAGCACACATTTTGTATGAAAATTCAAACAGTTGTAGGAAACTGGCAAAACCAGACCTGGACTGGAGAATGCCATTAACCTGTAAATACGTGCTCTGAATAGGCCATTTCTTTAGACATCTCCCAGGACAATGGGAGTCATTTTATAGCATGTTTTCTGGACTAGAACTGACTCCTGCAGAATAAAAAGGATATGTCAACCTGCAGCAGCAGCAGATCTATCCCTGTACCCCTCAGCTGGAACCAGCTCTTGCGACAAATGTGCTCCCATGCTCTCATTCCCTTTTTTGAAGAACTTTGGTCATGCATGATGGCTGTTTAATATATATTTTATTGCAGCTCTTCACATTCCTCTTCAGGTTATGAAGTGGAATAAAAAAATACAAAGCAGTGACACTGGAAGACTATTTGAGAAAAGGTCTCTTAAAATCATAATAGCTTTTGTGGTTATAACGGTCATGGAAGAGGTTCTGAAATGCTCTGTCTGCATGGAAGATGCCTGGTCCGTATCTAGCTCAGAGCTGTGGATTCTGCTGCAGTGCCAGGCACATGAAATGAAGACACTGCAACACAGAAAATGACTAGGCCAAAATCTTTTGGGCTTCAGTGCTCTACTCCCCAAACCACTGCAACAACAAAGAACATCTAGTTTCAGGAGTAATTATTTGGCTCCAGTGGCAGCCATGTGGAAAGTCAGAATTGTACTACAGACCTAAATGCAGGTGAGGGAACTAGTTGATCACGTATCGGCCTCAGGTAGATGTACAGTCTATGCAAGATGGTACAAGAAGCTTCCCTTTTATGTGTAGCTCACTGTCACATAGTGAGATGAAGAGAATGTAACTTTTCCCCCCTAACTTCAAGTGAGAAAACACTTTTGAGTCCCCACGTGTACCTCATACAAACGTGTGGCAGTGTACCTGCAGCTGCTGCAAGCAGGACACACAACTTGCATCCACGAGGCAGACTGCAGCCTTCTGTCCCACCACCCAAGGTGCTCAGTACTCCTACAGCGAGGAACTCACAAGCAAGAACCCAGCCAGGAAATGCTTTGCACCAGTTACCAAAGGATATGGCAACAGCAAGCTTGCTCCCTAATTATCCTCAGCTCAGAACTGCCCAAGCCAGGAGCTTAAGACAGGATTTGTACTGGTGTCACTATCTCCTGTTTCACCATGCAGCAGAGGGAAGGTTTACACCAGATGGTTTCTACTTTTAGAGTTCCTGTCACACAGCAATTTCCCTGCTCAGCTCCATTTGCAGTAAGAAAATAGTATTATTACACATTGACCACTTCTGCCCACCCAGGGCAGTGGCAGCCTGTGAACCTGCAATGCCTACCTTAACTTCCACATGTGCCATCAGGACTGCAAAGTTGGTTAGGTGATTGCAGGAGCATGTGGTGTGCGTCTTGTTAGTTGTCAGGAGGCGACAGCCCTGGGTGGACCAGTACCCTGTCATTGTACGCTTTGTGTAGCTCCAGAACGAACAATTTGGGTTGAAATTTTCTTCTGACTGCTGCAGGGAAGAAATTAATAAATGTAATAAAAATAATAGGCTCTCAGAGATTTCTAAATGCGCTACTGAGGCACTTCGTAACTCTCACACTTTAATTTTAGATAAATAATCAGCAGTGGTTTATACGTCAAGTATTTCTTGCCAATACCAGAGAAAGTTAGATTGTTGCTGCTCTCTTTCCTAATGCAAACTTAGTTCTTTGTTCTTGATTAATTTCAGGCATTGACTAAATCCAGCTCTTCAAAACCAGACTGCTTCATTTGCATTGCAGTGGAGAGAAATTAATTGCTTTAAGCAATCAACTTTTGCAATGACTGTGCTTGGCTAACAGGAGGACTAGCTGTCCTCTTTCACTGTAATTCCACTTTCCTCTAACATCCCCTGCCACCATGATAAAATAATATTATGTTCTGCTCTAATATATTGGTAGGTTTTAATTAGAGAATGACGTGTGTCAGCAACTGAGCAATGGGCATCAGCTCAAAGGAGACACTTTCTTTACTTCTATTAATGCAACGTAAAAGATACCTCCTCCATAAATAACACAAAGTGCAAAGGAACAAAAGTATAATTCAAAAATCTAATCAAGGACTGCTGGGGGCCTCACAGCAGCCAACTTTTCCATCACTCCATTTCAGAAACTGAAAAAAAGAGAAGTGCTTTTTGACCTCACGCACCTTGATGTGCTTGACAGTAAACACCACAGGATCAGCCAAGTAAACCTTATTGCTGAACTCTTTGTTTATTGCTGCAGTGATGACAGGGGAGTTGACAATGACGGAGTGATTAGTCGACATTGCTTCTGTTCCCAACTTCATGCTGGCATTCTCCGTGGAGAGATACGTGCCCAGGTTATTGTACAGTACAAAAGCCACCCTGATTTCACCTAGAAGAGCAGTAAGAGGTTAGATATCCAAATCAACTCACTGGGGTGGTGTTTTTCTAGATGACAAATCTCTTCTCTGAACCAGCTTCAAAACTTCTCTGAGAAAATGTGAATGGACCAAGATGTGGCTTATGAAAACCTACCTCCTGCCAATCCCAGTGAGCACCAAGAGGTGCAACAGGCAGTCCATGGATAAGAAGGGCAGACCTCCTTCTTCCAAAAAAAACTTTTATAAGCAAACAGATCAAAGGAGGACAGGAAGAGAAAGTGGGCTTATTTTTGGCATCAGCAGGTGTAACTGGCTCCAGGAAAAAAGAGGCCAGGTGGCTGATTTCTCACCTAACATCACTTTATTCTCCAGGCTATGCTTGGGAAACATGTTTCGTACTGGCCTGTCACACAGATGTGCTATAAAACTATAGTTTAGTCTGTTAATAAATTAAGTTTTTCAGAAAAGTGTGGGGACAAATCTGAGAGAAGAATTCAAAACCTTTCCAACACAGTTCCAATCTCACATGATGGGCAAAACAAAAATGAAGAAATTTCATTTAAAAATATATTTATTTTTTAATTTGCCAATCAGATAACCAGAAAAACACCCTTAGGAAGCCTGCAGAAAACCTGGGCTACCAGCCAACTGTTTTTAACTGAAACCATCCAGTTTGCCTTCTGTTTTGCACATTATTTCACAGGCTAT
Organism: Pyrocephalus nanus; assembly: GCA_038380795.1. Lineage (NCBI taxonomy): Eukaryota > Metazoa > Chordata > Aves > Passeriformes > Tyrannidae > Pyrocephalus > Pyrocephalus nanus. Next base: position 17,893,588 of record CM076264.1, on the reverse strand, counting down.
AAATAAGAATGGAATGTGATTTGTTTGCCTCTATTTGTATTAGTTGCAGAGAAGTATGTTTTTGATTCCACAGGAATCACCACAGCTTCTAAGGAAGGTGAAGCACTGATGACTCCAAAGGTTCCTCCCAACCTAAATCCTTCTATGATAATTTATTTCTAGCTCTTTGGTTACCTCAAGGCATCTGCCAAGCTGGTGCAAATTGATAGGGTTCTTCTGATTTGACCAGAACTCCAGTGATATCATGGTTAGAAACACAGACTTTCCCTTCACTGTTGCCAGCAGAGTTTCTCTTTCCCTACAAATCTTCAAAGCTTGATAGCAGAGTGAAACTCCTGCCCCGATGGAGTTTTGCTACACATCTTGGGTTTAGACTGTCTCTAAAAGAAATACTTCTCTTCAAAATCTATATCCAAAGGTGCCAAACGTCATCAAGGGAGCCAATGGCAAAACTTTCTTTCTGAACCACCAGACCAAATTTTTCTTTTGACAGTTGCCTGAAATTTTTGGAAGTTTTAACACATCTGGTCTGGTTGTAATACTGCCCTATCACTCCACTTTCTTTATTCTTTACTCAGAGCAGGTCAAGGCATTGGAACAGGTTCCCCAGAGAAGTTGTGGATGTCCCATCCATGAAAGTGTTCAAGACCAAGTTGGATGGGGGGCTTTGAGCAACCTGATGTAAGGTGGCATCTCTGCCCATGGCAGAGGGGCTGGAACCAGGTGATCTTAAAGGTCCCTTCCAACCCAAGCAGTGATCGAAGCCTGTACAAGACTGCTGTTCCCTGCACACAGATTAAATTTTAAAGGAACTCAGAAAGAGGAGCATATTAGGCCAATCAGTAAAAGCTTATGAGTTTGAAATTGGTCTACAGCAGGGCTGGAGAGATCAACAAAGATGTCTCCTCAAACTCCTGATCTATCATTCACATCTAACATCATCTATAATTTATGCTGTATCAGGAGGTTCATAAGATACATTAAAGATTTAGACTTATAACAGTTAATCAACTTTTTCTGCCATGTTGGCTCATTATTAATATTTGCTACTATTGTTTCTTCCCTCTACTTTTTCAGATAATGCCCTGCTGTGAAGCAGTTTACTCAAACAAGCCACTTATCCCATCTGAAGCCTCCTACTGCAGACAACAGCAGTTAAAAGCACTTTTCTGGACTCAGCGCTGTGCCCCAGCAGCCACATAATTTAAGGATCAGATGCATTTTTACCATCACAAAATACTTCTGAAGGCTGTGAATCACTTAGCAATATAATACATTCCCAGTCAGCTAAATGAGCTTGCAGTCAAGGGCATGAGAGACCGACACTACCATTAATTTAAATATTAACACAGAGATTAATACTATACTTGCAATGGTTAAACACAAAACAGTGCCTAAGGCAAGACTGGCTCATAAGGCTGGCGTGACCTGAGGTGCTAGACCTACCATTTCGACCATTTTGCTTCAAGGTATTTGCTGACAGCTGAATGGCGCTCCCGTGGCCCATGTTCTGGGGAAACTTCAGATCTTCCAGATTCCCATCTGTGCTTAGTCTCGCAACTTCCAGCTCTGTTTGCAAGAGAGACCGACACTAAGAAAAATCTATACTGAAATAATCTTCAACACGGTATTTCAAAGCTACGAAATGGTGTTCCAGACCATCTGAGAGCAGAGGAATCAAAATGCTTCATGCTAGAATGTTTCTGGGCTCCTATTTCTTTTTAAACCTTTGCCCTGAAGAAGTTTTAAATTTAATTATAAAAAAAAAAAAAAAGGCAAATAAATTCTACTCTCTGTGGAAGACAAAATAAAACCAGTTCTTGTAAACAAGAACCTCAGGATATTAAGGACAATGGTTAAAATGAAAATCTGAAAATACTAGTTCTTTGCCACTGGCGATTGGTACTTTGTGTAAATGTTATCAGTGCTCAGGATCTGTATTCAGAGAAATAGAAAGAAGAGTTGTTCTCATTTTACATATGCACAGTGGGAGTGCTGGTGCTTTCCATCATGCTTGTTTTTTAATTAAAATCAACAATCAGCTGAATAAAGACACAAATTTGTATGAAATGAAACACAATTGCATTACGATGAACAATCTCCCTGTGAAGCAGTGCTCTCATTGCTCTAGCACAGATTATACGCTCAAAGCCAAGAGTAATAAAGGCAGGTCAGTTGCTCATTTTCCATGGGATTTCAAGGGTAGAGAGCTGCCTTATTCCTTTAGGCTCTTTCAGAAAGACTTTGAAGTCCTTCAAAAAGGGACAAGACACAGCTAACAAACTGTGCTCCAATTAAATCTAGGGGCCAAGACCAAAGCCAGGCTTCACAGCCTTTACTCTTCTGCTCACTGCTCTTGATACTCATGGGATCTGTCCCTTACGGATGTTGTCAGTGTTTTCCCGGACGATGTCTGTCTTCAGCAGGTTGTCAGCCAGTACAAAGGCACTGTCCTCCACGGTGTCAAGCAACTTGGTGGCTGCGCGCTGCTGTTCGCTTGCGTTCAGGTCCCTCCAAGCGTTCAGAGCCTGTGGCTGCAGGAGGTTGTTCACAGTCTCCACCATGGCCTGCAGAGGGGAGAGGGATGGAGTGAGAAAAGGCTCTAGCCAACCTAAAGTACCACTGAGACTCCTGACATATGTTCAAGTCCCGTCCTCCACGCACATCAATCTATAGGGTGATGACAGCATCTCCTTTTCCCCACCCATTGGGGCAGCCTGCAGTGGAGCTAGGCAACATTTATCCCATCAGTTGGAAGAGTGAGGAAATATTGACTTTATTCTAAATGCAGGCTGGGAATAGTGCTTTTCTGCTTCCATAATCAGCAGCTCTGGGCTTAGAAAAAGAAGGAATTAGGGTGGGGAGGGAGGGGCAGGAGAAAGATGAGGATTAAGGAAACATGCAGGAAAACAGATTTCAAAACCCATTGTGAAGCAGGTTACTGCTAGCTGCAGCACCAGAATTCAAGAGTAGGTCTGGGGCGCTCAAGGAAGGTATTTAGTATCTGCACGGCTACACTCCTTAGAAAGTTTCCCACCACATAACCTCTGGCAGGCAGTCATGAAGACACAGAGATAGTTTAGTTATGCCACTTCATCCAGAGAAGCAGCAGGTGCCCACAGAGATTTAGATAAGACACTACATTTCAAATCACTCAATTCAGAAGGGAGTCAGCCCCGGGTAACAGCTTCAGTCCCTCCTACAGTGCACCTTCTGCCCCAGGGCTGCCACACACAAAGAGTTCTCCTATGGATAACTCCCCACAGGTTAATCTGGATGCACACCCAGGATCACATGAAACAGTACTGGCCTCATAACTGCAAAATTACAGCAAAAGAGCCTACCCAACATGAAGGTTTTTCTCAACCTAAAACCCCCGCTATGTTACTAACCAGAGCTGACTCAATCACTTTCAATCTAACATTTTTTAATGAGACCAGCTGTACCAGTTGGTAGAACTAACTGTGCAGAGAAAAGGAAAAAAAAGTTACTTTGATCATGTGTTCTTCAGCTGGTTGGTGTCTACCCACCAGGCAGGCCTGCCCCACAAAGAAACAGCTCCACTGCCAGCTGACTGTAGAAATCAACCTTCCTTCTGAGAGGAAGCTGCCGTTCTTAATAATTTTCTGTATTCTGAACATGTAGGCATCAAACCTACAACTCTGTTCTGCAAGCCAATGACAGTCCCATGGGACTTCAACATTTTGCAAGCCTAAAGTGTACCCTAGGGGCTCACTTTCATAGAAATACTTCATTATTTACTCCTGATACTGTTTCTAAACCCACCAATGAAAAGAAGTTAAGGCATAGCACATTCTCCAGCAGAGCCCTCAGGAGGAGTGTTACAACAGCAACATGTGTCACGGGGATTGCAGAGCTTCCTGACTCAATCACTAGTCATGGTCCAATAAAAACAAGCAGTGGGAGAATAGGATCACATCAAACTAGAATTTGATTTTATTGCTATATCCAGATGACCTTAAAAATACCTTTTCAATTGCAGCAAGGTTCAAGGAGAAGCAGAGACAGCTAGAACTGCCACTGCTGGTGCTTGTGTTTGGAAGGTTTCTCATGCTGTCACATTTCCTACTGGGAGACTGCACTGTAATTGCGCTCCTCTAACAGCACAAAGCTCCTACTCTCCAAGCTACATTTATTTATGATCAACTAGCTCATTTGTTCTCACACCAAACCTCTCCTGTACCTTACACAGATATTCCCTTCCCTCAGCATCTACTGCCCTAGTCCCTTGATTAATAGATAACATTTCTCCTGAACCTCAAAGACTGGTTTCCCAAAATACGCAGTACCCCATGGTTCAGCCACTAAAATGGCTGAAAATCTTATCTTCTAGTGCTACTGCTGTCAAGCCTTTACAATCCAAGACTGGAATCCCTTACTCCTTTGCTCTTAAGTGGAACTTAATAATCATAAATCAATTTTTTAAACTGATTATTAAACTGATTTTCCTAAATACTCTAAAAATCATCTTAACACATTTACTGTGTACACACAATAAGATGGTTGACATTAATAGCCAAGAAGAAATAGTAAAAATCCATAGCATTTAAGTGTGGGTTTTTTCAGTGTTTTCAAATCTGGAAGCCTGATCTCTCTTACTCTAAAGAAAGTTCTGTAGGCAAAAAGGAAGTAGCATTCTTTTCCAGTGACCAAAAAGCTTGGCTATACAATATGGTATTTTTGTTTAAGACCTTTTCTGTATGGAAAGCAGAAAATGAGGGATTTTCTCCCCTTTCAGTGTTATCACAGACTACAATTTGCCTTACTTCCCTGTAGCTTGGCTACTAATGGTGTCTTTAATCTCTGCTAAAACAACATCCCAGATACTTTTATCAATATCTGAAGAGAGGAAAGAGTCTTTGCAGCAGATTGAGCTCCTGGCTCTGGATGGAAAGGTAATGTCTATTCATCAAAACATGAAACAGATGCTGAAATATTTGTGTTACAGTGAAACGTCTGCTACAAAAATTTTTCACCAAAAATTTTTTTTCTAACCAATGCTTTTTTGTTTTGTTTTGTTTTAAATGTGTGTGCACGTGTGCAGGCAAAGTTTGAGAGAGAACGTCCATTAAGCCTAATGTGCCACTTCCTGCACAGTGTGCACTCCCCACCCAATGGATCCATCCTCTTGGGCTAACCTGAGACCAGCCACTTCACATCACTCTGGGGTCTAACACAAAAGCTCCAGAAAGATGTCCAAGGACTTTGGATCAGGACCTTAGCATGTATCTGAGTAAAGCTGGTAGACTGTCTTTGCTGGCATTACATCCGAAATTAATTTAGTCCTGAGCTTTTCCCAGAGGGTCACTCCCGTCACCTGTCTCAGTGCATTAATCAAGTGTTCCCCACATTATATTTCTGAGTGCAGCACTTCATTATGGCCGAGTGCTGCAAGCTGAAGCCAAGGAGATGAGGTGCTAATGAAATGTTTGCATTCTGGACAGGAGCTGAGGTAGGTGTTTAAATGAAGCAAAACAGCTGTTAAAGCAACAGTGTCTTGTGAGACACAGACGCCAATGGGGAAAAGTTGGGCAGGGGAGTGGGAACTGTGGGAAGGCAGGCACACATGACAAGGATAAGCCTGTGTCTTTGCATTTAAGCTGAGCCCTCATTGTTTATGTGGGTTTGGCACATGGTCCAATGACTTTGTGGTCTGATGAAGCTCCAGCATAAAAGAAACAGCTGTGCCAAGCTCCCAGGACTGCCTCTCAGTGACCAGCTGTAGGAGAATTAGCCTTGATAGAGGACCTTTAAAATGCAGAAGGAATGAGATAAGTGTGCTTGGGAGCTGATGGCTTGATAGGTTTTACCTGAGATCCCTGGTGCTTCTGATAAATGTGGGAAAGTTCTGACCTAGTTTCATCCTACCTTATTTCAAGTATTCAACATCCAGCCTAGAAGAGAGCTCAGATACTCGAGTTTCTACCCCCACTGAAAGTAGAAGAAACTACGGCAACTATAACCCCCATTTTTGTGCCCAAAGTCACATGAGATTATACCTATCTATGAAGAACCCAACATCTATTAAAAGATGCTGCGTGACTGCTTCACTGAAGACCCTCTCCTTGCTTCCCAAGCTACATTTCCTCTGCCGTGGTTTTCTCCTCTTGCCTTGCCTGATCATTCTTCCTAACACAGCTGAACTATGCAAAATAAAAATGTGGGGCTTGGAGACCCAACATACCTCAACATCATGCACAGCACGGCAACAAAGCAATGCTGTGGTCGCTTGGGCTTAATGAATAGGCAATACAAGCACACAGGCGCCCCACGAGAAAGACACAAGTAACTCAAAGGACATGAAGGGAAAGCTATCACAAGGCATACCTTGCTTGTTTGTAGCCTAAGAGCAAACGAGGGAAGAAGGGCACATCTGAAGGGAGCCGAGAACAAAGCATCCATCTTTCTATTCTGAGATACGTGGGTGTAGCTGTATTCTGTGTGTGATGTCAGGGTATCTACACATGCAAAGCTAAACCCTCTAATTACAAGCCTCTGAAGAGCAACCATCCTGGGTTGGTCGGAGAATATTACACACAGTGGACCTTTCATGTCTCCAGCAGTGACTACAACAGGACATTGAGAGAAGAACAAGAACCTGCCAAGCATAGAAGACAAATCCCATGATGGTGATCCCTGTCGTTATGTGGTGATGTAGCATCACAGACTGTATGTTCAATGCAAATAAATGTTAATAAATTGCAGAGGGAGATTTTTTCCCAAATAAGGGCATATGCTCACGGTTTCTTGATTCTGTCCTGAGGTTACGAAACGGAAACAAAATGTAAACCTTCCTTCTCAGACACTAACAAATTGGTATTAAAAGATGTATTGTAAAATGGCAACTAATTAGGAGCCTTAGAGTAATTATACAATACTAAAGGCCAATTGAACACATCCCATTCATTTCCTTTGAGACAGCTGCTACATTTTGTAAAACTGAATTTTGCTTGTACATTTATTTTTCCCTTCTCCTACTCTAGAACTACCTGGTGAGAGTGTCTGGCTATGTGACACACTGTTTAAACATAGGAGGTGAGTAATCCAGTGATACCACATCCACTTATTTATCTCTCATTGTACCAACATCCAAGGCACTTCTCTTTAACAAAAGCAGATTCTGTAATGTAAAATCTGTATTTAACTGCGAAACAACACTGAAAATCACCAGGAGATTTTAGATGTACTAAGCTCATTGCCAAATTTGGGACCAGAGTGCATTGTGCATGGTGCTTAAGCAAGCAACTCTAACCTTAGAAAACCAGCAACTCTCCTAGAGTTAGGACCTCTTTAAACCTTTATGGTTCATTTTGGCCTCTTGCTTAGCAGCTGATGGAAGAACAAAAACCTCAACAAACTTACAAACGGAGAAAATACTGCTTCAAGTCAAGTGAATACCAGCAGGCCCTACAGGGAATATTGGTTGAATCCCTCTGCAGAGTAATTTTCAAATATGCAGTTTGTCCTTCCTTACAAAGGAGCACCCCCTTAAGAGGAGACTGAACACACTGTATATGTAATTTTTCACAGAACCTACATCAAGGTCTTTACCTCCAGCAGCAGATTTGGGAAATGAGGACAGTGGCACAAGGCATTAAAGCACTACTTGTGTAATGATAACTCTAATTAAAGTATCTGCATTTTATAACTTTTAAAGCCCTGTCTCATATTGCTAACACTTCCTTGATCTCACAGGAATATCTCACACAGTGCACTTTCAAAAATTAGGATAGAAGGAGCTACAGCAACAAGCTTTGCACAGGTAGACTAAAATCATGCCTAGTGCATGAAGCAAGCAGTGCTTGTACAGCTACGTCCTGTACCAAAGGTGATTGCCAAAACTGTCTCATCAGAAATGGTTTGCTCACCCTTTCTGAGAACAGCAACACTCAGACTGTAGAGTGCAATCACACAGCCTCGGGCTGTGCTTATGATCTGAGCTTCTGGTCACGCCCGAGGTCTCCCCACACTGCTCCTAAACAAGTGCATCATTGCCTTTATTTAAAGAATGCAAACCCATTACTAGCTCACTTTCTAATAGCTTGAGGTTTTATGGCAAATCAGCAGAGGAAAAAAACCACAAAACTCCTTCAGGTCCACACTGCACAGAGCAAATGAAAAACCTGTCAGAGAGCAGATGCACTGAAATGTTGATACGGTACAATGATCACAATGTTATGCTCTTTTTTTTTTCCTTTTTCCTACTGGAAAGCAGTGGTACTTCAAAAAAAGCTTACCTGCCTCCTTGCTCAAGACTAGGTGGTTTTGCTCTGTATTCATATTAAACGCTCAGTGCTAAAACAAACCCTTTCCTTGAGCTATCAATATTTGCAAGCCTCCAAACTAATTGAGTTAAAGGCACAATCAATGCCATTGATGGCAAGTTCTGCTGGAAGTTGTTCGATTCTTGCCTCTGGCCAGAAAAAGCACCAGTACAGGAGAAATCCCCATTAACCCTGAATGTACCTGGTCTAGTCAGAATGGGTCCTTTGGAGGAGAGGGCCAGCATGAAAGTACAGATCTGAGCAGGCAAGCGGCCACTTCTGGCAAGGTTTTTGCATTGGAAGGGATCAGCTCAGGAAATTACGTGTCTTTTTCGAGTGGCAAATGAACAGCACCCCAATCCCACTACACAGGGGTCATCAATCAAAGGGAAACAGTCATCCACTGCCTTGGACTTCAGGACAAAAAGAGATGCACGTGCCATTTCTTCAGCTTCCTAAGCCAGGAAAATGCTATTTTGGCTAAATGATGGCATTAAATCCTATTTCCTGGCTGAAAAACACCTTCAAATCTCTCTGCTAGGGCTCTTCATTCTTATAAGTTTTTTTGCCTTGTCATTTATTCCTTTAACTCAAAATTTTTCACTGGTCAAAGCATCAGTCAGCACACTGGAGACAATTTATTACAGGGAAGCCCAGCCACTGTCTAAGGCTTTTTAAAAAGCAAAATGGTTATAGTATTCAGCAAAATGAGCAAACTCATATTTAAACTGAAACTAGCTGAGCCACAGAGAGTGTTTAAAAATAAACAAATAATTAGAATATCTACTGCTAATCTCCACTTTTGCCTTCAAAAGTAAGCCAGAAGCACTGGCCTACATCTCGTGATCACCAGAGCGGTAATTGGGAACTGATGGTATCAGTTTTGGTAAACTGAGACAAAACCTACTCCTCATGGCAAAGGCAAGAAGAGCACTTCCCATGACCTTTCAGAGAAATTCCTAAAACTGCTCCACAGATTGTGAGCAAAGGCTCCCAAGAAAGAGCATGCAACCTTCTCTCTTCAACGATACAGCAAATGTTTATGCTGTGGTTACAGGAGCTGCATGGACTCAGAAATGGCCTGAATTTTAGCAGTGCAGAGGACTCACTGTAGTGAGAGGAAAGGCACTGACCTTTATTAAAATTAGGCCATCTACTAAATGCTTAACTATGAAAATAATGGTCTTTCACTAGGCATCCAAGGTTTCCAATCCTGGCCTTGAACTACCAATAATCTCCTAATGGGAGCAGACAAAGAGAACAGGAGATCTGAGAAATAGAACAAGGTTACAAATTACCGGTTATGGCTTTGCTTTACTTAATATATGAGGAAGAATATTTTAAGGTCAGAAGACATCTGTAGGACTGAAATAAAAGGAATTGATTGGGAAGAAGGAAATAACATACGATCTATTTCATTTAATGAGATCTTCCCTGCAGAATAAGCTGAGAACTGCATTTATGAATCATCTGTATTTGCTGCCCTACTGTTTGGGATTTGAAGCTATACAAGCAACTGCTAGAGAAATTACACCGGGGAAGTGAACAAAGGTTTAGCAAGGGAAATGGGCCAAAACCAAGAAATGCCTCTTTGACAGAATATCCGTAGCCTTCAAGGAAACTCCTAGGGAGTCTGTGAGACTTATCCTTTCCTACAACAGTTGAAATCAAAGGGATATCTCCCACTGAACCTCATGACAATTTATACTGAGACATTTTACCAGTGCCACCAGATACTGGGAGTGACTCAGCCTAAAGCAGAGAGTAAGCACACAGCAACACAGAAAACACTAGATTTTCTTTTTTTTTTTTCTCAGTTTTTCTATGCTGCATGAGTAACCATAGGTATAGGCCAGTTGGTAAGAGGAGGAACGTGGGGTCACCTTCCTTTTTTACATTTATGCGAAGAATTTTGGAGTCTGGGGACAAACCCAAGGCTGCTGCTTTGATCCTCCTCTTCCCTAACAATGGGCTCACCGCAGCAGAAACACGCAGGGTGAGGATTTCTAGTTTCACTCTTGCTGACACAAATGAAGTGCAGGTTTCTCAAGCTGTGAAGTATATTAAGTTCAGAGAGTTTTAACAAAGGACTACCAAACCGCAGAACCACGCTGCGAGTCACACTTTTTTCAGATGTTCTTTTAATTATATTAAACGAAAGTTTTAGGCACTTTGATGCTGATGGGCAAACATCTCGATCTCTTGAAAAAGCTGCTGAAAGTACTCCCTGTAGCTATAGTTAATATACAACATTGTATGCACACTGCTGGCCAATTTATTCCAGCCACTTTAACAATGATACCTCGCCTGACAGGCTGTGCAGAATAGCATCAGGAGTCAAGCAATGCACAAATCATTAGAGGACTCTGAAAGTTGTTTGACATACACCGCAGAGCTCTTTGTCATACAGCCAATTAAGTGACCAAACAAGGAACGCGAAAACCTTCATTAATTTGCCCCTTTTTATATAAATGGAGGTTAGAGTCTTGTCACAGGCACAACAAAAACACAGGCAAACCCAGCATAATTCAATTTGTGCTCCCTCTCAGAGCTGCAAGTTTCTTTCGTTTAGTTTTCATGGAAGTTGAGACCAGTCATGCAAGCGAGAGAGAAGTGGGACAAACAGAATTAATCCACTTTAAATAGTACTGGCTAAGTCCCAGATGCACCTTTTATCTGCTGAGAACTACTAGGTTAGCAAAGAGAAAAAAAAAGTCTCTTCTACTCAGCTCTAAACTTAATGCCTTGAATCCTCTGAGGAAAGCCTTTCATTTTTTGCTTAGTACAGCAATTCAAATGGCCCATGTTTCAAGTGTGAAGTGTTCAGAAAACCTCCAGAGGAACCAGAAGGACAACTCTGACTGCAATCACGTGCCACTTTCTGCTACCTGGAGCCTGCCAGCACCTCAGAACCAGCTTCATCACTGGCTCTAAGGACACTTGCACTCAGAAGCTCTTGTGATTGTCACAGAGCTGGTGGTACCTCCATAATCTTTGCCATTTGCTATACAGACCAGTGCAGCATTACAAACAGATTAAGCCGATTTACAGAATAACTCAGGATGGCAGGAACCAGAGCAGCAAACACCTTTAGACAAGGAAAATGCTACCTACTTTCACCCCTTCGACAAAGTTGCCACTCACACTGTTGTATTCACCAGCTTCCAGCTTTGAAAACACTGAGACTTTGTAAAAAAAAAATTTAAAAAAATAACTAAAAGTACAAGAACCCTGTAAAGTTTTGGTCTTCCAAGACCCTTATCTCAAATGCAGCATACAATTTCACATGGGAAGAGGCCTCTGGCTGGCACCACAGGGAAAATCATTGGCCTCATGATGCCCTGGAGCTGCAGCCCACAAATCTAAGTGAAGCAAGGACATAAGCTCAGATTTTGCAATCAGATGAAGGTATACAATAAAAAGACTGCAAGCACAAGTGTAGTACAACTCTTCATTAAAGTTGTGTTTCCAGATACTAAATATTACAGCAAAATTCTCCAATTTTTCCCCCATGTTTAAATTTACCATGATAATATGGCCTCACTTATTGCATTATGTGAGTACTCAGCTCTTTTTTTATCTTTACTACCCCACCTCCATTCCTAGAGGCCAGGAGAATTGCACCCATGACATTTTTAAGTTGGGGAGCTGAGAAATCGTGAGCACATGACACTTGCTGAGGGACATGGAAGAAATCTGTGACACAAAACCCAGTTTCACAACCTCCAAAATACAAAAATTTCCTTTTTTATACAACCCCAGTGCTTCAGTTTCAGGAGAAACACCTTTGGAAAATGAACAAACATAAATTCTAAAAAAAAAATTACAGAAAATTCATACCAGCTTACATTGCACACCAGTCACCAAACTAAGCTATGCTAATCAAATGCATCACTCGTTGTGACTCATTCTCCCATGTGATGACTTTTCCATCCCTTTCCCAAAATAGTGCGCAAGAACAGTGCACTGCAGAAAGGTGGGCATGAAAGATGTAGATCTCTGTTGTCCAAAAAGCCACACTGTTAGCTAATGGAGCATCTTTCCAAGGCCACTCTGCCATCTTGGTCAGCTCAGCCTACGCTGACTATTAATTAGGATCATAAATTAAAACCCATGTGGCAGTTTCTTATATGTCACTGTGATTGAAAAATCTTCCAGCAATTGCCTGGTCCTTATATTATTATGTATTTATCATGTCATCTCTCAGATTGGTTATTGTTGGATTTTTGAGACAAAAAAAGATCATTTACCACACCTGAAACTAAAGAAGCAGCATTTTTAACCTCCAGTCAACGAAATCTCTGAGCTGTTAAATCAACCAATACTGTGAAACTGAACAAATTAAATCAATATTTGTTTTAAATACAAAGGTACTCAAAGAGATGAAATGATCATCTGATAATGTATTCCCAGTCTCATATTTGAATAACTCACAAAATTTCTCAATCTGCTTGGCATATTTATTTATAGTCATTTATTTTGGCCTTAAGAGGACTTTACATCCCAATTGCTTCAGTGGCTCTGTCATGAGTACCTAAATTTTCAGCCCAAAGAAAACAGTAAGACTGATTTTAGCTATTATTATGTTCTCAGGTCACCCTTGCCCTCCCAAAAATCCACCTTTTTAATATTTGTAATTCTTGGACATCTCTCACATAAACTTTGTGCTACACTTTGCTTTGTCTAGGGAGCACAGAACAGAAGGTACACTTCCAGCCCTCAGCCAAATTCAGCCATGGAGGCTTTTCAAAATAATGGGATTAGCACAAGGAGATCATGCCAGCAAAGTTGAACACTATTTCTCTGTCATCAGAGAATGGCACGACTTCCCATCTCCCATTGACCTTACAAAGTCCATGGTTTCACCATTTAAGATTTGTTGAAAAATCTCTGCTAAACTTTCATAGCCAGCCCAGACATTTCACCATCTGGTAAAGGATAAGTAACAGGAGTATCTGCAGTCACATTTAATTGCTATTACAGATAACCTTGCCTTCACAAGATTTTCTGATGATTTTAGATACACAATTTTCCAAATGGAAGCATAGTGTACGAAAATATGTCCAGATACATTACTTTACCTCCATATAGTACAAAGCAGAGTTGGAAAGGTTCAATTATGTCATGTAATTCATTCTTCGAGCCCTCTGTTGCAGGACTGTCCTCTTCAATATATGTACCACATTTGTCCATATTTATACTAAACAGCTTAAGCAATGAGCTTTCATCAGTTTTTGTCTACTAAAAAAGTAGGTGCGTGATTAATGTTTAAACACACAATCTGCCTTTCCAAGTGAAAGGGAAGGAGTCCTTGAAAATAAGGGTAAAACTGGAGTTTGTGCAGAATATTCAGGCTTTGTTCTATGAAGGCCAAGCTTTCTGCAGAGCATATTAAACTCAACAACCACTATTGTTTGAAAAAAAGACCAGGCATATGCATCAACTCTGTAGAGCATGCCTGTGCAGCTAATGGAAAGGACAACTATGGGTCAGGTAGCACCAAGGTCCCCAACAAGACTGTGTAGCTCACAGGCAAATCAGCCTCACCACACTTCCAATGGTAGCAGTACATAAGACAGCTAGCTTGGGACTGAGCATTGCACTGCAGACTTTCCTAAATCCCTTCAGACTGGAAAGCTAGCTGCTTTCTCTGGGATCTCAGACAAGGGATGTCCATAACTCATCTTTATCCATTAATGTATAAGGAAGGGAAAAGGTAGCTCTCTCGTGACATTTTCCAAAGGGAAGACAAACAGCCTACCAGCTCAGAGAGGTGTTATTTTATTTCTAATGTTCTAGAAATCTAGACCATCTAATCCCACATACTAAATGAAATACGCACTCACAAAATAAAGTCAGTACCGACTGTAGGAAGTTGCATTTTTTTAGGAAAGTTCAAGTATAGACAGTCCCCTCCAGAAACACAGGGTTCATTTTTTCACCTCTGTGTGTTACACATATACATATAAATAACGCTCAACCACCCTTAAGTACAATGTCAATGTTCACAAGCACAAGACAGAAATTAGACGGTAAAACATTCACGTTTCTTAAAGCAGCATTAAACTCATCCACAGTATACAAACAGGTTTATATAAAAGTCACTGGAGCAATGTTATAAGGCAAGGTGACAGGATTAAAGAAATAACCCAAGGTCCCACCTTGAAAAGCCTATAAGTAGGTCTTTCCAGAATGTTGGGTCTTGACTTTGTTCATATAAAACACTCCTCCTTCCTGCATTCCTCTGTGAGACTCTGCATTTCATTATGATCCTACCTTCTCCCTCATGTCAAGTGTTGCCATTTTGAATTGTTTCTAAATTTGAAAGGGTAAGGAGGGAAGAAAGAAAACTAAGAAAATGCAGGTGGCAGTTATATGAGTGACATGCTGTAAGCAAAATCCAGCTGGTCTGGAGACACTTCTGTGAGCAGCAGCTTCGCATTCTTTACTTGCACACATCTATACTATCCTGCTTATTCAGATGGCCGGATAAGCCTTGTCAGATCTCTCCTGTGTTTTTTTCCACTTTCTGATTCAGAGGTTTTGTCCAAATTTTTGTCAAGTCTGAGAACAATGGGGCAGGTGGGGTGAGGTGAAAAATGACATTATTATCCTGTAACCTTAACCTTAGAACTTGCTGCCACAAAGGTGGTAGTAATCAGATTATTCACAGAGACAAGACTCACTTCACAGTCATTCAGTCAAACAACTGGACACGTGTATTAAAAACACAAGAAATACCTGGACATAGGCCCTGCAAGAGCGCTCCCTTTTCTGAAGCTGAGTCCATAAAGAGAGCAGATTAAAGACGGAATAGAAAAAACAAGTTAGTGACAGAACAAGGGAAAAAATTTGAAGAAAATGCCTATGAAAAAAATCACCTCATTTCTCTCTTAAACAAGTTCTGAAAAGCAACCAAACTAAAGGAGTGATTGTGTGTTAGGCAGCAGTGGAAGACTGGAAGGACTTGTTCCAGAAATACGGGTTAGTCCTTTTTCAGTGAAGTAAAGCACAGACTGGCAACTTTGCAAGAGCAGCTGTTAGATGGTGGGAGATACTGAAGTCTAGTAGAGATACTCAAGAGATGATGTTTTCCTTGCAGCTTGGAGATCGCACATGACATTTCCACGTCAAACAAGGCTGAAAAGATGAGGCTGAGTGGTTATTTACATAAGAGGAGCGTGGGCTCTGCAGTCAGACAGTGCTGATGGCACAGTGAGAGCTTCAGATGAGCAGGACCAATTCCAGGGAGCAAGATGTGTGCAGGACTGCATCCTGATACAGAATGCACCTGTATGGACCCATCCTGACAGACCTGCTCAGGTCTCTGTCTCAAGACAAAACCTCTAACATTTCAGCTTCACTGCTGTGGGCTTGTGTAAAGCCAGCTCAGGCACATGTCTAGTGTGATAACACATTGTACTGAAGGAGAGAGCATTGCCCAGGGCTCCTGACAGTGTAAGGGTCACTGAAGAGGACATATCAATGAAATGGGAATTCAATATAATATTTCCATTTAAGGCCATCCTCTCCCCTTTGTATTAAACTAATTCTCCAGGGATACATTATCCACTCCTTTCATGTCAAGTTGTGCTTTCCTTTGTAATTCCTGGGCCTAAATGCTTTATATGCTGACTAGCTTTTCCACAAAGAATCTCACCTTTTCCATAGGAGCCACATTTCAGACTGTACTTTGATATGCACTTGCATTCCTCCTGTCTGCTAATTGCACTTTTGTGTACCATGAAATTCAAATAGGCACCTCTTTACCTCCATGGGACTTGATAGGCATTCTGCAGCAGTGAGCAAGGATCGGTGAGCTCTGCATCACTGCAATGAAACCCCACAAAATCAGGCTGCTCAGAGCCACTGGCTTGGCTGGGTTTGCTTTTGTTGATGTGCCTGGTTGGAAACTGCACATCAACAGAGATTCAGGGCAACTTGTACTCTCAACACACAGCAGTGCAATCCCATTAGTAGAGCTGAGAGCCAAATTTGTCCCCAAGAGTTTTGAGGCTCTGAAATAAACAAAATACACCCAGGTATCATGCGATGCCTAATTTCAATTTCTAATTCATCAATTTGTAACAGCAGAAATCTTCCTCTGGGTAAATCTGGCCAGTATGAAGACTTTACAGAAGCAAATGGAGATCAAAGAAAGCCTTGCTGAAAATTACAGAGCTATCCACTCAGGGGTCTTCCCAGTCTGCAATGGAGCAATTATTACCTTAATTAAGCCTGATCCAGTGGAAAGCATAAAGCTTTTAGTGACAGGAATGTGACTCCTGAAAGATGATGGCTTTTAAAAACTCTGATTATGACAGTTAATTTCAATTCATTGTACACCAGCTTATAAAAAAAAAAAAAAAAACACCAGTACAAAGCAGCACAGGTGATTACTTTTGGATTCTCAGCACATTTCCTTTAATGATTAAAAGAATATTTAATGGCTGGTGCTTACTTTATTTCTTCTTTCTGACTAAACAGCACTAAACAAAACTCTTCGCAAATTACTTTTTTTCCCTTTTTTTTTTTTTTTTTTTTTAAATACTCTTGATCAGTGAAGAGGAAAATGGAGCAGTAACTCTGCTGCCTTTTGTTTGCCCAGTACTACTTCCAAGTTGAATTCATGCATTCTTAAATGAACACGAGCAGTTGCTCTTCTAAAGAATTAAGTGGGGAATGAGAGCAAGTAAATTACTGAGCCTGTCATTTGGATCACTGATTCACATCGCTGTTTTGCAGGACTCCACGTGGTCCGGAATTTTAATGTGGAACGCAATTGATTTGTATGAGTTGCTTGTGCAAAGCTGATGGCAGGGGGAAGAAACCTGCAATGGGGACCCCGGGAGTGACAGCTGAGCCAAGAGGCTCTGCCTTGTCCAGTCTTCCCCTCCCCTCAGTAACTCACATCTGTTCCCAGGATACAACCCCTTTTCATGTAATTGAAACAAATATTGTGAAGTGACATATAAAAAGATGAAAAATATGTGCTTGCAAAGCTGAAGTGACAAAATGTTGGGTGTGGCTGGGACACATCCAGAACAGCAAGCAGACTACAACCATGAAACCTGTTAGTAGGTGACATTAATTGCTAGTTTTACCTGATGTTGTCAGACATCACCATCATTTAAACAAAGACCCATGGTATGTTTATAACAAATAATGTTATGCTGATGTAACAGTTAATAAAATTATTACCGACATTGTTAAAAATAGCTGGAAGCAGCACTAATTAAAAGCATTGGGATAACCCAATTCACAGCACATGCAAAGCACATGAGATGCAGGCCTTCAGTTCCCATGCGACTGAAATCTTAAACAATCCCGAAGCTCTTTGCATTTAAAATAGCATAAGTCTACAACAATACCTTACAAGAAAAAAGACAATGTTACTTCTCTGAAAAGCATTTATCTTCATAAGACACAGAATAAATTTCAGGTTTAGCTAGGATCATTTACTCCCCCCATAACCTTGCGACTAAGATCTGTTCATGCTTATGTGAATGTCAGAACTGTCAGAGCCTGATAGGCAGCTGGGAACAAAATTCTGTGTCTTATTTTAACTGGGTGGCCAATATAACCACATATGCTCACAGTCACAGGGTTCAGCTGCTCTTTGTTCTAAGAACCAGGCCGGCACAATTCACTGTCAGAATCCTCAGTAAGTCCTATCTCATGTGTTTACATGAGACAGTGATGAAGAGGGCCTTTGACTACGGAAACCCTCAGCTAAATGTATTCTTACAGACTCCACAGCTCATATTTCCTGCCACAAGTGGCAACTCCTAGCATCTTTACTGCTATGTAGCAATTCCACTTACTTCTGGAAATAACGAAAGGACTAATAATTCTTCTTAAACTGGGGCACCGAAACCACACTGTTGTCACGCAGTAAGGTGCTTCTGGGTTAAGTCATGGGTTATCACTAAAAAGGCCCTCTAATACTAAAGCATCCTGAAACCTTAAGTGTAAATATGATGGTGTCTTATGTGCCTTTTGTAAATGTATCCTTAGTGTAAATGAATGTTTCCGTCTGCCTCCGTTTATATTCGTGCACAGAAGTGTTCATTTGACCCTCACATCAGCCTCCTGCCCCCTCCTGAGCCCCTTTGTTTTTACCTTATTTAAGCTGCGTGCAGCACTGTCCTTCCCGCCCGGAGTCAGGTTCCGGAGCTGCACGTCGAGCAAGTTCACCAGCTGGACCATGGCGGACACGGAGTACGCGATGTCACCGGCGTACAGGTGGTTTCTGGTGTGCTCTGCGAGCTCCCGGGCAATGTTGGCAGCCATCTCTCCCGACTTCATCTGCAGTCAAGAAAGCAGAGGAAAAGGTTGTTCCCATGTGTTAGTGTGATGTTGCTCCAGTCCCTTCCACTCCCACAGTGTTAAGCAAGTCAAGTCCCCTCACAAAGAAGAAAAAGAAAAGAGATGAAGAAGAGGAGAAGAAAAGGAGAATAGAAGAATTTCCCAAGAAGTAAAGCACAGCAAGGGTCTCCATCTTTTTATCATGAACAGTGTTTTGAATATGGTTCTAAACGTGTTTTCTCCAGCTATAGTCAACCATGTTGGCCTCAACAATTTCTTCTCACAAGTCACTGTTTTCCATGGGATGCCCATGCTAAGAAGACTTTATTAGCTTGTCCCATTGCCTTACCTGTGCCACTTGCAAAAAAAAACAAAACAAAACATGTAAACAGTCTCTCCTGTCAAGGAAGAGCAGTTTCTGATTACAGAAGGTTACCTGATGATAAGCGAGGAGATGATTTTTCTTACAACTCCTCCACAAAAAGGTTCCTTGTAAAAGGAACAAAAATAGGTGACATAACCCAGATCAACCAGAGAATGAAGTCCACAATTCCCACCTTATGGATTTAATAATCAGGTGCTAATTTATCACTCAGTATTTGCACGCAGGAAGTGTGCTCCTTACCACACAGGTCACATCATCTGCACTGGGGCTAGTGACTCTCAGCACATACAAAAGCATACTAACTCAGGAGCAAAAGGCCTAAAGTTTCAAGCAGAGGCCCACTGGAAGGGAAAACCCAGCAGACTGTTCATTTGAGTCTTCTATTAAAAGACTTTTATCATGTAATTGAGTCACAAAACTCGCAAATCACCTGCAGTGAAATTCACTGTGTAATTATCTGGGAAACTCTCACTTTTTCCCCTGTGGCTTTTCCCTCTTTCTTGCTGTGTTTTGCTCTCCCTTCTTGGTACCCATTTTCTATGCCATGGGGATTTGGAACAGGGCAGCTGGTTCCATCTCCTTTTTATGAAAAGCCCACTACAAAAATACTATTGCAAGTAGTATATATATGTCAGGGATAAGGAGAAATTAGACAGGATGACACGTAAACGAAGCTCCCACTTCTGTCAGGCTCAATGACCAACTCTGCTGGGCTCTTCATATCAATTTCCAATTGTTTTATCTTCCAAGAGCTAAAAATCAGATACTTCTCTTCTTCCCTCAATTTCTGGTGCTTATTATAAAAGCAAGATTCTAGGGAAAGATTATAGGCTGAGCTTTTACCTCTCTGTAAATCAATTAGCTGAGTTATAAATGAATAACGTACTTCTATCAATTTGACAGCAACAGCCCATCTGATTTAATGAAATCTAACTGGAGATGTTCATACGCTCGTCCTCAGAGAATTAAAGTATATGATGATATAGAGAAGATAAATAAAGGAGATAATATGTTGTTCTTCCTATTAGAGCAGTGATAATATATATTCAAAAACTGAATTATTTCTTCCTCGTTACACAGAAGGCTAATGCCATAGAAACCAGATCCTATTCTTACAGCTGCCTGTTCTCCTAAGCAGCTGAAGAAAGCCACGCATCAGCACAGAGGCTAAATTTTGACCTCTTCTGTTGGCTCCCAGAACTTGAAAGAATGATTGCATCAAATCCCTTTACATAAAGAAATCAATTTCAACATTTTCCTGCAGTTCATCGCTGGAGCTTAACATGTATCATGACACATTGTGTTTCTGTAAGCTTTGCAGAAAACTGCAGGAATTCAGGACTATTTTTACAGATATATTAGAAAAGAAAATCCCTGCTACCCAATATCTGATGCTCACATTTTCACTTGGACCACAAACCTATGCAAACTGGCACACTCAGACAAAATTGCTCAGCTGCTACAAAGACAAACAGAAGAGTTTTCTTTCCCTGCAGGCTGCTGTTGTTCCTGTCTGTCTGCTAAAGTAGTGTGGGCTGGTCACTAATAAACCCTTTTCCTTTTCTCTTGTACTGATCTTAAAAACTGCAAATGTGAGGAATTCTAGTGTGGCCAAAAAAACAACACATAAAATAGGTAACAGTTGAAGAAATGCCCCAGAAAAAGGCAGACTGAAGATCAAAATCTGTGAACTTGTGGGACATAGAAGTATTTACCCAAACGTTTTTGGTTGACAGTTAATGAAGCTACTTACTAGCACTGACAATTCCAAACCTCTACACTGTCATACAGAAAATGCAGGTATAAGTCACTACAGCAGTGCTGAGATGCTCCTTCCATTCTGGCTGCATGCATGAGAAGGTGTCCAAAATGATGGCTGTCTGACATGCTAATGCTAACGTCCCCAACTCTTTTAGAGCATCTTCCACTGAAACTGAAACTGTCAAACCCACCTTCAACTATCAGTCTCAAATGCTGGCTGAATATTCCAGGGCTAATATATATATCTGGTCCCTTATAACAGGATTGAGCCTCTTTTTTTGGTTAATTCTACATAATGCCCAGCAAAGCTTACTGCTGCCCAAAAATGTGCACTGCTAACTTACTTCCCTTCTATAAAGCACTTTTCCACATCTTCCTCTTCATTACTGCTGCATGGAAAATGAGCTCTTCACAAGTTATTTCTTCCAAAACATGTAATACTCTTTAACCCAAACACTAATATAGTTATATAGGAACCCAGGAACAACCCTTAACAGTTTCTTCAGGAGTCAGGCTGTAATTGAGAGGCAAACAAGAAGTAGGGAAAAAACGTGCAAGTAACCGACCTTTCTACTGGGAGGCTCAAGAACAAAAAAGGGAATTAAATAATAATGTATCTCTTTATGATTTGAGACTACTTTTTAAAACTTCCTATCTTAATTATGAAAAAAAATAAATTTAAAGACCAAAAAGGATTCTGGAATAAAAGAAAACATTCCATTCAAAGCAAATTGGGCTTCTGGGGATTTTCTGACTGATTTTTTTTTCCTTTTACAAACTGATTAAATCTATCCTTAGAATACTCATTTGAAGGTGAGAAAAAATGTTTCTTGCCAATAATGCCAACACACAAAACACAGTTTTATAGCTTTGCCAAAAAAATTGCTCCCCTCTTGTATTTGGACATAATGGCAGGATTCTGGCCAGATTTACAAATGATCATTGGCACACCTGAAATCCCTCTGTGCAACACTAAGTTAATATTTTCGAAGTTTGTATCGCTATCTTGCACCTTCTTATGACTGAAAAGATTGAAATAATAGTTGTTGGAGAGGACATACATTCCTGCCTGTTTCATATATGTCAATAAACAGAAGCAGGGAGTTTTGCCTGGAAAGACAGACAAAGACCCTCCTGCAGCAGTGCTCATTGTTTCAGCCCACCTTTCTCAGAGGGAACTGACTGCAGAAGAGGACAGTAGAATAAAAATGAGAGAAACTGCAAAAAAAAAAAAACAATTCAGGGAAGAAAATTTGGAAGAAATAAGAAAGATACTGGGAAGGGAGTGAATGTGTTAAAGCACCAGTAGTCATAAAGGCAAAATTATTTTCCTGCAGCCCGAGGCGGAATGATATCAAAAAAAGAAAAAGATGGTAAGAAAGACTGAATTAGGATTTTTAAGAACAGTGGCATACAGATGGACTGGTCAGCTGGAAAGATCATGAAGTTGATGCTGTTTTTTGGAGGGATAAACAGCTGACAGGTTTCATCAGGCAATATTAGTCAGGCTATAACAGGGGCTGTGAGCTAACTTCTGACACAAATGGCCATTTTCTTTCCCTAGCAGAAACTCCCACCCAGTGAACAACCCATTCCATTAACTTTCCATTTTTTTTATTGGATGATACCCAAGAATATAACTAACTAATTAAACACAGGTTATCCAACAGAGAGTTGGATCACTGCTCTCCATATAATACAGTAGAACTAGAGAACGCCAAAAAAAAGGGTTTTGAAACTACAGTATTCAAACAACTTAAACTGCATTTTATGACCCTTTATAATACACCAGCTGTGGCATTTTGCTCCATCCTGTCCATGACGGCACTCTGAAAACAGACTGTCAAGAGCAACTTGGATGGAGGATTTCATCATGGTGTCATCAGAACTGCAACTTCACCCTTCACCTGGACACGACGATGTGGCAATGTCCTACATAAAACCTCACCTCCTCTACAGTGCACGCCCAAGCAGATCTACAGGACCTGTGGAAGGTACTATGAACCCTAAGGTTCATCTGCTCTTTGTGAGTACATGATCAAGGCCACTCAGGAGGACATGTAAATCTAAAGCATGTGCTTTAGATTTACAGACTGAATCTTTGTGTGCATTCCTGAAGGACACAAAAGCTTTCTGTTCTGCTACAGAAGAGGCCTCCTCTCTTTCAGTGGCTTGAGGCTGAGCATAGTGGTGCCTGTCCTCCCAGGCAGCACCCAAAACTGAAAGCTGCAGCAAGGAAGAGATATTTTCAGGCAAGTCACATGCTGCGCTAAGGATGGTGCTGATGAAAGCAAGAGGTAAAACAAACAGGCTGAGACTGAATGTATCACCCCACAATCAGCACGATGCAATGTATCCAAAACTGACCTTTTTGCTTCCTGTTACTGTATGACTCCAGAAATAACCCAGGTAGCAGTGCATAATTCAATTGCACTGGCAAGTTTATTCTCCTGCTACGTTATGAGGGCACGGTAGGCACCAACAATAAAGTTAAAGTAAATGTCAGGAGGCCAATGAATTGCTGAAACGAACATTTGTTCTGATCTTCCATCAAGCACAATAACTATAATGGAAGCTAAGAAATGGCTGTAAAACCTAATACCATGATGCAAGCAGGCAAACACCAGTCTGAGTACAGCAGGAGAAAGAAAGAAGCAAATAATAATCCTTACTTCACTACAGAGGTATGAAAGCGAACACAGCATTTCCCTACCATCTTTTCTGGCTGAGATCCCTCCAGGGGAACCATCACCCTTCTTCCTGAGCAGGGTGGAAGTTTGGACCCAGCAGGTCATAGAAGAGGAGATTATTGGGAGACAAAGCAGATTAGGAATGAAGACATGCTGAGCAGGTATGAACCCTGGTTGCCAAAAGAGTATTTCTACCCATTTTTTCAGCTGTGCTGCAGCTGCAGATGCTGTGGGATGGGTGGCCACTGAGGACCCAAGAGAGCTAGGAGCACAGGAGAGCTGAGCTGCAGGGTGTGAGCACCTCTGTCCTCATGGCACAGCTGGCTTACTGCTTTCTCTAGCTGCCCCCATAGCAGCAAGAAGAAAAGCTGTCTTGGCTTAGAGGAGGAAGGCTCCTTTTTCATCTTTAGAGAGGTCCTGGAGCAAATCTGCTAGCTCACAGAAGGGAAGTTTCCCATCCACAGCAGGGATGTGAGAAAATAGATCTATATTTATGGATAAATCAGTCTCCATCTCTTAAGTGCAGCAATGATTTTCTAGCCTCTTGCTTGGGCAGGGAAACCAAGTGACTATCAGTTATTTTGGAAGTAATTTAAAACTGTGTTTACTCTAAGGATCCTACTGAATCTTAAAGGCAGGACATCTCCATGATCCAAAAGATGAACTGGTGGTGAATAAGACTGCCCTGGCTGAACAGAGAGCTTTGGCTGGAACGAAAGGAAAAAAGGAGAGCTTATGACCTCTGGAAAAAGGGGCAGGTAACTAAGGAGGACTACAAGGATGTCATGAGGTTATATAGTGAGAAAATTAGCAGGGCCAAAGCTCAACCAGAACTCTGTATGTATGCCTATTTCCACAATGGACAATAAAAGTGTTTCTCTAAATACACTTACAACAAAAGGAGTGCTAAGGAGAATCTCAATCCTTTATTGGATACGAGGGGAAACATAGTGGCAAAGGATGAGGAACAGGCTGCTCAGGGAAGTGGTTGAGTCACCACCCCTGAAGGGATTTAAAAGACATATAGATGTGGCACTTAGGGACATGGATTAATGGTGGACATGTAGCGCCGGGTCAATGGTTGGACCCAATGATCTTAGAGGTCTTCTCCAACCAAAATTATTCAATGAATGCAAATCCCAAAACAAACCCCTAGGCAAGCCATAGAGGGCTTTCCCCTCAAAAGTCACTCCTGGAAAGTCTTGATGTTTTATAACAACTCTCCATAGACATGGGTCACATAACCCAAGATCCCAGTGAATTTCCACTCAGGCAAAAAGAGATCCAGGGTAATTTGGTAGATTCCTGATTAACAACTGGTGGAAGGCCTCCAAAGCTGAACATAACTAAGTTCCTTCAGGAAAGAAAAAAACAAAACCAAGTCCCAGCTGTAACCTGTTGGGCATTTCTGAAAACCTGGCTGTTCAATTTTAGCCTGCTACGAAAGCGTGTAACAAATTAGATGGGGCTCATTTGTTATGCAAATGATAGCTAGTTTCAAATAAAATAAGCCTAACCTTGATGCAGATTTCATCAGTGCAGGCTATTACTTCCCTCTGCTAATGGCTTACGGCCTAGTCATCTTCACCAAGCAGCAAGAGGTCTCCCAGCTGCCTGGGTGAATTATGGCTGGAGTAAGTAATATTAACCCCTCCAGGATAACTACATAGGTCATAAAACAAGAGCTGCACAGCTGCTAATGCCACCAAAGGCAGTCTTTATTAATCAGCTCGCTGGGCATATGGCAGGAGACATGCCCACTCTCCTGCATGGGACAGAAGAACTGTGGACTTTGTAATGGCTGCACCACGTCACAGCAGTCCCACGTCCCTGCCTTTGGGGAGGGACGGGTGTAAACACAGATGAAGTGAGGCAGGGATGATCAGGGGCATATGTGGAATTCACAGGCTGCTGAGCCTCAGTTAAGATGAGGGACAGGGAGCAGTGGTTCTCGGGAGCGCAGAGTTGTCACTAGTGGGGTTCCCAAGGGCTCCATCTGAGGCCCTCTGCTCTTCATAAACAACTTGAACACAGGACTGGAACGGATACTAAGCAAGTTTGCAGATGACACAAAACTCAGAGGAGCTGTTGACTCCCTCAAAGGCGTGGAGGCCCTGCAGAGAAACCTTGACAAATCAGAAGACTCGGCAATAACCAACCATATGAAGTTCAACAAGGGGAAGTGCCCAATTCTGCACCTGGGATGGGGGCAACCCTGGATGTACCTACAGATTGGGGAATAAGATGCTGGAAAGCAGTGCCACAGAAAGGGACTTGGGGGTCCTGGTCAATGGCAAGTTGAATATGAGTCAGCAGTGCCCTGGCAGCCAGGAGGGCCAAACGTGTCCTGGGGGCATCAGGCAAAGCATCACCAGCCAGATGAGAGAGGGGACTGTCCTGCTCTGCTCTGCACTTGGGCAGCCTCACCTTGAACACTGTGTGCAGTTTTGGGCACTGCAGTATAGGAAAGATATAAAGCTATTGGAGAGTGTTCAAAGGAAGGCAATGAAGATGGTGAAGGGCCTTGAGAGAAAGCTGTATGAGGAGCAGCTCCAGGTCTGTTCAGCCTGGAGAAGAGGAGACTGAGGGGAGACCTCACTGCAGTCTGCAACTTCCTCATAAGAGAAAAGGGAGGGGCAGGCACTGATCTCTTCTCTGTGGTGATCAGTGACAGGACCCAAGGGAATGGCCTGAAATTGTGCCAAGGGAGGTTTAGGTTGGATATTAGAAAAAGGTTCTTCACACAAGGGATGGCTGGGCACTGGAACAGGCTCCCCAGGGAAGTGATCACAGCACCAAGCCTGACAGAGTTCAAGAAGCATTTGGAGAATACTCTCGGGTACATGGTGTGATTCTTGGGGATGCTTCTGTGCACATCCAGGAACTGGAGTCGATGATCCTTGTGGATCCATTCCAGCTCAGCATATTCTGTGATTCTGTTGCTATCGTGCAGCAGCAGAGCTAACTTGCAATGCTGGGACTTGCTTGCTCTGGCTAAAGGAGTGAATAAATCCCCACAAATTGCTATAATAAAGATTCAGCCCACAGACTCTACTGCGTAAACACACATCTGGTCTCTGTTTGTAATGAAATCAGCTGAAAGCACCACTGTGCATTAATAACAAAAACGCTCAACATATTGCTACCAAATAAGCTCTGCTTGTCTTGAACTTCTATTGTCACATGTTAATGCACTTTTAACACTGATAAATGATGAAGTGCTAGAAAACATTCATCAAGGGACTTAAGAGTCAAGAGATATGCATTACTGTGGCATTGTTTTCTATTCCATCAGTTCTTTTATAATTTGGGCAGAAGTTAAAAACAGAAAGTCAGAGGCACAATGCAAACATTTCACACTGAGCCTGCCTTTCTTTGGTAAGGATTTCTTTACTAGAGGGTTTATCCTGTGCTTGTGTGACATGAAAAAAATCCTGGAGGATGCGTGAAAGGGAGTTTCCTTTTGCAACAAGTCAGTATTTTCCATATGTTTACCCACCTCCTCCTCCCTCTTATTTCTTTGCTTGCCATAAACAAGAAATGCCATTCACTCTAGTTTAATTCCACTCTCCAACCCCTCTCTATGCCTTCCCTTACCCTCTTTGCCTTAATTTCTATAAGAGTCATAGTCTTGCTTTCTTCTTGCAGTTCCTGGCTACTATGCATAGCTCATGCTTTATGTGTGACCACTGATCCCTTTAGGTTCCTTGTGTGAAAGAAACAGGGAGCTGAGGAATGTCACTCTAGACTCAGAGTTGTCAACACGCAGGGAAGGGTTTTACCTTTTGAGTAATGTGGTTGATCCAGGGTGAAGAGCAGTTGCTAAGATCAGGTCCTTGGGGTTCCCAGATACCGTCTGGTGCAAGACACCGGAAAGTCGCAACGCCTGTAACAGGAAAGCCGCTGTGTTCAGTGTTATTGGTTGTATTTTGCCCCCAGCACACCGTGTCACAGGCTTCATTTCATCTCATGCAAAACCTGGGAGCTTATTTAGTGCTCAGGTTCTCAGTAGGACACTTCTGAGTCATCTCAATGTCCTAGTGTCCCATCACCTTGATGCTTAGGGGCCCTAAGACATAAAAGACCCACAAGGTAATGCAAGAATACTATTTCCAATTTGCCAAACAGAAACTGCAGACAAAGGACTTTGCCTTAAGCCAGGCAGGAAAGCTGCCAGGTACTAAGAAATCAAAACTAGATCTCAAACACTGAGCCAGCACCTTGAGTGCTCTGCCTCACCACTGGTGAACTGGGATCAGACTCTGTTCCTCCACTTCCTTGCTGCTTTATGAAGATTTTATGGCTCTGAACCATCATTACACCATTTGGGTGGATACACACACAAGTCTGAAAGCTGAGAATGCTAGTCTGTAATGCTGGGCTTTACTGTCAACCCCCAGTTGTCAAGAGAGACTTCAGAGGAAAAAGCTCTTTGGAAAGAGCTGCCCAATCTCTGCTGCAAAAGACCCCAAAGTACCTCAGGCCCTTTCAGACAAAGGAAAAATACATCAGAAATGGTGCAGTTAAAGATCTTTAAAAATCAAGAAAAACTTTACACATAAAGACTGCATCCTAGAAAGTGTTCTGCCCCCACAGAACTGAACTCTTCAACAGAGGCATGAAATACATGCTGGTCTGACAATAGTTCCAACTAAAACTAGTGAGAGTGTGCTCATGCCTTCAAAGGGAGTTGGAAAAGACTCATTGCTAATATTCCACAGCTTTTAACAAGTTGCATGAAGCACTGAAATTAGAGATGGGAAAGGTTTATGGCCATCCCCTATCAATAAGTTGGACTTTTTATTTATTTTATTTTCATCCAGTCCTTAGCTCTTGTGCTTAGGAAAGGACACCCTGCATCCAGCCTTCATTTTCACAGCTTTGGTTCAGAATATCCTTTCCCCTCTCTGGGAACCACATGATACTTTTTGCATTAATTTTACCAAGCAGAGCTGGGAACGATAGCAAAAATGTTCTTTACCTATTCTCACCACTGATTCCTTTCCATGCCCGTCATACTTTAGCAGGTATTTTATCAGTCTGTCCTCACCAAATTCAAGAGTGAGTCAGTATTCACACACACAGGTGTGAATGGCTCTCTAGGAGTGGAGAATTAACAGAGATTCTTCTCTGCAAGCCAGATCCCTTCAGCCCTTATTTTCAGGCAATGTCCTCCACTTTTAAGATCTATCCTTTGCAAGCAATTTTTGGGGCTGGACACCAAGACTAGTGTGAAAAATAAATATTTTTAGAAAACTGCATTTGTTAAAACACAGAGAACTGAACCACATGCCAAAATCCATTCTTCATTTGATTGTGTTTTAAATGGAACAAAAAATTTCCAAAAGCAACGTTTTTCAAGAAAACAACTGAGGGAAGAGTAGAAGAAAAGAAGCAAAATCCAACAAGCAATAAACCATTTTGAAAGATTTGGCTTTGTTTCTCCCCTACTTTCCCAGCTGCTCAAACTGGCTGCAGTTTGAAGAATCACTCACACTGGTTCAGGAGCTTCAAAACACAAGTTTTGTTGACCTCCTCCCCCATCCCCTCTCTGCCCCAGAAGAAACAAAATATTAGCCATCATCAGTCAGTGAGTCCAGGGGCTACAAATACAGGCAAAACCAGGACAACAGGTGCATCATACCTAACAGAGGATTTTACAGCACATCAAACGCAACCCCACAGGGTCTTCAGTACTTCTACTCTCCTTTGGCCAGGTGCTAAAGATCCTGCAATACGTGCTCAGCACCTTGAGGCTTCATCCCCAGCCAGCTGCTTGCCAAACCTGACCGAGGCAATGCAGACCTGACAGAAGGCATCAGCGTGCTCCACTAGTGAAAGCTGCACACTCACAGCGCGCCATGGGCAAGCAGAGACAGCCTGCCGTGCCCTCCCACCCCTCGACTCACCAATTGAGCCCATGGGACACGGCTGCTTCGCCACCTGGCCCTTCCGAGTCCGAGACCACATGATATCGCGGGCTTCCATGGGGTCGCAGCTCTCCGCACCGGCCGGCGGCAGCTGGGAGGAGGCGGGCGGGAGGTGCGTGGTCATCTCATCGGGGACGTCGGCCATGGGCGACGGGGTGCTGGTGCTCCTGTTCCTCCTGCCCGAAGCCGAGGTGGTGGTGGGGCGGCCGGTGGTGCTGGTGGCCATCCGTGGCGTGGTGCTGGCAGTGGTGCTCCCTGGGCCCAGAGCCCCCGATGTCGATACTCCTGAAACAAAGGCAGAGCCGGTTAGAGAGAGGAAGGAGAAAGGACTCAAGTCTAGGTCCTGAGGATGACTCTGGTGGCCTGCAGAGTGTAGCTGGAGCTACAGCAAAGGCAAGGCTTGCTGCACAGCCACCTTTCAGAGAGAAGCACACAGGGGGGTAACGACTGCTGAAGCACAACTGATTTTCCAAAAGCACTAGCCTCTGATGAAAATAAAGCGGTGCTTTTTGCCCTCACCATTTTTCTTCCTGGCATTTTAATGTAAAAATCTTATTTTCCATCTTTTAGGGAACACCTAGCACAGAAGTGCTTTTAATTTTTTAGTGTTTCTGAAGACCCAGCTGGTTTGGAGAGAAAAACATTTTCAAAGGCGTAATAAAAAAAAACCCACCACACCACAAATCCATCCCCAAAACCAGCAGTGCACAGAGGGATGAACACAAGTCATTAATTTTCTCTGAGGTTCGTGCCTTGCTGCTTCATCTCAAGAGCAGCACCTGGCCCCGTGAGCTGCAGGCCATGTGACACATGCAAAGGTGCACATCAGCCCAGCCAAATCCTCGAGAGTGTAATGCTTAATGGGCTAATTCACTGAAAACCTGCAATAAGCAGTCAAGCAGCAAGAAGTGGGGAACCTGCTTTGGAAGTTAACCCATTGTACATCCTGCAATAGACACACCAAGTACTCAGTGCAGGGAATACTGAGGGGTTCCCATCTTATAATTACCTTATTTAGCCTCCTATTCAGACCAAAGCTGCTTGTACAGACTAGAGCTTCATATGGATTCCTTTATGGCTTGAACTGAAATATCAGGTGGGGAAACTGAAGCAGGCTGCCACCAAGTGCTCCCCCATCACCCCTGTCATGCCATGCCACATATGGCTTGTAAAGAAGCCTGCTTCTCCCATCTCCTTTGCCTCTCTCTAAGCACTCTTTTGCTTGTCTCAATCTAACACCTTCCCTCCGGTTAAACACCACATATGCCCCCTCAGTGCCTGCCTAGGAAATCACCGGCGCTGACTGTGAAATGCAGGTAAAGTATGAATAGGCTTGTCTGATACCATTCTCACTTTAATTCCCATGTCATAACATCTCACTACCATCTCACCTCATCCAACATTCAAAAAGCCTTTAGTCACTGTTGCTACATGTCTAGTAACAGGAATCGGAGTTTCTACACTAAAGACACCCATGTGTGAACTCCAGCTTAGCCAAAAATTCATATTTAAATGTTACAATTGTCCTGTCACCCCAAGGAACTATCCTGCTGTGTCAGCAGGTTCAGCCTGCAAGCTCTTGAAAGGCTCTCCTCTTTTCTAGGTCCCGTGAAAGTCCCATGCTCACTGTCTGTGCAATTAATGCGTAATGATATTGGAATGCACTGAAGTCAATCTATTTCAAGCATAGAGAGGCCTGCATTTGCTGTAAAATAGGAGTTTTTCCATTCTGAAAGTTGTTTTCTGTTACTTAAGTAATTTAAGCCCATGTTGCTCTGAGCAACTCTCCTGCCACAGAATAATCAACAACATGGTAGTTGAAGCACATGCTTGCTCTGGTTTTACGTAATTTTACTCCAAGTCTGATACCCCCTCTCCTCAAACGCTAAAATTCAGCATCATCATAAACATAATTTTCTGAGGGATAACTCTATTCCAAGAAAATGTTCAACTTTGAAATCCCAGCTCTACTGTGCCTTGGAAAACAGGATTATCTTCTCCCCTGGCCTTGAAAAAGGCGAGCAGCAGCAAAACAGGCACTAAATCACCTGAGCACCAAGACACTGATCTGAAAACAGGTCTCCCAACCCCAGTGATCAGATTTTCCAGTTTTCTCCTGCCAGCTCCCTTTCACTATGAGCCCTGAGTTTGAATGAACTCCAAAAAAATATAATGTACAATCCTGCAGATTTTGACAGATTTCGTCTAAATTCTGCTCAAAGCTGTGCTAGATCACAAAACGATGATTTCCATCTGACATTACAGGGAGGATTAAAATTTGTAGAGAAGTTCCAGCAAATAACTGCTTTTACTACAGCAGGTCTTGCCATGAGTACATGTTTTATTTCTTCAGACTAGCCTGGTAGATAGCAACCTGCAGAATTTTTCCCATTTACTCATGCAATAAGAAGTTATTTTCCTTTCGGAAAAACTAACTACGCCATGCACTAGAGGCACAAAGGCAGTGAGTGGATGCAGCTTCAAAGCCAAAACTAGCAAATCCCATTTAAAATAATTCTTACAGTCATTTGTGAGCATATAGAAACATATAGTAAGCACCCAGGAGCTCGCCTTGATCCACACGCAGGAGAGCTGCATTTCTGAGCCTAGTCTTCATTGAAAATCATTGAATATCCCACAGCGTGCTGTTTTTGGAATAACTCTGGCAAGTTTACTGTAGCAGTCAGGCACAAGGGATTTAATGGCATTTTCCTCTATCCATAAAAAATTGAGCTGTTTTATCTTCCATAAACCCCTTAGCACCAGTGTCAAAATCTCTTTGAGGGCTTGTTCTTCCAACTTTTTTCTTGTTCCACTGAGCTTTCTTAGTGTTTTTAAAAATAAACACATCCACCATCTACAATAGGGCATGTTATAAAAGAGCTGCCTCAAAGTGGCCTGAGTGAGACGGATGGGATACCACTGAACTGAGTTCAAAGGTTTGATTATCCAATAAGTCAGTTTGGTAATGAGCTCCAGCAATCATGATCACCATGCTAACACCACCTAGTTTCACCAGCCCCAGGCAGCACTCCTTGCCAGTTTTGCTCACAGAACCGTGTGCTTCCATATGAAGTTAATTGGTAAGAAGTAAAAGAACAGGATATCAGGATCATTTACATATAAATGATTCTCAAATCCAGGCGAAACCATGAAGAGACTGCAACCTGTGCAAAATTACCTAAATCCTACAGCACAGAACAGAGATCAAACCTCCAGATTAACTCGGGCTGCCAATAAACTGTGAATTTTTAACTTGGGGGAAAGCAGCATTGCAGCACTGCTTTAACAGAAAGACTCCTCAGATAATGCTTCACAATACAATTCTTACTGCAAGACAAGCACCTTTAAGAATCATCAGCACTACTATAACTAGAAATGTATAAACTTGATTATTTTACTTTTACTGCTTGTTTTTACCACACATAGCCATATCAAGACTTTAAGGGCAGCTTTTGAGTAAGACTCAGTTTCTACTCCTTTCAAATCCAAGACTTTTCAGACTTCAGTTCCACAAAGCACAGCGCTGGGACGGGAATTTTCAGTGCTCCCAAGAAAGTGAATTACAGCTGTGGAAACACTTCTTCCCCAGAAACACCCCAAACTGACACTTCATTTTTTTTCTTCCCTTCTCTCTCCAGAAAGCTGGCACTAACGGCTGAAGACTAAATTTTGTCACCATTCAGATTAGAGCTGCAGCCATTAAAAAAACAACCCCAAAACATTTCCAGTGTCCTCAAGGGAGTAACTGCAACTCCCACAGGAGCCTCTCTCTACTTAAGGCACACTGACTAGCAAGAAAATAGAAATTTTGGGCATTTTTTTCTTCTTTCTTTTATTTCCCACTTTTACATAGAGCTCATGCAGAATTTTGCTTGGTGGAAGGAAAATCATGGTAGGAATTTGCTCATGGGGAATAATGTTAAATAAATAATGGCTTGTCTTTTTTTTTTTTTTTTTTTTTTTTTCCTTTTCCTCCATTTCTGTTGCTTCCCCTTTCCTGGAGAAGTGACATGATAAGTGCACTACTGGCCTAAGAGCAGTACTATATATCTGCCATCAGGAAAATCCAGCATGTGTCATCTTACCTTCTGCTCTGCTCACCTCTTCCTGGTGCTCCCACACATGTGGGATTGCATTCCCAAATGACTCTGACTAGTGTTTTCCTATCACAAAAGCAGCTTTGATTGCAAAAAAGGCTATTTGCTACCATTTCTATTTTTTTTTTTTAATTTTGGCACCCAAGTATCCAGCATATGACGTGGTATACTCAATAACTGAAAATATTTTTTAAGAGATGTCATGCACTTTCTGTACCATGAATGAAGATAACTGGGGGCCCCTCGAGCAGAAATTACAGACAAGATTTCCTGGGTGAGGCTCACTGGCTTTTGCTAGGTAACAGATGACAGAAGACATCCGTCAAGCTCTGCCCCTGGGGTTGCAATCCAAAGGTTTGGCCTGACAGCTACGTGCTACGAGCCAGCACTTGCTCACTAACTGGGAGAAGAGGCTGCACTCCAAGTCTCACGCTCAAGGTCCGAGCAAACCACGATGACTTCACTCTCCAGCAAGTTTTGCATTCCTGAGCCTGATGCTCCCAGCAGATGTGATGGGGTGCTGGCAGCCAAGAGCCCCTGCCTCCGATGTGCTGCACCTCTGCAACACTGGACCAGCTGAGGCACAGCTAATCCAACCAGTCCCACAGCCATCCAGGTGCCCCCTTGAGCACGTCCAGGCTGCGTGCACAATTATTTACACCTGTTGCTGCCACACTTAAACAAACAAAGCATTGCAGGATTCTGAAAGGCTGCAAGAAGCACAAAACTTGAAGGTCCCTCCTTCCCTGCTCATTCTGCCCTTTTCATATTTGGCAACCACATCCTTTGCTTACAGCATCCCTTTTATCATTTCTTCTTTAACTGAAAGATGGTGCAAGTTGTATTTACATAGCAAATAAGAAGGTTTAGGCATGCCTTGAAAGAAGCAGCACAAAAAACCACAAACCTAATACAATTGGAGGATTATATCACAGCTGTTTTTCTCTTCCCTGTCACATAAATGCATCTCATGGGAATTAATTTTCTACAGGCATTTTCAAATGCATTTCAGAACATTTTCTGAAACTCCCTAGAAAAAAATTACTATTTGAAAGTAAATATATTCCCATTTTCTTTTGCCTTTTCAGGTTTTTCCCTTTTTAGGTGTTTTTTCAAAGAACTCCATGTAAGGTGACAGAAAAGAATGACTGAACTCAAGAAGCATCCAGGCTGAGCCTTACACACCATCAACACAGTCACTGACACACCAGTGGATGGCAAAGTTATACTGACCCCATGACATCAAAAGACATCAACCTGCACAACCTTCTCATGTTTGAAGTCTGCCGGAAGACCAAAAGCCACATGCTGGTGCCACCCAGGAGCTGAGTATTCAACATGACACGTTATCTTCAAGAACGCAACTGCGCACAGCCCTGCACCTTGAAAAAGTCACATGAAGTATGATATGTGGATCTTCTTTTTCCTTCCTCTTAACACAAGGTAAGAAGGGAAAGCAGAGGTGGAGGATGCTGCATCTAAAACAAGAAAGATCCATTCCCTTGTAGACTGCTGACAAATGAAGAAATTCAGGAGCTGGGGGCCAGAGAATTGACAAGGTGAGATTAGCCCCTAAATTATGTACAGCTCTTTCCACGTGTTTGAGAGAAACCATGATTTATTTTTACTGCAGGCGAAGGCCAAGTCAGCCTCACATCAAACATCCGAACAGTTCTCCCCTATGCTCACACATGCCATTATTTGGGGAAGCTGAGCCAAAATCATGCGTGAACATAAGTTCACACACTGCTTTTGGAGGGACTGGGGTTTTGGTTTCTGTTGTTGGAGCTTTACTGATTGAGACTGACAAATGGCCTACAAAACCCACTGATGGGAAGATTGGATTCGTGATGGTCCCAGAGCATTCAACATGGCACGTTATCTTCAAGAACATAACTGCGCACAGTTGCACCCTGAAAAAGTCGCACGAAGTACAACACATGGATACATAGATCTCCTTTCTCCTCCCTCTTACCATAGACAAGTTAAGAAGGAAAAGCAGAGGTGGAAGATGCTGCACCTGAGACAAGAAATATCCATTCCCTCGTGGACTGCTAACAAATGAAGAAACACTTCCTGGATTTTTATTTTCCTATCTCTTCTAGTAGGGAATCAGTTTTTGTGCCCAAGGCTACTCTACCCGCATATGACTTTTCGCTGGGCTTGGGCAGATGCTGCAATGGATATGGACCATATGGTGAGTGCCTTTACTAGGGGGAAACCTACAGCTGTGGTCCAAGACACAGTGCAGACTCAGCTGTTTCAATGCACTTCAAGCTGGAATCACTTAACACACTGGGACTTTCCTCTGAATCTCAGTTTGAGCATTTAACATAAACAACAAACAATGAGAGCTGAAGTGTGCAAAATCATCGCAACAGGCTCAAGTTCACTCAGTCTGCCCCAGCTTGCCCTTTTTCACTGTACCACCACTCTCAGCAAGACAATACATTCAAAGCAGCCACCACATGCACCAATTTTCAACAGGCAAAAAGTATGCCTACCAAAGCCCTTTTGACTCAAAACTCTACATTTCTGACAGTGACCAATATTCGTTACATGGTGCCAGATTGCTACAGAAAGGTTGTTGGGTCCAAAATATTCTACCTATTATTGCAAACTTTTAAGTTTTGCCTGAAAAAATAAGAACCCAAACAGCAGCCTGACTGTATTTTTATGAAATATGAAGTTTTATGCTTCTGTGGGACTTTTGTGGGGGTGTGCATGTGTCAGTGCTTAATACTTTTTCTGGCTCCAAACAGCTCTTAATGTCAGGTACCCAATTTAGCTGTCATTTGAATAAAAGAAAATACTTCTCTATTTTCTTTTTTTTTTCTCTCTCTGACCCCATTATTCTTCAAGAAATTACTGGATCCTGCTTAAAATATGTTAATTCAGAGACATCAGACAATGTTTTAACTGTTATTTTACAGCACACGGTATATTTAGAAATACCAGGGAATGAACGGGAGCGTCACCTGTTGTCTTCACCATGGTCCTCTCCTATCAGAGAACAGTTCCTAAAGTCACAGCTCTGGCTTCCTACCCAGGACCTATGCCAAATCCACCTTTGTGAATCTCCTGTAACCTCTGACAACCACCCACTGAGGGCACTGCTGCCACATTGCCTGTTCCAGCCTCTGCAAATGATTTTGAATGTTCAGGCAGAAATTTCACCAGACCATCATGCACAAGACACAAAAATTGAGCATTTTTTTGAACATCACGCTATAATGCTTTTAGAAATGCAGATGAACTATGCCCATAGGAGGGCTGGTAAACAGGAAAAGATTACAGAAGAGCTGATCTAATAGGCAGTAGTTCAGGATTTATTATAAGTGGACTAATCTAATAGTTTTTCGAGTTCAGTTCAAGAGCTATTTTTAGGCAATCTAGCTTCAATTCACTCTAGTTCTCAAAAATACTGTCAGATGTGGTTGCAGTCATTTTGAATTTCTGGATTTGAATGTATAAAATCTGATTTTGTATTTTTTTTTTCCAGTCCACATGAGGTTTCACACGGGGAAGGGGGAAAAACATACAATCTCTTTTTAAGGACATAGCAGCTGCATATTATTACTGAATGTATGGAGTGAACTTCTAACCTCCTAAACAATCTCTGTCCCCTGGCATGATTCACATCCATCAGAGCCAGTGGTGCAGATCTTATGCACTGTCTTCCAACCTGAATCCTTCAAACTCTATTAAAGAGAAGCCTGGAAGGAATTCCCCAGTATCCCATTGTTAGAGAAATCACTTTTGATTTCAGTAACAGGTGCTGTCAGTTTTTCATTCAGACCATATTAGAGTGCAGACACGTGAGAACTACACTTACAGCCTCAAGAGATTTACTGGAGGATGGGATTGCCAGGTTTTTTGTATTTTTTTTTTATCTTTTAATTAATTAAACCACATATGTTCTATCCATGCAAGCTGAAACATACCTTTTAGTTTCTATGCAGAACAAGCACACATGCATCTGATAAGAAGTAAAACAAATTTTTCCCGTCTGTTTGGCAACGGACGCAGACTCATCTAATGTTTCCTGCCTTTTGCCTGCACTTCTGCATCTTTAATCGAACAACTTGCATGCACTCTGCAGAGGCAGTGCCAGATGGAGTCAGTCTCTCTCCAGCAGTTCTCCACCTCTGCATTTGCGAAGAATGGAACCAAGTGCAGGAGTCATAAAGTAACTATTCACGCCCTAGCATTTTCTCATCTACCCAGTCAACATGACGAGTCCTTTTGAGAGCCAAAGGCAGTCAGCTTATACCACTATCTGAAACATTTCTTCAGTTGCAAGCTACAAACACAACTTTAATAAGAGAAAACTATCATCCTCAAATAGTCTGTTCATTTGTGTGTGTAATATCTCCACTCTAGACGTTAGTCAGCAAGATGGCCAATTGCATTCGGATAAATGCCTTGGACTCTCTTAAACATATCATAATCTGCCTATGAAATGGCTGGATAGTTGCTTTCCAATTTTTGAAATGGTTCAAATGCTGTAAATAAAAAAGAAATTGGACAGCTTTCAAAAGGACAGATTAGACTTTTCAATTCTCAGTGATTCGGTGCTTCCAAGCTATACTCCTGTGATCTCCATATTAATATTTAAAACCTGATTGTGTTATGCTGTTATTTTAAGGAAGAGGGCATAGTACAATCAAACCCAAGGAGACAATCCACTGGAACTACAAGAAATCATCTGCCTGGCCCTGCAGTGTGTGTGTGTGTGTGTGTGCAAGAGGTGTCGGGGGAGAGGTGGCTGGAAAGGTGCCTGGCCCTACTTCCTCCTGTCCGGTTTGGCAGACTGAAATCACAGAGGCTGCTTTTTGCATTTACAATTCATCTCCTTGCATATCATGTGCACTGTCCCTTAATCCCAGCTGCTCTGAGGCTCAGGATTTGAGGTGCCTCCCCCATTCATGTATTGGGCTTTCACATCAGCCCCAGTGCCCAGTGTTTTAAGAGCAAACACATGCTGTAGGTGGACTGGCCAGCTGAAATCAAAGAGAGGAAAAGCAGTAAAGCATAAAATATTGAAGGTGGAGTTATACCCTTATACCCTTCTAACCCATGTTAGGACTGACTTCATTAGCATGCAGGTCCCTACTGCATTCCCAGAAATGAACTGGAGACCTGACAGCAGGGCCTGCTGCCTGTACAGTAGATGTTATATCCATACTCTGGAGCAATGGGAATTACAAACCTGCCAGCAAAAACTCACCTTTTATCTTTCACCAAATCCATTTATTTTCGCCTCTTGATACACACTAGTTATTTCAAACCTGTTTCAAAATCACAAATTGTTCTGCAAAGTCACCAAAGTACTTCCTCTCTACAGAGAACTTGCTCCACTCAGTCTCTGACTGCACTGGCTTCCACACTACTTATTTATTCTATTTATTCTTTTTCCTAAAAGAAAACTAGCCTGAACTATGAAGAAAACTGACCACTGGAACCACTAGAAATATAGAAATGCTGAGAAAGGCTGTCTCTTTTCATCCTTTGAGCATGCCCTAGTGCATCTTGGTGCAAATGTGCTGTCAAGATCCCTCCTGAAAATCAGAGGGCAGGCATAGCTTCAGCCTGTTGGCCACATCTTATTTTGGAGCTCAGAGATTAGCTCAACTCTCTCCCCAAAACTTGCCAACAGTGGTTTGCTTTCTGCAGATGGAACGGAGGGAGGGAAGAAACAACCCTATGCTAAATAGAAAAAATATTTCATGTAAACCAATCCTAGGAAGCTGACAAAACTCTGTTTTAAGAATATCAATATTCAGCTACTTTCAGAAATAAAGTAGTTTCCCTGGAAAAACATAAAATGCTGCTCAGGTCCCTTTCAAAACTCTTTATTACTGATATAGAAATGCCAATATTTTGTAAAGCTCAATTCTAATAGCTGCATTCATGTTGGCTCAGGGATCTGCCTAAACAATGCTTAACTACAGGACTGGCGTCTAAATCTGTTTTATGGATATCTGACATTCTGCGGAGGGCTTTAACAATGAGAGTGCCATTAATATTATGAGTAACACATTTACTTCAGCAAAGCAGATTTACAACAAATAAACAAATACAGGGTGTTTTGAGGTGAAATGAACTGGGTAGCACTTTCAGGGATGTCCCATTTTCATAACAGACTTCAGTACTTACGGATACAGGCAACTTAGTCCACTGTCAAGTCCACACTGATGTCCTAACAAGCCAGGCATGTAAGAAGCCCTCACCCATGGCCCAGAGGCTATTTTTTTTTTTTTTTAAGGGAGGCCGCTGGGCTGCTGGTAGCAATTTTGAATATTCATTTATATGCCTCAGCATCTCAAAGATCTCCAGCCTGAAGGCTCCAGGGCTTGGAGGCATTGCAATAGCCTGTCATCTCGCTGCTAAGTCACAGCAGAAACCTAAGAAGCAGGATCAACCAACCCTCAAAAATCAGAAAGAAAAGTTTTAACTAACCTGTCTGGCTCTGCACCACTAAAGGCTACCAGCTTTGGCAAGATGTAGTTTCAAACTCTTACCCAAGAGGTTGACAACAACACATAATCCCAGGGTGGAAAAACTTACAATGCTGATTTATAGCTTTATATCTGTCAGATTTCAGATTATTCTTATTAATGGATTGTTCAGACCAGCACATTGCAAGGTAAGCATGTTTTTTCATGTGAATCAGAGGAATATGCTCACTGACCTTTTAAGACTTAGAATTCGGCCCACAGAAGAGAAAGGCATAAAAAATCTACAAGAAAGTGAATAGTAGTGCTGAAAAGCAATTATTTTAGGTCAAAGCTGTATGCCTGCCTCCCCAGGTTTGGCATGTGGTTTTACATGCTGTCAGGTGCTAAAGTTTACATGCCCAGGGGAATTACCCTGGTCCAAACCAGAGGCACCAAATTCACAGAGGAATGTCTAGGTGCTGCTGTGCCAGAATAGCTATTTTCCATAATGTACTCTTGTCCTGGAAGCCTAAATTGCACCTGATCCATTTGGGCTACCAAAAAAGGTACTGTGGATCCTCATGAGCATCAAAAGAATCTGAGGAAGTTGGAAACTGATAAAGAAAAGCAAATAGGATGACACAGAAATGAAAAAACTAAACTGTATCCTTTAGAGATTTTTAAGCTGTGTAATCTCCTTGCCTTTGTATAAAATATACACCCATAAAATGAAGTACCAAATTTATGCAAAGCATAAATTTGATACTTTGAACAAAAGAATCATGTCTCTTACTAGGAATAGAAAAAGATACACATATATAACATGAGAAAAAAAGAAGAGAGAGAGAGAGAGAGAGGAGTGATGAGAGAAAATCTGACCTGGTCCAGTGCACATATCTTAAAAAAATATGGCTGCTAAATAGCTACATTTGTTTTATAGATAAACATAGACATATAGATACAGCTATATGTGAATGTGTCTTCATGTGACTGCAAGATTCAAAAGCATAACAGAAAAACAGGAGGAAAAAAAACATATTCAAGAAGTATGCATCCAATTCTGAAATATAGCAGAGAGGCTTATATACTTACAGATATTACATTTTCAGTCTAGGATAAAACTACTGCTATAATACATGGCTAAAGAGCTGCTATATGCTTCTAGCACACAGCCTAAACCTCATTTTACAGCTCTCACAGGTAACATAAAATAAATGCACCAGCCTACAGTGATTATTAATTTTCCCTCTCCCCAGTGTCAAACATGTTCAAATGTTTTTGTTTTGTAATTTTTTTACAGCAGACCACTTACTACATGTGTTGAGACCTGTAATGTTATTAGCCTTGAGCCTTTCACATTCCATGCATGCATCAAGAAAATTCATCAATTTGCAGGGAAGAAGTATATTAGTTTTTTTAGTCATTGCAGTGCTTTACAGGTACTAAAAAACTCAAAATCCCTAATATTTTACATTACCCAGCCAGAAATCTTATTTTATAATAATGTTAACCCAAAATCTAGCTCACTTATGTCATCAAAAGCAACTCTTCTTCCATTAACTTAAATATAAATGAGAAAAAGCATGCAGCTGAAGCAGACAGAATAATTTATAATGAGAGGAGATCTGTCATGCCAGGAATACTAAAAGAACCAGAGCATAACACTGAACTCGTGTGGAATTGAAGGAAATAAGAGACTTTCTAGTATGGTGGTCAGGCTCCAGATGGGAAGAGAGGAAGAGGGTCAGCTGTGATAGACCTCTGTGGTCAGCAATAAGCAAGTCAAGAAATGTTTAAACCTTCAGATAAATATTAGACAATTTTATTTAAGGGGCCTGACTGACCATTGATCAGAGACATGTAGTTCACTGGCACGTCAACCTGGAGCCGCTCAGCTAAATAGAAATTACAAAGTGTAAGCACTGCAGTGGCAAGCAGCTCGCCCTCTCTGATCAGCTGCTGCAGAGATTGTTCCAAGGCAGACAGAAATGTGTCTTTGCTTGAAGAAGAAGAGATTTGATACAGGAACCTGAGTCAGCCAGTATATAGACAGTAAAAGGTAGCATCAAAACCCATTCAATTTGTCCAATATCCCAGGTGTTCCCTGGAGGTGTATCACAACACTGATGACAGCAGGAGCCTGAAGGTTCATGCAATGCCATTGCCTTCACTGCATCAACATCTCCATGCCTGAGCCTTGGCTGAAAATTGTAACATCCAACAGCAAGCAACTTCTGACTTTGTCTCCTGGAAAAAGGCGGTATCTGTTACAGAAAATCTCTGGGGTACAAAAGAAACTGCAAACATCTCAACTATTTGCTCACCTGTCCTTGAAGTGTTTAGTTGGTGCTGGGAAAGTCATAAGCCTTTTCATGGATGACCAGAAAATCCAGAATTACAGAGTGGATGCTAAGAACAGACTTGTGGGGAGAGGCAGGGGAAAACTCCACCCCAAGCAGCCAACCTGATGTCCTTATTTCCTTCTCCTCCTGCAGAGGACATCATTCATCACAGTCCACAACACACTCCTGGGAAGTGCTGAGACGTGCCAAGGATTACAGTAAAACAAGAGGTGGACAGGGAAGGCTTTGATCCTCCCGTGTTATTGTACGAGGAAATTACTTGCTAATGTAAAGAATGAGCCCTTCTTTCGATCCATGTTATTCCATGAGGAATCTCTTTCTGTAAAGTCTGAAGCTCAGACAAGGTATTGGACTGGAGGGACCACTCTTCACATCTTCTGCGCCAAGCTCAGCATGTCCACAGTACATTTCTGAGTGCAACACACAACTCCCTAATCCTCTTGGCAGCAGCCACTCGTACAAGGTCAGTCCCCCTGGCCTACAAGATGCCTTTCAAAATTAAGCTGTTATTTTCCCTTATTAAAGTTCGTATTTGAGCTAAAACGGCGTCACTGATTCAGTTAAACCCTCACTGTCTGCAGCTCTTGTTCAGAGCAGAGCACACAGAAATCTCATAGAGGCCAAAATGCCTGGTCAAACAGACTCCAATGAGGCAACAGGTTGTAACGAAGGGAGATGATTTTAGCAACATGAATCATTTCAAGTCCAGGGACAGCAACATGAATCGTGCTTCCTGGCTGAGATTTTGTCTTCAGTAATAGCAATGTGCATCCTGCACTGAAAACTCAAGAGCATCTCAAAGAGCGGCTATATGACAGTGGTATTTACCAGGGCACAGTGCCCCAACACTTAGTTCCCACAGAAGGCTTTTAGCCACTGACAGCTGCTGTTTTGTGTGGGGATAGGGATGTTTACCCCCAAGAGAAGGTCCTGTTCACTGCCACTTAACACCAAAGAGGGAAGGGAGTGGAAATAAGGAGAAAATCATCTCTAGATTTGGCCAAGTTTTAAACATGAGCTCACTGGATATCAAATCTCACTAAGAAACTTAGGCTGAGTATGTTTTAAGATAAAGGAAATTTTAGGTGTGTGTAAAGAAAACCAAATAAAACACATAAGGAAGGAACTGAATCTAAAGACAGATATTAGATTTCTTTTCTCTCTTCCACTTTGAACAAGTTTTGTTCAAGGATGTTCAACAATCTGTCTGCCAGCTGAAGCATGCAGGACTTCAATAGCAACATAACAGAAAATTGTCTGTCCCTTTATGTCAAGCTCAGGCAAGTCCACACTGTGGTGTCCGCCTAAATGAAAAACAAAACCATGGCAGAACTGACCCAAGCCAGCCTGAGAGTACGTTGAATGAGATGGGACAGAGATGAGGAAAAAGGGAAAGCAGATGCAAAGGGTGTAAAATGAGAATGATGCCAAACGCAAGAACCAATCTGACTTATAAATTTCTTCCTCCTACAACTAATATTAATTGTTGGGCCTTTTTAGGTTGCCTTTTCATTTTTGATAGTACCTAAATCTTAAAACCCAGCCTGACTGGATGAAAGCAGTACAAGTTAAGTCAGTGTTCCTGAATATTTTTCTTTTGGAGACAATTTCTCTGCAGGGATCCTCCAAGTGGCGAAGGCAGTGTTATATTTCCTTCATCAGCCAACAGAAACATTGCACCAGTGAGGCCAAGTCCTCACAGGTGATAGGATCCCTGCTGGAATTTCAGTCTAACATTCAGAAAACCCCAATCTCCCTCTTCCCCAGATTTCTCTCCCTGAACACTGAATAAAATCTCATTCATGTGGAACCTGCATTACAGCTCTCTGGGCACATTGCTGGCTCACCTCCACTAAAAGGGGTCTTAAATCACTATTTTTAGCTCTTTTCCTCATCCCAGGTCAGTTCCAAAACTAATCCCTGCCTGTCTCACTTGTCATTGCCTACAAACCCACTCTACATCTGCCCCTTGGGTAACAAGCTGGTCCTTCCAGTTTTATTTCTCCATTGTTTCCCATTTGCTTTCCTTTCTCAGAGAAGCAAACACATCCTGACCTGGAGCTTTCCTCAGCTTCATGCCCACTTCTCAGTTCTCTGTTCCCTTAACTCCAAAACCAAGGATACTCTCAACACCAACAATTTTGGATTCCTCCTTGACTTGACATCTGACACTGCCTCACCCACTCCCCTCAAAATCCAGTGGGCACAACTTACAGTGTGGGATGGCATCCTCAGCTCTCACCTAAAATTTATTTTAAAGGTTATCTCAGGATGACAGGTGCCTTGGAGATGCAGGATGTTAGCACT
Organism: Pyrocephalus nanus; assembly: GCA_038380795.1. Lineage (NCBI taxonomy): Eukaryota > Metazoa > Chordata > Aves > Passeriformes > Tyrannidae > Pyrocephalus > Pyrocephalus nanus. The sequence goes on along the minus strand of CM076264.1, from coordinate 17,849,019 downwards.
TAGGGTTATCCTACCGGAGAATGGAAAAACTAAAGCTGAGAGGAGTGGGAAATCACTCCCTGCTAAGCCTGCAGTGAGCATGCTCAGGGGACACGACAGCGATGGAACAGCCCTGCAGCAGCTCCATGGCTTCACCGCCACAGTTGGCTCACTGCTACTGTCACTCACCCACCAACCTATTCCTGTGCTGCAGCCCTGGAAACTGGAGACACCCAAAAAAGTGCCAGATTAGCTTCGGTGCTAATTTCTGTTTGAATCAGGTCTCGCACCTCACCTGCTCACAGACTCCCCAGGAATAATGAGGCTCAGCTGCTTTGTTAGAGACATGTGGTTTAATAAATGGCTTCTCTTAGGTGCACCTATGCAGAAGGGGGAACCTATAGCACCCTTCTGTCCAGGGCTGTGGATCCCTAGCGCAAGTCTCAGATTCTCCTGACAAATTTCTGCATGTTCCAATTGGGGGGTCTAATGGACCTAAGGAAGCCTTTTTGAGCACTGAGAGTAAATTAAACTCATAACGTCCCAGGCATTTTCTAAAAATTATCGACATCTTTTCTCCTGCAGAACCCAGCTCAGGAGAGTACAGGGAGAGGAGAGAAAAAAAGCCTTCTTTCTGGCTGGTGCTCTACATCCCAGTGATAACATTTGCTGAATTACCGCTCTCTCCATCTTTGGAGAACCATAACCAGCAGGGTAGTGCTAAAGTCTGATTGCAGAAAGGAAAATACATTCATTTTCCCACATACAGAACTGCTAGATGAACTAGCTGTGTTTGTGTGTATATATATTTATATATACTCTTCTTCCTCCTCCACAAAACAAATTACAATTAGAGTTACCTGCATCTGATCAAAAAGCACATGATAAAGGATGTGACAGTAGATTTGCACTTAAAACACTTGTATCATTATGAGTGGTATTCTTTAAAGTGATTTTTAAAAAAAAAGGAAATAATGAAAGCAAAATTGATACCCATAAAAGCATTTGTGATTTGACCTTCTACAAGTTAGGTGAGCTCTATCAGAACTGCAGGCAAAGACCTGGTTTTGCCAAGAATAACTGAGCACACTAGAAAGAAAGAAAAAAAAAGTAAATTATGAGACAGTGCTCTAACAAACCAACTTGAAGCCAAGGGCATCCTTCATGGGCCAGAATACATTTTATTGAACAAAACCTTCCCATTAATTGCTGACAATACAACAGCTGTGTCAGCAAAACTTCCCACACTGCCTGTCTCTCCCTGCCACTCTGCCATGCAGCAAGATAGGAGCACAACAAAGCCCTGTTTAAACCTTCCTTGTTTACAAACGGGGCATCCTCAGTTTTCTCTATGAAATATGCATTCAGTCCCCACTGTCTTGGGTGGCCAAGGCTAGGCTACCTGCAGCAGGTGTGCAGTTGGCACGAGGCAATGGCATAAATGATGATAGGTAATGATTTTGTGAACACGACCCATCATTTGGGCAATCAGTAAAAGACACAGATAAGGATTTGTCTTAGTGCATTCATGCACAGAAGCTTTAGGATCCAAGAGCAGCAGTTGGGTATTTATTTCAGGCCTACAATGTTGAGGTAGCACAAGGTGTTGGGGATGAGTACACCATCACACACCCGACATATCACAGCATCCTCCAAGAGCTCCCCGATAAAGAGAGGTCCATTTTATTCCCAGGCTGGTAGGCCAAAGATGGAAAGAGCTATGGAGAACTAGAAAAGTTATTTAACCTTTGAAAAGTGGGACAAATGCTGTTCTGAAAACATCAACAAGCTGTGACAGAGATGTACCAAGGGAGACAAAGTCAAGTATGTGCTCCATGTGTAGATCCTGCTCCCACAGTCAGTGAAGAAGCTTGTGAAGCAAGCACAAGTTTAGGCTCTTTTTTTGTTTGCAGTTAATCCCTTTGAAATGTTACCATCCAAACCAAATAAAGAAAATTCTTTGGGCATTGAATATTTAGAAAACCATTGTTCCACTGAGAGCAAAATGGCAGGGATGCAAGAGGTGCTCAGTAGGGACTGAGTCCTGTCCAGCCTGTGACCTTATGAGTGAGTCAAGCAGGTCTTTGCAGACTTCCCTTTCCCTTAATTTTTGCACTTCATTATTTTTCCCGTGGGACAAAACAATGCAAACACAGTAAGACATTTAGGTCAAGACCCAATGTTAGTCTCTGAACAAGCGACCTGATTAAAAAAAAAAAAAAAAACAAAACACAACACTAAGAAAGCACTATCTCCTACTGCCTTAAATAAACACTGGCCTTTGGAATATCGTGTTATTTAGGTGTCTCAGCCTTACTTTCATTCCAAGTTTCATCTTTTCATATCACAAGCTCAGTACTGGCTCAGGAGTCCAATCTAATGAAGCTGCACATGTGAGGCCAGATATAAGAAAAACCTTAAAAGAATAAGGCTCCCAATCCACTCAAGCCAATTGGGAAAACCTGAGTGCACCTTGGCGAGCACTGACTTCTATTTTTCACACCTCAAATACCTATAGTTTCCAGTAAACCACAAACATCCTCTTCATGCATCTACAAGAATGTTCAATTTTGTAGTAAGCTTTTCCAAATCCCAGTCTCAAGGTGCTCATCCTCCTTGGTGGCAGAGGGAACCCAATGGATGGTTTAGCCCATCAAACTTTAAATAGCTCAAGATGGCTTAAATCCCTCTCCTGGTTTTCTACCTCTGTATTTGTCTCTTTGCATTTGCTGGACAGCATTAGAAGCAGGGACAGCCTTTATTACGGTCAGGTTAGATTAGTGCCCATGGTCAGAACAGCGTCTCAGGGCTAAGCAACATCTGCTTCAGATTTGCTCTGAAACACCCAAAGAGAGCCTGTGCTGCCCTATTTCCCCCCACTCTCTGGCAAAGAGCCCTGTGCCAGCCTACATGTACCTTATGCCTCCCACGTCACTGTTCAAGTTCCAAACTGACTGTCTTTAGTGCTAAAAAAAAAAAAAAAAAAAAAAAAGTCTTTTCTTATCAGCTTTTGAACAACTTTCACTGCTGGAAATAGAATTCCTATCTATGTATTTCTGAATACAGAGAATATACTCTATAAATCTTCAAAAAATAGTATGTGAAATGGAGCACTAATGGGTTTTGCATCTGAACTGAAAGGCACTGATACTCTGAAGCATTTTGATTTTCATTTTTATAATAAAAACAGTATTAATTACTAGTAATAATACAATATCTAATATGGACTACCACATACTAAACTTGTTAAGCCAGTGGTGCAGAGCATGGCAGTATATAGGCCCCAGTTCAGTACAGCTTTTATACCTCAACTTACGCTTAAGAGCCTAGCATGGGCTGAACTCATCTCACAGTCAGAGACCCCAATTTTTAGACCCTCATTCACTCATAAAATCCCGAGGAGATGAAAAGAAGCCAGATCAGCACTAAGAGATGAGGCAGGATTAACACAGGGATCCAGCATCTCTCCCAAGCAGTGCGTACCGAGCAACAGAGATCTGCCAACCCCAGGTCACGTTGCAGAGGACGAGCACAAGAAATGCATTTGGCTATATACTAGAGAACAAATGAAATAATATATAAGGGATTAAATGCTTTAATAGCACAACAGGTTCTGGTCTATCTCTGTGCCCATCAGCTCAGCCTCAGCAAGGGCTGAATCAGACTTAATCTTTCACACAAACTTCACCAAACACTGCTTCAATTGAAAAAGGCTTAAGATGAGATTTACTTTTTTCATACAAGTTCCTGCCATAACCACTGCGTGCATTAAAACATGACAGATACTAAATCATGACGTATGTTATATTTCTCTTAAAACGCAACTAGCCATGTCTTTGAAAAGGAATTGTATCATCCTAAATTTTAATTCAGCTGTTTGTCTAAAATAGGCGTCTTGTTGCTCTGCAGTCTCACGGTGCTGTAGCTCTTGAGGCTTTCATAATACAACTTGATATTTTTATATACTTAACAAAAAATGGATCAAGCTTTCTCAAACCTTGTTAGCTCCTCGTGTTTGTCCTCTCCTTGCATCGAGAGAGGTGATAAAAAAGCTAAGCAGTGCTGAAGGTTACAATGCCACAGACAAAGAACAATAGGAAGGAAATACATAACAGAAATAAATTAGTCTCTTAGTGAACACGGACTCTGTTTCTGAATAAATGCCCTCGAGAGGAAGGAAAATCTGCGATTAAAACATAAGTTTTATAAAACATAGCTAATTTGCTAAACTGCCTCAGAACAGACTGGGTTTTTTTTCTGAAGATTTCCATGGTGATACCAATGTTCCTCACACACAGCACTCCAAAAGCCAATAATATAATATCTGCTGCTTTTACACCTCACTGAGACACCTGGCACACAGCATTTCATGACCTGTGCTGGTCTTCCAGGTGCTGGAGGTGATGATCCAACTTTTTGGCTGTTTGATGAGAAGAGATCCGTGTCCAGTCCTTGCTATTTCCAGGTTTGTGATTTTTCTTTCAGCTGCCAACAAATTTTCAAACATATGATATGCCACAGATCTTGTGGTTTGGACTTCCTCCAGCACTTCGCTAACATCTGCCAAATTCCTGTTAAATCCAACACTGGTTGATGAGCGCTTTCCAATGGTGTGAAACTTAATGCAAGTAACTAGTGGAGGCTTGGGAGCAATTAAATTTTAATCAGAGGTAAGTTCAGTTTTCAGCATTGTGAGTTATCTCTGGTGTCTAAATAGCTAATATCTGTAATAATACTCTTCTCCTCTTGTAATCAGCAGTATCAAGACACAGAAAGGGAGGAAAGTAACAGCTTAAGAAGTCCCTTACCCAAGAAAGCTACTCTCTGTATTCATAACCTATGCAGTCTGTTTCTCTGACATGCCATCTGTATCCCAAATTAGTTGTGCTTTCCAGGCAGGTCCAAGCATCTGCCCTTCTCCTGGCTGCCTCTCCTCAGTCTCCTGCCCAGGATGGCCCCTTGTGCCCAGCTCTGCTAGCAGTGCTGCTGGTCTTGCTGCTCTCCAATGTGTGTTAGGCTAGAGGAGCAAAGCTAATGCTTCCTTTTGAAACCCTGTACAGCTTCCTTTCACCCTCCTTCCCGCACACACCAGGTCCTTGATTGTGAGCTGGTTTTTGCCTGGTTTCTTGGCTTCTTTCTCCAGCTGTGCCTGGAGCAGTGGGACACCCCCAACACTGCTCCAACTCCCTCCTCCCCATAGGCTACAAATTTACAGATCTCTTGCCAAAGTCTGCCTAATCCACAGCCTTCCCCATCCTTGTAAACATGCAGGACAGCACGATGATTTCTCAGAAAACAGATCAAGCCTTTCTAGCTCTTGGTGACAGATGCAACTTACAGTCCTTTTACTATGCTCCCACAGTGGGCTCAAAGCTTTCCTACTGCTCTTCCAAGTTCAAAAATTCCCTCTTGCCAACCTAGAGACTATTTCTTTATGCACTCCAGCAAGACCAACACAGCAAGTGGAGCTCAGCACCTCCCAGGCTGTTCTTAATAGAAAAACTATGCCCCAAAACAAAGGTTGGTGGCTGAGGTCTGGGAACTATTCAGAGAACTAGAAGGATCCCTGCAAAAGCTGCTCTGGTATGAAATCTTTGTTAGGAGGTGGCCACGCAATCAGAGCTGGGCTTCAGGAAAGCACAAAACACAGCAGTGGGCTCCCAGCCTCAGAAGCCTACATAGAAAGTGGAAGAGATAACAGAAGCTGGGGATTTTTTTTTTACTTCTTTGCAAGTGAAAATATCCTAAACACCCTCAGCATGTGCAGCCTGGGGAAGTTAGATGAACAGCTGCCTGGATCTGAGCACTAATTCATCCATTTTGCTCTCTGTTAATGAATACAGACAATGGAAAATCAGTAGATGCAAAAACTCCACAATTTTTATGGATTTACAGACTGATTTTCTGTACCTCATCTAGTCATTTTTGTGCCTGTGTAAAGTGATGGCACAGTTGGTGTAAAGTACTACCAAATTATTATAGGGATATTTTTAACCTCCATTTCCACTGGTACAGCTAATGGCTACAGGTGTCAAAGGCAAAAGAAAATGTGTCTTTTAGCAGAGAGAAGGAATATTCAGCAGAACGAAAGATTAAATTAATTTGCTATCCCCACTGCTGTCTCCAGTTTGGATAACATGCATGGATATGTACTACTTTATGTAAACCATATTTCCACCTCCACCCCTGCCTCACACTTTTCCTATTTAAAGTGGCATGCGACCTCTTTAGAGAAAGGCAGGAGAAGCATCAGTCCAAGTTGCAATTCTGTGTTGGAACAGCCTCTTTCACATTTTTTACCCAGTAAAACATGTACCTCACTATGCATTTCTCTGGGTACATTATAGATTGCAGCTGAAATCCAGCTGGATTAGTGATGAACTGCACTGGGCTCAAGGGGAGATTGAACACAGAGTGAACAAACCATGTTCTGACTTGCACAGCCTCTCCTGGATTCTAGTTATAAATTTTTTACCGAACAACACTGTGTAGGGTAAGAGAAACATCTTCATAAAATGAATGTGCAGCTATGAGACAGTCCTTTTTTTTTAGTTAATGGAAAATTTTAGGGCCACAGTTATTATGACAACTATTCCCATGTGCAAATGCAAAATCCCTTTGAAGCTGAACATATACAGAGCTCAAAAATGCTCCAAATCCTCCTAAGAGGAGGAAAGGGGAAATTTCATTTCCCACCAAACCAGCAAGGATAATGCAACCCAGCACAGTGCCATTACAGTTTGCACACTTGAATAAACCATCCCTCGGCACAAATACACTCAGAGACTCCTTCCATTGGTTCACAGGCTTTTAAAGCAAGAAGGTATTGTGAATAATCTGCTCTGACCTCTGTGGGAACGAACCGGTACTGTTTCAGCCCCTGTGCCAAAAACTCGGGCTCTGGGGTTTGCATCACTGTCAGATCGGTCTTGCCGTGTAACTGCTGAATCTGCCTGCTGAGAAAGCAAGTGACTCTCAGCCAAAAATTGGCTTGCCACCCTTTATCTTAGATATGGGCACTCACTGCATTGAGTTACTACGCACCTACGCCAGCTAAACCTCAGCATTATTAAGCAGAGCCCAACAGACTCCCTATAGATCTTATTCAGTGTCATTTCTGCATGCACACACACAAACCCCATAAACAAACACGCAGCCCTCCAGAAGCTGTAAGTCAAGAACAAATAGACAAAATCTTTACTTTAAAAAGAAGAGAAAATCCCACCACTCTTACAGGTGAAATTAGCTATGTCTATATCTGATATGTAGAATGCAGTGAATACCAAAGTCTCCAAAAACCATGGCAACCTGAAAATGTGAGCAACACCTTTTTTTTTTTTTCCTTTTTTTTTTTTTCTTTCTTTCCTTAATATTTCTTCATCCGGCTGAGATTCCTGCTTTGTTTTTGAAGGTAACAGTGTGGTGCCTGGGAGGCTCAACCTGGAACGTAGCTGCTGGATGAGCCATGAATTATTTCAGGGCTCCAGGAGATTTTGCACCATGTTTCTTTGGGTTTTTTTCACTCAACTGCATTTAATCAAAGACTTCAGCTATCCCTCACTCAGAGCCAGTATCTCCATCTGTGTGCATTCACCCTTGGCAGTTTTTTCTACCTGAGAAGTAGTCACATCCAGCAATATGAGGTGTTTGAACAGAGACCTTTTTGTTGTGTGTTTTTTTTTCCCCATGCTATATAAATTTCTTTTCCTGATAATTTTTTATCTCTGTCCTCTTAAAGAAAAGGTGAAATACCATCAAACAAAAGCTGAGCAACAACCTACAGTAGGGCAAGAGCCAAGAGAGAATAGCAATTTAAGGCTCTCTGCCTGAAGCAAGGGTAGAGATGACTGCCATTTAAACCCACTTCCACCTTGCAATTTCCCCCATTTCCTGCTACTTTGCAGCCTGGTGTATTAAAAACCAAGACACCAGAGCCAAGGTCTGACTTGAAGAGAAGCCCATCTCTCTCTGCTTGGGAATTACATCATATTTCAAGGCAACGTATATTGTGTTGTGGACAAAATTAAGTCCAATAAAACCAATTTCCGCTCTGACATTATTTAAACATGGCCACAATCAAATAGAGTAGAAAGCCAAATGAAAAACCTAAACACTAAAGTGATTTCATAGATGAAAGCTGAAAAGCCCCACTGATTTGAACCCCTCCTGCTAAGGACGGATGTCCTGGAGTATATTATGGTCTGTGCACTGTAAAATTCTGTGGCTTTTTAGCTATACTCTTTCATTTTAAGTGGATCATGTACTCTACACTCCCTTCTGCAACAGTTTAAATCCCACTACGAGATTATCTTTTCCTGTAATACCACACTTTTCAGAATAGTAGCACACCAGCATTGTGAACAGAACCCAACAAAAGAAATTTACAGAGAAAAGCATTGAGGGATACACCCTCAAAAACTACCCTGTGTTTCATCCTTGCTTGCTGCTGTTGCTGTAACTGTGTGAAGTACCTTTGCCTTTTGAAAACTGCTGTATGAAAAACTCCCAGCTACCTAGTCAGTAATAGCAGCTTCTTTAAAGATTTCTGATGATCTGCATTAGTCTTTAATTAGACACTGGGGGAAAAAATCTCTGGACCCAGTAAAAGTTGCCTATGTATTTTTTTCTTCATTTTTCACCCATGTAGCTGGCCACAAAAGTCCTGCTCTGTCTCCTCAGATTGCAATAGAGAGGCAGAATGAATTTTTACTAATTACTTACTGATCTGACAGTGACTTGCAGTCCCTGACTCTGAACCCTCTCATTTATCATGGTATCACAAAAATGCTCCCTTTGCTACTCATCCTGGCAGTGCTGACAGAGCTTCAAAAAACAAAGCACACGAGCAGATGCATCCATGTCATTTAAAGACAGGGATGCAGGTACAACAAACCTCTAAACAGCAAATTAAATGTTAAGATGTGCTTCCTCCTCCCTGCCAGCCGGACAAGGCAAGGCATGGGGAAGCAGTACCTGCACTACCACCCTGAGGACAGAAAGGGCAGAGCCAAGACTGCATCTCAGTCCTGTCTGCAGATTGCAGGGAGTGTCTCCAATCCTATTCCTTTTTTGGTTTTCCCCTTTATTTCTCCCTCTCCCCCCTTTTTTGGGGGGGGGTGTGTACGAACAAATGAATAACTCTGTGAAAATCAGAGAACAAAGAGAAGATCAAAGAAGCAGGTAGTAAATCATTATGTATCCCAGCTGGGACAAGAGTTTAAGCCTCCGGAGCTTACTTGCCAAGTTATTTTAGAGTGATGCCAAGAGAGCTGTGCCCTCTGAAGCTTCCTGGCACAGAAAGTATTGCAAGGCAAAGCAATGAGGTTTACAGTGCTGCAGGAGGGATGTTAGGCTGCAGGAGCCATCAACTACACAGTCATCTAGTTAATTCAAGTGCAATTATGGTCAATAAAAGTTGTTTGTTACTTACATCTCTTTGGTGTTGGAATCCAAGAGATGCGGGTTTATACACTGAGGCACTCTGGTGTAGGGTAGGTGAGGATTTTGGGGCAGAAACTGGTTTTGCTACAGATCCAACTTGGTGTCTGAGATGCTCCCAGACCACTCTCTCTCTGACACTGCACCACTCCAGGGATACTTAGTGCCTCTGGGATGAGACTGTACATGGACCATATGGTGGAGATTAGGCTTCAAGCAAGGATCAGAAAACCATCCTAGAAATACCACCACATCCTTGATGGGATCTGGCTAGAGAAAAAACCCAGGACTGTAAATGTAGCTTGGGTTCTTCACCAGGAGACCCTTCTGCTCTGCCTTTTCTAGCAATCTATGGAAGGATGCTTGCGTTTACCCCCATCTGACATCCTCAAAAGAGGGAGGTGCCAGGTGGTAGATCCACTTCGAAGGCTGCCAGGTAGACAGAAACTAAAGCTCAGCTCCTTCACAAGATGAACTGGCCAAGTGCCCAGAGCTGAAATGCAAGGATGCAACCTGATCTTACCTTGCATCAACATCCAGGCCCCAGGACAGTCAGGAGACAGGTCTATGACAAGTGTTTTTGACTTGGCACTACCTGCTTGAAGGACAGCCCTTTCCAAGCATGTTGGGTGTGACTCTGTACATCTGCCCAAAGCCCACTGGGAGTCCCAAACAGCCGTGCCTACACCAACACAAAGCATTTTGCTGAACTACTCCTACTCTTGGAGCACGAGCTACCAGAGAGGGATGCTGCCATGCGGACCTGCCAAGGCAGGAGGGACAGGCGCTGCTATCTCTTAAAGCAGCTGAGAAAGCATTTTGGATGGGAGAGTTGTGGGAAGTGGACCTACAGTGGTGTACAGACAATGGAGAAGAATGCAGGAAGGCTGCAGAGGGGCCTCACGAGGAAGAAATCCATCTAGGACTGCCCTGACCACTACAGCTACAGGATATGCCTGAATCTTGAGATAAGAAGCAGCCTGCAGACCCCCACAGACCCCCCTGTCTGTGCCCCTCACCACTTCTTCCCTTGCATTCCCCTTACCATATATGGCCAAATATACCCCCCGGCCAATCCGTCCAAACCCCCTTATCACTAAAACTCTGGATTTGATGCTCCAAGCAAAGACCCTCCCCTGTTCCCGAATTCTCTGTATCCCACTGTATAAAAGCTAACTTCTTGTTTTAATAAACGGCCATTTTGTGAGTCACATATCTCGTGTGTGTGTCTCGTCTCCCATGCAAAATGTGCCACTGGGTCTATCGTCAGGGGGTAACCCCTTCCCCCTAGGCGATAGAGAGTCACCTCAGAAGAGCAAGCTTTGTGTTTAGAAATGCTCAAAGAGACAGTTCTGGTGGATGGCAGAACGCACCTTGCTCGGCATGCACCTCCGTTTCTCCATCCTCCCTATCATGTAACCAACAACGTTGGTATTTTCCCAGCATGTCTTGCACAGCTGAATGCAGTCTGTACTAATTAGCTGTTCACACAGCTTTTTGCTTTCTCCTGCGCTGCCTTTCCTCCAACATTTTCCTTCTTTTCCTCTCCTGTTAAATTTTTGTAAGACTTGTAGCTTTGGGCCCCCTACAAATGGGGGTAAAATGCTCTGTGCTAACATGTTCTCGCTCCTTCTTATGCCAGCATTCTTTTAAAAACCAAAACCACACCTCTGGGAGCATGTTTTCTGGATCTAATTTGTAATTGCCTGTGCAAAGAGAACAAAAGGAAGATGTTAATTTCACTAGCTACTGATTGCAAAAGTCAATACTCCTTCAGCCATTTGTGCCATTTCTCATCTTGACAATACTTCTGGAAAAAAATAAAATGTCAGAAAGTGCAAAATGTTTTACCCACGTGTGCAGGTTATCAACAGTGGTTCCTAGAGAGCACAACAAACAAAAAATATTTTAAAGTATAATTACATTTCTTTTTTGTGTGAAAATGAGAGGACATGTATTTCTTTCATTGGCTACTGATTTTGGAAACATTTGCACGTTAATTATACTGTGGCAGCAATAATCAACCAGCTCTACAATTGCCTTTTCTCTTTTCCCTCCTTTCTAGAGCTTCTATAGGACCAAAAAGACCATTTCCCATTTCTCAGAATAGTATGTGAAATAAACAGCCACAAGGTTAGTGGGTGCCACAGTTAAAAAAATCACTTTCTAGAGAAACTAGATGTATGTTTGAGTGCATGAAGTGACTAATCACATAACCAGCACAAGGAAACATAACAATAAAATCTGGTCTCCTAACGACAGGCAATGACTCCCAGGTCATGCCCAACTTTCACCATTGTTTGTAAAAAGCAAGCCTTTATTAATACCACAGGAAGGTGAAGGACTGTGTGGGCAGAGCAACGCCTGGAGACGTGGCTGCCCACACTGATCCTAACAGGACTATGCTGAGTAAGAGGGGTCCTGCTTTTAACTATTGGGGCATTCTGTCCTTCCTCTGGTAATCACAGGCTTTATTGCTCTAAAAGCTGTTTTAGGTCTTGCTCTTATTTATGCTCACTTTCATTTGCCAGGACAGTCATGACAAAGAGAGACAGACTGACCCTGTGCCGAGCTGGCCCCTGCTCCACCATTGCTACCAGCCTCCCCAGCACTGCAGCTCAACAGCAAATTATAGCATTGCTACACTAGTTTCTTGCAGCATAAAAACTTTTGTATGATTAATGTGTGCTCTGCGTGTTCTACAAACACTGCAGCTAGACCAGAGACTTCAGGTACTCCGGCCATTGTGATGCCAGCAAGGAGGAGAGCCTACCTTGAGTGATGGGGAGCTTGCTGCTGCACAGGGACTCGGGAATGTCATGTTAGATCTCTTTAAATATTTAGGATCCTAATTTCTCAGTTATTTCAATGAGCAGGTAAGCATCAAAAGAGAAACCAGAGGTCTCTATGTATGGTCAGGTAAGAGTTTAAGGGTCTGCTGTGCACAAAGGGCTCTAAGTGCATTAAGTGGGCAGACAGGCACACCACAGCCCTGGTGCCACAGCAGAAACTTCATCTCTCTCCCAGGAACCCTTTCACTTAAAGCAGGAAGCAGAGGAGAGTTGACATAGAAGCACTGCATCCAAAAGCAGGGTCTCGAGATTTCGCTGTGAGCAAAAAATTCCTTTCCACTAAAACAGGCTCAACACCTGCCACTCTCTTGTCTCCAGCCTTTGTTCACTCCAGTAATGAACACCTTTGTAAAAATAGCTGTAGATTAGAAAAGGAATTAACCTCCAAACAAAAAAGAAGCCTAATTAAGCATTGCACTAAAAGAGAACAGAAGGGAAATACATGTTTAAAAAAAAAAAAAAAAAAAAAAAAAAAAAAGAGGAAAGACAAGACAGCTGCACAGACTTAATTCCATTTTTTCCTCTTGTAGGTCATTTTACTCAATGTAATTTCCTTTCTCTATTTGCACAAATTTGTTACTGAGGCACTGCCCATTAACAAAGGCTTTTTGTTGCTTTCCATTCACTACTACCTTTTTTAATGCTTTGCATTACAAGCCCTCCATCAAAAAATAATCAAAAATAAAGCAAAACAGATTTAAATTAGACTTTGGGAGTATGCCATTTCATATACTTCTCCCTAGAGAGCTTCAGCTAATTAAACAAATGATTGCAAAATACTCACAATGTCAACCCTGTCAGCTTATATGCGAAATATCTACACCAAGCCGTGTTTATTTAACCAAACACAATGTGGAGAAGCAATGTGCTTTGAAGATAAGCACAAACCTTAGGCCATATGGGAGCACACACTTTTTAAAACCATGGGCAAATTATGGAGAGGCCGAGGACTTTGAATAACCCTGCCCATGGTCTTGGGAGCCAGCAGGCAGAGCTAGGCCAATCTGAAAGGGACAGGAGCTGAAGATCTGGGTGGCCAGGCTGAGAAGGAGACTTCGACAGATTCAAAAAATGGATGAGCACACTGAGCTGCTCCTGACATTTAGGTTGAGCTCTATATTACTGCCCAGAGGACAGTGTAGGAGTGTTTAATGATGATGAAGGAAATATCTGGATTTTTGCTGTTAAACTGCAGCAGCTCAGAGCAAAAGCTGGAGAGAAGCAAGCAGATAGAAATAGGTGCCTGGGGTAGGAAACCAGGAATATAAATGTTATGTGATTAGTCTGTGCATAGTTGCTGGAGGCAGTGAAAGTCTCAATTGTCCAAAGCTAAAGGATTTTAAATCCTTCTATACATTACATAAAAACATCCTTTAAAAAACCCCATTTTTTCCATCCCATCCTTTCCATCTTGTCTTGCCTTTCTCTACTGTAAGCCATGTGTAAGCCACTGTAAGCCTTGTCCAGCATGCCCTCTGTGCCCATCCTCTCTGCCCAAACCATGGCACCTGTTTTTACCCTCTGGTACTTCTCTCCCACTGACCTCATTTCCAATCTCTGCTCTAGTTCTTCCCATTTCCTTCTTTGCAACACATACCTCCAAGTATGTACCTCTGCTGCCTCCCACCAGGGACTACTTCTTTCCTCCCATCCCTCCATCCTGTTCTTGTCTCACATTATATTTAATTTGCCCAAGCAAGGGACACTTCCCAGGCCAGGCACCTTAGCTTCTAGAAAGATTTTATGATCAGGTGCATGCAACAAGGTATAACATAAATTATTACAGCCTTGACTAGGAAAATGTAATAGTAACTTCCCTAAAGCCTTGTTAAGGGTCATAGAACCCACTGTACAAGGTTTGAGGAAAAAAAGAACAGTGAGGAGGGAAGGTAGAGAAGAAGGAGGAAAAGTGGCTCTGCTCATCATGGAAGGGCCAGATGCTGAAGCTGATGTTAAAAATCACTAATGGGGTTAGGATGTTGGCAAGCCTCCAATGGGTTTCCCAGCCTTGCTTAAGGACTGCTGCTTGCTGAGGCTCTGGCAAACAGGACTGATCTCAACTGGGTGGACTGCTTGCTCAACACGCCATGATTTAGGAGATGAGATTAAGAAGGGATAAGCCTCATCATACCTGATCCAGGTGCAAACCCAGCTCTGGTGCACTGAATGTTTGAAAATGTGAGAGGCAGTACTAAAAGGCAAAAATTATCTATTCTCAGGTGCCATGACCATGATAATCCCGGATACTCCTGGGACACTGTCCCAGCTGAATCAGCTGGGTCCAAGGCACAGCAGAATTGCGACGAGCTCCTACCCATCCAGTCCTGGTTGCTTCATGCCTTGGCAGCAGTATTAATGAGAAAACAGTTTTGAAAGGGGAAACTCAGTTCAGAACATTCCTTTAGGAGGAATGCCAAGATCCTTCCTTGTTTATTTTACTTGTTGTATAAACATTTTTATAATGCTCATCAATACAGTCTGTAGAGTGTATTTTTTAAAATAAGCAGCACGAACATCAGTATCTTGCTCGTGATTCTGGCCTTTTCTTTGACTCCCTACACTGACTCTAATGCATTATTTGTCATTTTACTTTGTGTATGGTGCTGGCCACTACTTGTTTGTACGCTCTCAGCAAATCAACCTAAATGAGTGAGAAGGTACTGAAAACACATAATAAGACACCAGCACTGGAAATGGTCAGGAAATAGGAATTAAGGATGAATGTTCCGTTTACATGATCAAGACACATAAAGGCATGAGAAAGCTGAGAAATTCTTCACCGAATGTGTCTGGTAAAAGCATTTGGTTCATTTCTAACAGATTCCTTCTTAGCAGCAATGGTTCCAGATTCTTCCTGCCGTGCAGTTTTAAAGTTCAGTAAACAAATTCTTTCAAATGTTTGGTTTTCTCCCATTTTCTGTGTGAATTCTCAAATTCAAGCTTACCTTCTGCTTTGAAATGTGAGCAACAATCTGCGGAGGCTCCAATCAAAATGTTGCATTAACTTCCTTTTCCCCCCACCCAACTTCTTCAACACACATAACCCAGCTTGCATAGCTATGATCACAAAATATTACCATAATGTACCTCTTCCTTAGCAACAGCTACAGTGTCAAGGGAATGCAGCCCATAATAATGCAGCTTGATCTAGAAGCACAATAAAATATAAATAAGCTTGTTACACTTCAGTGGCACACAGGATTCCACTGTGAAGGGCCTTCATGAATTTAGAAACCTCATCTTCTTTTTACTCTCCAACACAGATTATTTAGAAGAAGATTTATAGACACACATTCCCTTTTATTCCAGAAACTGAAATGTAATTGTTTACTCAGTAACAGTATTATTTTGCTGCAAATCTACTTCTAAATTTGTGGGCATAATACAGACAAACACACACACACACACACTGCGGAAAGCAATGCTCATAATGAGATAAAGATGGAACCAGGACTTATAGAAAATCTAAAGGGAGACTGCCATGAGACCATCCACAGTTGTGGTCAGTTTTTAATGAAGAAAACTCAAGCAATTTTCTTCAAAAAAAACCAGCTGCAGTGAAACACACTTGCTACAAATTAGCATGCTTAATCCAGAGCTCTCTATAAGACTTCCCCTGTACTTATCTGCAAAAAAACCCCAACATCCCCAGCTGGGTAAGGGCAAAGCCTTCTCCTTGCCTCAAGTCCAGCTGTTTCTCTCCATCCCTGAAAGTCCTTTGGGCAACAGCTCCATGGCTGCTGCACATTCATGCACGCTGGCCCTCTAACCCATATAATTACATTTAATCAACCTTAATATATCTTCTCAATGGCAATTAGATCTTTCAAATACTGCTTCTTGCAAGTTTTCAGGGAGAATGAACTACATCAAGCCAATTTGAAGGCAGTAACAAACCATTTGGAGCCAGAGGATAGCAGTCCTTGTCTTCTGAGCAAACACTGCAGTTATCAAGCCAAATTTACTTGGCTGAAAGTCTTCAAGCATGAGGCCCTCTTAAGAGGGAGCCAAGTTATAATGTTAGCAAGGGGTTCCATAATGTTTATCAGTAAATCAGTATTTAGTATGCATTTATTAAGGCTGGGATTTCCAAACATTTTTAGAAGTGAGGTACACAGTTCACAGGTATAAAATTCCTTCTGAATGGATTATATCATTACCACTAGAATTCCTTAAAAAGAACAATACCCAAAGGAAAGAATTAAAATTCAAAATCCACTTTAAGGGAATTCAGGGGCCAAAACAGCCTCTAAACCCAGACATTTTAGAAAGCATCAGATCACTGTCTCTGGTGAAAATCTCTCATTTCCAACAATTTCTGATCAAACACAATATTATTACAAGAGCCAAGTGCTGTAAAAAAAACTGCTTACCTACAGAAAAATCTCACGGCACAACTGAAGAGCCATCAAATGAGCACAAAACTCTCCAACTCAGTGCTGTCAACAGTAGTATGTCTGAGTCTAACATGATTTGCTTGTATAGGAAATCATCTGCCTGCCTTTCTAGACACGCACTGGTGATGAACACCAACGAGAGCATGGTAAGCTTGCTCACTGACTTATGGTTCTCAAAGTGAGTCCCATGGTCTGAGTAGCCAAGCCCCTGGCTGGGGCACCAGTCCTCATAAACGTTTGTTAATTTGCCAGATTCAACTGGCTCTTTCAAACACCCTCCCTCTAATTAGGAGGACTGATGAAAAGACTAACTGAAAAAAATTATCATTAAAAAAAATGAAAAGAATTAACATCTTCCAGGAGAAGATGCATAGATGTAACAGGATATTCTAGCACTGCAAATATTTCAGTATGCGTGCCACTCAGAAATCCACATCACAAGACTAGGAAAGGTTAATATTTTGTTAGGTAAATATACCATTCACAATCTAGTCTTAAAATCACTGTGTACTGGCAACAGAAAACTCTATCAGACACTAAGAAGTCATCTACTATTATAAATGGTGTTAACTAGATAATTTTTTTCATCCAGGTTTATAACTGAGGAAGAATAACACAAATACTACTCCCTTGTAGTTGCAGCAGAACAAAACATGTTTTCTCACAAAGTAACAAAATACTGACAATATACCAGTAGTGCTATTTCAGAGATGGCTTCCTACCTGTAGTGCTAACAAACTGTCTTCCAGATTTACAGTAGAGTTGCTTCCCACCAGGGTTTTAACCCTCAAACAAGGCCATATACTAAAAAAAAAAAAAAATGTATAAAAGGCATTTCATAAAGGATCCTACACCAACCTGATCCTTCGAATTTGTGCCTTTTTGTGAATGTACACAAGTCCTCCACTAGACAACTGCTGTCGAACTCCAACTCATCTAGAGGACTCCTCTAGAAAAACATGGTTGTCATATCCTTCCACTTGATGATGGCACACTTCACTTACATCACGAAGCACTTCTATAAACAGGGCCCATACGATACAGGGTGACAGAAGACACAACATCCAGCAAAAGGATGCAGGCAGCACAACTGCAGTGGCAGACCAAGGCTCTCCAGGGGCTAAGCTCTTTGTGGCAGAACGCTCCCGTAGGAAGTGTTACCCCACATCGTGCACCTTTTTAGTATCTCTGGATGGGTAAAATGAAGGCCTGTTATGCCTCTCTAATCAAAGCACTGCAGACCAATCCTACTCTCTTTTACACAGGCTCATGGCTTAGGAAATCACTGAACCTGAAATTTGATCTCTCGTATGATTTATTTGCCATCTTCTCCCATTACACAAATATAAATATAACAGGCATTTTTCTGTAGCCCTGAAATTATTCAGAATTAATACCAGATGACAAAATGGACTATGTACCAAGAGGGGAAAAGTTACAGTAAAAGCTCCTTCCCATTAATGGGGCCATTCATTCATATGCCCACTATTCCACAGGGGAGCTGGACATAAATTATGTATTTGACATCTAGTTATAGATGATTATATCTGACATAATGAAGTTATAATGGAAGGAGTTTGCACATTGTTTGGTTATTAAGTGCCCATTTCTTGTCCCTGCACCAGGTGCAATGGTGATAGGCCATACAAATCATCCAGAAGAAATGCCAAAATGGGCTCCCTTACTGATAAAGCACCACACATGTTTATTAATTTAACAGCTTGTCTTATGTCTCCCCCATCTGCTCATTTAAAACAGTTATTTGCCCTATAAATATTTCAAAAAGAGAAGTGTAGCCAAAAATTAGTCTGGCAGAAAAGGGGAAAAAAAGAAAAGTTCAAGAAGGGTCTCATGCTGTATGCAGCACTGCACTCTTATTTCCACACTGAACTGGTTCAACAGCTTTTTTTCAAGCTGGTAATAGGACATTCACTTTAGATTAGTGATGCTTGAGGGTGCACCACCATAGCTGACTCTACTTTCCAGCTGTTGCCACTGTCAGGTGGGTGAAAACTTCCTCCACTGATGGTGAGTGGCAAAACTCAATACAGCGGAAAATGAAACCCACTGTCAAAAGAATCTCCTGGGTGCATGTCTTTGTCCATTTTGAGCTTATCAGGTCATATAGTAGCTTCAAACAGCCTACAAAGAATAACATTTCAAGGCATCTTTAAATCACTGTTCATGCTGATCTCCATAGCAAAACTCCTTTACGAGGCCCTAGCTAGCTGGTAAAAAAAGCTACTTAAAAAGTGCCTTTTCTTTCTTTTTTTTTGGATGGCTAGGAATAATGGAAAAGGTGTTAAATATCGTTCAGACTATTCCTCCCCTTTCCCCCCCTCCCCTCCCCAATCCTTAAATATTTTCAAGTGTAAATACTTTGAACAGTTTCCACCAGCACACAGGATTTAGCACTCCTCCTTGAGAGACTTCGTTAGCTCCAGCTTTCTGCTAGAGCAAACGCTGTTATCTTATAAATAAACAGCAATGCCCCGAGGTGCTCCTCTGCAGTGAAAACACACATTCCAAAGAAATAAGAGCAACAGTTCAACACCATAGTAAAAACAAAAACTGCGAATGGCATGCGATTAACTCTTTCTGACTGGGAATACCTACAGGACATAACGCGGGACCTTGCTGATGGTAACAAGCAAAACAGGAGGACTACAGGCTGGCTGCAAGATTTCCAGGAGCTCTGGCTACTCTGGTTATGATGCTGGTTATTACCACCCATAATACCTAATGAGGAATTAATAAATGCAGAGCATGGCCCATGTTCAAAGCAGCTGCCTGCTTCAGGGAAATCAGTGTAGTCCAGAAGGGTGGACATTTTGGTACATATCTGAGTCACAATGAGAGATTTTCAGAGAGCTCTGGATAAAACTTAGAATAGCATTGCATCCTCACATCAGAACTCACCCATCCCTCCACCATTTTTACAACCCAAACAAGCTCCATACCTGGCAATACATTCCTGTATCTGCATCTACCACACTGCCCAAACGCCAACTCCCAATGCTGAGCCATTTGAAGACTCATACCCAGCCTGGAATGAGGCTGCCCATCACAAGAAAACACAGAACTCAAATGGGAAGTAAACAAACAGCAAAGGAACCCAGCAAACACATCTGTATAGACCTATTCAAAGCAAGGCAGCTTCAAATTCACTGTATATGCGAAGCTTCTAGCCATTGCAAAACCTTTCCACTGATCCTGTAGGTATGGTGAACCGTCATCTCCCATCCAACTGGTATCCCATTTAATACCAGTTACCTGCATGCCTCTTATACTCTCCTTGCCAGAAAAGCCCCATGAGATGACAGAACATTGCTGGCTTGCTGCAGTGAGCATGCAAACCCCATGTTGCAGTGAGTGAGTGAGATCCTCTGGTGGGCTCAGGGCAGCCAAAAAGAAGCGCCTGAGAGATGTTAACCTTGAAGAAAAGGCTGAGCAAAAGCAAAAAAGAAAACACTGTACTTGACCAAGGAAGAGCAGGACACTATATAGCATCCCAGAATTCTGTAGATAAAAAGGGAATAAGGGTCCTGACAACAGGAAACCACAAATAGCATCCAGTGCATGATCCTATTTGCTTAGAGGTATTCAATTAGCCTCTCCCTTAGACTCTTCCATATGAAGGATTTCAGGAAAATAATACTGCCTTAAGGAGCTGGAAACCCATAGCTGTAATTAACTCCAAAGGGAAGGAGCAGGATGAGTAAAAGCAGGACCTCAGAGAGCAGCAGGAGGACACTGTAAAGAACCCTTGAGCTGAAAGAATGGCTTCCCCAGCCTGGGAATAAGAAGATGCCTGCCCAAAATCAGCTTAGAGCAGGAGCTCCTGTGCAGCACCTCTCTCACTGCACTGGGCCTGGGGAGGGAGAGGCAGGCAAGCTGGTGTCTCAGGGCCTGTCAAGCACGGGATACGTGACCCTGTGTGTCAGCTTGAATTAAGGCAAGGAGTGCCACTGGGCCTCGCTGCCCAGCGCTCCCCTTTCTCTGGACCTGGGAAGGAGGACGGGGGCTGTACAATAAGCCCAGCTGTCAGATCCCCTACATCATCTGCAAAGGCATCGACCCTCTCTGGGACCTTTGGGGGAGTGGGGGGGTGGGGGAAGAGATCCAGAATGCATACTTGCAAAAACCTACTCTATTTTAGGTAATAAGATTTCATAGGGTTGCTAATGTTCGGGAATGGTTCTCCCTCAGACACTGCGAATGCAAACGGGGAGAAAAATGGTAGAATGGATCCAGTTTTGAAGAAAGCAAGCACAAAGGGACATGCCACTAAAATGAAGAAGAAAGGGGCAAATGCAGCAAAACCTCTCTGTCTCCCTGACATGCTGTCATCTTCCATAAACACAGAATCTGTCAGGGAGAGGTGTAGGGCTAGATTCTGTGTTTATGGAAGCTGAACCTAATAAGTGAGGTTTACAGGAAAACCTTCCACAGTGCCTTAACTGGGGCCAAAACAACGTCCCTGGCTAGAGAAAGGGTGAGAACTTTCTGTGCTTCCTTCATTTGTTATTTATTTTGAGAACTGGGGACCAATACACAGTTTTGCTTTTCAGTTAATGTTTTGGAAACGTACTGCCTTTGAGCATATCAATCTCTAAGATTACGACTCTTTGAGTTTCAACTTTAAAGGAAACCTTTCCAAAACATCAGCTCAACAGGGGAGGAGGGCTTCTCAGTCTGCCCAGGTTTAAACGCCAGGCATACATTTCATGTTTAATATGATTCCACATATATGCTAAAATCTGTTTCTCTACAGCTTTATAAATAATTTCAGTGTGCATACTTGGTGAGTTAAATTCACTTCTTTACTGGTTTTTTAGTATCTGGCAGAATTTGAGTACAAATGCTAAATTTAATTTATTGCTATATATGATAATTCCATAAAATCCCTTTCTAAGCCAGAGTATCAATGTCACTCTCATCTATGAAACTCCTTGCTATTGTCAGGAACCAGTGATCCATTCTGAAACACAGGCTTAATCTTCAGTCTGTGAGATCACAACCTAAGGTATCAGCTATCCCTGGAATTATTCTGTACACAGAAGGTGTAAACACTTGCATAAAAATCATGTAATCACACCCAGATTGCTGGACTGCAAGGAAGTGTAAAAATAATGGTTAACAGTGCTTCATATACGGAACTAATTTTAAAACAGCCTCAAATTAAAGAGAGAGTGGGGAATAAGAAGTGTTTTCATGAAAAAATGCTGATTCAGGGCTTAATTTCCATTAAGTGTTGTACATTGTCATTACTGGTTGGCTGTACAGAGCAGTGGCTCAGAGCAATTACCCAGTAATGCACGGTGACACTGATGTGCTAGTAAACTACTGCAGTTCACACTCTATTCACTGCTAGCATCAGGGCTCTGAAAGGCAGGTAAAAAACTCCTTGCATGCATAAACAATGTGTGTAAATGTCACCAGTGATAAAATTTTTAAAAAGGAGAAGGAAGAGGCAATTACAAATAAATCTGTCAGCTGAGAATTGTAACTGCGCAGACCCGCAGGAGCACTAAAGCTGTATCTTTTTTTGATAATACAGGAAGGAAAGATGCTTCTGTATCACTAGCCAGGCTCTCTTTCCATTAATTACAATTAAAACTGTATGGTGGCTTCTTCTTTTCGCCACTTTAAGTGCAACATTGAGCTGCTCCTGGTGTTCAGCTTACTGTGAGGGGGAATGCAGAGGGGAAATGAAGAGCATCAAAGGAGCAGACAAAAGCATTAGTGGTTTATGATGACTGTCATAATGCTGCTCTGTTTTTAGAGTTCCAGCTACAGGAATTGTGGAGGAACAACAAGAGCTTCAGGACAGGTATTTTTGACTCCTTTGTTTAAAACAGCTCCTGCGGTTGTGGGATGAAGCTTGGAACATGACCTCAGCACATCCTAAGGTTTTAGAAAAAGCAGCCAAACAACTACAACAAAAAAGTAAGCCTAACATACTTAGAAAAAGCCATAAAATATTATTAAAATACTCTTAATGGATTTGGGATTCTGAGCCTAGAAATGAGGCAGCAGGTAAATAAGTAAAGCTACACGTCCGACATGCCAGGGCCAGAGAAAAGCCTTGCTCTTCCCCCAGGAGACAATACCAATTATTAGGTTTTTAACAGCCCATAGTCACCAGCTAATAGATTGATGCCTCCAGAGTTGGCTTCCTCCCTGGCTCTCTCCTATTAAGTGACAAAAGGGTATTCAAGCCCTTTTACCAATGCACAGCAGCAGTAACTTCAGCCCTTCCACCCTAAGCAGCTCCTTCCTTAAGATCTGTCAGCCAGGGGGGTGGAGGCCCTGGTGAAAGCAGTTAATGCAGCAGTTTGTGTTGGAAAAACTCTATTTTACCTTCTCTGCAAGCACTGCAACTGTTCTGCCTGACCCACTTTGCCCCGCTCCCGGTGGCACTGCCATTTATCTTGCCAAAGAAGCTTTGCCCTCGTGAACACCAGATTGCTGGAGATTTTTGTTAGTCTTTGGCTCTTTTATCTTGCGGAAAGCAAGCCACGGCTTCTTTGGCTGCTGCTGTTCCAGCATCCTTGAGTCTTCCATAGGCTGCTCCAGACCCCAAGGCAAGGATTTACACTGACCTATTCAAAGTAAGCTCTGATTCATCAAATCAATGACAAACTAGAGCCAGAAGGTCCTGGAAGGCATAACTGTCTCTGCCTTACTGGAGTGCTCTGCTATAAAAGCAAGGTAGTAAATTTTACCACAGAACTGGAGGTTTTCAAGTGACTAAGAAGCTGATGATCTCAGATGCCTGTGTTAAATTTCAAGGTAGTTCACCCAAAGCTGTATGGAGGTTGTGGACTGCCAGGAAATTGTACTCAACCAGCCTGAATCATGGCAAGACCAGACTGGGAGAGAAGAGTGTGAATCTGGCATCTTCACATCCAAGTTCCACCACCACATGGTTTCACCTTGCAGAGGTGCAAGAGGAACAGTCATGGAATGATAATGCTGAGGCTGCTTCTGTGCAGCAGGACTCAACTCCTTAATATTTGTTATTGCATCATCTAAGCAAAACACACAATCACACGTACAAAAGGAAAATACTCAGAAAACAAAATTTAAGCTCAAGTTTAAGTTCATTTAAGATCAAGTTACAGAAGCTAGCCACATGGATGCTGGTGGAAAAGCTCACTCAAAACTGAAGGAGACTTTCACGCCAAGAGCACTAACACTATGCTTTTCTTTAGCCCTCAAAGCCCTTGGGCCATTTGGAGGAAAAAGGTTTGCAGTTGTAGCTGCAATTCACCAACAAAGGTTTTTCTGTCTCCCAGATTATTAAAGATGCATAAAAGAGATTGAGAAGACAGCTTTCTTCATATGCCATAATGAAAGCGTGTCTATCCAGATTAATTTTGCACTAGCACGTTGTATTTTTCAATTAAGAGCAGTTAGAGAAACAAGTGTGGACACAGACACACCAACAGCCTTACAGTGTTGTGGCAGAATGGTGACAATCTGTACAAAGGTCAACCTGGTACCCTTTCTGCCACTGTAGCACCCTTTGGCGAGTTGGAGAACAGAAAAACCCCCACAAATCTAAGCTATAGTGCATCTCTAAGCTATCACGTTTTGGCTGTCCTCTTCTTCCCTTTCTCTTCTTCCGCAATATTCCCTGTGTTTGATATTTGTATACATTTACAGAGTTGACCAAAAAATCCCTTCATATTCCTGTTTGATTTTAGCTTTGCTATTATCTATTCCAAGAAGAACAAGCCAGTAATTTTGATATCCTACATGAATACTGACAACTTAACTAAAAGGAGCAAAGAGAGGTGTAAGAAGTCTGCACCAGCACATATGCTTGCTCTGGGGCCAAGCTCACTTCCCCAGGCCACAAAGGCAAATGCTGGGGGCTCAGCACAGCACAGCCAGGGGATGATCCTCCAGCTGGGGCAGAGAAATCAACAGCTTACATTCATATTGCTTTTTTTGTGTCATTTAAGAGAAGCACCTATTTTAGCAGGGCTGTTCTGGACTTCCTACATACATACTGGCTACTAGCATCACTCCCAAGGGCAATCAGCTCTAAAAATTGAGTCATCCTCTACAGTCATCCTCTGCTGAGTCTAGAAAAAACCTCAAGCAACAGCAATGAGGACTGAATTTAGGCTTGAACCACTGCACAACGCCTTCTGTACCCTTTACTCGTCTGAGGGGCAGCTGAAAACTCCCCTTCTGCATTCTGCCATCAGCTCCCTGTGCCTTTCTACTGCTATTAGGTAGGAGAGGTGCAAGACAGAGGGTGGGATCTAAGGTATACTGTCCCTTCAAGAGTAAACTAATGGGGAGAGCAAGATAGCTTGTGAAGTGATGGTATGTTCAAAGCTATGTAATGGGACACGTGGGACATGGCTGCCTGTCATACGCCTCTCTTGTGGGAATTAATTTGCCCCTGGGAGTGTCCTTGGATGGAGGGTGATAATCTTTTCATGGAGGCTCTATGAACAAGTGAGTGACATGTACCCACGCCTACGGCTTGTTCACAATGCACGTGAATGGAGGCTGTCTCACTGACTCACCCTTGGATGGCGGTCTCTCCAGATCCGAATCGAGGTGGATCGGTGGGGCAATGTAGGAAACCTGCCCATGGTGAGCCTGCCCTGTGGACAAATAAGTGGTTTAGTTCCGCTGTTTCCTACAGAGATCTATCAGGGCTATAATCAAATGCACAGCATTTTTATGGCACCGGATTAAAAACATGTTTTGAAGCATTTTGTTCTATTGTGCATTCTTCACAAGGAACTTCCATTTTGTGCAGACATCTGATGAAAAGCTGAAAACACTCCCATCTCTTTTGCTTTTTCCTTGCAGACATGGGTACTCTGCTGAACTTCTGCTATACCTGCTTTACCACTACCACATACATTGCACCATGTTCTCTTGAAAGGCCATATGCCATAGAAGATGACTGACTTCACACAAGCCCCTTCAATCTGTTCATCTCACTCCAAGAGGGAAGAAAGCATTTCTATGTCAAAGCAGCTTTTGAAGGAAGCACAAGATGAAGTACAGTTGCACCTGCTTGTCCCACCTGCAGAAGATGCAAATATCATTTTTTGGAACTCAGCATTGCTTTCACCTCAGTGGAAGCTTTTTTGGTTCCCTACACCACCATGCAGTTTCAGAGTTGCTAAGACCCAATTCTTCTCCAACAATTTGAAGATAGCTATATCAAGAAACTTCTATTTATAATAAAAACATTTTGTTACAATTCATCTATTTACTGTAACAATTTACAGGGTTGTTAATCTCTTTTTCTAAACATGGAAAGTTAATGACACATAGATTATGATAACAGTTAGGGTAACCTTCCCGTTTCAAGTAATATTCGCTCTGCAATAAAAGCAGTTGATTCCTCTTATGAGACACATTCCAAATAATTAATACAGCTCCCTGTTGACACTTCTGTTGTTGCTCCAAGCAATTTCCAAGCTAGCGTCACAGGCAGCGGAGCAGCGATACAGTCTGCAGGCTTCTTTGTAATGACATCCAGGAATACCACAAGCACGGTATGCTGGTGCACATAATATGTTGAAAACATCTCTTCAGGGAGATAAAATATTAATGGGAAAGGGGAGGGGAAAAACAAAACAAAAAAAAAAGAAGTGTGTCTGAATGGGCAGGTTATATTTACTGCTTTACACTGAGGGTGACTCAGATAATTTGCATTATTAGCCATTACAGCAACTGGACGTAATTCAGATTTAAAATCTACTGACACATCATAAATTCTGTATTTGCTTTTAAGTGCTTTAACATGGGAAATCTGCTTCAGGCAAACCCATAGCTAATAGCGAGTTACTGTGCTTTCCTCTTCTCGTTTACATGTTAAAAATCCATTTGGTGTCATTAGTGTGCACAAGTCATCATTTAAGAGCTGCTTGGTTCTGCAGCAGAAACAGGCAGACGGTCTGCACTCCCTCCAAGCTGCTCAATGTGCAGGATCAGTGCCCTTATAACCATAGAACAGTCTCAGCATTTGCTGCATCAAAGATACCACAGAAATGTTAAAGAGCTGAGGTTGGCAGGGAACTCTGGAAATCACCTAATCCATCCCAAGGGCTACAAGAGCCCATAGCAAGTGTCCAATCTCATTTTTAGTATTTCCAGGGATGGAGACTCCACAACCTCTCTGGGCAATCTGTACCAGTGCTTGGCCACCCTCACATGAAAAAAAAAAAAAAAAAAGAAAAGCTTTTCCACCATCTGCCTCTAAGAAGAGCCTGGCTCCATCTTCTTTATTTCCCCTCATCACATATTTATACTCATCAGTAAGATCTCCTGGATGATCTGATCCTGGCTGGACAGTCCCAGCTCTCTCAGCCTCTCCCCACACAGAGATGCTTCAATCCCTTAATTGCCTGCGGCCCTTTGCTGGACTGGCTCCAGTAAGTCCCTGTTTCTCTTGCACTGGGTAGCCCAGCACAGGACCCAACATTCTGATACGTCTCACCAGAGCTGAGTAGAAGGGCAGGATCACCTCCCTTGACCCGCTGGCAACACCCTGCCTAGTGTAACCCAGGAGCCTGGTGGTCTTTTTTGCCCTATGGGGTCACTGCTAAAACATGGGTTTTGGGTGGCTTGTTTTTGCTTCTTTTGTATTTTTTTTAATCACCTGGTCTTCTTGGGACCAAGTAATCCCAAAACCAAAAAAGAATGATTCTGCAAGCTTAAAGGGCTAGGCTAACAAAGATACATATACACTATATAAAAGACTACAAAACATCTGTGAGTTTGTCTAGACATTCATTACAGATCAGTAATAACGATGGAAACTTATTAATATTTTATAAAAGCTTTTACCTTATATGGAGGAAGCAGTAGCATCAAATGCTCTCTAGTGATAAATGAAACAAGTTACAGAAAAATTTTATCTACTTGCTGCTGATGCAAAACACAGTACTTCCAAAAAAAAAAAAACAAATCTAACTTGACTTTGGTTATACTGTACACTTCCGACAATGCTAATAAATCAAACTTTGGGTTTTAATATTCCGTCTATGAAAAAGCAATGTGAATAACTGTTGTGATTTATATTCTGGGCACGAATGCCAGCTCAGGTATTCTTCAGACTCATCAGAGTCTTCCCATTTGAGGAACAAAGGCTTTCCATTGCTGAGTCCCCAGTGACACATTCAGAAACAGGACACCTTATAAATCTTCTTATTAATCAACAGAATCACATTTTTGCTTTGATTTTAATATTATTGGCAGTGGTGACCTCTGAGACAATTGAGGGAAGGGAGGCAAGGGGAGGTGTTTGAATCAAGGCCTGGCAATGGAACTGATACACAAGCACACAGTACTCCTGGCTTTAACAGTATTACAAGTTCTGCTACTGATTCTATTGAAGACCTGTATTTTACCTAACAGACCTATGAAAGATTTTGAGACTGATAATACTGGTGCAGCTCAAGTTGATAACAAAGACTGACAGAACAAGCTTTGCCAAGTGAGGCCAATTCCCAGTCCTTTTTGAGTGAGTTTTGCACTTTCAGATGCCTACTGCAAGCCCCAGCTCTAGGAATGAATGACTCCTATCTCCTCCTCTTTATTTCCAGCTGCTGCAGAAAAGCACTTGAAAAGCAGGAAGTGAGCGCCTTAGTGGAAAAAAAAAAAAAAAAAAAAAAAAAAAAAAGATGGCATAAACACTCAACACCTGTCTCTCCAATCCTTCAGCTGTTTTCTCTGCACATTGGGTCTGAGCTGACATTGATGCAGCACCAGTAAGTAGGACCTGGCCTCCCTTACCATCTCTCTAGCTGCCATACTTTCATATCTACACACACAACCCTATAAACTCATGAGTTTATTTGTTTGACTGCTCTTCAAATTGAAGAGCTGCCCACATCCTAACTAATGCTGGCCTGGTACCTGTGCTTATTGGAGTGGAAATGCCTGGTGTCAGTTCTTTACTGAATTTTGAAGGATTCTACAAAGAAAATTGCACCTTGTCTTTTAGTTATTAAAAAAAAAAAAAAGTAGACTTCTGACAAAATAACAAAGGTCAAGATGTCTCTGTTGCTGATGGGAAGTTCACCATCAGCCTTGTATTATAACAGCTTGCATGGCCTTCTCCAGATCCCACCCTGCTTATAACCATCTGCTGTTTCTGCAGCCGGCTCTCAGGTAAAAAAGTAAACAGCAATCAAACAATCATCAAAGTAACATTTGATGAAGTTGCCAATTTTGTATGTACCAGCTAAGGTTGTGCTATCAAAACCATCTCAGGTGAGACAGGGCAAACAGCAAGTGTGACACAAGCAGCCACAAATTGCCTATCTTCATAGCAGCCATAGGCATGTGCTCTGACAATGTGGAAAAAAAAGCATGTTTGGTAGCAACAATTTTGGGAGCAAAATATGGATATGACCTTGAAAATCTATCTGGTGACATGGCCCCCCTGGGGTAGACGGAACAAGAAAGGTGTTTCTGAATTAGAAAAAGTGGCTTGACTGGCCATTATTTTCAGGTCTGACACATGAGAGATGCAACACATTTTAAAAAGCCCATAACTTGGAAGAAGAAAGAAAATATTTTCTGAAGACTGAAAGAAACATAATAGCTTGGCCTAAGGGATTTTTTTCTTACTATTTTTTTTAAAACAGATCTGGATGCTCACAGACAGAAAATAAACACTCACATATCTTCAAAAATCTGCCCCTAAGTGATTTAGTCATCTACAGATGCAATGATATAAAACTAAAGAAAAAATCTACAAATGCATGGACTAACCAAGAGAAGTTGCAACAAAGCAGTCTCACCTGTGTATGTATTAAAACCATTTCCCTCTGATCCTTTTTAGAAACACACCCACTGTTTGTAGCATCTAACCGGGCAGGCCTCCTTCCTGATCCTGTGCAAGTTACCAGTGCTGGTGACATTTGATTTTTCTAGAGTGCAACTCCTGTTGTCATGTATGCACATGGGAAACCTTTATGCCTGGCCCTTGCTCATTTTTTACCTGAGAGTTTTCCTTTACACTGTCACAGAGAAAACCTGAATAGAAAACTGAATGATTCAAAACCCCAAAAAGCAAAGAAAAAGAACACCAACATTTACAAGACTAAAAATAAGACTTTTTGAAACATACAATGAGAGACCTCCTAAACATCTGATTACTTGTCTCCTAAAACTGGTGATGATAGATAACTAGATAACTAGAATCACCAGAATGGATGGTTCTCACTTTTTGCTACTGCTCCTTTGTTCAGTGCCTATCATGTGGATGGACAGTTGTGCACCTAAATCGCAGTTCTGCCCCATGACTGACTCAGTTTCCTCAGCAGCAATGAGCAGCCACCAGGAGCTATATTTTTTTAAACAAACATGCTTCAAAGTCTTTGTTCTCAAGGGGTGAGAGTCCTCTTTCTTTGCTGTCCTTATCCAGAGGCGATCACTGCAACACATTTTTTTGCTGTCATGTCGGATTACTGAGATTTCTACCCATTTTTCCAGCCTCTTTTTCATGCTTTGTCTTCCACCGATTCACCAGTACTCAAGATCCTTCTCAGACAACCTAGCTAGCCTTTCATGCAGAGGATTTAATTCAATTTCATGCTGGCATCTCTGATGACCCACGTTCCCCAGTACTGCCTCTCCTACACCCTTTGTTGTCCGCACCTCCGAATGCAGACACCTCCACGGATTTATTCCCTCGTAAGTTAGTCCACTTGCTTGGATCACTAATGAGTTAATACCCATAAAACTCCACATCAATTCCTCAGACTTTGATTTCAGTTCTTCATATAATTCTACTTTTTTTATAGCAATGAGGTAGGCACACACTAGGTATGCTAAATACATATTCTAAGGAAAAGTCTTGGAAAACATACTGACAATTTTACTGGTATCTTTACAGATAAAGTATCCTTTTCATGCTGTGACCTTTTTTTGCCATGTAACTGAAAATATTAATTTTTAAAAGCAGTCCAGTTTGTCTGTGATGATCTGATCTGCAAAATACAACATTACTTTTTGGACATTTCTGTAATTCTCTAAACGTTAACAGGATCTTTTCAAAAATCTAATTTATTGTCTAACAGAAGACTACTTCACTTAGTTGGATTGCAATATCTAGGATCATCTCTCTCATACTCTTTAATTTCCTAAGTCAGTACATTTTTTTCTTGTCCTTTTTTCTCCCCTCATGAGTCTTTTTGAATCCTATAATATGTAGGCATATATAAAAACATATGGAAAGAGAAATTAAAAAGCTGGTGGGTTTGCAAACACGCTCCTTTGACATGCCATTAAACAAATTTCATTCAGGCCTATTACTCGGCATATATTCAGACTTCTCCCAGCAGCCATTTTTTCTGCCTTCCATTAATGACTATCTTTACAAAACATCATTTCCTCACTGCCCAGCCTTTTCCATTTTGCATTAAGAGCTTTCTTTTTAAATAAAGCTTTTATAAAGCCATTCTCTACCTCAGACATGTCAGAGTTAGCACTGATTCTGTCCACCGCTTCATTTATTCATGGCCTTTTATGGAGTATCTCTCTTTCATCTGCACATCTCCCTTTCATCTTTCAGTGCCCTTTTAACTCCTTAGGGTAGCAGCAACCCACCCGCTCCCGCTTTTTCCCTCCCTCCCAGGGTCATTTCCCTGTCCTTCCCTCGAAGCTGTGGACGGCTTCTGAGTACAAGAAAGCCCTCTTTTCCTACGGGAACTCTCTGGCTACATTATCTCTGCTCTCTTGCCATTTTGCCTCTCGTATTTCATACTGGGAAGCATCGTAAGCTTAAAGCAACTGCGGCAGGAAAAGCAGGGTACACACAAGCGTGGCTGCCACATAGGAACAGCTCCTGGTCACGTCTGCCTGCTGAAAATGGAGGTTACCAACACCAGCAGCCTCAGTGGGCACTGCCAGAGAGCCTTCCATCCACAACGAGGAGAGGGCTCCTGTGCAAAGTCAGAATAACAAGCAAATGTTCCCTCTCCCATGCTGTTCTTGACAGAAGTTAATATTGGAACATTTTACATTGTTTAGTTACACATTTCTTTTGAAGCTGCCTAGAAAAGTATATAAAATAGTAGCTTTTTCAAATGCCAGCATTATGTCCTCATGTTTCAAGTCTGAATGTAGGGGGATGCAGGACTGGGCTTTTTTTCTGGAAAAAGCCCTGCTTTGGTTGCCCATGCATTTTGTTTCTCCGCCTTTAAAAGAGAGGGGTCAACAGAAAAACTCAAAAGGAATTCATTTGCAGATGAGAAGCAAGAGGTGTGCTCTCACCTCCCTGTCCCAAGTTTGGGGCTGAGTTCCCCAGTACTGACCAAAGCAAACTTCAGCCTCAGTCCATGGGGCTGCCAAATGCAAAGAAAACCTTGGAGTCAAGGAAGAAAGCTCAATAAAGAATGCAGAGAGAGGGGCAAGCTGCGGAAATGTTTGGCAAAGACCCTGTCATGCGCATCTCATGTTTTAGACTAAATGCAAATCCAAAAGCAGTGCCTGGCAGTGTGCTTGTGCGAACAGAAAGTGTAATCGAATGGACTAGACTTCCCTGAGGAAGTACTACTCCTGTTTTCAGTTTGTCACAAAAACAACAGCCCTAACCATGAGAGGAAGGACATCAAACCTTTTTGATGACCAAACTGTCCCTCTTGTGACAGCCATTATCTGGGAGGACTAGGCTAGGTTTGAGCTACGGGCTAAAAAAAAGGACAAAAATAATGCCAAAGGAATGGATTAAAAACTGAGTATTACAGCAGCTGAAGCAATTGGAGGTTTTTCCCAGTGGCAGACATGTATTTTCCAAGGAGCATTTAGGTCTCATGTCCCAGCTAAAGTTAGGAGTGAGTGAGCTTCTTCAAGTAACACCAAGATTCCCCTTTTGATGTGCAAACATCGTAATTTGTATTTTGTGTTTAGATAGACCTCATCCTTTTGTTAAGGACTTAAAACACTAAATTTAGAAGCACTTTGTCTCCAGTGATGCTCTGCATCCTCCAGTGCACATCCCAGAATCTCCCCTGTGGTATGAGAGTTTGGTATAGGGGCTGGGAAGAAGAACTAAAATACACAGGAAATATTTCACCCGTGCCATTGTAATTAAAGATCTCCTATCTTACCCCCAAATGGCAGTACATAAAAGAAGGCTGTATCCAAATCTGGCTTTCCCCAGTGCCCAAGGCAGGGAGCTGACCTCCAGGGCTGCACATTTTTTGAGCTTTTTTCCCTAGTGTGTGTCTCTTCCCAGAAACACAACATGTTGCATTTTTCTTTCCCTCCCAGACATGCTCACTGTCCTGTGAAATATAATTTACCAGTCACATGCACTGAAAAACATAGGGCAAAAAGAGAAGGATTTTGATGCAGAGGAAATGGAGGGAATTGGACCAATGCAGTCCTCAGAGCCCTGAAGCAGATGACAAATATTGGTAACCACAAGCCACCCAAAGCAGGTTTAGGCAATGGTGAATACAGCAGAGCCCAGGGAGGTTTCCTTGGCCATCTCTCAGAGATTTAATCTGCTATGAAAAGTGTTGTGCCAGCTTCTGCTGTCCTTTCTCTGCTCTTGGCCCAAAAGTCAAACAGGATGTTACCAAGCTCCTTAGTGGGTCAAACCCAGCTTGTTCTGCATCAGGTGTGGCTGAAAAGACTTGGGATGGAAAAATTAGAAAGAGCTTTTCAGGGCAAACATAGCCAAAGCCATCCAGTCCATTTCCTGCAGAGGCAAGACTGTTCCTTACACTGTTCTGAAAGGTGCCTCCTTTGGGCTGTCTACCTCCTCTCACTATCAGACACTAAGCAGTAGATCTCATTGTCAGAAGATTTTGTCTCAGTTTTCCCTTTGAGGGGAAGGAATCCTGCTGCCTCCCTGCCTGAGATGACTATGCCTTATTTTTTTCCCTGTTGCTTGCTCTTTTTTCCCCACCTGAGCTCCCTCAGGACCTGCTCTTCGCTGCTGTGCTCTTGCTATCACCCATGTTTCTTGTTTCCTCAATCTCTCTTAGATACAGCCTTGTGTTAACAGCTAAGCCATTTCACAGCAGACTTCTCTCCCCTGTGACACGGCCAGGCATTCCCATCCCCTCTCTTGCAGCAAATCTGGCAATTAACGCAAGAACAGAGCCAGCTAGAGATGATCTGATGGAAAACGACCCACTGAAAACAATAATTACTAGTTTTCCACTGGCTCAATGAGCAGAACCAATTCAGGCTGCTGTGGGCAACAGTGCCAGATCTGATGCAAAAGAAAGGGCAAGAATAAAAGAGCTGGGGTGGGATGAAGACAGCTATCAGTTTAAACGTAACATAAAACTGCACCCGGGAACAGTAGTGGCATTGTATCTGGACGTCCCCTCCATCCCCACACCAGACTCTCCCCTTGCCCCAGGGAGACTCTCACCAATTGCAACCTTCCTTCAATGCCTTTCAGACAGCTTTTAATCCACCTGCCAGCATAATTTAGAGAGCTACGTCTCACAACTCCAGGTCAAGGGTTTTAATGAAAGCCAAATGCGTTACAGCACACTCGCTCCTTGCAGGCAACATTTAGGACGCAGCCCTGTCATTCTCTTACTTATGCCACTCTTGTTCATGCAGAAAGGGGAGCGGCGGGGGAGAGGAAGGAATCAGGCTGCCATGCTGAGCCCAAATTTCAGTGGCAAAGCATCTAGAGGGGTTGTCAGAGAAATCAGCTGAGACGGTGGATTGCGAGGTAGGAGACATGTCCAAAGTAGACAGGTAGATCTGTGAGTCACCAGCCTGGAGACGGTAATTGAAGTGTCTCGTGGTTTCAAATATGGTGTGATGTGGTCCAAGAATTTGTCACTCTCGCTTTCTTCCATTTGTGATAGCCTATAGCAGATGTCCCTTCCAATTGTGTCTTTATTTTCCAACCTTTGTATCTCTGCACGTGCAGCACGGTCTCCATTCCCACATTTTATGTCTCCAGTATTGCCTATACCTCTGCTGGGATCCTCTCTTTTTCTCCTCCTCCACCTCCTGAGCAGGTGAGACCCCCAACTCCTCTCACCTTCTAAATCCTCTCTCCAGGCACTTATGATTGCAACCCTCCAAGAAACATCTTATCACACAGGCCTGCCTCTTTGGCTCCCAACGTGCATCCTCTTGTCCAGATTAATCAATTCTATCTTCCATCGCCATGTGGCCAACGTACTATTCAAACCTTAACTCCTATCTTCCATGGGTTTCTGTGACTATTCCTCACTGTGACTGCAGCCCTGAAAAGACTGCCAAACAATAAAGCACCAGAGCAATCTTCTTCATTACAGGTATTTTTATCAACTGCTCTCATTAGAAAAGTGCAAGGAGGTGAGTAATTTGTTTTCTGAGTGGGTCAGTGCACCCTAACTGCATTAATCACTTCCTTTGATCAGCTGCAGGAGCCTTGAGACAGGCAGTACAGCCTGCCTGGCTCTGCTTCCTCCTGCTGCCAAGCTTCAGCTGTGGTGCAGCAGCAGGATGCTGCAAGAGGGGACAGACTCCATCTCAGAGTGATCAAGCAGTAAACAAGATTAACACTACATTATTTGATGAAGAAATGAAACAAGGGTGGATTTTTTCTTCATGGCCTAAAAGAAAGTAATCTAAGCCACTTCATCTTCTTTTTTTTTTCTTTTCTTCATTCTTTGCAAGATAATATAAGGTATGTCTCAGCATGAAGGACATGACTGCCTGTAGAGAGATTTTGACAACTCCCCTCTGAGTGCTAAAATGCTGTCAGCTGAAAAACTGAGCTGTTTGGGCAAATTGATCTAACTCTGACAGACTTCCTCTCTGTTTTCATGTTTTCTCTCTCAATCAAAAGCCTCCTAAAAGAATCCATGTTTTCAGTTCAGTGTCAGAGAAGGGAGAGAAGAGGGGAGATCACCTGCTTTTGCTGCACTGTTCATCATTAACCTAGCTGGATGAGAAACCTGAGTGAGGAAGAGAAAGGTCTCAAAAGTCTCTTGCATTTCCCCATTGCACACGGATACAGGAACAACAATTTCCCTAATTCACATACAGCAACTACATATGGACTTTCTGACTGCCAGCAAGGGCAGAGTTGATATATTTTGTGTGCAGACACTAAGAGCACAGGAGGCAGAGCCTATAGGACTGAGTTCATCTCCAATGCCAGTAACAGGCAAACTGCTGGATCAGCCATCCAAAGAAAGCCCTACTGGGATTTTTTAAAATAATCATTAGAAATCATCTCCCCCTTCCTCAGCCCATGGAAAATGAAATCAAAGCATTTTTAAACCTTGTCCCTAGCTGTGAATATATCTGTAACCTTTCTGCATCAGTGACAATTTTGAATACAATTTTTGATGGTCAAATCCTGAGAGTACTTTTAACACTTTATAGCAAAGATTAAGCATGCTCCTGTCACAGTCAGTAAAGGAGCACCTCTTTCTATTGCCTCGGTTGGGAACTCCAGAAATCCCCATCTCTTTACAGTAAAGCAACGTCAAGCAGCCCAAAAGTGCTTTGCAAAGATAGTTTAGGGCTCTTCTGTTTTTGCACTCTTTTCACCTTTGAATCTAACATGGCTTTTTTTTTTTTTTTTTAAAGGTCCATGCAGCAGAATTGCTGGTTTATAGATTCAAACAGATTTGAAGTCTACAGAGTACAATTGATAAGCTACGGCTTATTAATTTTAGTTTTGGTGAAGTCAGTTACGGATTTCGTTATAAACTTTACCATGTCCCTTTTCACTGCTTCACAAAGTCAGGGATGACACGGGAGGTTTTACTATCTGTTCTCCTGGTGCTGTCATCCTACATTTATTTCTTTCTACATGGCCAGGGAGTGAAAAGTTTGCAGTGGGTCAGAAACTGCACAAGCTCACAGACTTCACAATAACTGTGCACAGACCTCAGGTTCATACATTAAACATCTACAGACCAGATGTTTTACACAAGGTCAAATATAACTTTTTAGTATCAGATATTCTGTAGTTGGAACCTACATTTCTTAAGGCTCTTCAAGCATGTCTCAGGATTATTCTTATCTTGGTTCCCATGACGTTACTGTAGGCCTTCGGATGACAGTTTTGATTATAAGGCTGCACACTGCCTAGAACAATAAGATCTTCATTGGTATTTCTTCAGCAATACAAATTAATTCTTGCCTGATCCTCCTTCGCACTGTATGAATCATGCTGGAAGTCTGCCCTCTGCAAGGGCAGCAGACAGGTCTGCTAGGGCACTGCTCTGTCTGACAGCAGTGGGGCAAGGGTCCCAAGGCACTGCCGAATTTCCTGATCCCAATGATCTAGTCGCATGCATGTGGGGAAGAGGCATTGTTACACTACATCACTTCTGATATGCGTGTCTGGCCCCCCCAAAAGATTACAGGACACATACAGCATGATTCAAAATGAGACCAAGGGGTCTGCAAAGTACACACAAAGTGGTATGTTTCCACTCAGTTGAGAATTCTTTCAGCCCCTTCTGCTTCAGGCTCCTGCTCTTTGCAGTAAAATATGCTGTTATGAACTTAATGGATAGCTTTAGTTCAGAGTATTTTCCTTTGCAACAGACAATATTCAAATTGTCCTGAGTCATGTATTCCATCACCTCTGAAACACAATCACCCAATATCTCAACGCAAGAGAAATACTTTTTTTTCCCCCTTTGTTGCCTTAATGAATGAAGAGATTTACGTATTCATACGTGCTAGCCCTGACCACCATCTGAGCTAAGCTTCCTCTAACAGGCTAACCCTTAACCTTGCATTTAGGTTTCTTTAATCATCTTTTGACTGAAGAACTGGCAAACTCAAGCTTCAATTCTCTGGTCAACTTGTCCTCTGTCAGGGACAGGAATTTCTTCCTTCATCCTCTTATTACCCAAGCAAGGAAGAAAAAACACCAGTATTTCTGACGAGGTATCTGAACTATGGGGGATTCACAACTTCTACAGCTTCACACTGAACTGCGTAGTTGAGGAGCCCAGGATGGACACATGCTTGTCTTTCCTGGATCAGGGAAAAGAGAGGGCAACCCTGCTTAATCCTTCTTGTGTAGGATTGCATCTAATGGCATTTAGTGGCTTGGGTGCCATTCAAAGGGAGGTATGATTTCTGGGTTGGCATCTTGGGATTGAATACACAGCCTCAATACTATTGGCCATTCCAGCACCGGTTTCCCCCCTGTAATAGTTTCAAGTAACATCAGTTGAATGGCTCACTTACCACTACAGCAAGAATTGTGTGCACACAAGCCATCTAACAGAAGAGTATTTTGCTTTCAGTAACCTGTGTTACAAACAAGCCCTCTTGCTGCAGAGGGATTGTTAGGCAGCACAATCTGCTTAAAAAACTGAAAGAAAAGAAATCAACAAAAGAAGAAAATTTCCAGTGTGGAAGTACTTGTAACAGCAGTGACACCTTCACAGCAGTGTAAATTCACTTTTCTAAATCCAGCCATCAGTCCCTAAGCAAACCAGCTGAACCCTGGGCAAGACTCAGTCAAAAGTCCGCCTCCCTTCTCCAGCCCCTGAGGAAGGTGGCTGCACTGCTCTCTGTGCCAGTCTGCCATTTCAAAGTGTGTTTAAGCTCCTTGGCACAGGTGACTTCTTTGTGAGGGAGTTCAAGCTTTCATTGTCCTTGCCTCCAGGGATGACTTAATTAGAGATTGGGTTTCCTTCTCAGCTTACTGGATTTGAGGAATCATGCTGCTGTTATTTCCAGGCAAATCAAACAGGAGCAAAGAGGGACAGTGAATAGAGGGGGGGTAAAGTCCTGGGGGAGAAAAAAAACCAAAACCAAAACAAACACATAAGAAGAAAAACAAAATAAAAAAAAGAGGACCCACAAAAAGATAACCCTGATGCACCTACAAAAAGGACAAAAGCACAAAAAGCACCTTCACAGCAGGTTGGAGACCTTGGCATCCAACCCTGTATCGCTACGATCAGGGAGCAAGTCCTCTGAAAGCTTTTCCTTTGCGAGACGCCAGACAAAAATCTCCAATTAGTTTCATAAAGATGAGAGGCCAGATTGCAAACTGCCTGTTACTTGACACAAAGACAGCTTTCTGCTCAGGATAAGCAGAGGTTTAGAAAACACTAGGTTTTATTAAGGTGTGAGAACAAAAGAAGTGAGCAATTGCAGGAAAAAGTGGAGGGCAACAAAGTATCTGTGCTGTGGATTGAGAGCAAACTCCTACACTTTCTGTTTTACAAGATGGATGAGCAGGGCTGCAGGTTGTCCCCAGGTACTTCAGTCAAGCTGATTACAAAGGTTACAAATGACCGGAACAAGCTTAGAGCACCCAGGACAACCAAGAAAAAAAAAAACCAACCTGTGAAAATGCCTCAGTTTGTCAGGTGCTTGAAACGGCATCACTCTAAAGTCAGAACTGGGAAGACATGTCACCTTCAGGCTCAAGCACGTACAAATCAGGAGAGACACACCCAAATTCTGAGATTACATCCTAGGATTTTTTAACCAAAAGCAAAGAAAATCCGCTAAAAATAATAAATATTCTGTGTTTAGGCTTTTCCTTCCTGTGCCTCTGTCTTCAGGACTGTTACTTTAAAGCCTCTTTCCACTTAGAAATGCAAGATGACTTTTATACTTTTAAACAGAACTGAAAATCCTGTGATCACAGAGGCTGAGGCTCTGGAAAAGCCATCACTGAGCTCAACAAAAGTCACTAGCACTGATTGCCCTGAAGTTTGAGTTCAGTGGGCAAATTGTAGAGCTGTCTTCGTGAAAATCTGTATATTTTGGAGGCATTTAGAAAATGAAGAAAGCAAAACACAGTCACAGAAGGTCAACCCCTTGGTGATCTGGTAAGAAAGTCAGGCTGCTGGACTTTGCACTGGAGCAGATAAGTGCTCATGTTCTGTCCTACCAGCTCTGCTGGGGATAACCTCTCTCAAGGTCAATGATAAGCTGGGAACAGGAACACCATTATACATCCACAGTGCCTGGGCAGCTGAAATCTGCTCAGATTCATGGCACCCTGAATCAGAACCATACGTTTAAGCTATTCATGGTGTACACAGGACACACGCACTGAAACGCTGTGACAGCTTGAGGTGTTCAGTGGGAGAAACAGTATTTGAAACAGCACGTCAGGTTTTGATTAAACTGGCAATTAAGCAAGCAAGGAGCAACATGCCCTAGGGTTGCAGAGGTGACAAGACAAAAGACCATTTCTTCTTCTGATGCAAATGGCTGCAACTATGCTGCCTTCAGCACCGCTGCACCCTTCCATGTGAGCTGTGGACCCAGCCCTCTCCAGCCTTAGACAGGACCAGTGATATAATTAGTAATGAACTGCATTCATCTGGCAAGAAGCCATTGTGCAGGGAGGGAAAAAATGACACTTTACAGTAATTTCTAACACAATACAGTGTTGTGTTAGAAATTTGCACCACAGTGATGGGCTGCCAGCAGCAGCACTCATCTTCCACACAGGCTTCCTTCCCCAAGTTGGCAGTGGACTTTTTTACTAGGGGCAGCTGGACAAAAAGGGAGCAATGAGAAGCTGAGAAGACACCTGGCATTACCCTCTGACCACCAGAAGCTGGCAAGGGTCTTCAACCCTGTTTATAAAGATCAGACAATTCAGAAAATAATACTTTCCAGTGAACTGATGCATCTTCCATTTTCAATGGGCACAGGACAAAGCAGCAACTTCACAATTCTATCATGATCTCCCCAAATTGATGAACATCTATTAAGACTTCATTGATCTCATCTACAACAACCTCCTACAGAGTAGGAGGTCTGCAAGATGAAGAAATTAGGGCCATGTGAGGTCAGCAGTCCTGCTGCTCAAATTTTAACTAAGAAAATAGTCACAGACAAATTAATGCATTGGAAACATCAGAACTGATCAGTAAGTACACACAAAGGATAGGCTGCTGACAGTAATTGTGTAGACAAACTTTGATATCAGCAAACCCTTTTTGATCTGCTCCACATCTCCCAGTTTCAGACCGAAGAAATTCAATTTAAAATACTATGAATGCAGCACTATCATGCACAGAAAAAAGCAGACGATAACTTTATGGTGGGGTGCAGTGAAACAAGAAAATATCACAGCCGTCTGAAGATGACTTAGATGGCTGTGACTTAGCCAGAAAACTGAGCATCCAAGCACTCATGTGAGACTACAGCTGGAGAAGAAGGACCCTACAACATCAAGTGGAAAAGCAAGCCTGTGCTCCTAGGATGGCTGGAAATTCAGGAAGAAATTCAGCCCATCTCAAGGAGAAGATTCAGGGCCTGGATTTATCCCCATCTCTCATTCAGAGACACAACCTGGAAAGGCACCAAGGGTAATTTTTAACCAAAGTCCTCTGTGCTTAGCTCTGCAACAAATGATGGCCTCATAAAAAAAAGACCATATTGACAGGTAACTCTGGTGGCCACCTTTGTGTCATGCCTTTACTCCTGGCATTTGACATTTCCATGCATGTTTCAGCTCCTCTTGCTGGTTTGTTGTTAGTGCGATGCACCCAACCATCAGAAAACCTGGCACATGATGCACTCCCTGCTAAATGCCAATCTCTCCATGCAAGCCTGAAGCTGAATCTCAGCCCTTGCATCTAGCAATACAGATGAAGCACAGAGCTTCATCTTAACAGATACATAAACACTGGACAATATTAGTTAACTCTGGATATCAAATGCAGCTAGGGTGAAACATAGAGGTCTGCTCCCTATGCACAGTTAAAGTGTTGATTTTTATATAGACAAATATATCACCACTGGGCACAGTTACAATATGCATCCTAATATGAGATTTATGAAGATAAAAGATTCCATTGTAGAATTGCAAATAAGTAAATCACCCAGTAATGTGCTTGGCACGCTTGCTCCTTTTTCCCCAAAGCAAAATGCAGGATGTGTGATTGATCTTCCTACCGAGAGAACAGCAAATTTTAAACTCTCCCTGGTCAGTTCAGCAGTCACGGCCAAGACTTTCCAACATTTTGCCACCCACAGATGAAAGTCATGAGCTATGGAAAAGGGTGGAGTATGAAACAGACATAAAATAGCTACAGGGCTAGCTAGAAAGGCCGGAAATATTCCCTGTTACATCCCCTCTAGGTAGAGAAACCAGTTTCTTTGCTTGGTCTAAAAATGTAATGAATCTAGGGTACAGGGCTCAAATCAACAACACAAGCTTTACATTGCACTGGCAGGGCTGAGTGGCCATAATGTCAGTCCACAGAAAAAACCTGGTCAGAAAAACCCGTTCACTGAAGGAAATTATGATGTGCAAGGATCTATTTTTATTATGACCTGGAACAAAAGGCTGAAATTTATAAAGGATTGTGACTTTCAAACAACATTGAATCAAGGGTTATCAAACCTTTCAGTTCCATAGAACATTTTTTTTTTCCTTGGGTAATACTAAAATGTTCCATGTTTAAATGTACAATTTTCTACATCTAAGCCCCAGGGTGGTATAAAAAGCCTTCAACCTTAATAGAGAAGGAGGCTGAGAGCGGCGGCATTCCAAATATTTGCCACCCACAAATCCTCTTCAGCCTGTGAAAATCTGTCTCTGAATTTCCATCAGGCTGGTGCTCTCTCCTCTTCAAAGCAGTGTCTGTACTTGGAAACATCAGAGGCTGGAAAATACCGCCTAACAAATCAAGACAGTCTAATGGTGTTAGAGTCAGAACCAAGTCTTTGCTTCAATGCAATTTATTTAGGAAATAATTTGGAAATTTGCCCAATTCAGGAACCTGTCCATTTCCTCACAGTCTTGCTGCCCTACTTTGGTTTGGTCTAGGTTTCTCTCCTCTCTCGTTAAGCTTAGTATTGGCCAGCTGATGTTGTCCAGCAGAGCCAAGGAACTTCACTGCTCTGCCAAAGCCCAAAGGAGTGGATCTAGTCTTGCCTAAAGGAGAGGATCCTATGGGAGGGAAAGGGATAGAAATATATCAATTCCCTATATTGCATTTGTAGTGATGTGCAAAATCAAATTAATTAGGTCTGTACAACATCTTGATGTCTGAGTAGAGTCAGGGAAGTCTATCAAATGCTTGTCTCTAGCAGAACAGATGCATTGCTTGGGACAGCTTCATCTAAGGGGAAAAAACCCTCCTCTGTAATGCTATCAAGTATGTCTTTGTCTTCCAAGGGAATAAATGTATATTTAGCTTGCAAATTCTTCTTTTTCAAATATATCTAACCACCATGCAAATATGTATCTATATATACATACAAACACATTTATACACATGTGAAGTGCACGTGACTTGCTGTCAAGACTACTCCCTGTAGCAGTAGCTTCAGACATGTCTAAACTCAG
Organism: Pyrocephalus nanus; assembly: GCA_038380795.1. NCBI lineage: Eukaryota > Metazoa > Chordata > Aves > Passeriformes > Tyrannidae > Pyrocephalus > Pyrocephalus nanus. The sequence goes on along the minus strand of CM076264.1, from coordinate 17,806,081 downwards.
TGTTTGATTTCAGATACTAGAAGATGAAGTCTGTACCCTAAATAGATCAAATAAACACCTCAGAGATGCAGGCATGGCTTTTACCGAGCCAGCAACCACCTCATGCGCCCTGCAGATGCCCGCACCTGAGAATCTCCCTATAGAAGTGAGGCAAGAGAAGAGTTCCTTCCCAGGGACATAGCCATTGACTGCAAGTAAGGTTTTTAATCTGCTAAAACTCAGAAACAGGGCTAACTTTGACCTTGAAACACTGCCCATACAAAAAGCACCAGTGTTTGCCAATAGATAATGAAACAGGGCATATAAAAATCCAGATAGACAAGATGAATTTTTTCTTTAATGCTTTGAAATTGCCTGAAATATTTCCTTTTTAATAATGGGAATCAGTTTTCAGGCATTCAGTACAACAATCTTTATGTTGTTAATAAACACATTTGCCTAATGAATATCTCTTGGTAAGCTTGCTTGCAATTCAGGAAACCCAAGTGTAGCCAAGATAAAAATATGCACATACTAAAAGCTCAAACCGAAGGAAAAAAAAAATCAATTCAAAGTTAAATTACCCATCTTAAATTTCAGTATAAAGGCTACTAGAAATACAGAGTTCTTGAACTTCAATTAATCTTTAGCAATTAAGCCAGAAGAGAAAAAGATTCTTCAGAGTATCAGGAAAAAAAAAAGAAAAAGCTGCAAAGAGCTCATATCAGCTTTCTTAGGGACGTCACTATTGCTTAAACTCCCATTCACGGCTCTGTTGGCTGGTTAACTCATGCTTGTCTTTGACTCCTTTGGGTTTTTTTTTCCAGACATCCGTGTGTGACTGCCTGCTTGTGTGTGGCATACATTTTCCATCTTCACTTCTCAGGGATTAATTGGCAGAAGTGCTTGCCATGGTTAAATAATTTTATTTAATTTGCACTGTGTGAAGATATTTGGGCAAAAGGGAAAAATAATCAAAATTTAATTACTTTTTCCCCCCTTTTATAATGAGAAACAGTTGCATTCCTTGGAGACTCATCTGGGAATAGAACATTACTCAGTTTTATTATTAAACATGCAATAATAATAATAATAATAAAAATTTTAAAATCAGTCATTAATCTCTTGCAATAGAAGAGTGACAAGCCCAGGATAAGTAAAACAGATTTCTAGACTTAACAACTGAAGCTTATAAATATACTGAGGGGAGAAGATAACATCAACATCACCTCAGAAAACATCCAAAGGACTTTCTTACAGGTTTCTAAACAAACAAACAAATGACTATATTTACTAAATGGCTCAAAGATGTCTCTTCACGGAGTCATGTCAGCTGTGGGAAGTAACACTTTTAGTGACTGACCACAGCCCTTGCCATGCAAGTTACAGGATTTCATTAAACTTGTCAACTTCTCCTTTTTTTCTGGTTTCAGGCAAAAATATTTGCTTGTTTTCTGTGGATTCCAAGTGGAAGAAATGCTGCTCTAGCCCTCCTCTCTCCCTGATGTCATCTATCCTTACATATGTCCATCAAAAAAGGGTTTGGCTTTATAAAAAAAAAAAAAAACTTGGAAAGGGGCAGAGAGAAATCAAGGATCTTCTGGAGATATACTATTACTGGCAGCTCTGTGGTCCTCTGCTAGGTCCATCTTCAAACGACTACCGGTTAAAGACCTCAGCTTCAGGCAGTCACAAGCCTGGCATTTTCTCTAGCTCCCTGTTTGATATCACAGCCTCAGACATTTTTCAGCACGACCCACACAATGACAGGCAACCTCTGTGGCAGGATGCACCCACACATCCCAGAGGTGTGTGGGCATTCTTGACCAGCCCCAGACCATATGGTAGTAGATAACCGCTGAAACCACCAGTGCCTCTGCTCCCTCAAAGGATCCTCACCTCCATGGAAAAGAAGGTGCAACAGTCTCCCCTGGACTTCTCAAGAAAGGAAACAGGTCGCATCATGAAGTGACTTTGGAGGAATCCAAAGGTTAGCATCATGATGCTAAAGAGGTCTCTGCAGTCCACTCACAGAAGCAAGAATCACATTTAACCATCATGTTAGCACACTGTGGATAAATCTCAGGCATTGTGGATAAACGTCTAGCACAAGCCTGTGTCTGCTCCTTCTGTGTCCACAAGGTTTCCAGGAAAGATGAAATAAAGAAATGCACTAATACAAGTTATATTTTTCCCAGAATCACAGAATATGCTGAGTTGGAAGGGATCCACAGGGATCATCGAATCCAGCTCCTGGTCCTGAACAGGACCATTCCCAAGAGTCACACCCTGGGCCCCAGAGTATCATCGAAATGCTTTTTGAACTTTGTCAGGCTTGGTGCTGTGATCACTTCTCTGGAGAGCCTCTTGCAGTGCACAACCACCCTCTAGGTGAACAACCTTTTCCTGATATCCAACCTAAAGCTCCCCTGACACAGCTTCAGGCCATTCCCTCAGGTCCTGTCATTGTTCCCCACAGAGAAGAGATCAGTGCCTGACCCTCCTCTTTTCCTCATGGGGAAGTTGTAGACTGTGGTGAGGTCTCCCCTCAGTCTTCTCTTCTCCAGGCTGAACAGATGAAGGATGATTATTCCTTTGGCGCATTAAAACCAGCTTTCAAATCAGAGTATGAAGCGGACAGTCAGGTCACTGTAACAAAACCTATATCTGAAGAGGACCTGCTTTTACAGCTCTGGATCTATTCACTAAAGAAACAACATTTGCCACTGCTCAGTGTTACCCACTGTAGAAAGAAACATTTCCCCCCACCCTCGTAGACATTGTAAGGAGAAAATTTAATGACACATGTAAGGTCCATGGTTCAGCAAGGCAATGCTTACCACTTTCAATGTGCAAATCAAGATGCACAGAAATCTGCAGTACAAAACTCCCACTGGCATCACCCTATACCAACTAGCCCCAAAGAAATTTTGGAGTCATTTTGGCTCTTTCCAGTCTTTTTAATGTGGTTTTAGCTGATGCATACACTGTCAATTACGTTGTGGAAATTACTTCCAAACTTGTGAAGGAACATTTTGGTCACTAATTACACTGTAAAGGGAAGAAAGAACTTTCCCAGCCTTCCTTGATACTTGTCCATTTTAAGGTTTCCTCTCTCCAATGAAAAGAGGGGTTAACATGCCTCTTCTCACAATGCTCAATCTAAAAAAGCCACAGCCTTGATAAAGCCTCTTTCAAGTGATTAATAACCATAAAGAAATGCCTGAAGGTGACGTTTATCCAAAATATCACAGAAAATGGTGTTTGAAGGAAAAAAAAGTATCTCAATTTAAATTAAGCCATTTTTAGTGCAGAAAATTTACACTTGTTTATTAAGAAAATTGCAACCTCTTTCCACCAGAATTTGCCAATGCATTTTGACACAAAAAACCTAGCGTAACAACATTCTTGATACAATTAATGGTTATTTACCAAAATACTTCTTGTATCCTTTACAGTTCACATCATCATCTTTTTTTTTACTCAGTGTAAATATGGGCTCCTTTAAAAAGAGAGTGGGAAACAAAGCTAAAAGAAAAAGACAGGCCAACAATCAGAACACCCATTTGGAATTAAATCTTTCAGTACCTTATGCAAAAACTGCTGGAACAAGTTTATGCCCTTTCCAACAGACAGATGTTCTCATCAACGAGAAAATTAGAACTTGATGACAAACTCAGAGGTTTAAATGTCACTCCCTACCACCCTGATTCAAATAAAAATGGAAGTGGCATTAAGAGAGCAGTATACAAGCTCTGCAGACTGGTAATTTATTTTAATTAAAAAGCAGAGTTTACACACACATTTAGTGGCACTCTTTATAAAGTATACATCTAAAAGTAGAAGGCTTTCTTGATTTTAGTGCCCAGAAAGCTATTTTCTCATTTCTAGTGAATTATTTGCTCTCTTGGTCTATTCTGGAATTTCCCACTGCATGTAACAAGTTCCTAATATCTTAAATAAAATAAAAAGTCTCAGACCTACCAGTAACTCCCACAGAAGGCAATCTCCAGAGCACTGTCTGGAGCAAGGTCCAAAGAGTACGACTCAAGCACATTTTTGCCTTTTTATATATGATGCAAATAAGCACAAAAAAGATTCACTAACCAGGCGATACAATCAAAACATTTAGAATGTGAATATTATTTTACCTCTAACTCTGGAGGAGAATATCCAACCAAGAAAAGCACTACGTGAAGTAATGCACTGATTATCTGGGTGCCTTTCTGGTAGGTACACTTCAGTTAAATCATTAGGCTCAGTAGAAGAGGAAGCGGATGAAATCCAATAGAATGCATTACAGAGGTCAGACTAAATGAGCTAATGGTCCCTTCTGGTCTTAAAAAATCTATTAATCTAATTTAATTCTCTGTTCTACTCTTCATACCAGAGTCAATTTGAACTCATTTATATGAAAAGAACACATTACAGCAGCCTTACACAACACACCGTGTTCTGACCATGCAGTTTTAGGCTACCCAAAAGCTTCATTTACTTCCCACTGAGCTCGTGTTTACCCATAAAGACAGCTTATATTTACAAGCAAGGCACCAAGCACAGGCACCTCTCCCAACAAAATTCTGGATGAATGTTCACCTTAAACTGCACAAATCAAACAGAAACTTGCCAGAGCACTTTCCACCTTGGCTTGGTTTTCTGGGTGCTGGCGTTCTTCGCTCAGCCTGATACTTGCCATGGTGAAGAGCACAACATTTTTATCAGTAAAATCTGTTCATCACTCTAAGGATATTTCTTGTGAATAATTTGTAACACACTCAATATTGCACCAAGAAAATACTTGGCACTCACTGTCCAATGAGAAAACCAAGCACTTATGAGGAGAAGGCCAGAAATATTCACTGCTGTTAATCCCTCCGCTGTAGACAATATGCTCCTATCAAGCAAATATATTTTATTACCTCTCCTTCTGAAAAAAAAAAGGAAAAAAAAAATCTCCTCTTTTTCTTCTCCATGCAGCCTTCCCTCAGCATTTCCCTTCTCCTAGAGCTTCGGTGTTCACATTAACATCACCAGTCATTTGCCTAATTCAGCTGTACAAGAGAGCAAAGCATCACATGAATCTAGGCTGATCAACCATAGTGAGCCTCAGCATCTTTCATGCATGCCTTGGATAGAAGGAATAATTTAACACAGAGGGGCCAGTACATGGGGGCTCACAAAAGCTTTTCCTCACACAGTATGTTGGAAAGATCTTTTGAGTGGACTAAGGACTTCATCTCCGCTGGCATATCTATACTTGATGTCACCTTTATTTTTTCTCTTTGCCTGCAGCATAGACAGCCCTTTCCTTGTCTCTGTCCTAAACATCAACAGATGAAAAAGGACTGCAGAGCTGCCTAATGCCTCATCTCTCCAGTGGTTGTGTTAATTTATTCCAGCTATTTGAGGGCAGCGTGAATGGCACCCCAGTAAGACAGCTCAGATTAGTATAAAGGCAGTTGATTTTCCTATCTTCTGTCATGACCAGTATATAACTTCTATAGTTTTCAGCTCTCATGTTTCTTTGCTTTTTTTTCCCCCCTCCTTTTTTAGTCTCGAGCAGGTGGTACTTTGTGAAAACACAGACCCGAGGAGCTACGTAATGTGAAGCACCCGATTTGCCTATTCAGTGCCAGTCTTCTTTCACTGAAATCCCATATTTCAGTGAAACTTGCCTTAAGCCCTGTTTCCTCTCAGCACGTTTTAATCAAGCAAAAATCCTATTTACAGTGAAGAAATCCCGTTACAGCAAACAATCGCTACATTGTTTTCTTGGACACATCTCTTTCACCTAAACCTTTATCATCTGCTTCGCCCTCCTATCATGAGGCACACCCTTAAAAAAGACCCTTTTCAACATAAAAATGTAGGGCAGATATTAAGACTCAAATTCACATGGATATTCACTAACTGTTCCAGCTTAAAATTTATATATTTTCTTTGGATTCTTTAGACACAAACCGGGAGGTCAAAAAGCCTCTCACTGGCAAAATGCAATTCCTTCCAGGGCAAACCAAAATTCACTGAGGACTTGCTCCTGAAGCCTCCAGTCCAAGCTCCCACCAGCTTCAGAGGATTTATCTGAATAAAGGCTGAGCTGAAACTCTCCAGGAACTTTGAGATTTTGCCCTAGAAACTTTGTCATTATATCGACATTTACTTGGTAGATTCACCTAAAAGGAATTCCTCCCCCCTTCCCTCCCAACTCTGCTCTCTTGATTTAGCAAAGTTACTAATGCCAAAATCCACTTTCAGGAAGTGTGCTTCAGAGTGCTTATTGCCTCCTTTTTTTCTGGAATCTACCTATATTCGCCTTTCAGGTTTTTGACAGCATCACCAACTATCACTTCACAGCCCCTCATGGTTAGTCCCATTTCTCTCTGAATGCGGAGATCTTCAAACTATCTACCAGGATTATTTCTATCCCTTCAACCTAAATTCCCTTCCTATCATCCACCCAACAAATCCAACCCCACCATAAGAGTACAGCTGGATTTCTGAGGATAACGCTGACCCTTCCATTCTTCACATATATCTTGGGCATTTTTTAATCAGCACCATTACGTTGTGCTTTTCAGCAACTCTAGAAAGTTGACTTACTGTCATATCTGAAGGCTGGGGAGCTGCTAGGGGCATCACCACAAGTGCCTGAAGTCAAGAGAAGGCTCTGTAAAACCTCCCTGTAAAGGTTCAGTAATTTTGTAGCTTATTCCTAAAGAGCTTCTTACCCCTCCTAAACCTGAGTATCAAGGCAGAAAGAAGGGTATCCAAGGAATACTCTGCTTGCTTTAACTCTGTAATAGAATATGGCAGTGCATACATGTCTGCTTTCCTGGTTTAAAAAAAAAAAAAAAAAAGAAAGAAGATAAAAAGATAAACTGGCATAGCATCACTGCAGAGTGCTGGTGGCACTGAAGAAGTTAATTAACAACACTGAATTAGACTTTAGGAGACAAGTCTTAATAAGTGCTGCTAAAAATATTACAGTAGTCATTTCCAGAACAAACACAATCAGTGGCAGACGAGGGAGGAGAGCGATCCAGGCCCATGAGCCACCATGATGGAGGCATTTTCAATGGGGAGCAGGAATAAAGGCTGTTCATTTCAAAAACCCAGTAGCAAAAATCCAAATCCAGGATCCCACATCCCAAGTCAGGCTAGTGGCTCTGCAGCCAGGGCACTGCAGAACTGCAAGGAGTAGAAGGTGTTTTCATGACACAGGGCCAGCCTTGAGGTGCACAAATATAACCTAAGATGAGAGGGTAATGCCTTGAGAAAAAGCCTGGCAGTTTATAATCCTGTTTTGTGGGGGGAAGAGAGGAGCTGGCAGAGGCAACAGCTCAAAAAGGGAACATTCTGGAGTGTCTAGCTGGGCTAAGCCCCCAACCCGGTGCAGACCCCCACTGCTGCACGTAAGCCAGCTACATCTGCTGACCAAGGGATAAATGATGCACTGATCACTAAAACCCCATGATTAAAATCCCAGTGCTCATGGGCTGTCTGTAGCACACGATGCGATGCTGTCCCTTTCTTCTGCAAAAGGTGGCCTTGGACATTTGCTACGTGTCACCCCTCACTCCCTGCTACCGGCAAACAGCTTCAACCCAAAGTGCTGGCACATTTGTGGCTGGGTTTGGTGTCAAGTGTTTGGTGCATCGAACTGATAAGCCATGGCTGGATGTCAGTGTGAGCCGGTGGTCTTAAATTTATTGAAATGACAATTAATCACAACTCCAGGCTGATTCCTTACACTGAAGAGCTTGCTGCAGAAGAGGAAAAGCCACTATCCTTCACTGGCAGTTAATGCTTTTTTCCCTACGCAATTACCCCACTATCTTCATCCCAAGCTTGCTGCCAGAAACAGCCATCTCAGCTTTTCAGACACGTTCTTGGCAAGGTGCTTTCTCCCTCATAGCATTTGACAGGATTATGAAGTGATGAAGTCTCTGGTCTCCTTTTGTTTTGAAGCTTGAAAGTGAAGTTTAGCTTAATCATTTTGTTTCTTCCCGCCCCTTCCCTACTTTAGCCATCCTGGCTGCCTACCAGCCCAGTCCCCAAGTGCTCCCAGCCCATGGATACTGGCTGTGACTTCATGGCATGCAGGTCTTCATTCCCATTTGGTTTGCAATAGTAACAACTGATCTCCTAAGAAGATACAGCAGTATCCTTGATTAGCTCATGGATGAGTTAGGTCTGCTGTACCATTTTCTCAGGCTGGCTCACATAGGTGCCTCATAGCAGGAGCAGTGAACTGAGGAAGAGGAGGGCTGCTCCAACTCCCTTTGGTAAGGATATCTGTTTTTCTATGGTCCTACTGAGAGGAATGCAGTTTTGTTTGGGAAAAGGGAGCAACCACATATTTATTCGTACTGGAGAGACACTGAAGATACCCCCACTGTGACCAAACAGTATTAATATTTATAAAGTGCTACGCAAATTGAGCATTTTGAAGCTGAGGGATCTTGTACTTTTAAAGTATTTTTTGTGAGAAAGTAGACGAAAGAGCTCAAGCTCCAGCTTTCTGGACAAAAAGCAGAAATCCCTAGTTTCAGAAAAGTCTCCAGTGGTATGATGCTTTTTATTACTGTTTACTCAAACACTGCTTTACAAAGAGGGCAAATTTAAAACAGGATAAAAATGAGGAGACAGACCAGGCCTCAAAATGGGGTAGAAATGCAATTCTGGATCCCAGCATACTCCAGGGTAGATGAAACCTCCTCCTGTCCTTTTGAACTTTACGTACTGTCTGCCCAGCAAATGTAGGCTGAGATGCCTCCTTTGTTATTAAAGATGTACTGCTTTGTTTCACCTCCAAACTTAGACATGTCTCTCCATCTTAGATAGCAAAAAGGGACTAAAATATTTATAGAATAAATGGAACATGAATATGTAGGCAAATATTAGAGGATAAAAGCCAGGGCCCGAGTCATGCTACGTGTTTAGCAGAAGCTCCTGAAATGAAGCACTGTTTTCTCTGAAAACCTCCAGCAACACTGTGCAACCAGCAGCTGTCACTGTAAGCAATGAAGAGGAACAGGAAAGAGTCAGGGATGCTCCTAGATGGGAGGAAAGCAACTGGAAAATAAAAACACAGGAGCAGCCGCAATTAAACACTCAGCAGCTCCCTAAAAATAGCCCTTGTCCACCAGAAGCTGCTCATCAGAAAGGCTCAGCCAGTCTTTTATAAAGCAGCTCAGATTCAGCTTCAGAGATGGTAAGCGTGGCTTATCACAGTGGGATCTTGAAGCGATGGCAATTCATATCCTGTGCACAAGTGGGATTTAAGATTCTGCAGCCCTTTCGATGTGTTCCTGGGCAAGGATGGAGGGGGTTAGAGGCGAGCAGTGCAGGAAGCAGCTTTCAGCTACCTATTAACACGTGACAGCTTTGAAACATTCAAGATCCTCTGCCCACTATCCACATTACTCAGCTGTCAAAGGAAAGGCCTCAGATTTATGATGTGAAAATTACATTTTAACGAGGTGTCATATGTGTTTAAAGTTCTTATTCATCACCATACTGCCACATCTTTTACCCAAGACGCAAATGCACTTAATTAGCATACTATGAGGACAGAGGGTTCACCTTATCTGCATTATAAAACTGCTTCAGGAAGAAAAAACACAAAACAGCCCAGAGATTCTTATTGAATAAAATGGTTGCAATCACACATCAAAAGAGCATCCCACAATACTTGGCAAAATGTGGAAGATAAAATTTTGACATGCACCCTCTGAGGCTTTTAAGTTATCACAGATATCGATGGAACCTTTGTATCACGTTTGGTTATCAGAATGGCAGTCCACAATGTTAATATGCAATCTGTGGATGCCACTTAAGCAGAATGAGGCTGTATAAAGAGTCCTACATATCATACCACTGTCTTCCTTATGTATTAGGCATATTTATTTTTAATGTTCATACATCTATTAAACACCCCCTATGGTAATGTTTGGGTCTCCTGGACATAATTTAAAACATCTTCTCATAAATACGAGGTCTGTATGTCCCACATCACTGGGAACAGCTGCCATGACATTCAAGTACCAGATATGCACAGAGGGATTATCAACCTGGTTCAAGTTCTTCCCTGGGCTTCTTTACTGCCAAGCTATGGGACTGGCTCCAATCCCCACCTAAGCACCTGAACTCTCAGTCAGCACATCCCAAGCCCCAGCAAGAGCTGCCAACACTGGCACGGGGTACCCCAGTCATTTAAAGACAAAACTTCTGCTCTCTCTGCTGCCCAGAAATCCATACCTGGTGCCCAAGCAGGAGCCAGAACAGCTCAGGGAGGTGCAGAGACACAAAACCGTGAGATGTGCGTTTGTATGCAGCACAGCACTGGGAAGCAGGATGGGAGCACTTTCCGTTTTTGGAGAGGAGGGTTTGTTGATATTTTCTTGAATTTATTTGCGTAGAATGCATCACAAGTGGGTGATGATTAAAACAGGTACCACTGGTGCATATTAAGACTGATTAGGCTGCATAAAATTTTCATATTCTCAATACAGCCTTCTGTTTCCCTCTCTGCATATGTCTAGTAGGACACAAAAAAAAAATAACCTGAACACTGTTCTGGGTTTAACTTCTTGAAAAATGTGATGAGATGCAGAGTTTTTCTTACTATCACTCCAAATTAGCAAACTCAACACCAGCTACAAAGAAATAACCCAAAAACTCAGGAGGGGTTATGAAGACTCATCCTCCAAAAAAGCTCATTTTAAGGCCAAACAGCTTAAAGAAAATACACTTCAAAGGCTTTTGGTATCTTCAAGTTCAGTTCTTGAGGGTAGACATTAATGATCTGTTTCTTGGGACTTGAAGGTACTGAGCAGTGTTTGCTTTCAAAAACACATTTGGGATAAAAGAAAAAACAACCCCAGATAAAAGGGAAAAAAAACCAGTGGGATAAATCCTTAAAATGCAGCTTTTCCTGTTTCTGAGAATAATGAACAATTGGGTTTAATTCCATCAAGAGCCTTGAGTTGCTTCTAGATCAGCTAAACTCAACTTTTAACACTTCAAAATATTTTGTCTTCCCTGGTAACAGATGAGCACAGAAACTCCAGGGTTTGACACTCATTTACTCTGAGGAGTAAAAGCCCATTTTTTTAAACAGTGGGTGAGAGATGCTCTACAATGCTGAAGATCTCAAATATGTTCTAAACCTATATGCACAGCTCTTTAACTAAAAATCACAGAAAACGTTTAGACACTAAACAGCAAGAGGACGTGATCCCTGCTTTTCCTATAAACTACTATCAACTCCTGCCTACTCTCACTTTCTCTGGACAGTTTGGTAAAAGACTGAAAAATGGAGTCCCCAGAACCTGCTTTTTATTTTAGGTATCTCTGAAATGTATGATACCAGTGATTTCAAATACGTTTCAAATATGTTACTGACTATTTAAGTAGCTAAATATATCACTTTTCTTGTTACGACCAATTTTTGGGTTTAAGAGCTCTTCTAAAACTTAAATCTTAATTGTTTTTTAACAACCCATATGTTCAACCCATCAATTTTACAACCTTTTTTTTATTTTCTAATTAAGCAGATATTGTTTACATATTTTGCTACTCAAACTGTAACCCTATGGAAAATGGCTGCATTGAACATTGCTCTAATAGGGAGAAACACTGACAATTTTCAACAAGAAGGAAAATACATATCCACAATCCACTCTGTAAAAAAATAATATCTAAAAAAACAAATAAAAATATCCTCAGTTTTCACTGCTTTCCCAGTGTCGTATTGGCTCCTGTTCTGTTCTTTGGTGGAGGAGCTGGGCTCAAGCCAACCATATATTTAGTGTTACATGTAAAGCAATGCAGCATGAAATTTGGTGCTAGCCAGAAAATGAGTTGCATTGAATTTGGAAGAGAAAGCATCATGCAGACCTGGTCTCATGGCTCCTCTCTACAAAAAAAAACCCTGGTATCAAGTAAGTGTTTGCTCACCTGTTCAGTTCAAAAATTAGTGCTTCTGCTTGACTGCTTCATAAAATAATGCTCCCACTAATCAGGCTATGTGGTAATGGAGGACTAAACTCCCCTTGCAAAGTTATTTTTCTTAGCTTTGAAATGCCTTGGCCCATTCAAATTGTCTCATCGAAAAATTCAATTGCTGTCAGAGCAGTCCTCTCAAAAGGCTTCTAAACCCATAAAATAGTGAGGTAATGGGATCCTTATGGATTTCTGCCAAAAAGGAAATCCTGACAATTTTCAGAGAAGAGGAACGCATGTAAAATTCAGCCTCATGTCCACATTACAAAGCTATCAAAAACTGCACAACAGGAACATCAGAGAAGGTCACCAGATTCCCTGACACCAGATTAACCCTCTCTCATGCCCACCACCCAAACCTAAAAACTGCTTCAGTAACCTAAAACACTGTAGGATTTTAATTTCTCTTCCAAACAAGAGTGAAACAAGGACAAATCAAACCCTTGCACCACACGGACTTTCAGTCCCCTGCAAGGTTTTCACTTGCTGGCTCATCTCACCAGCTTAGACTGCAAAAAAAAAAGAGAGCAATTTCCTTTTTTTTCTGGGAAAGCACAAAATTTAGGTTTTTCACTGATTACAGCTTTTTTTTTTTTTTTTTTTTTTTTTTATTAAAGATACTATTACTGACAACAGTCACCAAATGAAAAAGCGGCAGCAGAGAGTCCATTATAATACCTGGAAATAATTCACTGAAAAGGAAAGCCTGTGAAATAGAAGGGATACAATTGATTCTCACTCCTTGGGGATAACCAATAGCTCACAAATTACTCTGCTTCACTCCAAGACTCAGAAAGTACATGCTGATCATTAGGTTGGGAGAATGAGAAGTATTACTTCATTTTTTGCTCATCTGAGATTTTGCAGAGGTTAACATCATCAAAAATATCTCTACTCCTGGCTTAACAGTCACTCGGTTTTTGTTCATCTACCTCCTCAAGATTTTCTTCTCCCCTTCCTTACATTTTCATATAAAAATGAGAATTTCATTGCCATTTTAATACTTTTATTCCAACCCTTCCCAGATTTTCATATGCACAATTTCTGTCAGCATTTCTTGATCCATTTTTATTATATGGTAAGAGGCTGCACACAGTAGAAAAAAAGAGAAATGCTCAACAACAGAAACCTTTTGACTTCTCTTCTGCACTCTGAAGCCCTGAATCCACTTACCCACTTTGAAGTTTCTTGCTTACGAAAAGAAATGTTTTAGAAATAGCCATGTTATGAACTGAATACTTTACCGCCCGAATTACATTAATTACATCTTTCTTCTTACTTTTTCAACCTTTCAAAGTACATAGTCCACCACAGGAACTACCTGAGAACTATGACTAAATCACATATAGAAGCAACCATTTGAAAATGACTGAACAAACGCTGTTTGGAAATTCTTGAACTGTCATACAAGTTAGACCACAATCTAAGGCTAAGTCATGTTACTAATAAAGTGGCAATTTTATACTTGCAAAATGATTAAGAAGTTGATAAACTTAAGGGAATATAAGTAATTAACAGCACAATTTCTAAGACGGCAAACAGGTGGAAAAGCTGGGAAACCTCTGGGAGCCAGATAGTTCTCTGAGAGAAAGTATAGTAAGTCACAGTAAGTAATGAAATGCTTTAAAAAAAAAAAAACCAGAGCAACTTTACAGAAAATAAACCAAGAACGTGTAGGATTTTAGTGTTGATTCCCCTCCTGACTCTAGACACACACTCGTGGGTGCATGTATGCAATTAGGCTCAGCTTTTCTAAACAGACAAAACTCCCCCAGCTTAATGAAACAAAGTAATTTAAACTGGCAGGAAGTTTTTCTCCAGATGTTTGCAGTGACAGCATCTTTTAGATTTTATTTTGGCTGAAATTCCTGCAGAAGGGAAAACAATTTGATGATATAGGAAAGAAAATTCAAGCAGAAAAGACTGCTTCCTCTGTGATGTGAGGAAGAGCACGGGCATTTGGAAACTGTTTCAGGCTAATTATGCATAGCATATTTCTTTGTCTACTTTATTTCAATTATGACCAAAAAAAATATTCTGCAAATATAAATGTCTTAATAACCATCACAGGTTCTGTGGTGCAGGTTCATTTACAGAAACTCAAGCAGATCAGTAAGACAGGCGTGTACTTCAATTTTACACTCTATTTGCAAAAGAAACAATTTAGAATTTGTTTTGGCATTAAAACCCTTACCTGCTCTGCTGTCCAGCGGGCCAAAATCCAAGGAGTATTTTACAACATGATAGTTGTTCCATACATAAAGCAGGTTGTCCCGGGGATTATAATCCACAGCAGCAATGTACTGGTAGGAGTTTGGAAAGGGCACATCCACCATGCTATCCTTGCTTTGGTCAGTGTTATATATGTAGTCTATTTTATTCCCTGTGGCTTCATTGTCGTCATCTTCATACACAGACTTCACCACGTATAAAATCCCACAGATCATGAAGGCATTCGAAGCTGACCTCTTGTCATAGGCAGTATCCCATGTTCCTTCGATCCTTAACGTGTAAGGGTTTAACTGGCTAATGACTATTTTGCCATTATTTTGTTCTGTTGCATAGATTACCCACAGCCCGTTCTCATCCACAGCCAGGTCTATGTCGGACTTGCCTCCCCAGCGGTAGGGAGAGGTGTCGTGGTAGTTTGCGTTCGCTATGATGGCCTCCCCGCTTTTTATCCTTGTCCGCAAGTCAAACTTGACGATGTTCCTGGTCCGCTCCTTGTTGAAGAACAAAGCCCCGTCGTACACCACGAACCCCGTGCCGTCCACCCGGTGCGGGAGTTTGTAGGTCGTGGTTGGCCTCCCGGCGATGAAGTCGTCCTTGGAGGAGTACTCCGTCAGCGTGTCTGTCCGGTACGGCGTCCAGGGCATGTAGTAGATCTTGTCAGATGCCTGCAGAGGGTCCTTGCACCAGGCACCGGACTGGTGGTCGGATTCAAATAGGTGTTCGCTCTGGTACACTCCTTTCAGCAGTCCGGGGCAAAGAAAAACTGTTATAGGGGAAAAGAATTTGAAAGAAAAACAAAGTTAACGACATTTCAGGGGTGGTCGACCCAAGCATCTCAAAAGCTTCTAGTCCTGGAGTAGAGGACACTTGAGACCAGTGGAAACCCAAGAGCAATGCCTTGTACCTAGAGACTAACCTTGCTGCCCTCCATGTCTCTAGAACAAGATTTGCTCCATCGAACTGATTTCCCCCCCTGCTTTTTCTATTAACTGTGGCTTGTTTTCTCATTGCTTCTCAAATCTATTTTTACAGGTGTACTTACTTGGACCACTCGTCTTTGTAAACTCTGAAATGAATATGTGCCCCCAAAGGATTTCTGGGTTTGTATTTCCAAATTATATTCTGCAGTGAATCTGTACCTACTGGGTGAAGGGCTAAACTCCGAGGGAATTGATCCACATATTTATTTGAACAGCCCACAGAAGAGTGGCCTAGAAATGGAAATAAGAGAAAGAAATTCCCATCCTTACAGCCCAAGTGATATTAAATATTTAAAGGGTACCAATAGCAAAGCAGAGGCGAATCCCTTAGCAACTCAGAGGAGCGTTTAAAGCAAAGGGAGCTGGGGGGGGGGGAACAACCATCTGTAGTATAACTAGAAATGAGACTTTCAAAGCTGCTACAGGACACATGAAACATGCAGTCCACACAATTAAAAACGAATGACATATGGATGCTGAAAGGAAAAGACAAGGAAGGAAGGAAGAAAGGAAGGAAGGAAGGAAAAGAATAAAGTTCGCTGGAGAGGAACCCAAGGTCTAGATTTTAATCAGTTAAAAAATGTCCTGTTAAATATAGTAGTAATTCAAACTTAAAAACATATACCTTCTATTGTTACATGAGAGGAGCACAGAGGAGCAGTTTGACTAACTGGGATGCTTTGCTGCTCAGACTTCGGGGGGGGGGGGGGGGGGCTGAGAGGGGCCAGGGCATGCCCAACACATGGGAGGAGGCTCAGCCAGTGCCCGGCTGACCTTGGCACCACGGGAACGCCAACACCAAGAGGCCGGCCGGCTGGATGGGGAGGCAAAAGGAGGGATGCTGCAGAGCAAAACCAGCTCGTTTGGCCCTCGTCATCCCCGCTAGCAGCCTCCTGTCTTGGGGGTGCGTGTGCAGCTTTGGGGGGAGAATACATGTTGGTTATTTGTAATGCTGATCTCCACGGGCGTGAGTGGTACCGTAACCACGACGACAGGATGGGCAGCTGGGAAGCACGAAGAGGTATCCCACCACGTACTTTCCACTAGCATGGGGATGGCAAGATGGGATCCCACATTCACACTTCCTGCTCCGAGTGTAATTAATTATTTTTGTAAATGCAGAAATTGGTAATGTTGTCTGGAGAACAAGATGGGAGGAAAATCAGATTCAATAACTGGCATAAAATTGTATAGATCCATTGGAGTCTAAGTAACCACACAGAGTTGCTGATAAAGAGGTGCCATTTCCAAGAGGCTTTTATGCCATAATTAGTATACTTATGCACATACGTACATATGCACATTTTCCAAATTCTTTCGGGTAGGAGAAGAGTGAGTTATCTAAGCCTTTGAATAGAAATTTAATGAAAAAAAGTGGCAGTGGTAAAAAAACCTTTCAGCAAAAATGAGTTATCCGGTGAAGTTGAGCAGCAGAGATACTAAATAAACTTTAACAAAAAGGTAGTGAGAATTAATGACAAAGTATTTCAACTAAAACGTTAAACTGTTAAATAACTTAGCCTATACATAAGTAATATATATATATAATTTGAAAGGTATTTAATTACCTTTTTGTTCCACTTCTATTGTAGAGAGAGAGGTAAAGAGAGAAAGGAGAAAAGAGAATAGATTAATGGTACTGTATTGGCCAGGTATTTTTCTTTACCTCTTCCATATGAAAAGGAAGTTTCATTAATTTACTTTAGTATGTGAACATTTTATATATATATATATATAAACCTTTCCTCTGATATACACTGGATAATATGCAGACAAGCTGAACAAAATACAGATTAATTTTAACTTCAGAAAAATCTTTAAGAATAAGGAAAAAAAGCTCTCAACACTTGGGACATAATGAGCCCCCTGAACTATTTGAAATATCTTGTCAGCAGCAACCTTGGACTAGTTTCATAGAGCAAAATGAAATACACATAAACTGAAATATGACTGATACAGATTTATGTATAGAATAAAAATTCCAGGGAGAAACTTTATAGAATATACATCTTCATATATTTCACCAAAGTCCTGTGAAACAGAGATCCCTACTTAAAGCAGGAGAATATTTCCTTGTGACATAAAAAGAGAACTTAGGAGAGTTAAATGAAGCATGTCGGTGGATATTCGTAGAGTCCTGTCCTATATCCTTGGAGAAACAAACTTTAGGAAGACTTGGGGGGAAAAAAAACACAAACATTTAAATATTGTAATATTTATATGATTTATAAGATCCCGAAGATTTAAAGTGTTGATGAGTTAAAAATATCTAAGCACTATTTAAAAAGCCCAACCCCAGAACTTGCTGGATATTTTTTTCTGAATTATTCACCATGCCTCATAATGCAGCTGAAGAGGCTGTGTCCCTTCGGACAAAGCCCCTTGCAGGCAGAATAAATAAATGCAGTGCACTTATTAATTGCTAAATGCTCAGTACTAGTTTCTGTACCAAGCAACCTCCTGTGAGAAGCTTTTGGGGGGGGCCTTATCCAAAAGTTTCCTGCAGTTGTGCCACAGGTCCTGTCTTTTACAGCGTGGTGGGGACACAAACAGCTCCTGCAACCCCAGACCTGGGGTTTGCTGGTTCCTCAGGGCCTCTTTCCTGAAGGGGTAGGAGAAGACAAGCCCCATAAAATATCCGAGGGAGAGGTGAGAACTTGCCAGCAAACCAGTATGATTTTGACAGCTGAGGGATCTCTGTTCAGAGAAGCGAGACAAGAATGCAAAGGTATGCACATGTGCTTTGGTTTTGCTTGCTCAGAGTTCACTCCAGCCCCTTCCAGACTGTCCTCTGGTGCTGGGATCGCAAATCCCTTTGCATTCAAAAGTCTCATTTATTTGGATGAGAAACTGCAGGCTCAATAACAGAACAATTCCAGGACAGGGCTACAAATGCACTGGCCAGACATGTGGATCTACACTTCCCCGTGCAGGGAGGCACAAAGCTGGAGCCAAATGCAGCTCCCATAACGAGTGTTTCCAAACTTCAACAGCCTTTTTTACCTGGGCTTTGATTCAGGCTCCTTTCTACTTCATAACAGGTTAAGGTTAAAGGCAAATGTTTTCAGCATGTGGCTGTCAGGGCTCTGGGGAACAGAGACAATGCATTTGAGTGCAAGCACCTGATTTTGCAAGGGAAAGAGCCAGCAAGATTAAAAGGCTCCAGACTTAGCAATCGGAGAAACCTGCATAGCAATTGTACTCCCCGTCCCAGGCTGTGGCTGGTCACAGTTAAGTAAGGTATTCAGAGAAACATTAAATGTCTCTGGCAAAAGCCAGAAGGCAACATGACAGATCCTCAAATGCATGGCTTCATGCTGATTCTTCTGGCTGATGGTATACAGTACCTCTGACAGCATAGAAGGTAGTAATTTACATTTTCAAATGAGCAAAAGCTTTTGTAATGCACTTGAACAACAGTGTGATATTGTAAAGCACAAAGAGAGAAGCTTCTAGAGGAGATAATATATTTGCAGCCAGCTGCTCTGAGTGACCTGAAGTGTTGATTACCCTTATCCTGAATAGCTCATATGTGTTATTAGCGGTCAGTGCCATATCCAGCTCTCTTATAATTTCAAATACAGATGTGTTTTGCTGACCTTCTGCATGCTGTTTCCATTGTACGTATCCCAAATACATATTTTCCCTCTGCTGATTTAAGACTTAATGCTATTGAATGCCAGTAATTACTCAGTTTATATTGGGAGGCCATATTTTTCAAAGGGGTTGCATCAGAGGCTTGGAGGATTTACCTCATAGAGCAATACTAAAAGGAAGGGTCTAATTATAGTGCGATTATCCCTTCAGTTAAACAACATAGCACTGCAAAACTGTCTTCATGAAAAAACAGTGGATTTTTTTTGATTTCACCTAATTAGACAATGTTACATCTCTGTAATGCCTGTGCCAGTCCACAGAATTGAAGTACTGCTGATAGCACAGGGGCCACCTTACCTTCCTACAGGGATCTACAGAAAAAGCAGGCATACACAGCTTTTACTCTTACAGTGACATCTTCCATTCCTGCTATCTCTGAATTTGAGGAGAATAAGGGTATTTCTCCTCAAATTCATATGCTGGTTGCAGGCCAGTGCCATTGGCTTCAACAGTGCCAGAGGCCCAAAGGAAATCAAAGAACCACTTGCCAGGTCTAAGGGAAGTTACAAACAAGACTTTCCACGTACAGTGATTTTCTCATGTTTTTTTCAGATGGAAGTAAAACCAAGGAGAACGTGCAATCATGGGTCACCACAGCCTGTCCCCAAGCGATCAGGCAAATTCCTGCCACCCATTCAGAGAAATCACACAAAAACATTAATTAAATGTTCTTAGCACTGCTGGTTGAGATTCTGAAAACGCACTCTGGCACAATTAACACTTGAACAACATTAACTGCTCATTTTCTTACCACCACATTGAATTGCACTCAACCATTTAAGGCACAAGCACACAGTGGCAGAGCCGTATAGAGAGCTGTCTCCCTGGCACTGCTTCAAACCCACACAACAGCAGCACAAAACTCCTGGAAAAAAAATTATGTGAGTAGAGGAATGTTAACAGGCAATTACAAAAGTGAGAAGTGAGCAAAAAGTTGTGCCCTGTACTTTGCCAGCTGTTTCTTTGTTTGTTTGTTTTTCAGGGCAGATGTTTAATAGTGACATCCACTCCCTGTTCCTGCCCTTTACAGATCAGCCTGATTTAATACACTCAGACTAATAATTAATAGACTCAGTGTTAAACACATAGCTAATGACAAAATAGGAGTAAAAAATCCCAGTTTTTCAGGCTGACCTTAGTAGCACAAGATGCAGCATCTCAGCCACATCAAGGGTGCTTCATGCCAGAGTGGCTGACTGCTGCATCTCGCACCCACCAACCAACTTGACCCCATGTGTAGACAGGTGAAGCTGAAAAGCAATCACCACACTAGGAAACAAATTAGGGAAAAACATCCCCAGAAGGCCCGGTCCCGACAGATGACCCACGGTGCAAGATGGTGACCATCACACAGATGACTCACCACTTGGCCCTGAGCCCTGTTGCGCTGGACTTGGGCACTGCATCTCTCTCTAACCATCAAACCAAGTCTCGAAGGTGCCTTGTACCAGGGCTTCCCATATGAGGGTGATCTGGGATCTACAGCCTCTTCTTTCTTTCTCTAATTCTCCAGACCTCAAGCGTCCACATTTCTTTCAACCTTTGACATGAGGGCTTCCCTACAGCATCCACAGAAGGCTCTCCCAATTTACATGTTTCTCCCCAACACACAGCTCTATCTGTGGGGTTTATGTTGAACAGGAACACGTTTGAGAAGCTACAAATCTAGCAAAGCACCCCAAAGATGCCTTTGTAGAGCCTGCTCCCATATGAAGGTGCTCTTCTTTTTTGAAGACATGGCTGGGTCCTGGAGTCACACTCCCCTACTAAAAGGTTAAAGTAAACAAGAGACATCCTCAAAATTCAAAGCATCCAAGCCTTGAATTTTATTATTAATTTATTAATATCAAAATAGAAAGCACGTCCAGCACTGCCAGGACCCTGTAAGTCAGTGACAGAGGAACTCTGCCCTCTAGGTTGTAGGGAAATCCACTGTTGGGTAGGAGGCATTTCCAGTCACACTGATAGTAACAGGGTCCAGTAAAATGTAGTCCTGAGCAGTTTCTGTTCCTAACATCCAAAATTTACCAAAGTGGTTGAGGTCCCTGAGGAAATGCAGCAGTTGACAAACCAGAGGCAACATGAGAGTAGTAGGGCAAGATCCTGTAGGAGGGTCATCAGCTTCTCACTCATCCCTCTGCTTCCTCATACCAGCATCCAGCCAGTGAGGCTGAAGAGGACCACACCTGAACACATTTCAAACCCATGGTGCTCTACTGCTCTACAGGTGGTATATAGGCAGATATCAATGGAGAAACACAGTTGGAGGAAAGCTGAACTCTGCAGCAGCAGATCTAAAATAAATATATCTAAACCCAGGGAATGAAAATCTTAGAATCATGGAATGGTTTCAGTTGGAAGGAACCTTAAAGATCATCTAATTCCAACCACCCAGCCATGGGCAGCAACACCTTCCACTAGATCAGGTTGCTCACAGCCTCATTAAAAAAAAAGAAAATACTTATTTTTTAAAAGTTAAGTTCAAAAAATAATTTCAAACACACTCAAACCCTCATACACAGTTTACCAGAAGAGAAGCTAAGAGAGCTAGCTCAGCATTTATGTGACATGTTGTGGAAACCTGAAGTTCAAAATGCTGCAGAAGTACCTGTCTCTGCTTCTTTTTCTTCTCCCCATACATAATTAAAATGACAAAAGAGACACAAGAGACAAAAAAGACTCTCCTTCTAGTAAAGCCTGGGGTCCCCTTGTGCAGGTGGGTGGCCCACTAGACCCCAAATGCCTTAATAACGGGAACAGAGTCACATCCACTGCAGCAAGCTCTAGCCAGCAGAAGGTCAGATGATACTTTGCCTCTAAGCAAAGGAAAGCAAATAGCAATACAGTGGTTTTGGTTTCAGTCCCTTCATTGCAGCTATCCTCTCTACAGAAGACACTGTGACCAGCCTTCATCCCCATCTTCCACACCAAACTGTCCCCAAATCACAATTTAACTTCAGTCGTTAAGTTAGTCCCAGTGAAACACTTATTTTCTGAGCTTTTGATGTGAAAAGTTTGAACTTGCAACAGTGGGTTGCAACCTTTTGGGTCTTGGTTTAGAAGCAAGCACAGAAAATGGAAGAATTTGGTTTTCGGAGACTACTTTGCAAATACATACTGTTGCTATCTTTTCATTTTTTTGCCACCAAATCCTCCTTTACTACAATTTTTATTTTCTTTTTTTTCCTCAACATGATAGGTTTTCTACAATGCATTTAAATGGGGAACAGACCCCATTAACATTATCTGCTTTGAAGTCCAAGGGCAACCTGACACTTGAATGTAAAGCACTCAGACTTTCATTCTCCAGCCAGAGGAATAAGACATTATTCTTATCAATTATATCACCACAAATTATCTTTCTTGTGGCTGACAATTTCTGTTATGAAAGAACATTCAACTTCAAGCCTTCCTGTTGAAGTTCTCCACCGATCCAAAACTATTCTAAAAGCTAAGCACTAAAGTTTTTTAGGTTTAAATTATTACAATGGCAGGAGTCAATCTGTAACATTATTTATCTTTCCAAGAAAATTTAAGGTTTCAATAAATAGAATACTTCCCTCTTCTTGACTGTACGTACCTGTGTGTGCAAATTATTCTCCCTCCTATAAGACTGGGAAAAAACTGTCTTGATTTATTGCATAGGAGAAATGCTCGCCTTTTACAGCAAATGAAGTGCTAATCCTTTATTTAATAAAAGGGAGGAATAATCTCACTTGCTCAGCTTCCATATTACATTTTTCATATAATACCCAAGCATCAGCAAACAAAAGCACTCTACAAGTACTGTGAGTTACAATGGTTTCGTGTAACACATTCCAAAAATTATCACCTCCTAATTAATTTTGCTGTGAAGTACAGAGATTGGAAATGTCAATAACCTACACTTTCATGAACCACAACCTAAATTAGATCCTTAAATATGGTATCTATAGATCTGCAGAAATCAAAGCTGTCATTTTTCGTAAGTGGATTTTTTTTTTCCTCCTTAGATTTCCATTCATTTGATAAATTTGTGAAACCTTTCAAACCATTAATTTGGGCTTCTTTAAAATGTCAGTGCTTTCAGTCTGCTTTTTAATACATAATAACTAAATTTAATAGATGTTCACTAAAATAAAACTAAGGATTATTAATGTTAAAACACCCGTCAGTATAACTTAAAGTCATCAGGACCCAGGAAACCACTTATATACTTTGAGTCTTGTCCACTAGAGGTTTCTGTAAGATGAAAAAAATAATGGTTTCTTGCAAAATTGCCTTGTGTATTATACATCAAACTTCAGGCTATTTTGGGGGAATGCCATCTTTTTGTTAAGACATTCGCATCACGGACGACAGGCATCAGAGGCCAGAGCCCTCATATGGACTCTCCCTCAAACACAAGCAATAACAAATGCTTTTCCATGGCACTGTCTCCTTGAGGTAAATTTTAGGAGCTTAAATGTTATTACCTCATTTCCTAATTTTAGGTACCAAACCACACAAAAAATTATGGTTTTGAATATTTTGTTAAGAGAAAAGCAAAAATCACTTCTGCAGGAAGCAAATGAAACTCAGGGATTCTGGGTTTTGGGGTTAAACGGATCCCTGCTGTGTGCTTGGCCTGGCAAGAGCAGCAAACAGCAAGCTGGTTCTCAAAGATTTTGTAAACATTTGGATTTTCCGAAATTCAGTGAATAATTTCTATTCTTTTTTTGCCTCCCTCCTCTCATTATTATTCCAGGTGGCAGTCACAGTGACTGGCTTCTCCGAAGAAGCAGACACTTAATCAGCTTCTGCAGATACTGAATGTGATTGCACTGCACTTCTAAATGTATTATTCCAAGAGATAAATATTTTTTTCTCAAGTAAAGATAATTCACTTAAGATATAATGAGTCCTGAAATATACTGCACTGGAAAGACAAGAAGCAGCAAGAATTGTTATATTCAAAGTTCCTCTTCAGAAGAAATATCTGATTTTTTAATGTGTATAAATCTCTTCTGTAGATGAGATTTTATGTTTAGAGCACCATTCCAAAGATAAAACGATCTGAAAAACTAATTCATCCCTGAATTTGGGAAGGAAAAAAGTTGTTTATGCTAGTCAAAGTGTTTGTCAGAGCACTGGCCACTACTCACCACTTTCAAAAGTAGAAAAATGAGCCAAGCAGACTTCAGTTGTCACCCTATGGCAAGTAGCACATCTCTCTGTTGACACCAGTTTATACAAAAAACAGCAGTAACTTCTGAAATCACTGCAACTCTCAGCTTGTTGTGCACCGGAATTTTCCTTTTACATTTGTCAATTAAAAAGAAGCAGCAAGATGAGTGAGCACGAGTGAGTGAAAAAAAGGACCGTGCAAGTACTGTGCAAAATTCAATTATGGCTATAGGTCATTCAGCCAAACTTTCCTTGGCAGTTGGCCTCTTATTGTTTCCACTACAACAGCAGATGACTGAGCTGCCATTAAATTACAGCAGAATCAGCCACCTGGACATCATTCTCCCATAACAAAAAAAGTAGTGAAAGCAGAGATCCAGAAAGGGAGGTAAGCACTGTGGGGCTGACCCTCTGCAGTACTTGTTCTGTAGCTGGTTCCTGCTGCTGCTGAAGAGCCTGATGCTGAGCACTCATCAGCCTTTTGCAACACAGCCCTGTAGCTGGGATGAGCAAGATGTGGAGATCCAGTCTCCCCAACAGAGACATGAATTAAACCTCATTCGGGCTGTGGGCTCCTTTATAAATGGGAGAAAGGCATTACTGTGCACTACTTGCAGCTCCAACTCTAAAAAGAAAAAATAAAGATAGCTGATTTTTTTCCAAGAACATTTATTTAATGGAGCCCCTCTGTAAAAGGTCTAGGCACAAACTGAGTACTAAGATGCTGCTCCCCTCCATCAAGAAAGGCATCTGTGCATGTAGAGGTGGACCAAGAGGTGCTGGAAGCAGGGTTTGATCCTCCAGGGTTGCTGAGTGTGATTTTTCAGGGCAGCAACATACACCTAATTCCCAGTGCTGCCAGCTCAGCCCAGGAGTGCTCAGAGACAGAGTACAGAAAGACAAACTGACAGAAGGGTTAAAAACCCCACAACAAAACAGCTGTTTGAGAAACAAATAAACTTGCCTGGTAAAATCTAACCTCAGAGAGCTCTAGTAAGCAAGTTTAAGTATAGTTCTTACACCCTTTGCTCATTCAGCTCATGGATAATTGGGTCAGGTAAATAGTCCTGGATAACCTGCAGTCCACTTGTTCCTCCTTCTGGGATGTCAAATGCACAGAAAGATCACAGGGCAACTAGGCAAATGTGGCTAATTAAGAATAATTATTTCCATAGCTCTTTATATCTTTCTTGCTGGATGAATTGTAAACCCTCCTTACCTGACTTTAAAAGGAAAAAAATCCTGAGGTTCATTAAAAGATTTGTCCTCATCTGGGCAAGAGATAAATCTGGGATGTCAAGAGCCTGACAGGGCCATCAAAGTAAACATTAAATGTCTTGCCTTAAGCAATAGGTGGGAAGGGAAAAATATCTTAGGTGGGGGAGCACTGAATTAAAGCTCTGTGTCTTTTGGTCAGATTTCTCTCCAAAGAGGAATAAACTGTTTGTCATCCTGCCAGCTATGAGACTAGCTATAAAATAATAGATTCCACAGGCCCAAATGAGGCTAATCATGATTGCCAAGGCATGTCTGAGCTGTGAGAAGTGAGTGAAATCTGATGCTCTTCAGAGAAAACATTTATTGAAAAGCTCTTTGCTCTGCAATAAGCCTTGGCAGTTATCTCATGTCTTGGAGTATCTACCATATTTCTCATTTGATTTCAAGGCATATTGCTGACACCAGCTGCTATGGCTGAGTTTCCTTTAATAACGCTTTGGTAGGTGAAACACCGCTTCTCTTCAGCTGATGAGAGAATGGTCAGGAAGGATTTTGTATCAATTGCCTCTGTCAATAGTAGTTATTCCTAAGTGTCTCCAACTGGATGCTGTAGTAAAATGTCCATCAAAATCAGAAAAAGATTTCCACAGAGACAAACAACAAAGGGACACGTTTTTCTCTTCTCTGAACTGAGGGAACACCTACAAAGTAACTGGAGAAGTGGGGTTTTACTGCAACCACTTTGGAGAGCAAGCGAAGAGCAGGGGAAGGAGATGTTAGACTTCAAACTGGTCCTTTGGAACAGATTTTACAATCTGGTGTAAATTTTAACAACATCTGCTACTTAAAAAGAGAAGACAAAAAAGAAAAAGAATCAAGGCGTGCCTTCTAGCATTTTTAGGTTTAAGTAATTAACGCATGTGTGCTGTATGGGTGTGCGTGTGATCATATGCGCATTCATATGCAGAGGAGTGACTTCCAACTTTTTAAGATTTAAATAATTAACCCAAGTGTGTGTCACACGCACACACGGTCACGTGTAACACAAAGGTTCTGGCACAGCTCACACTTTGAGGCTCATTCCTAAAACACTCTAAAGAAATTATTCTGACACTCACACGTCATCCACAAACTGCTAAGGCAAGTACTGCAGAAAATTGCTTAGGAGTCTTCATTTCATCTCCTCTTCTGCTTCAGCTCTCAGTACTTTGAGTCAACAGAATCTCAGCTGAGAGGCAGATGTTTCAGAGGAGATCATGCCCTGACGAACTGTGAAAGGCTCCCATGCCTTTTCCCCAGTTCATGCTCCAGATGTGCTGGGGGGAAGGGAGAGATTGTGTGCACGCCTGTGCAGTGCAACACAGATGGGCAGAGCCGCCTCCTTGAGAGGTACGGACCAGAAGGCAGCATTAAATGCGCTGGTTCATCTGAACGCTAGGCTGTCCCCACTCAAAGCCCAGCTGAGTAAATCCCTCTCTGCTGTGCACAAGCATCCTCCTCACCTGTTTTCCTCATCTCCCCGCCACACCAAGCAGTCATTAATCACTGCCTACCAAGCAGCACAGAAAACCCTCCCCGTATTTGCAGAGCTGACCAGAGGAGCAGGAACGAAGCCGCGAGTCCCTGCAGTGCTCTCGGCAAGGCTGCAGCAAGCCAGGCTGCCACCAGCTGAGGCTGCCACACAGGCGCATCCCGGGCAGGCTGGCGCTGAGGTGTATTTACTTTAAGACGCAGGCAGGTAAACGCATTAAGGAAGCAGCCTGCAGCAAAATGCGTGCTCTGAGCCCAAGTGAGAGTAGAGAACACTTCATGGGTTTCGGGATTTGGCTCCCCACTGCTTGAATCTGGGACTAAGAAGGATGACATTGTATTTTATACTTACTTTTAAATGCGTTAAGTACTGATATAAAGCAGGAACCTAGCTGGAATGAACTGTCACTTTAAAGGAATACATCTGAGACCTTTAACTTGCACAGGTATATTCAGTGAAGTAAAAATATTATTCTGCTTGGGAGAACCACAAATTACAGCAATAAAATATATGTGGTGAATATGTAGAAATTTGGTACTATTTGCAATGAACTGAATATTAGGCACTGCTAAGACCTATCATTTAATGAAAAAGAGACTACTTTATTTCTAATTTAAAGCATAAGAATTTATGAAGGTTTAGGGAAGTCTTTTGTGTGCTTTTGCAACAGCTTAACTTCTAATATATTATATATTCAGAAAATAGGATCCTTGAGCTCTGGCACATTATTTACTGGTGCACATTATTGGAGTGGTCAGTGTGTGGTGCCCTCTCTCTATTTCACAGCCAATGCAGCTATTTCCCCATGGCATCAGTAGATTTAAAAAAAAAAAAATTCTTGCTAGACGAAAAAAAAAAAAAGTGACAATGAAACACACTCATTTTGCTATGAGGTAATTCAATAAATCTGTCTACTTCTCTAAGGCTTAGTTTTTATGTAAAACAACACTTATTTATCTTGCTAGATTCAAAATGGAAAAAGAATTAAGGGTGAGGTTCAGTTTTCAGTCCAGCTTTTAGTAATATGAAAACAGGAAATAGTGCTAAAAGGGACGCTGGGAGATCTAGGGGACAGAGCCAGATGCCAAGGCTATGCCTGCTTCACATAAAAATGGTCGGTCTCTCTCTTTTGGACAGTTTAGATGATGCAAAACCTCAAGAATCAAATTATCACATTGCCAGAGGTTCATAGAGTGGCAACGATGGGGCCATGCTGATATGGTGGCACAGAGGACTTTGCCCTTTCCTTTCACTGCATCCTGTTCTCTTCTGCATTCAGGAAGCCTCATCTAACACATCTGATGGCAGCATGCCATGGCCTGAACTCATGAACAGCACAGGCATGGCTTACAGCATCTCCTGGGGGACGAGATTCAGCTTCCTACCAAATTACTAATTAACCTTGGGGGTGGGAGGGAAGGGCTTTTGAGAAGAGTAGGACCAAAGTAAATACAGTAAGGTTGGTGAGAAGAGGCTGCATCAGGCTAAAATCTGAAATGAAAACAGTCCAAAAAGCATCACCATTAAGACCAGTATGGAAACACAAACTACAGATCACCTACCAACACACATCTCAACCATTAGCCACCACAGTTCACTGCTAACCCAGTCTGCTTTCTCCATATGCACCTCTCAGAAAGAGGACACCAGCATGATAATAGCACACGTTTCTGGAAGTGACAGCACATTATAAATTCAGATCACGCTCAGGCATGACCCAACAAAGGGTTAATCAACTTTCAGGCCTGAGCAGGCTCCTGAAAGCCTAGGATGTTGTGCATCTCCCTCACAACTTGAAGGGAAGAGCAGTGCCTTCAGTGAGGGGCTCTGGGTAGCCTAACTAACTGCTAGGAGCTTGCATGGCATATTTCAAAAATGCATACTTCTATAAAAATTTAAACAACTTTCAGTGCATTACTATGTTCTCATTGAGCTAATGCACATAACAGAAGAAATGAGAAGAAAGTCCCCATGATGGCTCTACCTGGGTTAACTGAGGTGGAAGGCCTGATCTTCAGCGCTACAGATGTTAGTTTAAATTAGAAGACGACCAACTCATTTTTTAAAAAGGGCTCTGATTTAAAGAAAGCAGGTACTCAGCAGTTTCACAAAAATGACGGCCCATATCTTGGTGCAACACTGATGTTCTTTATAAAAGTACATCATATTATAAAAGTGTGTGTGACCCAAGCCACGGAGAAAGAATGGAAGTGTACAGATGACTTCGGCTGAGAGACTGCCCTTCTCCAAAAGCTAAAAGAGGAGTGATTGGGGCTCTTGGCAGCTGGTGCTGCCTGTTCTGGTGTCTCACTCAAATGGGGAAAAGAAAGAAAATAAAAAGGTGGATGTGATGTCTCTGGTGCTGCATGATCACAGGAAGCAGAGGGACACAGCTAACATGGGTGTGGGGGCAGAGGTGGAAGCAGCAGCAGGGCCATCCTGCCCTCTGGGGTGCAACAAGGTTTTGATGATGTTGGGCCACACTCCCAGCAAAGGAGCCCAACATCAGGCTGCAGAATCCAGGCTGGTCCAGCTCACAAACTAGGACCTTTTGATGATTCATGATTTCAACCAGTAGAACATGTATCCTTGAAACTTGCCAATGGAAAGGAATAGAAAATGGGCACAGAAACGCTACTTCACATGGCTTTTCAGGGTGCACTGGAACTAAGAAAAGCCATTTTCATCCCTGCAAAAATCCCCAAATCCCTCTTGTGCAAAGGCACATTCAGAAGACTTATGCTTTTTTGTCTTCTCCTTACGTGACCACACATCCATCTCTTCCAGGCAGAGTTTCTGCTGCCTTCACTCCCACAGCTATGCCATGAAGACAGCATACCTATAGATTTTTCAGCTGTCATGAGGAAAAGACAGGTCTGATCAATTTACAGGAAGCTCCACTGCCGAGCTGAGCAGCAAAGTCCATAAAACCAGCAGATGCCTCTGTTTTTAAGCCACAGGGAACCTTGCGGGAAAGGCTATGGCATTGGTTTTGTCATGGCCAACAGGCAAGAAATGCAAGCTGGAAGCAGCCTGTTTTGCTGGCCTCCAGATCTGGACCCAACAGTTTGAAAAATACACCTTCAACTGATGGCTTCTGGACTCCCTGTTCAATGCAAAGAGTAGTTATTACACAGCTTCTCCCTCCAAACCACACTTGAGAAAGTAATATTTCTGTTTTACAGGTAAGGAAGCCAACACCTTGAAACCCTGACAGAGCAAGGATCAGTGGCCTGGGACAGCTGAGACCAGGAGTTTAATTCACTGTCCATTAGCTTACAGCAATTTTTAGCTCAAAAGCTCTCTAAGAATACCAGTGCTCCAGTTTTAAGCATGACAAAAGGCAAAAAAAGAGGGATTTTTACATTTTGCTCCAAAGTCGTGCAACAAAATCAGAGGAAAACTGGACCAGGTGCTCGTGGCACAATTTGTAGTGAATTAAGCGAAAGGAAACTGTGTTTGACATATGCACAGCTGTGCATGAACACAAGGACAGGAGAAATATGTTCAATGAAAAACTAAGATGACAAGCCTAGTACGTCAGAGCTCTTCAGAGATCTGGATGTCCTACAATAAACCTCCATTTGCTAAACACGTCTCATTTCTTCATGAAGCACAAGTGGAGCCAGAAGAAAGCATCCACAGTATGAACAGCAAGAGCACATTAAATTCTCCTCTTATTCTCTCTGTATATTTTATTGAGTGGCAGTGGGGGCTGTAAGAGAACTATGTTAAAACTAAGTTAAAAAAAAAGAACAAAACCACAAAGGCTACCTAAATAGGTGTTTTTAAAATTATTCATGATTTCCATCCAAATCCACATGCCACTTTGCATCAGAATTGCAATTTAAAGTTTGCCTCAGAAAACTTACCTCACTGCTTACAATTCTAGTCATCTCTGACTGCATCACAACCAAATACAAGGCCAAAATAGCAGCCCAAAACAACAAAGCTTGTTTTCCTAAACACAACCAACCAACCAACGACTTCATAACTTACATTCACAGGAAAAAAACCCTAATTTACAAACTCCATACAGATTCTCAACTTGTCATGCTGATTCTCTTAAGCCTTGAGAAATAAATTATACTTATCCAAAATTAATTAGAAAATTAATGCAAACACTAGATGAAATGTAAAGAATTCCTAAAACACTGAGGTTTGCCACAAAAAAAAGCTGGGGTTTTTTTGAGGACGCACCTTGTTTTGTTCCTCTTAATCTTATTTTAAACAAAAGCAACATAGATGCTGCAGAACTGCTTCTCTGAACACTCCTTTTGTGCGTGCTGGGATTCAAACTTTAGCCAAAATTGTAGAGACAAGCCAATTACAGCATTTCCACTGTGGGTGTGACTGCCATGATGGTAAAGATAACAAGTGAGGAAATGTCCTGCTATTTTTGAAGGTACTTATTCTACAGCAATATTCCAGGGCCAGAGCAGAAATAAGCAGCAGCCCACTGCTAAAGTAAAAAAAGATTGTTCTCCCAATAGCTTGCAAGCTAAACAAAAAAAATAGTTAAGGTTAATTAAAGACTGATTAAGATTTCCATTTGGGAATAGCGGCAGGAAAATATTACCTGCTTCACCCAAGCAAGCTGTAGCAGAGCTGGAAAATGGTGCCAAATCAGGATTCCAGTGCTTTAACCATAGTCCAAAATCAAATATGAAAACCTGCAAGCATAAGGAGCAAACTGTATGATCACCTTTGAGGGATGATCACTGCAAATGCAGCTGTCAGCATCTGTCCAGTGTGCTATGTGCAGCAAGGCAAGGTCACCTTGCCCAGGATGGTTTTTAAGGATGGTTGGGAGAACACAGCACTGCGGCCTTCCTTTAGCCAGACACTGAGCAGGTATGAGAGATAATTTTTCTATTCTTTTAGCCCCACAGGTTCAGTGTTGTGAAGTCCTGTGGATCACATGTACTCAGGAGAGAGGATACAGGCTATGGATGTTGTTGGTTTTTTCAATGAACTATCTTCTCTCAATCTTGCCTGTCAGCTGCCGTCAGCAAGGTCTAGTGGGGAATGTCTGGTCATGGGGAGATCTGCTCTGAGGAACTGAGAAGGTTTGTTACCTTACAGCATTGTTTTCAGGCGCTGGCTTGAAAAGCAGCCAAGCACTTCCTAGTGACAGCCTCCCCATAGATCCGACTCTGTGGCTGGATTCATTGAGCAGCAGGAGGGAAAAAAGGCTGTAAGAAATGCTCTCCTCTGTCTTCCTCAGAGGAAGCAACATCAAAAGCCTGTTTCTCTTCCTTTGAGAGCTGTGCCTGGCCTCAGCCATTACAAGGTTAAGCTCCCAGAATAGGCTGCACTTCGGAAAGCCATCAGATCAAAGCTGGTGCACAGCACAGCTGCTGCTCTTTTACACAAGTCAGGTCCCAAGAGGAATGTCTACAGCATAGACCATAGCCTAAGTGCCAATTGCATTCTAGATGCACTTCAACCCCCCATGATGCTGGCAAAGGCTCAGCAGCAGCTCACCCCAGAACCCTGTTGTCAGGGCAGCTGTCTTTGCATGAACCTACTGGAGCAGGGATGGCCGAAGAGTTGAAGGTGGTGATAGCTTTGACACCACTGCTGAACCACTGGGCATGAGGTCTGAGGCAGCAGGAATGGGAACAGGGATGCTGTTCAGTGGGCACCAAACAGAGGGAAACAGCGTGGGCTTGGAGCCACAGCCCCTCTAGCAAATGGTCCAAGGCTACCACCAGCCTTCCTGTCTCAAATAACAGAGCACCAGGGCATTTGGTGTTTTCACTGATGATCCTTCTCCCCCATCCCTGATGTCTGCCATGTGTCTCAGGTTGCAAGGTGAAATCAAACATGCACACACATGCCACAGAGCTTCACTAGACTGATGGATGCCAAACTGGACATGGGGAAGTATACATGCCTAATATCCACCACAAGAGCTGCACCAATTTGCAGTGGCTCTGAATAAAGATCTTACTATTTCCTTTCCTAGCAATGCCAGAGGAGGCCAAGGATCTCAAAGTTGCCGCCTATTTAAAAAAAACAAAACCAAAAAAAACCCCACAGACCAGAACCACAAGGAAGTGGAAAGCATGACAGCAAGAGCTGGAGTTCAGGATCCCTGACAGACCACACTGGGGTGGCATTCATAGCAGGGAAGAGCTTCAGGAAACTAAATGCCAAGATAGACATGTACCACTGGCCCTTTGCATAGTTCTCATCTCTGCTCAACCACGACTGCAAGGGTAGCCAAATGCAGTGACACGTGTGACATGCACACCATGGCTTGGGGGTCACAAGACCTTCAACTGTGAATTCTCCAAATTATAACAGCAGGAATCTGCCTATTAGATTATACAAAAAGTCATGTAGTATATGCATGCTGTGGGGACTGAGAGAAAAACAAACACCAAACTGCCTCCCCATCCCACCCTGCTCCCACTCCTGAGAGACAGTGAGACGTACTTCCTTCCAGGAAAGGGTTAAGCAGCTCTGCAAAGCAAGCCTTGCCTCCCCTGTTTGCACTTGGTGTGCAGAGAAGACTTCAGCTCTTAGCAGAGCAGTCCTTGGGGAGGAGCCCTAGGAGTAGCACAGCACGCTGTTTTTTGTTGCTTTCTTTGTTAATAAATCTAAAGGGGACTTTGGGCTTTGTATGCAACATGGGCTTTTTAGAACAGGTCAGAGAAAGCTCCTGCTCACAAAGTCGATAGTGGAAAATGGCACTGCTGCACACAATATCATCACGCCTGGGACCTGAGCGTGCAGAATGCTGAGCTTGTTGACTGTAATCAGAATTTCTGCTTTGTTTTCCAACCTTTAGCCACATAACTACGTTTCACAAAAAGGAAAACTGGGACAGAAAACAGCAGCCAACAGGTTAGGGCATAACTGGGCTTCCTTCTGCACCATCAGGATTCATCCAGATCACACCCAGTCAACACAGCATTTGCAATCATGACCTTCTCTGGCAATTACAGCTTTGCTTCCCTGTTAAAATGTTTTATCCAACAATGATTCTGCAGCTCCATGAAGCATTCCTGATTAGATTTTCAACACTGTTACACATGAGGTCCCTTATACAGAACAGTTTCCACGCAGAAAATGTGAGAAACACCACTCAGCAATTTTCAGTGCAGATTTTGAAGTAAAATAGAAAGAGAAAAATATTATTTAGAAAAGAAAATAAAATAAAGTGTTTGAAATCATTCAGGAACTGTAAGCCAAAATTAAAATTATCTATAGCACCATCACAGGCTACTGTCCTGCAGTTTAAGGACAAACAAGAAGGAGGAGAGAGCTTTCAGTTTGTCCAAGATTAACTCCACATACTAGAATTGAAGATGGGAAAGATGGGTGGGATATCCAACAGTCTGCAAAAAAAAAAAAAAAATTAGTTGATGTCAGACAAAGTCCTGTACTGGAGATTTTAAAGACAAGCAGGTGGAAGAAAAGAGGAAAGAGACGCATTATGATCGAACTAATTTAAAACAGGAAGAACACTGAGTACATTTATTCACATTCCCAAAAGTAGTATCCAGCAGACAGAGGAATGTAGAGTGAGATCTCATACCTGTGGAATAGAAATGCAGTCTGTAGCACTGTAAAGCCAAGACTGGTTCCTTGCAGACGACAGAAATCCAGCACAAAGGAGTCAGGGCATTAGCAAGAGCAAAACAGGACTGATGAAAAACTCGGTATGTCTTGTCCTCCCTGCACCTTATATTACAACATTCCCAACCAAAGGATGAAACATCTGGATGTAACTGGTCCACACAATCTCCATAATCATGGAAAGCTTGCCATTCACTAGAATCCTATATGGCAAGCCACTACATCCCTGGAATTATTCCATATCAGTATCAATGAGTTCAATTTTTTGCAGGGAAGATTAGGATCAAGGATTAGCTCTTCTAGATAAAAAGAGAAAGTGTGTTCAAAAATTCAAAATAATAACAACTTCACACTAAATTGAAGATTTTTTTTTTTATCTATTACTATTGTGAGGTTCACCTGCCAAGCTTGCTATTTTTCTCACTTATCTTTTTGCAATTACTCCGTTGCCTGAGCAGCCAGGAGTAGTGCAGGCAGTAAGCAATGTCCATTGCAAAAGCACCTTTAGCGGTATAACCATCAAACATGGCCACATGGATCAACACCTGCAGATAAACCTTACAGAGACACAACTGAGTTTTCAAAACTACTTAATTCCTTCTGTGTGCCTAGTACAAAGCATTTGGAGCTGCAGGAACACAGAACAGAGTATTTATACTTCCAGCAATTCCTTGGTATAAATGTTTTTTTAAGTCCAGGTCAAGGGATCTGGCAGACCATGATGTTGGAAAAGCTCTTCCATTAGATACTGGACCACTACGGAAACTTGGTCTCTGAACAATCAGGACAGATTGGGCAAGTCTGAGAAACTAAAAGAAATTCTGTTTGCATTTAAGCCAAAAGTATGGCTACAAGCAGTGCTGAAATTCTGTTTTCCACTCCACCCCAACTTCAAAAACCAGCCCAAATGGCCCAGTGGGAATATCCACCAGTCCAAAATTCAGGCCCACAGACTAAATTCTTTCCCCGACAAGAAAGGCAAAGGAGTGAAGCTGGAGTTTTCTCTGCACGTTGTCCAGAGCATCACTCAGTTTTTTGTCAAGCTTTTTAGAGCTGCCACATATCACCACAGAACCATCTCCACTGCAGCACTGGGTAAGGAGAGACACTGGGGTGCTGCTAAATTTTAATTATTGCATGAAAGAATTTATGTTTTTTCAAATCAAGTGTGTTTTAGAGCAAGAGATATTTGCATTTCCATTTCTTTAAATGGAACTAACAAGCCACACACAATAAAGAAAGCCGTAAAATCAAAGGAAAAAGCCCTGTAACATTCATTTTCTCTTAGGTACCTTCAAATTCAACATTATTGTAGCACATCATTCTTTGGAGCTTTAATGCCTACACTTTTATAGACCAAAACCAATCACTGCTATTTTGCTTGAAAGAAAACCTGCAGGTTGTGAAAAGAAGGCTCTAATTGACTTATTTTGTTTTATGAAAAACTACATCCCCAAATTCTTTATGTAGTAAATTGAATTTTCAAACTAATGTTTATCATGTGTGCAATTGTTTCCAGAAATGAATTTTTAAAGCAATGATACTGGACAGACCACTCAGGCAGAGCTTGCCTGATGTTTTTAAAACTAATGGTTGCAGTAAAAATGTCAGTCTGAAGAGGAAGTAAGAATTTTGTCTTCTACTGCTAATTACATAGGTTTCAAAATTGTATTAGGACATTCATTTATGGCCAGCGTTAATCAGGAGCCATATAGCTGTAGGTCAGAGCAATTATATGCATTTAAAAGCAAGTCCATCATTTCTGCATGCGATTTTTCGTTGTAGATTATGAACAGTTTTACAGTGAGTATATTCTGCTAGTCTCCAATAAAAGAGTATTTCTCCTTATTTTTAGATCCATTACACACACACAGCTCATTCTGGGAATGTCTGAAATTCAGCACAACGAGCTGTACTTATAAACAGAAGTTGTTCTTAGTTTGGTGCTTTCATACTGATCATTAACTACCATATAGCTGGCAATTAAATCAACCCCCCAATTGTCTTTTAAACGCAATAAACACATAACTAGGTCATATTATTGCTGTGAATCATCTTTAGCCACTTTTGCATCACGTAATTTAATATCCATTTGTAGAAGAGCTGACACTACCAACTCTATTCTCATTCAATATTGGAAAATTTAATTGGCTACCTATTTGACTTCAGGCAAACAGTGATATAAACCAGACAAACTCTCACCTCTTGACCCTATTGATTGACCAAAGTAAAACACACTGTTGGTACCACAAAAGCCATGTGAGCACTAAGGGTAATTCTGCATTCCTGAGAGTAAACAGATTTTGGGACTCTCTACTGGCGTGACGAGAAAAAGGTACAAAAAAAAAAAAAAAAAAAAAAGTTCAAGTTAACTGATTAATAGTAAATCCAATGTTGTACAAGCCAGTATCCTCCTGTGTATTCCAGGAGAGCTTCTGCTCCTGAAAGGTGAGGTCGATTGCAAAGAACAGCATTGGATTTAAGAGGCTGAAGCTTGTAAAGCCACAGTCACAGCTGTGCGGGTATATTTATGATAGAGTTAGCGGGAATGCGAGAAATGAAGTGGAAAGAATAAAAGGGGAGATGAAAGGTGAATTTTCAATAAAACCTCCCCGAATTCAGTCAGAGAGAAAGTGATAAATAATCTCTCTGCAGATAGCTCTCATCTTGACACTCTTTAATGGTATCCATACACCTAATTTCCAGGGACTCTGATATCATGAGAAAGACTGCAAACCTTGGGTACCTGGGGCTCCTTTCCACACATCTTGATGTGCGATGAGACTGCCAAGCTGTTCAGATTTATGCAGCCCACAAACTACATGGCAGAGAGAAACCACATCACATTAACACAGTAGCTCAGAGTTGAGTTAAAAGGATCACAAGAAGGATGATCACAACCATGAGTGAAGAAAGAGGAAGGTGCACCTCTTGTGCATCTTCAAGCACCACAATTTGGGTAGCAGGAGGTGCCAAGAGCAGCACTTCTTGCCAAGGTGGCCATAGATACCTACATCTGCTGCTTCTTATCCCAAGCTGTAGAGCAAAAAGATCTTTAGGCCTTGTCTGAACTGTCACCAAACCCCCCCACAGGATCAGAAAGGACCCTTAAAGCATCAAATTCTCCCCAAAAAAAAAGAAAGGAAGGGGGGAAAAAAAAAAAAAAAAAGTCTTTACATTGGAAACGCTCTACATCCAGATCTGACCAATGGCACAATACAGGAAGAGCACTGCAGAATTCCTCTAATTAAGTCTTATAAAAGTGACATAAAATTGATTTATTCCCATTAAAGTAAATACCAAAAGTAGTGCTTAAGAAACTTCTTGGTTAACTTTAGAGCTTTGTTTTGATTTATTTATTTTCTTTGCCTGAAGAGAGGGCTGTGTAAATGCTGCACTGTTAAGGGAAAGAAGTTCAAACTTTACATAAGGGCTTTTTGCCCAGTGTCTCTTGGCATGCTTCCTTGAGTTTTAGATTGCTTTGTATGGTGAAGTATTACAGAATAAGATAACACTGTGTTATCAATGCACTGAGGAAGGGCTTTGCACTGAAGAAATTGAGCCAAAAATTCCTTTTCAAGGAGAGCAGAGAGTGCATTTGAATAAGCACTAAATTCAGCAGGGGAATAGCTAATATGATTGGTTTTAAAGACACAGAAATGAGTATTTTGCTGTGTTATGAATGTGAATTTTAAAAAGCCAGAGGAAGAACATACAAGCTTTCTACTCCCAGTTTCAGCCAAGACGCTGTAGCAATTTTATAAATCAGAAACTAAACAAATGATTGTGATTTTATTTTGAATGGCTACTATCACAAAATACCTTTGGCTCATTTGTTCTGGCAATATATGTCTTAATGATGTATTTGGCATTATAACCAGCAAATGTTTCTGCAGTGGATTTTGCTAAAGTGATGAAGATTTTTAACAGACTTCTCTCCACCAAATTAAGCACCAATCCTGCAAACACACAGTTTATTTGTTTCCAGATAAGACATGTACATAGACCTTATATCTGTAGCAAAAATAGGCACAATCTTAAGGGAAAGTAGTCTCCAAGACTGTTTGTCTATCTTCTGAGGAGTGCTGGGCTACAGTCATCTGGATTGCTCTTCAAGAGCTAGGCTTTTATTCACAGAAACCTTTCCCCTGCTGTATTTAGAGCAGATACTTTATTTTTAAAAGAAAGCAACACAACAGATGGAGATTGAAAGGAAAACTGAAGGAATACACAGTAATTTCTGCAAAGCTGGGCATCTGAGAAAGCACCAACCAGCATCACCATGATCTTAGGTTACTAGCCAGTCTCTTGCAGTAACTTTGTACAAACTTCTAGAAACCTCAGGTAGGAAGTTTTGTAGAATTTCCCTGTCCAAAGGACCCTCAGGAAAGGCTGACGAATAGTTATGTGGTAAACACAAATTTTACCCTTGCCCAGACAGGTGCAACTCCCAAGAGGCTGAGAAAGAGCAGGATCCTCTTACACCGGAATTGATGTTTGCTCACAGTTTTCCATCGCGCAATATTTCACGGTCTTCATTTTTGGTTATTAAAATAGGATGTTATCCAACAAGTGGAGGGGAAGACAAGGTCAGGGAGTTGGTTCCTGTCTCAGAAGTGGCAGCTAGAGCTGCTGAGCAACATGTGTTTCTCGTTTGAAACGTATCACTCATTCTTAAAAAACAATAATACGTACCATCTGTTGCAGCCATTCATAATTGATAAGATTTGGGCTGCATTTGACTGTGAAAACCCATTTCAACATGAGTATCGACATTCAGATGAAGAAGTGTTGCAAAGCAATTTGTTGGAGCTTTCTTACCATACATTACAGCCAACAACGGCCAACTGTCTCCAGGCACACACATGGGGCTCTGGAAGCCCTGGTTATCAAGGCACTGCAAAGTGTCAGCATCTTCCCATGGCAAAAAAAAACCCTTATTTTCAGTTGGAATGACCATCTAGTCCAACCACTAAACCATTCCAGGGCTGACCAAAAACCAAAGCAAAATATTAAGGGCATTGTCCAAATGCTTCTTAGAGTCTGACAGGCTTGGGGCATCAAACAACCGTCCAGGACACCTCCTCCTCTGCTCCTCCTTCTCAGGAAAGAAATGCTTCCTAATGCCCACTATAAACATCCTTTGATGCAGCTTTGAACAATTACCATTTGTCCTATCACTGGATCCCAGTGAGAAGAACTCCTTCTACACATCCTCTCCCCTCAGGAAATTGTACAGAGCAATGAGGCTGTTCCTTGGCCTCTTTTTCTCCAAACTTGACTAATCCAGAGTTCTCCATTGCTCCTCACAGGACATGTCTTCCAGCCCTTTTACTGGCTTTGCTGCCCTCCTCTGGATGCACTTGAGCACCTTAACATCCATCTGTGGGGTCCAGAACTGTACACAGTCCTCAAGACAGAGGTTGCACCGACACTTAGTACAGTGGGATAATCCCCTTTTTTGATGGGCTGGTTATACTTTGTTTGATGTGCCCCAGGATGGGGGTTTGCCCTCAGGGCTGCCAGGGCACACACTGCTGTCAACTAGCATCCCCAGATTCCTTTCTGCAGGGCTGCTCTCTAGCCACTCCTCTGTACCAGGTAAAGAATCCAGCCGTTGTTCTTGCTAAATTTTGTCCAATTAATAATTGCCTAACACTATAATCTATCTGTGCTCCCTCTGCAATGCCTCTCGTCCCTCAAAAGAGTTAAAAGCACCTCTCAGCCTGGGATCATCAGCACACTTGCTAATAGTGCATTAAAATCCTGTATCCAGGTATTAGATAAATATATTGAACAGAACTGGCCCTAGAGGAACCTTGAGGAACATCACTGTCATTAGCCAGAAGTAGCCACATTCATTACAACCCTTTGAGTCCTGCCTTCCAGCCAGTCCTTCACCCAGCACATTACAAAACTGCTCATCTCACAGCTGGACAACTTGTCCAGAAGGATGCTGTATCATAATCATCAAAAGCCTCACTAAAATTCAGAAAAACTATAACCACCAGCTTCCCTTCATCCACTAGGCAGCTGACCTTATCACAGAAGGATACCAAATTATTTCAACAGTGCTTTGTCTTCAAGAACCCACAACGACTGGGCCTGATGATTGCACTGTGCTTTAAATGTCTGTCAACAGTACCCAGTATGATATTTTCCATAATTTTTCCAGGAACTGAGACTGGATGAACAGTCTGTAGTTCCCTGGGTCTTCCCACTTGTTGTTCTTATGAACTGGAATTACACTGCCCAACTTCAAGTCAGCAGGGACCTCCCCAGGCTCCCAATACATTTGGCAGATGATCAGGAGCAGTCCTGCTACTGCTAATTCCTTCAGTACTCGGGGATGAATCCCATCAGGACCCATGGACTTGTCAACATTCAGCTGATGCAGCTGGTCCCTTACAATTTCCGTGTTCACAGAAGGAAAGTTACTGCTCCCACACACTTGTGG
Source organism: Pyrocephalus nanus (assembly GCA_038380795.1). Taxonomy (NCBI): domain Eukaryota; kingdom Metazoa; phylum Chordata; class Aves; order Passeriformes; family Tyrannidae; genus Pyrocephalus; species Pyrocephalus nanus. Next base: position 17,765,286 of record CM076264.1, on the reverse strand, counting down.
TTCTCCAGCTCAGAAGACCGAACAGGCCAAGGTCTACCAGCATTATTAAGAACTTAGGCAAGGAAAAGCATTGACTGCCTCCACTTTTTCTTCATCTCCATTAGCCAAGTGACCACCTTCAACAAGTATTACTTCCAGTGTTTTCTTTAAATCTCCTCTTGCTTTAGAAAAGCTGTTAATGTTATCTGACACAACACTGGCCAGTTTCAACTCTAATTGAGATTTGGCCTTTCCTGTCTTCTCCCTGCATATACAAACCACAGCTCTGTAATGTTCCTTTTACCAAGGGAAAACATGAATGATTGCTTTTGTGCACTCTAGAATGGGTTTGAGAATTTGACAGCCATTTAATTTTGTCTCTAAGAGGAAATGACAGAACAGACCAGTCCTCTTTGAGAAAGAAATGCCTTTCCTTTGCACTGGAAATCTCTCTCCATATTATCATCACTGCACCACAAACATAACCCAAATGGTAAGGCCCAAACTCCCGCTGTTTCATAATCAAGGCTGCCCCGATTTTAATACTGTCCAATTTCACTCTGTGCATCCAAATTCCCTCCAAGTCAATACAAAACCTCCCAAGTGTTTCAGTGGGCTCTCAAAGGCATGTGCTGAAAGACAACTACTATGCCTTTATTAAGACTGTTTAAAAAAGAAGAAAAAAAATAAGAAAAAAACCCCCTCCAAAACTTAAGACATTAATTTAACTTAAACATGACAATTGAACAGGTCATATTTTTAGTGGATTCTATTTGAAACACTGACTTTTTGTTTTCAAAGTACCAGCCACAGAATGTAGATTTGTCACTTTATGGTAATTAATATCCTCCCCCACCAGAGTCATCTGGAACATATTTAATTATTGACTTCATTGAAAATGTACATGGCACATGCTCACTCTTCTGAGTGAGTCTTTAAATGGACAAAGGCCTATTTGTTCCTTCTTCGAAAACTCAGCCTCAGCACATAAAGTGACCCTCAAATTAGGCTTCTGTTACTTGCGTATACCACGTATAAGATGCAAACCTGCAAGCTGACATCCATCAAACATTTAAGCACAATGCCTCGGTGTAAGTGTCCCAGTGGTGTCAACGGGGAAAGCCCTAGTGAAACCAGGGGGCACAACTGTGCCTTGTAAAAATACGCATGTGGCAAATTTATTCCAGTGTGACAGCTTGTGCCTCTTCTGCACCTCATGTCCTAGTCCGCACCAAAGCTGGCTCAGATGTGCCTGTAAGTGCTGCAGGTACTCCCAGCACATGCACCCTGCTGTGTCAAACCTGTGGCAGTACTCAGATATGACCCTATTTTCCCTGCTACATTTTAATAGCTGATACCTCCATATCTTCAGCTCCATACTGAGTATTGACTAACAGCCTTTCCTGTTTCAGGCACTGCCAAACTGAGTATAAATACCCAATAGGATAGACATGCAATTATTCTGAGGCAGGACTGATTTCAGCCTTTGATAAGAATAAGACCACCAGTAGTAATATAGTATAATTTCGTACCAAAGAGAGCCACTAGCCACTACTTTCTGCTCTCCCATGTGAGGCTAGACTATCAAACTAATTTATCTTACAATTTCAATGTTTTGAGCCATCTCCTGTTAATAAAAAATATCTCCAACACCATCTATATGCTGTTTCCTGATTTTTCTTCTCCTTAAGGTCAAATATTCAAACTCAAGTCTGCATTTTCTCCACAGATTTTACATTCCTCCCCTTCAGTTTCACTGCAGAAACACGGAACCATCTTTTAAGGCTGCACTCAGAATAGCATTTAAAGGCAGCATTTTCTGCTTTAAATAGTAACATACGTGGAGTAACACCAGAGCATTTCCTATACAGACATTAAAGGCAAATTTTCAGGGGAGGTTAGCTTTCATTAGGGCACCTAGATATAACGGACTCATTTTCAAAATCTCAAGAGTGCAATAGTTCCTGTTCTGTTTAGTAGAACCATAATTTTGCAAAACTGAACATCTGAGGTTTTGGAAACTTTCAGGTGCGTGAGTGTGCATCTGTGTGGTCCTGCAAGCCTTTGCAAGAGATGAAATGGAAAAACGTGAGATTATTAATTTTTAAAGCAAAAACGACAAAAAAGGCCCGATGCTGCCTCTCTTGGGATAAAAAGGACTCAACTGGATTACACAGTGATGTGCCAGCCCCAGACTCTGCTGCACTAGTGTGTGCTCTCCAGCAAAGGACAAGACAATAGTTTCACTCACAAACACTTCAAACACACACAAGAGAGGGGAAAAAAAAAAAAAAAAAAAACAACAAAAAAAACAAGAAGCCAGAGTTAATGAGGTGCAGCAGCATAATACCTTCATAAAAGCAGAGAGGGAAACCAGGTAGACGTCATCTGCAAGGTAAATTAAAATTATACATCTCTGAGGATTATCAGTGAAAATTGAGATCTGGAAGGGAATTTGCTTTTGATATTGGACAGGATAAATACTCACTATAAATCTTTTTATGGGGGCCTGTAGAGCGGAACAGAGAAATTAAAGATAAATGAGATTAAGGCATTTTTTTAAAACTACATTAGACATATTTAAGTTACTCTTGGAGGGGAAAAGGACTTTAGAGGAGAAGATTAGTTTAGACCTTCAGCAATACATTCATCTGGGAAATCAATTGGAATAATCTTTTCTAATCTGAATTGGTTATCAACCCTCTTAGATCTCCTCCCCACCCCAGAAAAGAAAAAAAAATTAGACACACCTCAAAAAACCCTTAAGGGCATCTCTACATAACCTGTCAATCAGCCCAGGTAAGTGACATGCTATGACTATTTTTGGATAAGGAAACCATAGAAATAAGTTGCAGGATTTTGCTTGGGGTTTTCTTTGTTTTTCAAATGGATACCCCGGGGATGAGTCCTTTGCCTTAGTCTTCCACAATTCCTCCTCCCATTTAACTCCTCTTGGAAAGAGAAAGAGAAGCTAACCAAAATCAAATTATATGCAGCCTGAGTTTCTGTCTCCTTTGCCAGAGTTTGAGGTACATATAACTACTGTGGTTTCATGCAGGCCTATGTTGCTGTTAAATTTGACTGGAAATGTTGTTAGCAAGGAAAATGGAGGAAATGAGGAAAAAGTAATACATTCAGATGCATTTGGCTCTCTTCCTGGGAGCCCTTTTAATATAAAGAAACTCAACAAAGTTGTATTTTTAGACCTGGAAAGATGCGCTTTCGTATTTCATGCACTAAAGGGATTTGCCTTAATATACTCAAATTTCCCCCCTCCCTTCTCCTCCCTCATGTGCTAGAAGAAATGAACTTCAATCCTCAACTTAGCCACCGGATACACATACTCTGTTCTCCCTATTGGCCAGAATAAAACTCAATAAATGTATTTCATTTCTTTTGTGGATTTATAATAGCACCTGGCAAGGATGGTCTTAATCTCCTTATACTGCTTACCCCAATGAAAGGAACCTTTGCAGTACTTCTTGTGAGAGAAATTAAAGGAAAAGAGGAATAAAATCTGGAAATATAAATATTATTTCCATGAAGATCTTTTATAGAATGTATGAAATCCACATCAAAGTCCCCAGAGGGTGCTTGGCATAATAGCCCAAATTTAGACAATAGGTTATTAAAGATAGAAAGAAATACATTCCTCTTAATGATGACAGAATTGTTCAGAGACAATTGGGAAGTATGTGGGACATGTTTAGACAGCAAATTGGCAGCAAATACCTACAGGCGTCCTGTCACAGAAAGATGAAAAATACAGCTTGGTACAAATGACCTAAAGCCAGTGGTTTCTTTCTACTGGAACTCCTGAAAAGTATGTTTGCAGGGGTCAGGCTGCTACGTCTTGTCAGCATCTTTATTAAGGTAACACAAATCTATTTCAGACATTGCAAAGATGCCTCGTTATTTGGATGTGGAACCATCAGCTGCCAAGGTGGGAGGACTGCAGCACCAGATTTTCATTCTTCTTTCTGACCAGTATTGGTTTCAATTTCCATTTTTGCTGAGACAATATCTGTTATTTACTATGCTAGAAATGGGTGTGACAAAGAATAATTTCTTGAAAAAAAACTAATGACTTCAAATAGCCTCAGGTTACCAGGAACCTGACCCTAAGTTTGCTGACACCAAAAGAAAGTTTCCCTGCAATTTAATGGCCTTTGATTCAGACTCAAAGGCCAAAGGCATTCAGGCAACAGACTGAAAGATTTTAAGAAACTTCTGGTTTAAATGATTGACTAGACCCAAACCAAAAATATATACTTTCTCACTTAAAAAAAAAAAAAAAATCAGCTGCTGTGGGTAAAGATTGTAAAAGAATAAATGGTACACAGAAGTCACATAGGAATTGAGTTACTCCCTTATATTCATAATCTTCATAAAATAAGTTACACTACGCATCACAGTTTTCCACCTTCAACTTCCATAATAAACCAATTATAGAGGCCCTTGGGAGAACTGACAAGGTTCTATATCAAGAAAAACAGCATATGTGAGAAACACATAGCAGATCTACGCTAAATTCTTTGACTTATTTAAAGTTTGGATCTCCACACTGCAAACTTTTGTGAGAGTGAAGTGATTGTGGGAATAGGGACGTGAATTTTGCCTCTTGTACTCTATTACAGAAACCTTTTTATACTCTCTTAGAAAAATAAAATTTCTTGCAGCTGTAGATGCTTCAAAATATAATAAAAGTGCAATTAAACATCTCACGATCAGCTGACAAGTACATAGGTGCCCAGGCTATAACAGACTTCAACTCTTACCCACTGCAGCATTTCAGACCTAAAACAATCAGAGTAGTGTGGTGACACAGACAGCATGTGCAACTCAAAGACACACACGAGCAAAACCTGCTGTTCATGCAGATATAATTTTCAGAACCAAGCACATTGCAAAGACAGAATGCATCAGTGAATAGAGGAATTTCAATACTTTAAGCCTGGGATTAGGGAGTGGTCAGCTGGTTCAGGAGATGATCAGCTAAACACTAAGAAGAGAACAACAGAGAAAGTGTTACTTTTTGCCCAAAGGCTCATATTAGAATGAGTAGAAGACATGATGAAGTGTTCCACAACCTAGAGGAAAGGACTGAAATGACAGGAGCCAGCAAGAGCTGGCTTTTCCCAGAAGCATACTGGAAATTACAGATGCAGCAGGTAGTGATGGCCTTCCTACTATGGAGATTGCTTAACTTTTTTCTAATTTCTTCTCACAAGAAAATCCATAGTGTTCCTGCTGACAGCAGACCTTAAAACCAGTATGCATTATGGAAACACATACTGGAAATCACCTTGTTCCTTTATTTTTAGCCAGCCTCTTCTCAAATTTAAAAATTACCCACATTACCACTTATTTCACTACGTCTCACAAAGACGTTCTTTTTCCCTTCATCTCGGGCTACCTTTGAGGTTTCAAACACCTTTATTTCCCTGGCTCTCAGCACTTAGTTTTTCTCCCCTTCCTGAACACTATGCAGAGACCACGGCCTCCAGGTTTGCAAAGCCCCATAATATCAGGTTATTTTAACCAAGGATGCTTTCCAATGGGCTGCTGTGTAGGTGCACTCTCTCCACAAACACACAGTAAAAGACAACTCATATGAGAAGTAACACATCCTTCCTTTCTGTCTCTCTGGATTAAAAACAAAACCAGCAAGCAAAGTTGGAAGTTTCAATGAATACCAAAAAAAAAAAAAAAAAAAAAGAGAGGTTTTTGGCCGCAATGCCCATGAAACTGTGTGCCTTGGAAGAAAGGCATTTTGTCAGCGGGAGACAAAATAAAGATTCTTTGCTCAGAAATAATCATAATGGATAGTTAGGTCTGGTGCTGGTTTTTGGTTTGGGTTTTCTGTTTGTTTTTAATTACTGTTCCTAGCCCTTGCACACAAATAATTCATTTAACAAAATAAAACAAAGGAGGCCTGACTTCAGGAGGGAATTTGCTCATTACTGACCAAAACGCCAACAGTCAGGTTTAATCCCTTGGGAACATTGGCCATTTTCACTACTGGGCCTCATGAGACCAAGTTCTCTTGGGAAAAACAAAAAAAAAAAAAAAACCAAACCAAAGCAAACATAAAAACACAGGGCAAAAGAAAAGCAGAGAAGCCACAAGCCCATTTGTTTAACAGAAACACAGCACTGCTCTCAGTGGACAAACACTGTCTCTCAACCGATAGAGAAGGCGGCAAGAAAATGCACAGAGGGAAAGCCTGAAGGCCACATAATGGTCTTATAGCACTCCAGAAATAATTAAGAACTGCATTCTTGGGAAAAGTGGTCTCATTAAATTGTTTTCAGATTGCAATTTTGTCCCATCTTCTTCCTCCTCTTTCCCTTTCCACCAGCAATCTTAGAGCAATGAAAATATCAGTTTGCTTTCCAGTGCTTGTATTCTCTTAAAAATGTCATTATTCAATTATGTGTCTATTCACTGGCCCTAAGGTCCAGCAGAGCAGATATTGTGCGCCTTCATTTAATGTTTTTAAATGCACTTCAGTCCACTTGTGATACAATAAAACTTTATTGAATTCTGTTCCCACATCACGCTTACCATCCCTCACTTTTATTGATATGTGAGCCCATCTACTCTTCTATCAGCAATAAAAGGAATATTTCTAGCAAGGCTATGACCTTTCCTTCTATCACTACGGCAACTGGGAACTGTGATTTCAGGTTCCATGTTTAAAAAGAAAAAAAGTCCTAAGAAAAGGAGCAATGAACCATGCTCAAGCATTTTTTTCCTTCCTCTTGTTAGTATTACAGAAGCAGGAAATTCTCTAGAAGCACCAAAGATATTTGGTGCCTTCTAAACATTTATTTGCCTGTTTAGCCAGACTGGAAAGGAAGGACAATTCGTCCTTCTTTGGAAGCCATGAACATTTTTCCCTTGAAGGAATCAGCTCTTTGAACAGATCTTCTCAGTATTAAAAACTGATGGAAGACTTGTTGCCTGCGTGTGAGGCAAGTTGTCATCACATGCCATGCCCAAGGCACCTGTCTCACTCCTTTCTGCAGCTGCCAGCTTTTCCATCAATGCAGCAATAGGCTTGTCCTCATTGAGTCTACATCTTTTTTCCACTTTGCCCTACTCTATAGCTTAAATCTTCCAATTCCCTATTAAAAAACACTTTTTCTGAAGGATAACAGTGTACATATTATTCTGTGAACTCCAAAACCTAGAATCTAAGGGAAATAGGAGCTCAGGAAAAACTAAAGGTAAATCACACTCATCTAGCTAAATCCTCTTTTCCACACTACGCTGGGTCCTTGGAGCCAGTACAGTTGTCTCTAGAGGGAAATGAACAGAAAAAAACATTGCAAAATACCTCTGGTGCTTTCAACTCATGCCATTTTCAAAACCTGAATAAAAACTAAACCCAGGCAATCCCTAAATTTCAGTCAAAGCCATTGAGTGATAGTGTCATCCACGAAGGGCAGTGCCAGTGCCGTGGCCCATGGACCATGTGGGCTCAAGAAAGTGAAGGGAAGGAGGCTCAACATGCTCAAGCTGGTTGTTGACTCCATTCATCCTTCTCAGAAATACATGCAGAACTACTAAAACACGGATGGTTTGAGTTGTAAAGTACTCACAAAAAGTGGTATTTGCATTTGGAAAAACCAACATGTTGGTTCAGGTTTATTAGATTATCAATTGAAAATCTGTCTGCTTACAATGACAGCTAGCTCAGCCCCTCTCCCACCACCACTGGTCCTGCAAAGCCGGACTCTCTTGCTTGCCACCAGCCTCATGTAACAGCTTCAGATAAATTACTCGTCTGCTTTCTGTTCTGGCTCATAAGTAAAATTGGAAGGCCCTTAGCACATTACAAAGGTGAAATATGAAAAATTACACACCTAGATGTACTGGCACCATGACAACAGGATTGTACAAGCACCAGAAGATGACAGTGAAGTGTTTCTGCAATGAGTGTTGACCTAGCTTCACAAAACCACCTCCACCACTGCTGTTCCCATTACCCATTTAACTCCACTCGGTAAAGGGAGAAGGGGAGAGGGAAGGGATGCAGTAGGAAACAGCAACAGAGTACTGGATCAAAGGGACCCTCACCATGTCAGGTTTCTCATACTCACACACAGCATAATACAGCCTAAAAGCCTAAAAGGACAATATTTAAAGAAGGTGTCAGAGAAACACACATCATATGCTAAGGTCTGCTTTGATAAAGACAAAATTAATTTTATGACTTCTTCTGATACAAAAAACACAGGACAACTGATGCCACTGGAGCCTGTCAAATTAGGTCTGGTATCTTTTACCTACAAAAATCATCAGCTTTTCACTTGCTTTTCCTTGTCAGAGGGCAACCAAAAAAGTCCAGACATTCTTGGAATGACTGTCCATTTTTGTAGAAGGCAGATTCTACCACATACAGTGACTAAAGGATCACGAAAATAAGGCAAGGACTAGGCAATCTGCATAATCATCTGTCCCCTTCTCCATTTGCTGAAAGTAACTGCAGCCCCATGAAACTCTCTTTGCAAGGGGCATCTCTAGTAAACACACAGGAATGTGGTGTGTGAGGTAATATAAAGGACATTTCACAATATATGAGCTACTGATGTTTAAGGAGGTTTGGTTTTCTCCTACCTGAGAGGAAAGGGGATGCTTTCCTCTTGAAAATTTTATGAACTAGTGGTGGAAGAGTTAATAAATAAAATCTCAAGAGAAGCAGGCTACCCAGTGGAGTTTTAAATCTTACATAATTTTTCTCTGAGGCAGTGTATACACTAGCACTATATTGAGCATAAGTGCCTAAGGTCAGTCCTAACAACATCTGTTAAAGATGATTTCTAAACTCTGTTCTCTTGAGATACACACACAGTCCCTTCTGCTGCTGAGCCAGCAGTTGGGTAAACCCTCTCTCAGTCCACAAAGAATAATTTGAAACTGTAAGGAGTAACCCATCTAACCAGAAGGAGGCAAGGTGGAATTGCACAAAAGTGCCTGATTAAATTATTAATTCCTTTATTATGCAACTGATGTGTTCCTTTAGGACATGGCCATATGGCAGACACCACCATTCACCAAGGGCTCGATGCACTGAGCACACAGGGAAACGTCAGCAGCTAAGGAAAAGTTCTCCTCAGCACTAGAGAACTCATAGAGTCCCCTCCCTTCCTCCAAGTAAAGTGTCACACAAGGTGCATGGGTGTGGGGAGTGAAGCTAAGGCAGCTGGACTTGAAAGGACTTGGGCAACAGCCCAAATTTGGCTAGAGGAGCTGAAGCACCTGGGATCAGTGATAAGAACTGACCTCTTCAAACAACAGAGGCATCACTGAGGGCATGAAGGGAGAAACAGATTTCATCCACCAGGCATAGCTTTGGTCCAACCATACCTTTGCTGATCTACTTGCCCGGAGTTGATATTTTCCCCATCACTTGGATGGCTTTCATTTGTGGGGCACTAGTGGGGCCCAGGCAGGGGAACATCTACAAAATTAAGCTGATCATTCTGAGAGAAGAAATGGAGGCAGTAACAAACCCACCACTTCAGGTAGGAGAAGAATAAAATGGAGCCCTGGGTTTCCCACTCCGTATCTGCAGACAAATGGGGACAGTTTGCCTGAGCACAACCAACTTCTCTGGTGCTATGCTGAATAACATCACATGAAAATTTGATCCAAAATTTCCGAGGTAATGCAGAACAACAAGCTCAGGAGACTGGATCTTATTTCACCATGTGCTCATCCCTTGTCTTCCCCCTCCATAACTGTACGTGCAGAGGCAGTAGATTTGATTCATGAAAGAAATGGAGGAACACAGCCATCAAAGCTCCTAACTTAATTGCAAAGGCACCGTGGCAGTTGCTGATGTTTTCCTACCCACATTCAGATCATTAAAAAATACTCAATCCCTACTGTACCTTTGGTACTGAGCAACCTCTCACAAGAGTTATTTTACATCTTGTACACAGGGCCGATTAACGCCTCGGGGCACAATACTGACATACTACCTTTCCCACAAGGCATCACTATCCCTCTTTGTTTTACATGCAAAAAAGGCTTCAGAGGGGTACTAGGTAATGACTACTGCTTTACCAGCCCAGTCTCCAGAGGGAACAGCCTACCTCATCACAAATCACAAGGAAACACAACCTGCTATGACAAACTGAAAGCAATCTCCCCTCACCCTCTCCATGAACAGTGTCGATTCTAAAATGAAAGACCTCGTTTAGAGTGGAATAACTCCAAACTGTAATTTGGAGAATATTCTGCTCGCTAGGGCAGACCATAAGCCCCTGATGTCACTCTTTCCGTGGTTTAATAGCTCACTCCATAAAAAGTACTCCATCATTGCAATTAGAAGCTTCACATTTTTGTTTAGAAAAAACAAATGTGGACATGCTGAGCTCCCCGCCAGCAGAGAATCCAAGTCCCTCAGCCAAGAGGTCCCCTTTGCTTAGAGAGGTGGCCTAAGCTGCATAGCTCGCCTTGCAGTTTCTCAGAAGCCTTCCCAGATGGTAGCAGCAGGCAGGTGGCCACCTCCTTCATGAGGGATGGGGACCACCCGATGGGCTGTGAGGTCCTGCTTTCCCTCTGGACAGTGTGCCTGTCACTGCTCAGACATGTTTGCTTTCCTGCAGCCCATGCTTGAGGCAGCAAAGAAGATGGTCTTAGGCCTCGAGCCAAATCCTGGGTTTCAGCAAACTGAAATCTCCTGCTGCACTCTCAATACAACACTGTGGGCTGAAAGCATCCATTCCCATACCTGCTTTATTATTTTGAGAGGTGTGCTATAAGCTCTGGCCCGCTCAAACAGCAAACCTAGAAAAGGTGTTGTTTATTCACTGCTCAGCTCTTTACAACTGCTAATAAAAAGTGCATTCCTAGTATTATCGTTATTTCTTTTCTGAGGTATGACCTTTCTGACAGTAGGGCTGTAACTGCATCTAACAAATTCGGTTTCTACAGAAGGCAAAGTCCGATGTACACTTAACTTTTCGTATCTCTGAATTTCCCGTTTGGCACATACTGCTGTAATCTCAGATGACTGCCTCAAAAATTCAGTCTAAATGGCTTGCCTGTAATTTGCCTTCATAGCCATGGAAGCTTATAAATTAGTATATTCTACCATCAAACATCAAATTTCCCGAAACGTTAGCTTTCTACCTCCCTAGTGATACAATACCGTACATATAAAGGCACTTATCAAATGTCACCAATTACATGCACATAGGTCAGCTGAAGCGCACTGCTGTATGATTACAATCATAAATGTCTGTGAAGAAAATCTGGAAGCTAGAAATAGTCCTCTGGTCTGCTTCCTCTAATGGGGTTTCCCAAGTGTTTTCCAAAGATGATACGGTACTGTTAAACCACAAAACACAGAAAATATGGGGCATTAGTAGAATATTTTAAATCTAAGCACAAACCTTACACAGAGAACAAGTTTTTGTATCTTATCAGCTCAGTCTTACATGATGCACATGGTTTGGTTTACTCGCCCTTGGGCAACAAGAGACAAGCTCAAGGCTGGTCCAGTCTCCATAATAAATCTCTATTAAAGAAACAAATGCAAATATATCAAGATACATACTGTAAGGTACACATTCGTACTGCACTTCCAGGTACTTGTATGTCCCAGGGCATGGGTCTGGAAACACATCAGGGCCAGCAACAACTGCACACTGGGTCCGATTACTGCACCTGAAAAGCAACAAAAATGAGAGTCACAAAACAGATCAGAGAGAAGGACAGATCAAGAAGCTGAGCGGCCCCTCCAGTGTTAACAAGAGCAAAGATGCAGAAGCCAGGACTTCAGCATCAGCTGGGGAAGCTCACCAGTGAGCATGGAAAGGCTAGTGGTAAATCCCAGTGTCTTCATCAGCTTATTGCCAAAAGAGAAGAGGCTTGGTGGCATAACCCTTCCCCTCCAAGCAGTTCTTACAGCACCAGGGGCTATTTCTTTAAAACCAAACTTAAGAGGATGAGTCAAAAATACATTTACAGGTACATGATCCTCTAATTCTTGAATCCCAAACTCCATCACAGTAACCTCAATTAACCTTAAATACCAGCATCTGCACCAAACAAAACGTAAAGACTAAACCAACAACGGTGGCAAAAATTAATCATTGTATATTTTACAGCAGACATAACAATATGTTTTATAACATGTTTACAAAGCATTCCTACAAAAACAGTTATCTTTTATAATACTGTTTAATGCAAAGCAAAGACCAGAAACAGCAACACTTGACCGGGAGGGGAGGGGGGGAATCACCAAATAAGTTGTCTAAAATCCAAAATAATGTTTTTCAAACACAGCCTATTATGGAAACCTCCCAGTCTGACCACTCACAAGACAACACACTTGCATTAGCTATAAATGGTTAAGTTTTATTCAATCGTTCTGCCCAGCATGGATGCATCTCCTGAGATGATGTACTTTTTCCAAAAAGCAAGCATTGATCGCCATGAAGAGGACACACAGAAGGAAGTCACCCTGGCTGCTGCAGTGATCATCTTTCAGTTCAAGAGCACAAACAAAGAGGTTGGGTCCTGCAAGATGCTTTTCTTGAGGCACATATACATGTCCATGGGTAACTGATTTGTGCATGAGTAGAAACCCACATTTGCCTCTGCTTTTGTAGTACAAGCACCCCTATGTAAAATTTTAGTGTAATTTGGGTATGCAAAAGCATTTAGAAAACAGTGATTCTACAGCCAAAAATCCTCTGCTTCTTTGTTCATTTAAGGAAAAGAGAAAAATACAATTAGTCTTTTATTTTTATGCTTTTGCATGCCAGAGAGAGACTTCCTAAGGGTTAGACCACTGCCTTTACTTTCTTTAAGATTTTGCCTCCTCTGGCTTGATATGGGACCCCTGACCCTCCTGCTCTTCTGGCAGAAGCTGTGACATCCAGCACAGAATTCATTTAGAGCTGCAGTGGAAATGCTTCATGTTTACCTGAGGCTATAGTTTGTCAGCCTTAATGCGGATTTTATTTGAGCCCATAAATTAAAATTGATTCATTAGTGACTGCCTTAAGCTCCATAATTTCTTTAATTTTATGGAAAGATTAATAAGAGCTGATACGCTTGCTCATCAGGCTGTTTTGCTGGATAGCAGATAATCCAGAGGGCTGGGACATTCTCGTGTTTTCTAGTTGAAAGACAGCACTTATCACACCAAGTGAGTAGTGTTATCATGCACACAGAAAGGTAATTTTCTTAACAAAAAAAGTAACTTTGTCCTCACCTATGCTACTCGCAGATAAAAGGCCTGGCTGGGATATCACAGGTAGCTTTGACTGTGCAAGTGGGCAGTCTTCCAGGAGAGGCTTTGAACAACATCCAAAATTTCACTTTCAACAAAAATCCTTTACTGGGCTCAATGTGCCTTTCAAAAAGCAATTGCACTGGCCTAATCAATAGTCCTCCTGGCTGAAGGGACAGCCCTGGCCACATTACATAGTATAACAGCAATGGATCAATGATACCTTTCCAAATCACAAGTAAGGAAGCACAATTATGAGGGACTGGAAGTTGGGGGAGGAACAAACACATCTAGGCTTCATCTGTGCATGTTTTCTTTCTGTCTGCAAGGAAGCATTTGCTTTGAATAGTCAAGCATTTCCTTGTATCCTTTTTTTTTTAATGAGAGAACTTGGACAGAAAAAATAGAAGTGAAAACATGCAGCCTAGAAAGCTCTAGGTTCACAACCAGCATTTCAAAACTCAGTTTGGAAGCTGAAGGCTGTGAACACCAGTTTTAACCTCCCCAGGTATGTGCTACCTTCTGCAATATAACCAGAGAGACTAAAACCATTGAGATACAAAGGGAAGTGTGTGGAACCCAGGGTACTACTTTAGTCTTTCCCCCCCAGTTCTAGAACATCCTGAAGCTCCTTTTCATACCCCTAGAATAGGGGATGGCAAAGTCTACCAAGAACAGAAACTTGAAAAGAAGGTGAGATCAAATTGTCAGTGGAACCTTGGGGAAGAAACATGGGAAACCAAATGCAAAACTCCTAAATAAAATCTCAAATACTGTGTTCTGTCAGCATCTCACAAAATTAACAAAAAAAAGAGTTAATACAAAAAACTCAAAAAAATAAAAAATAATAATAATAATAAAAAAAAAACAACAACAAAAAAAAAACCAAAACAAAACAAAAAAAACCCCACAACAAACAACATCAAAACCAGGAGAACTCAGCCTTCTCTCTTTTTCACACTCATTTCATGTGGGCAGCAAAACTGTGTCTGGCACTTGGCATTTCGAGTTTCCTTTTATCACCCCAGGGTGAAGCCATGCAGGTTTCTCATTCTTAAGGGATGAGGACAATTTTGACTAAAATCCTTAAGAAAAAAGCTAATACTATTACTGTCAGACATCAGGCTACGGAAATTTTAAGGAGAAAAAGAGGTAAAAAACTACTCATCATTAAAGCCCTGGTTGCTGTGCTTTTGCTCATATATTTTACCACTTTCACAAGAGCTTCTTGGTTCCTTCAGTTTTGTCATATTTCTTTCCAGACAGATTAAAGGCCCAGGTGACACTAAGTGACATGGAAGATGTGACACAGAAAAGGAGATGTGTATAAGAAGATGAATCTGTAGACTTGAAAATGAAGGTGAAAAAAAATGGAACATATTCACGCTTACTCCATTCCCAGCAAACCAGCCCATGACTTCTTCCTTGTAAATCACAGGATTACACATGGAATACTGGGATTTCATGGCACTTGGGTCTTGGTAATACTCACTCCAAACTCCTGGAAGCTGTGAGGTTCAGTGCTGAGTACTGACCTTTCCAGTCAATGCAACAAGGATCCTTTGTTCTTATCTTTTTTATTTTTGGTTTTGTTTTCTGTCATGTCCCATCTGCTGTTCCTGTCTTGTCCCCCACCACTCATCCCCCTTTTTTTTTTTCCTCTTTTAATTCTTGAAGGAAGATCTTTACTAACCACTGGAGCTACAGTTTGCGGCAAGAACCATCACTGCACCAGCTTGAGTACACATCTGTCTCCTCTACTGGGCAATCAAAGAAACACCACCCAGGTCCCTTAGCTATACCCTAGAAACTGCAGCTCTGCATCACATTGGATCCTCCTCCAACAGGGCAGGAATGGTTTGCATTGATGGCACTAGAATAACTGTACTCCAGAAAACTATAGTCACCTTTTTTTTTTTTTTTTTACACTCATCTACACCTCTGATTACTGCCTTTACACAAGCACTTTTTATTTCTACCACTGATTCATCAGGTCCTTAATAGAAAATCACTTTTCTCTCTCCTGCATTGCCCTGCAGCTTTCCTAAGCAATCCCTGGCCTCTTGGGGTATCTTCTCACTTTCCATATGCTGTGATGCCAAGCAAACAAGAACTGTGGGAGGAATCTGGGAATTTAGGGGAGCAGATAGACAACTTTATGCCTATTACAGAAACAGTTCTCATTTTATTAGTTTATCCAGCATTTTAATGGGAAATGTTCTGGAGACATGGAAGAATTAAAGTAGCCGCTCAAGGGGTTTCAGTTCCCCTTGTTGCCGTTTATCACGAAATCTGACAAGAAATTCATAGTCTTTTTTTTTTTTTTTTTTTTAACGTGTTTGTGTGTTTTATTTTGCAGTCTTTATTTCCACCTGCCATTATTCCTCTCCCTGTTGCTCCCTAAAGTGCAAGGTAGGCATGTGAGTAAAGACCTGCTTGTCTCAGGCCACCTCCATAATTGCTGCTGGGATTTGTGGACACTTGGCTTGAACCAAGAGTGTCCACACAGCTCACCAAGAGACCACAAATCAAAGCATAACCCAAGATCTGCATTTTCACCCCAACTTGAGACACTGATGACAACATATATTCCTGTGTGTTCAGGAAAAGAGGATACCCCCAAACCCTTCTAAAAAATCAGTCTAAGGTACTTGGCAGCCTTTAATCTTCCATCATCTCATAAACAGAAGTTCATGTAATTCATATATATGTTTTGGAGAGGGAAAAGTGTAAATTGTTCAGTCACTAGAGGAGAAGGGAAAAAAAAAAGAGGGAGAATGTCTTTATTCATTCTTTCCAGCTAAATTTATTCCTACTTGTTAAGGTCCCTGTTTTGTCTTTCACAAGTGGAAAAATAATCCAGAAGAGAGGTGTCAATCCACTGTAACACATACTCTGTGACACAAAACATGGATTATTTTTGCAGAACTTCTCCCAGTTCCAATGGAAAATGACTTTCAAGAGTTTTAATGTGAAGCAGGAATAATATTTCATATGGCATTTGTTTTGCATTTATAGCAGTGGGACTGAATGAAACATTTGAGTTCAGGACCAGCTGCAGGGCTCAACTCTGCTTGCAACTCTGTTCATACTTAAACAAAAAACACCACCAAAACTTCACTTCCCTTCAGCAAACTTCCATTTCTTCTCCCTGGCAACATTTTCATGATTTTTAAGCTACAAGGTCATCTTCTGATAGTGAAGCAGAAACACTTCAAGACAAACAGCTGCTTATTCCTGCTCTGATATCTTTAATTTTTTTTTCAATGATGACATTGCTAATACATTTAGCAAGAGACAAAGAAAAGAAAAAAGGGGGAGGGGAATTGTTTCTTTTAGGTCTTTCCAGAAACCTTAATAGTACAGGCATGTCAACAACATCAGGCTAGACATGTCTGGGTCAATATGTTTGACAGAACAAAAATGCAAAGGCAGCACAAAATAGAGGATCGATCCCGAACAAAAGCTTTTCAGCAGCAATCATCACAGGTGCAATACCAGCAAGTTCTTCAGCTCCCCGTAGAGGTGGGGACCATTTGTCCCAGACAAGAAAAACAGCTGCCCAAACCACAGGGGCAGGTACCTGTCATGCTAGAGACATCAGGAGAAGAGCAATCAGAATGCATGCACAGGTCCACAGCAAGCCTAGAGGTTCAAACAGTCATTTCGTCCCAACACGCCCTCCTTATCCTCTAAAGACAAGCCCTTCAGAGGTGAAGTAGCAGTTTCTGTGATGCCATGGCCAGAAGCTCCTGTGAACAGGGCATAGTGGAAACTGCTACAAATGGAGAAGTCACCTGCCTCCATTGAATGTGTAAACAGACTATCAGAGCCCACAACCTTAAATATCCTGAAGATCGGAAAATTTCACATCCACAAACTTGGATTTCTATGGAATGTACTGAGTTGCCATATCCATCCCATGCTGCTGCTAACATGCCCTACCTTTAGCTGGTGCTACCCCCCCACCTACACCAACTTCTAACAAGGGATTCTTAATACCCATGTGTGCTCTGTCTGCCAAAAATCAACGATTCTCTTGCCCTCTCCCTTCAACTAAAACACCTTCTTTACACAGACTTTCTTTTTTTCTGCAAAGACAAGGCAGTCATCATGTGCCTAAGCATGCTAATATAGCCAAGACATCAATATCTAAGCCTCTTTCTCAAGGTCTATTATGCTTTTCTAATGGTTTTACAGTAAGAGACAGACTTAATTCATTATCCTTCATGGCAACGCTGCAAGACATCCTTTTCCTTCTCTGGAACACAAAAATCTCCTCTCTGGATGAGTGCTTTAAGAAAGAGGCTGTCAGAGCAAATAACTCAACCAAGAGTGTGTTCTCCCTTGTCAATATGTGATATTTCCAAATCAACCCTTTAGGAAGGGCCAAGAGAAGAAAAAAAAATAAAAATAATGCCCTGGAGAAAGTAAACAGGAAGCAAAGAAAAATTTCACTCAAAAGTGGAGCTCACGTGATGAGTTGCAAATAAGGGGGGAAAGTTAAAAAAAAAATCAACCAAAAAAACCCCAAACAAACATAAAAACCCCCACACAAGCAGATAAGGGAGGCAGTGGGTGATAGAAAGGGGAGAACAGAACCACAAACCCTGAGAAAAGACTTCGGTTCACCACATTTGCTTTCAATAACATGCTGCATAAAAGCAAAGCTAAATCCTCCACCTATTTAGCTTCCAGAAACAAAGAATTCCTCAACAGAATCTTTTTCTGCCTCTGCAAAACCTTAAAAGCAAAGGATCTAATGACAGGGAGATGAAAATCCAGTTTCTCTAACATTTTTTTTCATTATGAATGGGCCTTTTTATTGATCTTTCAGAGCACTGAGAGGCTGGCTTTCCAACCTCTGCTGCGATATAATTATCTGCGGTGTTTAATGCTAGCACAGACGAGTCCCACTACACACTGCATTTTGTTGTTTTATTGACAGGTTTTAATTATCCAGGTGCTAAAGTTGTCAGATAGGCTGCTTCTTATGTGATCAAACTAATACAAGGAGAGGCAGAGCACTCTAACTGCAGCCTTACCAAGCACCTTTGTGGAGATGTGCCAACGAGATACACTCTTAACTGCTATGGTTATTGTAAAAATCTTACAAAGTTTGACGGGAAGAAACAGAGTCCTCTTTCATTCCCCTGATTATTATTTTATATTGAACAAAGCAAAGTTGGGGGAAAAACATACAAAAACACAAGGAAACAAACAAAAAACCCAAACAAACAAACAAAAACCCACACCAGAACCACAGCCAGCTAAACATAAGAAAAGTCCTGCAGAGTCAAACCAAATCTGAACCATAAAGGTCACTGAAGGGACTACCTTGATATATTATGGAGAGCCTGGGAGCAAAATGGGAAACAGGTCCTGGAAATAATTTAAACACCAGTTTTACGAAGGAAAAAAGAAAAAGTAATTGCACTGTTTCAACTCATTGATAAAGCCCTTAAAATTTAACAAGAGGCATTTAACAGCAAATTCACAAGATTTAAGAGTTTTAATGGAAATTTGGGGCACCCCTGAACATGGTGTACCTGTTCAGCTGCAAGGGACTCCCCATGTCTAGGGCAAGACCTGCCAGCAGGGATGATGTGACTTGTCAACCACCTCCAAACAAGGGTCCCCCCCAAGCAATGAAAGCTTTTTCCACTTCAGCTTCATCATGTAACGTCTCTTATATTTTATAGTTTCCTTGGATTTCTTTTGCCCCATCCCTTTACAATTAGCACAGTGAGGACAGGAGCAGAAATCCCCAGAGGCAATGGATCTGTACTGCAACAGGAGAACTGCCAAGTGGTCTGTGCTAATGTGCCTGAGTACAGCATCCCTGCAGCAACAGGAAACCTGAAGGCAAGCCTGGTGAGAGAAATATTCATTGTTAGAGCAGGAACAACAAAGCAATCTGCCCAAACCATAGGGTATATTTGGACAAAAGGTTTGGATCAGCACGGAAAACAGATCCGCACTGAGCACATCTCAAGTGCTGCTCCAGCTGCGAGGAGCCGAGGACAGAAGCAAGGCCAGGTTTGCAATGGAGGCTAACATTATTGCATGATCCTTAGGGTTAAACACCAAACCAGGAAAGCCTAAAAGCTGTAAAGCTCATCTCTTAAGGAACTACATCTGCCTTTTTACAGGTACTCTACTTCTTCCAACTCCATAAACTTCTGTAGCAGCCTAATAAAAAGACACAAAACACTGACAGGGTATCTGGAGAGGAGAGAAAACACCTAAAGCACACCAACTAATAAAAGGCCCATCAGTTTAGCCAGACTTAACACTAGTTAAAGTAACTGTGAACAGAAAACATTCTGGCTTTTAATTTGGGCTAGGAGGTCAAATTAAAGGCCAGAGGAGGTCTGGGCTGAATTTCAGCTGGCACTCTACATTACTTTGTCTTCACTGCCATTTTAACACAAGTCAGTGTGAGTTAAAGCCCATTTTTTTCTTCTTTAGTGCAGCTTCCCAGAGCTGGGATATCCATTTCAAGTTTTGCTGGCTTATTTTCTCTACAACAGCTCTGAAGAGTGTTCAGACCCTCAGTCTACAATTACCTACCTATCCTTGGGTCTGCACCACAAGGAGCCAATGGTCTGCCAGACACCCAGGTGCTGCAGCCCTGTAGCAGAGCGAGGCAAGAATCCACTGCTCACCACTGGCTGAGCAGAAAGCAAACTGGAGCATGAAAATTTAGAAACACTTTAAATACTTTAACACAAAAAAAAAAATATATTCCACCCTGGTTTTAAAAGATAATCTGGTAATACTTCCAGTGCATTCCCCTTTGCTAATTGACATGTTTTCTCGAAGTATAAGGAATTATGCAGCCCAAAATAATAACTGCAATGCTGCTACCATTTACTATCACCACCCAATACCCCCACCCCAGCCTCTCAACGATTCCTGCAGAAGACAAAACTGAAATTAGAGAATACTGTCTCTAAACGGGCTAAAGTAATCTGTATGCACGGGCTGGTAGGTTTAGCGTATTAGCCTTTCACCTCTGCAAATAGGGTTAAAGAAAGGTTTGGGGCCAAAATAATTTGTACTACACTCCATCTCAGATTTGACATATTAACTGAATGAAACAAAAATGAATACATCCAAACAGCACGGGAGGTCAAGGCTGGGCAACTCCCTGATGAACTCAAGAGTGAACCAAAGGCAACCAGGCAGTGCCACTTCTATAACCCAGAGCAACCTCTCTCTTCATCACTCTTGCCCACGGCATGATACTGAGGTGATTTTTAACTAAAGGTCCATAGATTTTAGTTAAGATGGCACTCATCTCTCATCCTCTTGGGGCAAGAGGTGGGGAGGAGGAAGAGGGTAAGCTTCCTAACCAAGAGAAACGTAGGATCAGCATATGACAGGTTGTGCCTTTAGCATCAAGGCTAAAGCAGTTCAGACAAAAAGATAATATTAGAGAGTAAAACAAACAGCCTGTCAATGTCATATGCTATTAATACAGCATCTGTTAATGGCACCGGATTTTGTACAGCACCTCGTGCAAAGGAGACTTGGCCCCTATCTGTGTCTCAGGAATTAAAGCAATACAAATAATAATCAGAAACAAACAGAACTTTCTAAAATAAAAAATCCTGAAATGAACTAAATATGGTTTTGATATTAAAAAGTGATTTCTAAAAAAAAAATAAAAAATTCCAACATAACCAATGCTGCCTCTCTTTGATCTTCAGCCCAAAGCTTGAATAAAGGCAGTCTGCACTTTGATTCTAAGCTCCAGAGAAAGCACAGCGTCACAAAACCTTCCCAGCTCAGCACTGCCCAACCAAAGCATATTCAGAAGTAAATAGTAAGGGAAAAAATTTGCCTAATGTTAAATCTATCACTTGAAATCATCATTGTGAAACTCTTCAAAATGTCTAAACATAGCACCAAACTTTTTGTGGCTGCGTGCAGCAACATGAGAGGGGAAGCATTTTTGAGAACATCTGTCCAGCAGCTCCAGAGAGGGTTTCTCACACTGTGCTCAGCACTAAGCCGGGTAAAGTCAGCAATTGCACACCTCTACCCTCCTGCCACCACCCCATTCCCTCCTCACTTGTCCTTCCTGGGGCAGTTTTCAGCATATCTATTTACCTACCTATCTGTTATCAGCTATATATGCCCACCAGCTCTTCTCCTGACTCATCTGGTCAGCATCCTGAAAAGGACACTACTTGCTAATTACGTACCTTATCTGCCTTTAAAATATACAGTTAAAAACCATGCAGATCTGGCTAAAAAGACTACTCTGAGAAAATGTCTGATAGGAAAAGGGCCTCTGAACATCTGTGGGCAACAACTGGTATGAACAGAGCAAAAGGGCTTCTGCAAGATCTCAAATCTTCTTTGTGAAGATGTGGAAAATAGTTCATTAGTAGAGGATCGTCTGTTTCATGCAACAGAGCCCGCTTGATGCTGTACTCAGAGAATTAAACTCTCTGTACGTAAGACAGTTTCCTCTGAGAAACCTAAACTCAAAGGCCAAGTTTTCCAGAAAGTCTCTGCCTCCTACCAGGGCTGAATTTTTCCAAAGAGCTTGATTCTTCTTAGAGGAGCCACAAAAAGGCCCAGCTGTTCAAGTGTGGCCTGGGACTCCTCCGTTCTCATGGAGAGCAGCATTTTACAGGCAGCAGGCTGTGTCACGGAGTGCCTAACCACTCTGGTAATTCAACCCAGATATTTCTGAGGGGGGAAAAAAAAGAAAAAAAGCCTGCACAGGATTGTATGGGAGCCTTAGGTGGGGCAAAAACTGGGAAATCCACATTCCAGAGCATGGAGCATGTCTCTGGCAAGTCAGCTTTAAAATATGTGACTGATGCTGCTCAGACATACTAGCTGAAGTCCGGGGAGATGGATGAAAGGGTAAAGATGCAGGATAAATTCATCAGATGTCTCCATAAATCATTTCTATAGTTAACATTTGTTCTCTGCTTTTCATTACTTACATTTCTAAAGCCACTGGGTGCCTTGCTGCAGTGGAACTAATAAAAAGGAAGATAAATTTTAACATCCCTTTTTGAAACATCTTAAAATGATCTAGTTTTCTTTTGAATGTTAATGGCAAGCATTACAAGAAACACAGTGTCTCAAAACAATTCACTAGGGTGGGAAGGGAAGGGAAAGCAGAGTCCCACTGTAGCCTGAAAATCCATAGTCCTGGTCACCACCCCATCTGGTATAAAAGATCTTATTTCTGGGCCTAATGCTTTTGCAGCCTTAACTTTGTCACCAAAACCTGCCATTGCTTTGCACAGACTCTCTGACTGAGGGGCGAAATTCCATACTTGAGAAGAGAAGGAAATATTTTTGGAGATTGGCAGTTTGGAAAAGAATCTGAGCTGCCTGACAGCTGTTCAGAGACATGGGATGCCAGAGGGGTCTCAGCAGAGCATACAGTATTACACACACGCACACGCACAGAAAATCATTAAAGTTTCTGTCTCTAAAGTTTCACATTTAATGAAAGCAAGCAAGGGAGATATCTGGAGAATTCTTGGGTTATATTAACAGCTAATGATATTCCCTTTGCCAAGAGCACACCCTGGGAAGCTCACTGGCAGTGATGGGGGGACCCTCAAAAACACCAGCGTGGAGAGAGGGAGCAGGGAGAGCTGTCCTTTCCACTCTCCCTGCCATGTCCCATGGGGGGTAAGGAATCAAGTGAAGAACCTGCTGTTGCATGGCTAGAGTTGTTCTACAACAGAAGCAAGGACCTTTATAACAGAGTTTAATCCATTGCAGGTTAAACAAAACAAATGACTGCACAAGTGAGCAATTAAAGAGCATTCCACAGCCAGCCCTGGAAGAGCCTCACCATTGATTAATTAGGTTCAAAGGGCCAAGGCTAACCTAACAGTCCCCTGAGAAAGAGACCACTTAGCCCCTTCTCAAAAAGGCAAAAAAAAAATTAAAAAAAAAAAAAAATCGGCATTTTTGTTTAACACTTGAGCATTAAACAGCTGCTAAAGCAGTGAAACAATTACTTGGGACTGACCTACATTCAGCTGTATTGTTTTATTACATTCAGGAGAAACTTAATTAAGCTTCTGTTACTTAATAAAAGCAAATAAAATTCTCCACTTTATGACAGGGAGCTGCACTGTTACTGCCATGTGAAGCTTTCAAATTTGGCAGTGGGGTTTCCCAAGCGAGCATAGTTTCCACTATCACATTCCTCCTCACTGCATTTGAGGGATAAGAAGATGCAGGATATTTTCATGCATTAGTGCTCCCTGAGATGCACTACCTTGCTCTGCTAGCTACCACCAAGGTGAAGATCACAGCCTCTGATAGCTGCTCAGTTATCTTATGAGACCTACTGTGCCTGTGCAATATGGTCTACTCCCAACTACATAATGGGCTAGGTCATGAGTACTTCAGTGCTGCCAGGAGGAAGGCAGCAACTCTTTGCTTCACCAAAAGAAGCAAAAAAAAAAAGCAACCTGGTCCTGGAAAAAAACCCAACATACTGCTGGTCTTATAGTTGCTCTTCCCCACCAGTACAATCTCCATCCCAGTGAATTCAGGGGATGAAAAGTCATTTACAAGCACCACTGACCATTAACAGGGGCTGAGCTGGGTAATGGGAGTGTACAGTCAAGGGTACTCTTGTATGAGGAAAATTCACTAAGTTTCACTAATTCATGTCACCAAAGAGACTCCCCAAACCATCCACCCAAAGTCTGCCTTGAATATTAAATATTAAAAGACTGTTAAATAATGATTAAAAGGACCATGCCATACACGTGACCCACATTCAGCTATACTGCTGCACTGCAACTGTGCCCAACTTCCCTACAGGATTATCAGCCAGGTGCTACATCCTCACCACACCTTCCTCCCTGAAATGCTCATCGTGCCCTCCTCCTGCCCTCGCACAAACAGCTCATCTTCTCAGACTTACTAAAAGATCTAGTTTTGGGAAGAAAAATCTGTCCCCATCCCTGTACAAGTAATGAAAGGAAGCACTTGAACTGCAAACAGCCAGACAAAGCCACTTAGAAGCTGCCCAGGCTCTCTGGACTTTCACTGAGCTGATTGCAGATGCTAAGACAAACTTCAGTGAGACCATAAGAAAATTTCTTCATCGTGAGGGAGAAAGCCCGATAAGTGTCCCTTGCTGAGCTGAGGCCATGGCCCAGACAGCTCTTCAGCACTGGCACCATGACTGGAAAATGACTTGTGAACACATTGATTCCCACTGTGTTCCCCAGCCAAGGGTAACTTGTCAACTCACTTTTGGTTCTACCGAACTCTGTGCTGGATGCTTGTGATCCTGAAGCTGCTAATGGACATTTTGTCACATCCAATTCCACATGTGCCCTCTTGACATTTATATTTTTAAGTCTCCCTATTCTCTCAAGAAGACAAAGGCATGGGTACAGAGGTGACAGCCACACACCAGCCAGGAAGCAACTCCCCCAGCCATGTGACACAGGGGCCCTTGCATCAGCTCAGCAACTCAAAGAAAGTAGCTGTTAATAATGACATGACACCTCCCAGACTTCAAAATCACAAGAAGCTCTGAAGTCTGCACATCATTAGGACCATTACTGCCAAGCATACTGGTCTGATGATGCCTTGTTCCTTGCAGCTATTTTGCTCCTTCTCTCTGCAGCATTTCAGCAACAGATTTTGTTCTATGGATCTGAACTAATTGGATTTAATTCCACCGATGGCTATAAAGACTTAGTTCCCATCCTCTAGCAGAGCATCCACATGACGAAATCCAACCTCCTCACTTTGCAAGGGGAACCACTTTTTCTGAATAACTGAGGGGAAACATTTTGGTAGGGGCTGGAAATGGCATCCTAGCTTTCTAGTGTATTTTGGACTACTAGAATAAAGTATCAGGTAAGCACTCTTGCTATCTAGCTTGGTTAGCATTTGACCAATTAACATATAGGCAAGAGCAGCAATGGGAAAAATGATAAACTCATTCCCATATAATTCCATTAAAATTGTGGTGACTTAAAAATCCTGCAATACTTTGGCAATCCATATTGCAGCCTGGCTGTAACGAGGAGCAGTGGTGAACAGTGTCTCAGGTGCTCGAGAGTAAGCAAAGGTGAAGACAACTCACCTTTAGGGTTAACAAAGCTCTCCATATACTCACTACTAATAACCCTGAACACAATAAAATAATAGGTAAGTGACAGTATTTTATTTTCTTTTAATGTAAAAAAAGAATGGCTTGTTAAGACACAGATGGCATCCAAATTATTCCTTCATTTTCTCAGTTCATCTATCAAAAGTCAATTATTTTCCAAAGGTTGAGAAGATGGGGCTTTTCCTCATCTGTGCTTTTCACAGCCTTTATCTTAACTCCAGGCTTTTTTAAGTGTTGTCTATAAATAGCCAATGACCCTCATTGTACTATATTAGCTAGTACAGACATATGGACAAGGCTGAGCAAGTTTAGTGCAAACAGACTGACAGGCAAACCCTAAAATATTGATTAACTAGGAAATTTCCTCTGTCCCAACCAGCCTCGTGTCCCATCTGTCACTCCCTGCAACCATGCAGCCTGTGAAAAAGACTCTTTAGTTTTCCAGCTAAAGGCTACCCACCTGCTAGGTGGGTGCCAGGGGCTGGGGCTTGATCCTGCAGCCTCTGCCTTTACAAATACTATGACAACTCTCTCAAAAGGCCAGCAAGCCTCATCTCACTTACTCTGACACGACTGAGCAAATAAATAATGCTATTTATGCACTGCGCACCATTTGTCAACCCATTTGTCATTTCTGATCTTTCACTGCTCATGCAGTAAAACTATGTGGGATTTTATTCAAACCTCTCTTGCAGGTGTGATGAATGCTTTATTTATAAAGCAGCATTTCGTCTCGTGGAACTGTTACTATGCACGTACAGGCCTTTAAGTCTCTCTGTGTGGTATAAGCAGAAGGTGTAAAGAGAGACGAAAACTAGAGGCAGCACCATAATTAAAGTCACAGGGGGAATCATTGATGGCTCAGCTAAAACTGGGACGGACGTGTGTGCGTGCCAGGGAAAACATACCACTTCAGATGAAACATTTCACTCCCCGTCACCAGGCAAGGGGAAAAACAGGTACCCGTTCCCAAAGTCCTTCTCAAAGGTCAGCGTGACACTGTCAATCCCCACTCAGCTTATCAGAGAATCCACAACATCAGCAAGTGCTCTGCCTAGGGAGCATATTATTTCCAGACAAATCATCTCCCATTGACTCCCTCCATCAGAATTTCAGTCTAGGACTGAAAAACCTGGAAGCAGAGGCTACTACAAGTAACCACAGTTGAGTGAGCCATGAATAAATTCCCTCGGGTAGTGTCTTCCAGTGGTCAGAAGCCCAGACAGGGAGTGGTGAAGGAGCCTCCACTGTGATTTCTCCTGTGAGGCACAGCGACCTTATGGAACACATCTCTGCACTTCTACAAAACTGGAAGCATTATACTGACACCTCCCTGCAAGGTCTTTTGAGAGCCACAGATTTAAAAAAAAAAATACCACTTTTATAACTATTTTCTTGCATGAGAAATCTGTTAGCCAAACCTGCTGAGATCTACAGGGCCTCTTCTGGAAATAAATCAGTGTTATGATGAGGGGCATCAGAACCTCTTCCTCATTTCTAGTTTTCATCAGTCACCACAGTAAGGCTTGAGTCACATTCCCTCATGCCATGCAGCACACCAAATACTTCCCTGCCTTACACAAGTTTCTTCACAATCATTTGACTCAAGCAGTAAAAAGAGTAAAGGACCAGCCCTGAACTGATGCCTTTGTTTCTTGGAAGAAACTTCCTTGGCAGTTTAACCATGAGGGTGGAACCTCACCAGCTCCAAGCATGATCTTCCTGGCAGTTCCTGGTTGCTTCAGACAAATCTACAAAATCTACCATCAATTCTCATATTTTTTGAGGCTGTGGTGTAAAGAAAAGGTGAGAGAAGCAGCTGTGGACAGACTTCAGATACCTTGACATCAAATCACCCCTTCCTCCACTTTCTTTTTAAATTTCAAGGGGCGGGTGGGATTCATACAAAACCATGTAAATAGACATCAGACTCATGTTTATTGCCTAAGCAATAGAAGATTAGAATTGACAAATGGAGAGGTTTTTGGAGACACAGATGCTACAATCATTTTAATATAATTTGGATTTCCAAATCAGTAATTACTCTATCACATATTTATAATTTTGTAGATGCTACTAGAAATGCTGATGTCTTTTTCTATGCATAGCAATGAGCAACAACAAGGGCTGTTAATATAAAGCCTGTAATGTTTGTATTCATATGTAAATAGGTTATGTAAACGTTTTAGACATTTCTCACTAAAACACTGAGTTCTAATCTAAGTGGCTCCATTCCTAAACTAGAAAATCGCACTCTGCATAGAAATTGTTTACTAGTCTGTCAGCAAAGCCGCCAAAGCTTTTTCAGTGAGCTGAATTTATAGGGGGATTTTTGCCTTCCCATTAGACACAATATCGCACTAATTGACAACCTATAAATGCCCAGACAGATATGCAGGTTGTTATTTAGAAATTTGTTTGCTTGCACGTGATGCCACGCATATTTTCAACACACGTGCACCTCCTGTTTATTCATACGCGCAAGCACAGGCACCATTTTTGGACACTGAGGAATGCAGTAGTGTTTGATTTAATTAAACTTATTTAGTTAGGCTGATACAAACCGTGGTTAAGAGCAATAGAATCAGTTTAGTTTCTACCTGCTCCTAATCGACTTATGATGAAACTGAGTAAGGTACATTAAAACACCAACATGTCCCTCCAAGCAACAGTAAATTACAGAAATTTAAACCCATAACTATAGTTAACTCCAAATGATACTAGGGATGGAAGAGAAAAAGAAAAAAGGAAGTGGGATAAAACGTTCCAGTGCAACCCTTTTCACTGTAGGATGTTACAATTTTTCTTTCCTCCCCTTCCCCTCAATCTGCAGTCTGCATTTGTCCCACCTGGTACACAGAGAGCTGGGTGGAGCGGCCCTTGGGGCTTAAACAGGTCATTTCTAACTCAGCTGCAGCATGGATACATCACCATGTATTTACAGGACCTGTCTTTTAAGGACCAAAGCAAAACCCTGGGTTTCTCGCCTCTTTGAACATTATACCACTCACTCGCATTAACTTCAGTGCTACCTGCTGTCAACTGCAGAGAGATCCCATCTTGAGACATTTTCCTTGGTGCTTCTAATGAACCATATCCAGCCTCATCTCTTCCTCTTCTTCTTGAACGCATATATTTGCAAAGATTATTTAGTGCCAGTAAAGGCTTTGAAAAGACAGCTCAGAGACTCCCATGGCTCCAGTACAGCATATGAATAACTCCAACTTGTAGAAGAGACAATAGATGTCTCGTCTTCATCAGCAAAAATGAAATGGAAATGACAACAATGTAGCAAACATCCTTGCTGTTGCTCCAGCAATTTTCAGCATCTTCTACTATCTAGGGATAGCATTTTCAAGATCAGTTCAGTCCTTTGCTTTTGATGAGGCTGTCAAACACTGCCAGGGGCAGCTACTGGTGTTCTGACCTTGCTCTCTTCTCCCTTTCCTGCTCCTCCTTCATCCCTGCTTTCCCTTTGCTCTACTTTGAAGCACTCTCACACCACTCCTGGAATGGTATTAACACTTAAATAGCCAAGGTATATTTACATCCCACACAATCATAGCTTTACTCATCCTGCCCTCTTAACCACTGCCTTCCAGCAAAGCCAAGTAACATCAGTCATGCCACAGAAAAGGGAGAGAAAAGCTTAACATCCATACCCAAGTAGCTGAATTACTGTCATTTCCCCAGTGAGCCACAGAGATGGGAGATGACCTGTGACAAACAAGGCAGTTTCCACTGGAAATTGGGGGCAGGTAAAGGCAGATACTTCCACAGAAAAAGTGTAATAATTTCTACAGGCCACAAGTGCAGACTCTATTGTGCCCCTGCCAAGAACAGTTACTCACATGAGTAAAATTAAGAGGACTACAGACTAGGTGAGTAAATCCATGTTCACTTTGTTTCCAAGGACAGAAATTCATCCCAGCAAGGCTCTGTTTGTACAGTGGAATAGCAATATTGATTTCAGCAGTTATTGCAGTCCCCCCATGCAGGAACACAAGTGAATAAAACCCACTGTGGTTTTGCCCCTTTGATCACCTTTGTGTTAAGGAGTATTGGGATGCCCAGTGCTAAGAAACTAGGCCATAGGCTGCTTTAGATTTTTATTCCCATTCCTCTTCGATGTGATAAACGCTCAGCACTTTCTTGTGGTGATGTGTTAAAACATGGTTGCATCTAAGAAAAACATGGGAGTGAAATTCATTTTGCCTGTTCACCTGGAACTTGTTACATCAAGTGAAATAGCAGACAAGCACTCACAGTTAAATGAAAGCTCTTTGCTCCTGTTTGGTGAACTTTCACCTATAAATTTTAGGAGGAAAAAGTAAATTATGGGCCACATGGCATATTTGCTCAGCAGCACCGGTGGTCTGACATCACCATGTCACTTAAATATAGCTGTACACTGATCAAATCTGATCAGATTTCTCATTACATAACCCTTTCCAACAAGCACGATTATTTTTACTGAATCAGTCCATGGAGACCCCCACTGGGGGATGAAATATTCCCCCCCCCCCTTGGTTTTGAAACACAGTCCCTGACCTGAAGAGCTCACAATCTAGTCTGCAGACTTCAATAGCCTTGATGCTCAAAGTGATGCTCTGAAATCAGGGAAGCATACACAGGACCCCCTTGTGCCATCTGAGAGAGAAGACCTTGTCTGAAGAAGCCAGTCACTGTCCAAGGTCTGCATAGGGAGCAAAGTCAGCACATCACTTTATCTCTATTAAAAGTATCACAAATGATGATGAATCTTGTTTAGTATTTGTGTTTAATAAAAACAATGCTTGCTTCACCAAAATCTCTTTTTGGCATAGCCACATCCAAACCAAACTGGCTCAACAACCTCTTAAAGTAAATGAGGCTGATAGGAGAGGGCTTGTTGCCGGCAGTGCTTTCCTCCTCCTCCTCTCTAACGGGTCTGTGCTGAAATTATGAACCCTAATGGTATGGCAAAACTTCTTCCCATGCTGTTAACCAACTGCACTGGCAAAATGTCCAATGCAGACCGGCCTACAACAGTGTCCAATAGTGTTTACAAAGGCTTCCCCCTCATGTCAGAAAAATCCGACTCAGACTTTGATTCCCGTGGTGCCAATATAGCCTTAAACATCTGCTCTGAGGACTATCCCTCCGCATTACTTCACAGCATAATTACAAAGGCACAAAGCTGGAGTATCCCTCACCATCCACCCCAAATCCTCTCTCACAGCGCCTGCCTCTTCCCCCATTTCCCTCCATTTCAGGCAAATCCTGATTACAGCAACACAAAGGGATTTGGACATCTTTGTTCAGATGCAGCCTGAACATCATCAATAAAATACAGACTGAGCATGTGTATTTGTCAAGGCCTTGTCTTGATTTTTTTTTTTTTGTTCTTTTGATGTTAAACAAGGAACTAGAAATTTTGTAACTACTTCACCAATTAAAAAAGCTTACAGTGGCCTTCTGTGCAAGCAACTCTGTTCTCTCCCTCTTACAAATATTGCTGCTAAACTTTCTTGCATAAGAGATTCTGCTCCAAAATATGTTAAGGTCCCTATCAAATCATCTGAAATCCACCTCGCTGTGGGTGGACAACATGAATGAAAAGTGAAGCAGGAAAAGGTTCTTAATTTTGAACCATGATCCAGAGGACCGCAAGGAACATTTGTCTTGTCAACTCATCTGTTTAATCAAAGAATTTTAATCAAACTGCAGTTCTAGAAACCACAGGTTAACATGGACAAATTATAAGAATAATTAAACCACTCAAATAATCTGTAGCTCATCTGTCATCAGCTCCTATGTATGCTGGAAGTTTGAGATTATTTTATCTTGCGTATTTAGTGAGCTGGATCCTTAGCAGGTCCCAGTCAAAAAAGATTCCATGGGGCTACTACTGATCCCTGATGAATACAGAGCTATTACCTCCAAATGCTGAGCTGCTCCAGTCTCCACATTTCTTCCAACACTCACATGAATCCACAGAACAGCCACTGTATTGTTTCTTATCAATGCAGTTAAATAGAAATAGTTGTCACAGCCAAATATTTTTGAAGGCGCTGTTTTCCCTTGGAAAACGAACTGTTGAATCAAAATGTTGTGTGGGAACATGTTGATTCACATTGTCATTTAGGAAAAAAAACTTCCTAGTTTAAAATACATTTTCTGTGTTCCTATTAGAATTAATTATGTAGCTTTGTAAAGCAAAACATTCCAATTCAACATAAACATTTCTTTCAACAGAAAGTATTTTTTCTGGAAAACTTACAAATGTTTTCTATTGCTTTGATTCAGAATTGTTTTACAATGCCAGCACAATGGCAGAATCCTGTAGCACAGAACAGCTGGTTTCCAGGTAACTCCCAGAGTTGCTTCCATTTCTTCCTATCTTCTAATATATAGTTGCTCTCCAGCAGTTGAGAGTGCTCTCAGCAAATACCAAGTAGCGTAGCCCTCTTTCACCAGCTTACAAGCTACCTCAAATAGATGTGAGATTACTATATAGTTCCTCAGAATACGTGTCTATATATATTTTTGAGAGTTATTGCACAGCCACTGATCTTCAACTCACTGGCCAGCCAAATCTCTTCCTTGGTACCCAATTCTGGACATTTAAAGAAATTTCAAAAGATTGGCTGGGTATATTTGCAGGCATTAAAATACAAAACCAAGTACACACGAGACATTAATTGCACTGTAGCCTAGGATGAACTACTCAGCCAGAGACAATCCAAGCCTTTTGCAGGAAGCAGGTTCGTGGGAAAGGATTCATGATTCCAGGTGGGTCCAACTGCATCATACTGCCTTTTTTTTAAAAGGAGCAGTTTGTACACCACAGTGCATTCAGCTCTTGTATAACCAGCCGTGTTTTGAAACAAGAAGCTTTACAGGGTGGTTTTCTCCTCTCCCCAGGAGGACCCTGCACTTCTCAGCTGCAGAAGTACCAGGGCATCCAGCAGCCACTGTGACAACTGGTGCTGTTCAGACCTTGTTTGTGATGGTATCACCATGGCCACTTCTGAGGCTTACCCTGCTCCTGCTGCTGCCTGTCAGCATTGCTGACCTCCCCTTGGCTGCTTTTTGAGGGAGGCTCGGCCATCAGGACACAGCACTTGAATTCCACAGGGCCAAGGGGAATTGAGTACTTGTCTGAGAGCAGTGGAAAAAAATGGGAGCAAAAGGAGCTTCTTCCTACGCAGCAAAGAACCTGAATTCGTACATGCTTAACAGGCTGAGGGAGGATGGAGAGGTTCAAGCTTGGGGGCATTGCTTACAGTGTAAGATGCTCTCTGTGAAGGAACATGCAGGAAAACCTGTGTGGAAGGTTGAAGTACAGTTGCTGAGCAGGGAACCTCAGATGATGTTATTACAAGCAAAATAAAAGCCTGAGTGGTTGCTCTCCAAAGGGTATTTCCTGAGACTTTCAAAGAAGGTCTGGAAAATGGAAAAGTGGCCACTGGAAAGGTGAGAAAATTACCAAGGCCATTTTTCCTACACTGTTAAAAGAAAGAACTGTACTGGCAGAAGATTAAAGTCTACATCTCCCAGTAACTCAAAACATCCAGAGAAAAAACAGGGGGTGGGGGGAGTGGACACCAAAAACCACCAATAAAAAAACCCAAAACAATGAGGTTCCCCCCTCGGGATGTCAGAGGGCTGCATTAGTCACAAGAAGACAAGGAAATCTTTAATGTTTTTTCTAAAGCTGTACTCATAATCAATCAGATGGACATTTTAGCTTATGCCTCCAAACATCAAAAATATGTATCCGTGGTGAAACCAAAGCATAACCATAGGCAGACTGTTAACTTTTTAAAGAATGAGGGCTACAACTATTACAAAGGTAGTAATTTTGCATTTTTGTCTCAAATTTATCCTTCAGTCATCCTTGTGAAATGGAAATGTGCTGCTAGGACCAATTTATTATCTAATGCATTCTAACAGCTACTGCTGTTTATTATGAGATGCTACAGCAGTGTTTACTCAAACATTCAAGAAGAGCAATTTCACTTCTTACCTTAGATTGTTTCTTCAGGTACACACTGATAATGCTGCTACCCAGCATCAAGTTAAAAAATCACACATTAGAAACATAAACTTCCACCTGGTTTGCTCCTCTGTTTTATCACTGAGGATCAGATAAATCAAAGAAATTATTTTTTTCCTCCCTTCTTCTACTTTTAAACATATTCTACTGTATGTTGTTTTTACTTGGATCGAGAGATGGCTATATAATACATTAGACATTTGCTTTTGCAGACTTGGGAAGGAATTTAATCAGTACATGAATGAGGCTTAAAGAAACAGAAAGCTTCCTAATGCAAATGCAGCTGTGACTGATAAGAAGGACAATGGATAGAAATCCTTGACTTGATTAACTTAGTGACCTAGAAAGAGGGATGTGTCTCATTCCAGCAGCGCAGAACAGAGAAACACTCATTAACTGTTCCTTTCGGCTGAAAGGATCCTCAGCACTCACTTCCGCACCCAAAGGAGCCATTCACTAGAAACTTGGACACACTAGGGAAGCCTTTCTTTCAGTTTCTGGCTGCACAAAGTCGAACAGAGGTACAGGCTTCACATAAATAAGTGTCTTTCTCTCTCCCCCTCTCCCTCTCTCACTCCCTGCTTTGGCTTTTCAGAGGGTTCAGCTGGTCCTAAACCACATACAGTAAGAAAGATTATTTCAAATGGACTTGGTTCACTTTGATGTGTTGTTTTGTTTTAATGGGATGACTTTTCTAAGGGCACACTGAACGTCTTAACTATTTCATATCTGCACACGCACTATGTCGATCTGCACGGTAATTGTATGGGAAGGAGAGCAGAACTCAGCAAGACTAATCTTAGTAAGAGCTCTAAAAATATTTCAGATATATCTTACACCCTCAAAGCCCTGTGGACAGCAGCTAATTAAATCTCTCAACACTGTTCTGATACAGGTGGATTAAGAGTAGTTATCTCTGTTTTGCAGGTGGAAGAAGAGAAACAACATGACGTGCTGCAGAATGTAGACCATTTCCTTCTCCAACTCATGGCTCCAAATGCCCCAAAACCCCACAGAGCAGCCCAGTTGCGTGAGAAGAAGGGGTCACAGACTGCCCTGGGGGAGTTTAGGCACTGAGAGAGAGGACATGAACCCAGAAGCAGTCTCCTGACCCCAAGGACTCATGCCACAAAGCAACAACGCTGAACAGTACTGACATTTTTTTCACAGAGAAGAGATGGAGCACAGAGGTCTCATAAAGAATCAATTAGATATTGCAAGAGAATGCAAAATAAAAGTAGGGGAGACATACAGAATATCAAATGAAGAGGGGAAAGGCAGGAGCATTTTTTCCTAGGGCTGGCTCACATCCCCACTCCAGCTATCACAGAGCTGGTCTGCATATAGGGGGATAGGAATTCAGAAGTGTATCAGTGCTGGAAAAGAAGCCAGATCTTTTTTATTTTGCCATGGTGGTCCCCTACTTCGAAGTAACAGAGGTTTCAAAAATTAATTAACATTCTGAAAGGAAAGTCTGACCACAAGAGCAGATTTCTAATTAGCTACTGATAGTGCCGGTAGGCTGCTTAAGAGTCAAGGATGATTCTGCTGGCCACACACAGGATGGGGGCCCTGACTGAGTAAAAAGCAAACAAGCCCGGACACTACTTACTACAGTGACTCAGGGATAAAAGGGTAAAAGAGCACATTAACACTGGCTTATGAAATGGTGGGCTTGCAGTGTATCTCCAGGGATCCTAACAGCGCTTCCTAAGAATTAAGACTTTTATGTCTAAATGCCTATATGAGCCTAACCATCTTTCCCTCATTTATCTCATAAC
The DNA here is from genome assembly GCA_038380795.1 of Pyrocephalus nanus. NCBI lineage: Eukaryota > Metazoa > Chordata > Aves > Passeriformes > Tyrannidae > Pyrocephalus > Pyrocephalus nanus. The sequence goes on along the minus strand of CM076264.1, from coordinate 17,730,094 downwards.
AACAATATTCAAAAATAGCATACAAAGTAATGAGAGCTTACCTGAACCTCATCTCTATTTGAATAATACCACTGAGTATAAATTACACACTTGGCTAAAGTTAATAGATAAACGTATGGGGAAGTCAGTGGCAATGCCAGGACTCTTCAATGGATGGAGCTCTTCCACAATCCTGGGCTGATAGTATGGGAGTTAAATATTTTTGATGATCAAAAGGGCAACAGAGATCTTCAGGAGTGTCACTGCTGAGTCTGATCTCAGAGAGACAGGTTATATTTCCACAATAATTTTAACTGCCCTATTTCTGCCAGGACTACCACCCTCTCTGCTCCAAGTACTTCTCATAATGAAAGCCTCTTTTGGGGGGTCCAAATTTCCCCCCTGAAGCTTAAATGTATTTTTACAACCATATCTGAATTAGAACGACATTTATAAGAAGTGAGGGCATAGGAGAGATTTAATGGAGGGCTCAAGCAGGAAATAATAAGAGTCGGGTAATAAAAGGTGACAGGCACCGAGAAGCAGAGAGGCTGAAGACCACCTAAGCGTAGCTCAACGCGGTTTGCAGGGAAGGAACATCTCAGCTGCCGGGCACGACAATGCACCAAGGGCAGAACAAGGTGTGTGAGGGGGTGGGCCAGCTCTGCAGAGCACAAAGCACACAAAAAGGAGCCATGAGTCCTTCCAGCAGGGATAAAGGAATGGACCAAAAGTGGCAGGAAGGGGCGGGGGGGGGGGAGGGGGGAACAGGAGGTGCCAACTGCTCCTGCCAGACTCTGAGGCTGGCACAAGGTGATTGATGGGGGACATGAGAGATGTATAAAGGACAGAACTGTGGGGAGGAGGAAGAATCAGCTAATTTAGCCACAAGCAACTAACACAGCCAAAATCATGCTTGGGGTCAGGAGCCAGACAAAAATTAGGAGCTTTGACTGACAGGAAGATGCTCGGCAAAGACACAAAGTTTCTTCACAAAAAGACCGTGGAAGTGGAGGCTATTAGGAGGAACACAACAAGTAGGTTAAAAAAAAACAAAAAAAACCCCACAAACAAAAAACCCAAACACCAAAACAAAACAAAAACCACAAAAAACAAAAACCCACAAACAAACAAACAACAACAACAACAAACCCCCCCCCCCAAAAAAAAAAAAAACACACACAAAAAAAACCACAACACCACAGGAAAAAGGTGTAAGAAAAAAGGAGGTCATGAAGGAAACCTGATCTAGAAAGGGAGTGGAGTGCCTGACGTGAAGCTGGAAGGATGAGCTGGTCAGTGGCAAAAGAAAGAGCAAGGAGAGATTTATGAGTTTGGAACAAATCACTTAATTAGAGATAGAGTGAATAAAGCTTTCACCTAAACCTTACTTCTTAATGCATCTCCCAGATAGTTTGGTGTGTGTCTGCTGATAAGGAGCTCGTTCAAAATAAAAGGAAAGCACAAATCTCTGAGTACTTAAAAACAACAATATGTCCATCTTATCCTGCTGGTAAGATTCCTGTGACTACAGTCAAGCCAGGTCCAAGCCATGGGTGTTTAGCAGGCAGGAGAGGCAGATCAGACCCTGGGAGGAACAAAGCTCTTATTCCAGGGAAGCAGCTGGCAAGGGCACATGGAGGCAAACACCCAAACACTGTACCAGAAATAGAATCTACAAAAAGTGGCCTCTACATGGTCACACAATTAGGGGAACAGGCCAGGCCTGATTAGGAGAAAAAAAAAAAAACAAACAACCACCAAACCTATAAATATAGCCTGAAACTAAGGAGGAGGAGAAACCATTAGTGCCCAAAGGAAAGCTCAAATGCTGTTTAATGCAAAGCAAATGACTGAAAAATTGCAGGAACCTCTCTAATCCCATCACTGACACCTTATTTCTCAGCCACCTTATCTGTTTGGGGTTTTTTTAGCAGGAAGAGAGAAAAGATTTTATTAATTGAATTAATAAAATCCCCTGTTGACGCCAGTCCATCCTGAGTGATAACAAATCCTTTCCAGATGGTTGTAATTTCCATTTAATCTTTTATTCCTCTGCCCATCAGGAACCCACAGGGCATGAGAACACATTTCTAGCCATATCTGGCTTGGTGCTATATTGTCAGAGGTAACTAACATGTTAGTTATTTAGCCTCTAAATATCTTTACCCCATTTTGAGACCACATTCAAAATCATGTAATCACAGAATCAGCTGGGTTGGAAAGGACCTCTGAGATCATCAAGTCCAACCCTTGATTCGCTACCACCACAGTTACTGGACTATGGTGGGAGTGGCAGATCCAGTCTCAACCTAAAAATCTCCAGGGACAGAGAATCCACCACTTCCCTGGGCAGCCCATTCAAATGCCTGATTCCCCTCTCTGTAAAGAATTTCTTCCTAATATCAGCTTCCTGTAGTATTCACACATATATAAAACAGTGTATTGGGCCCCAGCCTTCAGTCTTATTTGTGAAAACCACTCTTCCCAAAACTTATCCAAAGATATGGAGGATCTGCTAAGGTTAAGTCTGACTCAAAAGCCGAAAGCTGAGATTTGAAGATGTACTGCATGTTTGCGTTCATCCCCTAACCCTTTACCAATATAAATCAATGCTTTCAGTGTTGCTCAGTATAGTCATGAGTGTGTACCTGCATGGCTAAATGACTGACTGTGGCTTTAGGAAACTGTATTAATAGTATGATTGAATTTTGCAGGAAACGAGTGAGAATTGCCATCCTTCTAATAATCTTAAAAAAAAAAAAAAAAAAAAATTGTGGACAATCAAGAGCAGAAAATCTCATTTTAGTGCTGCAGCTCTAAGTGTGCAGATCATTAATTATTCTCTTTGTACATCATAGGATTCTGCCCTTCAACTGAGCTACTAACCAGGCTCCAAAAAGGATCCTAGCAGCTCTCTTCCCTCTTTATTCTTTTTCCTTGCCCCACACAAGGCACCCACAATGAAGACCCCTGTGGTCAAAGAGGGAGTGAAAGCTTCTCCTAAGTCCGTCATGGATAAGGAAAGGTGGAAAGAGCAATACAGACAGCAGCTTTTGTCAGCTGTTTTTAAACAATATATCCTTTTATCATCACTAATACTTTCCTGCATCAACTTGAAAGAACAAACTCCTTCCCTGACAGTTAAGAGATTAAAACAGAATTCCCTTACTGTAAACAACAGTCACATACAATATAAATTCCTTAACCTGAATTAAACCCAAAGAAAACATTTCTTTGAAAAGAAAGGATGGGTGGGAGGGGGAAACACTGAAAATCTCTTTCAAAAAGGAATGTTAAAGCCACTCAGTTGTTGAAAACAAAGTAATAACAGCTTATTAATTTACAGGAGAGAACATGCTCTCAAAATTCAGCCCAAATTTCCAAGAGCTACAAAGGGACTTGGGAGTCCTGATGGCATGGCCTGGAGAGATGATTCCACAGCATTGGAAGGGCTTGGTCAGGCTGTCCATCTAGGCCTCTCCAACACCCTCGAGAGAGAAATATTCAGCAAAATGACAGTGATGGGAGGTCTTAAAAGGCTGGTGCGAATAGCTAGGAGAGAAGCACGAAAACTAGGGAACGTCCAGAACTGCAAGCCCACATTAAGGTGCACCTCACTAGGTCTAGGTTTCCATGCAAACAGAGAAAAACTGCTCTTCAGGCAAGCCCAAAAAAGAAACCACCTTTTTCCACTTGGTATAACCACTTCAAAACAACTCCAGTTCCAGAGATTCACTTATGTTTAACTGTTGTGTTCACATAAAAGCTAGTAAAAGCAGCACTGAAAGCCACAATGAACTAATATGTTAAATACTTTTGACTCCTCTCTTTAGTGGTCACTCAGCTCTGCAGTGAGCCAATTAAAATATGTTTATTTTAAGGATTAATAAAGAATAGCCTTGATAAAATAAATCAGGTTTATTCTCCCTAATTATTTTTCCTGTTTGCACGAATGACTTACTTGTGGATTATTGAAATACCATTCCCAAGTACCTACAGTTAGACAGGTAATGATTTTAACAGGAAAAATGTTTCAACTACTATGTTCAAATGTTAGTCACATCTGTATAAAATAACTTTCCCAATAATAGAATTTAATTTGACTGAGCAATATGTACAGGGATATGCTAATACTAAGTTCCTAGTTTCAAGAATAACTTCACTTATCGTATAAGCATACATATATAAATGCACACATCTTTTTAAAAATTCACTTAAAAATACATAAATACACAAATATATATAATGCACAAACACACAGATTTATGTACAGGTATAGCATATATCCAAGAAGACGCCACCAAAAATGGAGAGGAATTCTGAGAATGACTGAAAAATGGGGTAACAGCATATTATAACACTTGCTCTTTGTACAGGTTTCCTAGAAATTTCTGTGGATGACTAAGGACCGCTAGTACATCTACTATCTTGAATGCAGGGAGGTCTGGACATCTGGGAAAAGCTGAAATGACTGTATGTCCAGAAATCTTGGCTGTGCAAACTGTACAGGCCCTGGCGAAACTGCACAGCACAGGTACAAAGGATCCAGTAATTTACAAAAATGTTGGGTTTAAGGTGCAGGTAACGAGGCCACTTGTGTCCATTTAGATGCTTCGACAGAGCATCCAGCTGATTTTCTGAGCAGGAAATAATTGAGCAGAAAGTCATGGACATAAAGCTAGAAGCTTCCTACACTTTATCATTGAAGTGCTACTTCCAAGATGCCTTCGACAGGGGCACCTCTAGATTCAAGTCAAGGAAATTCTCAGTGCTACTATACTGATGTTTGTCTTCATTTTCATTCCATCAGAAAAACAGCTTTTTGATTAAACAGTGAAAACAGAACTCTTAACACCATCCATTAAAAAAAAAAAATTAAAGAACAGATTTGCTAAACTAAATTAGAATCAAACACAAGACTAGGACATTTCTGATCCTAAGCATCTGAAGAGACTGTACCACAACCAAAACCTACCACAGATCTCTTAACGGTGAAAAAAAGTCTGCTAAGAGAACTTCGACACACTCCCCATATTCTATGGTTTTTTGCAAAGTAGCTCCCATTTACCTTTCTTCTTTGGCTGTCAAAATGAAGAACTGGGAAGCATTTACCCAAAGATTGGCAGAGTCTTTCAAAGATTTAGTAGTGTAATTGATGGGAAATCTAGTGTGTTTAGACAGCAATGACTGACATCAGCCTCTACAACATAGTGTGCCAAAACTCTTATGCCATTACAAAACATGTCCAACAAAAAAGTAGTCCAAGTTCTGGCAGCTTATAATGGCAGCTTGCTTGGATACAACCAAATGCAGCTTCATCCAAAAGATAGAGAACATGTGAACTATTAAAAATGGGTGTATGGCCAGTAATATGTAAAAGACACTGAAACAGACACCGTTAAACAGTGGAGCTGTGCAGGACATCACTGTCACAAAAGGAAGTGGAGAATATCACATTCTTCAGGTGAAAAAAAACCTAAGAGTTAGAATTAATAACAGTATAACTATCTACAAAGCTTTCCAACTACAATGGATGCCAGATCATTAGTATTCTTGACTCAGACTTTGATGCTGAGAAGAAAATGGAAGCTGCGAGCAGAGCAACAAGAAACAGAAAAAGATCAGGCTCAAACTGCAAGGTGAATTTAAATATGCAGTTCTTGCCCAATGGGAGTTTAGTCAAGAAACGCAAAATACAACAGAAATATTTAACAAAGTATAACTCTACACAAGGCATCTGAACACCATTGTCTGGCACTATATTGGCAATTTGAGTTACTCAAGGTCTGCTTAACCAACTCCATTGACAAGTCCTCAATGTTCAGATGCTCAAACTAACTAACTAAAGAAGTTTTCTAACAAATATAAATTAATACTATCACCAAAAAACCCTGTATTCACTAATGCTGGTATGGACAATATATCAAAGGTGCTAGCAACAAATGCTTGCGATTTAACTGTCTAAAAATTTTTAGTTTAAATTTCCTGCAAGGCTCATTTCCTGTGATATATACGCAGGTTTAACATGAGTGCCTGGTAAGCTATGTCATATTTTTTCTAGTTATTTGCTTTATGATTTTTTTAAGATGTCTCTAGGCAGACAAAAGGTTTACAACTCCAAGCTCCCCAGAAGGGAGCTGAGAGTATCCATTGGGAGGTAAGCTTTCAAAGATCAAAGAAAAGAAATATCCTATACTGAAAAAACAAAAATATTAATGGTCAACTGAATTCTATCTCTTTCTTTGTCTGGCATACTTAAAAATTGCAGTCGTAACCAAATTCCTTTCTCCCTCTGCCAACTCATCCTCCAGAATGAAAGCCCTGTAATGCCAAAGCAACCTTATGGTTGCAATGACATAATAAACTCTAATGGTGTAAAGTAAGGCAAAGTATTTCTTGACCAACTGTTCCGATGTAACTGTCTGAGAGGTTAAGATTTGGAACTGTTCATCCTGGAGAAGAGAAGGCTCCAGAGAGATCACACAGCAGCCTCCCAGTACCTGAAGGGGTCTGCTAGAAAGCTGGAGAGCTTTTTTACAAGAGCACATATGGATAAGACAAGGGGGAACAGCTTTAGGATGAAGATTATTAGATTTACATTAGATATTAGGAAGAAATTCTTTACTGTGATGGTGGTGAGGCACTGGAACAAGTTTCCCAAAGAAGCTGTGGATTCCCGATCCCTGGAAGTGTTCAGGACCAGACTGGATGGGGCTCTGAGCAACCCAGTCTAGTGGAAAATATGTCCCTACCCTGGCAGAGGGTTTAGAGCTAAATGATTTTTAAGGTCCTTTCCAACCCAAACCACTTAATCTCAAAAAAAAAGTGTATTTCTGTGCTTAAAAGTTAAAATAGTTTAATAAACAAAGGCAAATAAATATGTATGCCTACTAAGATTAGTACTATGATGATAAAGAAACTTAGATTAATTATCAGTGAAAATTAGAAATATTTTTTTCCCAGTATCTGTCCTACCTTAAAGGAGGGTTTTACAAAAAAAAAAAAAAAAAAAAAAAAAAAAAAAAAAATCTGCATTAAAATCTAAACTTCACAGAAAGAGGAGACAGTTTTATATAAATGCACTTCCCACCTAATTCTGCATAATTTTTGTGGGTAAAAACCATACAAACCAACCACAAATATGGAATTTTTAAGTGGGAAGAGATGCATGCCCTTACTTCAAATTAACAGTAAGGTGACAATGTTTATAATATTGTTTTTGCTGGGCTATTTCTTCCTTACAATAATAATTCTTTATTTCTTCACCACAGAATCATTTAGGTTGAAAAAGACCTCCAAGATCATTGAGTCCAACCTCTGACCAATAGCCACCACATCAACTAAACCAGAGCACTATGTCCAGTCGTTCCTTGAACACCTTCAGCAGCTCCATTGTCCTTCTCTGGACATGCTCCAGCACCTCAATGTCTTTCTTGTAGTAAGGGGCCTAAAACTGGATGGTGAATCATTATTTCAGTATTCTGACTTCAGTTTGTCAATGGAATGCCTGAAAAGGGAACAAGATTCATCTGAATCACGTTTTCCTTACAAAGAATCTATGTCAATTGCTGAGTAGTACTGCCAATGACAGAAGCCTAAACACAAGCCTAAACACATCCCCTTAATAACGTGGCATTGATTTAAGGAATAAAAAAAAAAAAAAAAACAACAAAAAAAAAAAAAAACAAAGAACAAACAAACAAAATACACAAAACCCAAAATAAAACCCACAAAAAAACCCTCAGACCCATACATAAAAAGAATGGATATTTTCCTGATATTTTTGAGCACAAATCTCTCTTAAACAAAGGTATTTCTAAATAGCCTGTATAAAAATATTGTTGTAAAAATCAAAAAGCTCAAACATTATATGCTTTCAAGTTGGGGGGGGGGGGGGGGGGAAGCCAGTTTGATAAAGGTAAAATCAAAATCACCAGTTCTGGAAACTTCACAAAGCTGCTCCAGGATTTCTCTCCTCTTCAAAACTGGGATATCAATAAAGCTGGTAAAGACCAGGTGCCTTAATAGAAGCAAATGATGACCCTGATCCTGCAAATAGCTTGGAAGTGCTTCCAGGAGAAGGGTGGATGAACTGAAATAATTTACTTTTTTCTATCTTGTGACTGCAGCATCATCTATATTCTGCACAGAAGACAATCCACTTCAGGCAGGCAAACAAATTAGATATTCTTGGGGTTTGCAAGCTGAGCTTGTTATTCATCATTAACAACTGCAGTAATTATGCTGCAAATGGCCACCTGTTTAGATTACTCAGGTATTTGCGTTCCAGACAGACTACTGGGAAATCTGGGCACATGGGGTTTTAAGGAAGGAAGTCTATCGTTCAATAATTGAGTTTGATCTTATTAAAAAGAGAGGAATCCTTGGGAAGAAAACATAAACATGTGCAGTCTCAGGAGCAACCAAGCATACAAACTGCTACCTCCCATGCACTTATAGGGAATGGCCATATCATACATACTCCTCTGTGGAGCAACAACTTGACTAAGTGGTTTAATTGCTGATCTTCGTTCTGCCTCCCATCCCTGTCTGCTCTCCTCTGTGCCCAGCACATCTGCCTTAATTCAGAGCTGCTCCTTGATTTGCTCTGGCTTCCTGGCCTAAATTTAAGTGATACCATTTTGTTCCACATTTCCTTGTCGCAATGTATTCAGGATTTACCATCCCACCACTGCTCCCAAAAAGACACTGTCAGATTTCATGCAGAAGAAATCCGTACACAAGTTATTTAGACCACGTCATCTCTGCCTTGAGACTGGACTTCTGGAAAGGGATTCTAGGAATGCTTCTGTGAAGTGATTCCAAAGCATTTCAATGCACACTTGTTAAATACCTACTTCATAAACTTCAACAAAAGCCATTGGATATGGAAATTAACTTACTAACTTACACCACAAGCCACATTTACCATCTTAGCAGTGCACAAATTCCTCCAAAGTGTGAAGTAGGGGGATTCCTATCACACTAATAGGTGATGATGGAAACTGTTGCTTTTTTGTGCGGGGAGCTGGGAGGTGGTGGATTTTTTTTGGATCAGTGTAAGCTTGTTGATTATACTTTGTATATTATAATCAAAATACTGTGGAGGTTTTAAAGGCTTACTGTGCTAGTCCATTTGACAGTGTTGGCAGTCTGCAATATTGTGGTTGTTAAATGAACTATGTTACATTTACTCTGCAGCTCAGGGAAGAGAAATAGGAAATCAAACTAACTTACAAAAGAGGAACACAGAGAATTTTTTCTGCGCAAATGACAACCTGATAGGACATCAACTGAAGACAAAGCTTTAAATAAATAGTTAAGAATTCCAAATAAGATGTGATGAGCTTCTTACTGTATTAACAACTTTTGTTTTCTTAAGACTACGCTGTGATATCTCCCTGGAACTTCTTGGATATAGAAGTGCTAAGCCTTCGCTCTTGCTATTACAAGCCAGTTTTCTTAGACAAAAGCTTTAGGGAAACTACTTTGCACTGCTTTACTCAAAGGGTTAGTGATTTTATAGCATGTATTTGTTGCCAACTTTCTGTCAATTTACTTTCCAACTAATTTAACACATCTTGACTCTGAGGTGTTTTTTATTTTCTCCCCTGCTGATATGACAATGTCAGAGATCAAAAGCTTGTTCCCATCTTTCAGCTCGTGTTACATTCAAGTAAATTACCAGATATATTACAGAAAATTTGCAGCACTCATCCAAACACAGTCACAAGCAACTCAAACTCTGAACACACAGCAGACTCAGGAGCACTGGCAAGCCAGGGCTAGAAAGCCAAATTAAAAAAACTATGAAAATGTGCCTCCTGTACCTAGGAGGCACTTACAGATGTGTGGGCTGGGAAGAAGACTCAAAATGCTATGAGGGAAGGGGGAGGCTGATAGTAGGGGATGTGAGTGTGTGCATTCAGGGAATAAAAGGGGAAAAAAAAATACATAGGTTTTCTTTTAGCTTGGTTTAATAAAGTTAGTGAAGAGATTTGTAAAGCTTTGACAGCTCTACATGGTTTTTAACCTGTTCTTGCCCACAGATGTTAAGAAGGACTTGCAGAACACTCAAAAGAAAATAATGAGCAAGTGTCCAGTAAAGACTAGGTCAAGCATTTCTAGCTCACCTCTCTAGCCCTTTCAACACAAGCTAATCCTCCTTTGGCACTGAAATAAAGAAATACAAACAGAAATCCCTTCTGCGTTGGCTGCCTGCCTGAACTATAGTGTCTGTAAACTTTCATTGAAAACCCTGTTGGAGTGAAAATTAATTCAGTGAAGACAATTCATTGCTACAATAAGTGACCCTCTCATAACAAAACATACCTGACAGTTCAGCTTTATGACCTACACTGGAGGAAAAGACATACATATATACAACACATGGCAAACACACACGGAAACGGGGAATAGTGGGGTTCTGACTCAAGTCTGCAAGAATACTTCAAATTAAGAGACCTATGATAGGGGAGATATTGCACATGGGCAATGAAATAGGGAAGAATTTATTTCAATTCCATCTTAAGTGCTCTCTAATGCACACCAAAACCACCCCTCTTCTCTCCAGCATTCTGGGTAATTAGCTCTGATATCTTGAAAACAGTAAGAAAGAGATAAATTAGCTGTTTGGAGGGCTTAAATCAAGCCAGCACCATGGGCTGTACCAGAGACTGGATCCCAGGATATTCTTCAGAAAGCACCACTGCAGCTTAAAAAACAATTACGAAAAGATACCTAAAAACTCTGATGAACTAAGAAACCTGAATGAAGAATGCACATACTGCCTGTTATGACTATCAGATAAAAAACCAGAGTGAAAGCACTAACTGAAAAAGCTTCAATATCTGTTTATTTTAATTTAAAACGTTACAGAAATGAAAAGGTTGCTAGTTTAAAATTGCTGTCATATTAAGTTATCTGGGAGACTGTTCAGGATATCTAGACTTCCCTGTCCCCAGCTTGAATGCAATTAGTGTCTCAAAGCAATTTCAGAAAGACTTTTGAATAAATCAAAACTGGCTAACAAGAGGGAAAGGAAATGTTCCAAAATCACCACGGCAAACCCAAATGGACCACAGCAAAAAATCTTAGCTGGCAAACTATCAAATGCAATTTCTGACCATTTCCCAATCATTTTCATGCCACACACCTTCAAGCTATTCAACTGTATTACCTATCAGATGGAAGGTCTAGATGGATGGGAGGTGATTAGTGTCAGATAAATTCTTCTTTAGGGACTGAACTACCCAGGGCATTTAAGTGAGAGGGAAAAAAAAAAAAAAAAGAGTAGGACAAAAATGGAATCAATCATATAAGGTGGTGGATAATTTACTATAACGGGTTTCTCCTTCTTTCCTGGGAGGGCTGTAGTGAAAAGTGCCAAGGATGACAAAAACAACTTAAAAGACAAATCTTCACTGTTACAGGGGGTACAAAGACAACAGGTTCCACAGAGCTAAAGATGCCAGGTGTAACAAAGTATTAAAATTAGACAGCACTCATTTTTTTCTTTCCTCCTTCCCCCCTCCCCCTTTTACTAGCATAACTGCACTGACATCAGTAACCATCTTACCCCCTCCTGTTGTGCACTACAGTGGCCATACAACAGCCAGACCTACCAATTGTACTGAAATTGAAACAGTGACCACCAGACAGATGTTTTCAATTAACTTAATATGATTTTTTCCAGTCCTCTTCCCAATAAACAGCAATTTGTGTGCATAGGTTGCATGCTTGTGTAAATCTGAAATAACCAGCACCAGGTTATATATAACGACTGTTGCATTTCCTGAACCAAATTCATCAAAATACTCAGCTCTCTTCAGAGCTGTTAGGTGAACCGGCCCATCTTTAAAGGGTTTGGCAAAGAAATCAAGTCTCACAGCTATTCCCCAACAAAACTACTTCTGAAAATTACATGCCTTCTCCTTTTCAGTTGTCAAAACAGAGCTGAAACCAATGCTACCACTCTCTGTCTAGCACAGAGGTTGTACAAACTATAATTGCCAAATCCCTCAAAACACTAGAGAGTCACATGTTTCATCACTAGAAGCACTCAGAAAAAAAAAATGTGTTTAGTTGGATTATTCACCTATTCAGCCTTATTTAAAAAAAAACAAAACATCAAAAAAGCACGTTTGACAGACACTTCTTGAGCACACACTAAAATCACACATAGGTCCATTCCACAGCTAACTGCATCCTTAATTACTCCTGTGTTTTCCTAAATCTGCTCAACCCATTATTGGGTCTACATAAACAGGAGACCAGCACCAGTTGTATTACGCAATAGAAAAGAATTAAAATTAATCTTAAGAGCATTAAGAAAATGTAGTTCATACTGATGGTGAGAGCAGCCCGACCACACAGAGCCAGACAACTCAGGCTACAAAACCCACCTGAAATTCTGCCCTCTGTAAAGCAGGAGGTTATTTGAACTTGGGTTGATGCTGTCTGACCAGTTTTAATTGCCTGTTTTCTTTCATCTATCAACTCCCTTGGTATCCCTTATTCTTTTAAATCCACACACAGTCCCTTCTACATCTCCTAGGTCAGGTATTTCAAAGCCTACTCCTCGAGCAGTTTACCATGCGCCAGAGCTGAGTCTGTGCATTTTGTCAGTGAACACTGATGCAATGAGAAAGGTTATTTTACCCACGGCTCCTTGAGCATGTGAGGGAGCTTTCTTTTACTGGGAGCGGTCTGTTGTCACCTTGCCTGCAATCCTCCATTACCGTGCCTTGGGAGACAGTGATAAGCTACAGCTCCCACTCCTTTAGCTCTTCCTCAGAGAATTAGAAGCTCCGCATCTTGATAAAAAGACACAGAATATGTTGCTTAAGAATGAAACCGATTATGTAGCCTTTGATTGCCGAAAGCATGCTTGATAAATTGAATAGGAAGGCGTTAAAAAAAAAATGGGGAGGTGGCTGAGAACAAGAGATGTTAACAATGAAGCTCTTATGCGAGGAGGATTTAGGTCATCAATTTTCCTTCAGTATGAATCAAATACTGTTGAAAACATGGAAGCGGTTCCCTGATAAGACACACAGACACGCTTGAGAAATTTAATGCTTTGCCCCTCGTTGCAGAATTTACAGCATTTAATCGACCAAATGGAAAGGCAGAGGCTCTTATCAACTGGAAAGCGGGAGGCGTGACAGGAGAGCAGGCCGGGATAACGAATACACAGTGAAGTCATAGGGATGCTTGAGAAGCCACTCCAGTGTCTCGGTGATGCTGAGGTTCTCTGAGTTAATTAAATTACATCTCCCCCATGGGCACAATCTTATTTGGGATGTGATGGAAGTAAGGGACGGCCTGCATTTTCTTCCATGCCCTAGAGGACACAGAGTATCACTGAGGTAGATGCCTGATGATCCACATCAAGTTCTGCATCCTTATCAGTGAGCTCTTCTGCTTTCACCCAGAAGATTTCCCCCTCCTCTTCCTCAGATGCTCTCTCCAGCCTCCTTTCCAACATATTTTTCTAGAAATCTCTCTCAACCATGATGCAGATTTCCATCCTTGCTATCTCCCCCAATTTAATACCGACCAAATGTGCCTGCTGCTTGCATTACTCTCTTTTCATTCTCTAAACTCAGCTTGCTAGTACACAGCAGACAGTATCAGCAACTCCCTCACCTCCAAACCAAACAAACCAAACCATGCACCACTGTTCAAGATGATCCAGTTGTTCACTAGGCCTTCATACACATTTCTTCTCCCTCAAAGGTGCTTAAAGTAGCTTGGGGGCTTCTTTCAATCAAATTTCTCTGAGGTAAAAGTACTTGTCAAACCAAAGAGCTATCTAATACAGATGCAAACCTTTCTGTGCAGAAAGATCACAACATTTAATTAAAATTAAGACTCTGCCAATAGAGACACTTCTGTTCTTCCCCATTATGGTGGTAGAAAGGAGAGCAAGTGAACTTTACAGATCATCTAATATGTGGTTTTGGCATCTATTGATACACCCATACATTTTAATACATAAGAATGTCACAAACATCCAGTTTTCTAATACTTCTCAAAAATATAATTTTACTTAATGTTCACAAGTAACCTCTCCCATGTAAATTAATGCTAAAATTATTATGTTAGCCCCCATTTCCACATAAAGCAACCTGTAAGTAGACTACTGAACAAAAAGGGAAGGCCATTGACAGTAATAGTTGCAAAAGGCTATTCAAGGGACTTCTCCCTGCTCACAACACTCACCTAAACACTGATTCAGCATACAAAAGGCATCTTCATTAATCTGAATGGGACCTGCTAGCACACTTTTTTTTTTTTTTTATGTTAGCTGAATCACACTGTCTTTTGGCTTCTGGAGAGCCAAGAGACAAATTTTTATCTCTAGCATCTATAGTGTCACAGTGTCCCCAGCACATTCTTCCCAGAATTTCTGCACTGACAAGCATTTCATTCTTTCTATTGATCCAAAAAATACATACATTAAAATGGCCTGCAGGGGAGGAATTGCTCCGTCCTTATTTTATTCAATACTTGTCATTCCCTAAAAGCAAAAAACAGGTGCCTTTAAATTAGAGAGAAAAGGGACAAAAACCAGCTTCACATACAATGTAGCAGACTCCTGTCACACCCAGCATTCCTATCCAGTTTGGTGTCAGTCACCCTCCTTCCATGAAGATGCCTAAATTCCCCTGCTGACTTGATGAAGCCATAGGGCCCAGCCAAGGATCTAGGAGAGGTTCCCCTTGCACTTTGCCCCTTGTTAGCAGTTGTTGTCAATGCCATTGATGCCCCTGCTTTGTGACTGATTAGTGCCAAGTCATCACCTCTGGCATGGGAAGAATCCAGGCTCCTCCCAAATGCACCCCTTTATTTGTGGAGAGGGCACAAAGTCTCTGCATTTCATGATTAGAAACACAGGCTTCCCTTGAGCCCTGTGGGAATTGCCCACAGGGCTGTGATCTCAAGGTGGCATTTATTTCCTGACAAGCTGAAAGAACACTTTTCATCAAAGAATCACATAATCAGGAAAACAATAATTAAAGAATAATTCTTATGTTGTATTCACAAGTCAATCAATCCTCTAAAGCAAGGTATAGATCTAGATGTACAAAGAGGTAATCAACTTTTTCATCACAGGAATGACTTTTTGAATGGCATTGCTTCTTTTTTTCAGAAAACAGAACCTACTACACACCTCAGCTGAGGGAAAGGTCTGTTTTCTTCAGGTCATTTCTGAAAAAGCACACAAGAAAAAATTGTAGGAACATGTGAAATGCCAGAGGCTTTGACCATACAACTCGACTCCCACTGCCCTGCTGAAATTCTCATTTGTCTGTCACCAATGCAGGCAACAGAGGTACACAGGTACATAACGATGAATGACCCTTACTGCAACTTAATTCTTGAATTGAGTAGGTATGTGGTTTCCATTTTAGGACAACAGAGAACAAGAATTACCCAACAACCCACACGCTGCATGTTTCTGAGTGGAATTGGGATGAAGAGTGGAGGGTATGGGAAGCTGCCCTTTCTCCTCTGTTGAATTTGGCAGCGGTGTGACTATGTGGGAGAAGGAATCAGAGCTTTCAACCATGCCACTGTCCCTCAGCACTTCTGCCTGTGCACCTCCCAAACCGCAAACTAGCTCCACTTTACTGTGGGAGAGCAACTTCAGAGGCAACTTTGGACTCTATACAAAAAGTAGAAAAGAAAGAGGCTCAGTTTGGAGTTCTCCATAACTGCCACAAAATACCTGTGAGCAAACCACACATTTTATGATTTTCAAGACTGAACTTACAAAATCCTGACCATAGTACTGCAGGTGTCATAGAGGCAATTAAGCAATCATCCAGATATACAGACTATCAGAGAATCCTGCTGTCAGCAGCAATCAAAGGCATCAAATACATCTGCAACAAACAGGAGCAGCAGAAGCAGAAGGATCAGTGACATCAATTCATTCCAAACAACTTACAGGAAAGCAAATGTCATGGACAGGCAGAAAGGGATCTCTTTCTACACTGAACCAATTTATAAACCTTCAAAACCCCAGGTGGTGTTCACACAGAGAAAAGTCAAAGCACAGAGTTAGCAAGGCTGCTGGTTTGGAGAAGAGAAACTTCTGCCACTTCCCCCAAGGGTGCCCAAAAGCTCTAACATAATATTAGGATGCCAGAAAAAAAAAAATTAGAATAGAGAACAACATGCATATTATATATGATGAAACCTACTAAGTCAGGGACAGCAAGAATCAGAGAGAAGGCAAGGATTTGCCCTGAGGGCAAGTTTAACTACAATTGCCTGCTTCGGGACTACTCTCATCCTAAGCATTACTTCAGCCTAATCTCCATAAAATCAGTATGAGCTGCTGAATACTCTGAATTTTGAAAGAAAATTCCTGACAAAGATTAAAATTTATAATAATAGCATGTATTTGCATATAGTATAAGTGGAAAAGTCACAAGCAAATGGCAAATGAGTTCTGACGTGACCTGGTCTAAACAAACCCAGAAGAAATCATTCCTCCCCTCCCTGTCTAAATCCTTGGTCAGCAGTGTTACTGGACACAATGATAAAGCATTATACCATCTTCACCAGAGGACGGGTTCTACCACAGCCAACCATGTGAATGTGGTTTTATTTTTAAATGGTTCTTTTCCCTCACCCCCAGTTATAAGGTAATTAAGTACTTCTTTGTAGATATTTTACCTCCATAGCTAAAGTTCCTGCAGCTCAGAGGAGAAAGCCTTCCCATACCTACCGCTTCGGCTTCTTAAAGGTGTAAGTAATAAAATACAATCTGAGATACCAGATGTATATATATCAGATACAGAGAAGTCATTCAGGATAAACTCTCTTTTGGAAAAGATGAAAAATTTATTCTCTCCCCAGAGTCAAGCATAAGCAGTCAGGAGTATTCGTATTTTTTTCCTATCAACTCAATTAAGCATGCAATAAGGATTGCTGGGTAAAATGCAGCATGTCTTGGCATGCATGTAAAATGCAGACTCAAGGAGTCTTAAAATGCCCTTATAAATACAGCAAAAATAGACCAATAAAATATTTTGTAATGACTATTTATGTGTGTATAACAACTTATTATTTCAATTCTCCGCATCAGGGATTTCTTGTTTCTTTCCTCTACTCCTTAAATAAATCTAAATAAATTATACATTTAAAATCAGGCTATGCATCTATAACAACAGAAACAAATTTCATTTAACATCCAGCTGTCAAAGCCAGCCCTTCTGTCACTCTTTATTCAAGTCTGTTCTACATAATTCATGTAATCTTAATTATTTCCTTCTCTTTCTGTGTAGAATAGCACTTAAGGATGAGCCACTTACAGCACAGTCATTTCCTCTGGAGATGATACAACTGTGTGATATGATCACTTACTTACAAAAATGTACATTGATGTTTTAAGGTCTCCAGGTGGGGAACTGTGTATATGCAGAGCCTATCATGATGGGACATCACTTGATCTGCATACTATAGCAATAAAAATAGCAGTATATATGCATAATACTGTGTTTTAACACAGACAAGCTGTGCTATTAATAGCCTCCCTTTTTGCTCCTTTATCTCCTGTATAAACAGACGCTGACAGAGTTTGTGGGAAGCAGAATAAGACAGAAGAAGAGAGCGTAAGCTCAAACCAGACCGAGATCCTTTTTTCTCTGTTTTTTTTCCTAAATGCCCAAAATTAAAAATTCTTAATCCTCAGATAAGGTCCTTCCCCTCCTCCACCACTCTATGCCAATAGTCAATTAGTAGGATTTACAAACATAGCTTTAATCACAAGTACACTAAAATATGTCCAAAGCAGTATAGCCATCACTCTAGAAATATCCTGTCCCATTTGTACAGGTTAAATAATTAAATTGCTTTAAGGAGCCTAATCTATTAATGCCTAGAGAGGGCTTAATTTTGGCCACCAAATTTCAAGAAGCTACGTATGTCAATTTAATATAGTTAATAGCCATAAATCAACTTCCTCGCTCTACATGACCAATGAATTTACTACATGATGGAGAAAGCCAATTCTTCAAATAAAGGTTTCCCTACAAAACGTTCCTCGTTCTCCCTGTTGCCCAGCACACATTTCTCTTCCTTCTCTGCCCCTTCTGGGGCCTCCTGAAAGCTGCAGCAAGGGACTTGGAAAAGCGATAGGCTGGATCCTACTAACATTTATTCATAAGGATGACCACCATGATTCAGGAAATTTTCTCAGTTGAGCTCAGCTACTAAAGCTCAACAGTGCTTCACATTACCCCAGACCCTCCAGAATTAGATTTTTCATGCTCCAAAACACTGTTAGGAACATCACTGATCACACCCAGGCTACAAACAAATCTGGTTTTGCTTCCTGTGCATACAGTCCTGTACTTTTCACCCTGCTCTGCTGCTGACATTACTTTGAACACCATCTCAGGTTACTCAGAGCCTCAGCAAAGCACGATTGCTTACTCAAAACTGAGCTGAAACAGCATGAAGAGCCTCCACACTCAGGGTTGTTGTTGTCTCAGAGAACAGCCCAAGGCCAGGAACATGAACACTGATTGACCTGCTACCACTGGCAGAGCCACATGCACAGACCAGCAGAAGTCAGGGGACTCACCTTATTAAGAGTTGGGAAGATCAAAGGGGTTGAACACAGTTACAGAGCAAAAGCATTGTAAAATATTAACTTAATTCCATACTGGCTGACTGTTGCAGAAATCCCCCTCTTTCCAGTTACGTGACATTCCCCACCAAAATACAGATTGCCTCTTAGTGCCAAAATAGAATGTGCCTACCCACCTGCTTCCCCATGTAATGCTGGCTGTAGGAAGTCACTGAAAATAGGAACTGCCCTCCCTGAGGGTGCCATCCCCATGGCACCTGCAAATCAGGGCACTCCAACTTCAGTCATGAAAGTGAGGCTCACCTAGAAGAGTACAGGACCTAGACCTTCACATAGTCTAAGAAAAGTCCCTGTAACTACACTGAATTAAAAAAAAAAAAAAAAAAAAAAAAAAGGGAGAGAGAGACAAAAATTACTTAGAAATAAGCAACGGCAGCACAGGTCTCACAATGAAGAAGAAAACACAGAGATCACCTGGGAGAAAAGAACATGGAGAAGCTCCTAGGAAGAAAGAAAAAGTCCAGTAGATGAAAAGCCAGGAGAAAATATGAAGTATTAAAGCAAGAGTTACAGCTTTCTCCTGTAATCTAGGTGCCTAATAATGAGATGATAATAAGATGATAATGAAACAAAAAGCTTGGGTAAGATGGAAAAATTTAAGTCAAAGGCTAAACTCTGGAATATTATGAAGCCAGCTCCCTTGGACCCCATTTGCCTACTGTAGTCTTAAATACAGTGGGCAAAAGTGGGATATACAGTCACAGTGTGAGTTCATTGATTAGCAGCCATAAAAGTTTGGAGGTGCCACGCTGAAAGTCATGACACCTGTGTGGGATATTAAGAGAGCAATTTTTCAGCATTACGTGTGGTGCAGAAGCAAGGGCTTTAACAGACACCCAGGGAAGAACAACTTTCTTGTTTTCTTTGTGCTTTTGAAGAAAACCAAATGACCAACACCTGTATCATAATAAAATCTAGATTTGCTAGTATGCTGCAATACCTTTGGAGTCTTCTGGATGTTGCTGCTGGTATTAAAATCTGAAGAGACTCTGTGTTGCTTCTGCTTCCTCCTTGAAATTAAACCAGTTCTTCTCTTTGCAAACGCATAAGGCAAGAAATGTGCAGTTTTCTCTTTAGAAAAGGCTGTCATTTGCTATTTTTCTGTGCACATGTTGCTGTACTTTCTTATATGTACATCCCTCTCTACATATATGCAGTCAATCTAGATGTATATACAAACATGCCAAATGTTGCACATAAAAGAAATGCATATATTTAAAACATCATACTGTATACTGTCTATTTTGCCAATAACCATCTGGGAGAGTAAAAAAAAAAAGCATAGAAGAAATACTTCATGTCACCAAACTAGATTTTGTACACTTCTACAGAAAGAAAATGTTCCAGCTACTCTGGAATTCAAGCAAATTAACCATTACTGCTGTCGCTTTATCCATATAAAGACAACCAGGCTACACTATATAGCAACCAACTTCATCAGACCACCATCTTGCTTTTCAGTGTATTTTTAAATGCCACAGTAGACAGGACAGGCATATTTTTATCACCATTACACGTGACAGAACCCGGAAAATCTCAGTGAATCAAAATCTTTCATTTTTCCAGTGTGCTGACAGTATTTTTGTACCATTTTGTTCTAGTTAGGCCCTCACATGGACTATCAACAGCTGATGATGACTCCTTTAGCAGCACAGGGATTTCAAAATTACCCAGTATTTACTTCAGGGCCTCATGCTCACATCTAAGCCCTCCAGCCATTCCTGTGGCCAGCACTAAGCATGTCTTTAAATCAGCACCGCAGCCGCTGCTGCTTTGTTTCTCTTCTCGCTGAGCAACACTGGACTGTGACCAATCTGCCCTACAGATTTCCCCCTTCCTATAAGACCCTTAATAAAATCTGTGATATTCAAAAAGCGATACGCTCTTGATTTCACATTCCTCTTTCACAGCTGCATTATTCCTGCTGAAACAGTGGAATGAAATTATGCATGGAAACTCTGCTGAGAATTTTCCTCTTCATGGAAGAAGAAAAAATGCCCAGCGTGCTCAGAATTCAAATCAAAACCAGAAAGGTCCTGATTCCAAATACATGTTATCAATATGGTACACATTTGAAAATCACAGGGTACTTATCAAACTTGAGGGTGTCCCCTTGGGAGGAAAGGGATTAATATGTAACCTTGGGTTAAAAGAGGTTACACAATCTGTATTTCCCAAACCAACACTGAGGGAATTAAATTCATGGTGGAGATACTGCTGAAATGCAAGGAAATACTGGAAGAAACTAACATGATTAAAAAACATGAATTAATTCTTTTATGCAGAACAGCCCCAAAACACAGATTTGGCAGGTATACTCCTCAAACTCACTTATTTATTCATTCATTTTAGTGGCCCTGCTATACTTTGTGAATTATTCTTCATAATTCAAGCAGACATGTAAGAGTTCCCACATATTTTAATACATATTCTACAGTCTCAAAAATGAAAGTTTTTGAACTATGCATCCATTTCTATGTGTGCATATCTGTGTACATCTCCAAAGAAGATGGCTGAAAAAGGGAATATTGGTTTTTTCATCTCTTAATTATGCTTTTCTCCCTCCCCCCTTAGTGCATTAATTTGGCACCTAAAGGTTTCTGCTCTCACTGAAGGCTGAGACAACAAAGCCTCTCGGAGCCCGGATTTTTGGCACCACCTCACTCCTACTTTATGCTTGAGGCTACTTCCCCTCTGACTGATTCTTAATTTGAATAAGCTTCCACTGAAGACTGTATCAGAACTGCAGCAAGTTAATCTTATTAAACCATATGAGTTTAAAAAACTCATAGCTTGATGTCAGGCAGGCTGTTTCTAAATTGGTATACTTAAGATCCAAATTAGATCATGAGCAAAATATTAAAAGGCACTAGAGCCACTTAAGAGTGAACTTCCATTTCCAAAAGAAATTTCTGGACACTGAGACCATAGGACTCATGCCAGTTCAGGAGGAGTCAGGCTCCTGGCTGTAATGGCTACTTTTAAGTGTTTAAACCTTTAAAATTTAAGCTACAGAGAAAGGAATAAAGGCATTTATTTCACCTGTTTTCAATACTAGCATAAATACAAGGGTCCTTCTGAAGGATACACTAGGTATAGGAGGTTTCTACTCCAACTCGAAGTTTCCTGACAAAAAAACAGCTTTGGGGTATGCTGTGACAATTGGCACTGAATCTCTAAAATGATGCAACAAAGTTCCTTTTAAGCACTACAAAACGGCACCCTCCATCCTTTCCCTCTGCCTTTAGCCTTTAGAGAGTACTTTCGTTTTTTAAATAATTAACAAGTGCTTACAACTTCAGTTTCACCTCAGCCACCTCCGGGCACAGAAGACTGCAGTCAGTAGACATGGGGGAAGGGGTGGGTAGGATGCAATTCACCCTTGGCTCACCAACCCATGTGGTTTGCAGCAAAGTAGGGGGCGGTTCAGCTGCCCTCTTAGGTCCACTTGACTTCCAGTGACTTGGTGAGATGAACTACTGGGTCCTTTTGCCACCTGGACACCATCCAGGCCACAAAAACGAAGTTTGGAGATATCTCCTGGAAGGCTTCTACCTCCATGCCGACTTCAGACAGCTCGTGTCACATGCACGGCATTACACAGGCACCAAAGTGTTTTCTGGATTGCAGCCCAACACAACAGGCATTAGTCTGCATTGTTTGGTGCTTGGCTTTAACTCTTTACATCTAGCTACAAGTGCAACTAATCAACTGAAATTGATTTTCCAGAGCTCAGACTAATCCACTACATTGAAGGAGACCTATATTCTTTGTGTGTATGTATAGTCAAGGGGTTTGGAGGGGGGTTAAGGTGTCTTGGATATTAGATGCCTGTGCTCAGCTCTCAGCAACTTTGCCACTAATTCAAAAGAGTGCCAAGGTGCACTTCTGTCACTGGCAGGATTTTTTTTTTTTTTTTTAAAGATGTCTCCCCTGCTCCCCAAAACACCAATGATGAAGATTACTCATCCGCATTTGTATGTGAAATTCTCCATTACTCATGGGAAAGTCACTCAAGATAGCACTATATTTTTTCTAGAACTAAGCTTGCTCCCTCCAACTTAATGTATGCTTTTATATTTTATTCCACATATTTGCTAGTATTGAAGATCAAACTTTACTTTCCATCAGTACTAGCTGGGCCACACTGTAACCATAAGCGGAACAATCTGTTCCAAGTGACCAAGAGAACTAATAATTTATCAGAAAGAGAGCAGGTGTTTTGGGGCAGGACATAATTATATTTGTGTGGGTGTAGTACTCAAGTCAAATGGGACATTCTGCATAATTCAAAGCCACTCCAGGAAAGGAAGAGAGTAAGGAGGCTTTCCAAAGAGAAATGGCCTCAAACTCTCAAATTTATCACAAACAATTTTTTTCCCTATCTGTTCCTTTTTGTTTTGCTGAAAATAAAATTAAAAAAAAAAAAAAAGAAAAAAAAAACACAAAAGAAAAAAAAACCTCAACCCTTCAGCATTTGAGTAGACTTCACAGGGCAGGGAAGAAAAAATAAAAGGCAAAAGATAAAAATAAAATAAATGATCTTGCCTTTACATAGGTAGATGTGGCCTGAACTGGAACTCTTTATAGCTCATCTTTCCTCAAATGTGGCAATGCAGAATTATGGGTATCCAGGCAAAAAGGAGAACCTTCTCATACACTCGTGACAAAACTCCAAACCAACTCCCATAAAAAGAAATATTTGAAAGATCATAGCTTGGTGAGCAGATAAGTTAGAAGCAATGACAAATGCACACAAGCTAAGGAACAGAAATGGCAAAGGTAGCTTTGTCTTCACAGAGAGAAACGATATTAATGAAATTAAAACCTGACAATCATTTTTCACACAATAAGCTATTATTCTGCTGGACTTAAGAAAACCTAGAAGTCATTATGACTGTGGACTTAATGAGATTCAGAAGGGATTTGACTATTTATTTGGCCAGCAAGAATATTCAGCAATTGCAATTATGACTGACAGTCTAAAAAGAATATTAAAAATCTTGGGCTTGGGGTGAAAACCCACCTCCTAACTATGAGAGATCAGAACATAAAAAGGCATGGGAGTGGCAGAGATAGTCCCTGCCCATTATGGGATGCCACATCCTGCCCTAAGGCAGGGAGGACTGGGCACAGGGGCAGACCAGTGAACACATGGGGAACCTCTATTCCCATTCTGCCATCTTCTCTTCTGGCCAGCTCCAAATCCTCCCTTCTTCCCTTGTATTAGTTTTACAGTTTTCTATGGTTGTCTTGCCCATAACTCAACCCTCCATTTCTCACAGAGTCTCTGTGATAAAGTTCTCCCCTTTGTCACCAGTCCTACTCTGGGTAAAAGCATGTAATATACTGTCTACTACCAACTGCAACTCTCAGTAACACTGAATGCTGAGGCTATAATTCAGTCTGGAGACTCTACTACTGCCCATAAACTACTCCCCATCTCCCAGTTTACGATGTCAGCAGGACTCCAGCTGAATTAAGGCTTCCACTGTATATAACTGACACCAATGTATTATCTTATACATAATGCATAGAAGATGGCTCTAATCAAATTCCATATCCTGCCCTTTCTTTACATCACAGATGTGGCCTGGCATTTCTTATGCACTCGGCTTACTGATACATAAAATCCTTCCCCTGAATGATAATGGGCAGCAAAACCTTTTCTTGGGTCACTGCTTCCGAGAACTGCCATTCCTTTCCTCTTTGGGGAAAAGAGGTTGAAATAAACTTCAGGTTATTCCAGTAACCAAACTCACTCTTAAATTTAAGGACCACATTGAACTGATCATCCAGGAACACTGCCTGTGTCAGTCTGTATTTTTTATGCTGGCAAGGAAATGATTTGTGTCTAAGGCCCATCTTTTGCCTATTTGCATTTGGTATCAGCAAAGGGATCACACAAAATGGAAAGCCAAGCTGTGGATGCCAAACTGCAAGCATGCAAAACTGAGTGAGGTTTGCAGAGTCCTTCCAGCCCTGCAAAGAAGCACAGAAATCCCAGGGTGTGGTATAAGCCAGTGCTGGTTTTACACATCTTGGAACAGAATATGGAGTTCAAGCTCCAAAGATTCCACAAATGATGCAGTCAAAAATGTGCTGAATGAAAGCTTTGAAATGTCCTAAAGAATAGAGAATCCCCTGTGTATAAACCCAATTTTGACCTCAGGCACAGACTGAGCTCTTCTGTAACACGAAATAAAAAAGAAGCAAAAGAAAGTGATAGAGATGCATTACTTCAAAGTCATCTTACCTCACAGCTCTTCAGACATTATTCCTAGGCAAAAAACTAACTGGAGAAGGAGGATTAATGTATCTTTCTACTAAAAACTCACTACTTAAAATAGTGTATCTCCATTTAGCCTGAATAAACCTTATATGCTATCTTGCAATGCTCTACGTAGACTTAAGCCTCATTTAAGGAGATCAAGCATCTGAAGACCAGTCCCTGTGATGGCCTTATGAGACTGCCATGTTCAGGTGAACTGAAGATGCAGGACAACTAAACAAAAGCACCTCTGATGTTTATAACTTCAGCAATTTAGGTAATGGGCAGGAGGTGCTATGGGGAGCATGCAGGTGCCTGGCTTTAAATTTTGCTCTTCGGGCACATCGGATAATGCTTTTCATGGCCCAAAACCTGTTTCACCCAAAGCAGGGGACAGTACCCAAGGGCCTAAAGCTGCATCTTCACTGATCGTCCTTCTTGCCGTTCCAGGATGGCTTTCTGTGGGCCTGTACCCACTTCCTGCAGCGTGGTAATAAATGCAGCATGCACGTCAACCAGTGGACACCCCTGTCAGCAAAATAGCCATCTTTGCTCAGCCCTTCCTCCCGGGTACATACTAGTAGCAACTGTTCTCAACAAGCCTGAAAATTTCGAAGAAAACCTCAGATAACAGGAGTATATTTCACATAGGCACTCTCCCACTGGAAAAGCTACATGCAAAAGGTTGCCAAGGGCGGTCCAGTTGCTTCCCTCTGACAAGGTGGAGCTGGCCACTTTCACACTGGTAAAGTAATGGATGGAGTAATCAACCTGGATTTTCCCTGCACAGTTTTCAGCACATCATGTGTTCAGCAATTCTGAGGCTACTTCAAGACATGATTTATCCAAGAGGTTACCCCATCTCTTCTCTTTGTCAGTTAAGGCCAGTGAGGGGGAAAAAGAAATGAAAAGAAACATAACAAAATGGCTGGAAAAATGAAACTGTCTTAGAAAACAGCAAAACTAATTCCTCCAGCTTCCTCCAATCTGCACACTTCAAGGAGGCCTTTCCCTTTGGCTACAGAGGCTGCTGGTTGCACATTGCTTTCTCAGCTCAAGTCTGAATTTTCTCAAATGGCAATGCATTGGAGTTGCATGCTAACAGCAACCAAAACCCAGCAGGCACAGCACAATACAACCCTTTATTTATTTATTTATTTAAAGTGTGGTGTTTTATAGCTGGCCATGCCTACCAATTGGTACCCAGGGAAGCCTAAAGCACTATTTTTGATCTACAGAGCCTTCCTCAGTTTTGAACCTAATTACCTCCAGAAGCTACTGCCTCCTCCTCATCTGTTACCATGGCAGCTGCAATCAGCTGAGATGTTGGGGCTGACAAACCCTGATTTACTAGGGTACCAGGGCAATTCCAGGAGGCTGTCACTTTAAGAATTTACTCCAACAGCACTTTGAGGAAAGGAAGAGGTAGGATAAATTAAGACTGTATAGGCTGGGAAATAGCAACCTATTTTAGAGTGATTCAACAGCTCAATGCATAAAACTCCACTAGCACTTACAGTTCTTGTTTGGGCTATTTCGATTTTTGATTTTTACCCGCTCTTAGTAATAGTATATGTGCCCTTGTCTCAGGGTCAAGATTCAGCTAAGATTAACCAACTTTCCTTCATTTAAAAATATCTTTCCACATGGTGAGAAAATAGATTGTTTAACGAAGTGGTGTGGCTTGTTTTCTAACCTTATATCAGAATCCAGGGAACGTGAGCTTCAGTATTCCCTGTTAATTCCTGCTAGTTACAAAAACTGTTTAACTGAAACATTAGTATTTTTCCATATTGATGCTTTTCACGTGGAAATCTCAAAGCGCCAGACTTATGCTTCCCAGAAAGCCTAGCTTCCCATTGCAGCATTTCAGTCCTTCAGAAATGCACTTCTCATGCCATCTGTGTGGTAACAAATTTAGAAAAATGAGTAGTATCTTGGCAATCTTTGCAAAATGTACTCAGGATGCAGAGGAGGGTGGCGGGGTTCCTACCAAATAGGGCATTCAGTATCTGAGTCAGAGGTGATGACAGCATATAAGCAGGGGGCTGTTTTCTAAGAAATATGCCATTAATTTTGTAGAGCTTAACGTGACTGTGCTGCAATTCAGCTGAAGTCTTCTCATTCAGTCCTACTTATGGGTCTTTTCACTACAGAGCCTCCAGGTCTGCAGCTCTTCTTGTCCTCTGCACCTCCCCGCACACACTGTGAGAAGCTACTTAACATAGAAGACTCTACAAGAGCATCCTGAAATTAGTATGTTCAAAACCTGTGGCCACTCCATGAATGATTAACATGAATTATCCTATCTGTAAAATACAGATAATCCTGCCTCTTTATTTCCCAATGCAAGTGCAGATCACTGACATTTGAAAAGTGTCTTGAAAATCACAGCAACTGATAGCATCAATAACAGCACACCATGAGATGCAATATTATTACAATAATAATGGCACTCATTTCAGACTCCTGCATTTCTCAGGTCATCAACCAAAAACATTAACAAAACACAGCCCTTCAGGAGATGAAAAATCTTTGCAGTGTAATGCAAGCTGGTTCATTCAAATTCTTTATTCTCACCTAACCCTGTGCAAAGTGTCTGCTACCATCCTTCCAACTACTGAGAGAGTTGTGAGTGCTCCTCCTCATGTAAAAGGATTAGGCCCTCTGATAAAACTAAATGAAAATCTGAGAGCAATCTTACACCCTTAATTGTACTTTCTGTTTGGTTGTTGAGGTTTTTTTTTTAACTCCAAGTCTTGACCTGGAGGCATCATCAATGTCAACACTGAAACCAGAGACAAACCATGCAGATCAGACTCAAAACTAAAGGAAATTAGTTCAGCTAAGCAACTGCAGAACTGACAGGGCATGTAGTAGCTTCCCTAGTTGTGTCTCACAGGGAGCTACCAGAAATTCCCTGGCTGCTTAGCCAGCAGAGGAGGCAATAAGAGCTGCAGCACCCACCTCACTGGCCCTGCCTTCCACCTCACCAGAGAGCTGTGCTGGGGACAGATGGCACTATGACGAGCTGCACTGAAGCAGAGGGTACACATCCTGCTGCACTGTGCAGGCTACACACCCTCTGACTGAGGAGACACAGTTTCTCTGTCCTGGAAGCAGTGGGAAGCTCTGGGCAGGAGGTGTCTGGCCTGTGGGAAACAAAATGGGTCCGGTGCTCCCTTCAGAGGAGAAGAGAGGAGAGAGCTGAGCAGCTTTCAGCCCTCATCCCCAAGACAGGAGTGGCAACAGCAGCACACAAGAGCTCTGCAAGGTTGTACTATTGAGAAAGGCAAACGCTGCTTGCTTTGCAAACTGACCTCTCTGAGTCGCTGAGAGATACAAGAGTAGAAGGCTCTTGCTGGGGAACCTCATCTACCTTCCAAATTTTGAAAAGGCAGAAAGAAGTTTGCTTTGATCCTGAGAACAGCTGCTGAGACCTGTGAATATTTTTCCCGTCTCTTCTATTATGCCTGCTGGTTTTGCCATTCTGTCAAATTATTCCATCCCTCCTTTCCTTTCTCCAGAGCAAGAGCAGCATGCAATGGTTGGGGTAGACAAGGATCCGAAAAACAAAAGGCAAGCCTTGCTCTTGCCTTGAAGACAAAAAATGCAATTGTTCTGTGTGTGTGTACTTACATGTCATGTACCTCTTACTGTTCCTACCTGGATTTCCTCCTTTCCTCTGCCCCTTTTAAAATTTAGGGTTAAAGCCTACAGAAAAGAATGTTCCAAACTACAAAGTTAAATGCAACCACACAGCTCTGTGAACGTACATGCAAAACCTGATCCACCCATCTTCTTCCTCCTAGTGGCTCCAACCCAGGAAAGTACACACACAGGTCATCATTCCACAGAACTCTTAAGCCCAAGCCTTAAAAAGAAGAATGCGCTGGTGTATTTGTGTGCATTAAGGAGGCAGCAAGTAAATGTTTAATTCCCGTGCCCACATTGCAGGCTTAATTTTGTATGGTGCTTTTACAAGGCATCCGGCTCCACTGACGTGTAGTGAAAATTACTAAGATGCAAAAAGTAATACATAGATTTTGCCTTTCCAAGCTGGCCATTTCCTTGGTGGAAAGCATCCACAAGAAATTCAAGAGAGCACACTAAAAGCTTTTTTTTTTTTTCCTTTTTCTTCAGGGCGTTTTTAATATACTAAACTGTGGTGTTAATGCTATAAAAACAAAGGCAACTCTTAGGGGAATAGGAGGCTGCTTTTCCCCATTGTTCACAGAGAACCCTGGCTGTTTGAATGGATGATATGATAATTTCGTGGCACAGTTGCTTAAGGGAGGACATAACAAAGACTCCCATGGTACCGTGTACACAGTTTGCAATGGGCATGGTTAGAATTTAATTGTTACAACCCTCAGAAAGACACTTCTCTAAAGCAAATATGCTATGAAATATATTTTTATCTAATTGAATCAGAAAAACTTTAACTTGTCAGCTCCTCCGTCAAGCATCCAAGTAACTGCTCCCTGTAACAGCTCAGAAAGTGTGCTTTATAAACTAAAAAAAAAAAACAACCAAACAAACAAACAAAAAAAAAACCAAAGGAAAAAAAAAACCAAACCAAAACAAAACAAAAAAAAACCCCACAACCAAAATAGGGCATAGAGATTTAATTTTCTATAAAATTGCTCCCTACAAGCTATTTAAATGTCCTTTACTTTAAGCAGTACTCCTAAGATTTTAGAGACTTCCAGGGCAATGATTGCAGTAAGAACTCCTTGTGCTCCCTCTGCTCAGGGGGCTCCACAAACAAACCATAAGATTTATGCCTTTCCCTTTCAAAATAACCTCATATAATCGTCTGCAAAAATTAATTTAAATAAGCATACAGAAGTAAAGAACAGGCTAGCTCAGGGTGTTGGTTTTTTCATGTGTTTTTTCTTTTTTTTGCAGGGGGAAGACGGGTGGGCTAAGAGTGCAGTCACTAATGTCTACCATAAATCTGCTCTCTCTCAGCCTCAGCTCACAAACTAACAGCACTTCTGTCTCATACGTACTTTTTCCCCCCCCATCTTTCCCTCTCTGCCTCCCCACAGCCACACTGTAATGTGTCTGAGTCGGCTGTACAGTGTTTCTGATTAAAAACTGCCAGTAGTTAGACAACTTATTATACAATCTACAAGGAGACTGTGTATTTATGAATGCAATAATTAATCAATGCATAATAAGCATGCACTGCACATATAATTTCTTTTTCCATACACAGACAGCTTCAGTTACCATGCAGGTTTACACTGCCACAACAATCTCCAGTTCCCGTACCTGCTTTCTCACTCCACAGTGTTGGCAAAGACAAGCTTACTGTATTAAAGCCTGCGTTAATCTGCAAACTCACCCAAATACTGCCAAATTGATTAATTTTTGCAGGTAGCGATTTTCAGAAGAAAAAATGGCATAGTTAGCGCCACAACTACTAGGCTGCCACAATTTTCCTTTTAAACTACTTTTTCCAGAGGCTCAGCTATGAAGTCTACTCAGAGATGTGAGCTGACAGACTGGCTTTGCATCTTAAGAACATATTTCATTTTAATGGTTTTATTTTTAAATTGTTTCAACTCTTTGAGTTAATGGAGATTAAAAAAAGAAATGAGACTGACATAAAAATGCAAAGTAGAGTATTTTTCCCCTTTTTAGCTTGTTTTTTAACTAGAACCAAGTTATATTTATTTTCAAGAAACTCAATAGTACCCAATAACAGGATTGCACACTTATTCATAAAAATCATCAAATGGCTTAAATGTAAAGAGTCATTACCCTTTCCTGAGCCTCCCTACTGATAAATGGCAGCAGGCAAGGCCCCACAGATATCAATATTAAGTTGAGTAGGGATTTGCTTGAGAAGTTTTCCCCTCAGTGGCCAGCTTCTATGGCACCACTTTCTGTTCACATGGAAACACAAAGATTCTTTGGCCCAGAGATGTGCTACCCTGTTAAACTCTCTGCTAAGCCATTTGAGTCTGCACTGATGATACCTGGAGACAAGGAATCAACGTAAGTTTTCACCCCAGTGCCATGGGCACACAACAGGATTATGTGCCCGCCCTCCCTGACCAAAGAGCTAACATCTATTGCACACTTGCTACACGTGGGGACTGACTGGAAGATAGCAGAGTTCTGCATTTGGCTCAGAAGGTGGTGCCCGGAGGACAATAATACATATATATAAAAATATTAATACTTTGTACTCTCCCAAAAAGCGATGACATGGTTTTATTCTGCCAACATGGAGAGGATTAAGGGTTTCTGCTTGAAGCCACTAACAACCTGAACAGAAGAATTACAGTAATTCCACTAAAACCACACCAAATCCAGGGGACTGGCTGATGGCATGTTGTTACCCTTTCCACTTCTCTTGAAAATGTAGCTAGCATAATCTATAAACAAGATTTCAACCAGCTATGCAAGGAGGTCCAACTCAAAGGGTCTAATAGGAGCCACCTCCAGCAAAAGAGACATTTTTCCTGAGACTTCTTAGCGTTCTGAGACCTAAATACTTGACATAGAGCAATTCTATGGGCAGGTCAAAACCAGCAGTTAACTTGTGAAACACAGATGAAACCCATGCTTTCTTTTCTGTTGCTCACCCTAGTCCATTTTTAGTGTAAAGCATCTCACAGCAAACAATAGCAAGATATTCCATTAAAACCTTGCACTGCTTTAAGCCATTAGGTCACCACACAAACACTGCTGTCATAATCTTAGTTAGCAACACTTCGCCTGTGTCAATACCATTATTAATACCTTGAAATACTAATATCTATTGCTAATTAACAGTCAAATGTAGGGAATAATTATTCATGTATTAGGAAAAATTTACTGAATGCAATTACATGTCAAGAGCTGTGATTTACGAATTCTTCCCACAACACCACTTGTGTCAGAAAATATCCTTAAAAATTCAGCAACAGTTAAAGGCTTTCCATAACCAGGACACCTCTAGGTTGTAATAAACTGATAGGCCCTGGCTCTGCAATACGTGAGCCTGTCTACATGGCTTGTATCTCAGTTACCATTTCCAGATGGAGCAGCCCCACTCAAAAGCTATAGTTATTATAAAGAAATTTAACAAGTCTTCTGCAAGACCAACGTGAATACCAATCCCTCACTGAAAATTCAGATCCTCCCTAAAACTAAGCCTGTGAACACAAGGAGAGAAGCAGACACTTCTTTGTGTTTTGAAAACTGTAAATGTTATTCTGAACACAAAATGTTAATTATTTGAAGGAGATTACTGGCCTTCTGTTTGAACATAGCACAAAACCCAGTGAACATTGATTTGAGAAAGATTTCACTTCAGTGTTCATTAAGAGCCTTGATATTTAGGTATTTCAGATGCAAAACTGGCGAATCAAGATGACTGATCAGCAGTACTTACAGCAAATGTTATTTATATTGCGTGATGCTAAACCAACTCCGTTAAACCCACAGTTTAGCAACGATAGCTGTAATTCTGTGCACATACATACAGACTAAGTACCTGCATTTTCTCATGCAAACACACACACAAACTGGTGTGTACATTCCGGATTAAAAAACCAACAGTCAGCAAACAAAGAATATTAAATACTATACCTTTGAGTCATAATCTTATAGGCATCTGGCAGATAACAGCGGATATTCTCCATCTGAGCAGGATCAGAGTCACAGATTTTATCGTCAGTCCTCCCGTAGTTGGCACTTTCGATCATGATAACATCTGTTCCTGGGCAGCGCAGCTCTATGGGGTAACTCTCGCAGGACAGCTCCCTTCGGACCACAGCCATGGGGACCGGGGCTCGGCTGAAAGCTGCAAGGATTAACACACAGAAACACGGTAAACATTTACTTTCCAGGCTGAGGCTAAGATTAAAAGCGGAATGACGTTTAGCAGCAGGTTTTATCCGTGTGCTGTACTGAGATAGTTTCAGTACCATTGAGATACGGGGTCCGATTGCTGGCTTTGCTGTGGAGTTACTACTTCTTCACTCAGTGACTTGATTTTCTCATCTCAAAAAACCCCTGAAGAGATCCCTTTTATATAGGGCTTTAGCAATCTCCTATTGAAAGAGGTAAATAGCAACTATGGCATTGTTATTATTTCTACTTACCAGGTGAAAAGCTAGTTGGTTTTGATATATAAAATTACAGCCCCGTGTTGTACTTGATCAGGCAAAGGAAATTTTATGACAACCAGCAATCCAAGCACCAGGATCCCACCTGCTCAGCAAGACTGCACCTGTCCTACAGCAGATGTAATAACATCTGTATTGCTCCTGGTCCTTTCCTTGGTCCTTAGAAAATGAGAGCCTGATGGCTTTTGCTGTAGCCTGCAGCATGCCAAGGGATGGCCTGCGGGTTCTGGCAATCTTCCCAAAGTTTAGGCCCTGCAGTGATATTTTCCATGGAAAGGACAATTTATGGGACACTGGATGATTCAAGTTCAGTCTTAGTTTTGTGTTGGATCTGCCTACATAGTCAAATAGTTGGCAAATACTTGTGAAATTAAAGAGCTCTCAGAAATCTTACCTGTTTTAAAAGAAATCCAGGCTATAGTTTGCACAAGAAAAAAGAAACACACTTTGAGATGCCTTGAAAACAAAGCCCTAAAAGTATTAATAAACAAACTAACTAGACAACAAGCAATTGTATTTCTCATCTTTACAGCATCTTTGATCCAAAGATCTTAAACAGCTTGATGAACGTGAATATATTAATCCCCAAATATCCATATGAAGTAGCTATGCATTGTCTTTCTCATCTCAGTAGCAGAAGGGTTATGCAGCTTCCAGAAGATCTCATGGGAAATCCATGGTGAAGCTGGGAACCAAAAAAATTGTTTCCCAGTCTAGCACACCAGCCACAGACTGAAACAAAAGCCAGCTCTTTTCCTTACTTATTCCACAAGAATGAAAACTCAGCCACATCAGAAAGGCTTCCAGCTGCAGGGATGATGTGCCCTCCTAGCCACACACTGTACTACCTCCAGCACAAAACTCAACATAAAAACCGAGCCTGTGTCTGTGTGTGATGGTCACAGAGCAATTAGTGAAGCTTTAACCCTCTAGTAGATCCATGGTCCATCTGATACCAAACATCTTTCACCAACTCACTTTTCCCCAGCCCCATTATAAAACCACCAAAAATACCCTCCCCTCCAAAACCAAAAATCCCATCCAGTGTTCTGCTGTCTTGTCCCAGAAAACTTCAACGTGGTACATGCATGCCAAGTTTGCTTATGGAAAATAGGAGCATACTGATATTTCTTGGAACATCCCTTAACTGTATCAAGGCTGTTCTATCTGTCTGGCAGGCAGCAACCCAACACCCTAATTTCCATGAAGCCTTCTATTCTTGTCAGTTGTTTCATTTACGTATTACTGGACAGATAAATGTTCCCATTTCTGTAAATTTACAGGGATTACTCCTATATCAGATCCTTACTGATTCACCACAGTTAAGGACTAATTGCCAAACTCCCAAGACAGACATGTGCTTGTTGTTGAATAACAGCTTCTACAATTGGCATAGTTCTAAGGCTTGGATCATGTAAGATGTCCTGGTTTCCCTGACATTGGAGAAATAGTTTTACCCTGGACTCGTATTGCACCATACACTTGTGTAATGCAGTAAATTCTTACTGCAACCAACTTGTCCTGTTACAGAAGGAGGGAAATGAGGAGGACAAGCATGAACCTTTAAGTTGCAATATCTCAAACCTCTAAGATGCAATACTTCATTCTTACCCTTGGCTTTAAGTCATTAGTCAACAACAAGGTAAATGGAGGAAGGATGGGACAAAGTTAAGAGACAACTTTTGATCAAAGAGAGAAGCCAGCCAGAAAGGCAGAGTCAGCAGTGCCCAGCAATTTTAGCCAGCCCTACAAACAGTATCAAGAGGTATTAAGTCCATTTACAGGCATCTGTCCACAGAAGCCTGCAGCAGGCTCTGCTCTGTGATGCACTATGGCAACAGGCCAGTGCTGACCAAAAAACTTCTGATGCCAGGCTTCTGATTTTGGAAAAGAGCTCTGGTGAGCTCTCTTTTCAAGCCCGTTCTGTACTAAACCTGAGCAGATTGGTGACATGGGAGGCAGAAGGTTTCTAGCAGCTTTTGGCAGAAGGCTGAGGCCAAGGGCCCTCCCTCCTCCTGCCATGTGCTTAGATGACTCCTATTAACTGCCAAAGAAACGACAAAATGAGATTTACAGGCAATATCAGCTGTTGGGAGCTATGGTTTGGCCCAGCCCTGGGTCAATTTGGATCCTTTTCTCTGGAAAGTTAATGTATGCTATACAAAGGGCAAAGACAGTTGCTA
Source organism: Pyrocephalus nanus (assembly GCA_038380795.1). Taxonomy (NCBI): domain Eukaryota; kingdom Metazoa; phylum Chordata; class Aves; order Passeriformes; family Tyrannidae; genus Pyrocephalus; species Pyrocephalus nanus. The sequence goes on along the minus strand of CM076264.1, from coordinate 17,694,859 downwards.
ATACTACTTTACTTTTTACAGTTACCACTGCAGAATACAAAACTCAAACTTCTGACCCACACAATTTAGCAAATATATTTTTGCTCTCAATTCCTATGTTGTTGTTTTTCGGTTTTTTTGGTGTCTTTTGGTTTTTTGGAGGTTTTGTTTGTTTGTTTTGGTGTGTGTTTTGCTTGTTCGTTTGTTTTTCAGTAACTATTTTACATCATCAAAGAAAGCTATTAAATACATGATGGCTGAGGAAAACCCTACTTAAAAATCACACTAATTAACTGCCTGAGAATTAACTCATACAAACCTAGCATATTTGTCAAAAAGCAATACTGTACATACGCAGCAAACCTTAATGCTTGTGTTTTGTTGGAAATAACACATAAGGAACTGCTACTAGCAAGCAACAAAGCTGTTAAACATCTTTCTATGGTACAGTGAGAGCACACTTCTTGCATCTTGGGCATATCTCTTGTACATGAGACTTTACAGCACTGACCTACAAAAATTCCATGTGCGTCAGTTCCAAGTAACAGGTCCCTCGTCCCCCAAAAAATAATCCAAACCAAAACTGACCACCTCTTCCCCAAAATAACAGCTCTTGCTCTACTTTCTATGAAAGAATCTCTGGACAGGTGAAAACATTTCTAGATTAAACTTTCAGTTTCCTGGAATTCACCTTTTTGCTTCTCACTTGTCTGTTTGCCATTAGAATGACAGCTTTCACTTAGAGACACCTCCCCTGTGGTATCAGAGTCAACATTTAAATTTATTTTCTGGATATAAAGCATAGAGGCAATTTGACACCCTGGAAAAACTGTAGAAGTAGCTGAATACTGTAATACAACATGACCTCCTATCATGCTTTCTCCTAAAACAGGCATGTGTTTTCCATCCTGACATTGCCCACCAAATCACTTGCTCTGGATGGCTTTTTCTTCTAGCCTGATATCTGCAATAAATACTCCGAAGGGAGATTAGAGCCTGTCTGTTTATCTGCTTGTAAACACATTTCTTGATGTTGTGTCCCTATATGATAATCTTACTTAATAATTTTTACTGGTTTTCCTGTAAGGAGCAGTGATGTTTTGCTTTTTGCTATGAAACAAGATACATCAAAGCCCATTTGTGAAATACACAGCACAATTGTATTAATTCATTAATACACTTCTCTCTTCTTTGAGCAGCTCCCTATCTTTGCAGTCTCTCACTGAGCTCCTTATTTAATCTCCTAAATAAATGACCTAATTGTTGGCTTGAAGTCAAGAGGAGCCAATGGCTGCTCACTACTTTGGAAAACAGGTATCTTTTCCCAGGATCCTATGTGCAGACAGTCATCTAAAAACAGAACTTAAAAAGAGTGCTTTTCAAATTCTTTAACATTTAAATGTGTGCCAACTTGAGTTCTGTAAGTGCAGCCATTTGGTGGAAAATAATCCTCCTGAGCTTCTGCAGAGCAAAGTGAGAGCAGAGGGTGAAAAGGCAACAGATAATGACAGGATTTTATCTGGGCGATTTAGAACTTCTTTGTCTCTGCTAATTTCAGGAGCTGGAAAATTAAGTAAGTCATCAAAATCTTGTGCTTTTTCTCCCCCTCGCTTTTGACCTCAGAACATAATTGCCTCTTGTCATGCCTGCAGGGCATGGGCTTGTAGTTATCACTCTGTGCTTAATCAAATGCCAAAATAGCCTTTAAATTATGTGTCTTCTTGGCTGCTAGAGACTTGTTGAGCTCTGCTACATTTAGAGGCACGATGGTAGTAGATGTACTTTTAAAAGAGAAGTGTGGGTTGATGCTTTTAATTAGGTTTTATATGCATTTTTCCCAGCAAAATCATGTTCTGGCTCAGAATTTTCAGACTGAAATTTCAGTGCCTATTTAAGGGCAATGAAACAAAAGCTGGAAATGCAGAAATAATTATTTTCACAAGCTCTGTATATGCTTTGGTCTGCCCAGCTAAACACCTGACTTCCTGTTCCCAGGCACAAACATAGCATGCCGGTGGAAGAGGAATGCTTCTCTGTTTGTAATTTTGCAGGACTTAATATTACCACAGTTCACCTTGACTCTGTGGAGGGTAAAAAAATCAGAAAGTAATAATTAAAAAAAACCCAACCTAACCTCCTAGTCCACTCAGGTGTGGGTAGAAGCAGAAACCCCTTTTAGTCAATGAGTCAACAGGCTTTGTAGGACTCTGTCACTCCCTCATGAAAAGCACACACTTGAGTGTTTTTCTACATCAGGGCCTTACTTTTCTCTATTAAGGTATAAAGTCTCATTAGTGCATATTTACAGCATGCAAACATTGCTCAGTATTTCTTCTCTGTTCCCCCTCTTCCTTAATCCAAATTATACCTGGCCTCTGATCTCAAGACTAATAGTAGTAGTAAACAGAAGCTCAGGTTAAAGCCAGTGACAATAAACATTTCTCCAATGTACAATACTCTCATTCCCCAGTATTTTCATTGCTCACAAATGTTAATCTAGTTCTGACAAGCTTAAAAAAAAGTTTGGTTCAAAGTTCTCTGAAATCTTAATATGGAAATATCATTCTCTTTCCCCCACTTTCTCTACAGATACTGACAACAAATAAAAGAGCAAAGACCTCTGTCTTTTCTAGAGGGGTAGGGCAGAAAATCCTTCCTTCTACTCTCAGCCTGCAGTGGGGTTAAAGGTCCACCCTACAGACAATGGCTGATGCCAAGACATTGCAGCAAATGCTTGCAACATCCATATCTAGCTCCCCTGGGGAAGAAATGAAGACTGAATGCAGCCAGTGTGGCCAAACAGCTGAAGCCATCAGCAGTGCAAGGCTGAAGCTGGACAGCCCTGTCTCCACTCCTGTACCTCACCTCTGTGCCTTAGTTGATTGCTCTCATCTATAAAAATGGGAAAATTATCTTAGCTACTTCATTAAGCACTCTAATCTGCTACAAAAAGAAAGATGAGAACTAGATATATCTAGAGAAAGTGAAGAATCTGGCTTCCTCCTGGGATTTCCCCCATGAATGAAATACCCACAACCTCCAAGACTATCTTTTCCCTTTCTTACTTTATAGAAGATATCAAAACCAATTTGCAACTTTCCTTTGAGCACCATCACCAGATGTAGCAATTCCCCTTATCCAGCAAACAGCCAGCTATGAACAGACTTCACAAACTGCAAGAGCAATTTCTTATTTGGTGGGATGGTATATCCAAAAAAAAAAAAAAAAAAAAAAGGCGCAGGAGACAAACACCCCAGCCATGGCAACTACAGAAAAGCTAAAAACACCAAAATCCTCACACCCTTTCCTGTGCATTTTATGTGGAGGTTGAGATCAACTATCTTATGCTTCCATAAATTGCTTAATCTACCTCCATTCTAACACTCAAGTAGCCCCTGCTAGGGACTTGCTCCTAGGCTGTATGAGTGAAAATACAATAGATATTCATCTGCGTGTTTATATCTGATGCCCTCCTCCATGATTAAAAGGACACATAGGAGAAGGTTGCAGTAAACAAAGACGGAGTTTTCTATAGGGTCTGCCAAAACTCACACAGTCAGTGCATTTTCTAAGGTGACACAGCCAAGGATACAAGCAGAAGCACCCCCAAAAAAGCCTAGCCAAGTCCCAAACACCACATCTCTGAAGCCATACTCTGCCCCATAACACCAGCCTCATGGGAAGTACCTTTTATTTCCATGGCAGATCTCCTTTCTCATTTCTAGACACACTAGAGGTCAGATCTCAAAAGGATGATGCACAACCACACTTTGGATTTCCAGAAAGCCCAGGGACAGCATCCAAAAGATTAAGCACCAGACAGCTACATCCTGGAGTAGTTCTGCTACTCACACTTCATACCACCGATATTCCTCATCTCCTTGCCATGTTCAGCAGGTAAATAGCCTTCTTCTCTCCCCTCACTCTTTCAAACCCTAGGTCAAAGTATGGAGAAGTTTTCCCCATTAGTAAGAAGCGTTAAATTCTCTTAGACTCTCTAATTATTGGAGTAGCTCTTCCTAGAGGGATAAAGAAAAAAGAAATTCACAGAAAACAGGCAAAGAGGACTGGTGAACGATCACCAGAAAGAGGAAGGAACAGTGAAGCGGATGCATTTGCACCTAAGGATGAGGGTTCACGAGGGAAGTTGGTCATTGCAATGCCCTATGAGGAAAGAAAAAGAAGTGTTAAAAGAACAAAACCCCAGAATCCAGATTGTAGCCATGAATGGAGGAGTTTTGACAGTAGGAAGTGATTGAGAATATGTAAAGGCAAACTGACCCAGGGAGACTCAAATCAGGCCTGTGAGAGAAAGCAGTGCAACAGCAGTACAGTGCTTCCTTTCTGATCCTCCATTCCCATCTTCTGGGACTCACGGGCTGCTGTCTCATTAGTGAGCGATGGGAAACTGAGAATTGCAACAAATATTTCTTTTGATGAGGACTTATCTTCATGAATTTCCCACTTACAGAGAGGTGAATACCTCTGAAGCTAAAACTTAACACTAGAGTGAGGCATCACCAGGGGTCACCTCCATGCTGCTCAACAGACAGTGGTGTGGGGTAAGTCAGTCTACCAGGATAGTGTTGTTGAAGGGAGAGCGAATCCTTCTTCCTCCCCAAAACAAGACCTGTGCATCCAGTTCTGGTGCTTGCTGGACCCCTTCTCTAGACTGGGCAACTCAATAATTCACCAAGAAACTAAAGCGGCAGGGAGAGGAGGTGGGGAGGGAGTGGTTTCTGCTGGACTGATAGAGTTGAATCACCTCAGAAAAGGTTAGCTAAGGTCAGAGAAAGTAAGTAAAGGATTTTTACAAGGAAGGGAGGCTGAATTTAGAGTGCTTTTCAAAAATACATGACAACCTACCTTCTAATCAGAGGTCAGAAGTACAGTTCCAGCCTGAGCTAAATGTCACTTTAATGAATTTAATTAAAGGAGAAGCAACAAGTTAAGAACAACAGATAAATAGAACATGTTCTCCAAGGGAAAGGTTGAATGCAAGTTCATTAATATTTAGGCCTCATCACAAGAAAAAAGCTATTCCCAAGTACCTTTTCCTTTGCAGTGGATCATCTAATTTGTAACAAAAGGCACACATGAGAAGATACTTGGATAGAAATGCTCTTTAAATTCACAGGCTTCCTTCATATGAATTAGCTTTCAAGTGTAAGAAAATAGTGCACAGACAGGGCAAGTGTCAGTGCTTAATGCTCTGCACTGTAATGCATAAGATCTATGACGAACCCTTATGTTAAACTTGTCCTCCAGCCTAACAGCGACTTTACTTAAAATATGTGGGTTTCAGATCATAGTCCATAACACTGAGACATTTGTATTCTCCACAAAGGAAGCATTAGGTTCTGAGCCACAGGGACCAGTCCTTTTTACAAATCCATATACCACAAATTTCACTGGGGTCTTTAGTAAGGTAATACATGTCATTTATTTCTTACCCAACTCAAAGTTACTGTTATTATAATAGGCCCTTCACTGTCTCAAAAATAACGACCACCAAAAAAAAAAAAAAAAAACAAAACAACGAACAAACAAAAAAAACAAACAACCCACAAAAAAACTACCACAAACACCCAAAAACAAACAAACAAAACCCAAAAAAACCCCAAACTAACAAAAAACCCCAAACCAAATAAAAAAACCACCAGCAAAACAAACAAACAAAAAAAAATCAAAAACCAATCAAAGAAGCTTTGAAGAAGCTTTGACTTTGACACTACTGAACCACCTTGATGTCTCAAATTTAATGCAGCACAAATTAATGTGGTGAAGCAAGTAGGATTTGAGTAATAAAAAATTTGCCCCATTTCAAATTATTCCACTTCAGCTTTTTATTGTAGCCATTAATGAGGTTAATTTTTTTTTAATCTCAGATAAAAACTTTTATAAACCATCATAGAGGCAGTTAGATAAATGATTATCAAGGGTTTAGCCTAAGAACATTAAGGAAAAAGAATCTATTTATAATTTTCAGATTTCATATCAAATTATAGCTCCTTTAAAATTATACTTTGTTATTGTTTTCATTTAAAACACTAGCCTAAATTCCTAGCCTTTCTAATATATTGCAAAGTTGGAATAACTTTCCTGTTACCAGCAAAGCTTATTTAGGTGTGCCATCAGAATGGGCTTCAGCAGAGTTTAGTCCCCAAAAGTATCCACAAAATCAGAGATGGTCTGCCATGGAGGATGATACAGATGCCATATTTTACTTCTATTTCATCAGAGGAGGAAAAAAAGATTAAAATACAATAAAAAATAAAAATTAATAATAAAAAAAATATATATATATATAAAAAAAAAAAGCCGGAAGGGGGAACTCCAGAGATAAAACCACAATAAACTAACTAACCAACTCCAAAACACAAATGTCACTAAGAGACCCAGTGAACTCATCAGGTTCAGAAATTCTTTTAAGGCTGTTGAAGATCAGACAGGTTAGATATATTTGGGGCTTTGCTGAAGAGCTGCAAATAATAGATTCTTACCAAGTAACACCTCCTCAACGTTAAAGTTTAATTTTGATTTACAGTTCCCCGAAAAGCCTCTGAAGGGAAACATTAAAGCTCTTGTAGAAGTATCTGCATTATTACAGAAATGATGAACAGCAGAGTGAAGATTACTTTGTGCTGTTTACAGACTTGTTTACCAGAGCTGTAAATCTATTTTTAAGTCTATATTGCCCAGAAAGGAGAAGTATGTGAAATCTGAAGAACTGTCCAGAGAAGAAGACAGGCAGGCAAAAAGAAAGAATTTCTACCAAAGTATTAGCGTCTGTCATTCAAATATCTGTAGAAAAGCCTGGGATCTCAAATATTTATCATTTAAACCAATTGCTTTACATCACCAAAGGCCAAGAATGACTCCTTTAGAGGTTATTTTACAAGAAGTTACCTAGACTTTTATGACTAGACATCTTCAAGAAGTAATATGGCTAAACTGTAGAACATTAAATAACTAATTTTTCTTGCTGTTTTAGATACCTCAGCTCCTTTGAGTCTCTGACATAAATAACAACAGAGAATTTGTTCTTTCCACTAGCTGTAAGTGTGAAAGTTTTATAAAGAAGTCTGAGACTGCTCTAAGATCTTGACTTCTCAGAATTGCGTTCCGTTATATATTGATGACATTTGAGGTCTCCTACTCACCACACCTTAAAGGCCACTGATTTTTAGATACCAGTGGGTGCTTCTTAGGAAGACCTGTGAGTAATCTACAAAGACAACCCAGTCCCCTGCTGCTGGATGAGGTTTTCCATGACATATTTGAGCTCCATCTAAGGCACACAGCCATGGTATCTAAGATCCTTTTTGCCAATACACTAAAAACAAGTACAAGTAAGCTGTGGCAAGCCATTCTTTGCAGTCCTCTGAATCACGACTCCCCAGATTCTGACGTTAACTCCCCTCCCCTCCTTTGACCTCAAAAGATCAAGGATTTCACTAAGAGTTACTAGCAGTTTCAAAGAGCTGCTTTGAAGAAGCATACACACTTATCTGAACAGTGACCAACTTTATTTACTTCCCCTCAATCTTAAAAATAAAGAACAACAGGAGAATTAAATTTGGGGAATGAGCTGAAACATGCACACTTGCTCCAGGTGAAAATATATTCCAAGTAAAAGCAGATTTTCAGGGAAATCATGTATTTTTCCCTTCTCCTCAGAAGAAAATAGCAAAACATTAAAACTAGTAAATTAACTCCACAAAACTGTTCACTTACTAGGAAACACAACTAAAATCTTGAGTGATGAAGCTTCCCATTGCACCCACCTGCTCACAACAAACACTGGGGTTAATTATTTTCTCACCTAATACAGCCTGTGCAAATAATTAACTGTGGTTAATTATTTTCCCACCTAATGCAGCCTGTGCAAATATTGCTCTAGAAACACTATATACCTCAATACGCAAGTATATATATAAACACCACACATATATATTGTGTACATATGCACATATACAAATGATAGTGCCCACCTCAAGGTGAGTCACAAAAAAAAATAATCTGAAATTTCCCAAAAACACTCCAAACAGATTAACTGCTTCCAGAAGAGTCAGGTGAACAACGCTGCGACATAGTTGAGAGCTTCTGGCCTTTTTAACGGGGAGAAAATGCACACATCCTGTGGCATCACCAAGACTGCCAAGGCACAGCATTGTGGTCAAACTCACAACACTTGTGTCTTCAATACATGCTCTGAATCCTGACCTAACACCCCCACCGCCACCCCAAGCTGAGGAGTTACCACTCATTTTCGAGTCCAGACTTCTGATTGGTTAACAAGAGACTAAAAAGTATTTTAAAAAGCAGCAATAATAAGTACGAATAATCACAGAGACATTGTGCCCAGGAAAAAAAAATCCAACCTGGTCCTGGTTAAAAGGAAATCCTATTTTATGAGAGTCCCTGCAGCACTGGATATCATGATTCATTACTTGTTCTGTGGGAGACTGTAGGGCTCCTTCACAGACACCCATGTGTACGGCTGAACAAAAAGAGGGTCTGTGCCCCAAAGGACACTTTAAAGAGAAGAGGAAATGTGAGAAGATTAGGAGCAGGAGCTACAGTGGCACAGAAAAGGATAGCCATGCAGCATGGGTTACAAAGAGGTGCAGATACTATACTTGAGGGCACAGTTCAATGAAAATATAGTTGGAAAGAAAAATATCTAACTTGCTCCAGGAGAAAACCACTGAAAACTATGATAAATGGAAGACTTTTTTTATCCTTTTTTTTTGTTTGTTTTTTAAACACAATCACTAAACTTGTTTTAAATTGTCCTTTTCCAAGAGGTAGATGAAAGAAGTAAATCTTTTCCTGATCTCTCTGGCAGCAAAAACCAGGATCTAATTGCCCAACAAAACCAGAGAGAGATAGGTGGCCTAAAGGCAAAAATGTTTTTAATAAAATAACCTGATGAAAGAGGCCATTCCTCCTTCCCTTACAGATATGGGATCAGAGAGAGCATGACTTTTTTCAAACCCCAGACAAGACAGTGCTGCCGGAACACCGGAGGATGCTCAGACATAAGGGTACAGAAAGGGCTCTAGGAAAATCAGCAGGCCAAAGTTTATTCAGGCACACCTGGGCACTGCAGCTTAGCCACACCACAGCATCCAATGTGGTTTCCCTCATCAGGGGGAAGAGACACAGAATCCAACTCCTTCAATTGAGCAGCCCCTATTAGCCAGGAGAAATTAAGGAGACCACAATAACGCTGACCTTAGGCTTACAGAGTCATGGCTTTGACCCCTCAGGACAAAAGATGGTCTAGGCAGCTTCACTCAAGGTTGACTGAGTGTGGCACATGGGTGAGGGCTGGGATGCTGCCACATCCAGGGCCAGGGATACCCTCCAACAAGATGGGGAGGTAGGCAGCCTGCAGGCACCCACACCCCCAGCCAGCACTGACTGAGGTAGTTGCTAAATCCTCTGTGCTGTTTCTCTCTAAAGGGTTTTGAAGGACTCTTCAAAGTTGGGAAAAAAGCACCAGGGAAAGGTTTCCAGAGAACTGTTTCTAGGAGATTATTAATTAAATTTCTAATGTAATTATGTTGCATTACATTAAGTGCACTTTCTAAATAGAAACTGACTTTTATCTAACAAAGGATCCATTTCAAGCACTCTTCCTCTACCTATAATATCCATTTCCTTTTTTACCTGTTTCAGGCACTGTTCTTCTAGAGTTTATACTACACATACAGAATTTTCTCCTTTTTCTAAGAATAAAATGCATACTTCCATCACCTTGTGCTTCCTCTTCATATTTGCGGAAAGCATTCTGCTGTCACTGCCCTCCAAGGACATTTTTGGAGCACAACAAAAAACCCTCATAAAAGAAATCAGATTTTTTAACTTACAGTTCTTCTATACCCCCTATCATTCTGTAATAAAGCTCCTTAAACTACGTAGGGTAATAAAACAGCTTTTGAGGGGCTGAGGGGAATTACCTGGGCATAATACAAAGGGTGTACCAAGGAAGTTTGTTGTTAAGCCAGTCCTCTCCAGAAAAAATCAAGTATTTTTTGATGCTCTGTAATATTTGCCCTTACTGCTTTCAGGTGGAGGTGCTAAGACACAGGACTCTGTACTGGTGGAGGTTTGCACTACGGACCCTAATTCTGATAAGGAATGAAGAGGAGCAACTCCTGAATATCTCTCTGTAATTTTTTGCCCCCATTAATATCAGGGAAATCTCACACCAATGACTTGCAAAACCATTACAGTACTGAAGCCTACTTCTGACTGTTAAAAGTTAAGGAAGTTTTAGTGCGACTGTCTCTGTGTAATTTCATATAGGATCCTGTTCTAACAGATAATTTGATCATAGAAAAACAAAACAGACAAAAATAAAAAAAAAACACAACCAAACCAAAGTGAAAAAACAAACTAACAAACAAGCCCCACAGATGTCTATGAGCAGATAACCCTGAACCAATGTAACTTGGTAATCAAAATAAGATCATTGTTCTGACTGGTAACACATATACTTGAGGGTTTTACCCAGGATAGCTCTTCATAGATAAAAATATTTCACAGAAAATTAAACAGAAACAAAGATTTAAGATTAAAAACACAGACAGTAAACTGAGAAGTCTGTTCCCAATGATAAAATCCCCAACTCTGCAATCATGAGAAAAAGCTTCTTTTGTTAAATAGTCTACCCTCATTTAACAAAAAAGAAGACAAAGGCAGCAATGTAGTTAACAAGTACAAATTACAGTTTGGAAATACCAACACATAGTGCTAAAAGCTCAAAATACAAATGAAATAACTGTCGACCACCAAACCCAGAAAAATTATGCTGGCGAAATTTTTAAAGCAGCCACAGTATTTTTATAATAGTGAGGTTTGTGGGTTGTAGACAACCAGCTATCAAACACAAAATGAACTCCCTATAAATATTCATCAACTCACTCCAATCTGTATTTGGAAAGAAGCAAACAGATGTATTCATAATTCACAATGATAAAGAGATGCTTTTTGTTCTAGCACATATTTGGAAAGATTATAATAGCAAACAGACCAATATTTTTCATTCTGAAGAATGGGAGTTTGGAAGAAACCCACAATCCTCTTAGGAACCCCTTGCTGCTTTTTAACTTGATTTTGGAAACTGGCACGTTTCTACTAACAAGCTTTAAAAAACCAAATAAATAAATAAATAAATAGAAAGGCTATTAGAACTTAAGACCAACTGCACACAGGAAAAATGCATTAGCTGTTGCTTCTCAAGAAGTAATGTAAATGTGGAACTGTCATCCCAGCTGAAGCATTTCTGGAAGTTCAGCAAGAACCTCATCAGTCCAAAACCTTTCTACACACTTCTTGATGATCTGAAAGAAAATAAACTCAAAGCTTGCCAAATCTGCAGCCAGTGCAAAAAATTGATGAAATGTTAAGTAATGACATGGACCTTGTCGGTTTTGCAGATTGATCTATACACTGTCTGCGCAGACCGTGCTTTAATGCAGACAAATACAAGTCCATGTAGGAATACAAAAAGTGCTCATTATGTGAGACCACAGCCTTGCAAGCAGTCGCTCTGAAGCAAGACTGTTTTCATAACTGATAAGAATTTGAACGATACACAGTAGCTCAAAGGGCAAACATGATCTCTGCAAGTATGAGGAGGTGAATAATAAGCAGAAGTGGGAAGACAAAATTGCCCTGCATATGGTATTAATGAGTCCGTTACTGGAGTACGTACATTGTGGTGTCTACACTTCAGAAAGGCTGTCAGAAACTTTGAAAGGGTTTGCAAAACAACTTAGGAAAATTAAAAAAAAAAAAAAAAAAAAATCCAGTAGAGCCTGGAAAGCCAGTTTTACAAGTGAGCCACCAAAGTCACTTAGTCTGTTTAATTAGTCTAAAAGACCATTGTAGTCTGCAGGTATCTACCAAGGCAAGTTATTTTTCCTTATTCTGGTAGAAAAAGGCAAACAAGATGCAAGATCTGGAAGCTGAAGTCAGATAAATGGAGGTAGAAATAAGGTACATATTTTTATCAGTGAGAGCAATTTACCATGAAATAATTTACACATATAGATATAAATACATGATGCATTCCTTATCAGCTGAAGTCCCTAAAATATGACTGTTTTTCTAGAAGAAACATTGCAGATCAAACAGAAGGTACTGGAACTTGATTCACAAATTACTGGCCGAGATTGCTTTTGTGCAAACCGTCTGGCTTGTTGATCATAGGAGTTTCTTTGTATTTTAAAGACGTATGAAGATTTAGGAGAAAGAAAACAGGAAAAGAGGGGGGCATTTGGCTGCATAGAACACACTGAATTTATTATCTTAAAGAAAAAAAAAAAAGGCACACCAAAAAATCACCCCCAAAAAAAGAAAACCAAAAAAACCAAAGACCACAAACCCCTCAGACAGTTTTATGCAGATACCTGCTGCGCTTACCCATGCAGAGAAGGTTTGTATCTTGCCTTTAGTTGTCGTGAATAGAAAAAAAAAAAAATTGTTCCAGGACAGCTTCTTTGAATTCCCAGGAATAAAAGATGGCAAAGAGGAGGAAGGGAATTGCTTAATGCAAACCAACAGATGGGATTTCAGTCAGAGGCTTGCTTTGTTTTCGTAATGAACATAATCTGTGTAATCTAAAACAGTTTTTATTTGCTGCAGCAAGACAAAGACCGCAGCTATGGCATGAAAATTGTTTTTTCCATGATTCATCATTGTAGAAGATACCTCTTCATTGCTGCAGACACACTGGACCCTGGACCAGTCAGCCATAGTAAGTTTAGAAGGATGGATGAAAGCGTAGGAATGGCACTAGGTGTTTAGTAGATTTGTCTGCCTTGTTTTTTTTTTCTTTTTTTTTTTAATTCAGCCTTCCAATATGTTTATGTAATATATCACTATAATTCTGCAAATCCTATTAATGGGTCTCTAGGCATTATTAGCTACATGAAGTTTTAGCAGCGTACACCCTACAATATCAAATTCAGAGCAGAGACATTTAAGGTCCCGGTATGATGTTACTGGGACGGGTTAGGAGCATTATTCTGCAAATGCTACATTCTGAGCATGGTACTGCAAGTGTTCCCACCCCTGACATGGTCCCATAAGTCTTCTTTGGCCGTGCAGCCACTGGCACCAGGCGTGGGGAGTTGTACAGAGCCAGCAGCACTGCATGGGAACAAGGTCTCTGTTCTGCTGGCAGCTCTGTACCACAGATCTGTCCCTGCCAGTCAGCCAATGCAGGACTCCAGATTACATCATGTTACTTATACACTAAACCACAACACGGACAGGTAAGCAATTCAATGTTAAGGCACAAAGCCAAGAAAAACCTGAGCCACCTGGAAGCCTGGAGTTGCAATGAGCGACTGTCACATATATTGCTTATTATTTTGCCGAAGTCCAAGACTTGCGTTTCAGAAACATCAGACATATATTTGTGGCTTTTCAGCATACTTATATTCCCATAATGTTTTGCAATACAAAACACTGACTTCTATTCATATATATTTCCCCATGTTATTAAGTTCATCTTCATATTAAAAATAAATGAATTTAAAACGCAGGCAGCTACATATATAAGCACTCTGCTTGAAAGACATACTTCATCTTTAAATAGCAGCAATCAATACACATACCATATAACCTAAACAAATTTCTATTATGAATTCTTAATGGATGCATGCTTTGGTCATTTTTATTATTAATATATTATTGATTTACAGAATACATTACCACCTTAGGCACTAGGATTTGCTGGAGTCCTTACACTGTGTATGTAGTTCTAGTCAAAACAGGAGCCAGAAGTCAATACCCCATTTACCACCAGCATAGCCCCACCACAGAGTTAGATATTTAATTATGGTCTGACTCTGACAGTGGAATCACTTGTCTTACAGTGGCACATATAAGACCTAGTTATTAATTTAAAATTATCCATGAGGCCTGTCTGCTTGCCTTTCACTCTATTGCCAAAATGCTTTGGGAGTCACAATTTGGAAGAACACTGGCAGTCTAACCTTGCAGATCCCTCACAGGGCAGAGTTTCTCTGAAATCAAAGCACCCACTTGGGCTCTTTTGCTCTGAATCAATGAACAGTTCCTCTTTGTTGCCATTCACATCAGGGAGCAGTGATTGACTCCTGCAGTTGCCCAGGAGAAAGAGAACCAAACAGCTTTCTTTGATATGAATAATAATACCAGCAGACAGGGAGAAGACAGCATGCCAATCAGCCCCCCCACTACCCCTCTAAACAGGCTGCAGATAACATGTCAACTGCTACTCCTTGAGGCTTCAGGAGAAGCCTACAGTGAGACAAATACGTCATAATATTGTTACGCAAATCACATCCAAAGTGTTTATTTCCTGCTCCAGACAAATGAGGAGGAAGAAAGGGTTTAGGGTTACGGTTACTTTGATGAAACAATGCTACACTGTAAGCTTACAGATTTATGCCATACAGGTGCAACAGGACACATGCATCTTGCCAGGATATTATCATGCCTTGGGCAAGTCAGGCTTTATGTCAAAAACCAAGCACAGAAATCCCAGAGATGCAGTATCACAAGCATCACTGGTTCTTCAGCTGCTCAATGAGATGACTGTCCTATAATCTGTAAATCAGCTACTTTCAGGGTAAATCCAAAGTAATATATTGCTTTTCTGTTTTTAATATCTGATAAAAGATGGATGAGAACCCAGCCCCTTGGGGAGAATGGTCTGCAAGAAGAGATCCCTGTTTCTCTGTTTCCTCTTCGCTTTGGTTTTTTTTCAAACTGATGCACATGAGGACAAAGGAATAACATACATACAGAATAGGAGCGCTTTGCACCCTTTTTGCAGAAGAACAAACAACTGCAACAGAGACAACAGTAATCAAAAACACGCCTGAGAAAATAACAGCCCCAAAAAGCAAAAGTCATATCAATTGCTTAGGCCTTTCTGCACACACAAGTTAAGTGAGGTGAAGCGATAAAGTTTAATTCACTGAACTGACTAGAATTAAACAAATAAGCCATCTGAAAACTGGAAGATAAGCTCCTAAAAACCTGCTGTAATGCACACTGTCACACCAACTTTAAACTGACTCTTTTTTCCTCCATTGTCCCATTTCTTACCTAAAGGCAAGGTACTCAACCCTCTCCTCCTTTATTTCTTCTCTGCACAGGGATTGCTCCTAGCACATGCCTTGCAGGGGATGCGATGCACAACATGCATCAAATTTAAAAGCCCGCTCAGTCCTGGTCTTTGCTCCAACACCAAAGGAGACAGGAAAGCTTCAGCAGTGTGTTAAGAGGTCCCTGAACATAACATGACCACGAGGGGAAAACATCACATCAGTCTTCCCTGCCTTGTCACCACTCAGTATCTGTCTTGGCAGCAATAACTTTGAAGATCAGCCACACCATGATGCAAGAGGCCACCCCAACAGATACAGAGCCTGACAGATTCAGAACATACCCCACAGAGGCTCTTCCAGGCAATGGTAGGGCTCTCAACAGCCCACAAGTTTTGCAAAAAAAGCCTCACCTTTAAGCAGTGTGGGGAAAAAGCTCCCAAAGGCTCAGCTGACATACAAAATTTCTCATGTAAGCAGCCATTTCTGCTTCCATCCTTATTCACCAGTGGCAACAAAAATGGAGACCATCCTGGAAATTATCCTTGCACTCTAACATGCCTTGTGTCCAGGACCCCTAAGTTATAGAGCAATTCTTATTTTTGTAAATGTTTACTGCATCACTATCCCTGTTTATTACATGCACATAGAGCATAGTGAAACTAGTAAATACTGAGAGTTTATTTCTGAGTATCTTGTGCCAGGCAAGGACATGACAAAACACCATGTTTCTAAAATTAAAGTTCATTAGCAAAATTAAATAAAGAGGTGCCACCATTTTACTTAACTTCAAAGCCATATCCAGAAGTTCATGGCAGGTATTTCAACTGAATGTGTTATTTGCCCAGACTCACACTGAACAAAGCAATCTGTAAGACAGAACCAGACCTGGAAAGTAATATTCAAACACTATCTCCCTCTCCTATTTTTAAACATACAGCCAACACTGCTCCACTGAAATATCTTCCAAACAAAACGAATTCCTTACAAAGACATTTTTATATTTCTTTAAATGCAATTTAAAACAGCTATGCAAAATAAATAAACAGAACCCACAGGAAACCCTTCCTTTCAGCTCAGCAAAAAACCTTAGTTGAATACCACACAGGGGCTTGGGGGGCTTTTGTTTTTTGTTTTCTTCCCCCCCCCCCCCCCCCCCGAATTGTTTCAGGAATGATACCAGAGCAGAGGGATGATGGGCAGGAAATGAGGAGGCTGGAAGCTATCAGTGGTGGAGAGCTTGGCTCTGTTGGTAAGCCTGCCCATACTCTGTATCATCCCACCTTTAAGAATACACACACTTTGGTACTGCACTTGCCAGCGATCATTTTCTGCAGCATCAGATACCACAATACTTCCTCAAGTCAGGAAGCTGAGGAACTCATCCATGTCAGCTTGGCATAACCCAGAGCCATGGCCGTTTTGGTCACGAGTTAAACAGATGCATATTTTCTTCTTGGCAATGATAACAGCTTCTTTTCTGCATCCTCCTTTAATGTCTTGTACTGGACCAACTCCTCAGTTTGCTAAAAGGCTCTCTTTATGCTGTCAGTCACCCATAAAGGACGGGGCAGTTTCAAGGGACGGGATGATTTCTCCACTAGCATTGACGGTACTTTGTGCTTCAGAACCTCACAGGCATTGCACAGATAGAGGGAGTAGGAGACAAGGCTGAAAGAAGAGGCTTCTTTTTATTTTTATCCTTACCTCGCTCTGTAGACATTCATATCCTTCAGCTGCATTCTCACATTACATTCAAATACCGGACAGGGTCCAGATATATGCTCTGCCCCCCTGCCCCAGGGTTGTCCTAGGATTACACCCATGCCCTGCCACAAGTGGTATTGCTGTATGTCAGCTGCATGAACCTCCAGGCAAAAACTTCTCCTCTTGCATGGGCTTGTTATCACAACATGCTTGCATTTGCCTGCTAGCCACAGAATGATTGCACTGTATCTCACCTAGGCTTGGTCAGATTTCCCTAGGCTTATATTTTCCACTTATCAGCGTGGCTGGGATTATACAGCAGCTGGCTTGGCAATCCAGAGCAAACTGAATAGGCTGTTGGCTTACAGCATAGCTGTAAATACAATAGCCAAATGTCTGGCAACCTCCTCTAGCACTGCACACATGGAGAAAGTAGGTCCTACCTTCTTCTTCTGCACTCTGGGTTCCTGCAGCCTAGGTCTGCTTCTGCATTAGGTTTGCAGACCTTCACTGGGTCTCTCAGTTCTCTCAGTTTTCTCTCCAACTTCCTTCCTGCCAGCCTGCATCATGTGGATTAACTGCTAGGGAGCCTTTAATGTCCCCAGAAATTATTGCTGGAGTCAGAGTTGTCAGCTATCTAATGGAGTCAATGCAGCTTTCTCCCTTGGTTCTGGGAAACAGAAGCAGTACTGCTCTGCCTTGGGCAAGGACACTCACAAACCCAAGGCAGCCTTGGGCACTGTTCCCAGCAACAGCTTCTCAATCATACCTTTGGGGTCACTGTTCTCCCACAAGTTAGGAAGCAGATTTTTCTGTTGTTTCCTTATCTTTATCCTCCAGGTTGGTCCGTGGACAAAGTCATTGCCTCCCTTTCTCTATCACCCTACTCCTGCAAAGGTTATTTTGTTCAAAATCAAAACTTTTTTTGTGCTTTTGAGATCTTGCATACAGCTCTTTCATTTAGTTTGATGGTGAGAGTGGTGCTCTTTTTCTTCTCATTTTAATCACACGCTCGCTTGATGTCCTGCTTTGGGCATGAAGTTGGACTATAATTCTTGCCCCTTATGGGTGTCATTGGTACCACCATACCTTAAACTTCTTATTCTAGATAATACCCCAAACTGAACAGTTACTTCTGAAACAGAAGTAGAAGACAGAGCTGCAACTACAGCACACACCCTGGCCAATTTCACAGGCTGCCTCTGTCTTGCTTCTCCTAGGCTGGATTCTTTCCTTCTCCTACCAGAGTGGTTGCTATGGAGATTTCTTCAGAAACAAAGAGAAATGGGGATACAAGAAACACAAAGCATCCAGAAGGGCACGGAAGAGAAAACAAATGTATCTGTCTAGTTAATAAATGCATTTCCCCCAGATCCTCATCTAGGAAGCCACTGATGAAGGAATAGACTCTCAAACACTCCTGCTCTGCAGGCACATTTTCCATCACATGGCATGGGGACTTTGCAGCACATCAACACTAACACAGGTCAGCTCCACAGTGTGTAATGACCCTACATTCCATAGGGTCACATCAGGCTAGGGAAGCTGAAAAAAACCAAGAGATTTTGCAAAGGCTAGTGAAAAGCACAATATACGCCTGCCTTGGTCTTACAGCTTTTACTACATGTCAAAAAAAGGTGTGATCACGCTAGAATCATGGACTCATTAAGGTTGGAAAAGATTTCCATAATCATTGAGTCCAACCTTTGGCCTAACACGACCATATCAACCAAACCATAGTACTAGGTTCCATATCCAGTTGTTTCTTGAACACCTCCAGTGATGGTGACCTCTCTGAGCAGCCAGTTACAACGCTCAGCTGACCTTTCAGTGAAAAAATTCTTCCTGATGTCCAACCTGAACCTCCCCTTCGTTGTGTCGCTAATCACCTGGGAAAAGAGACCAACACCCACCTTGCTACAACCTCCTTTTAGGTAGTTGTGGAGAATAAGAAGGTCTTCCCTGAGCCCCCTTTTGTCCAGGCTAAACATCCCCAGCCCCCTGAGACGCTCCTCATAGGACTCACTCTGTAAAACCTTTACCAACTTCATTACCCCTCTCTGGACTCGCTCCAGCACCTCAATGTCTTTCTTAGTCAGGGGCCCAGAACTGACACATCAGTTGAGGTGAGACCTCACCAGTGCCAAGTACAGAGGGACAATCATTTCTCTAATCCTGCTGGCTATGCTGCTTTTGATACAGGCCAGGATGCCATTGGCCTTCTTGGCCACCTGGGCACACTGTGGCTCCTGTTCAGCCAGCTGTCAAACAGCACAAGTCCTTCTTCACCACGCAGCTTTCCAGCCGCTCTTCCCCAAGCCTGCAGCACTGCATAGGGATGTTGTGACACAAGTGCAGGACTCAGAAATTTGCCTTATTGAATTCCATACCACTGGCCTCAGCCCATTTATCCAGACTGTCCAGATGCCTCTGCAGAGACTTCCTACTCTCCAGCAGATCAACGCTCCCATCTGTCCCCTCCAAACTGACAGAGGGCCTGCCTTTCCTAAACCCACGCTGGCTGGCCTGATCCCCATGTGCTGCATAATGGCACTCTTCTGCAACCTTCTCTGGAAATGAGGTCAGGCTGATAGGCCTGTAGTTCCCCAGATCCTCCTTCCAACCTTTTCTGTATATGGGCATCACATTGGCCAACCTCTACTTATCAGGGACCTCTGGGGTTAACCAGGTCTTACAACAAATGATAGAGAATGGCTTAGTAAGCTCTTCCAGCATCTCCCTCAGTATCCTTGGGTATATCACATCCATCCCCAAAAACTTGTGAGTGTCTAAGCGGCTCAGCATGTCACTAACTACTTGCTCCTGGTGCAAGTTCTCCTATATATTTACAAGGGCTTCCATTAAAGTATCTTCTGCAAGCCTGTGCAGAGAGCTTGCAATACATCTTTCATGTATGTGCTAGGTGGTTTATGGCTCTGGGTGGGTATTAACCAGCCTCCAGCACTGGGGGTACTGAGAGTTCACAAAAATAAGAAAAAGCCTTAAGATCTAAGTTTTTAAGAATGTTTTAAATGATCAGTATGGGCATTCAATACTTTTTCTAAGATGCCCACGTGGCTCTCAAACCACAGAAAATGGTAGACAAGACAGAGGGAAGCAGACAAAGTAAAGAAAGAAAAAAATAATAAAGAAAAAAACCTCAAAATACGGTGGCAAGTTTCAGCAGCTCCATTCACAGCAGTACTCAGGGCTATTCAGTGATCCCATAGTTATTTACCACCAACACATTAACAAGATGGAGAGAAGCATGGTCTAAAAGAGATTAGAAAACAGATACTTGTAACTACCCAGATTGTTTCATTTTTCCAGATTATGCCTTCTTTTAGTTCTTCAAAACAAATGCCAGAACACAGTTGTTTGGTGTTTTCAACTCCTCTGGATATTGACCTTGTTATCGTGACTTATTCCTATGATACATGGGATACATAAGGACCTTAACTAAAATGTGAAGACAAATCCAGTCCCCAGTCAGGGCTATTTTACACACTTACGTAAGCTCAGTTCCCACAGAGTTGGAGTGAATTTCAGATTTTTCTGCCTGGCACGCAATAAGAGGCAGAGTGGTACTCCTGTCCTCACTATATATACCAAGGTCTTAAGGGATTATGGACCAGGTCAACAAGCAGTGGTCACAAGAACTGGCACAAGCTTTGGTGCAAGGACTGACATGGGACTTCAGTCAAAAGCTAAAGCTCATTCTGGTGCAGCATGAGCCTCAGCTCAGGAGTGCTGTCAGCATGTCTGGTTGCTTCACTGTTGCTACAGGAGCACACAAGCACCTCGTTCCCACTCATCTGCCATCTCAGGGGGATTCTTGACACATGAAAATGACCCCAAGCATCTCATCAGTGAGTCATAAGGCAAGTGGCTGCAAAAACAGGGTCCCCAGCTTAGCTGTTTTTGTCAGCTGAGAGCACTGAAAAAGTTTGGGGAAGCCAAGTGACTGACCTGCCTCTGCCCTTGCCTCCCCGACAGCCCTCAGAACTGGTCAGAGTGCACACAGGCAGCATTCTGCTGCAAGGCAGGCAGGTAAAGGAGCCTGCATACATGTGCCAAAGGCACAAAGCTCTGTTATTGAGCATTATTCCTCGCAGGCGTTCCCACACCAAGGGAGTTGCCAATAAATCCTCTAGCTTGCAGCAGGGTCACTAAAAGTTCAGATATTGACTTGACAGGTAAGAGGAGGTGAGGCAGTTCAGGTCTGCAGAGCAGCTCGAAGGCATGTATCCTTGCCTGAAAAAAAGCACTACAGCTTGAGATGAAGGCAGAGCAGCAAGTCACACGTTATCTTCAGAGACAACTGACCCATCACAGAAGCACCCCGATTTAGTCTTTGCTCAGAGCCTGGTTACTATGGCACAGCCCTTAGTGGGATGGCTTCCACCCAAACAAAAGCTAAATATCCTCCTTACAGGCATGATACAAGTGAACTGAAACAGCTTCTTCAGCTTGGAAAAGTCAACTGAGAAAGAGAGAGATGCTTGGAGATGTCTAGCATTTGTGATGGTATGAGTACGGTAAATAGGAAATATGATTGTTCAGTGCTACTCGTAACACCACAAACAAGGGAAGCCAATAAACTTCTCACAGTGACAAGGTTCAAAAACAAGCTTAGCAATGTATTTTTGCATGTAGCATATAATGACCTTGGGAACTCACTACAACAGGATGAACCCAAAGAGACATTCAAAACGAAAAAGACAAATTCCCATAGCACAATGTCTATCAGTAGCTTTAACCTGACAGTCCAGATGTTATCTCCAGATTAGAAAGTCTTTACCTCAGAAACAGATAATGCATGCCAGCAGAACGATTTCAGGCGTGCCATTATTGTCATACTACTTCTCCCTTTACCACATCTGTTGCTAATTACTGCTGAGGACAGGACACTGTGCCATCAAGCCTTCAGCCTGACCCAGTAATGCTTTCCTTAGGGATGTCCTCACTGCTTGGAACAGAAGAACGAGTAAGGTGTCTTTTAGCATCTTCATAACAAAAATGAGTGAGTGTGAGGAAGAAGGGGAAATTAGAGCTAATTAACCTAAGTTGAATTTTACCCACCTATTGTGCAGGAAAAAAAAAACCCTGGAGTACATGTGCTATTGTCTTCTCCCCTGCACCCTACTGCTCTACTAAGTAAGACATAATTACACCACTGTAAAAAGTTATTTCCTAAAGAATAGATTTGCAAAGCTTCAACTGGCCTAACACAACTTTCTCGGAACTCTCTGTTAAGACACCTGTTGAGTTCAGTGATAGCACTGATGCGAGGCAGTAATGACAGCAGAGAACAAACCTCACATGCCAATCCTCCAACTACAGCTAAACGTCACTAGGGAGACATTCAATAGGAACTCTACATACATTGCCTGTCTCTATCACTAATATCTAAGGATTCAAACAGAACAAACAGTTCTTCAATACCAACACACTAAAACCATGTGCAATCACAGGAGCATGGCCTGGCTCATCATTCACACAAAGTCAGTGGAAACAGGGGCAGGCTGAAGACCTCAGCTCCACCATATCCTTATACTCTGCTTTAACGTAGTTGTCTTTGTTACATATAGGAACATGACTTATAACACTGTTATGTACAGGTCTGTATTTCTGCATCCCACCAAGTCACTGACATTCAACTCAGGGAGAAGAGATTTTGCTGATTAACTTCCCATCTGTTTGGTAAGAATACTAACAAAGCCAAAGAGAGAAACCCTAGTAGCACAAAAGAAACTGTAGTTTCAGCTCAGCTCACACTCACACTAGACACCACAGAAATCCAGTCCACTCAATACTTTGCTAAGCTACCATCTTCTAGCTCCCACAGGTAGGCACATATTGCAATGAGCAATACCCAGTTAATCCAAAGTGTGTTCCACTCTCAGGATATCTCACCACAACAGAAGAAGAGTCAATCTTCATGAGAGTGGGAACTTACTCTGCTTTCCATTCAGCAAAAAAAATCTTTCCCCATCCACCCCCTGATTCCAACCCTGCAGGAACCAACAACCTCTAAATCGCTTTTTCCTCTATGTGGACCAGCATCCTATGGGTTAATAATAAAATAAATATTGATAAAATGCAGTCTATCCCACACCCAGCCAGATGGTGCAGCTGTCAAACAGCTCTTTCAGTGCATAAGAAGAATTAATTGTGCTACCCGTCCTAACATAAGCTCATAGCAAAGTTAGATTTTAACAGTCAAATTAATTTCCAGACTTCATTTTCTTCTTGCCATTTTAAATTATCATTAAAAAATGATACAATATTTCTGGAATATCATAAAACACTTTCCTGTGATCTTTAGCATGGTTCTATTAATACATATCACTTAGTTTTTACAGCTTCTCCCAGCAATCCTCATATGAGATCAACACAATGATTCAGGAAAGGTTTGCCCTCACTCCCTCATGCATACCAAAGGCATTTTTCTACCACATTTTAATCAAATCTGTAGTTCCCTAAAAGTAACAAGGTATTACTTTACACAATACACTGCTATTCAATATTTGTCCACTAAGAGAGGAAAAAAGCTTATAAGGTGGTACAGATTTATAATGCTATTTTATAAGTGTTTCAAGTATCTGTATATATATATATATGTATATATATATATATATATATGAAATATAAATATATAAAGAGCTATAGTAAAATACAGTGTCAGCCTGGACAGTCAAAATCATGGGGCAATTTCAGAAAGTAGCTACTGAGGTCATCAAATAACAAAGCCAATTAAGAACCATCAGAGGAAGAAACAATAAATTATTGGACTCAAAAGGTTTCACTGCAATAATCAAATAAAGCCATAGAAACCTCAGAAGAGTCACTTTGCTTAGCAGAAGTTCCTGAAATCGAGTGATGTTCATCAGCATCCAGCCCAAAGTAATATCTAAGCCTGAATAACTGGTTACTGCATTATTCTGTCTCCTATCCTAAGGAACACAGGAACAGCAGCTTTCAGGTCAATTGAACTTTCTGTATCATTGTATTAGGGCACTGAAAGAAACATGCTTTCTAAAACAGTACCAAATATTATCTCTGAAAGTCAGTGTGGGAGGTGTAAATAAAAATATTCTAAAAATTCAGAAGAGAAACTCAAAAGTCAGAAAACCAATAAATTCTAGCTTAGTCCAGGACAGCATTTCCTAGTTCCAAGCACCCTACGTTATCAGACCATTTCTGCCTATATCTCCCTTCAGGCAATGAAGGTTAGATGAATGACATTCACCTCACTGCTGTCTGCAGGACAAATGGTCAGGAGGTGCTTCCACTGTGTGAAGGGAAACAAAATGACTTAGGGGCTAAAATTCTAGTCTACAAGAAGTCATCTGAAGCTTTAGCAGCTATCCTACAGGACAGTGAACTAATGATCCACAAGACCAACAAGATTTGGCGATTGCACAGGACGCTGTGGAACAAAACTGCACAGGGTTATTGTGTGCTGAGATGAAGAGAAGCAACAAGTGTTAAAAAAAAGAAAAAAAGGTTTCTTCCTTCTGTTACTGTATACTCACCATTTTACAATGAGGTTTAAAAGATGAAGGAACGAGGATAAAAACCTGTCGCATTTCTACTAAAGTGAAAACTGAATATCTGTATCTGCATTTTGCTGCCTCCCATGCCCGTTGGCACAGAGGGGTAGCCCCAAGGCTAACAAGCTGCAGGCGGCTGTCAGGGACCACCTCGAACAGCTGGACAGCCCAGCACGAGCAGAAAGCATCATCAGCTACAGGAATAGCACTTTTTGGGATAGCAGCTTCTGCCTGGCTCTGAGGTCCCTAGCCAGAAGATCACCCAGTGACCAAGGGATGAAGGAAATCTGCCTGTAGACCCACCTTAGAGGTAGTAAAAAGTGTCTTCTTTGTAATGTGTTTCTGGATGGGGAGGGGGGAAAAGGGGCAGCTTTTACAAAAGAAGAATGAGCGTGCATCCTACAAGGCCTGCCATGTGCATAAATGCTTTCCCCACAAGATAATAATTTGTTAGTTACACAATACAGCATGTGTCTTCTATGCCAGACAACACAATATACTAACAATATACAAAAGAAAGTGTGCTACTATTTAACCAGATTTCATCATTTTTCTCACTCCAAAAAAAAAGCACAAAAAACTACCTGTTTTTACAATCTGTTTAAAACCAAAGTTCTGTGGTTCAAGTCACACTGTTACTCGGTAATACCCAAAAGTTCTAACACCCCCACAGAATCCACAATTTTATTCTAGCATAATATGCACCTGTTTTTATTCTTTACTTCACACACACATGGATTAAGAAATTATGCTTGTCAGGTTAGTGTTGCTCAGTAAGTACAGCCCCCAGAAGCACTGGCTGAGAATGTTCTGATGAAACCTGTTCTTTCCCCAGAAAATGGTGATCTGTCAAAACTAAATCTGTTCATGAGAAGGGAAATTCTGAGAATTCTTTATGGGAAAAGAAAAATGCATGTAAGACAAAAACTTTCAAATTGTCAAAATGTCCAATTAAAAAATCTTGTAAATGAAGATATTAAACTAATCTTAAATGTTTTTCATTTCCAAGTGCTTATTAATCTGTTTTTTCTATCAACTTTGAAAAACGTTTAAATTAAAATGCAGTGCTTCCAAGTACTGTAAATCCAGTATTTTCACTGATGAGTTCTCAGGCCTTTTCCCCCACTCCCAAATTATACACTGATTAAATCTGAGACACTAACATTCCAGTCAGGAAGAGAAAATTTTCCTTTCTTTTCTCCTCAAAATTATTTTGGCATGATGAAAAAAGCCTCTGGCTTTTCTTAGCAGATAGGGAGCCTGCACTGTCACAGTCATGCACACAGCCACACTCTACTGAGTTCCTTCACGATCAGGATTTTATGGAACAAAACATCTCTAATGAAAGTTAAAGATGAGAAACAGAAGATGGTATATGAAAAACAGCCATGCTTGTCATAAATTTGAACTTCTGAAAGAACATTAGGAAAAAAAAATCCCACTGCCCATGGCAAAAATCTTGCCACAAATCACACATTTTAGGAAACCACTAAGGCAGAAGACAGTTCTGCAATTCTTGTTTCCGGTCAAAGTAACCTCTCTCACAACTGCAACACAACAGAAATCTGGTCTCAGGTGAGGCTGTTACAGCTGCAAAGCCATCAAAACCCTTTTCCTCTGAGCTAAAATTACCACTGCCGTTTTTACCCCATGCTTTTGACGTTCAAGACATCTGAAAAAAATATTCCTTTCTAGCTCCTATCAAACTCTGACTCAATAGGCAAAATCTGAAATGCAAGTATCTACTTGGTTGTTCTCCATCAGAACCATATGGAGAAAAGATAGCACTCCCAGGAGGTTCATGGAGAACTTTATTCCCTTACCTGAAAGTTTTTTACCTGAAAGTTTGGGGGTTTTTTTCCACATCAAATAGTTTAATAATGCTTTTTCTTGCGTTGGGACCTCATCTACTTGGAAAATTGTGATACAGGGCGCACCGTAACATGACCATTCAAAAGTCTGCCAATCTGGGGAGCACAAGTTGTGATCATCACACCCCATTAAAGCCTGGCTGAACAGCTGGTTTTATGATAGTCAGGTTAACAACTTACCGCCTTTTTTAATATAAGTGTGACATGGCATAAACAAGAGTTGATTGTGAGTATCTGAAAACCACTTCCTATGGCTTTCTTTGGGGTCACAGTGAGCAGGGGAGATTGACAGCAGTGGGCAACTCCAGCAGGTCACAGCTGCTGAGCACCTAATTGCAACCTGAAAACCTGAGTCCCGGGTTATTACTGTTACTGCTGATAAACTCCCCCCCACGGCCATTATTGCTTTTATGATAGTTTTGAAGACACAGTCAGGGCTATTTATGTGATGAGCATCACATTAAAGTTGTTTTTAATAAATGCACGGCTTGATATTCCTGCTAGTTACCTCTGTTTTGGCTCAGCAACATCCCCTCCAGGTCTGAGACTACTGTGAATCTACAATACCAGCTGTGTGAAAGCATTCAGTTTGAGCTACCTCTTCTCTAGAGGCAAGTCTCCTGCTTTCTGTGGGAAGAAAAGACAAAGATTCCATCTCATCAGGGAAATGAGATCACCCACTACTTCAAGATTTGCCTCATACTTTTGCAATGCCCTCACTCCTTTGCACTTCGCCAGGGGCTAAGTCCAAACACTTTCTGTCAGCGGAGCATAGGGCAGAACAACTGAAAACTCCTGTTTTTATTTATAGCAACCTGTTAAATAATCAATGCCATAAAATAAAAAGCAAACGGATTTCAAACTTTATTCAAGACCTACATGACATGGAAAATCATCTGAAGCACAAAAGTTAGTTAAAATGAGTAAATCCTGGCTGCCACTTGTGGAAACTTAGATAAGCTATAAATGTCCCCTTAACGTCATTATCTCCAAAAGCCTGCATGTCTCCAGAGCCAGCTGCAATTGCAATTCTTTACCAATTTCACTCCACAGCTGCAGCAGAAGCCTGCAAATGTGATTCAACTCTGACAAGCAGCTTGGTTTATTTTTTTTTTAAAAAAAAAAAAAAAAAAAAAAAAAAAAAAAAAAAGGCAGTAAAGAAAAAGAAAAGTCATGTCAGGGCTCCAATTTTATTGTATATGTAATTTTCTTACTAAATGTGCATGGCATATACTTACAAAGACTGTAGGTTTTAAGGTATTTTTCATAAAACAAAACCAGAAAACAACAATGTCTCACTGCCAGTTCCTCAAAAAAATGAGCCTGGAATATGAAAATCAGCCTAGGATACATCTATTTTTTGCATATCATTGTAAGTAATAGAAGATCTTCAGGCAAATTAAACCTTGCTGCTGTGCAATTTGATGGCATTTATTTGAGCTGCACAAGTGTAACTAATTATTCATGTAGAAAAAAATTAGTAAGCCACGTTTTCTCCAACACCGCAGAGGAAGAAAAACCACCTTTCTTCATTATAATTTGCTAGAAGGATTTTTTTTAAGTATAAATATAGCAATACTGTTGTCACCAGGAAGGTGATGTTAAAGCAGGTGAACTCTTAACCATCAAAAAGAGCATTTCTGCTCAATAGATTCAGGAGCAACCAAAT
Source organism: Pyrocephalus nanus (assembly GCA_038380795.1). Lineage (NCBI taxonomy): Eukaryota > Metazoa > Chordata > Aves > Passeriformes > Tyrannidae > Pyrocephalus > Pyrocephalus nanus. The sequence goes on along the minus strand of CM076264.1, from coordinate 17,666,961 downwards.
CCTGCAGTCTCTTTAAAGCTGGGCAGCCAATACAAAGCAAGCACTTTCTTCCTTGCTAACTCTAGAGGCAGAGCCCACTACCTCTGTCATTGATGGACTACTGAGCTTGAAGGAAACATCTGCATGTACCTTTGCTACAACACTGACATATTACAGGAAAACCCAAATCCATGCATGGCTTAGAGCTCTTATTTTTTTTAAAGTTTATGCTCCGTTGAACACTGAACATAGATATCCACAAAACTACACTACTGAAGGTTTAACGTCTTGCTTCCTATCTTCCCACAGATTTCAAGTGCTTAATTACTTTTCTGGATCTAGCTGTAGCTCCCTTAAACCTCCCTGAAATCCCTGCCTGAGCAGGAGTTGTGTGCCTGATCAGTAGGCAGCTCGTATTGCCAGTGTACAGCTCCCCTTGTGCTAAGGGACTGCAGCTGAAAAAACCTGATATATGCAGAAAGTCTACCTCCTTCCAGGCTATGTGCACAGCATCCCTAAACTCCCTTTCCAGCAATGCTTGCATTCACATTAACATACCTAGCAGTAAATATCAGGACCCAGTAGCTTTTCAACACACCACCCCCTTCTTTTGCCCCAAGCACACCTATAAAATATGTTACGTCCTCGAGTTGAGCCCAAATGCCTACCCAATTAATGGAGCTGTCATTTATCTCAATGCTTTTGACATTAATATGGCACTCCAGCATCCTGCCAGTGATATAATGCCAATAGGATCAGATCTTGTTAGGCAGGGATGCAAGGAACACTGTTTCATGAATTTTTTTAATGACCTTCAGCATCCCCCCCAATCCAGGCTGTTTCATCAAAACTATAAAAACGACAAAGTTTCAGCAAAGGCAGAGCTGTTCTTTCCACATTACTATCACTACAGCTGCATTGCCATAAACGTCCACAGAACCTCTCCAAGCAAATAAAGGTGACACAGATGTATGTCCCAGAGAACTTAATTTCTGACACATTTGAGACAAAGAGCCATAGTTCAAGCATGAGAGGGCAAGGGGTCACCCTGGAGACAAGGGAAGAAACTGACGGCAAAAGTAAAGAGAAAAAAAGACGCTATCCAGGGTTTTTTTGCACAAAAGACAGCTCAAAAGAGGAAGGGAGTAGGTAGGGAAGAAGAAAGGAATTATTCAGTGACATAAAAGCAGGAGGAAATAAGAACCTCTACCAAAATGCAGGAAGAAAGAAAAAGCCAGAGAAGAGACTGATGAGAAGAAGTAACTGTTGTGAACGTGGAGAGCATCCTCATGTGTCTCACTCAAAATGTCAAGACAATCTCAGTGCATCCACGGCACATTTAACTCCTGGCACAACGGGCTTATGGTGACCTTGAGTAGGGAGATCTGTTTAAAGGACCGTGACATTCTAACATTTAGAAAAGCCTTTTGGAAACAATATAACCAAAGTCCACTGCATTCCCCTTCTGGTTGTTAACTCCAAGCTTATTCTTTACCAAATTATTTACTGAGTGCATTAACATAAATGGAAACAGAAGATTTATTTTTAATTAAAAAAAAAAAAAAAAAAGAGAGAAAGAGACCTAAGCACACTGTTAATACTGCCAATGCCTTTCATGACTTCATTAAAAAATAAATTTTAAGATTCAACTTTAGTAGCTATTGTAATAGAGCTATTTTTCATTGACTCGGTGAAATTCCTTTTACATTCCTTTTACTGTGAGAATTAAGTGTAAAAACAGATCTAATTTTTCTAAAGCAGAGACTTCCACCACTAAGGAAGCAAAACAACTGAATTATTTATCTGCCATGTATAAGAACAGTGAAAAGAAAATTAAATCATTAGCTTTCTTCAAAACAGGAAAAGAAAGCAATCTCTCACCTGATACTCATGTCGTCAGTTATGAATGTTGCTCTAATTATAGTCTGAAGCACACTGCAAGATTTTTTAGGAGAATGAGAGGCATTTTCTGGCACTTTGAAAATGGAACTTGTCTGTCTCCCAGGTCTTCCTGTGCTGCCCAAGACCTCCCAACAACTATTATCTCCCCAACTTTTAGGGGGCATCGAATTGCCACAACTCCTAGTCCTAAGGGATGATGTCAGAGCTGAGGTCCCAGTGAGCTACCTCCAGGCATCTAACCCAGGTATTAAAGTCAAAAGATCCACACAGCATGTGAAGGATGCTAAGCCAGAGAGTAAAGAAGAGATACATTTTACCTCTCCTTCTGTTATTGCCCTTCATTCCTTGTCAAAGTCAAGAGAGGAGCAGCCCACATGGATGCACTTGACAGACCACCACCAACATGGGCTCTCTACCACAAAGCTAAAATAAACTGCACATTTCTGAAGCTGCTTTCCAGTAATACAGGCTTGCCAACATTTACAATGGATATAAAGTGCTACTTACACTTATTCAGAGTGTCTTCATGTCCCAAAGTGCCAAACACTGAAGCCGAATGCTTTGAGCTAACCTAATACTTGTTGTACAAAGGAGTCCTAAATTGTAAGTAAGGGCAAAAACCTAAGCAGAATATTTTCCCCCTGAAAAAAGACTGAGTAGCAGAAGGCTATTACACTTTAGATAAATGTATAAGAGATTATGATTGTCTTTTAGATATAAAACAAAAGAAAAACATTGTTTGTTTCAAGGACAATAATTCCAATAAGCAAATTTAGATATTCTGTTTCATTTGACACCCACATCTACATTTCATTGCAACCTATTATGCACAGAAGGCTAAAACCTTTTAGTGTTCAACGAAGTGAAGTGTGAAAACATGCAGGTTACATCTTTTGGAAAAAAAAAAAAATACTCTCACATTAGCATTTTCGTTCCTTTTGCTCTATCACCTACTCTGTTCTCCTCCCCATCCGCATTACAGAACAGCATCAGCAAATTTAACAATGATCCAAAGCCTTTTAAGACCCTGTTAGCAATATCATCCGTGCATCTCAACCCCGGTGTGCCGACATGCGAGACAGCCAGAGCGGTGCCATGGAGAGGGTTTTGCTGGCAAACCCAGAGGGTGACAGGGTCCCCCTGTCAGAGACTCCCTTGGTTGGAGGGATGCCAACTGGGGCCAGAGGAACAGTGCAGGGTCCTACCTCCATGGCATTTGTACCTCATAGGAGATACGACCCAGGCAACCAGTTGCTCTCCAGATCATCTTTCCTGATGTCCCCTTTGGGGATTTTGGTTCAGTGCCACTCGATGTCAAGTCAACTGTCACACCGAGGTCTCAGAACAGCTGTCAATCAACAGCTGCAGGGCTCAGCTCAGCCAGGCAGCGCACAGCAAGGCAGAGCTGCCTCCAGATACCACTGGTGGTGCAGGGGGTTTGGAGTAGAACACAAGTATCTCCAAGTGCTGTGGGTGCAGCAGTGAGACTGCCTCCAAACCAACACACAATTTTCTATCTGGGCAAACCACTACAGGCTGTGCAGACCAAGGCATACTCTTCTGACATATGAATGCATGGCAAGGTGAGAATACAATGCAAGACAGAGCAAACAAACAAACAAAACAAAAAAAGAGAAATAAAACTGTTACCACTGTTCCTGGTATGGGTTTTGGCAACAACTTTTTGCCAACATCTAGGCAAGGAAAAGGGCTTAGGACAGACCAAGGACCATATCCTGAGAATTAATTGGATGTAACCATTCCTGCCCAAGAATGAACAAGTAAGCAATTTCTGGAAGTAAAGATACAAGAGATATGCTATGGAGTGTGCAGTTGAAGACAGTTCCCAGTCAAGCAGGCAGACAAGCTATAGAACCCTCAGGATTATACCAGCCATGCACTTACAACATTTACATTCTGCTTACACAAGGGAATTGTTTTCAGCAGGACTCATTATTTAGAATCCTTCGAACACCCCCACGCAATGCAGCGAGAAAGGTTAAGGTTTCATTCCCCCAGTGAATTCTTAACGTAATCTGACAACAGTAAAGCACTGTTCTTGTTCCTCAGGTTAAATACAGACCCTGTCATATCACTGGAGATGCTGTGGACACCAAGTTCTTTAACAGTCCACCACAAGTTCTGGCATTATGTCTCTTTGTCTGTGTGTTTCTTGCAAGTGATGGTTTGCAACAGCTTTTATAAAATGGTAGTGGAGCTACTATTTGTCTCTGCTTCCCCAAGCACAAACTACATGCACTTTTCTCATCACATGTAGATAATGTGACCCATAGCAATGCCCTGAAAATCTGGAATAATAGATGTAATCCTCAGAGTTTGAGGAGGACTGTGAGACCCAAGCTGCTCAGAGTTCCCATATGAGTAATCCAGCAACAAGACCACTCCATTTCTGGCAAAGGATGCTTTATAGCACCTCACAGGACTGAGATGTGCTGGGTCTCTTGTATCCATTAGACATGTGATCTGTCTTGGCTTAAAAACTAAACAAAATCAAAGCAGACCAAAATCATGCACTGTAAGTGTTAGCAGCCAAACAGAGCCCTTCATCTCAAACAACACAACAGCAGTGCATAAAAAGCAGGAGTGCTAGTGCAGCATTTTAAAATACATTTCTGCACTGTACAAAAGCCACAGGTTGGGAATGCATTGTTAAGGACTCATTCCTGCACACTTCTGCAGTAAACTGTGGAACCAACACTGAGGAAAAAGTGTATGATGGCCCGCCTGCTTCTTGCCGCCTTAAGCACATTATGTCCATGAATGCCACACACATGGAAAGCAGACCCAAGAAGTGCTGGAAAACATGCTGTCAAAGAGATGAAAGATCAGCGCATGGTCAGATCCCTTCATCCGAAGATATCAGCTTCTCCTGCCTGGTCTTTGCTCTTCTGAGTAGTTTGGCTAAAAATCAAAGCCCTTATGAGTGTGCAGATGAGGGGGTGACCCTGCTTATGTAGGGTAAACCCCTCTGTACTTAAAGTGGAAGCGGCAAAACCAATAAATGTAAACATAAGCAAGGCTGCATTTTTGAACAGCAACAGCAAATCTGAGATTTCTAAAATAAGAGGTGGAAGAAAATTCTCCTCAAGAACACATCAAGGCCCAAATCAGCATGTAAGGGCAGCTTAAGTCTTCAGCAATTAGCCTGAAATAGCACAATATTCACTCACCAAAACCACAAGATGTCACATCAGATGTCTGCTATTACAGCTTCCTTCATTCAAATCGCTAGCTGACCCAAAGATAAAGTTTAGTTGGGCCCTTGTACACACACATGGACTGTGCCTCTCCAAAATGCAGGCACACAGGTCTGATGAGATCCTGAGTAACAAAGGAGACAGGTGAGACAAGGGCTGCCACTGTGTTACTTGGTATTGGGAGATGCAAGACCCCAAGGCTGTGTGTTTCTGAACAGTCATTCATATGTGATTTTAGTAACTGTGTATAACATTCCACAATAATATCCACAATCAGTGGTGGTGTTAATTACTCAAGTTTAGATACAAAACATAATGAGACACTGTAATTCCAATTTGAGACAGTTTTACCCTGAACATTAAACATTATTCAGCTTATTTAAAAAAAAAAAAAAAAGTCAGTTTAGCACTTAAGTCATCTTAAGGGACCTGCAGGTTTTAATTAGGCTAAAAAATAGACTATAAATCAAGGTCCTTTTGAAGGCATCCTAAAATGGTACAAAAAAAGGTTCCATTCTTTATTTGACTGAAGTGCTAGAGAGTTACTGAGAGCAAACAAGAGTAACTGAAATCAGTCTCCTGCTAATTTTCATAATCTGTAGTAAAACACTTTTCTAATTAATAACAGACTTCTAGAAACATCTATGTTGCCAAATACACACATGCTGCACTCCTCCACCTTTCTGACATCTCTCCTCAGTGCTGATGTACAAAGTGCCTTCATACCTTTTTTCTTCCCCTCTTACAAGCAGGTTGGTATTTAAAGCCTGGATTTTTCTGTAAGTCTTTGAATTCCACACCACTGTTTGTGAGTCTACGTTTGATAGTGATATTTCAACACTGAGAAAGTCAGTAACAACTATTCAATTCTATATTCAGACATGTGTTGATATAAATGCACTTTGCAGCCAGTTATACCACAGAATTCGGAGGAAATGTTACATTATATATATGTATTAAAAAAAAAGTATATTATTACTCCGGTTTGAATTTCTGTCTCTAAAGTCTACAGCTTAAATGGATTGCTTACATGCTAGAGGCTGTCAGTTGACACAACAGTCCAAGCCAGCCAAAGTTACCTAGTGTATCATGGAAGAATGCATGTGTGCCTTTGGTATTCACAGACATCAGACATCACTGCTCACACACTGCATGTCATAAAACGCTTTGGGACCCTCTCCTGCTCCCCATCCATTCTTCTGGCTAAGTCACTTTGGCCAACTTTGTCTTACAGCAGGCCTAGTAGAACCTTAAAAAGGGAAGGGCAAATTATCTCATAAAATATGAAACCCACCAAAGATGAGGTTACGTGCATGCTTGCAGTGTCTTTGCCACGAGTCTGACAGGACACACTGTTCTTGTGCTTGTAAAACCTGTCTTCATGCACACACCAGTCTTAGCAGCCAACACTGAAAAATAATCTGCCTAGTAAGCAAAAAAAAAAAAAAAATTTACTTTTGCTCCTCAGATGCATTTGATTCTAAGTACTGCCCAGTTATAATCTATTTATTGTCTTCTAGTGTGTAGCACGCTCTGAGCTGATGAAAGAGTTGCCTTCCAATCCCCATTTGTTATTTATATGTTCAGCCTGCCTTCGCTCTAGCTCCCCAAAACCTGCTGTACACTGACATCAACAAATGGCAAACACTAGTAGGTGGCAGTGTTCATTTACTAAAATACTCCACGATGTCAAATCAACTGAATGTGTTCCTCAAGTGTTGCCCACATCAGCACAGGCCTAAATTTAAAAGCATTTGCCTCACCCTTGTAAGATAGGCAATTTCATTTCATTTTAATTTATTTTAAAATCCTCTAATCTCTCTTAAAGCTCATCACTTTTCCTAGCTGTTCCAGCCCCCTGACCCTGCTCAGGTTTCTGCCACATGTACCAGCAGCCCTTCAAGGGGCAGCAAGAGCAATAAGTGAGAGTAAGGGGCACATCAACAAAGAGTAGGAAGGTGGCAAGACAGGAAAAGGCAAGGAACTTGAAAAGTAACTGAAGACTTAGGATTTGTGCATGAAACAGCACAGTCCTACCAGCTCTGTAAGGAAGATTTTCCTATTTCTTTCTAACTGCATTCACTATCAACTTCACCTTTACAGCTGAAACCATTACTCATGTAACCAGGGTTAAAGAAGATATAGGCAAGTCCCTCCAAAGAAAACTTACTCCACTGACCCCAACCCACACACAAACTAGGCTGTTATTTGGTTAAAGAATAGCATGAATTGCACAAGAAACAAACAGGAAAGCAAAACGACACCTACTGTAAGAGACAATTCACAATAACACAGTTTTCTTAACAAGCACATATTAAGTGTCTCCACCAAACCTCAGACAACAGCTGGCTCTGATGAGAAAAATCATGCTGGAGTAGAAAGAATGTCAAGACTCAAAACAGAAGGGTTTTTTTATTATATTTTTTTAAAATCATGAGTAAAGTGAATTATGTCTTCCTTGAAAGCTTTCAGTATTTTTATAGTGTCTTTAACGTCAGGAATTGCAGAAACTACTTGCATCTTCACAGGGATCTACATGTGTATACTGTTTTCTGACACTGACCCTGCCTGCTATTGAACTAACTGATCCAAAACAAGGAAAATACTTAATAAAAGCCATTAATGGCAGAATTTACTGAAAATAAATATTTTTCCTGGGTGATTTTCTTGGAAATATCTAAGTATCATTCTCCATGGAGGTAGAAAGAGAGTAAGGGATAGCTCTTAGACTTTAGCAAGCACTAGAATATAGTGAACAAGGTCAGGTTTAGCTGTTTTTATCTCAGTTCCTTGGGAAAGGGTATCCCCGGTACCAGATGCCTCTCCCATCTCTAGTGATGCACACAGAAACAAGCTGTTGCTCCTATTTAGATATCACTCCAGTCACCAGGCAAAAAAGTATCACCTAGAGCAAGGAATGACGCCAAAAGAGTGTTATTCTGAGAAGGACTGCCTCCTCAATTTATCATCATCCAAAACCAGTCAGAACAAGTAAGAAAGTCCTTTCTGAAAATAAATAGATTAATCAACAAAAAAATAAACCCTCTGAGTTCAGGTGAAAAGGCAGAAAGGATTGCCAGGGCAGTAGAATTTTAGAGCTGTTCCTCTTCACCATCTCCCCTACCTGGAGATCACCCAGCAAGAAAGCAGCCCCACATGAAACACAACCTGGTGTTTTCAGAAATCAATCCCCATCCAGGGCACAGTGCAGTGCCCATTCATTCTGATGCTGTGTATCATTCCCAAAGGTAGATTTACAGCAGTACTGTTACAATTCCTTGCTTCCCTCTCACAGCTAAATGACCTTTGGGAGAGAGTGCAGTTGTAACCGCAATTGTGAAAAATTACTTTCTTAGGAAAGTTAAGGCATTCCCTCCTCAAATTGTTCACTGTAACTTCCGCTTTTCACTTACTAAAATACCGGTTGCATCTACAAGTGCCAACTCTAAAGTTTCAGTACACATCATATTAAGAACAATACACTGTTACCAAAAAAGGAGAGCTGCCTACATTTCAGATGCGTTTGCTCAGAACCCTCATGTGAAGCTGTCAAGTGGAAACCACAGCATCTATAAAAATCTAGCGGAGAGATGTTCGCAGGGAAGATAAAACAGTTGATCATTCCACCACCACAAAGCAAATGGAAATAGCAACAAATGACGGAGAGGAATAGACGCTGGCACTTGGAAGATAAATTAAATGAAAAATGAAACATACTAGGAACTACCTAGCCTGCCAAGATGTTGTGCTAGATACTCCACAATTATCCAGGAGCAGTCTTTGGCTCTTGAGAATATGATAAAGTTAGATCACCTCAGCAGCTGGGGTTATTTAGTCAGATTCACCATGCCAAGGACCCAAGGACATTTGGATTTTAACATTTCTCATTTTTTCATTGTTACCTTTACAGATTTAAGTCTTTACTAGCAACAGAATTAAAAGTGGCATAAAAAATAGCACAGGATACAAATACTAACAGTACCAAGCATATCCAGAAGGTACACAGCAGACCAGGTGTCTGCATTGCAAATCAGCATTGATACATTCTACATACAGGAAATTTAAGGCATTCAAGTTATGATCCAAAAGGAATACAAAAACATTCTCAAAGAACATTATTCTTTTTCTACTTTATGGGGTTTTTTTTGAGTGTTGCCAATGGAAAATTTCCACGTGATCAACTTAAAACAAAATGGAAATTGTATGAAAAAACCCAAATGCCTTATATAAATACATTATGGTATTTAAAAAAAAAATTAAAGCCTGTGAAAGATTATTTTTTAAAAACACAAAAACTAAAGTATCGTTTTACCGCTAATTCACTGTGCTGCAAACTACCACCTCAATGCAAATAAATGCTGTGTCCTTTAGGTCAGGTAAATGAAAAGCGTTCTACCAATATAAGGCATCTGTCAAATTTTCAGTATAGACATTAAAAGCATGTGAAAGGTAAATCTGAAACCCCAGACTGAAACAACACTGTGCTTTTAATTTAAACACAATACACTGCATGGTTGTTATTAAGCTCTTCACTCACAGTGTAATTTAAGGACCATTTTGATATTCTGTTTGGAAAAAAGGTGTCAAATTAAGGAAAGTGCTGTCGAGTCCAGAAACTTTGTGAAAATAAAGTCCTATCTGTAATAGCACCCTATAGGGTTTTAGTTCAACAGCATTTTTACATAATTCTAACAATTATGCCAACAGCATTTGCCTCACAGACCCCCGTCTCTATGAAAAGACTTCCACAGCATCCTTACTCCTTTCAGCCACAAATGCTGTTGACAGATTATATGCAGTTACCAGCTTATACCACATAACACAACTCATGCTGCAATGGCCTTGTGAAGCACATGGCTGTACAGGTTCTCTAGATAGAATCTGCCTGATTACATCAACAGCCCACATTTCCCTTAGTGCTGAATTTTGACACTGAAAGCCAGAGAGGAGTGTGACCCCTACAGTTCTCCTCAACCTTGGTAGTACAGAGAAGGGGAAGATGTTAGGCCAGCAGTTGCCTTCCACACAAGGAAGCCGCAGGCAGCTACAAACCAACTGCATACCAGAAGGGATGATTTTGCCTGTTTAGTCTTGTTCTCCAAGGATATTGAAGCTAAATATAAGTTTGCAGATCATGTCTGCTGTACAGTGTCCCCCTAACCACTTTTAGCCTGTTGTCCCTTTGGAAATCTGTCTGGAAAAAATAAATAACAGGGGGCATAAATAATACAACTTCTCCAAGTTTCATTGGTGAGAAGCCTAGCAATGGAGACACTCTATACTAGCTTCTGCAATGAAGGAAAGAATCCAAAATTGAAATCAGTCTCTATTATTTCCTTTGCCCATGAAACAAGCTGTCCTTTACGAGTGATAAAGTTTGTTTAAATAGTAACTCACCCAAGGACCGCCAGAGAAATCTCTTCCTACTATTTTCTGGAAGTTCAGGGACTGACAAATTTTCTGATTTATCAGCTCATTCTGCATTGGACACCGGTATGCCAGGCAAAGGGTTTCCTGATGTCAATGGTATGTTGAGCACTTAAGTTGCAGGAGAAAAATTAAGATGCTTTCTTATGTTCCTTTCTTCCTGCCACAGGGATAGATTGCAAGTGCTGTGTCAACAATCCTAGCCATGAAATAACGTCCTAGTCAAGTAATAAATTATTTACTACAGTCCTTTATTTGAAAGGGAGTCAATTAGTTAACGGGTCATCAATTAATACTCAGCAAGGAACAATACAAAGAGAGGAACTGTTCTGAACAGCACAGATCTTAAAATAAAATTTAAAAAAAGTACTTTTAAACTGGATACCTCTGTTTTCAAGCCAGCATCGTGCTTCACTGAACATCTATTTTAATACATAAACGGCTACATTTGCTAGCAAGACATCCTGTTGACACCTATTCAATACTGCCCTACTTTGGCATGACAGCCTTTTGCATTCTTGCGGGGTTCAAGTGAGTGCTCAGATATATTCAAAGGATTATAATGCAGTGTATTTGAGGGCATGAGGCAAAAGCTTTGTTTCCCAGAACAAAATCTGAAGGGCAGCATCCCCTCGAGGATGTAGCAAACAGAGTTACCCTGGAGACAGCCTCTGAGGAACAGTGACAATCCTCCACAGACAAGATGATCTGTTGGGTTGGTATTTTAAGTGGGGGGATGGGTGTTGAGTTTCCCCGCTCCTTGTTGGTGAAGCAGGAAGGGAATGAAGGTGAGGGAGGGAAAAATAATGTTAGTAAGTTATTTAAGGATCTTCACGACAAGAAAAGTTCGTCACTCCCTCTCCTACACAATAGTATCGTTTTACTGTCAGGAAGTACACAGTTTTCACAGTTCGTTGCCATTCTTTGAATTACTTTCTCCTAAACTTTGCTTTGAGCTCTATCATCTAATAAAAGCAGAACTTGATCAACCTCTCTGCTCAAGAACTGAGGAACTTGCAGTGTCTGTATCCGTGGTCTCCATTTTGCACAGCTTAACTAGCTAGGCCAAGTCTGGCACCTCCTCCCCTTGCCTGCTGAGGGAAGCTGAGCTGCTCCAGGATACGCATTTCAGACAAGGAGCCCAACCAGGAGAGAACACCACACATGTAAAGCCATGAGGTCTGCAACTCACCTGAGGCATCATAGCAAACTCTGAGTCAAGGTGGATTTTTTTTTTTTTTAGTGTTATCAAAGCCAAGTATTCAGCTTTATAAACAAACATTCACCCAGGCTTCCCCATGAAAAATACCTGTCATTACTATTACTTTTAAGCTCTAATTAGGTCTTTCCCCACAGCTTTAACTAGTATTTCTGTCACTTTCCAGGTAGTATATCTGGCTACTATCCATCTTATTTGTGTATTTAGCTTTATACATAATGCTGTAGAGGTGCAAGCATTATCACTATATAACCACCACTGAATAGATTTATAAAAACTAAGGAACATTTGACAGTTACCTCTTCCATAAGATACTCAGATTGCCATATCCCAGTGTAAACAACAACAAAAAAAAAAAAAAATCAGACACTGCAGCGAAGTATACTAAAGTTGTAATGGCACCTTAAACTGGTTGTGAGTCTAACTCTCACAGAGGTTCATAATGCATAGATCCCATTGACTTCCAAGGTTATCCTTTTTAATTCAATGCATTTTCATGAATGCTAGACAGACTGATCTCATCTCCTTATATAATTTTTTCTGGGCCCTAAGCTTCTAACCATAATAGCATTCCAGAATGATATTGGATACACTAGCCCTCCTCAAAAGTTATTCTTGATTGCATTTTGCCAACTGGGCAACAAGGGATAATGAAATTCAACATGTAAGCATTCCCTCAAGAGCTGGAAAATTTCACATCTGTCATATACTTACTATCCAAAAAGAAAGGCACTGTATTTGTGCAAGCACTAGGGCTCTGAGAAACAGGGCTGTCACCAGATGTTCCACAGCTGAGAGTCTGTGTAGCCTCAAGAAGTGAGGGTAATCAGTGCAGGCCCTAAGTAATTAAGTTACTATGCTTTGCAAGAACTGCTGGCTGGTTAGAGGAGAAAGACCACAATTCAACAGCCCAGTGAGAAAAAGGCAGAAAGAGCTCAGACATTACATAGGGGAATGGGGGACAGCCAGCATTACCAGGGCAAAGAGTGTACAGGACAAAATGGGAATCTGCATCAAGCCAGACATCAAAATAGAGCAGTCCCACCTTCTGGGGCCCACTAGGAAGATTTTGGCACCAGTGTCACAAATCGCAGAACATAGCAAATAGTCTAAACCAATCAGGTTTCTAGTAAACAGCATTCCTGGCCACGTTTTTAATTAAGTTCTCCAAGGACACTAAACAGAGACTACAGGGTCATCCATTTTGTGCCTCATCTCCTTTATTTTATTGTCTCCCCTGTCTTTAATCTAAGGTTCCTGTGAATTCAGGTATGCAACCTGAAACAAAGATTGTAGCTGTCAGGACACAAGGATGTGCTTGCAGTGCCTCATGACAACTGCTCTGTGTCTGGAGAGGCAGAAATACTAAAGAAACACCAAAACAACTTCCCACAAATAAGAGCTCATCAGCTCTCAAAACTTATGTCCAGGCCTGTTTTGTCATACACAAGCATAAAGGGAAGCAAGTTTTTTGGAGTTTTTTATTGTAATACATAACTTTCACGCACTTCTGTCATCAGTGCTCAGAGACTCTAAGGTGTCTGCTGATGATACAAATTCATTATGTATTTGGTATCTGGCCAAGAGGCCAATTTTTTTTTATTTTTTTGTTTCCAATCAAATTAAGGAAAACAACTAAACATTATTAGATTTTCTAGTCCTAAGAATTCCCCCAGAGTAATATCTAATAGTAAGGTTTTTAATTGCACGTGCCTGTAAGATTACAAATTACAATGACAGGTTGGATTTCAAGTCACAACAAAGACATGAAGGCATATCAAATGTTCCTTGCATTATTCCAAGTTTAGACAGACCATCTCTCTATAGGCTTATTTATATATACAGTATGAAAATTATCTTTTAAGCACATACACACACTCATGTGTATAAATACACACAGACAAAAATAAAATCAAGTGGCCTGGATTTTCCTACAACTATTAAGAGTAGGCATTCTTCCTTAAAAACATACTAAAAATTACATACACAGCACTGTGCAGCAGTGCTGGAAAATACTGTTTGAGGTGATAAATAGAACTTGACCATGAATCTGTCTTTCAGAGTAGAGCTGTGCTTCCACTGGAGGAATAAAGGGGAATATCTGCTTGCAGGAACGCTTGTCAGCCCCAGTGTCGAATGCCCTACTCCAGCAGAGGAGCAGACATGGTAGAGGAAGGGAGATGATGTTTTCTGAGAAATGCACAGCAAGCAACAGTTGGCAGGGTTACCACCAGCCCCTGGCTTTGGGAAGGACCACCCTGGCTTTCCCCGCCTGCAGAGACACTGCCACATGGGTTTGTTCGTCCACACCTTGAACTGGAAAGGCGCGAAGTTCCCAGCTCCACTCCAACCTGACACAACCAGCGCAGCCAAACTTCCTTGCTTATAAACCAACATGCACATTTCTCCCTCAACTCCACTGCAGACAGAAGTGCTGTACAAGACTGACATATCAAAGCCAGCTTCCTTTTCTCATCTGCTCTCTTGATACTAAATCAGTCCTTACTGCAGCCTCCAGCATCTCAGTAATATAAACAAAACACTGAATTAAAAATTGGAGACAGATCTTCAGGAACAAGACCTGCAGAGGGGGGAAAAAAAAATTGGAAAAAAAAAAATCTCATTTAAATCTGCAGCATTGATGAACTTCTAATTGCTCCTAGAAGAGTTTGAAGGGTATCAGCTGCCCAAGAGAATAAGGACCACGTGCAACACTAGCTCTTGAGGTAGGGGAGCAGCCCCCAGTCTAGTGACCTCACTGCAAGCACCAATATTTGAGAGATTAGCCCAGGATACAATCCCTCCTATGTTACACTCCAGCTTACACCCTCAGGCCTGAGCAAACCAGATTCAAAGTGCATTTATGTGGAATCAACAACTTGCCATGGGATTTGGATCAGACCCCAAAAACTCAGTATTAAAATGCAATTTATGACTCCACATTCTGGAGATTTAAGAACAGGTGACAAATTAGACTGAGCTTCTAAAATCCATCAGGCATCTCAGTTTCTACATATTATGATATAGGAGGGAGTGACAATAACCAAATTACCTATTTCTAGTCCTTACCTCTTCCTCTGCCCACTCTAACACACAGACTGTCTTGAGAAGGATGTTTAATGTCCATGAATCTTACATGAAACAAATTTACACCTCAGGATGTGTAGCAAGGCACCCAACAGTATCAAGCACTTCAGAAAGCAGCCCAACACAGCAAAACACAAGAAAATACACAAAAGTAGATCTTGTTCTGATTACAGTTTATGTGGTGCATTCAGTATTGCACTTTAACAAAAACTAAAACCAGCCCAGGCCTACACTCTCTACAGTGGGCAGATTGCAGCATCTGTGTGGTGTTGGCTAAAAACCCACTGCACATCCCACAGCTTGGAGCAGAATCATGACAGAACAGGGATGGTCCTGCCAGGCACTGGGAGGGATATTCAGGGAGGCTGCCCAGCACAACACTGTTTCATGAAATCAGGGAAATTCAAAGTAAGGAAAATCTTCTAAACTTTCCAACATGCTTTTAGTTTCTTCCCTTACCAGAGCATCTTTCCCAGATGAGTTGCTCACTGAGCAGCAGGAAATGCTTTTCAAATTCAAATAAAACCACATTACCAAATATACCCCAATTCAAGAAATCATGATCAATAAAGGAAACAACTGAAGAACAGTGAATATGCCACGGGGTAATAAACATCAGATAGCTCTAGGATTCATTTAACGTGACTGTGGAGTTGATAAAATGGGTGTTAGAGATTGCTTCTAGGAAATCAGCAGTTTCGTTTGCAATAAAGAGCTTCTTGCTGTTTTCACTGGGCAAAGGATGCTCTTCCTAATAGGAAAACAGCAGGTCTGCCCAGATCTTGTGGGAGCAGGTTAGCAGCAACTGAGGAGGAGGTGCAAGGATGAAGGTGGCCATAATTCATTCTCTCACTGTCACTCTTTTCTCATTTTAGCTTAAATTACTTCAAAATGCCCTGCTTAAATGTATGAGGGAACTAGGGCCAGAAAACCTTCAAAAGTAAATTTTTTTTCTATCCAACTCCAATGGTTTAATCTTAGCTGAAGTTATTAGGAAAAGAAACAGAAACAACAATCCACTTGTGGGCATACTCACATCCCAAAGAGACGTGCTACAGCTGCATGGGAAGGATAGGCATATCAAGCTTTTGCACTTAAAAAAGCCCTGGCCAGTGCCAGAAAGGATGGCTCTGCCCTCTCATTGTGCAGCTACTTTGTCTGTGAAGCTGTCTTCAGGTACTGCACTTCTCCAAGTACTGGGAAATAGATGTATCACCTCATTCACCGAAACCCTTTACTCAACCCAGAACAGCAGGATCACTCCAAGCCCTGGCAGTTTTCTGTCATCTTCACCACATAAAAGCTTTAGCTGGAAGTTTTGCATCAACAAAGTAGGTGGAATTAGCAATTAGTCAAATAAGTCTCCATTTTTCCACTGATTTCATTATGCAATAGGTGAAAACAAAGAGGGAATGGGTGGGCAGTTATTTCCCCTATTCATCAGGATAAATAGAGGGAAACTGCTCACTTGTGCTCCTCTTTCTTTATTGCACCAGCCTCGTTCAACCTCAGCTTCCCCCACAACAGTCACTTTGAAGTATCTTGCATGTCCAAGAAGACACAGGACAAGGCGTCTTCTCACATGCAGACAGCTGCAGATGTGAAAATATTCCTGGTGCTCCGTGGTACATCTGAGTATTGGTTAAGGGATGACTGTATCCCTATTAGTCAGCTTTGATCCACTACAATTTTCAGTCCTGGTTGCTTGGGATTATTAACTCCAAAAGGATATACAAAAAAGATTATTCTGATACGTTTATTTGGAAAAGTCAGGCAAGCTTTTTAATCTTTGTTTGTTTGGGGTTTCTTGTGGGTGTTTTTTTGGATATATTTATATCTAGTGCCAAACCACAGTAATTGCATCACAAACACTGCTTAAACAGAAAATCATCATGGTTTTTCATTGGGATGCTATAATATTTTTAAAACCAATACATCCACAAGAGGAGAAGTGAGACCCTGGCTCTTCATTCATATCTTTAAAAACAATTCATTGGGAAAAGGGTTGCGCCTTAACTGCATCAGTTTTGACTTTTGTCTTCAACAAAAAAGAAGAATATTAAAGCTTTGTAGGAAGACAGAGAGAAAGAAATATCACAAAAGATTTTTAAGGCATTTATGGCCCTCTTATTTTTCCTCTCCAGTACCACCCCAGCCTTTTCCAGGTTGGCTTATTTTTCCCCAACACACAGCAGAGCCGGCATACCAGCCTGGCCCCTCTGATGCTCTTCTAATCTGCTGCCAACAAACTGTCTTGTCCATTTGCTTAGTACTCACTAGGACCAAAACCAAATGTGCCAGCCATTATAAGAATATTTGACGTGTGCATTTTTATAGCTTGAACTGGAAGAAGATTGGAAGGTTCAAGCCACTGGTTACAAGCTATAGTTTCCAGATCAAATCAAGACTAGGTCAGAAACAAAGAAACCTAGTCATCTGGCTTAGCAACTGCTTGGCAGCTGATACAAAATGAATAGTTAAGAGTTAGGTCAGCATTTTAGACAGCAGATGTCTGCACCACAACACCCATTCATTACCTACACAGTTAATAACTACACAAATATAATTTTTCAGGATTCAACAAAACTCCTCATTGCCCAAAAATACTTGCTCCTCTTTGTGACAAGCTCTGAGTTGCACTTTTCAATTCTGGTTTTTAAGAGAGTAACATTTTTAAAGAGGTTCACTAATAAAAACATTTTTATAATCACAGTAAAATATAATGAGAATTAAATTATGGTACAATAATTCACACCTGACTGCACAGAGGCCATTTGGCCTTCATCTTTTGTGTGTGAATGTGCTGGGTGGGAATTACTATACAATAATTCACATGCTGTCACATCTTATGGCTTAACTAACACTTAAAATCAGAGTTAGTCACTAGAGATCAGGAATCAGTCTTGTCAGGAAATGGTTATAAATGGAAGAAGCATCAGAGGTCACAGGCCTGAAAGGTAACAACTTCTCCCTACTGCTCTGAGAGCAAGCACATTTTCTACTGCTATAGTTCAGAAGGAGACCCACATGCCCTGCTGCTGTACAATGTACATATTAAGAATTATGAAATGGTTAGGGTTGGAAGGGACCTAAAAGATTATCTAGCTCCAACCCCCCTGCCAGGGAAAGGGATACCTTCCACTAGACCCGGCTGCTCAAAGCCCCATACAACCTGGCCTTGAGCACTTTCAGAGATGGGGCATCCACAACTTATCTGGGCAACCTGTTCCTGTGCTTCACTGCCCTCACAGTGAAGAGTTTCTTCCTAATATCTAACCCTGCCCTACACTCTTCCAATTTAAAGTCATGATCCCGTGTCTCATGACTACATGCCTATATCCAAAGTCCCTCTGCAGCTTTCTTGAAGGCCTCCTTTAGCTACTAGAAGGCTGCTAGAAGAACTCCCTGGAGCCCTCTCCACACTAAGCAACTCCAGCTCTCTCAGCCTGCCTTTGCAGGAGAGGTGCTCCAGCCCTTGGATCATGTCCATGGCCATCCTCTGGACTCACTCAGACAAGTCCATGTCCTTGTGTTGGGGGCCCCAGATGGGGATGGATGCAATACTCCAGGTGTGGTCTCATCAGAGCAGAGCAGAGGGGCAGAATCACCTCCCCTGACCTGCTGCCCACACTGCTTTTGGTGCAGCCCAGGATACGACTGCCTTCCTGGCCTGCAAGCACACATTGCTGGATAACATCCAGCCTCTAATCCACCCACACCAATCTCTCAATCCATTTTCCACACAGCCTGTCTTTGTGCTTGTGATTGCCCTGACCCAGGTGGAGCACTGTGCATTTGACTTTGTGGAACCTCATGACATTCCTGTGGCCCCTCTTCTCATGCTTGTAAAGGTCCATCTGGATGACATTCCATCCTTCAGGCATGTCAAAGCTTCACACAGTTTGGTGTCGCCGACAAATGTGTTGAAACTGCACTCGATCCCTGTGTCTATGCCACTAATGAAGACATTATATAGCACCAGTCCCAATATGGACCACTGAGGGTAAAAGATCTTGTTTCCCCTCTATAGCAGGAAGATGCTGTGAGCAGACACACTTGACAAAAACCAAACAAAAAAACAAAACCAAAAAACACACAAAAAACCCCAACCAATGTTACCAGAAAATCGCCTTAAAATCTCCCTCCTTATTTAGGGTGAAATTTAGACATGAAAGAGGTGGGTCCACACGCAGACCTCTGCGCTGCACAATGGCTTAAGCAAGAATCAAATTGCGTATAGTCTTAGCGAGGTTGAATTTCACCTTCTATCAGCTTATAGATTGGTCTGTCATCAGAGGGGAACTTAATACTCCCAATTTTAGTGTTTCGCTGCTAATGAAAAGCACTACAGTATATACACAGAACAGCCACCCCCTTTTATCAGGAAAAGCCTTCCTCAATTCACTTGTTCCACTACAGAAAAGGTGGCACGGCTGCAGGTAATACAAATTGCCAAGAATAGCAAACATTATAAATATTTCAAGGATGATTAATCTTTAAAACACTGAAGTTAGGCAGAAGCCTGGAAGTCAACTTGGCTATTTCACAACTAATAAAACATGTATCTTGTATTTCATTGTGACTATATAAAGAGTATTGTAGTAAAAGGCAATTATCCACCATTCACTACCTAACATAACACTTGTACAAGTATAAAAGAAACACAGTATGTATTTTAAGCAGTGACAGTATTTCCACTGTATTAAAATAGTAGTGAGGCAAATGTTCAGCTCACATTAAACAGCACTCTGTCACCGAGGACCAGCTTGCTAGCATCATATATTCCCCCAAGATAGATAATGCTGCTTGCTTTAACAGAATCATTGTCACCAGGCAACTACCAGTGCTGTTCAGTAATAAATATTTTCAATGTTCTCACAGAAACTGGCTCAGCATCTGGACCTGCTAATGCCTAGAGAGCTCAGCTTGACCTTGGAGTACCATCTTTTCACAAAGATGCAGCCCCTCACCACGGTTGTCTCCCAGAAGCATTGCAGAAGCTCAGAGGGTGAGAGCAGCACAGCACATGAGGCTCTCCTTCCTTGCAGCTACAATGACTTGAAAGGACTTCAAATTTAATTTCCTACTCTGCGAGTGATAAATTAGTTCAGCCCCATCTCAAACTAATTCTCATATAGAGAGACAAGATGGCATCTGTCCCCAAATGTAGGAAGGTCACTTTACAGCTAGGCCATAAGTCTCCATAAATAAATTCTCAGAGGCAACTTATCTTTTTTGGAAGTTTAGAATTGGGCCAGCAGCATCTGTAGTCCTGCCACTTTAGTGCTGTCAACTATCAGCACTAGGCCTTAAGCTTCATAACAATACCAGGCTCCAGGACCCGTCAAGGCTTTGTCTGAACTAAAATCTATTTTAGCTTAAACTTAGCTCTAGCCCCAAAAGTTATTTAAAAACTCTTGCAGAACCTGCAACTTTCCCTAGGATCAGACAACTTTCCCTTAGCCTGTCCTGGATGCAATAGTAAAACTTCTTTTATGTCAGATGGTCCTGGTTTTGGCTAGAATACAGCTAATTTTTTCTTAGTAGTTCGTACTGTGCTATGCTGTGGATTCAGTACGAAAATACAGAATCATATTCACACACAATGCTGAAGGGAAGTCAGCAAATATCTGTACGGTGCATAGTTACCAGTTAGGCTTAAACTGGGATATCTATTGTTTGTCCTGTAATTTCAGCCATGTTTTGCTTACATTACTGTTTTACTTACATTACATAGCTTGTTCTGACTTCAGTTTTGCTTAGTTTTGGCCAAGTGTGTGTGCTTCTAACCCAAAAATCACATTGTACATCAAGAAAAAGATTAGGAAATCTAAGTAGTCACAACAATGACTAACTAACCCCATGGATTATCAGGGGTGAACAGTGTGCAAGCCATTAACAAATGGGTTTTTTAACTTAAAACTTAAAAAGTTTTAAGCAGCTGCAAGACTAGGAAGAACTAAGCCCAGCAACCAACACCACACTTTGCTCAAGACGGAACCAAGATGCTGAAAGCTCACTCTCATGATACAACTACAAGTCAAGAGTTTAGCAGCAGAGGAAAGAAGTAGATTGCAATGCCTGTTGATTTTATGGCATTTGTTACAATCTCCAGCAGAAACCGGGCAATTTGGATTATTGCTTTAGTTGAAGTAATAAGTAGTTGTTAATTTTTTTATTATACTACTAAAAGAAGTAGAGTAACAACAAAAAACTCATTCTTCATTGCCTACTGTGAAATTATGCACACAACACAATCCTTAAAAAAATTAATTTTCAAATGAATAATAATAAAACAATCTGATAGGATGATAAATATCTCTGCATACAACAGGCCTTCAGCTCTTTTCCAGAGCCTGAAATGAGTTACTTGTTTGGAGACGTGCAAAATTTCAGCCCACAGCAATCACTGTGGTATCCTTCCTATCCTGCTCTTAACAGCATGCAGTGCTGAATCCTTTTATTTCTGTTATTATTTTTGTCCAGCAGTCTGGAAGTCTTAAATCTCAACTCTCAGTCACACATAAGCATGACAGCAATGTGACAGAGCAGGTGTAGATCTCTCCAGGCTTGCAAACTGAGCTGCTGCCTGTCATGTCCATCCCATTTCAAGTGAACTTTGACAGTGCTCATTTGTGGCTAAAGAGAAATCTGTTTTGTTTGGGGTCAAGGGGAGGAAGGCTGAGAAAGATGAGAACAGCTGCTCATTCCAGAAAACGCCTCTGGAAAATCCACCTGCTACAGGGAAAGAAGATCAGTTAGCTCAGGTGTACAAGGGGGTAAAACGAGTCAAGGAGCACTCTGAAGGTCCAGACCTTCAGACGCTTTGGGAAAAGCTTCCAAAAGAGGCAAAAAGAAGGCAGGGGCACAAAAGCCCTGTCCATGGCAGAGCCCTTGCAAAGGATAAAAAAGCCTTTGCTTTTGCTGTTGTTGCTGATGGTTTTATTTTATTCCCTGGTATTGTTGCTTTCCATCTTGGCTAATTCTCTGATTTTGTATAACGCGTTTGGTTTTATGGAACAGATGGATCTACAGGCTTTGCTGTAGCTTAGAAGAGAGGATAGCTTTTGGGGGGCTTCCACACTCCTCCAGGTTGTGTCGAAAATGCAAGTTGTAAGCTGTTTTCCATTCATGTCAAGGGCAACACTAAAGAAATCATCCACTACTCAAATCTGCTATCATCTCAAGTATTTCACATGGTTTAAATTTTTTGTGAGCTATGATCCAAAGCAGTCTGAGTAAAACACTAGATATTACTGTGCCTGTGTATTTAGGATACAGCAGATTACATAATCGCTGAGGAACTGCAGGGGCTCATAACTTTTTCCCCTTTTATGATTTCTACAGCTTATCAACAAGATGACATTGTACCAGGGCAGTATTCTGGAAGATTACTTTTCATCTTGCAGATCACTGAAGTATACACCCTTTGACTCCACACCTGTCCTCACAGCCACATCACACACACACAATATACTCGAAGAAATGAGATAGCTAAAATAAAATAAAAAACCAAGCCCCCTCAAAAAAAAGAAACCACCAAAACAACATCACCACCTCTCCAATTTATGAGATCACTGGTCTAAGAAATCTGTCTATAATGCAGCTACCACTACAGATGAAGAGGCTGTGTCAGGAAACTCAAAAAGAGAATGAGATGCAGCAAGGTCAGTCTGAAAAAGTAGTTTGTATCAACTTCAGCAATCACTACAGGACAGGAATCATTCCAGATCATGAAATGAGAAGTCAAATGCTTTGAGTCCTGGTAAATTATGAATGCTTTCTGCATACAGTGAAAAGGGACTACTAAAAGGGGAAATAAAAACAAACAAAAAAAAAAAGCAGGCCTTATATGGGCTATTTTTATAAGGAAGGTGAGGCTGTGGCATCTGTTTAAATACAAACATGCTGTCTTCAGGCTAGCAAAAAAACTGCATTGATACCGGCTTGTCATTCACCTTAGACAGCCTCTTGCAGGCACTTGCAGGGAGAGAGGCAACAAGGGAGAGCATCTGAAAGCATCAGATATTCAGTCTCTGATTTCAAAGCCTTGGAAGCCCCATTGGACTGTTCAACCTGACCTTCAATGGAACTCTGAGTTTTATGTGCACGTCCTTCCACACAGGAGACCGGAGAGGTTTGACTGCCCAGTGCTAGCTGACAGCAAACGTACTCATCGAACATCACACATCTAAATCTTTTCCCTTCATTTAGGAACAGGAATGCATCACCCTCAAACAACCAGACAAATTCCCAGTACCTGCTTCCCCCAGAAGTTCTGAGGTGGAAGCTGCATCCTGGCCACTCTTAGAAATCAAAACAGGGAGAATCAAAACAAGTTCTTTAGCTCAGACCAAAGGTCTTCATTCTCCACTGTTCAAAGGCAGCTGTGAGCCTCTACTGCACTTTCACTGGCAATTTATAGGGATTAGATAATGTGTGTTGGTTAGATGTGTGATACCACCACTGACTGCTAAAACAACCACAGCAAACACCCTCTGCATTTAGTTTGTAGAAGAACATAAAGGGTAGAAATATTTCCAGGCACCTAGTTTCTGCATCTCTGGCATTTGCTCATCTGCGGCGTAATACGGCTCCCAGGATACTTCTGACATTTTCATTTACTGCGACTATCAGGCAGGACTTTCCTGCTACAGTGGCACTGAGAATTTAAAACAGAACTGCCAGAGGCATATTTAAATTGTTAATTGCTTTAACTGTTAATACTGCTTAATTATAAAGATTTACAAAACATTTGCCATTTAACTTTCCTGGAGAGGAATGGAGAGCACCTTTCCTAATGGCTCTTTTATTCCACCCCAATTGGTCAACTCAGTTTAAATATTCATTCTAATTTTCAAGTCAGTGAGGAGTTTCACTTGCAGAATGAGAGTACAGATAACCTTTGTGCCCAAAGGTGTTATATCAGCAACAGGTTGTGCTCTGCCAATTACATATATTTCATTTTCTAATCACCTTCTCTTGCTGTAAAATTTTGCTCTACCACATATACATACATGTATACCACATATACAAAGGATCAGTTTGTAAAGCACAAAAAGCCTGATGAATATTTTAAAGCAGGGGCCCACAGGTTACGTACACGGAGTCATGTTATTTACAAACACACATCCACTGACCTGTAATTAAAAAGAGATCCTTAGTGGAGTTCACCTTCCACTTAGGCACCTGGGAAATCAGGCAGACAGATTTTCTAAAGCTCTGCTCTGAGCATTTAGTAACCATCATCCCTAATAGGAGCTCCTGAATGCTTCAGCATTCATGAAACCTGGCAGCTTACTTCTGGGGCTTACATTTTGTTTTCTCATACAAAAAGAACCCAACCCCACACCTCAGAATCTTACTTCAAAGAATTACATGTATCAGATTTCACTTAATGGTTTCCTGGCTAATAAAAAGAAAAAAATTTTCTCCTAGAGCCCTGTATGGGATTTGCGTAGCCAGGTTTCAGGGGGCTGGGTGGGAATTACATGAGTGGCTTTTGTGAGAAGTTGCTTGAAGCTTTCCTGTGTCTGACAGAGGCAATGCCAGCTGGCTCCAGGATGGATCTGCCACTGGCCAAGGCCAAGTCCATCAGCAACTGTGGTAGCACCCCTAGGATAACACATTTAAGATGGGGAAAAAGTTGCTACTATGTGAGAGAAACAGCTCTGCAGGCACCAAGGTCAGTGAGGGAGGGGGAGGTGCTCCAGGCACCAGAGCAGAGATTCAGATTCCCCTGCAGCCCATGGTGAAGACAATAATGAAGCAGCCTGTCCCCCTGCAGCTCATGAAGGGCCACAGTGGAGCAGAGATTCACCTGCAGGCAGTGGAGGAGTCAGTGTGCCCATGGAGACCCTACACTGGGCCATGCTGTGACCCTGAGCAGAGAGGAGCCCACTCTGGAGCAGGTTTGCTGGCAGGATTTGTGATCCCGGGCAGGAACCCCATGCTGGAGCAGGGGGAAAGTATGTGGGGTCCTCCCTCTAAGGAAGAATAAGCAATAGAAACAAGGTGTGATCAGCTGAACACAACTCCCATTTCCCTGTCCCCCTGCGCACAGGGAGGAGGTAGAGACGACTGGGAGTAAGTTCAGTTCAGGAAGAAGGGAGGGGTGGGAGGAAGGTGTTTTAAAGATTTGTTATTATTTCTTATTAACCTACTCTGATTTGATTGGTAATAAACCAATTCTTCCCCAAGTTGAGTCTGTTTTACTTCTGATAGTAATTGCTGGGGGATCTCTTCCTGTCCTTATCCTGACCAACAAGCCTTTCATTGTATTTTCTCCCCTGTCCAACTTGAGGAGGGGAGTGATATGAAAGCTTGAGTGGTCACCTGGCACCCAGCCAGGGTCAGCCCAGCACAAGCTCATCCATCCCTACAGCAGAGCAGTTGTGCCTGGCAGCTATTCTTGCTGTTCCCAGCTGCAGCCTGGCTGTGCAGTGTGGTTCTCCACTCTGCTGAGTGGGTTACAAAGTGTGCTAGGCTAAGGCAACACTCGTGGTTGTGGTTTTTTTGGTGCAGAGTCCCTGAGTCTATGGGAGCCTCAGTCTTTCGGCAGAGCACAGAAATATCCACTGCAGTGCATGAAATCACAGCCCAACATGATGGTGAGTAAAATCCCACCCTGGAGCTGTGGCTAAAGCAGGACATGCAGCCCCTTAACTGCGCAGTAGTCACAGAAGGGAAATTCATTTCCATGCAGAGGCCAGGAGAGACAGTCCCAGTCACACAGCCAACAGAGCAGGCTTAGGCATGGAGGAAGACTGTCTGTCTTAATGCAGCAGCTAAACTCAGTAACAGAAACCTTTATGTGCCAGAGTTCTTTGTTTCAGTATTTAACTAGTCATAATGTAGCCTGGGAATTCAAATACCTGAGGTGGAAGCAGAGAAAGAGAAATCATCATCCTGGAAAAAACCCACACCGTTAGGAAAAGACAGACAAAATCCTTGCTATTTTCTCTTCTCTCCTCCCACAGGCAAATTTACACCATCTCTCACTCACCATGGGCAATCGGTGTTAAGAGCATTGTGAAGAACAGCAGCTGTGATGACCACATGACTGTGAAGGAGGGCTTGAAAGTATCCCAGCAAACAAGGGTTCAAACAAAAAGGTGAGAGTCCTCCTGTACTTGCTTCCAATACTTCAACTGTTGGCCTTCAATTCACATCCGAAAAGGGGAAAAAAACCCAATCAAAAATAATAGTAATTAAAAAAAAATCCCACAGCCAGTATCCAGAGTCTGAGACCTACAAATGAGAAAGGAAAAAAATGCAGTTAGTATAACAATAAGATAGGTGTTTTCAATCAAGTCTTGCTGCGTTTCATTGCTGCCAGCAGCTGTAAAGGCAAATGTGTCTTCCCCCCTTCCTGGCCCTTCAGATACATGCACATTCCTACATAAAATATGAATTAAAACTTATCCCTGTGCAGAGAGACAGTTTATGCATAGCCAATGCTCTGCTTTCTCTCTCAAATAGTTTTGAACAGCAATGCCCACAGGTCCAGACAGTCCACAGGCTTGAAAGCTGACTAGAAAAAACAATTCCATACATATTGTATCTTAGTGTAAGTACATGGGACTTCTAATACAGGGGAGGAAGGAGCAAAGAATAAATGCAAGCTCTTGGAAGAGCACAGTCACCAAACCACCACCAAGACAGGTTGCTTGATTACTCAGTCTAGGCCATTCCAGTGAGCACACATGGGAAGCACAGTGCTTTAGGAGCAAATCCAACTCAGAGCTGCAGTCCCTGGCCTGCCTCCCCTTTACCTCGAAACAGAAACCTTTTTTCAATATATCTAACACAGGCACACCAACTCAGATGGTCCCAGTGTAGGGAATAAGACACCCAAACAACAATCCTAGGCTTTCTCTTTAGCCTCCCACATAGTATGTAATAAAGGTAGACATGCTGGCCAAGAAATTAGCTGTGCAAACATCTGCTATATGTCCCGAATGACTCAGGCAGAAGCTGAGCCCAGCTCTTCCCCAAGTACCTGGGCACTGCATTATTCTGCTAAGAGGTTTCACTCCTTTTTGTATTTCTTCAATTCCTCTGCTGCAGAGGCTGACAGTGATATATCAGGCAGCGGGACTAGTAATACGGTTTGGGAGCATTTCCACTGATGATAAGCCTCTTTCTGTTTGAGGCTTTTAATCACTGAATCTGGACCAGGCTTTAAACCCAAATAGAGCCTAAAGTCACCCTTATTCTCTCACTGGCTACTTTATAGTCACTGCCAGTGAACTCACTCCTGGTCAAGTTCTGCAGTTATTTTTTTATGGAATTAAAAATAATGGTCTCGTCCATTCCACATGCTTAGTGAAATCTGAATCCATCCTTGAATAAAAACACTCATTGAACTGGAGAACATATTTCAGCTTTCCATCATTTTAATCTCTCAAGAAGGGTCTAGATGGCCACAGTGACTCAAACTTGGCAGGAAAAAAACAACTATGCAGAGTTAAACTACGGCATCAGTTTGAGACTTAGCTCCCCACTGACTTTGAAATGATGAGGAAATATGAGGAATTGAAAAGTACTTTACATATCTGTTTTGAACTCCTTAGACTGCAGTCTTCACAGCACTGGTCTAATTAAAAGTCTCTCAAAAAAAAATCTCTGATCAACAGAAGTTATTCTTCCTTGAGCAAAGAAGCTGTTTTTGCCAATTTCTGTTCTAACCCAAAACGGAGTCTGAGCCAAAAACAGTATGAAAAAACTGTGCTGCATGCCATTGTGATGTGGGTATATTTCTGGAAGTTTGGCATGACAAAGTGGCCTTTGTTTTGCTTCCTATCTTTATTGATGAACTAAATCAAACCTCGCATTGTTCAGAACCGAAGTCTATAAAGAAGCCGTTTTGAGGTATTTTTAATAAATATATCTTTCAGTGCCAAGATTTTATGCTCCCACTCTACTCTCCTCCCCAGTCTGTCCCTACAATTTGTTCACTCAAATGTAGCATTTAGTTTCTTTTTCTCATCTCTGTAACTGGGGTGACTAAAAAGCCCAGGGTCAATCTGCAGTCAAGTGGATTCTTTATAGACATCCTTGAAATTAAGACTTTGCTTGAGCTGGGACTAATCAAAATGGTCACTGATAATATTTAAAGTCTGTTTTTCAAACAAGGACAAGCCTCATGAATATTTTAAACCGTACATTTTAAACAGTGAGCAAGTTTTCCATTTATATTTTAGGAGGCTACAAGCACACAAACTACACCACTGACCATTATTTATGCATACTTTTTCTACAGTATCCCGTCAAAGTTTCAAGAGTAAAAAGCTTTTTGTGCTACAAAATTTGAAAAGGCATACAGAGATGAGTGAAAGCTATCCAAGCTCAGGTACACTTCCCTAAGCAAAAGCTCAGTCAGGCAGTGATGGAGTAAAGATTTGTTTTCTAATTTTTATTTGTTTAAGCTGAATCAGTTCTGAATAATCTAAGTCTGTTAGCAAGAGATAACATTATGGTGCAGTAAAATGGGTTTGGGTATAAACTGACAAGGTCACAAATTAGTTAGGCTCCCTATCCCAGAGAAGGGATACTTGTCAACCACATATTTACACAGTGGCCTTTAAAATTGTATTTATCTATCTCTATATACCTGCAAAATAGAATTCATGGATTTTTTTTTTTTCTATCATCTCATGGGCTAGGGCTGAATGAGAAAAAGAATTCACTTGCCCTCTGCAAAGTCCAAGCAAAGTCTCATTTTTGGGAACTAATGTCTTGGAACCACCAGAACTAGAAATAAACATTTTATCCTACTGGAAAATACATTATTGAGTCACAAAGCTCCTATGCAAAAGGGACAAAAAGACTTGCTAAGCATTATGCACCATTTACTCCAGCTGTAAATCTGGTCCGGTGTTCTCTGCCCTACCATCCTTCCTGCCAAAGGAGAACACGCCAGAGATGTGGCCTGCCAGGTGGCGTCTGCACACCCTGACGGGCACAACCTTGCCCTTAAGCCTGCTTCTACAAAGAATTCAACCCCTTAGGCTTAAGCTCATGCACACATATTAACAAATACACAATGTGTCTGGAGACATGCCAACTGTGTTTAACAACACAGGGCACCACCATATTAACCAAATACATTGTAATGCTACAAAATTCTGGGTGGGTTTGTATTTCATGTAATCAAATAATCATAGTGTGTTTGTGAACCGGATATCTGCAGGGGAACAGCTAGATAGGAAATGAGTGGAACAACCCTTTTCCTTAGTGGTCACTGAACCCCTCTCAAGCAGCAGTATAAGATGCAGAAAGAAGCCAGCAAAACAAAATTCACTTCATCTTTGGATTACCTCGAGGTAAAGTACAGCCAAAGAGAGAAACTAGAGTACATATCTGTGAACTGTTCAGTGCAGAATGTTATATTTATTGATGCAAGAAAGGCATACACTATCACAGTGAAAAATTTAAGGGCTACACTTGACCTAAGGGGTTTGGAGTTTAACCACAAAGACGATGCAGCCTGCATTGATTTAAAAGAAAGTTCTTCTGCTCACTGACCTTTATGCCCATAAGGCTGCCCCTGACACCTTCACAGTCTGATCCCTTCCATCACCCAAAACAGAACTGCATGCTGGCAGTTCCCAAAAATCCAACTCAAAGTGTTACTGACAGAACAGGAGAAAGCCAAAGGAAACTAAGGCCTCGTGGTGAAGAGATGAGCAGTGAAGTATTCATCAAGGCGTTGTTCATAAAAGAGCATTATAGATACGCTGACAAACTCAACATCTACCCAAGTCTGTTCTTCAGCAGTTGATGTCAAGCAGCACATGGAGCACTTTCTGAGCTCATCTGTCGACAGTCTACACGGAGGGTGAAAAAGGAAATTAAACCAGTTCATGTGGTGAGTGAACAGATAGGCTGAATTCAAAGTAGAATTCAGTGCAGCGCAAGCCAAACCGGTCAGAAATCCATTTAATTACTGCCATCTTCCAAACATGAGCATTTACACCTGCACAAAGCAGGGCACAACCCTTCTCACATGGCAAAAGTTACCAGTTCCTCAGCTGTCCAGCATTTTCTAGGCAATTGGGGTACAGGAGGGGCAAGAGTGCTTTACAAGGGGGCTCATTAGCAAAAGCCTGATAGAAATGCCCTGTTTTTCTTTTCCAGTTTCACTTGCAGTGATTTATTCCTACCCCTGAAAACACACATAGTAAAACTAGCTTCAACAAATCTGTGATGCATGAACTACTGTGTATTTCTTAATACAATAGATTCCTGCACTTATCTTCTCCTTTGGCAGAAGTCACGTACGAAGTAGGAAAAAAAATGTGATGTTTCAAACAAATACTGATAAAATTCACTATTTTGAACAGGACAAGTTTGGAAGTAATTAAACTCCTTGAAGCTGATGGGCCAAGCTGGAACCATGGGTGTAATACCCCATTCTCAGCATCTGCTACTTGAGACAATTTATTCCAGGCAACATTTTCAGAATTTAACCAAGAGAGGGAAGAGAAATAATCCCAGTAAGAAAAACTATAACATGCAATCTCTGCAAAATTAAATTAAGTGAAATTTAATGTTAGAAAATTTCTTCAAGTAAGAAACTGAGATGTATTTCCACTCTCGTTATGAATGTCTAAACAAAAGAATTACTGCAATACATTTGGCCATAAACTGTTTGCAAAACACATTTTTATTGTTTATTTTTACTGAAAAAAAGAAAAAAAAGACTTCATTAAAAAAGTTTTGGTCCTTCAGCCCCCTTCCACCCTGTCAGGTACTCAGGGTGTAGCTCCCTGGTCACTTTGTAGTGGCAGCAACACAACCTGCCACATATAAGGTCACACAGACATTACCAACCATATAACACAAGAGGAGCAAGGCAGGAGCAGGCAGCAATCCTGGCATTTCAGTGGAACCGCATGCACTTCCACTCACAGCCACTCACTGAACTTACTGCTACCAGGACACGGTTATTTATGGACAGATTTTTCCATGAGCATTTTCAAGAAGTCAAGAACGTGTTTCTGAGACCCAAACTGAATTGTCTGTAGACTTTCATTCGTGCCTGCGTTTAACCCAGGATAACGTTCATACTATTCCACAAATACTTATAAAGTCAGAGTTCTCACCAAGTTCAAAAAAACAAGTGTTTTTTTTTTTTTCCTCAAAATATGAAGCAGCAGCCACAGCTTTTGGCTCTTTATTTAAGGTTTTAACTTTGACAGATGTGAGAAGGCTTTGTGAGAGACCCAGTAAGCTCTCTCACACAGAGACAGGACTCACCAACCTGTGTTTCAACATGTTCACATCTGTCTTCCTGTACTGCAGACCCTGCTCCTGCTCTTTCTCATGTCTCTGTTGGTGCTGTGAACTCAGAAGAAAACTCCTCAACACACTCACCCCATATGTACAAAATAACATAATATTTCTAAGTCCTTACTTCCAAGCAAGGTTTAAAACAAGCACTTTCACTTCTATTTCACCTGACTGCCATTCCTGTATATTAACATTCATTTCATCCATACTGTTTGAAAGCCTAAGACCATTCTGCCCTTTACTCCTCCTTTATAGCTGATGCAGCACTCTGAGAAGTAATTTTTAAAACCTTAAAAGCTAGAAACAATGACGGCAAAGCCTAATAAGTTTGTGTTTACCCTCGATTCTCCAGTATCACTGCAGTGCTACTTACGCCTCCATGAGGGGAGTGGCCAAGGCAGTAAGGAATCGCTATCAGCCCAAACCAAGCCTCATCAACCACCTGTTTAGGCTATAATTCAAAGTGACAAAGAGCTCTTTAGATGTTCTGCGGGAATTGCTGCAAAATAACTCAAGTGTTAACTGAGTTAATTCATTTCAGATTAATCAAGCCTTTGATAAGAGCACACCCGAATACAGACCAGCCAAATATAGTAGCTTTTTTTTTTTCCCCTGTGTGGGTGAAATGGAGGTTTTTGTGTTGTTCCAAAGGTCAAAGGGGAACTTGAGCTATCAGCTTGTTGGTTTTCCCATTCAATCCAGAATCAAAGCTGTTTCAGCAGAAAATGATAATCAAACTAATAGTGAAGTTATTCACGTATCTTGTGACGTCACAAGTGAGGATGGAGGAAGGAACAGAGAGAAAAATTAGGAGTCTTGAAAATACAGTCCAGAAGCTTAGAAATATTGTAATGGATTGCACATCTGAGTATCACAGCTACTGAACATTCCAGACTTTCCTTAAGTGCCTGCTGGTTATCCTTGGCAATATAATTCATTCCAGATTTAAGAGGAAAGTACACCATTCACAAGGTCCCTGCATGTGTGCAAATATATGATAACACATGCGAAATTCCAAAAGGTGCAGAGTATCATATGAGGATGTGGTAAAATATGCCAATGTTTGTGTTGCATTACCACCCCAGATCAGCACCAAACTGAAAACTGATTACGAAAAACTTGGTACTCTCCCTGGTTAAGCACCACCTGCTAAAGCAGCTCACAACTGGGAAAGAAGCAAGTCAGTCCCTCCACCACTCCAAAACCACCAGGGCAAAAAAACCTACAAGTCTTGGGAAGAACTATGCAGCTCTTCACACGAGCTGCATAGCACCATAAACTTGTGACCACTTGAAACAAGCCTATTTCATCATCGTATACAGCAGTTATTACAACAATATTCTGCAAGCTTTTGGGGAGGTGTTAAGATCCTTCTTGAAAATTTATTATACCTACATGATACACCATCTTTTTCAAATGTTTTGGTTTGCAGCACATCTTTATGTAGAAGGAAAATAATGCATAGGCAAGCTCTCTTCACAGTATTGCCAACAGTTGCGATTTCATTGCAAAACTCAGTATGTGGCAACTCCTTGCAATAATGAAAATTTCAGCTTACTTCTCAAGTAAATTCCTCCTTATGGAGAGAAGCTGAAAAATATGACCCAAATACAGCTCAGAGGCTTAGTAAACCGGTGGTAAATAAACATAACATGTTTATTTGATTTGAAATTCGCATGACTTTTAATCAAATCTCAAATATTTTTTTCTGTGAACGATTCACAGTGTTGAAAGTCTGAGTTTGACAATACCCTTGTAATGCTTATTTGCATTCCACAGAGCCTTTGGCAATTCTTCTGTGACAAATAAAACACATGTGGTGCATGCATTGAAAATGCAGACAAGCTTATCACCAGGGTCAGCATTATTTTAACTTCCTTTCGCTACCATAAGCTGAGCTTGTATTTTAAGGCATCAGCTCTCCCACACATACCAGCCCTATTTATTCAAACGTCTTACCATCGCTGTAATTGTGATGGCAGAGATCCTACACTGGATCTTGCTTTAACCTGAGGAAGTGACAGCCTCCAGGGAAAAAGTTAGCCAAAGGAAGTGACAGAAAACCCCATGACAGTTCAAATAGGGGAAATGTGATACTGGGACCAAAGGGGCAATACTCCTAAATACCTCTGGATGCAGACTTTGATTTATCCCTCCTATCTTTCCCTTCCTGCTCTGTCTCCTTCATACCACCTTTGATTTTCTTCCTTTCCTCTTCCTGGTGGGAAAGGACCTATTTAACTTACATTGCCCCAAATCAAGCAGCAGCTGCAGATGGAGGGGGAGAGGAGAGTTTAGCGCCATCTGCCATCACAGCAAGATTGGGTTTTGAGGATGGGATTTCTTCCTGGGGAGTGCAGGGGAATGCAGGCAGGAGCCATTTCTCCTTTGCCTGCCACTCATCAGGAAGCAGCTCAAAGCCCATATGAGTGGGCTCCTTTCCTCCGTGCATCAGCCAGGAACGGGAGGATGGTACACAGGCTTTTGAAGCTGTTTGTGCCCCAAAAGTGGCGTATGTTAGAGAAGTTTCTTACTTGCAGGGATGAGAGTAGAGCATTTTTTGTGGGCCCTGCAATTCAGAAGAGGGGAAAAGGGCTGCCTTGTGTCTATCTCGTGGCACACTCTTTCACAGCCCATTTGGACCCACAACTCCTTGGCTATGGAAGTTAAATAGTAGAGTTAAAGCCATCAACAGCTACAGAGAACTGAGCCCTACTGAGCTGAAGCAGAGGCTGCCTTCCTTGATGGCTTGTTTCATGAGACCTGACAGACAGCACCACATGAACCAAAATACCAGGATCACAACTGCATTTGTCATAGAAAGCAGTACTTTTGAGAATGCTGGACTTCCTCAGCCTTTGACTTACTCCAGCTTCAGTAAATACAAATACAGCTATATGCAGTAATAAAACAGGGAAAGGGTACCACTTGACTGTGGAATTACAGTGAAAACAGTAGCAAAGCTGTAATCTATTTCCTATGTGTAAAATGTGTATCCAGTGCATTTTTATTCTGCTCTTGCTTACTATTCCCTTCTTAAATGGATGGTAACAAATATTGCTTAGTTTTGCACTAAAGCTGTAACTTCCTTCACTTTCTGTGCTGAATTGGAAATTAAGAGGCAGTGTAACCAAGGATAATTGCTTCTGCCATTTAAAATGTACTTCTCTTGAAAGACTTAGAGTAACAATAAGGGACCACCTATACATACAACTCCATGCACACACATGCTATCAAATGGAACCAAAATCATTGGCAAATGAGATTAATGGCAAAAGCCAGGTAACACATTTTTAAAAGCAAGTTATCTAGGAAAAAGATAAATTTAATTGTCTTTCATATCTGCTATGATGTAATAAATGTCTAATAATGTTTAGCAGCAAATTGGCTTTTAATGATCAGTGCTATTTTTAGCTGGTGGTGACATGTAGTTTAAATATAAACTAGATTTATGTTTTACACACCAGGATGACTTTCTCAGATGACTCTCCTTGACTTAACCTCTTCACACCCCACAAGACATTTAATATAATTTTATTTCTAATAGACTGTGAGCCAATAGGATTGTATTTGCTACTACTGATGTTTTCAATGAGAAATAAAATCAATGGGGTTTATGCTGAAGATAAGTGTAAGTGATTAGCTAAGTCTAAGTGGCTTGGAAAATATTAGGAGGGCTATATTATTCAACCAAGTTATGCAAATTAAGAAAGACTCTGGACTGAAGTGAAATCCATGAAACACTCCTGACCTTGCTGTGTTAGAAAAAACCCTTAGCTAGAATTTATTTCTTTTGGGAGTATCTCAAAAATGAGTATTAGTAGGTAAGAAACTTTGTCTCATTTTTTTAACACATGCAGGGAACCTTAAGCTCTCACACCTACAAGTTAAAAAGAAAAAAAAAAAAGTCTTCCTAGATCAACAGCCAAAGAGCAGCCCAGTGGGTTGCTAGGAGAAAAACAAACAGCACTTGATGTAGTATAAAAAGAGCAGGCAAGCAAAGCAAAGCCCATGCATACACTGACTGAGAAAGCAAGACAGTAACACAGAAGCAGTATTCTGTATCATGAAAATAGCCAGGGATACACACAGGGAAGAATAAGGGGTGCATCTAAATTTCTAGGTGTGGTATTCTCCAGTGAGATACATACACAGAAACAATAGAAAAAGCAACTGACCAAATTACCTAACAAAAAAGTATTTGCAGTTCCCTAAAGCAAGTGTCTGTGCAGTAATAATGAAGAGGCCGTTTTTCCACATTTTACCATATTAATGGCTTCTGTTGCACATTAATCAAGAGTCGAACCTCTTTGATCTTTGAAGAGGAGAAAAAAAAAGATTATTACACTCATTTTCTGCACAGATATTTTTGCTATTATTTATAGTCTGCTAACATAAGTCACCATCTCACCCAAAGCCTACTTATGAAAGATGTCGAGCATTCTCCCAGTAAAACACAGGTTTTTTCATCTTTCCCCTTTCTTCCTCATATTATCTAGTCAGGACAAATGCTCTTTTGCAAAGAACAGATGTAGAGAGAGGGAGTGGGAATTTCCATGGGTGCCCTACAACTCTGAAATCAAGCTTCAGCCAGAAGTTGACTATTTCCACCTGACTTTGATAACAAGTGGTCAACACTCAACATTTCCTTACCCCTGCAGAAGCATCCCTTCAGAGCAACTGCACCCAGTCCAATCTCTAATGAAAACACCCTCCCCTTCTTGCCCCCCCCCCGTCCTAAATTAGCAGTTGCCTTAGCCTTGTTCCTCTCCAAAGGAATACTTTGGAGATCTTTAGTGAACCCAGTCTCTTCCCAAGCTATTAGTTCCACACTCAAGCTCAATTAGCAAGCCAGATAGCAAATCTCCCATCAAACCTTATGGAAAAGAGGTAACATCCTCAGTACTTCACTGCATTCACAAATTGGGAGGGCAGAATGACAGCCAGTCTCGAAACAAATGCTGCTGAGCCCTTGTCCAGTGAAAACCTGAGAGCTTGGCTGTGTATGAAGGTGCTCTGATGTCACACCAAGCCATCAGTCCCCCCTCAAACACAAGCTGACAGACTGCAACTTCTTTGATCTCCTTCCCAATGAAGAGCATCACACGCTACACACAAAAGTGACTTGAAATCTGAAAGGGCTGCCACGGTACAGCTGAAAGCCAACACTTCTCTTGGTACTACAAAGGAAACATTTCATACTAGGAACTCTGGACAGATAAAATATTTATATAATACAGATCACACACACTTCTCTCTCCCCTTCTGAAGTGAAGAAAAGGCCAGATATTTCCAGTTGAAACTACAAGAGGGACCTTAACTAAACAGAATGTTTAAACCTGGCTGGAATTTTACCAGGAGCTCCCAGCTGCAGCCTCAGCTCTCATATCACAACCTGGCATCATCAAGATATACATGGTAACAAGGTCTTCTCCAAAGTGGCTGGCACCCCAACTCTTGCAAAAGGTATTTTTAAAGGCAAAGTCCTTGGTTTTTGCAAAAGCAAAGCAAGTTTCACAAAAGAAAAGCTTACTCCAGTAGCAAGCACATGTGCTCTTTAAAGGGTCCTATCAAGTTTTTAAACAGTAAAATTCTTGGGTGTATGAAAGGCTAAAATTAATTAATTAATTGCTTTCTTGCAGAAATTAATTGTGAAGACAATCAGGACAAAGGTGCTTTTTAAGAGAACTGTCTTGGGCAGCTGTGTAAGGAATGCAAGACACTTGCTCTCTTTTCATGCCTCATAGCTGAGGATCAGTAGCAACCAGCCTAAAGAGAAAACACACCTGTTGTGAAATTTGCCAATATAAGATGTGCCTGCCTCTATAAGCCTCAAGGTAAATAATGGCCTATTCCATAGTGACATTCACTGAAAGATCCATGGGAAAACTGAAAGCATTTCTTGCCACAGAAGGTTACCTGAAGTCCTAGAAAATGATGCAGTGTAGTGTAGAGAATGGGGACAGGGAAACACCAAATCAAACCCTGCAACTTCCTCAGTGCCTTTTTCCTCCCAAATAAGCCTACTCCTACTTGACTCCTCCTGAAATTATGGGATTGTAATTTATCTTTCAGATAAACTACTGCAGCACTAGAGTGACTGTGTTCAACAACGGTGTAGTTTGTCCATCTGAAGCAATGAACTTCTATAACATTTTACACTTTCAGGTACACATAGAATTTAAAATAATCAAGAGAATATTGTAAACACATAACTCAGTCACAGGTATCTGGCAAAAATCACATGCCATCAAATACAGTCCAACTGAAATGGGGTGGCTGTACCACTACACACTCTGCAACGAACTTAATGACTCAGTTTCCATTATTTCTAAGGTAACAATAAACAATCTCAGCTCCATATACCTTAAGTATAATAGCTGTAAAGTGTGCTGCAACACATTTATTTGTGATGGTACATATGAAGTATGCAAGTCCACTTCTGATCTTGCTCTTAATGCAGTGCTTCCACCTAGATAAAAAGTGAGATGCCTCGGTAGTCGAGGAGTAACATTTAATTGCAGAAGTCACATTCAATTGCAAAGAAGAAATTAAGCACCTCTGGCAACTATAAGGCAAGATAATTAATCTGATGTATGGGCCTGTCTCTTATGATATTTTGCAAGGAACTCTGTAAATACCAAAATGTAGCTATATTTGATATGCAACCTGAACTGGGGGGAGGAGGGAAAAGAATGTTGCTATCTCCTGAAATGTTCCCTGTGAAAGAAAGACCTCATTTTTCATTCCTCTACAGGAGAGGGTTTCAAAAGCACTGCTCTAATGCTAGCTCATCTGAGGTCAGTGGCAAAATCCTGCTTATTTCTGTAGGAAGATGTACAAGCAAGAGACAGCTTTGGAAAACATCACCCTAAGCCTAGTAAGCAGCAAGTAAAACCTTTGTTATTTAAGGTCATAGCTAGAAGTGGAACTGCACTAAAGTATTTCATTTGATTATCTGAAAGGCAATTCACTGTAAACAACAAACAACAACTCTTTTCTACATCTTTACTTTGACTTATTTTACCGTAAGAGAAGTAAGCACTCTAGTTTATAAAACAAGAGGATAAATGACAGAGATATCAACCCTAAACATTTTGCTAAAGCAATCACTCTTTTGTTCATTTTCTTCTCCCTATAAGGATGATTCACAAGGGTAAAGCAGAAACACTAGGCTTCAAAAGTAACCAAAATTGGCAAATTGTGCAGAAAGATAGACAGTGTCATTGTTTAGTACTTGGCACCAGCGTGGATCTGAGCAAGCAAGAACACAGATTGCCTGTGATGGGAAAATCTATCAAATGTAACGGAGCCAACTGATGGCTAGAAATCTAACATTAAGATCCTTTCATTCCCTGCTTACCTTACATTTACATAAGCTTCACTTCCAAAGCAAAGAGACTCCAAAGAGGCAGTGTCTGAATTGAAAGAGAATTGTATTTCTTCTAAGGTCAAGACCTTCTGTTGATCCAAACTTACCATCAAGAAAAAACACATTACCTAAAATAATTCTCTCCAAACTAAATTTTTTCCATTCAACCTTTGTCTAGACTGTTACAGAAATATGAAGGGAAGACTTGAATGTGTTTTCTAAGAGCAAGAAAGGGTAGGTGGCTTCCTGGCATCAGTGTCCATTCTGACCGCTTAATGCAACACTGCCTCTACCCAAAGCTCATATTCAGTGCAAATTCAGCCAGTACAGTTCAGCAGCACATCATACACATGCTCAAAGACTGAGGTCCCAGCCAGGTCTGCCTCATTATGGAAGAAAACAGAAATAGCATTCCTAAATTGGACGCGATCACCAGGAACAGTTTAGCATCAAGTGCTTCAAAATGTACTGTAAAAAGCCAAAGCACTAAATGCCAGTAGATTTCAGCCTTAGGCTGAGAGACCAGGGAGAGTCCAAGTGGGACAGTTTGCTATCAGAAATTTATCAAAAAGAGTTAATGCATGATTTCTTCTTCCCATATTAGGAATTAAAATCACTAATGTGGGGCTCAGATTGGTAGAGTGAAGAGGGGGATGGATGACCCAAACAAGCACCTTCTCACAGCTTCAGCCACAGATAGAGGGAGAGAGAGCAATGCCTGGCAAAAAATTCCACTAATGTCAGAGGTTGAGTCTTCAGCCATGATAGTTTTGGGTGTTGCTGGGTTGGGTGCCACAGTCCCATATTGACAGCAGGAAACAAAAATGCCTTCTCATGGCAGTCAGGTTGGGAAACTTCTAGGAATTTTCTTCCTTTTTAAAAGACTTCCCATTTTGAGACACTCAATCCAAATGTGTTTGTCTTACAACAAATGCACAAGAAATTGTAGCAAGAAAATCAGGTGGTTTTACAAGCCTGAAGTCTTTACAAGCCACATCACCCAAAGAAGGAGTTAATCATCTCAGGGACAAGGAAATCATCCTGAGTTAACCAGCCACCTGAGGTCCTTGGCTCACATGACTGGAATATAAATCAGGAACTTCTCAACCAGCCTGCACAGGGGAATCCTGGAAAAGTTGCCTTTATCTCTTCCTTGAGAATTAGAATTATGTAAGCTCTCCTTCAGGACAACAGAAGATACAGATTTGCTCTTACCCTAGTATTTCAGATCCAAATGTCGTTTTTCTGATTTTTTTCTGAATTTTACACATTTCCTGAAAAAAATTATCAATTTTAATATTTTTTTAAATTAGCTTTTCCTATTACCCAGTTAGAAATTAGTTTTTCTGATAATGTTTCAATCCATGGCACTTCATTTAAGAAACTAAGGTGCACTTAAAAGAAGATTTCAGTTGTATTGAAACATTCGGGCTGATACATGATTTTGATTTAAAAAAAGTCAATTTGCTGGAGAAAATAGCATCCCTGGATTTTTTTCCCCTCCTCAAAACTGCCAGTAACTTAAAGCAATTTTCTCCCTACTCAGTAGAGAAAATATGTGCAACATGATGACTCAGATCACTGTTGCATGAAATGGTCAGACCACTGGGCAGCCTACTATGAGCTTAGAGCAGAACCAGGAGGAAACCACCATTCTGCTGAAAAATGAAGGCTGCTGCAGGAAAGCTCTCCATGACCCTGATTTCTGAGTTTCCATCATTTCTGTTACGCTTCCCTCAGCAAAAAGGCAAGTCCTCTCTCCCCCATCCTCCTCCAGTGCAAAATCCACATATATTTTCAGGTCAGCACTTTCCTGCTACCAAATACACTTAGCTTGTATATGCTCCACCTCTTAAATACCCATAACCTCCACCCCACTGGGCTCAGTCCAGAATCCACTGCCTTTCCCCCCAGAAACACTGCCCTGAGTTCAAGCCCTTCATTACTGTAAGTAAAGACAAGACTGAGGGGAGCTAGTGAGTCGAGAGCAGTTGAAGACATAGACCTCCCCAGAATTCTCTTTATAGGTAATTAGAAGTCAGCCACAATTAAAACAAAACAGCTTGTCAAACAGTGGGTCTGCTCCCTAGTGGCAAGCTCACCAGTACCAGCAGTAAGGATGAATGCAACATGCTCTTTTGTCCAGCCTACCAACTGCAGCATTACTCCTGCAAAAAGGCAGGCAGTAAGGAAGAAAAGCGAGAGAGTAAGGATGTTCCAGCATTGCGATCCTCGAGTGCCCCACAATCAGTTCAAGCACTTTCCTCTCAAAGACTCCACTGCATTTTAGTTCCCTCTACATACTTTAGTTTTCTACCTGCCTTGGAACACATTCACTAGTGTTTAGCTTTCAAAGAAGCGAGGTTCGAGACTGAAATGTTCTTTCACTCATCTTTCTCTGACCTAATCTGGGCCTTGCTATCTATTCTCATCTTCGAATTACTGGTACTGGAGAGGCAGCGTCAGTCTTCCCCACCATGCAATGGCAGCATTGGCCAAGCAAACACTATAGACCTAAAAAGCTCATGTCAGGAATAATTGAAAGTAAAGCTCAGGGTTGTCTTTTAAAAGAAAAAGAGTGAAGCCTGGAAAGGTTGATCTAGTTCTTTTGATACACAGGACTTCCTTGTGCCTTCCTCTCCACAGCTTTACCTCACCTTCCCTTGTAAAAACAGCCAGCACTTTTGATTCATTTTTGAATACTAATCTTCCAGACAGCAGCAGGATTTTATCCAGT
This sequence comes from Pyrocephalus nanus, assembly GCA_038380795.1. NCBI lineage: Eukaryota > Metazoa > Chordata > Aves > Passeriformes > Tyrannidae > Pyrocephalus > Pyrocephalus nanus. Next base: position 17,625,724 of record CM076264.1, on the reverse strand, counting down.
TGAAGTGAAAGTGTCAGTCAGACTGGTTCACCCTATCTAATGAAGCCATTGTCATGTATGTAGTTTCAGGGAATACCCTTTAGTCCACACTTAAGGCTGAACCAGGACTAAACCTTCTTCATAACCCTTCAGCATCTCTATGTCTACTCACTGTAATTTAAATTGGCAAAGTTCTTATGAAATGCAGAAAGCCTCAACCCTTAAAACATGTTCCTCTATCTTTTTAACCAAACAGTGTCTGGAAAGGTTTTCTCCCATGCAAAGAAAAGGGACAGAGAAATGCTCAGGAACACCACCACATGGTTAATACAAGCAGGACAGAAACAATTACAGGGACAACCAGAGCCAGAGCTCATCTTCACAAAGCCAATACTTGTGTCTGTAAGGTTAGAAATTTCAAAGGCAGCCTTCGTGAGCCATCACTGTGAACTGCAAACACGCAACTTGTATCTGTGGTGTAAAGCAAAGCTATGCAGCAGGAACAGTGAGAAAACTAAATCAATATTGTTCAGGGGCAATATTGGTAAGCCACTATCCAAATGAGCAGCAACGTGAGCCTATCGATTCTGTAGAGCTATACTTCCACGCTCTTCTTCACCTTCTGAAACATTTCTATCACCTTGCAAAACATCAAACTGCAGACTGAAACTCCTAATTAATGCTTTCTAAAAAACCTGAAGTCACAATAACTACAAAAACCCTTGCGTGTTTTGCATTACATGTTTGTCAAAATACTTTAAGAACAAAAACTGGGTTTTAAATTATCCTGCTGTGGATCTATCAGGCTGAACACCTAGTTATGATAACCTCGGGCACCTCAGCAAGGCTACCTGGGATAGGTTCATGACATACACTGCCTGACTGAAAGCTGCTTCTGCTGAGCACACAGGAGTGCAGACAAAGCACATTGCTGACCGGGGACAAAACCAGGCAAAATTAATGCCTGGGCTTATTTTAATGTGCATCCAGAGACAGATAAGCCTGTCAATCACTGAAGACTCACATGTCCCAGCCTTCCTTTCCAGCCAGGTGAAAGGCTTCTAGGGACACACCTTCCCATCCCTCCCCCCCTGCTCCCCTGGTCTCAGGGTGAAAACCAGGGCAGGATTAGAAAAGAGCTGGGGGATAAACACATCCGTAAAACAATAAATACCAGCTAGACAGCTCGGAGGGTCAGGAGATGTTTAGGAAGATTACAAGTTCAAAGACCACAGCAGCAGCAAGTACTGACAGATAAAGCATACTTCTGAAAAGTACATGCAAGTCACACATGCATATGTTGCATTTACACAGTTTTTCATACAAAATTTTAATAGTTTTTAAGTCTTAATTTTTTTTAATTATTTAAAATTATTCTTTCTTGAAAGGTCTGGAACATGAAAGCACCTTACTAATGCTTTCCTATGGCAGACTGCATCCCCACAGAGTGCTGGACAGCAAACCTCATGTCAGAAGCCTCCAGACAGATTTTTTTTTTTTTTTTTTTAAAGTTAGAGATTCAGGAGTTTTGGCTGAAGCAGCAGGGGTAGCAAGGGGTGGCATGAGTCCCTCCCAGCTTCCCAGTAGCATTTCAGGGGAAGCCCTGCCTGGTCACTGTGGCCACTGCCCCTGCTTCCTCCCATCATGGGGGGGGGGAGGTATCGCAACCTCTGGACACTGGGACCTTCTCTGTAGGGCCCACCACTCCCAGCTGGGGTGGGTCCTACCCCACAGCCTCCACCACAAGGGTCCCTTGGCCCTGTGGCCACTCCTGACCCCAAGACCTCCCTTTGATCACCCTCAAGGAACTATTCCCCTCTCCCCACACCCTGCAGCTCAGACCTCATGGTGACCCCAGGGCTGAGGCTCCCAGCCACCCAGGAGAGGAGACATGGGTCCCTAATGCTGCTTTCCAACCCCAACCTAACAGCTTTACCAAGGGGCCATTCAAAATTGCTAACACAGCTTTTAGGCCAGGCAGACAGGAATAATGGTTTGCAAGAGATTCTTTATCTGAGATTGAATGCCTTGAAGCCATGCAAGAGCCCCAATATGCCCCAGCAGGCCAAAAAGTGTGGTGAGAACATGGCTGCCATCCTTCACCAGGTGAAGAGGGCAGACTGCATTTAAATAGCCAAACAGCACCTACAGAAGTACTCTAAAAACAATACAGCCTCTGCAAAAGGTAGCCCAAGGTCTACAACACTCTCCTCCAGAATAATCAGATTTTAAACATACCCTTCAGAGAAATAGTCCAGTCATTAACAGTAACTGTTTCTCATGTGCATCAGTAAAAGATGTAGTGCTACAGAGACTAATTGGGACTTACAGAAAAGAAGCCATAAATCTTTGTCAGCCTCTCAGAAATGAACACTTAATACAACTAGCTTGAAGTATTTCACTTCTCACTCATCCGAGGTACCAATTATGGCACCACTATGATAGATTTTAATCATTGTTGTGTTAATGGCTCCCCTGATTTATTTTATCCCCTCTCTGCACTAATGACCTGTGCTCAAAGTCTCATGATCAAATACTTCCCCCTCCCACTTGAATAAAGCAATCTTCTGGATTCTGACCTGTAATAGTGCTGACCTTTTCAAAGACATATGAAAGGCCTGCAGAGGTTTGGACCTAGAGAAACTTTGGGTCAAAGCACAGTGACAATGCAGCCAGCAGTCATTTGTTTCCCTTTTCCTGCCCTTAAGTCTACTCCTACGTTCCCTTGCTTCTCCTCCATCCCACCTCCCCAGGGCTTTAATTTCCTTACCAGCATGTCAATACCTTCTTTCCATGTTGTAAACATCAGTATAAAACCAACACATCATTCAGAGTCACAAATACAGAGCTGACTGCCTTCACTACCCCTTGACTTAGTAGTTGGCACTAATTTAACAGCAGTTTTACAACCTCAAGAGGGGGAAAACAGTCCATGCTAGCAAGAAGCCTCCTCGCTTCTACAAAACTTGGCTTGCCAAAGCAGGACCAACTAAAGATGCTTGGCATCTGACCATCCTGTGTGTGATGGAAATACATCACTTAGACAACTGTTCCCAAGCACCAGTGAAGGGGTTCAGTCATGGTGCTCAAAGTGATTTGGGTAGCCTGGGCTCCTCCAGATGAAACCAAGGGTCATCCAGCAGTGTTAAAAAGCAATGAATAAAAACACCTTGAAGTTTCCCCTGTCCTAAGTCAGGGGACTTGCTGCCATGAAATGGTGATGAAGCCAATTCACAAAAGCAGCAGATGTTTATTTCCCACTCCCTAATCCTCGAGAGCTCACAAAATCCTTCTGACCAAGTTCTCCTGGAACCATTTATGAGACAATCTGGCAAGCTCTTCGCTGTCAGGATCTAAGGAAATGGGAGCAGTAAGTCACATACACAAGAACTCACACATTTTTTGCAAGTCAGTAACGTGGAAGCAAATGGATTCTGTACAGCTTTTGCCATCACACCCTGAGAAATCTAGACAAAAATCACCCAAGCAAGAGCACAGGTCTTCTAGAAGAGCACTTATCTTTTATGATGATTAAAAATAAACAAATAAGCAAGCTTTTATTTCTCTTCTCCCTCCATTTCCATCCCATCAACTACCTATATGCTTTCTTTCTAGAATTTTTTAAACATCCTTCCTGCTGTGTACCAAGAATATGGGAATTTAAAGCAAAAGCCACTTTCAAAACTTTTTTCCTTAGTGCAGATACAGTGGGTTTGAGGCACAGCACGTCCCATATCACTCTTTGGACTATCTGGATAAGCCAAAAGCTTAAAGGAAAATTCCTTGATAAATATCCCCAGTGCCCTCTCTGCATGAGAACAGTTATCTTCATAGTGTCATGGTTTAAACCCAGATGGCAACCAAGCCCCACACAGCCACTCATTCACTTCTCCCCAGTGGGATGGGGGAGAGAATCAGAAAGGTACAAGTGAGAAAACTCCTAGGCTGAGATAAAGACACTTGAAAAGGCAAAGCAAAAGCTGCACACACAAGCAAAGCAAAACAAGGAATTAATCCGCTCCTTCCCATGGGTGGGCCCATCTCCAGGAAAGCAGGGCTCCATCATGCACAACACTTACTTGGGAAGACAAACACCATCACTCTGAACAAGTCTCCCCTCTCTTTTTTAATTCCCCTGCTGTATATGCTGAGCATGACACCATAGGTTACAGAATATCCCTTGGGTCAGGTGAGGTCAGCTGTCCCAGCTGTGTCCCCTCACAGCTCCTTGTGTGCCCCCAGCACCCTTAGTTGGTAGGGTGGGATGAGAAGCAGAAAAGACCTTGACTCTGTGCAAGCAGCTGTGACCAAAATTCCCCTAAATTATCGACACTGTTTCCAGCACAGATCTCAAACAATGCCCCAGCTACCATGAAGAAATTTAACTCTACCCCAGCCAAACCAGCACACATAACCAGAAGACCCTAACTGTCCTGCACAACATATTCTCCCTCTCCGAGTGGCAAAATGTTCCTTACAATACAGTTGTGTTCACGACTGGTTTTATCTCTCACAGATCATTTCACAGGGTGCTGCTGTGACAGCAGGTGCCTTCTGTACTCTAAGGCCCTGCAGAGCTTTGATTATGGAGAAGCATCACCTTATTCCACATGAACAGGGGCCAGTTTCAGGGCTGGATCGTGGCAATGGCTGGATGAGGGAATGGTCCCATGAAACACAGCAACACTTTTCATGGGGGATTTCCTTTCTACTCTCTTCCTACAAACTCTGTGCCATATGGAGAGCTGGCAAAAGTGAGAGGACAGATGTCTGGAGACATTATAGTTACTACGTTAACTGCCTGCGAGTTTATTCATCTAAAGGTGATCACCCTTTGTTCTAGTAAGAATTTAACTTTCTTTGCTGCTTTGAGAGGTTGACAGCAAATCACTATTACACTGTTCTCAAAAGGTACCAAGTGATTTGCAGCCTGATTAAAAGGCATGGTTCCTGACCTGAAATACCAAACATTAAGCAAAACCAACAAAGGCAGAAGAACTAAGAGGTGACAGCACCAGAAAAGGAGATGAATGGAATCCCTCTTAGCAGCCATGCAGGCTCTGTACATGCTTGCACACTCACGTACCACACTGGACCAGGATGGATGTCACAGGTATGCACAGCAAAAAGAGTGCTGTTACACCCAAGAGAAGTTTCTTTTTCTGCATTCAGACAAAAAGGAAGTTTGGAGCACTTAAACAGGCATAACAAAAACATTCCCTCTTTTTAAAACAGGGACTTGGATGTGCATGCTATAATTTAAAAAAAACAAACAAAAAACCCCCAACAACAAACAAACAAACAAACAAAAAAACCCACAAAAGAAACCACCACAGAGACCATTCACTTTCCACCAGCATTTCAGAGACAGAGCTCCCATGAGATGTCCTTGGATTCAACCTGGAGTTCATTTCCTGTGGACTAGGATGAGCATTAAATGCCCATGTGGTTTTTGCAAATAAGGGAACAAAATTATTTAGAAAATATCATTCAACATTAAATCTGCTTTTAGAGTTTGCATCCTATAAGCATCACTTCCTGTGAAGGAGTAGCCATTGGCAGTCCAAATCTGCAGTCTCCCAAGCTGAAGATGAAAGTGAAAATTCAGCTCACAGATGGGCATGAACCCCAAAACTTGTCACACAGTTTGGAGGCACATAAGAGATACAAAAAATGAAGTCACCTTCATCCAACTTCAACTGATGGGAAGCTGAGGGGAAGTTACTCTGGCATGACCTTTACCTGAGAATTGGATGGACTGCAATAGTGAAATCAGACATTTGGCCAGGGAGAAAAGAGAAGTGAACTACTGCTTTTCCCTGGGAAGACGAGACTTTGCAACACTACTTAACAGAGAAATCTCAGAAAATAGACAACAGAATAAGTTGGGAAAAGGGGAAAGAGCCAGTAGCATTTTCCTCACATTTGCTACCAACATATCTACAATTTTAACAAGCTGGATTGATGGGACAAGGCCAGTTGTATGAGGTTCAACCAGAGTAAGTGCCAGGAACTGCACTTGACTCACAACAATCCCATGCAATGCTACAGGCTGGGGAAGACTGGCTGGAAAGCTGCCCGGTGGAAAAAGACCTCAAGGTGCTGGTCAGCAGCTACTGAACATAAGCCAGCAGTGAGTCCAAGGGGCCAAAAAGGCCAATGGCATCATGGCCTGTACCAGAAATAGTGTGGTCAGCAGTGGAACCAGGACAGAGCTCGGCCCCCTCTACTTGGCACAGGTGAGGCCACACCTCGAGTGACGTGTCCAGCTCTGGGCTCTGCACTACAAGACATTGAGGTGCTGAAAAGAGTCCTGAGAAGGGCAACAAGGCTGGCAAAGGGGCTAGAGACTAAGCCCTATGAGGGGCAGCTAAGGAAACTGGGGTTCTTTAGCTTGGAGAAAAGGAGGCTCAGGGGAGACCTTACTGCTCTCTACATCTGAAAGGAGGTTGTAGTGAGGTGGGAGTTGGTCTCTTCTCCCAGGAAAGATGTGATAGGATGATAGGAAATGACCTCAAGTTGCACCAGTGGAGGTTTAGATTGGAAATTTGAAAAAATTTCTTCACTGAAAAGGTTGTCAAGCATTAGAACAGGATGCCCAGGGAAGTGGAGGAGTCACCATCCCTTGAGGTATTTAAAAGAAATGTGTAGACTTGGCTCCTAAGGACATGGTTTAGTGGTGGACTTAGAAGTGCTGGGTTTACAGCTGAACTCAATCTTACACTCCTTTTCTGACCTAAATGATTCTTTGTCTATGCAAAGAGGCTTCTCTTCAGCATCGGACACCTATCCACTACCAACTGCTGTTAAAGGGTTATAAACTTTTACCCAGTCCATGGCTGTAGAAGACAGTGCAATAAAAAGTCTGCCTCTGTAGAAACAGCCTTCATTAAGTCAGACAAGTAGGAAGATAGAGAAAAAGAAAAAAAAAGGAGATGAAACACTCATTCTTTGTGTAAGCACCAATGTGTCTTGGCACTTTCTGCAACGTAGAAATGACTGCCCCCCTCCTTGGAAATTTTTATCATTTACAATGTGGAGGGAAACAACTTGATACCACGTTCAGGGAAATGAGAACTGTACAGTTTTAAAGATGAAAAACCCATAATTTGCTAGTGTATCATCTATTTCTTCTGGCACTCGATGAAATTGCCTGCCTGGGTGGTTGGTTTTTGTTTTTTTTCCTTTTACCAAAATTTAGGTCAGTCACTGTCCCTCATTCACAGTGTCACAGCAGCTCTGAAAATACACATCAAAGCACTACCTGAAAAAGCGAGCTGCCAGACACCACCGCAACGCAGGTCAAGCACACAAACACTTTTCATTTTTTGCCTGTGTAAAAGGCCATGCTTTTTCCCCCACCACCGCCCGAACGCAAATCCCAGCCACAGGTGAGGTAGCAGATAGCGCAGGAAACCAGAAGCTGCCATCCCACCGCCTCACGGAGCGGCTGCTCTCAGCACGGAGGTGGGAAGCCTCCCAGCCACCTCCCCTTGCATCCCGCTTCAACAGGCGGAAAGGATGGTCAGCGGGATGGTCAGCGGAACGCCGAGAGACAAGACACACACACACACTCACACACAGACCCTGCCCACCCCTCCCTGCTGCCGGCTCACACTGCCCATAAACAACCCCGTGATCTTCCCGAGCCCCTTCGCACGAGAAAGGTTGTTAAATAGGCGATTCTCAGAAGGAAAGAACTCGGGAGCAAAACAGAGACTATGATAATGAACTGTTCACACAAGGGCTTTATCTCCGCAGGGGAGGGATTTGTTGGTTTTTAAACTCCCAGCCAGCAGATGATGAAACACCTCTCCCTAAGGTTTACTGACCAACAGTAAACAGCGTGCAGGTACGCCTGCATCATTTCTTTTTTTTTTTTTTTTAAGCTCCTCTTACTTCAACACAGGTTTAAATGGAAGGCAGCATAGATTTGCACCTAACGCAGCAACAACAGAGTAACAAGATCCAACTTCATGACTTTTCTTACCTGCTGCAATGCCTCCACTCATCTACTTACAATATATGCACATGGAAGCATGAATCACAGTAACCAAAAAAAAAAAAGGCAAAAAAACAAACAAAAATATATTTAAAAAATTGGAGTGAATGCATTCTGTGTTACTCTCATTCTCTGAGCTTTCTCCACCATGCTATCCCCTAATGCACCTGAACTGTTTGTTTCGCAGACCATTGCTCTCTAATATTATTGTTCTTTGCCTCAAAAATTGGTAATTATGTTAAGGAGAAAAAATACACACACGCACCCTTAAGTACTGGCTGGATTATTTTTTTATCTTTTAGGCTTAGTGTGGAGAAGGGGAGATGCCTCCCCTTACCAGAATGCTAATTTTTTTTTTTTTTTGTTCACTATAGCTCAGAGACAAAATCTGAAGCTGCAATTCTCATGCATTAATGGATCTGAAAGAACTGAGATTTCAAGAAAGATAGAAAATACAGAGAGTTTCACAATGAAATTGCTGGAAGAGGCAATTCTGAACAATGGTTTTCAGCAGGTTGTGCTACCAGCAGACACCACTCCCAAGTGAAAAGGCACACCTTTACCCCAGTTGCCATCCTCTCACAAGCATATTATGAAGAAAAACTCTGAGCTCCTGCAACAAAGCTGGAAAAACCCTCTGCTCACTTAAGAAGCAGCTCATTAAACTGCGCTCAAGGCCAAAACAGCAAATACCCCCCCATACCAAAAAACTACCTTAGACCGGCAAGGATTTAGCCTTAGCAGACATTTCTTTCATCATTTTAAAGTGGTATGGTTATGGCCTCATCCAAACTCCACACCATCACAGTAGAGAAGTTATTGATGGATATTAATAAATGGGGAACTGACACCTAGCTGCAAACACAAAACATTATCTTCGACATCATGGGTTTTCTTAATTAGAATAATAAATTTTAACATAAAAAGCCCTATTTGCAGAGACCGAATTGCTTCTACTATGATTGAAGAATGTCAAAGTCAGGCCAAAACAACACTAGAAATGGCCTGGAAGCAGAAAGGCAGCTCTGTCCTTGACAGCAACTTGCTCATAAACCCAGCATTAACACTGCACTGTCCCAAACACTGTTCTGAAACAAGCTATCTTATATCATGTTCCCTTGTAAATCTGTACACACACTTAATTCTACAGTAAGCAAGACAGAGCTCTCATAGGGGAAAAAAAAAAAGCTATCTGAAACTCTTCCTGCAGGACAACAGCAAATGTGTGTCCATAGACCAAGGTGTACCAGGACAGGTTATCACCTGATTCATGGGCAAATTGCTCTATCTAAGCTGCAGGTACAGCCTCCAAGAGAAAGCACACCTTAAACTTCTGAATCTAGAACTCTAATCAGCCAGGGCTGTGCAATATCCTCAGCTGGTCTCCTTCCTAACAACTCTATGTCCTCCACTAACTTATTTTGGTTACAAGAAAGAGAAACAGCTCTTGTGTATCTGGCCATCAGTCAGCTGCAGCTTCTGCATATTACTACTAATAAAAATGTTTTATAAAAATGTTATAGATTCACAAACATAAAACCTCCCACAGATCTAAATAGCAGCCATGCACCTTATTATTTGTTTAAAAAAAACAAAACACTACTTATATTATATTACAGTATAATATCACATTTAGAAATCTTCTAGGAGAAAAGATTAGTACTCAAAGCAGGCACACACTGCTGCCCTACATCCTATGCATCCAAAAAGTTTGCATTTTGCTGCAAATAACTACAGGAACAAAAGCAGCCTTGGGCAATCAGTGGACAAAGCACCTTAATTAAAGCACTGAAGTTTCAACACCAAAGATGAGGGGAGAAGAAACCAAACAGCAAAACAAACTGAACAACAAAAAAAAAAAAAAAAAAATCAGAAAATACAGATAAGATTATTTGAAGGAAGCACAAGGATAATAGCCAGAGAAGCAAGACCCCTGCACTGCCCACCCTCAGACATGCTGCTTGCACAAGGATTACTGGAGGCCGTGATAAGGGGAGAAGAGGCAAAGAATGCTTTGACATGGTTTTGTTCAAAGAGGTGAAGAGCTATAGCAACATATGCTTGAGTGCAAGCAAGGCTAGGAATAACAGCAATGCTTGTGACTACCTAAAATGCAAGCTACAGGAATCCAGAGAGAAGTAGCTTGGAAAATAAAAGAATTGTGACATGGTGGAGGTTAAAATGGATAAGGTACAGACCTTTCTAGCTGTAAAAACCAATAATAATCATATCTAAAGTGCCAGGCAAGTAATTCTCCATCAATTACTTATTCTAAAATAAGGCAGCAAGGCACACAGTGGTTTTGAAGATAAAAACACAGGAAAAGTTAAGGGACTTGTGGCAGACAACAGAGGAAATCACTGGCTCTCAGCTAATCCACTAGATTAGAGCTCCTCTTCCTCCACAGACATCTTGCTTTGAGTTTATTCCTTGTTCAGATTACCTTCCAGTATTTCTGCTCCATTTTTAAGCCCCTCACAACACACGCGCTGACAAAATCCTATCAATTTCAACAAAATGGTATGTCGAGTAAGAGGGGAAGGTCAGTGCTGCCAGAGCCTCAGTTTTGGGAACCTTCCAGAGAGAAGCACAACTACACCAAATTTCTTCCTGCTTGTGCCAGTCAGGTTGTTAAAAGCACTGCCTGTGTTTGTACCATGTTATAAGGCCCCTCTGAGAGGGGGAAAGACAGGTCAACGGGATCGTTTAATTTGGACTCAATAGCTACAGAAGAGAGCAACCCTGCTGGAATCTGTTCATTCTTGGGAGCTGAGTTACGGTCACCATTATTTCAGTCCCCAGAGAGCTCAGCAGGCCAGAATACAAATTAAAAGATTATAAATAGCACTGAGCAGGGGTTTTTGTTACCATCTCTGAGGCAGTGCTGTGCTGACCTGCATTCAGGTTTCACCACGAATCTGAAATTCAGCTCAGGCCCCCAAGAAAAGTTCAGGGAAGTGTCAGCACCATCCCAGTGACAGCTGGGACTTGGGATAACCCCCTTGCTTTTCTCTCACGGTGCCAGGGAAGTATTTACAACTTCAATTTGAAGCCAGAGGTAAATGGATGATTTTGTATAGTCTTAAACCAAAGTCCTGATGTCCACAGAAAGCATTCAGAGCAGCAAATCAGAGTTGTGGAAACAAGGGAAGAGAGAGGGCATACAATCCCAAACCCATACACATATGCAAGCTTCAAGCTCTCTTCCTCCAAGTGAAACTTTGAAGTGCTTGACATATCTCAACAGAAATAAAGCTTTTTTTTCCTACCCTGCTTGGTGATGAGAAGTTCCATGGAGTGGAAGGGGGCATGGCAAGGAGCTGAATTTGGGAGCCTGTGTTCTGCATATGCCTCTGCAACTCATCTGTGATACGGTCTTGGTTCAGCCTCCCTAACATATTTGTGCTAAAGCTTGTATATTTGGTTTAATGTCACTTTTCTAAAGGAGAGTACAATCTAGTTTACTCATAAGCCTCAAACTGACTTCCTAATCTTTCAGAAAAGGACTTGGAACCAGGCAATGAAATTGAGGTCAAAATAGTCCTCATTTACCACAAGTGAAATATTTTTGTGTGTGTATGTGTCGTTTAGTTGCAAACCAAAATGTTTTCCCTGGAATAATCTCAGCTGAATGAAGATTTCAACCCTGGCGGTGAGCCCCCTGCTGTAGGTGGTATAATATCAAGTAGCCAGAATCTTCTACCTCAAAGAGCTCAAAATTTCCATATAAAACAGCTGATGGCAGGACACCAAACAAACTCCAATAACTAATCCTGCCTTCACAGAGTAAAAGTCATCAGAATAATGGATCATTTTCATGACTGGGCTCTTCACAGTCCTGACTCATTTCAAGTATGACAAGCATCAGGGTAGCAGTTCTGAATTCATGGCCTTGAACCCACCACTTTCTAGCAAAAGCAAGATGGCTCAAGCCTTATCAATTTTTAGGTATGACAAATGCTAAAAACAGACCTCTTAATGCAGTGTTTTCCAGATCAGAGAGGAAGGTTTCTGCTTTTGATATTCCCCTCTGAAATTTTTTCAGAAGAGCTGTGAAAAGTGACTGGTCTGAACAAAGGAATCCTTCACAATTATCTCGAAGCCTTTAGAAAAGGCTGATGTTAAATGTCACATTTTATGCTGCTATCTCACAGGCCTCAAGGAAGAACAGAGCTTATGTCAGAGTTGGTATTTGTTTTTCCCTCTGCAGAGAGGCATACTTCAGAGGGAAAGCTTCTCTCAGAAAGATACGTTTCTTAAGCGAGATAGTAATATGAAAAGGAGAATGCTTTGAAGATCCCTCTCCCCCTTTTAGTTACAGAATTTTAATATATCACTTGGAGTAGTAAGACCAGGTTATTCCACCAATATTCAAGCTGACCTGGGTTTAGCACTCAGTAGCTCTCACCAAAACACATGCGATTCAGGAAAATCAAGTTGCTGAATGCAAGTGAAGACTGCAGAATCTGGCTCAAAGGGAAGCTGTAGAAATAGCAGCCTCTCACCTCTACACACATCATTAGAGAATAACACCACAACCACTGGCGTCCAGCTCAAAGATGCCCAATCCCTGCTTAATAACACCGATGCTCTGGGAGACATCCCTGATGAGCAAGGACTCAAAACCTCCCATTTCTCTGGTGCTCATCATCTCACTCCTTCCCCACCACCTCCAAGGAGTCAGCGTCACTCCACACAGCTGCTCCGTACCTGCCCTGCTCCTATTGCTGTCTTTCCACCTGGGCTGCTGCTATCTAACCTTGCCGACAGGACCAATGAATAATCTGCCCGTTTGCAAACACCACCAGACTTGCAGCTCTTCCCACAGGCATTTTACCAGAGTATTTTAGGAAACGGTTTGCACAGATGGCAGCAGGTTGCTGGAAAACCATTTAATCCTCCTCCATGTGCTTTGGAGACAGCATTATTCTTAGAGCTGGCAGCAGTGGCTTGATCTGTTGTACCAAACTACAGATGTATCAGCCTTTGTATTATTAGACACTGGCACTTTGCTCCCAGGAAAAAGAAAAAAAAAAAAGAAAAAAAGAAACAGAAAAAGCCCCACCACAAAACCAAAAGCCCCACAACGAAACAGTGCCAAAGCGCTCTTACTAAGCATTGGTCAGTATGAGCATGCACCCCTCAGCACGAATGCCAGAAGAGCCCTGGGACCAGCAGAGGTAGGATTACACCCAAGTGGCAAGGGCTGGTCTGCAGCCATCCCTTCCAGACACACTCCCACAGACAGAAACAAACACAAGGGGTACCAGAGCAACAGTGCTCACACATCTGCAACCCATGATCAGTCCTGCACCAAACTGCCACTGCTCATCTAGGGACAAGCACCATTCTGCCATTACCCTAGTTGGCTTGGGGAGAAGGTAAGCCTTCTCTGCTCCCCAAACCACCCAAAACCCACTTGAAGGCCACCAGATGGATATCATTAAGGGATTGAACCCCACCCTGCAGCAAGAAGATGTGCAGATTTCCAAAGCCCGATTTTTTCCCCTCAGCTCAGACAATATGTCACATGGCTTGTGATATTTTTGCTACCTAAGGATGCATCCCAACACTCCAAAGCAGCAGGACTTAAGAGCAAAATACTGATGCCCATTGAAAACTATACTGCAGCTCTTTTTCTCCTGGGGATTCCCTACCACTGTCCAAATCTACAAAATGCTCCATAACCAAACCAAAATAAATAAAGCAAATCTCCTTCCAAAGAGGACATTCACCCACAAAGCCTTCAACTTCCCAAATTCAGAGACACAGAATAGGTGTTGGAGATACAACACGAAAGGGACAGAAACACAATATTTTTAAAACTGGGTTAAGTGAATTTGAGATAAGTACAGTCTGTTCAACACTGCAAAAAACACATTTCTTTCAAGTGGATCCTCAAGTCAGCTGTCTGAGATGCTACACCTGGGCTGAGCCACCTGCTGCAGTCTGCCGTGGAAAGATGAGAGGATCAGAAAGCAACAGCACAAGGAAGCAGTTATGATAGAACAAAATGTCATGTTGCAAACCCCGGACTTGTCTTAATTACTACCTGGAAACAAAAAATTAAATTTATTTCTTTTTATTTAACAAAACAGTCTTCCTGCCCTAAAAGTCAGAGGCCCCAGCATAGAAAGACATGCCTAGGCACTCAGATGACTCACACCATCTAACTAGAGGGGTGCGTGCATATGAGAGCACATCTGGCTATGCTTCTTTCTTAGGCATTGCAGCCAAAAAAAAAATTGCAAATCTCAATGTAATTACAGAACAAAAATTTCTAACAAAGAGAAAAGGGGAAAATGGAGCAAAGACTATACTGAAAACTCTGCTTTAGAAAACAGGCTTTTTTTTCCGGAGTCAGACCTGTCTCATCACTGCTCCTACCTGGCAGAACATCCAGTGATGGCAAAGGATTTAGGATAGGGCCCATATATTGGACTGATTTTGTCAGCTTTTAAAGTGGAAAAAAGATGCACACAACTTGTTTCAATTTCTAGGCTTTAAATAAGATAAACTACATACTTCCAAAAATGCAGGAGCCTCGAGGCACAGACATATTTCCGTCAAAGGTGCAACTAATACATGTCAGCATACCTGCAGGATGCTTAATCAACCTGATTCAAGCACCAGAAAGAGTGACAAGGGAGCTTTGTCCTGTCACAGATTTACTGCTATTGCTGCCGTAACAGACTTGATCAAAAGTAGGTCTCATGCTACAATTATAATTACAATTTACAATATTAGCATGTTTGTATATCACAGACTTTCAATATGCTTAAAAGTGCTATAGGAACAATTTTCCAAATTAATCCCACCTTTAAAGGGGTTTAAGTGATGGAAAAGCCTAATTTTCAATTCTTTTTAATGGAGTTACCAGTCCTGGCAGGCATGAAGTCACAAACTGGAGGCATGAGGGACTTTGCTTTGAAAGCAGAGACATCAGATGCTCTCCTGAGCTGCCTGCAACCACTGCCATTTTCTACTCAGGGCTCATCTTCATGTGTTGGTCCAAGAGCTACAATGCCCCTGGGGCTGGCTTGTAGGCAGAGCCAAGCACCCCGGCCTCACCAGGCAGCAGTGCCATCAGTGGGGTAAAAGAGGAGATCATCTTTATAACCCATAAAACATAAACCCATAAAAACCCAAAATAAAAGGTAAGGGGAAAAAAAAAAGGGAAAAAAAGAAAAAAGAAGAAATTAAAAAATCCCAAGATAGTTCCTAGATTACCTAGGAAGCATCCAGAAAGCTGCTTCACATACCCTAGTGATACATTCTTGGTAGCTAATTATCTTCTGCAATTTCCTGCCTTCTTAGTGTTCAAAAGCATTCCACTTTGGGCTAAGAGCATGACATTGACATATACAGTACAATCTCCTCGCTGTGTAGTTAGTGGTGACAAATTTTACAGTACTACGTAGTACCTCTGCTCACACACAGTACCTCAGGCTCATGTCTCCTGCAGCACCACCTATTTTTTTTATTGGAAACTTCTTGCATATTTCTGTTGACAGTCTTTGAGGCATAGCCAGGTCACAGAGATTATTCTGGTAATTTGATTTTCATGATTA
The DNA here is from genome assembly GCA_038380795.1 of Pyrocephalus nanus. Taxonomy (NCBI): domain Eukaryota; kingdom Metazoa; phylum Chordata; class Aves; order Passeriformes; family Tyrannidae; genus Pyrocephalus; species Pyrocephalus nanus. The sequence goes on along the minus strand of CM076264.1, from coordinate 17,610,172 downwards.
ATTATCTCCTGATAAGCAGCTTTTCCCCCACCTTCTGCAAGAGACATTATTGCCGAGCCCTGCCCTTAATTCTTCACATCAAATTTGATCTCTTTTATCAAACTTTGACAGGTTGAGGGTAAAGTCACAAGTGAGCTCTGCCTTGCTGCACATCAGCTAAGCTTAGGGACAGCAGCTGAGATGGAGAACTGACAGTTTGCCTTGAAATTAGCTCCCAGAGTCAGCCCATGGTCACAGGAAGACATCTCATGCTACAAGAAGAGATGCTCACATTAGCTGAATGTCCTGAACCCCTTGTCGTGGCACTGGTGAATGGAGGATGAGAAGAAGCAAATGCAACCTCCTGCTCTCTAAAAAGAGAAAGTCCTCTTCTTTCTCTTTCTACCTCCCTGATTCAGAGCCACAAGGGATGCTGCTTCCAATACCGCCTTGCTGTGCTGCGCCTTCAAAGTGCCACTGAACCCTCGCTCTGGTGACAAAAGAAGAAATTGCCAGCAGGGATTATAGCGCAGACAGCAGTGGCCACAAACAACCTAATTTTCCCCAGAGGCAGGCTGTGTATGCTTTTTGTTGTTCAGAGCCATGTGCAAGGAACTGGATATTTGCAAATAAAAGGAGATTAGGACAAGACATTAATCCAGCATCTGCTGTTCATTCATGCTGTCCCCTGAAAGAGAGCCCAGATACAACATTTAAATCATAACACTCAGTTCTGAGCTGCTGGCAAATAAAATCATCTTCTTAGAAGTTGGTAATTAACAGACACACAAAGTTGTGATATTACTTTTCATACCAACTAAGCCTTAAGACAGCCATAAAACATGATGTTGTTAAGGAAACAAAGCGAGATTCCCTTTGGGGAAGGGCAGCTTCCCCTCAGCTGTGCCTGCCCGTGCACTAAGCCCCAGCAGATAAGATACAGTATGGTCAGGAACAGGGTGGAATCAGAAATGGTAACAGCTTGTCCAGAAACCCTTGTTCTCAGAAAGGCCTAGCTTCTTGAAGCCTACCAAAATAGCACAACAGGGCTATTGCTCCCAGAGTTGGATGGCAAAGACTTCTGCTACCCTTGGGAATCATTTCTGCTATTGGATGGCACAGCAACAAATGGCATCCACAGCTTTTACAAAAAGCTCTGCTCTGGGCACCACAACACGAGAGAGTCAAGGGCATCAACCCAGCAAGCTCACTTCTACTTTTTATTTGTTTTCTTCATATCCACAGTAACTACGCAGCTGTCAGTGCTGCTTTTCTTAGAGAGAGAGAGACAAGAAAAAGAAAAAAAAAAAAAGAGAAAAAATAATTTAAGCTGGGGGAAAAACATCTAGTTCAGAAACACAGATGAAAAGCATTTCATCTCTGCATATTGTCTGTTTTTCTACCAGCAGCTCCTTTTCACAGAGGATTTTGCCTGACAGAGCTGATAGGCGCTCACCGCTGCTCAGATTTTGGGTTTGATACCTTTCAGATGTAGCTGGCGCATTTGGCGTTCAAAGGCATCATACACGTGGCACCACCTGCATCTCATGCCTTGGGAATCAAGAGCAAGTTTCACATTACAAACACTGGCTGTCTACCACTGCCATCTGATGCTTTCTATTCAGCGCTTTTTCAGCTTAATTTCATTTACTTTAAGATGGAAAAAGATGGTTCATTAGAGGCACTTCCCACAGCCTACTTAAAACAGTGATGAGCTGACACACATTTTCATAGATCCAGGTCTCATAGCTTTACCTCAAGTTACAGGTCTTGAGGTAACAGACAGCAACAAGCCAGCCCATTAAGAGCTGCCTTACAGTGCCATGTGGGTTCCTATTCACAGCACCTCTGCAACCTCAAGTATTTCACCTTCCTAGTGCAGGAGGATCCTGTGCTCAGCAAACCAAATCTTCTGGCTAGTGGCATTCATTTCAGTTACATATTAGAAAAAAAAAAAAAACAATTTGATTTTCAGGTGAAAACTTACATCAAATTTCAGATAAAAGACCTGGACAGTTAGGAAAGACATTCAGGTACATCAGAGGAAACACTTTTTAGTAATTTCTGCAAGACACATGAAGGGGTTTTAAGAACAAAAGTTTCAAATATGTGGATGAGCCCATAGTTGGTCAGTCAGTCAGTCCCATCACACCACACCAACCAGGGGAAGGGCACACAGACCCAGCCTAATGGAGTGACTCCAGCTGGTGACACACAGTGGGGAGACACACATGATAGCCATGAGAGAACCTTGGGAGCAGGGATGGTTGTGAATGAGTGCCCCCTTTTCTGCAAGTGGTGTCTCACAGTTCCATATGTGACAGACCCCTCATGCCCAGGCCCAAGGTTTTAGCCAGGCTGTGAGGTGTCATGCCACTACTTGCACCAGTAGGGTTGGAAATAAATGATCTTTAAGGTCCCTTTCAATCCAAACCATTCTAAGAAACACCCACTCAGAAGCCATTTTGGCCCATTATTACTCAGCCCCAGTCCTCCTCCATGACATTCATAGTTATAGCACCCAGCAGCTCCAGGCTCCACAGCCCAGCCACAATCTGCCTTTAAGGAAAGTGGCACTTCTTGCTTTTCCTTGCACCTACCCCACAGCTGAAAAACCCTTTAATTCCCATTTGGAACAGTGAAACAGCCTAAGTGCCTTATGAAACAGGGTCCAGGATATGAGCATTCAAAGAAGAACGGGTATCTACAGCAGAGCACATCTCTCACAGATGCAAAGACTGCAAGGAGGTAGGCTTGCTCCAGCCTGGTATGGCCGCCCCCTCCAAGATGACTACCGAGTGAGTTGGCTGCAACTCCTGTCCTCATGACACACCACCACTTCCCACCTCCCTCTTCAGTACTGCAAAACCAGCCCAAGCTTCACTCAACCCAAGCAACCTTTTGACATCTAACTGGCATTAAACCCACCCTTGTGTTGTCATGCCATTAATTTAAATCAGTGTTACAGCCAGTTCTCCAATCAATGAAATACAGAGACATGACTGCGGGAAGGAATTAGCATCTGTAATCCCATGATTACATAAATCCCTTTGGTCAATCAGTTATTAATGGCTGTTATATTTATTGGGGTTTATAGCAGGCCTACAAACCTGAGCCATTAGAAGCAGGCACCAAAAAAGACACTGTAAAAAAGCTATTTGATTACTGACTCCTCACAGTAAGTGCTGACAGAATACAAATTTGGCTCGCTCTCCCTCCTGTTAGCAAGCCTGCTAATGAGCTTGCCAATTAAGAGCCAATCTGAAGACCTTGGAGGGGAAACTGTCAAGAACATGAACTCCCATGCCTCTGAGGAGCAGCTGCAGGACTCGTGTCGAGGGCCACCTTCAGCACTTCTTGCTGATGCCACCCGCTGATGCCTTTATCTCCCACAACTCACTCCTCTCACCCAGGAAACACACACACTTGTCACACATGCATATTATGGCTTCTAAGGCACAGACATCAGAAACGAACACTAAAGAGTAAAGCTAAAGAGTAATAAAAACTCCCTTGCTCCTTATCACTGCAGAGGCTTTACTCAGTCAAATGGTAAGTACTACTGTGAATGTAGCAAAGCTTTAAAATAGTAATAATAAAAGAAAAAAGTTGCTAATTACACATCATAATATCATTCTGGGATATATTTCATATTTTTGCATGTGTGTGTTTCTATTTAAGGAGTCAAGGCAAGAGAATTTAGGCTACTAATTCCCTTTGGATATCTCTGTGCATGTTCCTTCCCTCATCAGCAATTAACTTAATGTAGTTTATGAAAGAAAAGGCAAAAGCATAAATCCTACACCAGTCCAAAATCTCTGAAAACAAAACTTCATTACTTACAGTGTCGCCAGCTGCAGGGACACATACAACCACTTCAGGCACAGCATGTGCCACAACACAACTGCACAGGGTACAAGCATTCAAGGGCTGTGAGCATCTCACAGCTCAGCCAAATCTTTCTATTTCCATTACACCCATTTGATTACCTTGGCCCGCCATTTAAGCAGACAATTTCATTTCAGAACCACTCAACACTGTACTTCATTGTATTCTTCTTCCTGCCCAGTCATTGAGTGGGTAACTAACAGTGGGATTACCAAAAGAGAACTGTAACCAACACACTTCACCACTGGAGTACCCCCCAGTGACTGCTCACATCCAAGGGACTGTCAGGAAGCGAAGAGGAGCTGGACTCCTGGTCCAGGTTTTCTTCTGGATTTACCTGTCCCCCATTTAATTCATGACACCACACAATAAGTAACCCTCTGGAAATAACCTTTAGCAGAAAGCCCTGTTACGAAAATAAAGAAATGCCATAGTTTCTCTGAAACCGTATCATTCTGCTGAAACTAATTATGAGAAAGCTGTTGCTTAATGAAAGTTTGCTTTAATATGACTTATGTGATTCATAAGTTTGCTTTGGACAACATCCAGGCTTTTTAAATTAAATATTAGCAGCCTGTTAGCCTATCAAACAAATCTAAGCATGTCAAGTTAGTATTTTAATAGTGTTTTTTCTTCTCCTCCCAGCCTAGGTTTGGCTTCCTAATTGACTTGCTGCTTTAAAGTCAGTAAACTCAAAAGTCTGAGAAGAAGATGTCACACTTTAATGGTTTAGGAGTGCACGCTTTGTCTGGGTGATTGATGGATCAAATGTGTGCTGAGGAATGCCGCAATGTTTCTTTCATCATTTCTGCTTCTCATGAGGCTGAGAACCGGACTATCTCTAAACTTCTTTGCTGCTAGCAACAACAATAAAATTATCTCATTCATTATAAATGTAAAATCCACCTTACCATCCTGAAGGGATGTTATTGAACTGACATTACTGTGTGAGCACAGACAAACGTATGTGTGAGAATTTATCACCTAGGATGCGGGTGAATATACGCACCAGGCATGCTGGGCTCTCTCTGGCTCATTACACTCCTCTCTGGTTATGGCCAGCCCCAACCTGTTTGGCGAACGAGATAGGGAAGAGATGCGACAGTGAAAGGTCCTTCAAAAACACAGGCGATAAATAGGATAACATTCACAGCTGAACGGTGAGGAAAGTCTGACACGTTAATCAAGGGTTGCACGTCTGACAAAAGGCACAAATGCAGATGGAGAGCCTTATTAAAGCAATATTAAATAATTTTCAGTGTGTGTTTCGACCATTATTATTTACTTTCAATCCTGCCTAAAGCAAGTAAAGGACTGAAACATTTCTGATCTCAAGATGAGTGTTGAAAGGTAGAAAAGGCTTCAAAATAATATGTATGCTCTTCAAAGTGACTAATATAGACTACACATATATTCACATACCTGTATAAAATCTTCTAGTGCAAGAACAAGTATTTCTGACTGCAGGCCCTGCCAGTGGGACGTGAAAGTCAGGCAGGTTCTCTAAAGAGCTGACATCGCATTTATTAAATGTTTTACATATAAAGCTTAGTTAACAAATCCGCTGACGATGCACAAGCCAGAATAAAATCCTGCTCCCTTCTCCAGAGCAGGGTGGCTCTCCCAGATTAAAGGCGAGCCAGAAAAGGTGTTGAAACTCACTGAGGTCAGGTAAGGGGGCTGGTACAAATATGCATACCATTAGGGCAAATCTGCCCAGTGTGTCCCAGAAAGAGAGGGCTGCAAGAAATCTCTCAGGGATGCGGAGTCCAATGCACTCAAGCGTAAGCAATCAGTGGAAGAATGAATGGGGCAGGAAGGATCAAGAGCACTGCCAATACCCTCCGGCCCCGAAATAGTAGAGGATTTGTTAAATCCCAGGGAGCAGCCCTGGCTCTGTTCGGCAAAGGAGGATAAAGCAAAGCCTTGGAAGCACTGGCAAGGAGGGGGTGGTACTCCCCTTCCCCTCTCCAGATCTGGGGAGGATAACTCGAGGTGACAAGCAGGGCTGAGTGGCCAGGTACCCTAACACTTTTGTGCTCTCACAAGGAGCCACTCCCCACAGCTGAAGCACCAGGGGTTTCAGCATGACCCTAACTTGCACTTCAGTCCCTGCACTAAGTGTCTGTTTCTGATGTTTGTCAGGCATTTGTCTTCACTCCTCATCCCCACAGCTCCCTTAAAGTGCCCTGCAAGCCTAAATGGGGATGCTGGGTGCTTTATCCCATAAAATCCTTCCTGTCCTGCCTCAAACGAGCATCATTTCATTGTAGTAGCTATGTCTCTTGTTCTTTTTTTTCATGCCATCCATGGAAATGAAAAACTGCTGCGCTGTATCCAGTCTTATGCTGACTATATTACATACCAGCAGTGAGGTGGACTTGCAGGCACCAGCTGTGATTTCTCCTCCGCTCTCCACACTTCTGACTCGAATGACCACTCTTGTGTATCTTTGCATTTTAGACATACCACTGAGGCTGCTCATTTATCTAGAAATCCTTCTCACCACAATGACAAGCCAGGAACACCAATCATCCCCCCCACCCCGCTGCCCTATAGAGGCAGAGAAAATGAAGCAGTGGTAACATAAATATTGCCTGAATAGGCAGGTACATGCCTCAATTTTGCCTTAATAAGAGTCAAGACCAGGGCCACCCAAAAGCATAGTCTCCCCTCTCATTTGGGTGGAGGGGAGATCAATCACACCTGTGTACACACTGCAGCACTCATGACATTCCGCAGGACAACCTGCAAGTAAAGCAGGGATTCAGTCACATCCAAGGAGAGCTTTGCTGGCTGCCCCCAGCCAGGGCCATTTGCAGGACAGTCCTGCTTTCCTTTGTTCCCCATCTCTTTTCTTCAAACCTTCCTGGCGTTGCCTCCCTTCCCCCCTCCCATGCTCTGGCAGGGATGCTGAATGCTGATGAGACAATACTTGATCCATCTTCAAGCACTTATTTTCGGGCAATTAACTTGGCATCATAGAAGCACTTAAGAAACCTGGCTTTCCGGAGTGGGAGACAACTGACTAAAAAGCTAAGCAAGGTAGTAAATTATTGTCAAATGACTAAAAAAGAACAGGAAGGGGGGGGGGAAAGAAGAGAAACTAACACTTTGATAGAAGACGTTTGCTGCTGTCAGGCCAAATCTGAGATCTGACAAAAAAAGCCAATCTAACAGTTTGAGAAACCATTAGCGTGAGTCCAATAGTGGCCGCTATCAATTCTGTCTAAAACAATTGAGCTTTGCCATTCAAGGGTGGATGCTTTCTTTTCTGACATCTCCTGATTGTATGTCATCAATTCATTCTTGGAAAAATTAGCCAAGGCAATGCATCTATCTAGTTAGATAGCACACATTACTCTAATGTTCAAAGGCTTACCAATCACCATGTGGTCTTTCAACACTAACTATGCCTACTATAATATTTTTTTCTACTTTCAGAAGCAGTAATTTACACATTAACAATATTTTACTGATTTACCTGGTCTTGAATTCAATTCAGGGGAGCAGAACCACAAGCAATTAATTAAATTTTTCATAAACCAGAAATTTCCAAGTCTTCCTTGTGGCATTATTTTCCTGTCCCCAAAATAACACTTCAAAGATGCATTTGCCTTTCATCCCCCAGATGCCAACATGAGGAATAGAGCATGAAGAAAAGCCAGTCTGGTACTGCCTGAGCAGTCCCCCTCTGCTGGGCACCTGAGTGTTCCCTCACATTCCCTACCTGGCTTTGGGAACAGTGGGGATTTTTTATAGATCAGAAGCATGTTGATTTTGCAGGCACAGCTTCAGATTTAAAGGGAATAAATAAATATCAGTCTTCCCATGCATAGCTTACAGCTACCTTCCACATTTTTCAGTGGATCTCACTGCACACCCCTACAGCTACAAGAAGCCTACAGATACCTGCATAATAAGTCCTCCTCTAAGGAAAAAAAAAAAGTTATTCACCTTGCAGGTTATCCTACTGGGCTATTCCAGCTACCTCCTCGCCTTGTATGTGTACTACTGCCATCAGTGAGCAATGTCCTGGAGCTGGAACTCCAGTGCAGTGCTCTGTAGGCACAGGGGCCAGGGCTGCTTTCAATAAGAAAGGGGAAGAACCTAAGGACAGATAATGAAGGAAAGAAATTCCCCTATTCCCCATGCTCTCAAAGCCCAAATTTAACTGTTTTCTTCTGTCTCACTGAATTGACATCACGATGTAAACCACCAATATATGAAAGCCCAAAAGATCCGTACAGAAAAAAAAAAAAAAAAAGACCTGTCACCCTTCTATCCACCAACTCACACAAAGAAGCAGGGATATCAAAAACCCAGATTTATTCCCATTAACTATTCAGCATCATGAATCAAGCCCTCCCATCTTATATAAACACATCACAGCTCTTGCACAATAGCATCCTGCTAGCACACATTTACATTATTCCCTCAAATGAAAAAAAAAAAAAATATTTCATGAAACACTATCTGTGCAATCCTCTTAGACAAGTTTAAAGGAAACAAACCCCAAAATAAAGGCACGCAATATCCCTAAGAGGAAATACCTTTAAAGCAGGCAGTTCAAGTGGGGCACACACAGCAATTCCAGGGTACAGGAGCAAACTTAAAAGTCACAACCCTCTATGCAGTATAATACATAACAAACCCAAAGTCAGGGCATGTAAGAGATAAAGATCAATCCCAACAACCCTCCTTTGCCAATCTGCTTCTTTCTTTCTATAAATAAACATCCTACTATACCCTGGTATGAGCTAGTGTCACAGCAGATACAACAGGGAACAAATTCTCGAAGTACCTCGCTTGTTTTCATGAAGAAATTAGTTTTATGGGTAAACATGAACACTTAGATCAAGCCTGAATTATCAGTTGCACACTAAGCAGCTGAAGAGCGTTCAGGAGGCACTGTTCCACCCTTTACTTCCCTTCTGAATTGCAAGATGCCCCAGTCCTGCTTCCCAGGATATCTAACACACACGTTCTGCTGCTGTGAAACATTTTGTGATTACAGCAGGATGGTCAGGGTTTATCTATCAGTTCTCAGTGTTGGAAATTAAAAATGACTTGCTCTCCTGGACTTCCCTCACACTCCTGGGCACGTTCTCATCCTTTGGTTTAAATGAGAACACCACATGCTTCTGCCACAATGGCATCAAGGGAAACAACAAGCTACTTTTAAACATCTATTATCTCTTGATTCAAGCAGCCATCCTAGGCTTGACATGTTATGTTCAAACACCACCTACAGTGGATGCCTAGCCCAGAGCACTTGGATGGGACAGCCATAGCTCTCCACACACTTTTCCAGGCTCAAGTAATCCAGGGACTTGAAATTAAGCAACACAGAATTCCACATGAAAGTCCTTCCAAAACTAACTGTCTTCATTAGTGCCAATTCAGCTGCAAAAATATTTATCGAAGCTTCATTAATGCCAAATGGGCCCTGCAAGCACACAGGTTTTGTTAAGAGAACCCAAGACACTTAAAAGGTAGGGTGGGCTTCCCTCCCCTGTTTTGGTTTTCTTGGCCCTGCCATCTTTCCCTTAAGTTCAAAAGCTGGCAACAATTTACAACAAATTACTGTGTAGAAAGTATGCACAGACATATGTGCCCGTGCACGCACACGAGGCAGAGAAGTCAGTAAGGCTCTTTCAGGGAAAGAATCCCCCTGCAAGAGTTTGGACTTAATCCTTGACAGTCAAAATCAGTCATTTGCTAACAAAAGTCTCAGGCAAAAGATTACATCCAGGCAGATGCTTCTCCAGAAGGAACAAAGCAACCACTGTATTCCAAAAGAGAATCAAGTTTGGAAGTGCTTTGATCTCACTGTCCTGGAATCCCAGGTAGCACCAGTCTATAGACTAGAGCCCCTCTGCGTACCAACTCTACCTTGTCATTGCCTCAAATGGGGGAAGCAAGGGATTTTAGGCCTGGTCTTTAGGGCTTCAAAAACAAGAACCATTCAGGAAAGCAGCACAAGGTAGTTTACCTTGCGATACTTATATCACTCAGGTAGTAATCACCCTACAAACCCCTCTACCTGCAAAAAAGCTCTTTTAACTTGCTATCATGGGTTTGCCACAGGGCTAAGCAAGCAAATACTTCTTTACTACTTTTCTTAAAGTCCAGCAGATAACACTAAGCCACACTTTTCTCTCTCCTCTACTCATGCCTATGCCATAAGGCTCGATACACCCACACCACAGTCTGTCCTTACACATGTGATGTTCAACCATGCTTCACAGAGAGGAGACATGCTCCTTCATCTCTTTACTTAAAGGGTTTCTACCTGCTCAGAGAGATGTATTTTGTCAAAGCCCAAGCTTAAGTCACTCAATCCACAGGAGAAAAGACCACTGAGAATAAAACACTTTGCTGGCAAAACCAAACAAAATGAAGCAGAAAAGAATATAAATCCACAGAGCCTTAGAGTGGGATTAAAAACACCACTTGCCTTCCCCACAGGCTTTGTAGTCCTCATGAGCCTGAGAAGGATGGATTTCAGCAAGTTAAGACCCTAACAGAATACCAAAAGAAGCAGCATGCCACGTGTGGTTATATGATCTTCTGGTTTACTAGAGAATTTTGTGAACTACCCCAACCCTTTCATGGCAGATCAATGAAGATTATAATGGACATCCACACCTTGTGGGGATTTTCAAGTCTCTCAACCTGCAAAACCAAATTCTTGGGCTTTACAAGTACTGCCGACCTGCCTGTCTACATGTTAAATTTCATGAGCCCTGAAACGAACACTCAACTCATAGAGATTATAAAATACATAATTTTGTAAGAGCAGTTTGTCAGCTAAAAAAAAAAAAAAACAAACACCCTTGAAATACAAAGGGTGCATGGTGAATTTTAATTTCCACCAGAAGTGGCTCCTGTGGAGTTTACAATGTTCAACCACCAACTCAGACCCAGACACACATTGTAGAGTCAGATTCACACAGGTTAGGAGGACTGCACCATAACCAGCACAGAGGTTACAGTCTGCAGGAAAAAAAACGGAAGGGGGAGGGGGGAACCCAACAAAGTTTGTATATTCCTCCTGTAATGCCAGGGAACCTCAGACTCACCAAAGTACACACTGAGATGATACACAGCCAAAACACAAGGCCTTTGCCTTCTCCTTAGATGCTGCTGCAAAATGGGAAAAAATTGCAACCCAGCACTTTGCAAACTCTGGCACCCAACCCCTGAAAGAAGTCTCTATGTACTACTGCTCAGTGAGAAAAACCGCAGTAGATTGATGCACACTTAAATAGACCGGGGCTTTTGTGAATATTAAAAGACCTTTTATATAGCCAAGAACCTTTTCTGAAAGTGTTTCAAACCCTCCACCGGTACAGTGCTCTCTTTCTCCCAAGCTATTTTCTTGGTCAAGAAACAGGTCAAACCTCCAATGGGGAAAAAAGCTCTCTGATCTCCACCTACTTCCTTCAGGAATTGGTCTAGAGAGGGGAAAAAAAAAAAAAATTATATTCAAATTGCTTCATAGTTTTTCTGAAAAATGTTGGTGACTTCCTTCAGTTTGTCCACTCAGTATATTCATATTCAGAGCCACCCAAATGAAATTTCCAAAAGTTCAGCAAGACTTCTAATTGCATTGCTTAAAATGGTTCCCTGTCGAGGGCCCATGCCAAAGCAGGTTACAGGCTTTCAGATTGAGGATATTTCAATGGGTAGACAGAGATTTAGATAGAAAAAGCCAAAGCAAGGAAGCACACAGAATTTTTATATACTGTGGCTAGTCAGTGTCTATTAAATAAACACTTGGGTGCAATATGGGGCTTAGTTTTTAATATCCTCACTGTCTTGATTCTCAGAAGTTTTCAACATATTGCTTATTATACATCTTTGTGGAGCAGGAAGACTGGGGCTCTTCACATCTTTGTGAACACAATTTAACAGACCACAAGTCTACACAGCACAGAGGTGTCAAATGAAGAAAGAAACAGACTGCCTCCCAATGAAGTTCAAATAAGGAAAGCATTTAATTATGCATACTTCTCCAATGCTTTGGACACTGCTTTTAAAGGAGAGAAAGTGTCATAACTCAAAGGTATTTACTCTAATGAAAAACTACAATTGTTCAGCCTGTTTCTAATATATTCAAATAAAAGAAGATAGGTTGAGATTTTTTTTCCCCTTCAAGAAGAACACTCAGGAAATTACATCCCATCCAACCCTTCCCCCTCATCTTTTTGTCAGCAAATCCTATAAACCCACAAAATGCCAGGAATTAAATGCTAAGGTTGGCAATCTGTCATTGACATATGTTCCTGCCTTTTTTTTTCCCCACCAAGTCCTAAGATAAAGCTGCAGTTTCAGCCTGAGCATTGAATTTCTTAGCACCAGTTAGTATTCAGCAACTTTAATTCTCCCCCTTCTTTTTTTCCCCCCTTTCCCTCCTCTAATCAACGTGATTTACTTTGCTATCCCACAAGCCAGTTTTTCAGGAGTCATGACCCAACTTCCAGACGCTTGGAGGCACTCTGCACAAGAAACAGCACGCTCAGAACCAACACCATCGGCTTCCAAGTGTGACACTGGACAGCCCCGTGATGCACAGCCACAACAAAATAATTTCTTCCCTTTGGGAGACCCTCAGCACAAGCTGTCCAAACATTATTTACGGTTTCAAGTGTTGCTTTATTTATGGCCCAAACTCTCCCTGTTCAGAAGATAGAGCGCGACTGAGTAACTTATTAGGAATGTTCCTAGGGAATGGGGAAAAGGGGGAAATGAGATCATTCATAACTCCCGAAACATTTATAGCCTTTATGCAAAATTTAAAATTGGAGCATTATCAAAAAAAAGAAAAAAAACCAAAACTAACTCAACCCAAACAACCCTAATCTGGTAGTTTGCCAAGCTACAGGTGGGATTTCTAAGGAGGGAGAGGATTCCAGCTCTCCTGTTTGGAGAAGAATGAAAAGCATGACTTCTGGGAAGATTAAATACTTGAAGTAGATATATTTACACAATATGTGGGAAGTGTGAACAGATGCTCCATAGGAGGCCTCTCTCATGACAGCATCTCCAGAATGCAAGACAGTTTTTCATTTGGATTCTCTTTGTGTGGTGGGGTGGTTTCTTTGCAAGAAACAAGAATTATTTTTAAAAAGTGTTTTGTAATTGGAAATATTGGCTTCTAAGCTTTCCAAATACATCTATTAGTAGCTTTTTTGGTAGCTACTAGAAATAATTATTGCTGTCTTCCTTCCTCGAGATTTCCATTAAAGACTGACTGTGTGAGTATTGAACTTAAAACCATCAGGTGTCATTTTCAGGAGTGGTAAATACAACTGCTCCTACGGATATCTCTCATGGTTACAGATGCCTCACACAGCTGCAGACTCAGCCCAGACCCTTACCTTCCCAAAATTCTGACCCGCAATTTTGCTTACAGCAGAGGTTTTCAACTCAATGGCAGGAAGATCATTTCTTACAGAGATGCCTTAGAATAGGAAAGCCATGATAAGGCTCACTCGAGACTAGATGGGCAAAGAAATCAATGGGTGAATTAGGAAAACAGGACACTCACCACCAGAACTTGTGTTTAGTTCATTATAAAGCAGGGCCTCCGTCAGTAATGACAAAGAAATGGTATCATGATTTGTTTGGTTACAGCTACAGGCATCGTCATTCTGTGAAGAGCTGGCAGCTCTCAAATAGCTGACTTCCAGAGAGCCAGTTAAATATAACCCTCTCTGTCTGAGCCACGAATAAAATCTATTCCATTTAACGTGATTTCAGCTAAATCTGAAGAGTTAACAGCCAAAGAGCTACATATTGATTACGCCACTTCCATTCTGATGAAAATGACTTTGAAACAGCACCCAGAATCCAATATTTTCCTTAATTCCATTAAGTTCCGCTTCCAAAGGCTTCCTGTTTATTTTTATTATGAAGTAACATACTCACAGGTAATCCTCCAGGTTCCAGGTTATCCCAGACATTTACCAGCCCTTACAACAAATACAGAGATACACAACAATATCCCCATAGACACAAAACACTCAGTCCTCCACATATGCTTCCCCTTCAATGACCTTATGGTAGAAAACATATGAAGGAGACTGAATTTGTTTCAGTGGCTCAAACCTGCAAGGAAATTGTGCATGCTATATTGTTTTCAGGCTGTCAGCTAGACAAGAGTTAATCAAGGCTGTTGATAGGAGCACAGTCATTCATGCTGCTTTATAAGAAAATAGAGAAATAAAAAGTGATAGGTACATGCATGAATACCATATACACCAGAGAAAATGCCTAGTTAGATAACCTCTTCTACTTCCAATGCTTCACAGTGATTTAGCTCTCTACCCTGAGGGCTTGTAGGTAGATAGGCAGGCAGTTTTAATACTCTCCCCTAGCTCATTAAAAATATTAATCAGGGGGTCTCTTCTGACAGTGACTGAGCATGATCCACATTTAAGAAATCAAAAGCACTTCCCACTGAGGTCCACAATGCGTCTGCCCTTGTGCACAGCCAATGCAAATGCTCATTTCTTAAAGCTAACTCTTAAAATTGGAAAGATATTTTCTTCTATCTTATGTCACTGCAGAAAAACCAAGGAGAGGAGGGGATATCCCAAGATGGTCATAAAACACACTGTTTTACTTGCTGTAGTCATATCTTTAACTAATCTTATTAAAAAAAAAAGAAATTAAGTAACAAGCTGTTCTTTCTCATACTATAAACTGACTATGTGTATCTTAGTCATATGAATATAAGGCTGAGCTATGGAAAGGGTTAAAAAAAAAAGAAAAACTGGAGAAGAAAAAAAACACCACCCAGTAAATTCATAACTGAAGTCCGTGGTTTAAATTCTCAGCTGTAATAGCAGATTTCGATAAGCGATTTTTTCTTGTACTTGATATGGCTCCTTAGCATAACAAGCAGCAACAGCAAAAGGAAAAAAAATTAAAATCAAAGAAACCTTTTATTAGGCTCATGAAAATAGCTAAGGGGTAATGGCTCATAAATACAGTCCTGCCTACTTCTTTCATCAGACTGTCGACCATGAGATGCCCTGAATGTTCTGCACACTGTTTGCCATGTCAGTGGTTTTCAGCTCCGCCAAATTCAGACAGAGACCATGCTCATGACAAAATAATACAACTACAAGAAAAAACAATCCAGCAACTCCCATTAGGTATGAGATAGTATCTAGACAGCTGCAGCTGAGGAAGCCAGTGATCCCATCTCTGTACAACGAGGAACAACCCTCTCCCTGAAGAGGGCTTGAGCTCAAGAGACAACTAAGACCTCTTTTAGTTTTGAGGCTGTTCTCTGCAGTGCCTGATCATCTTCCAAAGATAAAAGGAGAAAGAAAGTCTGGTAACATTTATTACCTTTTTAATCCAGTTTCAGTAGCAATAGAAATCCAACTGCAACATAACTCTTCACAATGACCTTTGCAAGGACAGCACTACTTCACCTCTTTCAAGGAGACGCAGAATTTCTCATGCAAGCTTTACTAGCATATTCTACATTTTTCAGATTTCCTCCTATAGAAAGGTATTTGCTCTGGAAGCAGCATGAATTTTCTGTTCACTTTGCTGTATTTTCCAGTCCTCCTACCACTTTTGGAGGATGGGCATATCTGGAGGGGAGAAGCCATATAACACCATCATTTTTGACTGGCTCATCAGCCTGATTGCAAGTTGCACAAACAGAGTTGCCTAAAATGGTGGCATCTAGTTAACAAAGGAAGCCATGATTTAATGCCAAATTAGTATGCAAGCAGCTAAGCATGACTAACTCTGGGCTCAAGCATAATTCTTCTGTCTCCATGAGCCTGCAAACAGCCTTAACCTTTCTATACAAAAAACTGTCAGGCAAGACACCATCAACACAAACCGTGTGTGTAAATCCTGCACAGTCACGCTAGAGGGGAAAATGAGCAGCAAGAAAAACAATATATAGACATATCATATGTTAACCATTCAAAGCAGGTATAAACCTCCCATAATTATGTGTTAGCTAGAAAGGCTGATTTCAAGATGGGCATAATCACCAGCAAGAGCTTCACTACTGGGGCCAGATGTCCTGAAATTATGCCTTCCCCCACCATTCTTTCTTTGCATAGAAAGTAAGTTAGGTCTTGGGAGCATAAAAATCAAAGCAGAGCCTTCTTACATATCCAGCTTCTTCCTCCTCTACTCTACATGGAAAGCTTCCACGCTCTACTAGATAATCAGGTCAAAAAAAAAAAAATCAAGAAAGTTCAAAACAATTTTTCCTTTGTTTCCTATTTTTTCTCTGTACCAACCTACAGAATGGAACAGCACCTACCTGCAGTTTCAAACTAAAATGCTTAATGCAACATTCAAAGCTATCCCAGCCAGAGTTCCAAGCAAAACTCTGAAACACCAAGAGGAAAAACTGTTATGAGACAAATCCCTCCTCCCTCTTTTTCAGTCTGATCCAACAAAAGATGGCACCACTACTTCTTCCAGAAATACCCCTCAATTCAGCACTTCAAGACATCGATATTTCAGTCAAATTTTCAGCTCTCTGCTGTGCATACTGCCCTCCCTATAATGCAAGGCCTCAGGAATACAGCATAAGTCAAAGCTGAGTGTACAAATACCAGGGCAAGAGCAACAAGTAATCAGTCATTGAATGCAGCTTACTCTTTAACAAGTGTTTTCTTAAAAAAAAAAGTTCTGAAACCCACATGGCTTTTAACTTTGGTTTGGCACAAAGACAGCAGCTTAGTTTCTCGTCGCTTAAGCAATGCATTCCCAAGATCCAGGTTTGCTCCCAACATCACGTTGTCTCTGTTTCTCACTTCACACAACTTCAACTCAATACACAGCTTTAACCCTCAGAAAATAGATGCCAGAGGCTGGGGATTGATCTCAGCTTGCGTCCAGCCTCCTAGTCCTCTTTGGGGAAATGCCACAAGGAAAGCTGAGTGGGTGTTAGGGAATGGCACACCTGAGCTACCATGACCAACATCTGGCTCATAACTCTGCACCATGCTTTTGCTCCTTAATGTTTTGATTTAAAAAGCATCTATTTAGAGATCCTTAAAGAATTAAAAGCTGGGAGGAAGGGGAGGGACGGGGTAAAAACCTATTTGTAGCACTTTAAGAACTAGAGGGTTTCCTCCATAATCGTTTTCAGGCCTCTCTTGACTTCAGAGGGACCAGATTCTAAAGACAAAACACAGGGTACTTATATTTCACTGGGAAAGGACCTAAGAGAAACAATATTAAAAACACACATTAACTCAGAAATAAAACATTAACTTGCTCTGCACAGACAGACCAGAAGCAGGAGAGGGTCCAGCAAAAAAGTGGCACAACAGCCACCTT
Organism: Pyrocephalus nanus; assembly: GCA_038380795.1. Classification (NCBI taxonomy): domain Eukaryota; kingdom Metazoa; phylum Chordata; class Aves; order Passeriformes; family Tyrannidae; genus Pyrocephalus; species Pyrocephalus nanus. The sequence goes on along the minus strand of CM076264.1, from coordinate 17,592,967 downwards.
CAGTGGCCACAGTTCAGTGAAGACAAGGCATGGAACATTGTAAGCTATTCAGAACTGCACACAGCATCACTGAAGGGACAGCAATGTGCTGCATTAAGTCTCCCCTGGCCTTTTAAAACAACTAATCGTTCCTTTTGTGAATTATCACCACTCCCGCCTATGGCCATAAACCAGACTTTGACCGACCTTTGAAACTGAGCCAACCTAAGTTTGGCTACTGCTTGGTTATATGAATAAACTGGGATCCTGAGCACCAAATGCACAAACTCTTGTTGGTCAGCTGATGTTTGTTCAACTGTGGAAAGGGTGGGCAAGGTCAAAGAGTGAGCTTTTAGCAGCAAAGACTGGACAAGAAATGGTATTGCAAACACCATTAGTCTCCAGATCTTTATTACAGTGGTGTCACTCCTTAAGTGCCTGATGTCATTAGAGTTATGCCAGCACCAAACCACAGAAAGAAAAGAGACAGGCTCATAAACTGTGTTTCACCAGCGAATTTCTGAATTTCAGACTTTGCCTCACCATGAAGCTGCTGTTTGAGGGAGATAATGCCACAGTGCATGAATGCTGAGCATCAGCTCAACTCCATGCATGACTTCAGAGTCCCTAAGCAAGTCTTTTCTTAAACAAATCATACAAACACTTGTGCTGAGTTGCCTCCCCGTTTCAGAGCCTAAAACAAGATACCAATTTGCTTAATGTGTAAAAGCTAAGCCACTCTGAAATTAATTATAAACATTTGCCTCACTTAGCTGAAATTTGTTTGACACAACAGTCAGGAGTCAGATTAAAACTCCAGCCTGTCCAGCTAAATTTCTCTGACTTAAGAAGTTAATACCTTGTCATATTAAAGGTGACACACTTGCCTCATTCCACTTTGCATAACATTAACTGCTGATTTTCTTCAGTGCTTTCATTGGAAACAAAATTACCTACATTACCTGTACAGCACCATGCAGAAACCAAACCCAAACCATCCTCATATAGAAGAAGTGGGATAAGACTTTTCTTATTTTAATATATATATTAAGTATGAATATACACACACATACAGAGTAGTTTGCTGGCACAGTGTTTTATTTTATTTTCGGAACTATTTGGCCTGGCCTCTCATGTACCCGGAACATACGCTAAAAAATGTACTTGGAGCTTTCCCTCAGAGAAAAAAGAGGAAATTTCACTCCTGTATTCCACTGTGTTTCTCCAAATGGGATTACACTGTGGACTTGTAACTCTACAAAACTAAGGCTCTTTTGTTTTTCCTTTTTACCTCAGTAGATCTGTCAAATAAGGATAACTATTTTCTCCCATCTTTTGTCCATTTTGTACATCTAGAACTACGTGTTTTTCAGGATGGAAACAGTGTTTATAATCAAAACCAAAGAGGTTCTCACCTTCAGACTTCAAAATAACTAAACACTAACTGCTCTGCTTGCGTTTTGAACTATGAATACAACTTCCATAACAATTTAGAAAGAATTCCACTAAAGGCAATATATTACATGATAGGTCTGGGGAAAGGAAAGGCTAGTTTCACTGAAGGTTTGTCTACATTGGAAAATAACATTGTGTTAGAACATGATGCTTAATGAGAGCCATTAACAGCTGGTGTCATCTGGCACCGCTCCTCTAATTTTTTTCCACAATACATGCACAGATTTGCACCAGGAACAGGCCTCCTTCTAAGTCTACAAGGGAGCAGCTGGCTGAAATCATAAGTGCACTCTGAGGGCAAAATATTTCAGGACAATTCAAACAAAACTGACCCATATATATTCCCTCTCCCCCCCTCCCCAAAACAAAAAGACATTTAATACTTTCAAAATGCTTTTCCAGACCTAAAGTTTAGCCAAGCTAAACCAACATCATAAGAAGAATCTATACCACAACTGCAAGAGCCCCGGGTCTCCAGAAGAGAAGTACTATGAAAAAACAACCAAGCCAATACAGGGTTTACAGTCAGTGGTTTATATACAGAGTATGCAGGGTGGCACCACCTGAAGAGTGACCGTTCTGCCAAGCACTGGCTGTAGATATAGTATTTCTGTCTGTTTGCAATTTATAATCATGGGTATCCCATCCTATCTCCTTCCCAACACACCTCCAGTTCAAGATAAAGTGAGTGTGGGGACAGGGGGAAGGAACAGTCACCACCTTTGCAACTCTAATTACGTTACAGAACATATTCCGATGCTCTTCTGTAGGAAGCTGAAGAAAATTTTGTCAGCATTCTTATTTTAAAAACATGTTTATCCGCTCCTAGCAAGTCACGCAGACAGGTCATGACATAAAACTTCAGCCTGAGGGCCAAAAAAAAAGTCAAGGAAGGTCTGATATGTGCTGTTCACAAGCATAAGCACTACAAGATTTTCCTCCTCATCCATCGAAACACTGCCTAAAGTTTCCCATGTCTTGTGAGTCAAAACCACTTTCTCCAGGTAACAGTAAAGAATTCACCCAAAACAAGGAAAGCCCTGCTACATGCAGAAGAACTACCAGTGTGAATGTTTGGGTTACTTAAGACAGGCACGTTTTTCTTTTCCCTGTGGCAAAATTTTTTAAATGTATATGAAACAGTAGATTGATTGTCATAGGAAAAAAATTACTGTTCCTTTTTCTTTCCTTGCACTAACTTACAAGTCATAAAAAATAATAAATTCAGACTTATGTCCTGATAAACAAAACCGCAACAGAGTACAGCATAATTTCTCCTCTTTTGCTGCTGTCTAACTCAGCTTTCTTAATTCATGCCATATTTAATCTACGTGTAGGAAGTCCACATTTGTTTCCAATAAGAGAAGGAAAGTAATGAGATGTCAAGGAACAGTTTCCTTAGGCCAGAGACTTCAAAGGTGAGTCTGGCAGCTTGTCCTGCGTTTATTGTTTGCATCAAACCTAAGATTTTCTAAAGAGCAACTGCCCATTTAAAATAATTATAAGCTGCAACTTAAACCCAAACAGCACATGAACGTATGATAAAACACTTACACCAGCGTCCAAATTTCAGCATCAGCCCTATATCAGAGAACACATAGCTCCAGATGCTGGATTAAAACAATCAGTGCAGGATGAAAATGAGCATATAATTCTTTCAGCTAATGCAAAAGGATCATGCTGCTTAATGCAAAAGCAACATTAAATGAAAGTATGGACTATATTACCTCAACATATGAGCTGCAACAACAGCCACTTCTGGAATGCCTATTGGCTCTATCTATCCTGGAGCAAGAGGCAGAGTTGCCAATAAAAAAGTAATTTCACTGAGGGATTTATTTTTTTCCCCCTATTATTTTTGTCAAACTTCTGAATTACGGCAGATTTGGGAAAAACAGGGAACATACAATGAAAAAGAATAAAAGACACTCAGCTTATTGCACAGATCTGTACTGCTCGTAAAAGCTCAGCCTTGCTGCTCCTGAAGCCAGTGCAAAGGCTTGCCCAGGAAGGGGAAGCCCTTAAAACAAGGACCATAGTAGCAGACAGTAAGCATTAAGATACAAGTTTAGTACTAAAAATCAAAATGAAAAGAGGTTACCTCTGCATCAATAAGTGCGACACAAAAAACCCTGCAAGGTCTTTAACACACAAATGTCAAGGAAGGCAAAATTATTTAACAGCATACCTTCTAATTGATTCCATTTTTTAATGTGTGTCTGTGTGCATGTATTTATGAACACATACACACTTTATTGTTTATCATCTTTCAGCACACACTCTGAGTCAGCAGATAGAAGGAAATATGTTTGAGCGGTGTTTAAAATGACACCCTTTACAAATGAAACCATCTAAATCCGGTGTTAGAGAATTAATGAGCTTCTCATGTAAATCACACATAATTTACAGTGGAATTTGTTCTTGTGCCAACAACCACTTGCACTGCATAATAATGAAGGCAGGGCTTCAGAGACGACGAAGCTTTCTACAGCCTGTTTGTGTCCTGCCTCTGCTTTTCCCTGAGCAACCAAAACACCATAAACCCTTTCAAGGTGCAATAATATGAGGCATCAAATAATGCAGTTTTCATCTCCCATTTCTCCATTCCACCTCTGGATGAGAAATATTACAAACACAAGGAACACTCATTTTAAGAGGCATTGATTCACATGTTAAGAGCATTTTAAGTTTGAGCAATTCGTAGTTTTGGGTTGAACACCTGAGACACATTGAAGGTATTACCTGTATTTTAGGCAAGAAGAGGAGCAGTAACAGCATTAAGGAGTGGAGAGGATCAGGGAGGACCACTGCAAACCAGTCAGAGGTGAAGCCAGGGAGCATAGACTCAGTGCCATATTGCACACACATCAGTTTCATTTGACCCAAACCCCATTTCTGTTGAGGGAGAAAGCCCCTAAGAGACTTTACAAAACAAGACCAAAAAAATCACATACCTCTTTCCGCTGATAAGGATTATCAGTCACTAAGCCACTGTCTCACATACCATCATCTCCAGCAGCCTCCGCTCAGTGATAGATCAGGAGCACCCCAACAAGCTGCTGGAAAGCAGGACCCCGTCCAACAACCAGCCCAACAGTCACTAGGCAGGAGAAGAGCTAAATACCTCCTTCCCATGCACAGCTGAGGCCACAGCTGGGAGCTGTAATGCCTCCTTCCTGAGTAACAAGGTAGGGCTGGGGGCCCAAATTCAACACATGAAGGCAGTGAAACCTCCTCACTCTCTCCCTGAAGCTGCAGCTTCAAAGAAAAACTACTTCTTGGTCCTTATCCCTTTCCTTTTTCTGGTGGGCGACCGTGGCCTTTGGATGCTGTGTGGGTTCAAAGGGTGCATGGAGACCCAGCAAGGCTCCCAGGATGCAGGAACAGAAGCAGTAGTGCAGGGCATGCATGGAAATACCCAATTGTCCTTCCCTCCCAAAGCCACAAATATAAACCTGATTCTGTATCACCTCCACAGCCTCTTCTAAAAGTATTTACAAGGGCTCCCCTGTCTGTTCCTTTCTGTTATTACAAAGCATTTGTCTTTGATGCCTGGGCAATACAAAAAGGCATTCACCTATCCTTTCCTACCACTCTGCTCAGCAGCCACACAGAAGAGCTCATTAAGACCCCCATCATCCCAATCTCAAATGAAGGAAGCCTGCATTATAAAACCTGGAGGGAATCACACTGTCACATTGTGAGAGGCTGTGCAGGAGGAAGCAATAAAAGCCAGAATTTGATTTTTTTTCAAAGCAAAGGACACATTCTGCTTGAGTATGCTCATGGCTCCCAGTAGCAGCAACCACTGCTGTCAACAGAGGTAAAAGAGCAGCAGGTGCAGAAATATACCTGTTAGCGCAAGTTATGTATCTGGAGTGTCAGCACTCCAGTCCCACCATCTGTAAGAGCATTCTCAGATGCCACATATTCCCCCTGACTTGCGACGTTTCTACTGAAGGTCCCATCCATAAGTGCTGGTGGGGCACTTATTATTACTGAACAAGGCAACTGGTTTTAGTGGCATCATACTTGGAGCTGCCCACCCGTCTGCCTTCCCTGCTAATAGCACCGCCTGTCCAGTCTCATCCAGTTGTCTTCACTCTTCTGAGATTTTTCTGCCTGCTTTTCTCATTCTCTGCCATCCTGACTGGTCAGTAACTTTTATTAGTACCAGTCATTAAACATCCAGCTCTAAGAGAAGACCAGCCACCCAGTGAAATCAATAAAATTCAATATAGGGAGTACAATGTATGTCTTAGGGACATTAAATGATAATTACACACATTACCTCTACCTCCAAGTGGAGTCAGGATTTTACCTTAAGTCCCTGCTTAATCTCAGACTTAATTACTGAAATAAATGAGAATTTGTTATTTCACTATGTGTTTGAAAATCTGATGTTTAACAGGCAACACCTCTTCTGTCACCACCTTCTCTATTTCTTTGTTTTTCTCACCGAATTGGCTCAGCAAAACCTGTAGGGCTTTTCAGTGGTGAACTCCATTCTGTGGAAGTGAAGATGGCATGTTTGGTGCCCCATTTGCACATTTTGGCACAAGAAGTACAACAGAAATTTCACTTGCGTTAAGCTGAAGTGCATCAACATCAAAGCTTGGGCCAAGTCCTCTCAGAAATCCTACTAGCCTGTCCCAGCTGAGCAGCAACTGAACAAACTTCTTCCAGACACCACAGAGATCTGGGATTTTCTTCCAGTTACATAATTTCAATACAGGTATCACACAGGCTGGAATCAAAATGTTCAGGAGCCCCCCCAGGGCGTGAAGCAAGCCCTGTACTCATCTGAAATACTCATTAAAAAAAAACTATGGCAATAATGGCCTCTTTGTCTGTGGGTGGTCAGGAAATAATGAGTTAAAGCTTTAAGTAGCCCTGAATTCTCATTTGCTTATCTCAGTGGTCATTAACTGGTCATTACTGGTGGAGACAGAGCCCCCTAATGCTTTCCTATAACACAACATTGGCTGCACATCTCCACGTTTTCCTACCCTTATGAGGGATTCATGGCAGACAATAAAAGTGTAATCTCATGCCATATATTCAGAGATATGCCCCCATAAAATAAAAGCAAATAGGAAGCAAATCCCTGTGAAACGGCATTTCATGAACAGAGCTGGTAAATGGGGAACAAGCACCTCTTTCCTGGCTCCTCTTTGCAGCCTTTCTTCAGGACCCATCCACTCTTCATTAAATATAAGTAAAATTAATTCCTACTCTTGTATTCCTACTAATGAAGCTTCTCAGAGCAGCCCAGAATTACAAACATTTACATAATGGCTTAATTTTTAAAATCAATTAGGAATTTATAAGAAGTCTTTCCACCACCAAGCTTGCACCAAGACAGGTGCTTGCTTTGAGCTGCAGAAGGCAGGCAGAGCTCCTTTGGCTTTCAAACCTCAAATTACAAAAATAATGACTGCATAAGAAAATTAATTACTTTGAAGGTTCGGCAGAAGTTCCACTACATTTAAATCAAACGGGGGGGAGCAGGGACCAAACCTCCCCCACCAAAAAAACTACAAAAACCAGCCCAGTTTGTCTAAAATAAAAAGCAATTCTTCTCTAGCTCCCCCAGATTTTGCAGTTTAACCTTTTTTTGTATGTTTCCTAAGGAAGCAAGAGCAATGCAACTGCCCTTTTTGGGGTCTCTTTTAATTGTCTACACTTCCTGCTCTCCAGCTCTGAACCGAACGGTTGCTTTCAATCATATCTGAAAGAAGGGCAGGAAGATAAATTGATTTTTTTCATGATTTGTGAACACTGGCAGCTGGACAGAGGAAGAGATGCCAATCAGCCAGCTGCCTAGGGAAAGGCAGGTAAAATACAGCTGTTAGATGTAACTTGAAAGTGGATGGGTGACTAATCAGTAGAAGCAAGTTAAAAGAAAAATTAAAAGTTAATGTTTCATTTGAAAATGAAAACAACGGGGTTAAACAAAACAGGAACTGTGCTGTGCTGCACACAAGGTCTCATGATAAAATCAGCTTGAGTGCCAGAACGCAAGTCAGAAAACCAGGCTCCCTGCAGCTCTAAGTGATGCTGTTCTGCGCTGGGGAGAGCAGCTATGCAGCCCTCCCTCCTTCCAGAGATGTTTTATTACAGAAATATTAACCAGTTTGTGAGAAGCAGCTGGGAAGGGACATTTTCTTCCCCTGACTACTTTCTCGTCCTCCCACTTTGTCTTTCCCTTCCACACCCCAGGGACACTGCTGGCCTCCTCAGGGTGGTCCTGCTTACACTCTGCTGTGTTTCTGCTTTAAGTGTGGCCCCAGAAGGTTATTTAAGCTCACCAAAAGCCAGGGTGAACCTGGAATTCTAAGACTGTGCTCTACACAAACACATTTTCCTTGCTGTACCCAAGAAGGTGCTCACAGTTGTTTTTTATTTATGGAGCTCACAATGCTGCAAAAAATTTGAGTCCAAACCTGAGTCCAAGGACTCATGTTTTAGTTCCTGCAACATCCACTCCTGCAGCCTTGCAGAAAATCATCTTGACACATTTGTTTTCTTTCAAAACGCTGCCATGAAGATCCTTTCTACACCTTGTTGCTTTGACCACATCCCACTTCCATGTTTCTCTTTTGCGGTTACCTCTATTTCACAGATCCAGAATAAACGCTGTGCTTTTAGCTCAAAGTTTTTTTCATGGCTGACTTCCAATGTGAACATCACCTCTTCTGCTACCAAGGTGTAGTTCTACTCTGCTGCTAATGGCACCTTTCCCCCCAAATTTCTATATTCAAAAACCAAACAAACATGTTTTCTCTTACACTGGCATGCAGAGAAGAGCCACTTCATTGCTTGGAAAACTCTCTCCAGTCCTTCCCTAAACCTCCCCCCTTGCTGCAGTGCCAAAGATGGACCACACATTTGTTTTTGAGGGTCTAAAAATCCACCTCTGGCCTTGTAACTGCCCCTGAAATCAACACATGCATCTCTACTTCCAGCTACAGAGCATTTATTTTGTAGATTTTTAAACAGATCTTGCTTTTTGACATGCCTAGGCTGAGGCTGATAAGAGATGCAGATCACTGCCCCACAGCCTACCTACACCCCGTCTAGAACACCCTACAATGAGGGGGCTCTGGGGCAGGTGTCCCTCTCTGCCCTGCAGTCATAAAACACAAAGCACATCTGGTTCCGATCCATGTCTGGGGTTCCCAGATGTTACAGGAACTGGATAACATTTGAATAATAACAATAACATGCTCTGCTGTTTGTTTTATAGCACCTTTGTGGTCCCCAGCATGCCTTACATGTTACTTCAATTTGCCCCTTGCTATCACTACATAGCAATTTTGCAAGAGTCCTAGAAAGCCTGATTTCCCTTAAAATTATTGAGGATCCAGGGGAAAGACTTGAGGTAAGAGCTGGTTGGCATTCCTAGCAACTCTCCCTCTCCTCCAACACAATTTTATATCCTCGGCCTCTTCCAGCTGGCTCACCTCCTGCCCTGTTTATTTTCAGAAGGCAGAAGGAGCCCGAATTAATAGAAAACGGGTAAGTTTCTGGTTTTCATCAAAATCCACAGGGTTCTGACCAGCATGGACAGGAGAAACTCCTTAACAAGGGGTTTGCAGGACAGCAAAGCAAAATCACAGGGACACTTGCAGGAGTGAGCCCATGAGACTGAAGTGCTGCTTCAGCAAGGGCAGCATCCCTGCATCCTCAGGGAGCAAGCATCCCAGCGAGGGGAAAACTGGTTCTATGTTCTTCTGAGCTCCTTAGGCTCCTTTAAAGGCAATGCAAGTAATTTTGAAAAAACAAACAAACAAACAAACAAAAAAACTAAACAACCAGACAGTTAGACATTAACATTATTTTCTGTCCGCACACTGTATATCTTGATGAGCTATTTGGCATTCCAAGCCTTGCGTCTGCAAAGAGAATAAAGCAAGACAAAATGTTCTGCAAATGCAAATATACAACTCTACATTAAGCTGAGTATCTCCTGATATCTCTATATAAAATGAAAGCAGTGCTTAAATTCTAGTTCTGGAGTACCTGAACTACACAGAGGAAAAGCAATTCTTAAAAAGATCTATTATTGAGCAGTCTGCAGGATGACACATCTGCTTGTTAATATATAGTAGGCTGAGAAGGCTTGTGGCTGTGAGTGATGGATTCTGAAGTACTGCCTATGTATGTCAAATCAGATTGCTTTTTGCAAAAGGAAAAACAGAGGTCTCAGAAACTGAGAGAGGGAGAGAGAAGTTTTAACAACAAAAATATAAGAGTAATAATTATTAGCTTCCATTGTTTCTGCAGACAAAAGGGCAATCACTTTAATTCTTTTGCATCTTGGCAAGTCTCTTTTTTCTTAACTCTTAACAATTAACATGCCAAATGAATATGAACCAGGATGCAATTACTGAAGAGTCAGGGAGGGGAGGAGGAGAGACAAGGGCAGAATGCTTAAACTATTTCACTTTCGCGAACATCTCAGTAAAACCAGCTCAAGCATACTATTAACTGAAGTAAAGTGAGACAAAAAACACCATGGAAGGAGAGATGTGAAACTAGACCCCCCCCCCCCGTTTCCTTTCCTATGGGAAGAAATGCGTAGAAGAAAATTATTCCTACATCTCTGCTGAGGATTTCATGTTTGCCACTGCACTGTTGATGGGAGACAGTAAAAACCAAACGTTTCTTCTTTCTTTCCAGATGATGTCTAAGACATACATGTACTTCATATTACCAACATCCTCAAATCTTAAGAACTGGTTTCCACAGCTTTTCCTTTTAAAATCAGCAATTAGGTATGTGCAAGTTCTACATTATCTTGCAACTATGTAAGCCTCCATCTCCAAGAAAAATACCATTTTCACTGAAGTAAACAAGTTGTGTTAGCAGGTTAATATTGCTATAATTTTAAAATTTTTTCACAGGAGAGAAAAGAAATCTCAAATCAATTTTCAGAAATTAAGATGAAATACACATACATAGTAGTTTTATTTTGTTTCCAATTACGTTTTCCTAGTATTAATGTTTCCCATACAAACTCTTTACAAATGGACCCCCTTGGCCTGTCACAGGCAGGACATTCACAGCAGCACAAGGCAATCAGAGCCAGAGGACAACCTGAAAGAAGGGTCCAGAGGATTGCAGCATGACTAAATTTGAGACTCTATATACACACAGGTGACATGGTGATTTTTAACCTTTTTTAGCCCGCAGAAAATTAAAAATGTTCCAGTCAAGCTCGTGTACTTTGCTGTTACCGCAAAGGTCCTCAGTGGCCCTTCTGGCCATAAGGATCACCCAGAACAGAGTGATGGGGGTATGTAAATTTGCACTTAGGTCATCTTTGCTTGCAGAGGAGGCAGGCGTTTGTTGGCAGCTGCTCAGGGTGGACAAACCTCTGGCTCGGGGTGTAAGAGTAATTTCGCACGTACTTCCCTTTTCTAGTACAGCACATACATATGCATTACCCACATAGGCATGTGCATGATTATATAAACCTTTACAACTGAAACACTCGACTCCACATCCTTCTTTCCCTGGGGAGCAGATGAAAGAGCATGTACAGATGTGCACCACTGGAAGCTATTTGGAAACTGCAGCAGTAAGGGTGATATCAAGAAATGACTGAGGAGAGAAAAATAAAACCACACGAAACCAAGCTGAAGTGGTGTGTCCACCTGACCCAGTCAGATTGATCAAACAGATTTGCTTTTAGTTAAAGAACAACCTGAAGTGGGGTGCTATCAGTCCATATATGTGGATACATAATACACATTTTTTACAGTGCAAACATATAAGAAAGAAAAACTATGAGAGGGTTCCTCCAGAAACCCTAACTGTGAACTTCCCGGCATAGCTGCAGCTAAGCCCCTGCCTTAATCATGCATGTGTTTTGCATTATTTTTTATTGACTTTTCAAACTCATAAAATGAGAAAATAAAAGAAAATCTCAGTGACTAGTCACACAACCAATCTTTCTGGTCTTATAATCCCACAGACCTCTACAGCGCAGTTTTATTTTAAACACCTGGGTAATCCTGTTGAAGTCAGGCAGATTACTTGTGGACCTGAAGTCAAAGATGTGACTCACCGGGTGTCCCTACTGACAGACAAGGTACAATTCCCACAGAGACCCTCTTGAAACACATAGCCATAATGGTGATTTTTTTTTTCCACAGTTTTTCAAGGGAAAAGTTAAAATAAGAAGCGATGCAAGCATGAGACACATCAGCCACTTATCTCAAGTCTGCAGAAAATCAGAAATATTTCAAAGGCGACTGGGCAGAAGGGCATGGGATGAAATGTTAATGCAACCCTTGCCTGACCCACAGTCACAATGTAACAGCTAAAGCCGTAGTGGATTCTAGCAACAATGGATATAACCTGCAGCATCTTTACAAAGACTCAGCAAAATACAGGAAGGTCACCAAGTAAGTAAGCATCAAACGAAGGATTATCTTAATTTTTAAGGAAGCAGTACCAGGAGGGCCAGGCAATTTCCATCTCCAGTGGGATGGGATCATGTCTGTCTGTCTGAGCTGAAGGGAATCAACTCTTTAAATAATAATTCCACTTACAGTCAGTAAATATCAGTCTGATGCCTTGGAAAAGACACATATTCCACAGATACCTTTTTTTTTTCTTCCTGTCGCTGATCTACAATTCAAGTGTGGATCACTTCCAGCCCTGATTCTTGTTTAAAGTCACACAAACCCAGGTCTAATATTTCAAGCATCCAGGTTTGGGTTCTTTAATTGCAACTTTCTGTGACTTCATGATTTATTCATCTCAGGATGCACTCAAAAGTCTAGCATATCGCTGACATCCCCGCACAGCATACTGTTAGCTTTAAAATTTCATAAACCACCATGTACTTGACAAGTTGAAAAGTTAACAAGGGCTATAAGGCAAGGAAAAAAAAGAAGCATGCTGAGCTCTGATCAGCTCAGCCCCCAGAACTCCAGGCTTTTCAGAAGCACAGCACACAGCATGGTATTAAAAAGGGAGACTCTATTACAATATTGGCTTTATGGCCCACGTTTCCCCATTCCTCAGCTGAGATAAAATACATGTCTCCTCTTTAATGAAAGCCATACTTACTTCATACATAATGGCTGTAAACTATCAAACAGGATCTCTGTTGAATGAATAAATTAAGTCCTGCTCGCAGCTTTTTTTTTTAGAGACCTCTGAAAAGAAAATGGCTTGTGAGGCCACTCACTCCTACATGGACACATGAGCAGTTAGGAGCCACCAAAAGCTGCCCTTCACCCCATGCAAATCAATGGCCACCTCTGTGCTACATTTGGAGTGCTGGGGGGAAAGAGAGGGGAAACCTTGCACATTTGGAAATGAGGGATCTTTTAGTCAAAGTGGCTATTCAAGGTATCTTATTTAAAAGAAGCTTCTTTTAAGAAAAGATGTGCTGGAAAATTCATACCCTAGATGGACCCAGAGACTTTTTTTTTTCTTTTTTAACATGTCTACTGAATTATCACAAGAGTTTTTCTGCTGTCTGGGCCTTTTGCTATTCACAAAGCAGGTCTTTTCTGATGAGCAGGCAGTAAAATGAGAAATACACAGTAAATGTCTTTTCATTCCACCAGTCATGGTGCAGCTCTCTCACAAATACTCGGGCTCAGCATCAGCTACCACAGGTCTCCCTCGGAGATGAAGGGGCTTTGACCATACACATGAACCACCATGTGAAGTTTTAGAGGATGACAAAACTGCCTTTCAACTGGTTTTCAAGTCTATAAACAAGCACTTTCAGAACAGCTTACCATTTCTGTTGTCCTGTGAATGGATTTCTTCAATGGGCAAGCAACAACAGTCATTCACTTTCATCCCAAACAAAACAAAAGGACCACAGCTAAACCAGAAACCGTGTGTGTACGACACCAGAATATTTGATTACCACTTCTGAAAATATACCTGTGTAGCATGGAAAATCTCCCAGTGGACTGCACTGTGCTGTGTTTTTATTTTACAAATGCAAATTGAATTTAAGCAGCTTTGCAAAGCCTGTTTTGTTAAGAAAATCAGCCAGCAGTGTGATGTAGTCCTGCCTCTCTTTTGCCTACATTAGCAAGGACCAGCTCAAATCTGCAGGATGGGGCAGGGGGTAACTTACAGGCAGGCAGTGATTTGGTTTCCACACCAAACTCAGAAATTAGGCAGGCCAGTGAGAAATATCAAGCTCACTTGGTGAACACTGAGGTTCTAAAAAAACACAGATTATTACAAGATGGGCTGCAGTGGGCTTGAAAAAGCGATGTTAGAAACTCAAGCAGAAGCATAATTTAATAAAATGCAGCGAGAATCAGGCTAATAATAAAACCTGCTGTGATGGGAAGACTAAATGAAATTGCTTCTTCTTGTCCATTATACCTTTATTTTTGATTAGGGAAACAAAAGCTGGGAATCAAAATGTCAGGCTTTTTCATACCCAAGGGGTTCCTATGGATACTGAAAAGGGAGAAAGTGCCTTGATTCTGGCAAAGATAATTAGCATAACTTCAGAGTGAAAAATAGGTAGAGTCATTAGCAGCAGTCAGACAGCTGACTTCCGCAAAGACCCTTTAATAAAGAGGTGAATTTTATCCCCAACTTGATTTCTAAAATGAGTACATAAAAACACATTTATTTCATGCATTTGCCATGACATTTCATTACTTTCCAGAAAATGGTATGCACTGGCTCTTGTTTCTTACATGCTAAAATGTATAGCACACCGCACACAGGCTCTTGTTTCTTACGCGCTGCATTCTGAAATATGGAGTAAAAACCTCCTTGGGCAGAGAGAGTGAAGGAAATGTATGACTCAATAAAGTTAACTGGCATTACATGCAAAATTTTCATTGTGCTACACTCCCCAAACTCCTTCTGCTGAGGTCATTAAAGCTGTTAAGTTGGGTTTCTTGTAATTTCTGTCCTCATGCTTCTTGAGCAAGAAAGAAAAGGCTGATTAAAAATCTCTGATCCTTCCCGAAACAATACTCACTTGCATCTGCCCAAGTGTTTCAGCAGCAAGCCAGCTGTCATGAACACTGTCATCACTGGTCAACTCCCTCCAAGTGCCATTTGGATGTAGATAGACATGAAGCCACATTCACTGGATTACTCTTTTAATTACTCTTACTTGGATATCAGTGACATCCAGAAGGCCAAAAACCCAGCTCTGCTGGGTGTTTCTTTAGTCATCTGCAGGTGGAGTTCACTACAGTAAGACAGACTCACTTCTCCTCTTCAAGCAAAAACATGATTGTGTTGGTGGTGGTGTTGTTTAAGGACAAAGCATGCTGTGATCACTCACCAAACTGTCTTTCACTATGACTCCCACAGCCTATATGGATAAGATGATTAATCACTTCAGTTCTACCAGCCATTATTTCTAATTAAAAACTAACCCATAAATACCTATTTTATCACTAGGTCTGTGTGGTAAATAAATCCAAGTGGTCAGTAAAACACTCACAAAGGAAATTACATTTAAAAAATGACTTTTCATTTCCAAGTGTATCTTCCTAATTAAAATGGCTGTTTCCCATACATATCCCAGCAGCACCGTCTGCAATAATTTAAGAGTCTTTGAAAGCACAATTCTCAACAAACCCATTAAAATAACTTCTCACCATCATCTGTTCAATGGAAACTAGAGCATTTTAATATTATGCCACACTTCTCAATGCTGACAGTTTACTGCTTCTCTGTCTCCTAGTCAGGCAGTGAAGAATTAAAGCACAAGCAAAAAGAAAAACACTCAAAATGTGCGACTTTCTAAACAGGCAGCTTTATATATGTAGATTAATTTCCCCCCAGTGCTGATGACAGATGCAAATCTCTATGGGTAATTATATCAGCCTTTCCTTCCAGGAACATCTCAAACCTAAGAGGTTCTTGGGGCACCTTGGGGCTTCCCTGGTAAGTGAAAAAAACCCACTTTTTTTAGCAGTGTAAAGAAGTTGCTTAGAAGAAAACCCCAGGGTGGGGCTGCCAGGCCAACACACTGTGTGTGGTCGGCATGAAAATGCAGATGTTAACACCCTTCTAATCATCACTTCACATCTAGCATAGTCATAACTTACTCTATGTACAAGGAGTTGTTAAACAAACTCCTCTGCCTTGGAAGCCCCAAAAGCACACAATCCACAGAAAGCAGACCAAACCCCTTCATTCCTAATGGAGCACGTGGCAAAGAAATGCAGCCCTGATCCTTTGTATGGCTTCAGTCACCAGAGCAGAAAATGGGACTCCAGATCCTGAGGTGTTATTTTCACAGCTTGAGTTTCCAGAGGAAGGAGCAGAAGGACAGTGCTGGGCATGGGCAATGTTTACATTGCAAAGGAAGGAAGGAAGGAAGGAAGGAAGGAGGAACAGTTCAACTGAGACATGAAAAAAGGCAAATGCTGCAAGCAAAGCACATGCTGAACTACCACCTATAAATATTTGAATTATTCTATGCAACATTTCAGAACATAACAAACAGCACTGGGATTTATATTAAAATTATTCCTCTGTGTTGGTTCCTGTATGTGTATATGAATCATACATATTCTTCCTTAGATGCACTGCATATAAAATTATAGATCATATAAAAAGCTAAGGACCAGAGTTTCAAAGGCACTCAGCACACGTTTAGATACTCAGTGTCAGCAGAGGCCATTGGAGAAATCATATGACTTTTTTTGAGGACAGCAAGAATGGCAAAAGCCACCACCAGGCTCTTGAATTTTGATGATACACAGCCTGGATGTGAAGACCTTTCCAAAACTAGACCACTGTACTTAAGACTCCTAAGTGTGTGCTAAATGCATTTTAAAAAAACTGACTCTAAATGGCCAATTTTACCTATGCTGACTGCTCAAAACCACAACACAGCCATAACTTAACATCTAGCCCAACTACAGTGCATTTGAAACATTTATAATGTGCCATATGTATTACTAGTGATTTATTCTTTAATATAAACACTTAAAAAATTAATTACACGCTCTGTCAGAGCTGTCTAATACATAGGCAATCTCAACTATAAAACACTGCTGTGCTCTTTTCCCTAACCACCCCCACCTTTTGAAATTACCTTCAGATGTTTGTTAAGGGACACTAATGCCTCTGAAATCTAGCAACAGCAAGAGGTAAAGTGTTGCACTCAGCTCGGTGCCATGCATTTAATTCCTGCATCATTAACTAGTGGCCACTAATTTTATCCTTAAACGACAACATAATTTTATGAGGCTTTTCCAGAGACTAATTCTTGTAGCTCTTACCACTTGGGGAGGACAAAAAAAAAAAAATTAAAAGTAAACCCCATACAAACAAGTGTGTCCTGAATTGCAATTCTTCAGCTCACGTGGTTTTATAACGTTTTAAGTCTGCTGCTATGGGACTTCACAGTGTGATTCTGCCTGGATGGACACACAGCAAGAACAACTGAGGCAGACTTGCCTTCAGCAACACTTCAGTAGAGCTGCAAAGATCTCCTTGGGAGTAACCAGCAGTCAAATGCTCGAGTCTGTGCATAAGGCCACACTGGACAACAGGGCATGGGAAAGCTGGCTTGGATATGTATTTCTGTGCACTGAAAAAAAGGAAAATACAAACATGAATAAAAGTAAAACTTAACAGATGACCTTTCTAGCTTGGGATTTGTTGAAAATGATCTCTACACCTTGGAAATTATGCAGGAGGAAATGAAGACAATGCATTTAGCGAGAGGTGTTTTCCCTATTTCATTAACTGCAGGGTGATTACCAATCAGTTGTGAAAGTTATTAAAGCAATTTGTAACTTTAGGCATCTAATGGCATTTATGCAGGAGGGAACTGGCAATCAACACCACCTAATTCAGCTTGAGGTGTTTCTGTTTTTTAATATATCATAAGCGAATTATGGCTGCGCCTCTAATGACATGCCACATCTGAATCTGGCTCTTCGTTTGCACTGTTAATTTGCACATTTTAACCTGACTGGAACTAACAACCAAGGAAGGCATAAGACCATTTCTCATTCTCCCTTCTTTTAACATATAGCCAAGAAACTCCTCAACACCATGTTTTGCTCTAGAATAAATAAAATTTCTCCTGAACATGCAAAACTCCTTTTCAAGATATAGAGACCTACCTACTAAAATATTTTCCTCCTGCTCAAGTGGGACTCCTTAATTCTCTCATTTGGAACAAGATGCAGTAGAAAAAAACTTGGATTAAAGCCAGATGAAGGGCTGCTGTAACAAACACACATGCTTTATTCCACAACCAAGTCAATGAATCCTCATCATCCAGATCTTCATCTACCTACTTCCTACCCTATCAAGACAGACTTTTCTTCATCATTAACCTGATGAGTTACTGAAGATCATTGAAAATAAAGCCAAAACCAGACAAACAGGATCACCTTTGATGCCAACCATTTCTACCAAATAATGTCATGGTTTTAGCAGACCATTTTTGTGACTCTAAATACCTTACTTCAATTTCCTTGTCAAAGTGATTGTAGTGACTTTAAACTTAACTATTCAGAGAAACGAAATGCAAAGCCACAGGCAAACACTGAAACAAGAAAGTGAACTTCAACATACGTCATCTTATAAAACCACAACTAGTTAATATAGCAAACACAAAATGTTTACAGAAATCAGTTAATCATTAATAGCTTTTTTTGTTGTTTTTGAAGTGTGGGATAATTCTGAATAAACAAATAAACACCACATAGCTCTGCCTATTGGGTTCATAATTGCACATTATGGACTATTTCTACCTATGAGACTATGGGCCAGCATCTTCTCAGTTGGAGCCCTTTTGCTAAGAAATTATTGAAATCTCAATCCTCTGACATTTAAATACAATATTGACTTTTGAATTGATATTTTAATGGTGTGTCTAAGCAGTGTGAATACAAATGTGTTATGCAGAAATAAATTTATATATTTCTCTACTGCTGGAAAATAAGAAACAAAAAACACCCCCTGGCACTATTTTGACTGCAGTAATCCCATCATTATCTTCTCCACTTTCTAAGAATTATTTTTTTTTTCTTTCAGGTTGACAGTAAATCTGTCTTCCTCTCTTCATTTTTACAGACTCCAGCCTACAGGCATTTGCTAAGGTATGTGTCTTAATTTCTGACACCAAGTACTGCTGCATTTCTGAGGAAGGTTTAGGGAAAGAGCCAGTTGGTTCTGCATGTCTCGGCATCCTCACAGATGTGACGTGGGTATTCAAATCTAAAAGGAAAACATCATAAAAATTTCTTTTTTCATTTTAGTGACTTCCCACCAAGCAGCTTTTGCTACAAATGGGGAGATTGGCTGTCTCTTGATATCTTTATAAAAAGGCATCTCCACTTTGGAGAGTGGCTTCTATGATTTAAAACTCGAGACCCTCAATTCTCCTCTCTTTACACCCAGCAGGTTTAGGTGTCCAGTCTAAAAGTAAGGTGCAATTAGTGACTGCAAGATGTTGTTTAGGGGCAGGGTCCACAGGAGCTTTTCTCCATGCAGGAGAGACAGAAAAACTGTCCTTTTGTTACAACATTTTCTAGGCTTTGCCATCCTTCAAGCTGAGAAGGGATAAGCATGATTTTTTTCCTTCAGGGGTTTTCATTCTACATCCACCAAGAACATGCAGTTTTACTGCAGGAGGGAGAGAGGAAGGTATGGTGGGACAGATAGTAAGTTGATTTGAAAATGACTGAGAAAGGCTTTTTTTCCCTACTTATAACTCAAGACTTACTGAAGTTTAAAATTTGAAATGTTCAGGTTGACTAATCCCCTCCAGGGCTTTGCATTACTAGTAAAAGTTATGACAGCAAAAAGACCTGGATTAGAAGTGGTTACAAACTTCAGCTTTCTGGGAGATAAAATGGATGGGACAGCACACAGGGGAAAGAAATTTCGGAAAAAAATCCACTTTTACTACCATGGCATAGGTAATACTGCAAATCTATTCTGTTGTTTCAATTCCTTTTTTTTTTTTTTTTGGGGGGGGGGGGGAGAGGAGGGGGAGTGTGTGTTATATGTGCGCTTTAATTCACACCTGAAACAGTGCAGGAGTATTTGCATAGTTAAAATGCTCAGTCCAATGGGCACAGAAAGGACTTGTACAGGGATTTTAAAGAAAATCAGTGGCTGTCCCTATGCAGGTTTGAGGGACCACTGCACTGCAGGAGAGAGAATAAGGGAAGCATGCTCCCAGCTGTAACTCCAATGAGCCAGGACATGACTAAAGGGGAGAAAAAAATTGTTCAGAGTTTTTCAGCTGTTGTGACACACATCAAGCCTGGTCGGTAACCCAGCAATCCATACAGCCTTTCTCCTCTTTGCAATTGCATCCCATCATGAAAATCACTGAACCAAGTTCACAGCCTACCATGTACAGTTCCAGTTATCTAGCAATCCTGTCCTCCAGGAGAGGAAAAAAAAAAAAAAAAAAGGAAAACCAAACAAAATCAGGAGAGACAGGTGAAAAAATACGGAAAAAATCCCCAAGAAATAATTAGTCTGTTTTCAAATAGTTATGCATCCAGCATTTATGTACTTATTGCTGAGAGGGAGAAAAAGAGAGAAGGAGGCACAAGCTGTAAGACTTTAATTCTGGGCATTTTCTAAACTGCCTCTTACTGTCTTATACAGCAGTGTTTTTATTTGTACATTGTCCTGATTTACAGCCTTCCCTTCTAAAAAAGAAAAAAAAAAAACACCCTGCCTAGTCTGTGCAGGAAGGGTTAAGTGTTTAAACCTGTCACTTTTTCAGAAAAGTTATAAATTGGGCTATGAAGCCAGCAAGAAATAAAAAGAGGAAAAAAAGAAGTCTTAAATGGATAAGCCATTTCAGCAAGCTCTCTACTCTCTCTTTTTTACATTATATGAGAAATCTAATTAAATGCTTCAAGGGGGGAAGGCAAAGTAGTTCTCAGGCTGACTATATTTGACCTTTCTTCCTTCAAGGTGACAAACAAACAAACAAGATGCTAATTATTGTCTCAGCTTGAATTTGCACTTGGAAAAAAAAATCAAGTTTTGCTTAGCTAAGACTGTGGGGAAAACTATAAACTCTCAGGAACTCTATAGTTCATCTTGACTTTGTTATGGCTTTTGATGCTCAAAAGCATTCACTCAGGAGGCCTTCACCAAGCCTGCAGTGTGAGCACAAGCATCCAACTCCTGTCAGCTCCACTCTAACCTGCACAACAGGAAATCAGTTGCTACAAAATTTAATATGATTAGGACTAGGTATATATTGAAGAACAGCCTTGTCAAATATTGGTCTTATCAGAGGGGAAAACACTGGACTTGTGTCATCACCAACGGAAACGCAGGGGAACAGAATAATTCAGTTTGAGTTTTGGAAGAGCCCATCAGAAGCCATGCCTTTTGGCTTGGCAACGTTCCCATTCTAAAGCACTTGATGCAAACCACAGATTATGGTCGCCTAAATGAACTGCTCACACCATGCCCTCTGGTTAGAAACCTCCCCTGAGGCTGCCCCAACCATGCCTCCCACACCTTTCTATAGAGCCATGTGGGGACCTGGGCAGTGGCAACAACTTATCCCCGAAAGCCAGCACCCTCTTTCAGAAGACCATGTGAACCTTGTCAGGAGAGGTGACATCAGGCCACAGAGGAACTCCTGGCCAGAGAGAATTTACAGCTGCTTTTGCGTAAAGACAGGGCATTTTCTTCTGCGCTCTGACCTTGAACTCTAATAGGGCACACCT
The DNA here is from genome assembly GCA_038380795.1 of Pyrocephalus nanus. Lineage (NCBI taxonomy): Eukaryota > Metazoa > Chordata > Aves > Passeriformes > Tyrannidae > Pyrocephalus > Pyrocephalus nanus. The sequence goes on along the minus strand of CM076264.1, from coordinate 17,571,833 downwards.
CCCCTTAAATCCTATTCAGGAAAATCCTCAACCTATTGAAGATGATGGCAAACCTCCCATCATCAGCTTGAGAGTGGGCCAAGTCTGTACCCTTAAAACTTTTGGAAAATTCAAACCACCATAGGGAGCTCTGAAAAGCAGCAGGAATCAGAAGTGCAAGTCCCAGGCTCTTTCATTGCATAGGCATGCTTCAACATCTCACACAGCCAATCTAACAGATACATTTATCAACAAAATGGTATTAAGCCATGGGCGTTGCTAAGGCATTCTATTCAGAAAGCTCTTGGGATGCGACTATCCTGCTTTCCACACCAGAGCTGGCTCCCCACCACACAGATACATGGGTTTTTTTTAGTGCAAAGTAATATGAAGATTTGATGTAGCAGGAAATTCAAAGCAAATAAAGGAAAATGTACCCTTCATAGCTGTTGATGTCTATATGGTGCAGGTAAGTGGTCGCTGACATGAAATTTTTCTAACATGAGCTGCAGCATCAGAAAGAAGTTTATTAATATAAACTGCTTGAATGTATCCACCTGTTCACCCTTCGGCTACAACAGAGATACAGCTTTTAGGAGCTACGTTTTGGGCTTTGAAGAACATCTCACTGGGAAGAACAGGGATGTCCTGCTCAGGAAAACACCTACCCAACACAGCTCAAGCCTAGGCTACTTGAGTACTGACTGAAAAATGAATCAAAAGCAACAGGTCAAGGCACAGTGAGAAACACGTGGAAGGAAATGCAAACAAAAAAGCCACTAAAAGAAATCAATGCCACAAACAGAGGTGAAATTACCAATGCTTCTCACAGTGCCACTGGTTGGTTGCTCACCTTAAAAAAGCTCATGAACCATATTTTGCCCAGTAAGGCAGGGTTGAGCAGTGAGTTTAAAAAAGTCAATCTGAGGGTCAGGAAATAGCTCCTCAAAATTTAAACGGTTAGATGCAGCCTACAAAGTGCTTCTAGAGCCATAAAAAAAGAGTTATGATGTAGGTTCTTTACAACATGTTGGGAAAGAGCTTTTGTTCAGTGAGACTGTATCAAGTACTTCTTTTCCTCCTTGATCTATTCACTGATACTTAAACTACAGTGAAAAACAATCCCATGCACCTTTAAATATTTTATTGTTTGAATCAAAATGTCTCTTCTATGCCTAAAATGGACAGAGGTTTGTTTTTATCAGGAGATACTGCAACAAATCTTATGGAAATCTCTTATCAGTGTTCCACTTTGCAACATCCCAACCGTAAATTTTACCGTGAGGAATTCATTACATAATTGAATGTGGCTCTACCCATTTATTTTTGCTTCCTGAGAATCCAAACATAATTCATGATTCATGTATAAATTATAGCAGGAGCAAGTGATCTGAGGGCAAACTGCATATTGCATTAAAGAAGACTGAGCTGCTCAACTTCGGTGTGTAACATTTTTACTTCAAAATGGGGAACAAGTATGGGAAACACTTTAGAGCTTTCCTCAATACATAAGAGAGTGAGATATGGCAAGCCCAGAGGCTTAAGCCTCTGTCAAGCCAAGACAATGGAAAATAAAAATATACATTAATAAACATGTAGTTTTTATGCAAACTTCAGTTATACATTCCAGAATATGTTAACCAAGACAAGCAGCGAGCAGGAACTGGCACTGCAAAGAGCTATTTATTGGGGTGTGGATGGAGATATTTTCTAATTGTTTGGGTTTTTTTATTTCACACTCTCTCTCTCAGCTAGTTAGAGTATTACCCCAGAACAAGTACTCAGCTTCTCTGGTCAGGGCCAGTGTTTCAAAATGTGTCACTCACAGTAGGAATAACAGAAGCTTCTGAATGCTAAGCTCTCACAAAAACTCTTTACACCTTTAAATCTTCTGGATAGAAATGATACTTCCAGTCTTCAAAAAGGAAAGACAAACCTTCTGACTTAGTTTTTCTCTCTACCTCATTTTTTTCAGAAGGGCAAAACTGAGCTAGATGGAAAGGTTCCACATATTTTGACATTTCATCAAACTCCAAGAAGAATAAGTATTATGCAAAAACAAAATTCCCACCAGGAAACCTAGATGAATTATTTCAAAGCCATTGAAAACAAGTCAAAACTATGCTGGAAACAGTTTTCCATCAGTTTGTCCACTATGGTCCTCCTGCCAGCATTGAAATGTTCAATTTTCTCCCCCAGCACAGGCTCCCTTGATAAAACATCTCTTTGCTCATCTACCACTGGGTAGCGTGGAAGTCACACTGCTATAAAGCATCCAGAGAGAGCAGTCAGTCAGGGAGCTCACCCAGCTGTGGAAAAGTCATGCAGTACTTGGGAAGGACCACCCAGCTCAGGACGAGTGAGCCAATTTTGAAGGGACAATGTTAAACTCTTCTGCATGGTCTATACTAGAAGCAGTCTTACAATTTTTCCCACTCCCCCCCAAAAAAGTCGATGTTTTCTGCAGCAGCCAAATCCCCTTCCCCTATATTTCCACTACTGGAAAAAAGTTTCTGCTCACAAGCCTTTACAGCAGCCCCAACAGAACACGGCTGGAGTTGTGGCAGAAATAAGTATCTCCCAGCAGAGAGATCTCACCCCCTCATCTTCCTTACTGAGGGCCAGGGAACCCTCTCAAGGGAACACAAGACCCTACAGGTTCTTGGGGTAGCACAGTGCCATTAGGCATGGCTTAAAAGGCTCAGATTAGAAAGGCAGAGAAAACCAGAAAAATGTAATGGTCATTCATTTGCTGAAGCACTGAAAAACACCTATGAGGGCTTTAAAGCAGGCAAGTAATAATTAGCAACACTATTGCTCAAACTGAACCTTCTTTTTTTTTTTAACAAAGCTGCCTATCAGTCACACCTGGGACTCAAAAGGGAGACAGATTTGAAGATAAAGAAGTTAAGGATGGAAGGGGAGAAGAGCAGAGATAGTGACCCAAATATCCACGCTGACTGAAATCAAGAGATAGGTTTCACTACAGGAAAGCCCATGGAGGATACAAAGAATTAATGTTCTGTTCATCTGCAGCAGGTGAAAAATAAGTTTTAGTATTTCAGAAATTTGTCCCTAAGCATTCTTTGAAGGCTTGATTTAGCACTTTCTGCTCTCAATTCAGCCATGCAAGTGCAAAATAACACAGTAGAAAATAACAGTTACTTATGTCTTCATAAGACTGAAAGAAAGCATCAGGGTTCTTTTATCACAGAATCATAGAATCAACTGGGTTGGAAAAGACCTCTGAGGTCATCAAGTCCAGCCCCTGATCCAACACTGCCATGGTTACCAGACCATGGCACGAAGTGCCACATCCAGTCTCATCTTAAAAACCTCCAGGGATGGTGAATCCATCACCTCCCTGGGCAACCCATTCCTTCTTACCAACAGGAAGTGTAACCTAGTCTTCCCAGAGAAACCCACCAACATAAATATTGACCAGTCTTTCCGGAAGAAAAAAATACTTTTAATCCACAAACAATCTTGACCTATTTAGCTCCCAGCATCTAACACAAAAATATACCAAGATTTTGACAGTCAACACCTAGTGCTACCAGGTACCTCTTCATAGCAAATTATTTCAAACATGGATGTGATAAAATGTTCACCGTGTTGTTGTCTAGACTCATTTGGAGCAGAACTGACCTTGCAGAATCATTAAAATGCCAGTGATTTGCCATTAAAATGCCAAAATGCCACCACAGTTAACAGGGGTGTAACTTACTGTTATTTTAAGTGAAACACCAGTACAGAAATGTTGAGAGAAAGCAGTTGGGGCCTACTGAAATACCAAAGTCCAGTCATAGGAAGAAAACATCCACCATGTTATGGCTATGGGCTGACTGCAAGACCCTCTGCTTGCTTCAAAACAAATCAGAAATGTGCTGCAATGAAGGAGAAAAATAGAGCTCTCATCTCATCTTTCAGAGTAATTTTTGGAAAGCAGTGGTCTTTGCTAAGAGCCACTCCGTCTGGCATCATGAGTGGAAAATGTTCCAGTTAAATACACTCACACACACACAAGAAATATTCCAGTTTCTTATTTACAAACACTGGGAATAATTTCTATTCTAAATTAGACCTTTACAAATAAATGTAGAATTACAGAGGCCTGCTAGGAACATCAGCAAAGAGCTTGACTTATAATGTTTCAAATAAACCAAATCATGGCACTCAGATCATATGAAAGTAATTTTTCTGTGGAAAATTGGTTTTTCAATTCTCAAGCTCTGCTGTAATAAAACTCCATATAGTGTATTTGTGTGTCCACTGATTCCAGGGGACTGATCTGTGCTATATGTTTGCAATTATTTGGTAAGGATATACCAATGACATAACTCTTACGACTACACAAGCTAAGCTCACCTCTTAAAGAACAATGCTTGGAAGTGTTTGTCTTTTCATATTAATTCTCCATGCACTTTAAGTTAATTTGTGGTTACTTAAAGTTTTAAAATTCTAAAAATTCTTTGTAGACTGAACCAGATGTTAATCTTCATTTTTAAAAAGTGTTCTTGAACGCAACAGAGAGATAGCACCATTGATTAACAACTGAATTTTCCATCATGTCAACTTTGAAGGATAGTTAAGGAAAACTCCCTTGTGAAATGTACTTTTGAAACATTACTGATGTCTGAATTTCTTTGATTTTCCTCGCTCTCCTTTCACTGCTCCCACTCCATAAAAGCTTCTTTGCATCCTTCAGAAATTGTCTTCTAAAAAAAAAAAAAATTTAAAAAGCTGCTAAGTCTGGCCCTTTGACTAAAATTACAATTAACAAGCTATGGGACTGAAATCTGTCCCCAAAGCAACTGCGCAAACCCAACAAAGTAAACTGGAATAGCTACTGTTGACCTCAAAAGGGCCAGAATTTGTCCCACTGCAAACTTTACAAGAAGTAAGTCACAAGATACCCATCCAGAAATCAAGCATGCTATTCAAGGTTTACTCTTGCTATATCTTTGAGATAATACAAGAACCAACATTAGCTATCATTAGACTGGGAATTTTTACAGCCTCAGCAGTATCACCTAATGCAAAGCAAAACATATGATGGCCAGTTATTAATGAAAGAACATTAAATATTTGGACAGCTTTGCTAGCTCACAAAATAAGCCAAAATTACTGCCTCACAATATTGCATTCCACTAGGATATTATTTTAAAGGTCGCTATAAGCAGCAGCAACCCCTACAGCTGGTATACAGGCAAGTCTTGCGTTTGGTTTGGTGGAAGACGCAGGAGTTTTGGCCAATGACATATGAATTTACAATCTGGAATCTGACACCCCATCTTGAATTACTCAACTGTTTACCCTCATCTTCCCTAAATCCTGGTAGACACAAAGCATCTGCCAGGAGGTTACGCTGAAAGCAGCAGGCAGGTCCCACGGAGGAGCTAGCTCTGATCTACGACGGCTCCAACGTACACAATGCAACTGGCACCTTCTCCAGCTTCCTTGGTGCTCATCAGCCAAACAAGAAAATGCAGTCTGATTAGAGGCTGCTTTTTCAGCGAGTGCCAAAATAAAACTTTCGCCTTCCAGAGGGACACATCACTTATTAGCAATTATTTCTCTCAAAAACCCTCTTTTCCAGGAAATCGTCTTTTCTCTCTTCACTTTAGAAAGTTTACACACAGCTTTCCAGGATGTCACTACAGTGCGAGCAAACTATTTACATTCCTGCCATATGTCTATCGATACCCTGCAGCTGTCTATCTAATTTACAATTAGATACCAAACTTCTGCTTGCGTAACCATTTGCATGCTCGCCTATTGCATATTTTTAACACAGTTAAGTAGATGTTATTTTTCTGTGGTTTTAAATCTAGCTTCTTTTTTTTCTTGCCTTAATTTTTTTTTTCATGTCTACACATTTCTCTCATTAAAATAAGAGATAGATTAGAAAATAAGCATTCAATGCCCCGGGTATTGAGAGGTCTTAAGAGAGATAGGGCTACCCCTATCCTTGGAGGTTTTCAAGATAACAGCTATACAAAGTCATCATCAAGCTGGTCTCATGCAGACAACTGTCCTGCCCTGGGTGGGAGACTGGACCACTAACCCCACAGATCTCACCCCATCAGCTCTCCTATATCTCCCAGATCCTACCATCCTGGCACAGGGAAGGAAACGTCATATCCTACTTCTTTCTGAACAAAGAGGTAAGATGCAAGCCACACACCAAGAAAGACAGCCCTCCTCCATAAGAGACTAAGAATAGCTGTATTTTCAGAGGTCTGTAGACACCATAGGCATTAAAACTTGAATTATGTGTGCACTCATATGCCCACTTCTTAAATTCAAGCCTGTGCTATGACTGACTTTATGAGATGACCAACTAAAAGCAACAGCAACATCCCCTTAGAGCCCTGCATGAAGTAACCTGCCTCACCAGAACAGCACTTACTCTTCCACTGCCTCCATAGTATTTCTCAAGTGAAGATTCAATATTTAACCTCTATATGCCTCCAAATAACTTTTATAGCTCAAAGTTAAGATGCAACTGAGACAACACAAACTCCACGCATGCATCCATGTGCAGGCTGAAAGTCACCTACAGCATGGAAAAACCTCTTGGGAAACTATGGATGAGCACTGGTCTTTTGTGTGTGTCTGTGTCTAAGTGTCTTTGTGCATGCAGCTGCTACAATGGATGGGCAAGTTTTTCACTCACAAAGTATCTCCCAGCATTACCTCATAATTGTCATGCAAAGGAGGATGCAACCTCTGCAAGGCCTGGGAAAAACCTCAGCATATTTGTCTCAGCAATGAAAGGCTGACAGGTATTTTTCCAGGGCTCCAGGAGGAAGTAGGGGAAAAATTAATTTCCTAATCCAAATAAAAGACTTAAAGATTTTAATTCTTTTTCCCTAACCCAAAATAGTATTAAAATTACATATGGATATCCGAAAAAAGCTAATCAAGTTTTCCTTTTTGGTGAAACAGCATTCTAGAAAGAAAAGTATTTTAGGTTAATTAAAATAAGTTACATTTGATGACAAGAAAATGTCTCACTTCCCTCTTTTACTGTTAAAACAGAGTAAGAGTTACAACCCTAAATGGAAGACATTTTACACAAAAATATATTATCAATCCTGCAACTATCACAAGACATTCTGACATTTTCCAAATTATTTTTGTCTTACTTCCACTCAAAAGAAAATGTCATTAAAATTAATGAGCTTTAACAAGCAATTTTGTTTTGAAGAAACAGTCTCTTCTAAAAGAAAATTGTTTCAATGGAATTTTTTTTTCTGTTTTGATCACTAACTAATTATTTGAAGACATTGGAGTTCTCTGATCCTGGACATATGACATGGATTATAGTGAAACCAGCTGGAGATTAAATTTCTAACTCACATATGGAGCTCATGACCCTCTTTATGAATCATCACACCGTTTGTTTAATATTTAATGCAACTCTTAGTTACTCTGAAGAAAACGTTGAACAACAGGGGCCCATAAAATTAAAATCACAGAGCAAAATCACAGCTACTTGCAAATCCTCTCTCTTATTTGGGACTCCATCACAAATCTGTCTGATCTAGGTTCATTAAGTTTATTTTTTCACTCCCGAGACAGTAAGATATGATGAAACACTAAAATTTCATATAAACATCTCTGGTTACAGCTTTCAGGCCTCAAGAGATCCAGCCTTGCCTTTCCTGCAAACCTAGGCATGGTAATATCTTGAGATTAAAAAGAAATATCTCTGAGCATGCTAATCTATTCAAGTCTTGGGAAGAGCGGGAAATTAAAACTGTGCAGTTCTAGATAAAATTTGACTATCTTAAATGCAGAGACTGTACACTGGAAAAGTAACTGTCTCGATGGTGGTATCTCTTTCACCGGCTCCTTAACTCACCAACTTGAACAATAAATCCAGAAAACTATGAGTAGGTATCTATGGATCTCAGTGAAGTGAGATCTCAATGAATTCCTGCTATCAGGAACATTTTATCTACCTATTTTGCCAAAGTTAAAATAAATACACTTTTTCTAAATATATTTGCATAACTTCCGGAATTTGCCATTGCGTTAAGTGCTATTAAATTAGTTGTGGGAGAAGTTTAAAGCTTCACCTCCACCTCCATCTGAGCAAGGTTGGCAACGTCAAGCCAAAACCCAGCTCCACTCCTGATTCTGTATTTTGTTCAGACCTGATTCCACTCAGTATCAAGACACCTCTTGCCTCCAATTTTCAGACCAAAGCACAGATTGATATCCAATCCCTGAGAGACATCCAAAAAAGCAAAATCTGTTTACAGCCATGTTATCTTCTGGCATCAAGCATCCCTCTGCCTTCCCTTTCTGTTCCATTAATGCTCTTAATCCAACTTAGCCTCATCACACCCAAAAACTGCACATCTCCTCACCCCTAGATGCCTATGTCAACCTGGAATTGATACAGCATTAGTCAAGTGATATAAGGCTCACATGGTTCACTGCTAATAATTAGGCATCACTGGGCATAAACTTTTAAAAGTTCCTTTTAATATAATGACTGGTTGAGTGAATTCAGCATCTGGAGTTGTGTCTTCATGCAAAAGCAGTGCTCCAGGCAAGTCTCAAAGCACGGGCAGTGTTGATTGCCTCATGCCAGAGCATGTTAGTTGGGCAGCTGAGAGACCCTTGTGATTGTGCCAGCTTTAAATGCTGCTGCTGCTGCTGCTGCTGCTGTCCTGCCTGTGCAGAGCTACAGAGCCTGTGCCTGCTGTTGATGCTGTCCTTAAGAGAAGATAAAAAGCTTTCTCATATAGCCCTTTTTGGAGCTCTGCTGGTCTTTTTCACTCCCACCTAAGCCAGCGTCTGCATGGGCAAGATGGCTTTGCGCATGTAAAGAGCCGCAAGCATGGAGTGGAGCACTGTGCATCTCCAAATCTGCATGTGCCACATTTCATTTTCCAAGTGAAAAGCGTGCAACTGCAGCCCTGACTTCTGCACGGCCTCTCTCTGCCTCAGCACTGAGCGTTCACAGAGCATTTGCCCAGCTCTTGAGATTACTGTCTCTGCAAGCTTGAACCCATCTGCAGGGGTTGCATATGGAAACAGAAATCCCAGGCTGCCCATCTACCCAAGCAAGGTAGCAGCAGCATTCTTCCTTTGAAAACACCAAGCACCCACTCAGTGGAAAAAACAGGAACCTGAAAGATATTCTTCTCCCATGAAACCACTAGCTGTGGGGTCCCCTTTGCTGAATTACGTATGTAAGTATAGACCTCCCAAGCCCAGCAATACTGTCCTTGCCATCTCTCATGGCTTTGCAGTTTGCATAACTATTCCAGCAGCCCCTTCTTATGTGCTCCCCAGCAGAATTAATTAATGTTTGCACAGTACTTTGAAGATGAAAGTACTAAGTGACTGCTAAATATCAAGCCAGATTCTCAGCTGGTTTAAAAAATGGCATTTCCAGTGCAGCATCTGGGCCAACAATCACCCTGCCTCATTAGAGAGACTCTGTAGCAAATGTGGAGGGGAAAAAAAAGGAATTAAAAAAAAAAAAAAAAGGAAAGAAAAAGTAGATAAGAAAGATAATATAGAAAAATAATAATACACACAGAAAAATGGCACTGAAGTGATAACCCTCATACTTTCACAGAGTCCCTCTTTCTGCAGGTGAAGAGTACAAATCTGCAGAGCCACGACACCATTCTCCTTCAAACCTCCTTAAAACTCACCTCTGCTGAGATGCCTACAAATCATTCAGCACTGATTAGCCAGCTGATGTACTGTGACTTCTGCACATTACACTTACCATAACCATCCAGCTCTTAATGCTGGCCCGCCCCATCTGTTTACTCAACATGCTACTTCTTTCCTACCCTCTGCCTTGAGCATTTGCAGGCTTTTTTTTTCTTATATATATAGGTGTCAGGGATATGCTGACACCGACAAAATGTCTTTCCAGTCCTTTGAAGGGTCCATATAATATGGACACGCACAAGAAGTCAGTCTCAAATAGTTTTAGATCCACTTACATGGACGAGCCTCAGTATGTTTAGATCCACTTCCTTGCATGTGTGTGTTCCTGTGTAAAATGGTTCATCATGGAAAAGAACCCATGAGGTTAAAGTCATGCACGTGCTATGCATAAAGCAGATATGTGCTTTTACAAAAGGCACTGTGCTGTTGGTGTTTAAAGGTTAAACTTACTGCTTATGCTATATAATTTTTTTTTTTTTTTTTAATCACAGGAACTGCTCTTAAAATTGTAAACATGAGGTCCAAGAGAAAGTTTAATTGTCAAATCAGTCTGTCACTTCAGAATAAACTGCAATAGTTACAACAGGAGACAAAGCGACTGAATATTATAGAGATGAGCAAGAAGGCCTTCCTCTGGGGGCCTGCAGTAACACAGCTGGTGCTCAGAGGAGAGGAGGCACCAGCAGGCTGCATACATCTCATGTCAGGACACCATGGCTGATGGGAGAAGCACCTCCATCAGCTGGGCATGTACAGGATGAAGCACCAGCAATGAGTAATATCTGAGGATGAAGTATTAGAATGAGTCATCTCCTTGACTACAAAGGGACCGATATTGCGTGACTTGGATCTGGTCAAATCTCTTACCACATCCACGTGATCTAGGAGCTAAACCCAGGCTCACTTAAAAAAAAAAAAAAAACACAACTCCATTTATTTCAGTAGGAAGCCATGCATGTAAAGGGTGTAGATACTCCTTTCACTGCCTCAGTAGACCTTATGTTTTCAACTTGTTAGCTAAATTAGTCACATGCACTATTCACAGAGATACAGGAGGAGAGCCCTCAAGTCTCTTCCCACATGCAACAGCAAGACTCTACTCATTCAAATGCCTAAAATAGCACTGGATTTTTAGGTATTAAAATGAAAGTATTGCACCAAAATATGCTTCCATGCTGTGAGACTCCAGCGAGTGCTACAAATCCCAAGGACACTGTCTTCACAAGAATGCTGGATTGTTTGGATTTTTTTGAAAAGATAAAACCAAAGAGAAAACCCAGGCCAGCAGTCTCCAGTTTTTAATCTGTATTCCCTTAGTGCAGCAGTACTGATCAAAATACAAGAGGAGAGGATGCTCCTACCCACCCAAAAACAGAGAGGCTGCCCATACACATGCTTTGCCAGTCGCAGAGAGTCACAGATGCAACCAAGTGGGTTAACTTCCAAGCCTTGTGCCTTGGGCAAAGCTGGGTATTTTTTCCATCTGGCTGCAGATGTCTCTTACTCCAGTCTGCTTCATGCTCCTGCTTTCCAACTGAAGCCTCTCTCCATTGAGAAACATCCCTTCTGCCTCTTCAGCATGACTTAGGTTGATGCTCTGCACTCATAGCCCTAATCTCTGGAGAGCTAGGATGAGATTTTCAAAAGCACTTAGTGTTGACCTACCTCTGCTCCAAATCAGTCTGATCATATTAGGTTAACTATATTTAAGTTTGGCCATGTATATTTTGTCATAATAAACTTACCCCAAAGGAATGCTGCTGCTTTAAAACAAGATTACTAGACCTGTGACTGTATTTATGCATCTCAATAAGGAATCTGATTTTGCAGTTCCAGGTCTGTGGTATTATTCTGGAGCACACTGAATATTTAGTACTGGCAGAACAGAGGTCAATGCAATTATGTCCTCCATCTTAAAAGGAAGCAGTCCTCTCTAAATTGAGTGCTAAAGAAGTACTGCACTGGAGACCTTAAGGCTCAAAACTCAAAAAACTAACGCTTAAAATTAATAGAAATCTCAACCCAGCCAGAATGTACTTTTTTCTCCCAGAATCCGTGAGCAGCTCTGCACAACCAAGACTTTATCTTTTGCCTCCTCCCTTTTTTTTTTCCCCCAAAGACTTGCCAGGCAGTGAGTGTTTATAAATGGTACAAAAAGTGACTGTCAGATGTCACCAGCTCTTTTCCAAAACACAAATACTGGAGAACCACTTCTCCAACTTAGTCCATATGGCACCTCCAGAAAGACCACAGTAATAGTTGGGGTGTTTTGGCCATGAAGCTCATACAGTGTAGGACTAAATGTACTCCTACAGATGAGCTTTCTTTATAAAAGAAATTTAGTATGTTTAACCTTCTTCTGCTGAATTTTCTCTTTTGATATATATATTTTTTAACTGGATCCATAATTGGTCTATCTAAATGATTGACAGTGAAGGTGAAGGAACAGCCTGTTAGTCTTGACTGCTGGAGCAATGAATAGAAAAGTTGACATGTTAAATTTCTTCACCTCCAATTGGAATTATAAATTATAGACTTCTTTTACATTATCATAATACCAAGTTCATCTTAAAAATAGAACGATTCCTTGGGGGTGTATTTATAGTGAAGAAATACATATCTAATGCTGTACTTAGCATATCTTCATATTTTAACAAAACTGGATTGATTGTTCCAATTTTGTTCTTATTTTTGGAAATTAAGAAGCAGAATCAGATTATCATTTTTAACAAGGTCCACCATTTAGCTTCTGCAGGACATTCTGAAATTTTCAAAAGCTCTCTGCAATTCAGTGTACCCTCTTGCTCTCCCTACAGCTACTTGGCAGGTTGCATCTTCCCAGTTTGGCCAAGGGCCACTTTATCTGAGTCTTTACAGGGAGTGCAACCAAGATCTGAGGAAGTCTGTGGAAATTAAGTTTCTACCCCATAAAAACCCCTTAATTCGCCCTTCATTCTTAAGCAAACAACTTCTGCAAAACAAATCAAATGAATCAGTTTGTGTGAAAGCAAACACAGACCATCAATAAAAGCAAAGCAATAAACCACAGGGAAATGCCTCCAAGCCACATACAGTGCATTTAGACTCTCCCAATTTATTCTACATGGGAGGGAGGGGAGAGAGAGCTCTTAAAACTTTTGTCTAAATTAGAGTTCATTCAAATCATGCTGGTACAAAATCTCAAGGCCCAGCTCCTAATGGTGTAACTGCCTGTGGAAGTGCAGAGGAGACAAAGATGATCTGCACTGCGGGATGCCAAGGGGAGGAGATTGCTGGGGAAGGGGTAGGTACAGTCCCCCTGGCCCCAAGTCCGGTCCTCCATCCCAAGGCAGGCCCAGGCAATAAATCTGCCCCAGAATCTTGACAGCACTTGGGGTGGTGCTGAAGTCAGGTCAGAGCAGGGTCAAAGGGAGATACCTTGGCCACAGTTCTTTCCGTTCACCTACGTTTTTTATACCTTTAATGTATATGGCCCTGTCAGCAATGCTGCTTTCCTACAGGAAAAAACCTCAGCCTCAAGTGATCTGCAGAATGAATTCCCCTACAGCTGTCTTAATGCCTTCAATTACACTGGTGTGCCTTGATCTTATGAAATATTTTCAATTTCCCGAACAGTTTTGACATGGGGAGAGAGGAAGGGACAGTGAAGAGCAGTATGCTTCCAATAAAACTTGGCATCATTCAGGATTTCTTTCACCTCAGCAAAAAAATCCTTTAAGACACAAATAAATGTGACTTATTAAGTTAGCAGGATCTTCTCCTAATAGTGCAATTAGCTTTCATAGGAGACAGGCCCATGTACTGTCTTGAGAATAGACTCTCAGGCATATATAAGCATGTAATATCAGGCACACTTCTCTCAAATTAAGGAAAGCATTTGTCATTTCCAATGCTGACATTGAAAAAGAAGTGTTTTAAATGCTCTATTAGCATAGAATCCCAAGGGATCTCCTGAGCAGTGCCTCTGAAGGAGCAAGGCCCTGCATCGACTCCTGCAATTCCCTTTTCACTGCTTGAAGGAGAAGCACTGCTGGGGAGCACCATTTACTAGGGAGGAGGCAGCAAGACCCACAACACTGCAATAAGCCCATTAACAAGTCAAAGCTAAGATATCTGAAAGACCTTGGGACTTCTGCAACCACATAAGGAACTCCTGCAGCAGTCCCATCCCATCCTGAACTCCCACAGAAGTCCAGACCGCACTCTCTGGACTTATTGATCTGCTTGGTACAAAACACGTGGACATACCTGTGCATTGGCTACCACTCAGCAGATTACGAAAAAGCAGCTTTGTTTTATTTCAATTACTGCACGGTTGGTAAATTGTAGCCCTTATCCATCAACAGGATGGTCTTCATTAGTCTGTTCCCCATCATTTAACGTGACTGTAGGCCATCACCAAACAGATTACACTATTTTATTCATATCCTATATTCAGCAAATGGGTAAGAAAATGTATTATTCTGGTAACTGATTTGTGTTTGCCACCAGACACACGAGGCAAATGTGTCCAGGAAATGCTTACTTGCCCAGTGTCACCTGATGGGTCAAGTGCAGACACTATTCATTTGCAAGGAAGCCACAAGAAATAACTGCAAGGAAAGCAAAGCCACCACACAGACTGAAAAAAATTGATCTAACAAATACTGACACACTATATCCAAGAACGCAATGCAATTTTTTACTACACGCTTAAAATTAGTATGTGCTGTTTTGTTGGTGCCAACACAGGCTCGAAATGCCTGATCCTTCACACTCCACAAATCCTATGCCGTGACAAAATTGACTCCAGTATCTGGATGGCAGCAGTTATGCCTCCCATTGGCTGTTTGTGTAGCCTGAAGAGAAGCAGCATTTCCAGAGCACAACTCACACTGTGGATGGGCAAAAGCACCTTCTGAAGGTGTCCATGTTCCTCAACCAACCAGGACAACAAGGCTCTTCACGCAGGTACCCTGGAAGACATGCATCCTCACTCAGCTGGAACCCATTTGTGATTGCCCTGGTCTAGGCTCCAGGTGGGGGACAGGAGGACAGCAGTAACAGCACTCAGCGCTGCACGATCTCCAGCTTCTCTACACTGTTTAGTATCTGGAACATCTAATAATTATTATTAATTGCACTTAACTGAAAACTGTAAAATAGATGTGAGGAATGCACAAATAAACTCTGGCACACCTGCAGCTTAGCTCCAGCTCTTCACTTGAGTTCAGTTTCACCACGCAAAGTTTGACCCATCTGTTATATCTGAGCTACAATCAAGCTTTGCAAAATCCGTCAACCTGCAAGCCTTGGCAACAAAACCAGCCCAAGAGATGTAAGCGGCAATCTGAGAAGATACTCCCCAGGAATTAGATTTTGTAAACAAACATTTCAGCTAATTGCATTCTTGTTCTCAGTACAGTGAAGGCCCCATTTAGCCAAAGCATTTGTCTACAGAGTTTAGTTTCTTCCATTTAATGAACGTTGATCCTGTCTTAGCCTCTGCTGGTATATCATCAGGATCAACATGAAATGCTAATGGAGAAAGATGCTTAATATCATTTCAAGTGTTTAAGTTACAACTGCAGCTATTAAAGCAAATCCATTTTACCTGTTCCTTCACTGGCTCCCCACTGAGACAGATTTAAAAGTTTCCGTGGGGAGAAGTGATTCATAATGACTACACAGATGAGAGAAAAAGCCTTTCACCATTAATTACAGCCAGCATTTTCCAAACCCAAGCTGGTCATTTTGCCGGCACAACACATAATTAGCAAGGCTCATGTTATTTTGTTGCCTTCACAGATTAGTTCACTTTGTAAAAAGCAAGGTAGCTGCCTCCAGCAGTAGGGATAACTATACCGACCAGGAGAAATATAAGGCTCTGTCATCTGTTTGTAGTCCATGGCAGAAAAATCCAACAGATCCCCCAGTTTTCAGTCCCCTTGCTGGTTCAATGCAGAAATTAGTGTTGCTGCCTGTGGCATCCCAAACATGAGACCCTGTGGTGCACCCTTGTAAGGCAATCACCACAGTCCCATGAATCTAGTCCTTGGCAGTGAGAAAAACTTCCTCAATTTAAAACTTTCCAACTGCTAAATCAAAGTGCAGGACATGCAAGAGCCAGAGCAGTGAGGAGGAGGAGGATGCTTCCTGCCCCTCATCCCTGTAAAGCAACTGCAGTGGGTCCAGACCCAGTGGCATCCATAGTATCCTTGCAGTGTGTCACAGAAATAGGAGGAGGGGATGATGCATTCATCTGAACTTCACTTGCCTAGAGAAGTGAAACCTTTTCAGAAACCATCTGAATTTTAAAGCAGGACTGGTTTTTTCTTCCCATGGCTCAGTCCACCCCTCAATCTCTTTGAGGAGAAACTTCTGCAAAGCAGAGGCTTCTGGTAGATGTGCCTGACAGGATCCCAGTTTTGAACTAGGCACCCAAAATACTGTTTGAAGACCCCAGTGCTTGTGAGGCACAGCATGCTGCTAGCAGGTATCATCAGAAACACTGCAGTTATCCTCATGCAGATTTTAAAAGGCCACTATTTATGCATGTAAATTCTGAAGGGCATTAGCGGCATCACTGACACACACTGACAGCCAGCCCAGCTCCGGGAAGGGAATAAGCAGCAGCAACTGCCTGAATAATTGATGTGCTTTTACTCTGCCCCATGGCCCAGTTATTACATTGCTCACTCTCTTCAACTGCCTGTGGTTTCTAAATTAATTAGAAATCTTAATGTCATGGCCAGCCAGTTAAAAAAAAAAAAAAAAAAAAGACACTGAGAACAAAAGAAGAGAGTGCTTCTCATGCCCTTGAGCCTTGGGATCTCTTCCTTCAGTCTGGCCATGCAGAGAATAAAAGCGCAGTCTCAATTTCTGAAGCATCGGACTCCGCTCACTGATGACAAAATCAGCACAGCATGAAACCCACTCAGTCTGCAAAAAGCCCCCAATGCATGGGGGTGAACACCCCCATCAAGGTCACTGCTCCCATAAGTTGGGGCAAAGCCTTTCCTAGGGGCTGACTCATAAGCAGAGCAGCTACAGTCTCTTCAATGGAGTGAAAAACATCTGACACATCCCTAGCCCAGCCATTGCAACCCAGTCCTATGCAGCACCAAACAAAAGGATGGTGCTGCAGTCTGGAGCAGTGAAAGAGCTCAAGGTTGTTCTGCTCATACAGCTGACAGAGTGAAATGACTCTGTGGAATCCCCTTCATGGGATAAAAAAAAATAATTGTGTGCAATCTGACCTCAGAGAACAGGAGATCGAATACAACAACATAAGCAGCCACGTTTTTGCTACATATATACCTTTATCTCCTTACAATATTGCTTATGTTTAAACTTTAAAAAAAAATCTATAACTATTAAGAGACCTAGTGGGAATAATTCTCATGTTTGAGCCACACTAAAAAAGCACAGGTAGTTATGCTTCAAGGCCTTGTAAAGCACTTAGCCATGATGAATCTGGGGATGTTTTTAACCTTGCAAAAAGAAATACTGAGTTTTTTAAAATCTCTTTACAACAATACCAAAAACATAAATAAACAGAGATTACTGAATTCGTAAAGATAATTTTAAATTGCACATATAATTTAGACTAATATTTCACCTTCTTATAAAAGAGCAGTGAAATACCAGTGAAACTCAACAGTGTGGCACAGTCTTCCTCTCTGCCACCACATTATGTCATACTGTCACCTGTAAGATCCTGAGAGAGAGAAAGGTAAAAAACACCACCCTTCCAATATCCCTCTTGGAAAATTCATTTTTTTAAAGAAATCTGATTTTCCAATCTTCACTTTTGACAAGGATAAACTAACATTCTCAGAGCATTGAACTGTCTGACTCCCCACTAAAGTTATTCCTGTACATGGTAAGTGCCCAAACATGACAGCCCCACAGCAGTGATGGCAATCACCACAGCTGGTGATCATGACAGAAAGCTTTACAGAGTTTTAAATGGCACTGTAAATCCAAATGGAAGTATCCAACAAAATTAATCCCATTTGTTAGCACGTGAAAGGTAGTTCACAACACTGTGAGCCGAAACTACAGGAGAATGTGGTTATCTAAAAGTTTAATGCACTTTGCTCATGCATTTATTTGCACCAAGAGCTTTTTCCTCTGTCTGCTATATTTCCTCTCCTGTCGTAATTTTGCATTAAACTGATGCACGCAGAGAACACCACAAAAAAAAAAAAAATACAGAAGGTTCCACACGAGTTGCAAGATTAGGCCCTTTCAGTGCTTTCCAACAGGCTTCTTGAGATGACACTTCCATTTGCAGGGTGGGAAGATGGACTTTCAGCAAATTGTAATGCTCATACATGAAGAAGGCAGAATTGTTCCACCCTGTGATTTGTCTGCATTTGTCATCTTGGCTTCATACTGCCTCTAAAACGCACGTGCTAATTATCGGCAGAATGGCACTGCAGATGTAGTGAACACAAGATGTCACTCACATGCATTTTTCAAACCCAAGCAATGAAATGAAGCGCCTTGTAAGGATATGTCACGTGTTCTTACAGAAACTTTACTGGCCCTGGCAACATTTGCTATCTCTCTCCCTCTTCCCATCTATGTTTTTAAATTTCACTATGTTTGCTTTCCTATACTCAACTGTACAGACCTTCACATTATATATAATCTTTTGCTCTTCATACTGTGGTATGTACATACATCTCTTCTCACTCTGAGGTTATTGCATTAATTAATACAAAAATTTACTGAAAGGCTCAGCTCATGTAAACTCCTCTAGCTTAACCACAGTAACAGTGAAGCCCTACATAGGCTTTAAAGCAGAGGTGGGTCCCAGATTCCTCTTCTGGATCACCATACAGATGAAAGGATGCACCAGCTGAAGCAAGACTGCTGCAACTCAACATGGCCTTGCCCTCCTTGTTCAGCTTTTACATCGCTTTTCTCTAGCAAAGAGCAAAGTGCAAAACCACCCAGGGTCCTATAGGGGTATCCCCCCTTCAGCCTTTGAAAGAAGGCAGAAGGTGGTACAGGAGACGGCAGCAGTACGGAGCAGCACAGCTTTCCTCACTGCTTTTTGGAGCCTACTCTTTCAAGACGCAGCCCCCGGCAAAGTGTCTCATGAAAGTTTGATGAACAGCATTTTGTTTAACACCGGCAACTGAGCCACGGCCCTGTTGAGCTGCGTTGCCCAAACAAAATGTCACAACCCAAGAGGATCAAGAAACTCAATTGCAAGAGGCAGGCTTACAGGCAGCACAGGAGCTCACAACCTCTGGAGCAGGGTGCATCACCCCACAAGTTACTCGGTCACTGAAACATGAGGAGGCTGCTGTAACACTGATGAACACCAAGCCTCCTTCAATACTTGCCCAGCACGCTGCAAGGCTGCACTAGGCAGTCTTGCAAAAAATACTCAGAAGTCCACAGCCCTTTTTCCACTGGTATATATAAACCATGATATTTTTTTTCCCTCTTTTACCCTTTTCAATTCTACACACACCAAAAAAATCCACAGAGTGCTCTTCCCTAACATTCGCTTCAGCATTTTCATGCTCTGCTGCTTTTGTTCCCCTGTTCCCTTTACATAATGGAATATTCTCAAGAAACAACTGGACCTGCACAACTGAAAATACACAAAACCCATATGCAGAGACAGTGCTGTAGGCTCATGGAATGTGATCAGGTCTAAATATTTTAGCACAACAAACAAATGAGGAAATGAGGCTAGACTATATGGTCCGGCAATTACCTTTTCTTGTTCTTCAGGTGCTAGAAATCCACACGGTATTTTTTGCTGAGTACTGTATTCAACATTTCTGGAAAAAAAAGAGAAAGAGAGACAAATTTTAAAATGTTTATGTTTACCTCTGAGGACTTATTAGGCACTCATGAACTTTCTGCTACACATTCACCAGAGGATTCAGCGATGAACAACTGGTTTTGGTCAACAGATCTGATTTTGAAAAGTCTGTAAGAACTTTTAATCTCTATGAAACATATTTCTGTGTGGGAAGACAGTACTAAGACATAACCAACAATGGCTGGATGAAAAATCAGTGATCAGTATCACTACCAATAATAAAAAAACCCCTAAAGATACAACTAGTTATCAAACACACATGCAAGTACATGAGTATCTCCACCATAACAGACTCCAATGTGTTCTGGATAAACTACTGTATACTAGAGGATTTATCAGAGATTTTTAGAGGTTGCTGCACCAGAATAATAAAGAAACACCTAGTTTGAAAATAAAGTAAAAGAAATTATGATTGCAAGGATAATAATTCCTCTTCCTCAGCAGTTTACAACTTAAAATTCCTCTGTCCCTTTACATCTTCAGTATTTTCTTCTAATTATAGTGTTAAATGCTAAATGTAACATTAATTGACAAAACCATGAAATGGATGGATCCAGGTCAGCCTCCTGGAAATGCTGGTTTTATTAGGATTAATTACATAAGAAAAATTGCTCCTCACAGTTGAGATTGCTGCAGATGAAACTTCAGTGAGAATCAGCCTTGTCAGAGTCAGGCTGGGTAGTACAGGACTCCAGGACTTCATCCCATCCCAATGAAACACTTAGAAAACAAAACTAAAAACCCATGCAAGGAAAACAACAATGACTCCTCCTGTCTAAAATTTTGCTTCCTACATTAACTATAATCCCATCTCATTATCTGCAACCTGTAGGGGAGAACACAGGTCATTTAACTTGTAAGTAGTGTATTAAAACGAAAAAAATCTTTAAAGACTGACTAAAATAGGATGCAGTGTTAAACTGGGGCCAGTTATTTCAGTTGCAGCAGTGGGTCCCCAAGCTTTTCCCAACTAGTAGAACAGTTTTCACCCTGCTGCCATGGTCTCACACACACTGGACCATCCTACACCTTAAAAAAGTTGCAGACAAAGAAATGGTCCTAGGGCTCCAGTTTCACATCTTAGCTAATCCAGAATGGTTTTACTTTAATCTTCAATGGCAAAAAATGGAACCTGCACCCCAACTCTAAGCCCTCCTTGAGAGGTGCCCTGAGAGTATGAGAAGAAGGACCTTGAAGCATTGGTCCCTAACACATAATTCACATTATTTATGTACTGAAGAAGCAATTGCTTGCATTCAGAAACTTGGAAGTCAGACAAGGAAATTAAAACTTAAAACAAGGCTTGAGAGTCCAGTATGCATGCTGCTTTTTGAGTGATTTCTCTGTAATAGGAAAGTATGGATGCTCTGGAGGAAAAAGAGACCTATTCCAGGTTGCCTGTCAGCAAAATTGCCTCTGTAAGCAATAAACAGGTTTTGTATCATCTAGGAAATTTACAGGCAAGCTCAGGGTAAGACCAGCTATTACCTCTCCCTGTACAAATGAAAAAGTCTCTATAAGTAGAGACCATACCCATTTTCAGCCTTGGATTTTGATCACATATATTCAGTTTCAGTAGGAAAAAACACTTTTACAAGTGTAGCGCAGACCAGGCAACATCTCATAAGGGCACCCATATATTTTATTTCTAGGAAAAATGCCACTTGTTTAGACTATGCTACTTGTGTTTTATAGCAAAATCTTCACTTGGTTCCAAGAAGCTTTTGGAGAATAATTCCCATGTGATCGGAGCAGTACAAAGCAGAGAAATTGTAGTTTGCCTACTTTGAAGAAGTAATGTTTGTTACCCCGTTACCTTACAATGGCTTTTTAAATGAAATTAAACAAGATCTTTGTTTCATTTATGATACCTTACATTTAACTTCTGCTTGGAGCATAAAGGGCTAGAGATAGCACAACATACAGTGGTTTATGGCTCTTCTGTGTCGTTTTAGGATTCAGCACATGCTCTCCTCCCAGCTCACCTTTATTTTATCATAATGTGAGTGTACTGACTGGTAAATTTTTCTTGCCTTCCCTTCCCAAATGCCAAATGTATAACCTTGAGTTGGCCTCTGCCATATGCTATTTCTATGCAGATTTCAAACCCAGATTGGGGAATTCTTGTTCTTATTAAAATAAGAAGGGAACTATACAGGCATTCCTGCAGAGTAAAGATCTTGCAAAATACTTGCCAGAGAGTCAGTGCTCACTGCCAGTGGGTGCACTGCAGGAACTACAGGGATTTGGTGTTAGCCCTAGAAGAGAGAATAAGCACACTAAAGAAAGAGCCATTCCTTTACCATTGACTCCTACTGATAAAGCAGTACAACACCTGCCCCACGAGCAAGGGAATTTTTTTACTACTTTCCACACCACTCAACTAACCTGCTCCCCCCTCAAATCTACAGTACTTCCTCAGAAGTATTTGTTTCTTCCCAAGTTCTTCCTGGGCTGTACTCTGCCTGGACAATTTGGTAAGTGGCTTCTCTCCCTTGCTTCATCCTGTATGACCCCAGCTCTACCTGCCAAGATTACTCCTCAGTGAATAATGTAGATACTTCAACATCCTTACTAAAATGGCTTCTGGTGTTCATGTGGCTAAATATTTCTAAATCTTCTGCTATGGTGAGTAATATATCTACCCAAGTAGGACAAGGGCATATTGTTCTGCATCACTAGATGCCACTAGAAGCGCAATTAATCTGCAAACTGGCATGCTGCTGCACCTTCATCCCAAACCAGAAGCTACTAATAAGGAGAGCAACAATAAACACATTCTGATGGCAACAGCAAAGCCTGGGAGGAGAATCCATCACGATGGGATAGCTCACCCTCAAGCAGCTGTTTCACTACAAAAAGCCAAGCAATACAATTTCAGTTGTAAATGCTCACAACAAAGGGACCCACAAAAAAGCACACGAAGTTTTAGGCAACCTTCTGAAAAAGCCTTAGTTGTTAAAATGTACCAAGCACCTCCCTTCTGACTCTGTTGAAGCAGAGGAGTGAGCACCCAGCCTGGTGCTTTTGGAGGTGAAAACCCATGTGGAGCAGAACTGCATTGCTCCTGGACATTACTGTCTCTGCATAAGCCTGATGAAACCAAATCAGCCACTTTCACCTACAGTGACTTAATTAACATGCACCCTACAGATTTTTCCAAATCTTCCACACTGCCATCCTCCATTACCAAGCTCTTTTGATGAAAGTGATTAAAGATAACAATTATAATTTCTGTTAGAGATGCCCCTAGAGGCTTCGGCAAGGCTCAGACTTCATTGTTCACAGAACACAATGCAAAGAAATCTCTCTCCTGAAGCGCTCATCCTCCAAAAAGACAAGAAAATCAAGGAATAGAAGAAAGAAAGACACAGAGACAAAAAATTGTCGCTCAAGGTCAAACAGCAGGCCTCTGACAGAGCTAGAAGAAAACCCTACTTCTCTAGAGCACTATGAGTCTAGTCAGCACTGTGCTGACTCTCCAATCCTAAGCTCTTCAACTAATATATTTTATTTACCAAGTGTCAAGAGCAGGTGAAATAGTTCAGTGTTACTTGCTGTTCAATTTTTGATCATATCTTCTTGTGGTGACTCTCCAAGCAGAGCTAACCATGAGAGCAAAAGAGTTACTTTCCCTTCACCTTCCGAAGAAATGCTTCCCATACTTTTCCATGCAGATTACTGACAAATCAATCCTCTTCAAATTTTTTATTCTTCCATCAATGCTTTCAACAAAGAGTGATTGCTCAAGCACCCTTCTCAACCTTGCACTTCCAATTTTTTAAAGAATGGTCAATCTCAATATGCTTAATTATAATTGCAAATGGATCGTTTTATCTTGTACTCTTCTGTTTTAATGGGATTATGTACCATCAAATCTCTACAGTAACATTTCAAGTAAAAATCTCCTACGTCATTCATATGTGTTTTAGATATTTAAAACATTAATATGCAACCTGTGATATTACAAAAGGTTAGATTTCTAACTACCTGGCCCAGTTATGACACCATAAATCTGATTTAATTTTCACTGATTACTAGAAAAATCTTTCCAAGGCAGTATAACTGTAATTTGATAAAACTTCTTGACATGCAATTCATCAGGAAGAGAGTGGTTCTGTTGTGCTTTGTACAGCGACAGAACAAAGCACAAGTGTGCAAAGCGAGTGAAGCTTTTAGTCTTTGCAAACAACTTCAGCGCATAAAATATTAAAAGCACCGCTAAACTAATCTCTGGCAAGAACTGCAAGCAATTCACTACAACTCGTATTACGAATGCCTTTGGTTTACCATTTAAAAAACATTAGAGTCTACCATTATGGTTGTGTATCACAGTGCTGTACATTAACCTCTGTAATCTTCCAACATGGTGTATTGCAGTAACAGAAATTAGGCTATCTGGCAAAAAAAGCTTAAAAAGACGCAATATTTAAAAAGAGCAGACAGAAAAGCTCCTCACTCCTTCCTGCCAAAGACAGCAGGAGAAAGTCCAGTCCTCTTTTCCTCAAAGCAAATGGTAAAATCCCATTAATTTCCCCTGGAACCGACAGATCCGCAGCATCTGGGAAAGGATTCAGTCTAAATACATCGCAGACATAACAGATGAATGATTTGGGGGAGAGGGGTCGCCTGCTCTCATTTTAACACTTCTGTGTAACAGGAACAGAGCAGGTCATTTCTGTAAGCTTGAAAATGCTTTGTGAGCTTTCAGTAGGATTTTCCCTTCAGCATTTTTTGCCTTCTGTCTCCATTTTATTCTTGTTCCTATGCTTAATGGCTTTCGAATCTGTTGAGCATACAAGATGCTTAAAGCCTACACTTGATATTTACTGTTGTAGAATCCACACAGATGAAGTATTGTTCTCCTACAATTAATAGGAAAACATTTACATTTCAAATATTCTGGAACAAGTATGTCTTCTCCACTAAGGAAACAAATTGGAAGCTAAATTTTCACTTACACATTATATGGAAGTTTTCATAGCAAGACATCTATTTTAGGTACTGAAAAACAATCATAATAAAATGCTCATCATGTTTGCAAATTACTTTAATTTCCATGATGAAATTTGTCCACTCAGAAATACATCTAATAACTAAACTAGAAAGATGCATTTGGTTTTGTAAGAGTTTTCAAAGATTTTGTTTTTCTCAGTGGGATAGGGAACTTCTAAAAATATGCAAAAAAAATGAGAAAGAAAAAGAAGAAAGAGAACATAGCCCAACGCTAAGGCAGCAACACTCACCTAAGGCATGAAGTCATGCTCCTGCTGTGCATGATGCAGAACACACACTTAAACCTTGCCGCTTCCCCTACGTGGCCACTGGCATGCTGCTCTCCTTCCTGTATAACTACCTGGCTCCTTTTCCTCACCCTTCACTTCTAACATATCTGAAACTCCATCCAAACCCATATGCTTCTGTTAAATATATTGAGTTTGAGGAGAAAAAGGTCAGCTTCATTTTGTCTCAACAAAGCCCTAGCTCCCAGCTGTCGGGACCAACGGGTGCTGGGGTTAAGCGAGATTTTTTGCGCCTGTCTTTGAAGCAGAAAGCTGCCATTATTTCAAGCTGGCGTCCCAGGGTTTGTTTTTTTCCCAAGCAATATACTGGTTCCAAGTGTTTTCTGAAGCAAGCAACCAGGCAGTTATGTGAAGCCTAGGATCTGGTATTGGAAGATCCAGAGAGTTCTCTGCAACAGCAAGGCATTTAATGAGAGAGGAGAGGGGGGTTTGGAGTCCTGCCAAATCTAATCCTGGCTATACGTGCCACAGCTGGATTTCTTCAAGTAGGGGCTATTACACTGGCACACTGCTGACCAAAGTCTTCTGTTTCGTGTAAATTCTCTGCAAAGACCTTAGGAGATAAAACTGATTAATCCTAATTAAAATGAAAATCAAGGAAATGACACAGTCTGTTGAATCTACTTGATGAATCAAAAGCCTCCCTCATTTCTATGTTAATTGTCTTTTTACAAACGTGCAGCACTCTCATACACGCAGAATAATGTTTTCATATTTTTCTTCACTTGGAACATTGCGGGACAGATGTTAGAAAGCAACCAGAGAGCCCTTCTGCATTATCAGGCCCCTGCAGAAGTGCCTAACTGGGTGCCGACTCCTTTCTCAGTCTTCTTGTGGCTTTAATAAAAAAATCACATCCCACAGCAATGCGACAACCCAGACACTGAAGCCAGGGAAGGGCTGGCACCCGGCAGGACACAGCACCTTCCAAGCATGCTCCAAGGTATGTAAGATGCCCCATTAGCATTCAGCAGGGAATATACCTTCAGTTAAATTCAACCAACATAAACACACTGAATCCCTGCTCTCGATTTGCGTGAGTCTGATAACACTTCCATGAAATTTCGCTGCTCGAGTTTTTATCAAAAGCCTACTTGCACATAACACTGTATCACAGTGAGGACATTTGGGAAAGCAATCAACCAGCAAAGACACTCCTGAAGTGCAAAAATGCAGAACAGACCCTTTCAAGGACAGTTCAACTTAGGATATGAGTGATTTAAAGAGGAATGAAGGAGTACAACAGTTGCTAACACCAGCCAATTACAAGGTGGAACGCATAGGAGGGTCTCCTTCTCTATAGATACCTACGTAACACATTAGAGAGATCCACATTCAATTTGTATCCAATGAAAATTGCATGTTGTCCAAACTTATGGGGGAGCAAGGCTAACCTAAACTAAGTGCTAAAGACACACTGGACAAAATCCAGAATCTGCTGCATTACTTGCTTAGACACCATTTATTGTGGTTACATTTTATTATACAGTAGTAAAAAATTACAAGGCAACATCCTGTGTTATTTCCCACTGGGATAAATGATACAGATGTACTATTAAACCTCAAAACCAGCACCAGTCTGCCAGGCTACATTCCATTTGTGTCTTTATAATGTGTCAATAGGCTGACATTTATGCCTTCTGATGGTAAAGCGAATTATGTTATAGACATTTAAATGTGCCATAAAATGCATAGCACTGCACAAACCTAGAACTCTTCCAGTCTTTACCAAAACAACACACACACCAAAAAAAAAAAAAAAAAAATTCCCACCAGACACCAGCATCAAAACTTAGGACATACTGGCTTCATTTTTTCCACGATAAGCCAAAGTTTTGAGGGATTTTTAAAATGTTCCTATAAAAAGGGGTTAATGTGACCTTTCTCTTGTGCATACGTTCAACCCACAGTTAGTTTTCATTTTGGTTTATAAATTTTCACCCTCTCCTAGAACATTTTTCTTTAAAATCTAAATAACTGGCTTCATGGTGGGTGACAGGACATGCCCAACCCTCAAGCTGAACCAAGGCCATCATGCAACCCTGTCCTGACACTTGCAACCAAAAACAGGAGCTCCAAGGTGCCTATCCCAGCTTGGTACTGCTGTCAATCTCAGCTAGGGAAGCACTCATGAAGGTCCATCACAGCTTGCAGCCCAAGGGCATCCTGAACCATGGAAATACACCAACAAAGGGATGATTCTATGGGGATCTCACTGCGGGTCACAGACTATATGTGATCTAAGACATGATCTCAGCATGGTCACTGGTGCTGAGGGTTTGAGGGACATTTGAGGGACATTTGAAGTCCAATAATTCTGATTTAAAATGAGCTTTCTCTGCTTAGTCACCATTAGCTACTTTTAAAAGGCCAGCCTTCCGAGAAATCAAGACAAAACCCTCATAGATCGGCTATTAAATGTTGTGCTTGCGGGAAATATCGAGATTAAAACACAGAGACTAGCACACAACGGTTATCTTAGCCCCATCATGGTCTCCCCTTAATGCCACCCCCCCAAAGTTTGTTAATGTGAAATGAGGCAAAATTCCTTTCTAAGAAATGCGGGTGGTAGCACCAGACTAGGGAACACAGACGTTGATCTTTGTTGTTAAATGGTCACAACTAAAAAGTCTATCTGTGGCCTAGTTACAGGGGCTGCCTGGGCTAGAAGTATTTGGAACAATTCGAAGTGGTGGATGGGGATGCATAAATAGTGAAGTATAACGGGTTGGTCTAAAACCAAAGAAGTGCCGATGCTGTTGTTGAAGCTTTACTCGCACGCATCAAATTCCTTAATAATATAAAAGATATGCAGGCAAAAGCAAAGGAGGAGTTCAGAAATATGCAGCCTGCGAGGGCACGCTGGAAGGAGGGCTACATCTCCAATTACTATCCCTCAAGCAACTGGCTTGAGAGGGGATAAGGAAAAGTTGCAAACATATCAAGTCCATAGTTTTCTGCAGGGATCATGTCTTGAAATGATTTTGGTTGAAATAAGGGGCAGGGATATATCCAAAACTTGTTTAAAAAAAAGTTCTTCAAACAAACAAACAAACAAACAAACCCCACCAAGTTTGGGGTATTTTTCCTCTGGGAACAACATTAGAGTTTTAAGACATTAGAAACACAGCTGCATCACATACTGCACTAAGATTGCCTATGTTTAAGCTGAAGGCAGGAAAGTGCCAGGCTGAGCCACTTCGTTATAGTGCTTACCATCATAATAAGACAGAAAGTGGCTGCTACTCCACTCTGACAAGTTTTTAATTGCATCTAGAAATTACCTTCTACTTTAAATTTCATTCCGAAATTGTGTCTAATAGAGGCTGCTAAAGATGAG
This sequence comes from Pyrocephalus nanus, assembly GCA_038380795.1. NCBI lineage: Eukaryota > Metazoa > Chordata > Aves > Passeriformes > Tyrannidae > Pyrocephalus > Pyrocephalus nanus. Next base: position 17,543,671 of record CM076264.1, on the reverse strand, counting down.
TTTGTCACACTTCTAAATAATTATTATTAAAGTGACACTAACATCTTTCGCTGGAGTTTACACCACCTCAGGTGTCTTTCAAATAATGTCCTTGTCATTAAACTTAGCATCAGATGTGACTAAAATGCAAAATTATCCTGACCTTTTAATTCCAAGTGGCTCACCAGTCACGGTCCTCCTTCGTAAGGAGGCCCATCACGTCTTCTGTTTTGGTGACATTAGCAAACATCTTTCGAAGGACAGAAGAATACCTTCCCACATTAGAGCCTGATGAACACACATGCACAACCTTAGATGATATTCATATCCAACACTAAAGGTTATTAACAGGCTGCATTGTCTCAAGACAACACGGTCCAATCTACAAGTCCCAGGACAACCAGATTTTCAAGAGCATCTTCCATGACCTTTAAATGAGCTTCTACAAGCTCATTCTATGAACTTTGCATCCTGTCAAGGAAAATACCACATGCAGTCCCAACACATTGAAAATCACCAATATCGCAGCACCAGCAAAGCATGGGCTTTGGAAATCCTGAGCCACTAGGATCTGAAGCCACCAGGGAAGCAGGGAATGCAGATACCCTCCTGAAATCAACTATCCAACAAGCTGCTATCCAAATTCAAAGAAACCCTCTAGGTAATGATGAAGATTTTAAAAAGGAGGTAAAGAAGCCTTCCAATCCTTCAGAAAATAATAACTTTCACAAAAGAAGAGGCTCCAAGGAAACTACACAGTCAAACTCTGAAGTTTTCCTTTGCTTTTCTAAGGAGCGAAGTATCCCACACATTTTGAAGTACTCTAAATGCAGCTAAACTGGACATTAAAGAATCTCTGTAAATCTAAAATAAATAAAAGAAATTCACAGGAAAAAAAACTCTTATCAGTCTCTCCCCACACAGTTAGTATATAGTACTAGGATTCTTTTTCCTCAGACATGAAATACATATAAAACTGGCATATAAAGACATCTCTGGCTACAGTTATTTTGGAACTGACTTCAACCATCTTTGTTTTATTACCTCAGATAGCATGATGTCATCAGAAGCCTTTTAATGTCTTTTAAGACCTTCTGCAGTTTTTCTTAAATTATTAGGTGTGAATATGTGCATGTGTGTGGTATTTCTTTATTTCTGCAACCATGTGATAAACCGCAGTGCCACAAGATAAATTGCATTCAGTTTACAAATCTGACCTCCTCACTTGAACTCTGCCTGCTAATCCATTTCAGCTGGGACTATTTCTAATATGCCATACTTCCGAACAGCTTTCAAACAGCTGTAGGGGCTTTTTTTGGTGGTGGGGTGGGGGTGGGCGGGGGTGGTGGGGGGGGTGTTTTAAAATTGATTTCACATTAAAAGTATTTTCTTCTTTGCACCAGAAAGTGGAACAGATTACAAGCAGAAAGACCCTGTCTTTCAACAGCTCCAGGATCAAGTGTCAGACACATCCCGAGCCAAAGGGGAACAAGAGCAGGGAACTTTTCTGATATGGGGTGCTTGCACCTTTAATAGTGTCCCCAACAATACTTGCCACGCACTTGCAATCTCATTAAAATCCTCAGGAGCTCTCCTCCTCCAACACCCTTCAACAGTTTTAATGAAGATAGATAATGAAGATTTTTAGATACTCAAGCCTGGACCTCAAATATGTCACCCCATGTCATGCAGGTGAAGCATCACCCTACCATACAGGGCACTCCGTTAAAACAGGTGCTGTGCTGCTCCCTGCTCAACTCCAGGCAAGAAATTGGGATACTCCTCCTTTGCAGGAAAATTTCTGGACTTGAGAACAAATACTTCAACTTGTATGTTGTGATAGAAAAAGGGTAACTAATAATCAGATGAATTCTGGTTTTCCCTTTGGAACAGGTGAACATATTTCAATTGTTGTAGATGTTAAGTTTTCCAGAGGTAGCACAGAAACAGCTCTCACTAACAGACATTTTCTCTGTATGTTTGAGAAGTTCACTGCTTTTCAACAGCTTACGTTTTTTGTTTGTTTGGTTGGGGTTTTTTACCTCTAAATTTCCATGCTTGGTTTCATTCTAATTTTTTTAAAAGGTAAACGATAAAGTTTTGTTTGCAGTTAGCCAGCATAAACAAATCATCTCTCAACTACTCACCTCAATTTTTCACAGAAAGGACAAGAATAAGTTTTTTAATAACTTGCTTAAATATCCATGACAGAAAAATCTTTCTGTTGCCAAGCTGCCACTTGCATTTGACACACCTGACCAAATAACAAAACTGCTGCTTTCTTCGCGTCTTCTTAAATCCCAGGCAAGATGGATGCTCCTAATAGCACTTCTCTTTCCTTCAGCTGATGGGTACATTTACTAAGCAAAGCAACCAACTGCACAGTTTAAGCCTGTGCTTAACTCTTCACATGCTCTGAGATACCAGGATTCACCAGCACACGCAGCCACACCATCCTTAATACAGGGTGTAAACCTTAGCATTTCTGCTGCACAAGGAAAACAAGCCATCCCCCGTCTCAACTTCAAATACAACTGGGAAGTTTCAGAAGCATTCATAAAACTAATGTGGGTGAAAATTAAGGATGTGGTTAAGGGGCCTGCCAGACCAGGGTCTTGCTGTACTTTTCCAAAAGAAGTTTGATGGTATCAAAAGTATAAATATGACTGACTTAAGCAATTAGACCTGCATTTGCTATAAACTCTGCAATCAAATATTCATTTCATTTTGCAATGTCATCAGTAGTCTGACACAAGTAAAAGCAAATTAAAAATGCAGGAAAGTATTCCAGGTAATCATATGCTTTTTTTTTAAGGAGCTAATTTACTTATTTAAATTACAGAGACATACTGAATGGGATGGCTGTGAGAAAAGCATATTGCAGGAACTGGCAGAGGCACTGGTTTTGGGTAAATCAGAGCTTTTGTGTGGTGGTCCTTGATAACAAAAGCACCAACCCACAGGGTGACTTTTTTTTACCCACTCTAAGCCCTCATTACAGATCCTTTCTACTTCTAGAAAATGCACTCAGCTGGAGCCTGTAAGAACCTGACTATCTTCTAGGCATGCTGGTTATGCTGCTTTTGCCTGATATGCTTTCCACAAGTCACATAAATTATTAAGCCTTTCTGAATTAAAAAAAAAATAAAGGCATTAAGAAAAAGTGCACTTTTCTTGGGTACTTCTTTAGGAAGTTCTGCATATGGAAGTCTCAATGGATACTACACTTTTATTCACAGTTGGCTTGGGTTTAAATATATAAGAGGAATCACTGACTCTTAGTATGATGAGCACTGCTCAGGCTTTCCTTAACATGAAAAAGGAGATCTTACTAATGGTTTGACCTGAAATAAAGAAGGCAGACCTTTAGTAATTAGAACAAAAAAATGCTTTAAATTTCCCTTCTTTTTGCATAAACCATTACAGAGGTCACTTGGCCAAAAAGCATCAGCTGCTGAAAGCCACAGAGAAATCTGTCTTCTGAATCTGTTTTCTGCTGAAAACCATGGAGAAACCCTGTTCCTGCTGGTGCTTCTTCATTGATATGCAGAAGTATAAACAGAGATACAGTATCCAAAACATTTTACCAGAGCATGTTTTTTAGGCTGAAAAAACATCAAATTAATTACAAAGGGAGACTGTAATTGTTTAAACAGTATAAAGACAAAAAAAAAAACAACAAAGAAAAAAAAGAAAAAAAAGGTGCTGACCACTTAGCAGAACATTGAGAAGCAGTATATTTTAATCCAATGTTAGATTTTTCAGTAAAAAAACATTTGGTAGACTTAGGATTGAATACCACTTTCTTGATTGACTGGAATTGGTGGCGATTCACTAATGACCTAAATGAAAGAAGGATAGACAAACCCATCACAGCTCCCAGATGTCAACTGCTGCTTCACACCAGGTGGCTGGGGGGGGACCACGACAGCTGAAGTGAGAATCACCCTGGAAGGCAGTATGTACACATACCTGACCAGCATCACAAGTCATGTTCAACATCCTCAGACGGTAATTTATTAGGTATTTGCTGGCTTGGGTCCCCTAGAACACTTATCAAGGACATTCACACCTTTTCCCACATCTGGAACAAGTGATTCCAGTAAGCACCACATCAGGGCAATAAAAGTGATAATTACTGGTCTGAACTGGGATACCAGCAATCCCTGATGGCTGATGTACACTTACCATGTTTATTCTGAACGGCTGTGAAAGGAACCACTGCCCACAGTGCTAAGCAAACTCCAAGCAGTGGGTGGTCCCAGATGAGAAACGTGAGAAGCTCCTTGCAGAAGCCCATCTCAAGCCCTTGCTCAGTGCTACCAACACAAGGACTTCTTTGTTAACACTTAATCTTCAGATCTCTAGATTCTACTTCTATCATTCACACTGCACAAGCAGAGAGAGCATGGCAAAAAATTTCAGCTTGCAGCGATAAACAAAATGTAGTATATAAACGAAGTTGCCAGGAAGATTCATTTTTGCTGAGCAGTATCAGATAAATAAATTATAAAGAACTGTAACTGCTACCTATTAAGAGACAGATTTATATGATAGCTAAAGCTTTCATAGTTTAGGAAAGAATGTCTAATAAAATGGCACAGCTGTGATTTAGTAAGGTGTTTAAATTCATCGTTACATATATTTCGCATTTCTGACTGGTCTTCGTTACCAAGTCATATATTGGCTTTGCCTGATATACGTATCCTTTTTTGCATATGTAATGAACTTATCAGCTTCCAGTCGAAAAGGCAATTTTAGAGCTATCTCCTCCTAAGGTTTGTGCTTAAATACGCTGAATGACTCATCCACTGTACTAATAGACACAGTGAATTCAACGAGGTGAAAAATGTTAAAGGCTGAGATTCTGCACAGCACAGTAGGAGGATGAAGAGCACAAAGAAATTAAACTGAGAGGGCCTGTCTTACCCAGCAAGGCTTACTGGAAATGGGGGGAAAAAACCCAACAAACCTCCTTATCTATTTTTATCATGTGCTACAACCTTATAGGTCCTTGCATGTCAGAACCCGATCAGGCAGGCAGCATCCTCGCTGCTGCAAACACAGGTCAGGGCTTCGAGAAGGTAAATCCCCAGAAACATAGGCTGAGGTTCCCAAAATCCCTCCTAAAGTCTTCAGTCACCTGGATGAAGTGGCCAAGGCTCCCAAACCAGCTTTCAACATCCACAGAAGCCACTGGGGTCTTAGCACAACCGAGATTTCCAAGGCTGTGTTTTAAAACGTAGCTTTGGGCAGCATTCCCCTGAATCCTGGCCCAGATTCTCCCATTTCCAGGCTGGAAGGGACGGATGGCTCAGCTGCTCTGGATTTCTGCATAACACTAACCAGAGGATTTCAGCTCACTGGTCCAGCCATAATGAGTGCAGTCACTGCTGGTCAGCCTGTGCCCCGCTCCAGAAAGCGGGAAATTAGCAGTAACTCCTGCTGCAACATTTTTAAGGTTAGGGGAGAACTACATCTAACTCTGATTATCCTTCTCAGTGCCATCATGCACGTTCTACTGCAGCCACAAAAGCAAAGGGATCTGCAGGATTTGGTGCTGCAGTTACACCACAGAACTGCATATGAAGACATGGCAGTTGAATAATGCAAGATTTCTTCCTAATGAAATCTTTTCCCCATATTTTTCTTAAATATTTAAATGAACAAAACCAGAAAAGCACTACAAATCTCTTTGTCCAGTTGCAATGTTTTGAAAATAAAACGCAAACCGTATTTCTATTGGATTTAATTCATGCTGAAGTTCAAGTGAACATTTAGGCAGCATTTATCATCTTCAGAGCACTGTGCAAGTGCAAGCTAATGCATGATTTGTGGTCCTGCTCAGCACATCTGTGGCTCTCTAATTCCCCAGTATCTACATGGTTCAGCCTGATTTGAGCCCTGCACTCTGGTGAGCCAAGAGCCACCCACCACCCAAGCACTGGCAAATCGCAAATATTTCAGATCAACGGCAGCTCTAGACACTAGGCAGTAAAATCCCAGTGTGGTTCATCTCTGTGTTTCATAGCAGTTCCTAACTCAGAGTCAATTCTAAGATTTAGTTAGCACAGCTCATAAAACACTATTCTATTCATCCAAATACCAAAGAAAAGCATGGGGGGGAAAGGCAAAGAAATAAACATCTTACAGATACGATCTTCTGGAGCACTTTTGCAACTCCTCTTTTTTTCCCAAATAGCAGAGGACTTATGCTTATCCTCAAAGATGCTTACAAGTCAGCTTTCCCTTTTAATCACAGCACTTCGGAGAGTAAATAATCTTAATTGTCTTGCATGTTGCTGACTACACCAACAGGAATACACCAAGGGATATGGCCCAGAAAGGAGCTGGTACATCTCAAATCATCAGGAATGAATAAAGCAGAGGCTGCATTAAAAAAAAAAAATTGAGAGAGGAAGAATTTCCTATCACTGTAACATGAGAAACATAGTTTCTGACATCTGGGCAAATATTTGTCTTTCCTATGTATGTAGCACATAAACCTATATCCAATTGGATACCCAATCCAGTGAGTTAAGACAGGAGTTTGGATCACAGAATCAACCACTTCTGACCCTAGAGAAAGACAACTGTATTCACATGAACTCTGTCAAGCCAAAGGAGACTCCTGCTTTTCTGAAAGCTGTAATGCTGGTGGTGTTTCCTATGGGACTTGAATTAGGGACTGACATGGAAGGCAGGCAGGGCACATGCTCCTGTTCTAAGAAAAAGGGCAAAAGCAAAAATAATCAAGCGGTTAGAGAAACCATTTGATAGTCTTGTACTGCAATCAGAGCCATACTGCTCTGAAATTGTCTTTGGGATTTTTGTTTAGCAGACTACTTTAACAGTGGAAAAGTCTGAAAGTGCTGCAAGGCTTCCAGATCTTTGAGGGCAACCAAGAGTTTCGGTATTTTTGGTAGCAGGCAGGAAACCTTCTGAGTAACACACTGTGTTCATTAAAGTCATCACAGCAGGATTTCACAAGATTCCTGCAAATATCAACCCTCAGCAAGGAGTAGTAGCATGGACAGCTTTCCAGGAACTCCAAATGTCAAACTGGCCACTGTGAGGTACAAGGGACATTGCTACTAGGTGCACTTTGTGCTCCTTCCTTCTGGCTAACACAATGATTTCATCTTCATATTTTCTAGGGAATAGAAGCTGAAGGCAGGCAACTTGTCTGAACACTCAAAAGGGAATATAAAACTCTCAGAATTTATTTGCAGACATCATATAGCAAAGCTCCTTTTTCTCCCATTTCCTCTCCAGACCTGCACCATACCTGTGCATTCTTACCTGGCAAGATTGCTCAGGACCCTCTGAAGTCAAAAACAGAGGCCCTCACAGGAAAGTAAAGTATATGATGGGAATCTGTATCTATCAGTCAGCACTTTTCCTGCTGTCAAACTAAAGAAAACCCAGAAACCCAAGCACTGGGGAGAAAATTGCCATCTCTCACCTCTACAAGACATGGCAAGTAACACTTTGCTTCACAAGGACATGACGGCAGGATGCCTGCAAGGTGAGGCACAAGCATAGGCAAGAAATAAATTGACACCATGGATCTCCAAACCAGCCCAAGACGTATTCTACTAAAGGTTTAAAACACAACACCCACCTACAAACTTAAGCTAATAAACCACTCCTTAAGAGAGGACAATAATGTCCTTTTGCACCTCTGTGCCACAGGAGAGGCTGCCAGAGATGGGACGCTTGGTAGTGGGGGCAACAGGTCACCTTCCAGGGGGGGCCATCAGCCCTCCAATATACTAAGACCTTTCAGACTCGTAGACTGGAGAAGAGAGGGTTTTTAGAGGGTTTGCTTTTGGTTTAGTATTTCTGAAGCTGAGGCTCCCACTTGCTTGCTCTTTAGTCCACAAGTTGCTCCTCACTTCTTATTACCAGACTCTGGAGGAAAGACTAAGGGTGCACCGACCATTTCCACAGCACCATAACTAGGACATTGTATCTCCTTGAAAAGAAGCAGCTGGCACATGGCACAGAATAATGGAAAGTGAGGCACCCGTAGCAGGTACGTACAGGCAGCAGCAGAGATTGCTGGCCCCACTCTGGCACTTTCAATACAAGGACAACTAGCTTCAGCCTATCATCTGTTTCCCTTGCTTAAGGGCAAAAATATGCTACACTGCATGATGAGGCCAAGGAGGAGGCTTTGATAGCTACATTATGCCTAAGCCTGGAAATGAGACAACACCGGGAACACATATGTAAGAGGGAGGACTGAGCACTTTAGGAGCTCTTCCCCTTTTCAATTCCTCCGCAATGAAAATATCTTCATAAATACCAGTAAGGCAGAAAAGAGAGAAAGCAGTGAGACCCCAAAACAGAGGCTTGCTTCCAAAGTCCACATGAACATTTTATACCTTTTAGCCATTTCATCTCCCAGGGAGGAAGAAATTCCTGGCATGGGGAGGCAGCAACAGAGTGCTGCTGGAGCGGGGGAGACTGGATCTGCATAACTTCTGAGCTCTACTGGGAGGCAGCAACACAGCCCCGGCAAGTGGTGTGGAGCCAGTATGCATCTGGAATGAAACACGCCTTCCTCCCTCAAGAGAGTCACCATGGCAGGGTCAACAGGCACTGCTCGGCCAGGCTTCCCTTCCTCTGCTGTGGCTGGAAGTCAGCCAGAGACAGCTTAAGGCTTTGGAGAAATCAAGAACCCCAAGTGCCAGATAATTTTTTTACACAGGTAAATAAGAGCAAAGTGCCTAGAGGTGATGCTTGGCCACTGGAGCTTGTGGAGTCATGGCACAGGGCCGCTCCACTTCCTCCAGCCAGGGAGTCCCTGCAGAAGGTTGGATGCTATTTTTGAATCCTGCAGGCAGCATCTCCTGTAGGCTGACAGCCGAATTCCTGAGGCAGGGAGCCTCACAAGGGACTCCACTGCAGGAAAATGAACTCAGCTGTGCTGAGGAAAAAGCATATTCAGCAGAATACAGCAGGGCTGGGAGGCACACAGAGCCAGGCAGGCAGAGCTGGCAGCACCCAGCAAGATGACAGCAGGAAAATGCTGGGAGGCACTGAGCACTCAGCAATACTTCACAGAATCACAGAATATCCTGAGTTGGAAGGGATCTACAAGGATGACCGAAGTCCAACTCCTGGCCCTGCACAGGACCACCCCAAAACCACCACAGGATCACTTCACTGGAGACCTACCAATTTCTCTGCTCCAGCCTTTGGGAATGGGAATTGATTCATGTCTCTGGCTTTCCCAAACTAGATGCTCCTGTAAGAATGATGCTATTTCTCATGCTGCCAGATGCCTTTTCTCCTTCCCCCTGAAAGGCCCTCTGCATTGCTCCCTTCTGCTCAATGCACACATTTCCAAGGGCTTCCTGTGAAGGCCTGAATTGTCTTGAGGCAGAAGGTGTTAAAGCATTCATGACTTCCTAGTCACCAACAGCACCCTATTCTGGTTTGGGTCCCTTCATCAAACAATAGTGAATCTGAAAGCTGAAGTGGGAGTTGAACTTCCAGAAAGGTAAAGGAAAGTGGAAGTAAGAACCGAGGATTTCCACTGCAAAAGTTCAGTGCACATAAAACCACAGCTGAAGTCAGGGGAGCTTGGGCTTCGAATAAACAGAGCACAACACACGCTCACTATGCAGGGCAAGTCTGACCCCAAACCTGCAGCCAGCAGGTAGAGTTCTCCAACCTTGACTTCTCCACCTGCAGAGTCACCAAAGTAAACAGATAGATAGGCAGATATTTTGCAAGAGTCAGAGAAAATAAATTCATCACTCCTTCTGGAGCACAGCGATATGTCTGCAACCAGCAGCACAAAAGAGTTAAAATTACATTAGTAATTGTGTCTTAAGCATTTCAAAGTTTTGCAGGTAATAAAATATGAGGCCAGCAGATGAGGGAATAGAAAATACTGTGAAGCTGCTCCCTGAACATCCATTGTCCCTTCTTACACCAGTCAGACCGGGTTCAGGATCTGAGGTTATATGGCAATGCAGAAGTACTTAGGGACAGGGCTGAGGTGCCCAAATCCCTCTGATTCTAGTATTTCTGAAAGTTCTTGAGCACTTAGCTTTCAGGAAGCATTTCAGAAAGGATTTACCCTCTACTACCCAAGCCGGTTAATCTCATTGAGAGGGAATGGTTTCAGCGGAGGGGAGACCTGGTGCCTCCTTTCTGTACATATGGGAATCCCCTTTGGTCCTCTCCTTGCATGTTACATCAAGACACAGTGAGGCATTTAAACCCTTATGCTATTTGGAAATACTGCAAACAGAACTTGAAGTGCAGTACTGATGTACAACCCCAAACCCTAATGTCTTCAAACCAGTATCTTCCATGAAGGATGGAAGCTACAGGTGACCCATCCCATGAAAAGCAGAAAGCAAACATGAAATTCCTTCCCAGGTCAGGTCCCTCTCCCCTGCCCAAATCTAGGCCCTGGGTACCCACTCCTGCACCATCATGAGCACTACCAAGGGCACACAGTGTGCCTCCAAGTGAGTTTGCAAAATGCAGCTACTGGCAGAGCTGGCACATCACTTTACAAAGCTCAAACACTGCCACAGAGGTGTCTGCTCATTTTTTTTTTTTCTTGTTAAGTTGCCAAGGAGAGTACAGTGCAAGTTATCTACATGATATCATTGCTAGCTAAGGACCTTGTTGTAGGTAATTTACTTAAATTCCTAGTGGATATATGTATATATACACACATGCACACACATACACATATGCATATAAATATATATATATATATGCATACATGTATATACAGAACAACTGACATGCAATGTGCCTATGACTAGGAAACATAATGCTTGCTTTAAAAAGAGGCATGGTTGACTTGAGAGGTATCATCCTACAAAATTAAATCATAAAATGTGTTACATATTCTACTGCTAAGTCTGAAACTTGACCCTGAGACTTTCATAATCCTGACAAAATGGTTTGGGGGTTTTTTCTTTGCTTGAAGGGACAACAGGGAGAGGTAAACCACAAAGCCACAAACAGCAAATCTTTGAAGCACAGAGGGGAAACACAAAGCAAGCAATGCAAAAACAGATTCAACCCTTCCACTCCATATTTAGCTGGTATATACTACAAGACCTAGTTGGGGGAAAAAATAATAATTAGGCAATCAGGTCAATTTTAGGATAAAGAGTGGCCCTTTTACTACACACAAATCTTTCTTCTGCCAGACATTTAACTTGTCTTTGAGGGCTGCCGAGAGCTGACTAGAGAGAAACCCAGCATTTCACCATTCACTCCAAATTATGCTTGTTTGCTTGTTTACTGGATTATTTTCAAGGGCTGCAATAAAGGCATAGACTGCCTAAAGGTTTACACTGGATTTCCTGGCCATCTTGCTACATTTAAGGCCAGAGCAAAGTGAAGGGGGGGAGGGTGTTCTGTCTTTTTTGTGCTTGGTACAACATGTTGTATTACCTTGGGCAAGGATACACTTTAGCAGGTTAGGGAAATAAACTGCACAGTAACATCTTACAACCATTTAAGTCTGTTTTCATATTCAGATCTAAATAAAAAGAAGTTACAGTAAGAACTGAGATCAGCACAATGATGCTCATCTGCTACAGCAGATCGCAAACAACCTTCTACCAAGGTTTCTATACCTTTCTTCCTACAGGATTTCCAACAGACCTGGAGGAAGTCTACCTATCTCTCGTCCTTGCCCAAGAAAGGAGACACCACAAAACAAGCAGCACCTTGCTAAAAAAGCCTCCTGGATGCAGCTGTTGGCATGCACAGCCACAAAGACGCAGCAGCATTGCTGAAGATGGCACAGCCACGGTACACACAGGGTTCTTCACGCTCCAGGAATAAAAGTCAGCCAAGGTGATGGGAATCAGCAAAGATGCACCAACAATGTTGCTTTTAGGTGTGGAGCTACATCCAGTGCCTTTACCTGTCGCAGCACACACTGCAAACTGAACATGCATGCAGCATCCTGGCTGTATTTTGCTGAGCTTACAGAACCCTCCCTGCTCCTGTCCTTTGAAGGCTACAACTGCATCCTGCAGCCAAAAAATGAAGTGACATTAGGATCAGTAAATCTGAGCCTCCAAAATTCTGGCATGGGTATCAGAGTAAGATTCAAAACATTAAAATCACTGCTAAAGGATAATTTCACGTGCATAACCATACATTTTCTCACACATATATAATAATTTCCACGGGAGAGGGTGAAAAGAAGAAGAAAGCAAGCACGAATTGGAACCACTGTAAAAGTTTATGTGATTTTTTTTTTTTGTTACTGGCATTGTCTTGTTCATTAGTGACAAAGATGTTAATTCTAGGAGAAGGTGGAATAGGAATATTTTTAGAAAAATTAAAGAAGGTGTGTGCTGAAGCACCATTTGGAGTATGAAACATAAAGTAAACTCATGGGATCTTATGGTGACACCTTTACTTCACAGGCTTACAATGTGGATTTTCAAATTATTTCTAAGAAGTTAAAGAAAAATCAGTTGTGATTCAAAATAGGAAGTGGGGGGAGACACCAAATTTGCTTGATGTTTGGAGAAGATCGTGTGTTTACTACCCTGCTTTCCACCCACAAGAAGCACACGTTTTAGCAACGAACAGTTGGAGAAGCAGAAGTTGCCAATGAAAGTCAAACACTGACATGCAGAAGGCATCTTATTTTCTTTTTTTTTTTCTTTTATGTTAATTCAGAAAAGAAAAGCTTGATCTTTTAGACCCTGGGACTAAATAGACAGCACTGAGCCCCTTGTTATCAGATAAGCTGCTACCCAGGGAAAACCACAAAAAGATAAAGCTAAAATTTTTGGCTTTCTCTGAGAAAGGGACCATGACTCTTCCCCCTGTCCTCAGGGAAAGGTCCCTGATGCCCTGCGTAATACCTGGCCATGCCATGCTCTTGCCCCACCACCAAAGTCACGAAGGGAAAGGCTGAAGAAGCTGCCAGAGTGCAGCTGCCTCCGCAATACAAGGCAGCACCTTCGGCCACCAAAAACACGTACATCCTTTTTATTGCCAACTTACTATAAAAAACATGTCTATTTTAGCTATTCCATCAGATGATGAAGCTCTGTTCAATTAATTTCCAATCACTTTTAAAGTTATACATCCCTGGAAGCCCTGTTGGTCATGGCAAATGGCAATTTTACAGAAAGCATTTCTGAGAACCAGCTGAATTTGCTTTTAAAAACATTATTTAAGAGCTACTCTGTCTAATATGTTTTACAACCATTACCCAGCAAGTCTAATTGCAGATTTTCAAGAAAACTTTTTAACATTTTGTTCCAGTATATTTCTTCAAGTCAGAATTTGACAAAGTGGAAGCTTGAACACTGGTTCTTGACAGTGAAATAACACCTTAAACTTCTCAAGGGCATGCCAGGCCAGTGTTCTTTCAGGTTTTTTGCTACTCTTAAATTTTTAATACAGCTTCAGCAAGTAACGAATTTACAGACTGGGATTGTTCCCAAATCAAGGTATCTGCATCAGAAAACAAAGCAAAAATGCACAATGCCCATCGGCGGCTTAAGCTACATATCACCCATCAATCGTTGCACAGACTCACAGTCACGGGAGATCATTTCAAAGCCAACATGGTAACTTTACAGGCAGGAAAAGGGTCAGGATGGCAATGGTGATAAAGTGGGAGGAAAGCGGCGTGCAAGCTATCATTCATTATTTTACTACTACCATAGTACCCAAAAAATCCCAGTAGAGTCCTAAGCTCCAGCCCGCTAAGTACTGCACACACATACAGTAAAGCCCCATCTGCCCTGAACAATATATATTCAATACTTCTGAAGACAAAGACCATGAAAGAGGCAGTGGCGCTGTCCCTGTGGTGTAGATGGCCAGCCAGGGCAGGACGAGGTTATGCACCTCGTGCAAGGTCAGATGAAAAATCAATGGCAGGCGAGCACAGGTCATCTGAATTGCAGTTTGGAGTCCACTGCAAGGCCAGCCCTCCCCACTCTGATGTCTGGGCCAGCGCTGCTATAGGCCGTGCTTAGGTACACGCCGTACTTCGGTACTTCGTGCATCCTCCTGGAATGCCACTTTCTGCTACCGTGAGTTGTTAATCCAGCAAGGAAAACAACAGCATCCCTCTGAATGCCCTGCAAAAAACCACAATTGTTTCAGAGCTGTACTCTGAGCCGCTCTCAGGTTTTCAGGACCCAACTGATATATGAGGTAGTCAGACACCAAGTGCAGAGAATACATGCCCCTCGAGGAACGCAAAACCTTCTGATAACCTCCCTAATCAATACCTCTCCAGTTACAAAAGTTCCTGCAACACCCAGGACTCCCTCATTTTTAGAAGATTACATAAATGCAGGAAGGGCCCTGTTTGCAGAGAAAAGTGAGGCACAAACCATCAAAACCAGTGATCCACAACAGAAGGAAAAAGAAACTCAGCATTGCAGTTCTCCCTGGAAAAGCTTATCCTGGCTCAGCTTACCAAGGGAGGAGCAGAATTAAACCCAGCAGCATTACCCTTGGCCCCTAAATGCAAGACCACTTGATGTTCTCTATTCCCATAAACTTCACAATTATTACTATCCCACTCCCCTCTGAAAGAGTGGAAGTCCCTATATTTTAGGGATTTGAAAATCAACACAAATTCAGTTAAGTTAAAGCCTCACCTGCTGCAAACACGCTTCGCTATAAATGGTAAGATTTGAGTGGCACCTCTGTAGCAGTTCCCTGCACTAACTGTAGATCAACTGAGTGTTTTATATACTTTGGTGAGAGGATTTTTCAGAGCTAGACATCCCTCGATTCTTAGGATCATCATAGCAAACAGAATACATATCATTTTCCTTTTCTGTCAATCAAAGCTATTTATCACAGAGGCTAAGAGTTGACCTATTAATGGGATAAGGATTCCTAATCTATCAAGAATATATGCCAACAACTAATCATTAGATCCTTTGTAAGCCTATACATTATTTACTTTTGACATAACACATTGTACAGCCTTTTCTTTTACTCAAAATCATTCCCAGGCTCACAGTGCTAACGGATGAAGATGGCTACAGAGGGAAAATTGTTTTAACACCAGAAGAACCAGAGAGCCTTTATGAGCTCCTCAGACAAGATAAATCAACACAGCCACTGACCTGATTTCAGTGGCACTAAGCTAATTTGCATCAGCTGAGCACCGGACCCATTATCAATAGATTTGGAAATGAGCAAGCAGATGCAAAAAAACTCATCTGGCATTGAAAGAATGGCAGTAAGAGGCTCTTTTTGATTTTTATGGCCCCACCAGTGAGTACCTAGCTTCCACATGGTCTGTGGATCAAGTGCTTGTGGATACTACAGCACAGGGCTCTTCCAAAGCATGATTAGCAGTACAGAAAAGGTTTGTCACATAGATGATTTTCATGCACATCCCAAGAGAACAAGCTGGCTGTGAGAAGGACAGAAAGGAGTTAAAGCAATGATATATGCCTCCCTTTTCACTCAGGTTACCCATTCTCCACCCCAACACCAATCCTTCAGAGTTTCAGCTCAGAAAGGAGCTTGGTCATCCAGACTTGTTTGTTTTTATAGTTCTGGAAAAGAGACAATAATCCAGATTCGAGACTCAAGTAAGAAGATAACTTCCATATTTAAACAGCTACACATATTTTCAGCCTATTTCAGGAGCACAGGGAAGATAACACAGAGCTCCACTTTCCAGGCTTACCATGCTAAGAGGATAAAAAGAGAACTCTTGTTAATACTTGTGCCTAGACAGTAGAGCATTATGGCTTGGATTCACAAAGGGATTTAGAACTCTAAGTCTCGCTGAAATCAGGAAATAAATGGGACTTAGGGTCCTAAGGGCCTTTGAGAGTCCCAGTCTAAGTGCCTCCTCCTTTTTGAAGCCAGTGGGAACAATGCCATGGCATTACACAAGGGCAACGCCTGCCCTCGGAACTTTAACTCTATTAAAAGACTAGAGGTTATCTGGTGACAAACAGGCACAACACCCTTGGTGAAGAGACTTTGGCCTGAATGCCTTTAAAGCTTCCACTGCGCTCCATCAAGTGGAGCTGAAGCAAAGTCCATACACGTCAATGAGAGCTTTGCAGTGAGATTAAGATTTCAGTCGAGGTCCTCGAGTCAGAGGCAGACAAGTTGCCACTGGAAAGACAAACTGTTACATCAGCAAGCCTGGACCATGCACTGTTACTGCACAAAGCTCTTTGGATAGGTTAGGCAACAGTGCACAGAGGTGTAGTTTTACCAATGAGCCCCCTTTTGGTTTCCAGTGATTAAAGCTTGGCATCCCCTGATCCACACTAACTTTACAATGCTCTGTGAAGTAAATACAGTGATGATACTTGCACTTCATTTGTTATTGCCATTTTAAATACAGTTTTAATAAAGATCAGTGACATGTGCTCCTGTAGAGTGGAGCAGGGTCTTCCAATACAGGTGGTATCATCATTTTATACACTCGTAAGGCAAGAAAAAAAACCTGACCCACCTTGAAGGCCTTCACTGTGCTGGTGTAATATGTATTTTCCTTTTGCTTATACAGCTCCAGAAGGCTTGATAACCCAAGACAAGGGTATCTCAACAGATGACCTAATGGAAACTGCATTTGCATGGCAAATCCCTCTCTAAACAGGCTCTTAAAGGCTTCAGTTTCTCTTCCCTCTTCCAGTAGAGTGTTGAGGCTGATACACAAGCTGATAAGTGCTCAGCCTCATCTATGGCACTTTTCTGTTACACTTTGTTCACAGCACATAGCCAAGAAGACCATGAGGCTGTTTTACAAGCCGTAACAATTTTGACAAATGGTCTTTCCTTAAAAAGCATCCCTGAAATCTTCTAGTGCTGTAGACAATTTGACACGGGGTCAGAAAAAATTCATCATCACCGCAGCAATGCTATCTCAACCCCCAGAACATGTAGCTAAAGCTGCCTCTGCTCTACCTAGACAGGAAGAGTGGAGGAAGAAAAGAAAAAAAGGTGTGGGGTTTTTTTTTAAAAAGGAAATCAATAAACACCAGCACTTCATCTCTGCTCAATTTAGCCCTTTCTGGGAGCATAGATAATTCCTGATGGCAGTTGTCCAAAGTGTCCAAATTCAGACAGTCTGATAGCCCTTTCAGTAGGGTTAGTCCTGGCAGAGACAATAATCAGGCCTCCCACGACGAATTTCATTCAACGAGCGGTGCTGATTACGGGAGTGGTTCGAATCATCACACAGTATTGACCGGAGATCAATTTTCAGCTTGAGGTATTGTGGAGAACATATAGTACACAGCTAAGCTAAAGGCAGGGAGTAGGAATTCAATAGCCTACCCAACCATGTCAAATAAAAGCCTGAACAGATAGATGCTACAATTTCTAGCCCCTGAAGCCCATGTTTTTAAAGGTATGCTCTATGATGAAAGGGAGCCTGAGGAACTATATTTCATCATTACATTTTGCTGCATCATTAAAATTACCATTTGGTTTCTCCACCCCAAATTTATTCCAATAGTCAATGTGTTTTGCATTAAAAGAAAAAGGCAACTTGCTCAAACAGCTCTTCCTTTGATCCCATCTTTCCTTAATTAAAATTCTCTGAGCCAGGTAATGGCTGCCCTTCCTGCTGCAGGTGCTTCATCTCCCAGCAGTACAATGTTTTTCACCTCTACCCATGCCAAGCATCATAACTTTCAGTTCTGACCCCACACCACCACCATCTCTGTAAAAGGGGAATAGCTATGCTCCTGGAAGACCCCATGCTGCCAAGCATTGTTTGCAAGCTTCTAGTCCTTCACACTTGTAAGAAAAAAAAAAAAAAAAGAAAAAAAACCCTCTAGCTTTAAGGCAAGAAATACAGCATATCCTTAAAAATAGTCAAAAAAAAAAAAAAAAGTTGCTTGAGAAGGGATTCCTTTCCCAGCTATGCTCACTGTCATGTACACTACAGGATCACCGGTTCTTTAGAAGATTTAAAGAGGAACCAGGGCTTGATTCAGCTCTGTGGCAAAGAAGAGAAGGTCAAGGTCCATTAGGCTCCTATCAAGTACCAGCTCCCAGGAAAAGAGCTTTCACTTAGGGAAAGCTGCACCAAAAGTAGTTTTCTCCTTTGCTTCTCTGGCCTCTAATGTCTAGTTTTGTTCCTCAGCACACACGCGGATGCTGGGATCCTGTGGAGGGAGGACGTGGAGGTGGGAAGAGACATGGGGAGCCTTGCACAGATGCTCCCAAATCTCCACCTTCTGGATGGAACAATTTGCTGCAGATAGAATGGCTGTGGAAATGCATGACTTGACAAGCCAGCTTAGGAGCATGGGGCTTCTACCTGGAAAAAAAATGCTTTACTTGCAGGGGGAGAAACTGAGAGTCAGGTACCCGTGTGGGACTTGGTCTGTTTGCACAGAAAAGCTATGGTGACTGCTTAGGTTGGGGTTTTTTTCCTGTGAGCAAGGGTAGAGAGATTAATCTTGTAAAATAATTTTTTACTCTTTTTAACAGGGGTTTTTTTCCTCATCTCTTATTTACAGAACCTATTCCATAATTTCCACAGGGCTCAAAGCCAATAATACAACATGTCTTTTAAAAAGGAAGACAAATTTGAAAATGGTTAATATAAATATCACATCAAATCCCACAAAAAGTAAATTCAGCAACAATTACTGTTGCAAAATCATCGAATAACACAAGTTTTTCAATGCAAGCGCAGCAAGGAGGAACAAATTTACAAATATCAGCCTCCCTACCAAGAGATCCAGTCTATACACAAGCATAACACAGAAAATAATAAAACAAGAGAAACTCCCAGCTAGAGCAGGTGAAATCACAAATCAGTAGCTTTACTGAGTTGACTTCCCACATCCACAAACAAAAAGCAGGAGCTTATGCACATGGAGTATTTCAGTGTTCTGCATAAGATCCTGCTGCTTCTCTTCACTCTCTCATTTAATGTTTTCTTCAAGCTATTTAAGTCCTCTTACTTGCACACTTTTTTTTTCCAACTTTAACTGTTCTCAAGTCCTTTTTGTGTTCTCTCCAACCTTCTTCCTCTGTCTTAGTAAGCTAAACATAAAATCAAACCAAATTTGGCCATGAATGAGCAAAGGAATATAACTGTGGTTTAGGGAAAACTATATTAAATGATCCCATGCAAACCTAGCTATAAGACAAGAACTACCAACAGTATTTAAAAACAGGGAGATGTCAGAAGATGGGTTTGGGTTTGGTTTTTTTTTTCCTTCTGCCTATTTTTCAATCTGTCAAAAAGCAAATATAAGAAAAGACTAAAATAAAGTAAATATAGTAAAAATAGTGAATGTTTGAAACAAGACAGCTAAGTCAGTTTTTAGAGTCTCGGCTTAGGGATCCCTCATCTACATAAGCCCTCAAAAAACGATGTGTGCTAACAGAGTAAAATGCTAAAATGCATCTGAGCTGCAAACAGGGGATTGGCATCCTGCAGTGACAGAATATTACAGCTGGATGACAGGGCCTGCAAAGTTAAACTGTATTGCTCTAAAGGAGAAGAAGATAAGAGCACTACTAGGAAATGCAGGCCGTTATACAGTGGAGCATAATGCGCACACACCAGGATCAGAGGTCTCTTTTATTATTCCACTATTGTACTGGCCAAGGCATGTCAAATGAATTAAGCAACTTCATAGAGACTCAGCAGCAGAAATAATTTCAATTTAATAAAAACATACATATATATATAAAGACATGCCCTGAAGCTTTACAAATCATAGAATTTCTATCAAGTATTTAAAATATTAAATGAGAATTTTACCTCCTAGTTTTACAAGTCGCCTTCTGCCCTCAAGAAGAACAGATGAGGTGTTCCTCCTTTTCTAACCTCAGCCAACTACATTTTTTCCAAAGATATTTCTGTGCCTTTATTTCCAGCTCCTCCACTCTGCAGAGCTTTGTGTTACGGTGTAGTATTTTTCCCAGGACCTCCCCTGGTCGTGTAATGCGTCGTGTAATGCACCAAATATTTGGATTTTTTCTACTTCCCTTTACTATAAAAAGCATCTTGAGTCATCTAGTTGCTTTCAAAAACAACTACTTTTAGCGTGCAAACCAATGTGTCATCGGACTATTTTTTTTAAATGCTGCATACTTGCCCTTTAAAAATAATAATAATAAAAAAAAGTTGGACTTCTAATAAGTGTGACCCACAAGATCTCCAGTCTGCTGTAAAACCACGTCCACAACTCTAAAATTTAATCCATTGTTTCTTATCTTCTGAAAAGTTCATCCCCACAGTTGGCCAGTTCAGCTATCCAGCAATAAATTTTAAAAATATGAATTTTCATTTCTGTAACATGAAAGTCTCTGTTAATTGAACAAATTCAATCAGCAACCCTACAGACTGGCCAAAGCTTGTATTAAAATGAAAAGGGCTGCGATAAGATGAACAATTCAACACAACTCCTGTTTCTACATGAAAAATTTAGTGCCAGTCAAAATGTCAGCACTCAGGGGCACACTGAGATTGTGAAAAAGTTGTGATCGCTCCAGATGCACAGTTTAAGGAGATTCTTCTTCCTGCTTTTACCTCTTTTTACTCTACACCTTTACCATGATGTGATTTAGAGCTCGCCTGATGAAGCTCAGCCGGCTGGAGTTAAGATGCAAAAATAATCTGGTCCATCGTTGAGAAGCACTGAGCACCTCCAAAACCTGTTCTGCGTTAACCTCCGCACCTACCGACGGATTTCAGTGCCCCGGGCTTCAATTGATCAAGGGTCTGTCAATACTTCCCTGGAAACAGCCTCCCATCCTGCAGCACAAGGGTTCATTTGAAAGACCTCGTGTTGATTGCTAACATGTGTCCTCACTTACAATATTTTATTTCACGGTGAAATTCAGATGCAGTTATGATTTCAAGTTTTAAAACACTGTAGTGGTGGATTTGAGTGGATAAACAGACTAAGCATAGTTAAAAGTCCCACTGGGAAGTCTTAAAAAGACTAATTTATGAATATGCAAACACTTTCATGTCACTCAATCCTGAAAAACTCCAGTTGCAGGAGCCCATAAGATGAAGGCAATCTGATACTAAACAAAGCCACAAACTGCAAGAATAGTAACTTACAAAGGATTTATACTGAGGAATTCTATCCTATGAAGAATAAGGTTTTCTTTCAAACATACTGCTGCTTCGGCTCTCCTTTTCCAAAGACCTCATATATCGTCCTTTTGTGACCAGTTTTCTCCTCATAGTAGCTTTTGGCAACTGCATTAAACTAGCCTATGTATTCCCATCTTTTTCACAGTAAGTGGTGTAAATAAAAGGGAACTTTTTTTTCTCCTGACATACCCACAGTCACCCAAATAAAAATACTTTTACAGCTGTTGCTTGCTTTGTTCGCATTTAGAAAGCTTATCACAACTAAAAATACAGATTACCTGGTAACACTGAGGACATCTTAGTAGCAATGCACAGGATTTGCAAAATTATTTCATTCCATCTTAATGAAGAAATCACCAGTAAAACTACCATCAGTGGCTTGTGGGCGTGGGAGGTGATTCCAGACATAGCCTTCATTAGGAATGCAGGCCAACAGGGAGCGTTTGGAGTAACCACCCCTCTTACAGAGAGGTATCACTAAAGTTAGGACTCAAAACAAGTTTGGTTATTGGCAGCCAGGGCGTGTGTCCTACACACTGCCGTGCGCAGTCGGGGTCACACCCTGACCTAGCTGCCCACTTGGTTTCGGTGGCTCTCTCAGCACTCTCATCCTTGTCCTTGCTGACATATTATCTTAAATACTATGGATGATAAACAGAGGGGCTGATGAAGCTCTGGCTGAGTCTTCCACTTTCATTAAATTCTTTGCACTGAGGTCATGGGAGAGAATCACACCTGTATGATCAGACAACATGGCAGGAGGCAGAGGACGGCACAGACATGGCAGCTTCTCCTCCAAGAGAGAAGCCAGAAAGCCCCACAATTTAAGCAGCCACCAGGAGGGGTGATATGCCACCAGTACTTCTTCAGGGTAAGGAAAATAATTGCTTAGGGCTAATTGCTTGAGATCACAGAGTCTCTCTTGGTACATCTGTCCCTGGATGGAAGTGGATTAAATAAATGTAGTCATTTATTTAGAGGTCTGTAGGTTAAATGGAAAGATGTTAAGAGTCCCAGACTGCAAGCATGGGGAGGGTTTGCTCCTTTGAAATCTATATGTTTAATTTTTACTTCCTCTCTCATTATCCTGATTTGAGACCACCACTGCAGCAGTATTTTCTCATTTGGCCAAATGCATATGGACCATTTTCAGAAATGTTTTTTTGTCCTTCAGAACATACATACAGCACCTTTTCATGGTACCTGCAGCTCACAGAGATCACATACAGTTTTGGAAACAAACCAACAGGTTATGAGCAGTCTGAGGAACCCAGTCTCAGCAAAGGGTGGTCCAGCACTGACTCTGAGGACATCCTCAGATCCCTGGTGATGGACAACAAAGTAGCAGGAAAGTGGTCAAGCCAGGAGTACTGACAAAATTAAAATCTCCATTACTGTCTTCTGGTGAGGAAAACCAAGACAGAAAGTTGAACCAAAATGCCATCTGGGTGATTTATGGCCAAAGCTGGTCCACTCTGGTCAGAGAAGAAAAAGCAGTCTGAGCAAGGTTTTAGCTCAGTTTAGTCCTTTGCTTAAAACAAAAGAAAGCTATTTTTATAGCTGATAGTGAAAGCAGAGGATTGATCTCTTCAGGCTCTCAAATTTGCACAGAGGTCCAACAGTGCTACAGGATGTAAAAAGGCAAACTTGGGTTTTTATTGTTTAAAATATATTAACCCAGATAATGACTCATTTTCTCCTTAATTTCTCCTTAATTACTGAAAGATGACTATGCATCAACCATGAAAGTATTTTGCAACAATAAAAGATATGATGCTATTTTAGAGAACGTGAAACAATTCGCTTTCCCTTAAACCTCACATTTTAAAAACAAGGACTTTTCCTCAGGAAAATTACTTCCTTTCTCTGAAACAAATATTCTTCCTCTTGTAAACATCTCTTTATGGTCAGGAGAAGGATGTGTGAAGGGGCACTGGAGCAAGGACCAGTACCTGTAAAAACAGTCATAATGGGTGAGCTCAGGCACTTGAATGTGAACACAGAACAGGTAAAGACCCCAGAAAAGTAGGAGGTTGCCACATGAAAGTACAACCCCTGCCAGGTAGTTTCTAGGTCATGATACAGGAAGTGATATCTCAAGACAACATATCTCTGTCAAGATATCTCTGTCAAAACAGAATTACAGACAAGATGCTTGATTAACGAAGACACTAGTGTGGGTATATCTTTCCTCCTTGGATGAAGGAAACAAGTTAGCAAAGACCACCAGTTGTGCTAAGAAAAGGGATACCCTAAGCGCTAAGAAGCAGAAATATAGGAAAACTAAATCAACACCTACTCCATGGTGAAGTTTCTTAGCCATGGCTGAGGCACAAAAGGCGTGTATAAACCCAGAGTAAAAGTAGATGTAGGAAACCAAAAAAGAGGATCGAAGTCCATATGACCGAACTGCAAAAGTCAAAAAGTCAAATCAGAACCTTTTAACTCAGCTGGTATCCAGATCCAAGGCAGGTAACAGGAGAAGAGCATTGATTTGGCTAAGTAAATTGTAAAATACAAGATTAAAAGGAATTTTCCCCCAGTAACATGAAAACTCATGTCCTGAAATAATCAAAATGAATCAGATCGAGGAGATCTAGAGATCTGAGTTTCTGTATATGGAGGAGCTATTCAGGGGAGGAAAGGAGGACACCTGGTTTCATGGATTACCCAGCACACTAAGGACAAATTAAACTGGATACAAACACTGCAGAGAAGCTTCCAAAATTAAAAGCAAGGCCTTCAGCTCTTACCCCTTTAAAAAAGGGTAAGCAAATACAAGAGAAGCAATTAGAAATGCCTCTCTGACACACAAGAAGTATGCTGACAGAGCTGAAAGAGGCAGACTCAGAGCTGAGGGAAATAGCAGAAAATAACAATTTAAGAGCAGCTGCTCCTCAGACAGAGTGGCAGCTCTTCCCTACCTGGAGGACTTTGCCACATCTGTGTACAGCAGCAACAGCTGCTGCCTTTGTAAGGGAAAGGGGATGCTGGAGTGCAGGAAAACCAGAAGATGTGCTACCAACAGCTCCTTGCCACCCCGCCCCATGCTCAACCACTTCTCCAGCAGCTCTCAGCTTGCTGAAATTCAAAGCACAGTTCATGTATCACATCGTGACAAACAGATATGGATTTTGACACATGCTTCAATATATATCTTTAAAGAGTGTATTTCTTGCATGTTTATGGCATGTCCATTCTAGTAATGAGACTGGAAGATAAGTTATTTGCTCCTGCACTCATATAGTAAGTTTAATTCATGGGAAAGTTGCTGCAACCTGATCCTTTTCCAGTCTTTATTTTGTAACCCAGACCCCCTCAAGGAGCAAGAGCTGCCCAGAACCCAGGACAGGGACCCTATAGGGTAGGTAAATAGAGAACCATACTTAGGTGACCTGTGGGCACAGCCCTGACTGACAGGTAGGTTTGCCTAGGGAAATCAAATTTTGGGGTGCAGGTTTCAGGATGAGCTTCCCATTGGGCACATTAAATGCTGGAGGACTAAGCTTGGCTCCATGTAGTCCCCTAAGGAGTGATGGCAGGGACTGCAACCCCCAGGCCTACCTGCCTCTCTACCTCCTGTAGTGGCACAGCTGCAGGCTGATGGAGCAGCCCCCCCATTCCTGGCATTCAGATCATCATTTCCCAGCAGTTTCTGGGCTAATGAGTGTTAGACAAAAGATTCAGCTGCCCAAGGGCTGGTGGCTAAAACAGAGCCCACGGCAGCTTAAACACCAGGCTCCTTTTATAGCCAGCAGAGATTGAGAAAATGTAGTCAGGGGAATTCAGGGAGTGATTCATCTTGACCCAGACAGGAGTGTCCACCAGCATATACAAACACCAAACTGTTTGCCAAGAGGGCAGGCCAGCAAAAATGATGCTTGTCCTCACAGCCTCCACATATCTTGTGTAGCTATAGCATAAAGATGTAATTATGTTTCTTCTCAGACTTCTGTTTAATTTTGCAAAGAGGTCCCCGGCAGCTAAACTGAGTGACCCAGATGAAGGGGATCAGACATTTTCACGTCCAGGTTGCATTCCCAGCTTTGAAAATGTAAGCTGAACACACCTCAGCATACAGACATCCCTCTGTCCCTGCAGACAGCATAAATACAAGGCTCTACCACACTGATAGAGCACTGAAAACTGCAGCAGGGTGCTAGGTAAGGTCTAGGAAGCTACGGCACAGACAGGCATCACTTTAGTTTTTAGCGAGTTCATAATCTGTGAAAAAAATTGAGTGGGAAATCATAGAATACTTAAGGTTGAAAAAGCCCACTTAAGATGCATAGGGTCCAACCATTAACCCAGAACCACCATGACCACCACTAAAGCATGTCCACAGGTGCCACACAGACACAGTTTCTAAACTCTTACAGGGATGTAGATTCTAGTGCTTCACTGGGCAGTTTGTTCCAATGCCTGACCACCCCTGCAACGCAGAAATTTTTCCTAATATCCAATCTAAACCTCCCCTGGCCATTTCCTGTCGCATGTTACATGGGAGAAGAGACAGACTCCCGCCTTTATACAATCTCCTTTCACTTATTTGTAAAGAGCAGTAAGATCCTCCCTCAGCCTCCCTTTCTCCAGGCTAAACATCCCCAGCTCCCTCAGATGCTCCTTATAAGACTTGCACTCCAGGCCCTTCAACAGCTTTGCTGCCCTTCTTTGGAATCTTTCCAGTACCTCAATGTCTTTTTTGTAGTGAAGGGCCCAGAACTGGGCACAGCACCAGTGGCCTCACCAGTGGCAAGTACAGGAGGAGAATGAGAGCCCTGGTCCTGCTGGACATAACTTTTGCAGATATAGGCCACATCATTGGTCTTCTTGGCCACCTGGGCACACTGATGGTTCATGTTCAGCAGCTGTTGACCAGCACTCCCAGTTCCTTTTCTGCTGGGCAGCTTTCCAGCCACTCAAATTTTGCAAATGAATTTTCCCCATCAGAATCTATTGCCTTTTTTTTTTTTTCCCTTTCTTTTTTCTTTATTGAGCATATCTAGATGTAGTGCAAGATATGGAAATTCAGATTTGACCATGAAGACTGTAGCCCATCTCACTTTGCAATGTGCCTTGGGTATTCTGGAGAAGATAAGAGGAGATTTTTATGGTGGATTTACAAATACTGTTTGAAAGACTTGCTGGAAGAGCCCTTTGCCTCTATTCATTGGTGAAGCACAGCATTGACTTCACCCAAGAAGAGCCATCACTCACACCACCTCTCCAACTCTCCTCCCAGCTAGTGCCAGGGGGCTTTTCCCACCTCATCCACAAGGACAACAGTAAAGGCACAAACACAAAGGGAGTAGAAAAACGCTCAGAAAAGATCAGGCAAACAAATGAGTAAGAGCTGAAGCAGCCAGGGAGTGACTAAGTACTACTCTACAAATTATCAGGCTGAAGCTGCTGGACATGGAGGCTGGGGCCCAGGCCACCCGAAAATCATCAAAACTGTACCCTTTTGAGATGCTTCAGCTATGCAAAGGCATAGGCTGAGAGCATCTTCCAGAGAGATTTAAGTAGGGAGGTGTAGAAACAGAAGGAATAAGGTTGAGAGCCAAACTGGGGTACAGATGGTGTGGAAGGAGGGAGGATAAGGCACTTTGCTAACATGACAATTTAGGAATGTGGCTCACAAGGCCTGTTTTGGGGGTTTAGAGAGTTGCACAAGAGGTTACGAAGCTCAGATCTTCACCACCACCATCTCCAAAAAAAACCCTAACAAAACACGGAATATGTAAATAATTAGTAGTTGTGTCACCACAGAATGCCCAGTCAAGAGGGGGTTCCCTTGCGCTACAAGCTCTTCAAGGAGAAAGGAAAACAGTCTCTTCTCCTAAGGTGCAAAAATTGAGGACATTTCCCATGACTCAAAAAACCCCCAAAACAAAAACAAACAAAACCCACAACAAAACAATCAAAACAAGCCAACCAAACAAAATAGAAAAAATAAATATGCTAAGAAAGTGCTTGACCATAAATATGGAGAGGCCACAGCACGGCTGTAGTAAGAAACAGTGGAGACTGTGCAGATCAAAGCTCAGCATCAGGTTGGAAAAGCAATGCCCTCATCTTCAAGGCACAGAGGAGATGGCAGATTACAAGAGGCTCCTGTTGTTGGCATAATACTTGAAAACAAATGATGTCATTTAAAAATACAAGCTCTTTGCACTTCACAAAAAAGAACAACAGCTACAAATACAACTTAAATGCTTTTCTTCTCCCTTTCTGTATTTTGTTACACAGTATATGTAGGAGAAGGACTGAGGCCAGCTGGGTGGGACAAAAAGAAACCCTTGTCCAGACACTGTATTTATGCTCTCAGAGAAAATCTTTACCAAACCTTTCCAGACCCAGTCTTACTATTGGTTGATGTCAGCCTTTGGGAATATCTGTTCACTTCCTTATAGTCCTCATGTTCACTTTAAAAAAAAAGAAAAAAAAAAAAAGAAAAGTTCATAAAAATTAACCAGTATATTTTTTCTGTCCATCTCCCATAAACATCCAAGTTACTTCCTCTAACAGAGAGACTTGCTTCCACACAATCAATAGTGGGTTTCAGTGGTATGTGGTACTATCGGCGTGGGCGGGAAGAGTTCAGCAAAAGGTGGCAATGTCACGCACAGCCTGCCTGATGCATAGAAAGCTATACACCCCTGAAAAGCCATTAGGTGGCTTTCCTTTGGCTCAGCTGAATCAGCATGTAAATTTCACTCGGATGAATGATGCAATGGCACAGGCAGGGTATATCACTTCAGATTTTGGGATAGAATGACATCTGGATAAAGCCATCTTGGATTAGTCTGGTACTGGGCACATTGCAGCACTGATACCTTGCTCGACGGGTCGTTCGTATTTGCATACTGTGCAGGAAGCTAGCTAGTGTAGACTATTTGCACAGGAGATGGAAGGAATAATCCTGCTTTACTTTATAAATTGCATTCCTTATCCTAATTAAAGAGGAAGAATGAAGCATCACACTAACACTATTATTAGATCTTTCAATGCACTCACTTGGAAAACTAAAATGGTTGCACCAAGAAATACAAACTCACTGTGCTGGTCACTCCTTTGCAATCCCGTTTCCACATCACAAATAACCACTTTGCTTGCTGGGCTGTGGTATCTCTACAGCTCTACATGTGTATGCTAATATACATATACGCAGGTGAGCATCCCAAATCCTCCTGTCAGATGAACCGAACATAAAAGAGATGTCTGAGAAATAAAACATGTCTAAAAAGCCCCCCCCCCCCCCAAATCGTGCAGAATTGAAGTATTTGGCCATATTGAAACACCCGTCAGAAGAACATAATTTCCCAAATGCTCAGGTTTACTCCAACACAGATGCTGAGCAAAAATGATCACTGACTTTGATACAGGGATATGTCAAAAAGCAGAAGATAGCAGCATTGTTCTGCACATGCAAGAACCTCTATTTATTATTTTATTATTATTTTAATGCAGAAGCAGTTGTCCCAGTGCTTATTATTTGGCTGAATGAGCTGAAGTGAGACTCCCCGGGCAGCTGCTGACATAATGAATGATTGTGTGGTGAAGCCCAGAATGTGAATGATGAAGAATTTTGAAAGGCTCTGGAATTTGTGAATAACAAAAGTAGCTACAGTCCCCAAAATCTCACCATTTGTTCTCAGCAACAAAGGAGGACTCAAAGGCCTTTGTTTAACAAAATGATTCAAAAACAGGATACGAAAGGAATTAAGGGTTATCTCTACTGGCATAATACAGCAAGCAAATTGTGTCCCCAAGTAGGAAGAGTTATGAATGTGTTCTGTCGAACATATTGTTAACTGAATTACTACGTTACTGTTTCTTTTATCCCTTTTCCAGTACTGTTACCATGTTTCCTGTGTCAGTAATTCTCAAGGTCTTAAGGCCTTTCAGCCCAGACTCTGCAAAAGGGGAGCTGCGTATTCCACAGCAGACTCTGATCTTCCAATGTGCAAAGGGGAAGCATCTGACCATACAACCTCCACTTCGTCTCAGGGTTTCCATCATGATGCCCTGGTGTATCTCACTTCTTCACCAGTATTAAAAATAACCACAGTTACAGTTATCTTAAATATATATACAATTTGCATTTAAAAAAAAATAATTACAACTCTATTTCTGGTCTCCAGTATGGGAGAAAACCTTGATTGTGCAAGGCACTGGATGACCACGGCAAAAAGACAGCCATGCCCCAAAGTGGTTGCCTTTCCCCTCGAGGGGAAACAAGCCTTCCAGTTTTGGAGCACTTACTGTGGGAATTACATATGAACTCAGCGAAAGACGACTGAACCTGATGAAGATTCATGCCACACTGACAAGTGCTATCCAAACAAATATAAATTCAATTAAAAGACTCCGTTGTGTGAGCAATAAACTGAGAAGTGTGCTGGATCAAGGAGTGGAAAGCCAGCTCACCCATGAAGGTTGTCAGGCATGAGAAATTAGACAGCAGACACGAGCAACGCTGATGCTGAACCCAAAGGCAGGCACCATAAATCAGGATGGCACTCCTGGGCAAGGGGAGGGACAGATCTGGCTTTGCTCCCTCCTCCCTTTGTTTGGGACCCTCAGCTGAGGTGCTGGCAAGGGTTTAACATCCTGCAGGCTCCACTGCCCATTGGACGAGCTATTCGAAAGCCCTGGCCGTGACACACACGTTTGGGGATCAGCGTCAAGGGCTCCTGCACAGGATGGTTACAGTGGTTATCTTTCCTTGCATTTAGGCACTCATTTTATTAAACCATGCATTTCCTACTGCAGCAGCCAAAGTCAGTACTACCGGTGGTGTCTCTTTTGCCAATGGCTGTAATGCTGTAGCTGCAAGCAGTGCAATAAAACCTGCTGTGCTACCCTGACTGCCTCCAGTCAATGCAAATTTGGCAATCCTTTCAAAGGAATCAGGCTTTCACCTTGGGATGCTACTCAGACCTGGAAGAATAAGTCAGCCTGACATTAATTTCTACAGGTGCCTCATCAGCTCATCCTGTCTCTCTGAGGAAACACTCATTAGACTACACTAAAAATGCAGCAGAAACCTATGGCTAAAGAGCATCTTCAGTTTCTGGCCTCCTCCAGTCCCCTGAAGTAGTAGTATGACTTGGAGAACAATAGGGATTCATCAGTATATCTTTACAAAACTTCAGTGCACCTATGCTGGCACTGGGTGCTAGGTATTATTGCTGAAATTTAATTTTTTTAATGAATGCTAAAATTAGCACTAAATATTCCAATTCCAGGAGTTGTGCCAGAATTTAAAAAAAAAAAAAAATTAAACCATGTCATTCATGATAAAAAAAATAGTAAGATCTGACACCAACATTGAGAAGTTGCCTAGAGAATATAAGGTGAAGAAATCTGCTATCAAATTGTCATGCCCAATATGAAATAAAGCCCCTACAAAACAATGCAGGGCTGAAGAGGCTGGAGAGGTATGATTTCCGAGCAGTGACGTCTCTTGAAATACGGTTTAACACCTGTTATTAATCCTGCTGCCTGGCACATTTACACCATTACTTCTTCCATCTCAGCCACAAATTCAAAAGATCATGCCTGGGCCTGACGTTAACCCATGGAAACACCACAGTCAGAGTTCATCCGTCCTGCACCCTCAAACGGAAGCCTGCTATCCAGCTCTGTGTTCTGTTTATGAAAACTCCTAATTCCAGTCACAGACCTCTTCTCCCTCTGTGTCAAAAGCATTTTAGCCTTTTGCTTTCACCAATGGTAATTTATGGATAAAGATATATGGCATGGCAGTGACTGTATTGTAGCTGCTGATTTCCACAGCTTTTATGTACTAAGCCTCCAAAAACACATGTGGGTCTCCCAACAGAGAAACAAATTTTTCGTTATTCACTTTCTAATATTGCCAGAATGGTAAATAACAACACTAGGAATACTGAAAATACCTGAAATACTGAAAATACTGAAAAGAACCTGACAGAAAGTAAACCAGTAAAACACGGGAGCAGATGCTCCCAAATCGAGCCGCTTCTCCAAGCAAAAAATTCTGCATTTATTAGGGATTTCTGCACTGTCATAGCTTGGCACTGGGCATTACTTCATCCACACTACCATTTTAGGCTCTTGTCACCAGCCAAAATTTAGCAGAGACTTCAAGGTGCTGAAGCACAAACATCTCTCCACTTGGTTCTGCCAGGTATAAAACAAAGAACAGCTCATCCAACGAGAGCCTCACAACCTTCAAACCATGACTGCCTTGAAAGCCCTTTGACATTCTCCAAAGAAATGTTGTGTAGGAAGAAAGCACTGAGGTTATACCCTACTGGAAAGTAGGTCTGCTCTTATCATTTCACCACCTTTAGAATGCCATCTGCACAGTGATAACAACAGGAAGATGGAATGCCTGTCCCAGAGAGCATCCCACTGATGGGACAACACAGAGAGCCAAGGGCAACTTAGGGAAAAATGAAGAAGAGTTGGGCACCAGTGACTGCAGTGCATCATTAGGCAGGAATGCTCATGAGCCTTTCCCAGCATCACCCTGCCCTCATCCTGCCAGCATACAAAAACTGGGTTTAGCCCCCGAATTTTTCAGCTGCCTCTGATCTCAGTGATCATTAATGTGTGGACAATAAGCTTAGCCCTTATGTCCCCACTGCTGTGCCCTGCAAGTGACCTTTAATTGGCAAGGGACACAAAGGGAGACAAGAGCCGATTCAGAGCTGCTCCTGCCGACCATGTCACTTCTTATTTACACTTGCCAAAGCACAATGGCCACTTCTCTGGGGACAAAAAAAAACCAAACCAAAAATGTATGAATTTACTTTGTTGGGGCTCCATAGGAAGATGCAAAAAACAGGGTAAAATGAAGCTCCAGTTGATCTATGTACTGCAGTGCACAAGCACGGGGGAAACAGACACTCAGCATGAAGGAATACCCTGACATATGATTTTATTTCTCCATGACATCCAAGGATGGTAATTTTACTTTATGCAATAGGAGTCTATTACATTTTGTGCTGCAAGTTCAAACTCTCCCAGTAGTCTTCAGGAGTACTAAAAAAAGGAAAATCTCACTGGTTTTCCCATCTTTCTTCTCAAATTTTACAGCAAAATAAAAAACAGCGACAGCATGAGCTCCGCTCCCTAATGAAAATAGTAGACTCGACTCTACTTCCTTGTGTCAGAAGCCGTATTTCTCAAGCCCCCTGGTCCTTTCTAGGTCTATTCCCCTGTCAGATCCAGACACTTACCCTCCCCTCCCTCCATACTTCATGTTGAACATATTCCACCCAATTCAACAAAGATCGAAATTCAGCTAAGTGGTGGCCCTGCATAATCTAACCCCACCACTCTGTGACTGAATCTCCTTTAAAAAGCCATAGGCTAAATGAATAAGCAGGAGTAATCTTCCCTCTGGGAGAAGCAGCACCTTTTCCACGGCCCAATCACCATTTTATTACGCTGGCTGCACAACACATTTTGAGGTTTGGTGCACACTCTGAAAAACTGCAACATTTGTTCACATATAAAACTTTCCCAGAAGTAATACGATGCTAAATTAGCTATCATTTCTTCAAGTGGGTTGTTTTTCTTTTCTGCTGATGATTTTTATGCTCATGGTGCACATTAAAGGTAGCCTCACCAGACAGGTATAGTGCATTAAAATGGAAATGTCAATATGGTGAAACAGTATGTGTCACATTAAACAACATCATTATGTGTATTTATACTCCAGGAGGCAATGACCACAAGATGCAATGCAACAGCAACTTTATCTGAACATTAATAAAAATTTGTACTTCTAGCAAGTCAGGTGTCATGGTGATGTGCTGCATAAGACCTATTATTGGCAGCAGGGTTGGTCATTTCTAAAAATGTTATATTTACAACTACATGTTAAATTTACACAGCAGGTCAAGAAGACAAATTCTGGAAATATTTTTTGCCTTAAAACATGAATGTTTAAAGTCGCTCATCTTCTACAAATACATCCTTACTGCTTCTAAAATTTTCAAGATTCTTATCATAATGATGCCTCAGATATGTACACTTGGGACTTTAAAACTTCAGAATGATCAAGTGAACATTCCTTTCCTGCATGTCATCTCAAGCACCCACCAAAAGGGTCACCCTGGAGCCCACAGTGGTGCCAGTGCATGCACAGCTCCAAGGTATAAAGCATTTAGTTAAATTGCTCAGCACAGTACAATCAGTATTTCACTTGTAGCTGACCTAAATACCTGCATTTCTTGACTGTTTTCTCTCTGGTTACAAATTATTCCTTCTTAAGACATTAAAAAGCAGACTTCTATAACTCAGTGTTAGTCATCTGAGCTTAAAATTCGGGGAATTACAACTTCGTTCAACACACAAAAACTCCCTTCAAACCACAGGCTTGAATAGCAGAGTTTAAATGAGAAATGCTGCAGCCTTTCAGATCTCCAAAGCAGGGGAGGGTTTACTCAAGCTTCCACCAGTACCAACTAGCTCTGCCACCACTAGGAGGGGCAAAAAAAAACCCATACAGCCTTACTTCCCAGGTGGCCCTGAAAACAGAAATCCTTGCTCAGTGCCAAGGTTTTTGCTTGGAGCTGGTACAGCAGCAAATGACCTTAAAATCTTGTTTCTTTGATCTTCCTTTTACCAAGATTGCTCACCCACACAGCACCATTACACTGACTTATTGCACTGACACCATTACAGCAATTACACTGACTGACCAGGGGAACAAGGCTGCTCTGCCCCTCACATCCTCCCCATCCTCCTGGCTCATGGCACAGTTTTGTGCACATCCTAAATATCAGGTCTGTTTTCCCAGCAGAGGAAGGAGGTTATCCACAAGCTTCACTGGGTGGTTCTGCCCAACAGTTCAATGTGCTTCAGATCACAGTGTTTCCCTCTTACACCTTCATAATTTCCTCTTTTTCTCAGGGACTGTGAGGGCTGCTGAAATCTCAATGACTTATTCACCTTGTCCACATGTAGGAACAAAAACTATCTGAAGGAAAATAAAAATTATTTTATTGCAAGGCTGTGTGAAGAGATCCAAAAGGGACCTCTATTGCCCAAGGAGACTCGAGTCCAGCTTAAGCGGCTTTCCACTTACTTTCATGAGCAACATAAACAAAAAACATTATGGTACTAAGAAACCCCTGTCTTATGACATTTTCTTTTGATACTAGTAAATGAATGGAATTTTTAAAAAATGAAATCACAAGATCCAGCAGGTATAACGTTTAATTGGGAAATAAAATTCTGAGAAAACTTCACGCACAGACAAGGATGACTAGGTGTCTTAATGGGAGGGAGGGAGAGAGGAAGGCTCAGGGATCTGAGTATCACTTTCTAACCTGTGCACCAGCAAAGAGCTTACTATAGAGATAAGGGGACTGAAAACCCGTGAGATGAAGGTGGCAGCATTTTTAAGGCTTTTATTAGCTCTTGAGGAAGCACAGATCAAGAGACTCTTTTTCCTTCGTGTTTTTTGTCCTTGTACCCCAAGCCTTGGGAGGGGGGTGAGCCCTCAATTTCCACTCACCCAGCTCAAGCAATTATTCTATAAACTGCGCAGGGCTCTTGTAACACTTAGCAGTCACACTTTCCACCACCAGCACCACATGACTTTAATGTTACAATGATAGACACAATTTCCATGGCCCAGGGAGTGCACAGCCAAGTGGGAAGGGAGCCAGGGCACCTGCGTGACTCGATGTATCACCTTGCCCCAGCTCCACACCTTTATGACAACATAAAGGGAGGAGTTGCATGTCAAAAATGTGTGAGGTGCTCAGCTGTGACAGCAAGGAGGGTCAAAACATTCAAACAGAGAATAAAAGGCTCCTCCTATAGCCAGGGATGCTCAAATTTCTATTTCAGAGTAATAGTACTTCCTCATCACTTTTAAGTAAATTTTCTGTTGCCATTTCATGAATGATGTCAGGCTATTCAGACACAAGAATTAAACACTGAACTAAAAATTAATAATAATTATTATTATAAATTATAAATAATTAGACTACTTGACAGTAATCATACAACTGCTACTAAATGAGAACAAACCCATCTCCCTAAATTTGGACAAGATATGGACAAGCAATGAGCAGCTGTCCGTGTTTCCATTTTGAGCAATGAACAAATTTTAACAGGGTTTGCCTGACAGAAACATCACCATCTACTATCTGAAAGCAAAGCAGCTTCAAGCCTGATACATGCCAAAATTTCAGCTTTCTTCACAGTAAACTACACAGTAATAAGAATAGGACTGACTGATACTCAAATTACTCACAAAAGAGGACTGTATTTAAATGAGAGAGCTGTATTACTTCCTAGCAGGGAAAACTACAAGTTGAATTGCATCATTTATCCACCAAGATGGCTAGTGTAAAAGCAAAATATATGAAAATATTGCACTTCATTTGGTAGTGGAGACAAATAAGAAATGCTTACCTGCACAGCAAGCATATTTTTACAGACTGCTCTAGGACCATCCTGATGATGCATCACACGTAAGTTTAGAAAATTACAGACCTAAGCAAAGATCTATTGTATCAGCACTTGGGGAGCACAGTGCCATGCAAGTTGAACAGTAAAAATGAAAAGCCACTTTGGTGAAAGCATCTCTGTCTCCAAATGGAGCAGGAAGCACAGCTGGTGATCTGCCAAGGCTGCCAACTCCTCCGTTCACTCATACAGACTAATGACAACCAGAAGAATCATTGGAAAGGTCAAAAGCAACCTCACTCAATAAAGTTCATGTTGCTACAGGCAAGGTACCAGTACATCAAAATTAACAGATTGATTCAAAATTCTCCCTGCTGTAGAAGGCTGGAGGAATGGCCAGTGACACTTTTTGAGTCTGATTCAGCTAAAACCATACTCATCCCAACTCAGGACAGATCTTGGATCCATGCTCAGATTGAGAGCTTTACAGTAGGGAAAGGAAAATTGAAGCCAGCCCCCAAGGGACACATTGTCCTTGGCTCCCAGAGCAAGATGGATGACGTTAACTCATCATCTACCTTAGCAATAAATGTAATAACCACCCTTGAGAATTTACACCAGCTTGGGATCAGTTCATGGCAGAACAGGCATCTTCTGTTTTCTAAATCCAGCATGCTAATTTAGCCTTTGCCATTGTGGCTTTATTTTCATATTAAACTCAATGGCATTTTGCTGCTTTAAAACACACTTATACTATCAATTGAGATTTCACAGAAATTAAGACTGATGCCACCAGACACTCTGGAAGATAAACCAGAAGTGCTATTGCTCATTGAACAACTACTTGAGACTTAAAAATAGTTAAGAGAGAAATCAGGACCCTCAGAGCAGCAGCAAACAGCCTCTCTGAAGAGATGTCGGCAGCATCCCACAGTGAAACATCAAGATTGCAAATCCTTCCTAAACTAATCATGATTGTTTCCAACTTCAGAGCCCCTTCTTTGGGGCTGGCAGGACTCCTTCCCCAAACTTCAAAGCTGCAAGACCTCAGAGATGTTCTATTGGGTTTACACTGGCCAGCAGACTTAATATATAGGGTTGATACTGGCCAGCAGCCCATGGATTCTCACACCTGGCCAACAGACTCCTGCAAAAGCTGGGCTTTGCTCCAGAAGCTGCAATCTTTACAACCATTTCAAAGAAAGTATTTAAGTCTTCCCCTTTGAAGAAACTTCGTGCAGGGCCTGGAGAGGTCTGGAGGATCTCTGTGGGACCAGTGAGAGGGGGAATAAGTGTGTATGTTTGTTTAGGAGGGTTATGTTATCTCTTCTACATCATCATATATTTTAAGGCAGAAAAAGCTTCTCAGAAATGCTTTCAAAAAGAAGCAAAGAAACAGTTTTGAGCAGAGAAGAGCTAAATTTAGCAGGTGAGTCCCTAAGCTTTCCTACAGCATCCCCAAGCAGGCTAGCTGGCAGCAGTATTCAGAAAACAAGCCCTTAATTCCAAAATTTAAGGTGTAATGATTGTTTAAATACTCCTAGAAGTACAGCAGGCTCTCTAGGTTGAAATTTTTTCACTTCCTTTTCAGCTTGTTCCAGAATTTATTATTATAAATTTCTTTTAATTGCAAACCACCAGGAAATTTTGGACCCCCACTGGATGCACCACATGAAGCCAATGGTAGTATCTCATCTATACACCTCTGTACCACGAGAGCAATGCTTTAGAAATATTTTTACAGGCACTCAGAACCTTCTAGTTACTTTAAAATTGTTGTCACACTGAGGATGTGATTCAAAGAGATGGCGCAACCCAGAACATGCCTAGCTATAACCCTGCCTTAAGCTATCCCAATGAACTCCGATGGAAGATTAATGGAGGTGGAAAATAATAGTCATGCTCTGTACCCCTATTACTTACAGCTAGTACTCAGCCATATTTCTTTAAATGCTCTAACATCAGAGGCAGATTTTCAAAAGACCCATCTCCCATCCAGCCTATCTTCAGTGATTTGCTGGACCCTGTCAGCAGCCAGGGAAGCTGGCTGTATGCAGAAAGCAGGCAGGAGAGGAAAAATGAAGACTGTTTTAGGAAAGAACCGTTTTCACCCAACATAACTCTTCAGGAGAAAACATTCCAGATACCATGCACCATTCTGCCTTCCAAGGATACGTCCAGCATTTCTCCAAGGAAACCCTTCTCAAACACATTGCTATGAGATTTATTGCTGTTCCTTCCCCAAATGTAGGGGTTCATGAAAATAAAATAAAATTAAAAAAAAAAAAACAAAACACCACACACAGAAAAACCAACCGAACAACAAAAAAACCCAAACAAAAACCCAAAAGAAAACAAAAACAACAAAACACATCAAAAAACCAAACCAAAACATACCAAAACAAAAAAAAACAAACAAACAAAAAAAAGGACGGAAAAATGCATGTTAAGACTGCAGATTCTTCTGAAACTGAAATCAGAGATTTTTCTGCATGCGAGGCTTTGCAGGCACATACCTTGACCCGGACAGTCAGGAGTAGCCAAGCCACAAGCGGGATCAGCCTTTCACAGCCAGCAGGCTGCGACCAGCCCTGCAGAAGAGCCTTGGATCAATCTGAGTGCGAATTTACTTTGAAAGTCAGATAAGAATTGATCTGCCCGCTTGCCTAAGGATTGATAATACATGCTGTATTAACAGTAAAATGCTTTTCTTCCACTCAGTCTTTGTAATTAAGATTTGTGTATCACTTTAGGGAAAAGCAGCTTCTTGTGTATTGCTTTATTTTCAGAAACATGAAGGAAACATGGTTTCTACCATGAAATAGAAAAGGCAGTGAAAAATCATTTTGGGCCAAAGGAAGTGGAATTTAACTTGTTTTAAATAGGAAACCTGCAATCATTTCAGATTATCAGCAGTGCCTAAGCAACTTAGTAAAACAAACTCCTACAGCTTCCAGCCTCCAAAGCTGTTAAATATGATTTTCAGGAATCTTTCAATGATGTAAGCACACAAATCCCATTGACTACATTGTAAAGTGCCCTAAGTGCCACCAGAAAGATTTTTAAAAGGTGTTTAGGCTCCTATTTTGTACCCAAATCAACAAGAATTAGCCACAAACCTTCAAAATGTTCCCCAAAGGAAATGCAGAATTAAACTTTGATGTTACTTAAAGGAGGTTTTTTTCAAAAGTTCATAAATTACTGGTTGTTTCAGTTCCTATCATTTAATGGATAAAAAAAGACAGAAGGAAAAAATAATTTAAGAAAAAAAAAAACACAAAAACACAAAAAAAAAACCCCTCACATTTTCTCTTTTTCTAGCAATGCTTTTCTTTGCATTACTGATTTTCAGAATGATAATGAAAATAACTCAGAAGCAGAAAGTAAAGATAAAGCTGTAGAAAGGCTGGAAAAGCTCACTAAGACACTTAGCAAAATATCTAAATTTATAATTTCAGCTAACTTTTTCACTTGCATGTTCCAGTGTTTCCTCACTCGATCTCATTAACAAAGAAAACCCACAATGCAAGTACTCCCATTGAAATGTCTTTTTTTCATAACCACTGAAGAAGGAAAGGAAACATTTTTTTCAGAAGAGGTTGGGTTGTCTTTTTTTCTTTGAGATAAAAAGACAGATATATATGCAAGATTTCGCCATAACCTGTAGTGTTTAAATGGGGATATTGTCTTTGACTAAGAGAATTTAAATACCTGGCTGGGCAGCACAACTTATATGGCTAAGTCTGTAATTCTACAGAGAAGGCTGAAAATCAGCCTATGGCATCTACTGAATCTTTCCCAACCTTCAGGACTGTCTGCAAATGCTGCCCAACAACTGACTGCAGCAACAAATGAATACCTCAATAACTACTAAGTCTTTCAACTACTGGAAAACTGGTTTGGTGATTGTGATGCAAACCATCACCAATTGCAGCAGTAAATACAGCAGGGAAGGGGTAGGCCGGGAGGGCTTTGTCTGTCTCTAAAATGGGATGCATTCCTGGCTAATGCTTGCCCCGTGGATATGCAGGGAGATGAATGCAGGGAGATGAATAAAGTCAACAACCCAGAAAAGTTCAGATAGCTCAAACCAGCACCCAAGAGTATCACCCTTAAGTAAACTTGGGAATGGCACAGCCTCCTTAAGCTTATTGCAATGAAGTGCCAGCCTGGAAAAGATGGAAAGCTATCTCCTCTAGGAAAAATCTAGCATTTTAAAATGAAGTGATATCTGTAGTGAAAGCATGAAATAAATAGTTTACTGAACCAGTTATAAACTTCTCTCCATAGAAAACATAAAATAGCAAGATTTTCCATAAATATTCTGGGTTTAAAAAAACCCAAAAAACAACAACCAAAGCTATTTCAGAGAAAATGAAAACTGTTTTACTGCCAACATTTTTGACTAAACAATTTACTCAAAAAGCATATTTTATGATAAAACAAAACTTAAAAACGCTGACACTATTGCAAAACGTATGTCTTCTGCAAAGATATTAAATGCTAGGTAGTAAACTTGTGCTCCATTTTATTCCTTTTAAGGTTAAACCTTTTTCTTTTAAGAGTAAACTGAGACTTGAGGTCCAAAATTACTGCTTTTAGAATGCAAGAGTACAGTAGTTTCAGATCACAGTCCCTGTACCAATTTGTTCAGAATATCTTTTTTTTTACTCTAAACACATTGTTTTCAAAACTACCAACAGAATATTTTTATGTATTTATGTTCTGTACTTAGAAATATCACAGCTCACACAGGAGGACCAATTTGGGAAGAGAGAAAGACAGCATGTTTTCCTATTTTGAAGTGAAAAAGAGGAAGAGAATTTGCCTCAGTCAGGATTTGTTGCAAGAACCCTGCTCCCAGTTAGCAAGGGATATTGCTTTATTCCTTCTTTTCCTTCCAGTACCTAAAGCTGGTGAGGGATTTTCTACAAGGGCATATAGAGATAGGATTAGGGAGGATGGCTTTAAGAAGAAATTCTTTACTGTGAGGGTAGTGAGGCACTGGAACAGGCTGCCCAGAGAAGTGGTAGATGCCCCATCCCTGGAATTGTTCAAGGCCAGGTTGCATGGGGCTCTGAGTAACCTGGTCTAGTGGAAGATGTCCCCACTCATGGCAGGGGGGGTGGAAATAGATGATCTTTAACGTCCCTTCTAAACCAAACCATCCTATGATTCTGTGACATCCAACTTTTCTTGCTTCTTCCGGGCACACACTTTTCGTACAATTCTTTCTTCATAAAGACTAGCAGTTATCTCCCTATTTCTTCTCTGTTTTAAGACATCTTTCGGAAGAAAACAGCAAACTTTGAAAGAGCTGGACCACCATCCAAGAACACGCAAATACTAGTCAGTGCAAGACCATGTGGGTTAATTACAACATGGCAACTGAGTCATTCATTTGCCAACAGTTATAGGCAAAACACCTAATTGTGAGGTGGACAAAATTTCTGGGGCAAGAGCTCCACATCAGCTTCTCTGCTAGGCCCATGCAAACCACTGCTGGTGTGCTAAATGCAATGACTTTCCACCATGCAACACATGAGCCTCTGGGCCAGTAAATACTGGCCATTAGCTATCCCAGTGGCTTAATGGCTAATGCTTTACCTCTACCCCTAGGTATTTAAATGCAAGGAAACACATTGTGCTGTGCTTGTCAGCTAAGAACAGCAAGGATGAATGAAAGGCTTTTTGGTAGAGCAAGGAAGGATCAGCCCCAAAACTACTCAAAGAGGTCTCTGAGACACTGCCACTACAACAGAGAACCAGTGCCTTACTGAAGTCACTTGCAATACCAGCCTGGAGGATACCAAGGCAGGTATTCCTCCCTGTGGAGGACCTCTACATCTGTGCATCCCCACACCTGTGCAGGCTCTCTGGGAAGGCAACCCCAGCTCGTGGCCACACATCAGCAAGGAGAAAGCAGGCAACTCAGCAGCATTCACCTCTCACAAACAAAGAAATCTGATCATCCTCAGTAATTTCCTTAGGATAGATTGAAGCAGAAGCCTAGAGCAAAATTAACTGGATGTTCTGTCAAAGCCATTAGGCCAGGACTGAACTCAAAGAAAATTATGTTCACTGATGCCTTCATATTTACTTTAAAATGCAGTCATTTTGACAGGTTCATGAGGTAGAAGATCTCATTTTATGAAGGTCTAAAGGGACAAGAGAAGCGGAAATATAGCATGCTGCTGTCTCAGTCAGCAAAATGATCACAAAATTACTTTACAACTGACTTTCAAAACTACAAATTCAGTTATTTTGAGTAATTTCAACCTTTTAAAAAGATACATGGTGCTTCAGGTTGACCAAAAAAGCAACAAACTTGGTAAGTATGATTGGGACAATTTTCCTTCCTTGTAAAATAATGTTTCTGCACATAACCACCTTCATCTCCTTCAATTCAAGAGCAACTTGAGGAGCACAGCCTACCAACCAGACGACAGAGCACATTTACAGTCAAGCCACAAGCTCTGCCTATCTCACAGACTCGAGATGGAAAAAAAAAACCAGGAAACTGAGAAGCAAGAAAGAGAATTAACCTTCTTTCGATGCTGCAATTGAGTTCCATGTCCTCAGCCCCCCAGCAGAGCATTCAGCAGAGTGCTACTGGGATATGCCTTTGTGTGCTACCTACCATCTACACTATGTGATGTGTAATGCTACTATAAAGCACAAACCAACTAACCAGCAAGAAGGAACTGGTATAACTTTTCTCTAACTTATGCGTTGTCAGTTAAAAACAGGAGTGAAGCTTGGCCACAGCATCAGCTGCATTTCCTTGTAATGTGGGATACCTAAAAGCTACTCTGCCCCACTCCAGAAAATGAGCTGTCTGCCCAAAAGGCTGCAAAGGCTCTCACCAAACTCAAAATTCACCCTAACTTCTTATTAAGATTCACTGGGTACCAGCCTACGTCTCACTCACCTCCTTATTAATAGTCTCTATCCAGAATGAGCAAGGTATCTAAATTTCCAAAGCTTTCAATCCCCACAAGCAATTACTTGACTGCTTGGCATCAGAGGCATGCACCAGCCCCTTTTTCAGATGACACGGTGCAAAAATACCAACATCAGCACCAGCAAGCAGCATAAGTGATTTTCAGAGCTCTTCT
This sequence comes from Pyrocephalus nanus, assembly GCA_038380795.1. Lineage (NCBI taxonomy): Eukaryota > Metazoa > Chordata > Aves > Passeriformes > Tyrannidae > Pyrocephalus > Pyrocephalus nanus. The sequence goes on along the minus strand of CM076264.1, from coordinate 17,501,059 downwards.
GAGGAAGAGCCTTGCCAGTAATGCCAGGATGGAGCTTTGGAAAAGGGTCATCTCCCCTGTGGAGACAATGCTCTTCCAAAAGGTGTGTTTCCCATACAGCAAAGTGGGAAGTACAGTTTACTGCCAAACACACAGACAGGAGCTTAACAGAAAGCTAGTAGGAGTAACTGCCCTGGATGTAAAATCTACTCCGCAAGTCCAGTACAGTACAACTAGAAAATGATTTGGCACAATGCCGGTTCCCTGGGTGCAATTGCTGCAGCCCCCAGCCCTGAAATTACCACAGAGCTCAAAGTCTTGTTTGTATGCATGTGCTGCGCTAGGGACCTAGAAAAATCAGGCTGTCCTGTGCTGAGACTTTCCACGCAGACTTTGCTCCTGCGGAAAACTTTTCCATGAACACAACTGGGTGCACACAGCAGCAATGGCAAAAAGAAGAGGCTTTTACTTTTTTTAATACTTTGTGCTTATTTCCACTTCCAATACTTAAAAGGTGATACCCTTAAAATTAAAAATTTAATATATAGAACTCTACCATTTTCCTACATTTAAATTTATTATTATCACCAAAAAGACCTCTGCTATCACATTTTAATTTCATTTGCTACTCTTTGCTTATTTCTGCAGCCATTTTTAAATAAATCCTTTGCTCCAAGTAGTTTCAGATACAAATAAACAAACAAATAAATAAAAAACAACAACAAGCCCCCAGGAATTTAAGGGAAGGGAAATTAAGGAATTTAATTTTAACCCCTCTAGTGCTTGCTAGCATCAAACAAGAGCAACCCAACTAATGCAGTAAGAGCAATACTGTCCAATTGATGATTGCAGTTAACACATTACATCTCTAAATAAGGGTCACTTTTTTTTGTCTGTTCACAACATTTTCCCTTCCTCCAGCCTTTTCAAGCAAAATCCTCCAGTATTACAAGCTGAGGATTTACCTCAGGATCATAGGCTGGGGCTGGAGAGTGGTCTTGCCTGGGGTCACCTATGGTCTGCAGGGAGAGCTGGAGCCACCTTCCAACCAAAGCCAGGAAGAGCTGAGGGGGAGCAGGAGCCAAGGAACCCTGGCCCGGTCGGGGCATGTCCAGCAGAGATGCTGCTGGTTTATGTTTGAGGCAAGAAGGAGCTATTTCTGCAAGCCCCAGCAAGCCCAGGAATTTTAATCCCTTCCTGGGAATCCACAGCGCGTGCACCCTGCGCTGCCCTGACATCAAGGACAACCTGAATTAAATAGGGATGAAATAATTAGGCAAAATGCATCTTGTAAAATTATCAAAGGACATCTGATATCAGAAGCGCGCAACGTTACAATAACTGCAACATCTGCATAACCTGTCAGAAGCAATAGAAATAAATGAACGTTGCTGTTATTAATGCTGAAGTTGTCTTTAAACCCATTAAAATCACCACAGCCTCAGACCCAGAGAGGAGAAAGGTGGCACATGACATCTGTGCTGATTACAAGGAAGAGGAATCTGGTCAAGCTGGTAGATACAGTCTTTCAAGCACACAGAGAGCTCAAAAAAAAAAAGCTATTATTTCTGGACTAAAAGGAGAAAGAAGATTGAGAAAGAAAGAAATTCTTGATTTTCTATTTCCATTCCAAGAAAAACTAAATCCCTTCCCCTCAAAAAAAAAAAAAAAATCAGATAAAAAAGAAATCAGTAAGCATGAATGTGGTTCACCATAAAGATATGACCTGGCAAAAAAATAAATAATAAAAAGGAAACTCGATGCAAAGCTTGTGGTCAGAACAGACAGTACTTAGCTTTGTTGTAATTAAGATTCACATTAATGGATAAATGTTGGTTTTGGCATCCTGTCTCCCCTCCAGAACCAGATACTTAAAATCTCTGACTAACATTAGCATTTCAAATTGCCCAAAAAGTGATACCATCTGAAGTTACCACACTGGGACCTCCAAAGCAAACAGGCAAATCTGGGGTTTTTACAGGGAAGGCAATGTTGTAGGAAGAGAGAACTGTGTCCTGCTCTTGCGGGTTTTGCTCACACCTAGATTTTGCAAACACACATATGCAATGCACGTAGCCAGGGATGTAAACAGTATATTGATCACTGCAAGCTGGTGAAGTGGAAAGTACACACACCCTTGAGTGTATGTAAGAAAAGGCTTGTATATATGTATACATGCTTGTATACATGTGAGGATAGGAGTACACATCTGAGTACATAATACTCACATGTATATTCTCTGCATCGCGTATAGGCACTAAGGTCTCAAGTAAAGGGCAACCCTCACACCCCCAAGCATCCTCCGAGTGCTGAGCCGGGCTGGGATGCTGCTGCTCTTCCAGGCTGAAGAGAGCACCGCAGGAGACTCCTGCAGAGCACAGCAAATCCGTTCTCCAAGGGCTGTGTTTTGATGAATACTGAACAACAGTGAAAAAATGTGGCCAGGCAGGAGCACAGAGCACGAGGCAGGGACGATTTGGATTGCCCCTCTCTCCTGCCCTGAAGCCAAACACCCGTTGCAATGGCCCACACTGGGATCTGAGCTGACTCTCCATTCTAGCAGTGCAGCAAAGCATTAAAAGTTGCTAACCATAAAATTTTCCCTCCATCAGAGGACTCGGCCACAGGTAATTCCTCTCATCAATAAAAGCACCCAAAAATGTATTAGGAATGGCTGTAGCCCCATGAGACTGCCAGAGCTGCACCTGTCTGCAAAGCACACATCCCCAGAGCTCTATATGGGATACACCTAAAGCTGATCTCCTGTGTGGGTGTTTGGAAAAAAAAAAAAAAAGCCCAACAGAACAGGTGTGATCCAAGAGGTGTGCTTTCATCACTGAGAATCTCCTCTCCTCCATAGATAGGATCTTGTTTTATACAAAATAGAACAGTGAGAGAGAACAAGGGGCAAAAGAAGCTCTACAGTGCCAAAAGTAAGGCAGGTAACCCAAGTAACCCAGCTTTGACATGGAAAAATGTGATTTTTTTTCAGGGTTCAGCTCTTTGCAGTGGTTCACGGCACTGCTGCTTTTGCAACCAGCAGCAGGCAGCTTGCTCGCCGGCTCTGGCAAGCAAATTGGTTTGCTCCCGAGGGCAAAAGCAGGTTCTCTTATGAATAAATCCCCAGGACTCAGCTTTTAAGGATTATTTTCTGTACTGGACCTGTTTATTATCTAAATAAATTTCAGGTGGCTACACATCCATTCTCCCTCAGATGATCTAACTATATTTCCACCTGCAGCCAGGACAGTTTGGGGTGTACATGTCACAAATGAGCTTGACACAAGTCATCATCCAGCATTTGATTGTTAGCGCTCCTGAATGTAGCTTGTGCCATTGCCAAGCTCTTCTTTTTAATAATGTATCTACCATTTGATGCTGTGAAGATCTTCCAGAATGTAATTAAGTCCAAGGAACTCCTGCAGGCTGCAGTAGGTTGAAACTGATACAGTGCTATGTAAAGTCTAGCATGTAGGTTACATAGTTGGTGGGTATATATAAATACACATATGCATATAACATTGTCATTCCTTTGCACACCCATGCCTTCTGAACATATTATTAATAGCAGCGGAGCTTGGAGTGCTGCATACGCAGGAACACTGTTGATGTAACATTTTGCATGTTTATTCTCAATGGATATTTGTGATCAACTCTGCAGGGAATTTCTTTTGTATCTCCGTTGAGAAAATATTATGAAATGGAAATAGCACCACTTCTTGCAGGTGGCCTGCAGATTTTGTGTCCTGTTAAAAGGGTAGTTATAAATCAATTTGGAACACAGGGTAGGAAGGACATGTTTTCATAATTTAATTAGAGCTCTGATACAACAGAGTCCTCCTTCTGAAGTTCTCCTCTTTTCTAAGGAGCTTTCTCACACTGGAGGACTGAGACTTCTCAGTAATGGCCAGAGACTGCAAAATCACTCATAAAAATCCCACTGAATTCTGTGAGGTCGATAACTCACCTGTAACCTGGGCAGCAAAATATCTGACTCCTGTCAATTGCAAACATGACCCTGGATACATAGAAATACTTCTCCATATAAATTTTGTTAAGATTTCATGAGAATTTACTGTGTCAAAATTTAATGGTCAAAATGTCACTTATAAACATTGCAATTAGTTATGCTGCAAAGAATAAAATCACAATTCTCATTACCACTCAATGAGACCAATGAAGTTCACTCACCGGTGTTTATTTAAAGGTGAGCACTACCTTCTGATTAAAAATAATATGGTAAGAAGTGAGCTGAAATGTCAGCCATTATCCCACAATTCATCTACAGCATCACAGATTAGAATTTTAAAATGTGATATAAAGAAATATCTGCCTGCACACAGCATGAATATGGAAGGCATTCAGAAACCAAATCAGTGTTCCCAGCCCTTTCTCTAAAATTCTGTAGCTTTTTCATTAGCAAATAAATATGCGAAAGAGCACACTGTGCTCCAGCAATGAATAAGTGACCCACAGCAACCCAGATAAATAAATTTACACACACCTCTTTTCCTCTCTCCTCAAGACAGTTATTATACCTCTTTCACTGACTCAATGAGAATAAATTCAAACTCCTACCTCTTATTGAGGAGGAACCATCACAGGGCCAGAAATGCCAGTTTTCGGCTGTGTGTCATGATCCAGAGCACCTAACCCTGTCCACGAGGGCACTCCACCTAGCACCACAGCCCTCCTTTTCTTCCCCAAAGCTTAGCCAAGACAAGACACAGTCATGTCCCTTCTTAAAGCAACTGTATGAGCTCAGCCTCAAACGCACGGAAAAACACAACTTTACCACCACCCTGGCAAGGAATCTCTTGTCCACACACCCTTGTTCACAGACATGGACTGGCCACCACAGCCTCAGCCAAACTAGCAGCTGCCAGATTTCAGGGTGCATCCATCCCAGTTTGGGTCCTGTCCTTCTTAAATCACTATGTGATCTTGCACTGCTAAGCCTGTGGTGACACCCACCACCAACTTCATCAGCTCAGTGATTAACACAGTCAGGCAGCACTGTAGGTCAGCCCCTGGGTAACTGCTGAGTCAGCATGCAAAGGCAAAAGCTGTTATTAAAAACTCACTAGGAACCACACCTGCAGGGATGTAGGAGCACATTTGTCACACAGGGACCCACTCGTACAACTGGGTTATCCCAAAACCAGTGCTCCTGAGGACCTCCTGTTCGGAGAAACCAAGCTACATGCAGCACCAACAGTCCAGTGCAAATGCGTTCCCAATAAAGTTCAGTTCAGGGCTTGCTTAGGTCCACATCCACCTCCTTTTGCAGGTACACATACTGATGTATCTCCATGTTCAGTCCAGTCAGCAGATGCAGCTCTGCTGCTCTTACGGCATCACATCCAATCATCTGTGCGCTGGACCAGCCAAGCCACTGGGAAATAAGGATGTCCAAAAGTAGGATATATTTAAAGCAAACCAGTCTTAGAGGTTTTAAAAAGCACTTGTAATGAAGGTTAGAATTCTTCAGCTGAAACCTGTTTCTCAAGCATTTTAATTTTTTTTTGGTATTCATCATTTGCTGGAAGTTCAACGATCCCAGTAGTGGGCTGCATTTGCGTTTCCACTAAAACCAATGGCAGCACATTTAATGACTTACCACAATTTGTGCTAAGCATGGCTCACAAACCATAGCTGTAAATTTAATCCCTATTTCACCTAAGAGACAAAATAAAGTTTGAAAGAAACTGCTCAAAACTAGGCAGACTTTTAAGCAGCTCTGCAGTTCACTGAATTAGGTTACCAAAAGAAGACTGAAATGACAACAAAGGGGATAAATAATGAAGTAAGTTAATCCCTATGAGCTTTCTGGGCAACCAGTCCTCACTTCCTACCACCCTGATGGCATCTCAGGTGTTCAGTCCTTGAAGGTCACAAAGCAGTTCCCAGAAGACCAGGTGAGCAATTCATAGAGTAATAGATGGTTAAAGACAAGAACTTTGGGAGTCTTTCTGTTTTTATTTGGGTGCTATCCTTTTTAAGATCCATAATTAAAAGTTTTCCAGGCAGTTAAAAGGTGAAGCAGCCAATGTGCTGAAATTCCCCTAGGAGCACAGAAATCTAAGTGATAGGGCCTGATAAAAAAGAGTGCACACTGGAAGGCACATAATAAAAATGGTGATAAATTGGCAACAAGGGGGTTTTCACCTGGAGCAACAGCATAGTATGAAATGTATTTCATAATTTGCAATTCCCTTCATTCAAACTCTGTCCCAGAACAGCAAGTATTCGAAGTATAAAGTAAGGCTGTAAAACAGGCTTCCTTGGTATTTTAGAGACCTCCTTTCTTATGGGGAGGTCTGTAAAGAATCAGCATTAATGGGGTCCCGACCGGGGTTCAGATTCTGGTAATTAGCTCACTACCAATAAATAACAAAAATCGGCACGAGAGAAAGAAGAACTTATGGCTTGTCACTGCATGGAAAGAAGAAAAAAAATTAAAAAAAAAATATACTGAATATTGCTTGCAGTACTTTTATTTTTAAGAGTAAAAGCATTACTGCTGACAGAGCTGAGGCCTCATGGCTGTCAGACAAAGATGGGGACATTCACTCTTTGATTTGTATCTTTGCTGCACCAAGATATTTTGATGCAACAAGATACTTAGAGCACTGGGCAGGGTTTTGGTAAGCATTGTAACAAATTATAAATAATCACAGTGCAATAAATCACCATCCACAGCACACTGGCACTATCAGCACTGGGGCTGGATGGCCAGATCTCAGCTCTGCTGCACCACACACAAGGCATATGCTGGCTGCTCAGCAAGGCAATGTCCAATACTCACAGATGTCTTAAACCAGCTCAGCTCTTAGAGAAGCAAATGTGAGTCAGAGCCCAATGTTGCCAAACTGGGACACCTCCTGTGAAACTGCTGCTTTGGGTACATTATTTTTAGCTTTCTAATTATACAGTTACCAAACACACCAGTAAGGCTGAGTGGGCCCCTCCTTAAGTGGGGGGGAGAGGGGGGGAAGGTGGCAGCATATGAACTAATTGAGATGGTTTCAATAAAGCCCAAAAAAAGGGACTACCAGCACAGAAGACAATCATGCACCAAAACCCACAAGTCTGATCTGCAAGAGCACCCTTCACGTAGGCTAAACACTGAAAAACACAAGCTGGATGCAAGACTCCTGGGGACAACTCCCTGCTCCTCTCCACCCACAGAGAGCATGGAAGAGTTCTCCATATACCTCCATAACCTCTCCATATATCCTGGGGCAGGGGCTGACATTTCCAAGCACCTGGTGAGCTGTCAGCAGCCAGAAGGAATTGTTATAATAGACTGTCTATCAGCAGCTAAGTTGTATCATAAACTAGTAATAATATCCTACCATGGTGCCTTTTAATTTATTTTTAGTGCTGTAACACCCAACAGCAGAGGAAGAATACATTTCCAAATGGGTCTGCTGGCTCGCAACCTCACTGCATTTCTTCTCTAAAAGGGTTATAGGCTGCTGGCTTCAGGGTAAGGAGGACTGAATATTTACAGCTGGCAATTGCTGGGGATAACCCGAGCCTCTAATCACTCTGACAGTGAATCTACCCTTTGTCATCACGACATGAAGTCTGATTGCTCTTTTCTAGCAAATTTTAGCCACGAATTTTAAAAAGACAGATATAGCACAGTTCAGATGCCTTGTGTGAAGTCAAATCTAAGAGAAGATTGCTGTCTGATTTTCAGATTTCCACTGCAATGAGTTATTTCAACTTCTATATGGCAAAGCATGCCTCCACGAAGCCTAACAAACTGCTGGGATTAATTGCTGCAGTTTGGAACCTATTCCCTTCCTCATTGCTGCAGGGGTCCAGAGACCATGACAGCCTTGAGTTCACAGTACATAAAGTTATCTTTATATCATCCAAAATCACAGAAAATCATTAAGTGCTAAACCATCCAGGTTTTTCCCTCAAAGCTCTATCATATGCGTGAATTAAAAATTCACACACAGTGCTGCTATCCTCTCTCCCTCAGGAGGCTCCTTCCAAAACCATGTGACTTTTATTGAAAACAAAAACAAGTGAACAGAAGGAAATGCAGGCTGCCTCTGGTCTAGGTTCCCTCCTCTGCCCACCGATGTCTCATAGCCTCCCTTTTCACCCAGCTGTGATGTTCAAGAAACTTCTTTCTATGAGCTTTAGGACAGTTCACACATACCTATTTCCTCCCCAAAGATTTTGTCAACAGGCAAGAAAAAAAAAAAAAACAACACAACCACAGCAGCTGTAGAAGCACTGGTCTTTAGAGCATAGGGCTGAAAGTCATAGAGCATCACAGCATTCAGATAACACAGCAGATCCTCCACCGGTGCTCTCATCTTGCTCACCTGAAGCTCTGATTTCTTTTATTTCTTTTTCCCTCCACTTGAAGGTTACTATTTCTGCAGGCCATTGATGTCCAGTCAGAGAAAAGGACTTTACAACAGCAAAAGAGAAAAGCAGAGCTGGAAAAAGGTCACACTAATACATGTCGGGAAGCTTGTTTGGTCCAGTTAGACCTTCTCTGACAGCAGGTGGTGATTTTACCTTTCCAGACAGCAGTTTATCTTAAAATAAAATAAAATGCAGCAGATGTCGCCCAAAATTGCAAACTGTCAGAGATCCCCTTCACACAGACTCTTAAAGTCTCACCACATGGGTGCCTGAATTTCTTAAAGAAAGCACATCACTGGCAGCATCTCTAAAATGCTAGCTAGCATCCCACCGTGATGCTGAAGTTATGGACCATCTATTTCTAATAGCCAATTCAATGAAATAAGAACAATCTCTAGAATAAACATGCATTCTGCTTCCAAATGTGACCAAATTTAGTACTAGCTGGCTTAAAATGGGATGAAAAGGACACAGCTGCCACTCCTAAAAATCATGCAACAGTTGGACTGGGGTCACTGGGAAACTCGTGGGCTTTAATCCTTCTACTTCCTTTGCCAGACCATTTTGTAAGGATTGGGTACACACTAACAACCAAATGTTTTGTGTCAGCTCTGCTCTAAAACCTTTCAAGATCATCACAGGAAATGCAAGTATTAGATCTGTGATGGGAATCAAAGAACAACCAGACTGGACCTCCATCCACATCCTCCATAGGTCCACATCTTCTCCCAAGGAGTGAACGCTCTGAGGAAGATATCACCAGTTAGTGCTTGGCTATCATCACCACCGTTTGGGCAAGGGAGGCCAAAATTCTATTAACAGGTTAACAGAGATGAGCAGGATAGGAAAGCTGCTCCAAATGGCAGGAGCTCTAAGGGAAAATACAGAAATACTGAATGCGCTTTAATGGCAGTACGAAGCATCTCAAGAGGACTGGCACAGGAAATCTGCTAAGCTTCTCTGTAGAGAGATTTTATCTTATTTCTTGAGCAGTCTATTTTAAGACAATTTCAGTGACCTTACTTAACAGAGATTATGCTGTGTTTCAATTAATTTTTACAGCATTATAATTAATATTTTGGTGTCTGCTGGAAAGCATGCTGAGCTGTGTAAAATCCACATGCGCGGCAAGATGACAAGTGTTATTATCGAGGCGGAAGGAAGAAGATAAGAGCCCTCCAGCCTTGCCTGGCAGGGCAGAGCAGCACCCCTTCAGATGACTACTCCTGTGAGGGCCCAGCACACTGAAATGCAGGAAAGGTCAGCATTCCTCCCCAAATAACTGAGTTGATATCACCAGGGTGGGGATATTTTCTCAAGCTAATGAATTTGCACATGCACCCACACCACAAGCAGAGCTGCTTCTCACCACCTGCTCAAATAGCTGAGCCCCAAGAGGTGCAAACGGCCAAAACATCACAGCTTATACACACACAGTTTTTATCAGTGCAGCCTTTATTTCCACTCAGGAGCTGAACCTTAGCTCATCTAGTCAGATACACTAATTCCTCTGCATGCTGATCATCTCTCAAGTAAACCATTCCCACACCACTACACAGGCTTCTTTTTTGCAGGGCTCATTTTCACTTCTGTTTCATCTCTGGGCTTGCAGGAGGAGAGAAGACATGGCAGATAACACTCCTCCAGTACCTGCCAGGCTCTCTGCTCTTGACAGGTCACATCTCCAAACCAAGAGAGATCCTGCAGCTTCACTATCCTTATTCACTCAAAGAAAGTTGATTTCTACACACCCACATCAATAAACAAGACCAATGGGACACTGAATTAACCCCTAAGTTTCTGAGTGTGACGTTACTTCTGCAGCAGTGTTTCTCCTCAGTGCAACCTCAAAAGCTCCATTTTGATTTCTATCGTTACTATTTCAATGAATCCCAGCTTTTGACAGTCTTACTGAGCAGGATCATGGCACAACCATGCAAAGAGGTTCACAAGGATGCTGCTACACAGGCATTTGTGTCTCAAATTGCACAGCTGTCAGAGCTCAGTAGATGTGAGCACATCAGCTGCACCTTTTAAAATTTCAAACCAAAATCTTCCTAAAAACTCTAAACAACATGGTAGCAACCGTACTGTGCTTCACAAAACTCAGCAACTGTGCAACACTAGAGCACAGCCCTGAATGTACATTTTAATCAGCTAAACCTTTGCAAGAGGTTATGGTAGGATGCTGCATAGGTAAAGCACCACCATCAGCATTGCTAGAGGCTGTTCAAAACTTCCTTCCTGAGTTTGTAACAAATCCTAAAATCAGGAGTGAGGGGAAGTCACACAGTGAGAAATTCAAATTTTGACAGCTCAGCAGAGGTAATTTGTGAATGAGGAATGATCTGGCACAGAGGGCAGGAAGTCCAACTACAAGAAGGGGTTAAACTGTCTGGAAGCAGGAATGACAGGAACAGAAGGACTTCTTGCAAGGGAGTGAAGTTTCCCTGGGTGATGAGATAAGAAACCCTCTCAGAATTGTTTTGTAGCCATGGTGGAACTGAAGCCTCAGGGGCAAGCTCAGGGACAACTTGGGGCAGCAGGGCTGGGCTGGGGGATGGACCCCTGGCTGTGAGATGAGGTGCTCCACACAACTACTCTTAGGATTGGTGCTGGAGCCAGTGTATATAAGGAATTTCCTTATGGTGCACCTTTCCAGACACTCTGTAGAACACCGTACTGCAGTAGGACTCTGCCCATATATTTAAGCAAAATTAATTTGCCCCAATGGGTACCATAAAAATCTCCCAATAATTTTTTTGCATTGCTCCCTAGTGAAAAAAAAATAACAACCTGTGATACCACGTGTCAATTTGGAAATTCTGGCCTTGCCAAAGGTACCACTTAACAGCAAACTCAAGGTTACCCTCCTAACTACAAGTTACTTACATTTATGGCCAGCTGAGTTATCAATATTGACTCTGGGCTTGAACCCCTTCAAACCACCAATGAAGATCCATTTCCAGGACAAAGCCTTACGTCATTGTTGGAGTTCTCCTTCCCTAAACCATTTATAGCACTACCCGACCTATGCAGAGCAAAGGAGGTAGGGCAGCAGCTATACTGGGCACAGGTAGGGAACAATCAACCCACGCAGCTTGTTCATGCAATGACAGATATAAGAAAATGAGGTGCAGCCTAATGAACAACATAAGCAGGTACAGACACCGTTCATTTCTTTGTTTACACACACAACCCTCATTTTAATTGGAATGGTGTAATAAATTGAAGTATTCAGAACATTTCAAGGAGGAATAACATTCACTGTGAGCTCCAGCTTTATTTTTTTCCTCACTCTGAAATCAATTAGACGTGCTGTTGATAGAAGAAACTGGTTTGCATCTCTATGAACAAAGCAAACAAGAAAAATTAAATTTGAGTCAAATGTAACAACTCTAACTTCAGTGTAAAGTCTTTGTCACATGCTTTTGGCTATCAATTACTTCCTTGCCATCACATTTTGAAGCAACATGGAACACTTGTTACATCTCAGGTTCAGTGACAAAGCAACCTCAGACAAAGCAAGGATCTCATGTTAGCTCAGCAGGTTGCACACAGCTGTCTTGCTCCTACCTCAAGAGGCTTTGGTAAAAAAACACTTGCCACAAAGCATGTAAGCACAGAATAGGTATGGTAGTTTGACCAAATATGCACAAAAGAAGAGTACACGAGGTGGGGAGGGAAATATTGTCTAGCAAGTCATATATAAAATGGAAAGGGTTGAACACAGCTGTTGAAAGCAGGGGTGGGGGAGGAGGGGGAGAAGAAAAAACACCCATACTGGATCCTGTTTAAGGAATGAATTTTTTTAAGACTCTCTTGGTCCTATAGAAAAAGCACTGATAGTATACAGTCAGTTGATAGCTATTCTGACAGCAAAATCTAAGAGAGAACTAAGGAACTAGTATACTTACTGCAAGATCTAAATTCTCAAAGTATTAACTGTCATGCTGCCCTCTTAAAAGTGGATTTAAAACAGGAAGGAACGGAAGAAGAGGACAGGAAAGAAAAAGAAGGGCAATGTTGGCCTTAGGACTGCAGTATTGATCCTGTCACAAGGAAGAAATAAATGCCAGTCCTGTATATTTTCATCTCCTCTCCTATGTATGTTTCATGATTCTCTTAGAATCACAGAATCATTTTAGTTAACCCAGCACTGCCAAGTCCAGCACTGAAACACGTTCCTAAGCACAACTACACATCTATAAATACCTCCATGGTGACTTCACTACTTCTCTGGGCAGCCTGTTCCAGTGCTTGATAACCCTTCTGGTGAAGAATTTCTTTCTTATACCCAACTTAAACCTCCACTGCTGCAACTTGAGGACCCCCACCTCACTACAACCTCCTTTCAAGTAGTTCTAGAAAGCAATAAGGTCCCCTTCTGAGCTTCCTCTTCTTCCAGGCTGAACAACCCCAGCTCCCTCAGCCGTTCCTCAAGGCTTGTCCTCCAGACCCTTCACCAGCAAAACGAGCCAGGAACAAATAGCCTTGGGAGCCACTGTATGCAAAAATCTTTCCTGCAATACCACTTAAGAAAGGGCGATGTTGCTTTACAATTCACTAAACAACATATTTACTCACAGGCTGACTACATATGTTGTACTTAGATGTCACAGCAGATTACTTGCTAATTACACTAGGAAAAACCCAAGTAATTACTGCAGACTCTTTCCTCTGGTTCAGAAGAGGTCGGAGCCATACATTTACATGACAAATAATCACGCCTACAACTAGAGGTAGCTGCTGCGAGCAAAAAAGGACCCCTCGGATTTAAACAAGAGCCATTAAGTAATTTTTTATTATTTTTTTTTTAAACACACTAAAATCTGGGGATGTACCAGAAATGTAGAGATGGAAAAAAATTAAGAGATCTCACTGCTAAGGTGTCAAGTTTGTTTAGGCCAACAGTGTAAAAATCAAATTCTTTCTTAACATTTTATCTGATCTTTCAGGCCGATAAAAACTTCTTTTCTGCTACTGAATGAAGGAAATCATATTACCAGAGCTGATATTCATCAGAAATATTTTGAACTGAATATGTGAACTGCTTTTAACTGAGTTTAAATCGATAAGTCCACTACTGTGGTTAGTTTTATTGAATTGCACATTGGAATAACATAATTTCAATTATGCTATGATGACAGTATTACCCTCCGCTATGAGCTGTATTTATTCAGCTGGAAGGTGAGATGTACTACTTCTTCATTTGACAAATCAGACACACCATCGCTTTTAATGCCATTTTATTGAATGATCACTGAAGGTTTACACTACTACCCATGCACTACTGTCTTCTCTCAAAAGGTCAACACCTTGAAAAAAATCTTCATATTTGATTGCACTTCTTTTTCCTTTCAGAAATAAAGCACTAGAGAGAAGTTGAAATGCAATCATACAAACCCATACAAAACAGCACATGCTAAGTGCCTAGGATCGCTCATGGCTGTTTCCAGAGATCGAAGCAGCGGTTTGGATGCAAGGGAAGGTTGTTTTGCAGGGGGTGGTTATGCTTGTAAGAATCATTTATATATGCAAGATGACAGCTAAATCTTTCTCACTTCTCCCTGGTGGAAATGCAAGAGGGTGAGCAGCCTGTCATCTGTTATAAGCACTTGAAAATTTTGTTACCTGTAAACATTCAGCTTTAAAGTAGGAGAGAAAAAAACTATAGATTTGAGGCTCAAGTCTGTTTCCTTTCAAAATATTTTAATTTTTAAATCATCATTTCAAAGCTTCACTTACATAACATTTGCCTTTTTCTTTGTCCTGTTTATCTCCAGTAGAGTTTAAAATCACAAAGAAGTGGCAAGCAGAAATAACTCCTCACCCTAATACAGCACTTGTCAGAGGCAAATTTCAGAGCACTTGACAAACGTGGTGAGAATCATTAACCCCATTTCACTGGGGTTTGTGTGCAACGAGGAGACCAAAAACAGAAAGAAAGATGTGCGCACACAAGGCAGGAATAGAATCTTGCTCTCCTACCTAGGCATGGGAGCACTGCAAATTCATTTATATTATGACATTATGACCATAATTGTAGATGTACTGTACAGAAGGCTCCTTTTTTCTTCTAAGCACCATTGACCTTCAAACTTTACACCTCCATTCCTGTCCTACCTATAATCAAGTAGCTTTTATTTTCCTTCGGTGCACCAAAAAGCAGAACTCCTGAGTTTTGTCTAATTGTTTGATTAATGGTCACAGAAATCACCATTGTCTTCAATTACCTTGGCAGCACTAAACAGGATTTTTTTTTTCCTTTACATAGATAAAATGTTACTGAATAGATTTCCCAAAAATAATCAACTATCAGCTTTTAAGTCCCACATTAGCCAACGATGTTGTCCTTCCATTGACTTGGAATCATGCTGATTTTTCATCAGCAGGAAGGGAAAGGTCTCTTTCCTTGGAGACATCCAGATTTCATTACCTTCTGCACCTGGGTCCCTCTGTATAGCCCTGACCTGTAATAAACACACTGCCTCTTCCTTCCTTCTACGTTCACATACAGCCCCTTCACACAAACCCTCACTTCTGCACACAGGAGCATAAAGTCAATGCCCATTTTTTTCTTTAAATTAAGCTGAAGTGGGACTCTAAGAGCCCCAAATGTCACCTCCTTCAGTTAGGTCTCTTCTAGTCAGAAAATATCATTCCCAGAAACATCCATGTCCACACACATTGCTGGTGCAGCATAGCCAAGAAACTATTAGCACTTTGGAGCCTTCAATTTAAGAGCATCAGTGTGTGACAATTAGATATATTAAATTCTGTTAGGCCAACAAAACTTATGATTTAGCTAACAGAACAATACCAATAATTTATATGTAATTTTTCTATCAGTAATTAATCCACTAGACTTCATGCCTTGATCATGATACTTGTGGGTTTCACTTTTCAGAAAAACCCCATTACAGATATGCAGGCAAGTGCCAAGTTACACCACTACCTATAATTTCATTCTCCTTGCTGCCAAGCTGAGCCTGGGTCTTTTACTATGCGTACAAATGCTAATTACAGCTCAACACTAATGCTAATCCTGACATCTGCTAATTAAAAGATCACATCTTCTGCAGAGTCAGCAGTGCTATTCAAATGAAAACATTAATCAGTTTAAAATTAAAAAAAAAAATCAATCAACAAAGCAGGAATTTTAGTCCTTGGTTCAATTAATATCAAAGTGCAAACTGGGAGTACTCTATAGCAAGTGTCAGTACATTCTTAGAGAATATCTAATGTTCAATAAAAAGTGAAATTTTCAACACTGTGTGATTTCTCTTCTCAGGAACTGTCCACTTTCTCTCTTTCACCTTATTTAATCTTCCCTGCTCTATAACCACAGCACCTCTGAAACTCAAGACCCCCATTTACCAACATCTCATACTTACACCAAGGCAAGCACAATGATCTACGTGTGTACATTCAAATACCTAAGAAGTCTCACTAAAGTTTCATGGGACCACTGTCTTCCACAGCAAACACCTGGACCAACAGGATCAGGGCTGCCATGGACAACTACAACCCATTAACGTGCTCTACTATCAACAGCCTCTTGGAGAGGACAGTCCAGACTTGCATCCCATTTCAACACACACAGTAGTCAGGGGAAAAGATAAAAAGCAAGATGCATTCACTCCATGAAATAAATACTGAGATCACAAAACCCCACCAAACAGTCTATATATACCTGGACCTAACACACTGGGGTCCTTGATTTACCCACTCCTGTCTCAATCCCTTTTGCTTCCCACTTCGTCCCCAGTTCTTTTCCCTCTGAGGGATTTCCCACTGTCCAGCGCTTCTATCCATTCACCCTGGAAGAGCCTTCCTGCATGGCTGCTCTCCATGAATTGAGGAGCTACTTCCCAGCTCCTTCTTGCTGGTTGCTTCTTCAATTAGTTTCTTTAGGGCTTGGAAACCACGCTAGAGGTGCTCCACAGATCAAGTAGCTCTGAAGAGACAACAAGCCCCTTGAATTTCAGAGTCTTCTCCACCTCTTTCTGGAAGTCACGTGCTTCAAAAGTAGGTGTTTCTGTTTGTTCTGAAGCTTTGCCTATCTCCCTGGTTATTTTTGGCCACCACATATTGATATCCTCAGTTAGGTTTTCAATGATTCTTGTTAGATTTTGGATGGGGACTCTGTAAGCTGTTCCATTCTGGAGAAACCCATTTGCATTTCTGGATGAACGAGGAGATGTAGCTGTTGAAGTACCTCTGTCTTCACCCAGCCTTTGCTTGAGAGATGTTGTGAAGGTGGGTCAGTTCCAAAAGCACCAAACTCAGACACTGCTGTGAGAAAGCTAACTCTGAAGAAGGCCAGGTCCTACCACAACACATCTAGAGAGTCACCATATGCCCCATACATTGCAATTTTTTTTACTCTTTCTGGTCAGAGACAGGATTATAGGGTTATCAGAGAATCAGGCAGATTATGCCAGTGTCCAAGGAAATGAGAAGAAAATAACAGTGACCAGAGATTTTGAATAGATGAAGAGAAGGTGCAGCCCAATGGCATCCCAATAGCAACAGTCTCCTCTGGAGCAATGAACTTGTACAGTTCATGTTTACAAAGTGCCAGAAGGATGCCTATTGGTAAATACAAATGGGCATGAGAAATCACATTAAAAAAAAAAAAATTACCTTGTCTTAGTGGGGCAATACTCCTGCAACCCTCCAAAAGAAAGAAACAATTCCAGTAAAAGAAAAAGCCCATGAGCAGCTTCCAAGGCATCACAGGGAAAGTAGCAAAATAAGACTTTTCACTCATTTAGCATGGTACTGTTCAAAAGTTCTTTAAAACAGTCTGCACTTATTTTGCTGTAGATCAACAGAGGAAAAAAAAAAGAACTCTTCTTTGAATTTGTTATACCAGTTAATATATTTGTTTACAAGGAAATCACAAATCGAGTTTACTGCTTTTTTAACAATGTTAATATGAAAATGCTCCTTTTATATAAGATGACAAGTTTTCTTTCCTTTCACCTTCTCAGCTACATCTTCTGCAACTGCCATCTTATCTACACTCCAAAATTTCCACTCTGGTAAAGTCTTACACTGTAATATATCTCTGGCTAATAATACACTGCAGCCAGTAATAAATTAATCATGTTGATAAAAGGTCCAACAAAGTTACCAGTATCATTCTATAACACATAAGCAATATTGCCAAGTCTTATTTGAATAGAACAAGCAATTGAAGAAAAAGATGTGACAGAGACTTCCTACTGCAAAAGAATCTTAAATCATTGATGAAACTAAGAATTTAATGTATGCAAATTAAATTATATATGCATATTTCAATGGGCTAAAAGTTTATGTGCATACTTTACTCGGGAATCTGCCTTGTGATACGATTAGAAAGAAACGGTGACAATTCAGATTTTTTATTACTTTGGACTGTAAAGTGTTCATATCATTTATGTTCACCGAAAAAGGTACAAAATCTCATCAGTTAAAACCAGGCTTCAGATGGTATACATAGACTTTAGCCCCACTGAAGGTGCTATAAGCACCATCTCAATACACCGTTTGAGATCAGGTCTCACTAGTCTCTACTTGTTTAAAATAAAAACAAAAACACCACCAAAACCTGAGGTCATGAAAAACTGGGCACCAGCTATCATAGAATGCAAAGAAAATAATTTCAGACCTCTCCTCCTCTGGTAATCAAATTCAGCAGGAGGTTCAAAAGTTACCAGAGCATGGCACAGGGCACACTGACCTGTACAACCATTAAATAAGCTTTCTCTCCTGGCAAATCACTTTTTAAAGGTGGGAAGGGAATAGGTGATAAAATATTAATCTTATTGATTGTGCTCTAAGAAAAGTGTTAGAATCCGATTGCAGAGGATATGACATTTCGTGGCTACTAAATATCTCCTGAAAATGACTACGTTGACGTTTTTTCCCCTTTTCAGCAAAGCAGGCCAAAAAACCATTCCCCCAATCAAATGCCTTTTTTTTTTTTTTTTTTTTTGACTTCTGAAATCTAACACAATATTTCCTGCTATATAAGCCATTCACTGGGAAGACATGAAAATCCAGGCAGTCAATGAGCCATTTAGGAAACTTTTTTTGCCCCCAGCACAGAGAATTATACTGATAAAAACACATACTTACATTGCCACAGTGAAAGCATCTATTGAAGCTCAAGGCAGTAAATGAGAAACAAGATGCCATTTTCCAGTTTGAGGTAGAATTTACTAATTTATTCACTTCTTTTTTTTGCCCCATTTTTTTTTCCCCCAACAGATGAACAGCACTCCCTGTGAAGAAATCACAGCAAAGGTGAAGTTCCAAGGCAGATGTATCCAGTGTGCAGAACCACTTCCAGCTAACGGAGAAATGGTACCCATGGAGCCAAAAATCACCAACTGCACCAGCTGTGCTGCACTAGCCAAGATGCTGGGCCCTCCCCGTTTCAGGTGAAAATCTGTTTTAGGCTCAAACCCAGCAAAGACTATGGTTAACTGAAAGGGAGGATTTAAGCCCTATTATGGCATCTGTATAAACGCTTTGTTGAATTAAGACTCTGCCCATTTACACCTCTTCCTGTTATCATTTCTCCCTCCGCTATCGCTAAATCACATAGGATCTAATGACCTAATTAAAACATTTCTTAACACTCACAGCACTTTTCATGCCAGCTTTCAACACAACTAATGGCAAAAGAAGGTTAATAACTGGTAATTATCATACCCCTTTTAAGATTTTGATATTAAAAAAATGAGTGAAAATATGAAAAACAAATTACTGCAAGAAAAGAGCAAGCATTCCTGAACAGTGTTAAACACCATTCACAAGAATAGCTATAGAGGCCAAATATTAAAAACATTCAAGGTATTCTAGCAGCATGAATATTAGAGACTGCACATTCTCAGAATTTCAGCTTTAAATAAAGCCACTGTAGGAAAAGGTATTAAAATGCTACTGTACTGATCTATAGAAATCAAACTCATGTCTTGCCAAGATACAACTATTGAAGTGCATCCTCTAACTTCACATTGCTCTGTAAACAAGCTTTCCTTTCATATACATATGCCAACCAATCCCTATGATCCATTTTTACTAACAGAGCTTCAAAATGCTTTAAAACAAAAATAAACAAACAAACCCCACTCTTTAAAGAAACAATAATAAAAACCCCCACCTAACACTACAACACTACAGAAGTTTGAGCAGCTCCATGAACAGTTTATATTAACAGCTGCTGTAAAACCAGAGGGAACACAAGCCTACATTAAAATAATATTTAGGGCTTTCACAACAAGAGACCGGCAGATTTGCAGAAATATAGAAGGATATTCAGAAAGAAGCCTGTGCTTGGACTTGTCTATTCAAGTGTGTCCTTCAGTAGGAAAGGCTGGTGGTAATGCAATGCCTCAATGCCATTCAGGCTCAAGTGGTTCTTTCTTACAGCGGCAGATGCTAAGTTGTACTGACCAGAGTCCCTAGTGTATGACAAGTTTCAACCAGAAACCAAGTTTTCTGCAGTAAAAGGAAATTTGTTCAGATTACATATTTGCAAATATCAGGAAAATCACTGAAAATAACATTCAACTAAGACACCTTTCAATATCATGTTTAAATCCCTTGGATTCTGGCACTGTCGGCAAGTATTACCTGTGAGAGGCACAGAGACAGCTTTTGAACTCACTCTTAAAAGCTTTACAGAGTTATAGACTTCAAACAGCCCAAAGGTTTTTTTAATGCAAATTAATTTTACTCAAAATGAACGCACAGGCCTTCGTGACCTCAAGAAATATTCAGGAAGAGATCTGTGCAAAAGCACTTTGCTTGGCCACTGTAGTTAGGGTGTAATGCTGACCTCAAAGTAAGTAAAGACGTTTGATGCACTGACAAATCCCCAGCAACTGGAGCAAATCAAGAGGACTGTGCTATAAACAAGACACAAACACATCGTAAAAGAACCATAATGAAACACCTGCATAGTTTCAGAAGACTACAGAAGGCATGAATATGCTTCATAATCAATTACCTGAAATAAAGGGATCAAGTTTAAGGGCTAACAAGTGACCCTCAACAGAACATCACAATCCCCTGAATCAGAATTGTTCATCTCCAACAAAGGTGGCCGAAACTTTCAAGTAATATTATCCCTCTTTTTGAGGTAACGAGTCCTACAAAATCCTTCATTGGGTTTAACACGCTTCCCCCCTCCAATTATTAGGTCTGATTATTATTACCTTAAAGCACAAAGAGTTTTTAAGCCACACTAATGAACAAAGAAATTTTCCTTTAGTCCTCTAATGAGGACAAAATCATCCAATGACATCACAGATATTATAATAGCTGTAAAAAAAAACCACCAAAAACCTAAAGAAGAGCCCACCTCAGCCATCAGTGTGGGACTGCTACTAAAAATCCCTATCACCATCCAATTCAAAAGTCCATAGCTGTTCAAAGGGTTCAGTCACTTGCGTAAAAAAATTAAAACCAACAATGCGGAGAAGAAACTCGTACCAAATTATCAGGAACAGGGTGAGTGAATTTAGTGCTATGTATCTGCAATATTGATCGATTCAGGCATGTGCTATGAATATATAGCTCTGCTTCTAAGAGGTAAGATGCAGTTGGCTCTCGCACCTTTCTTTCTCCAAAGTTGTGAACAAATAGGAAAATGAATTTGCATGATGCTGAGGTTTGATTCTTAGTTTTTACTGGAATATATTAGAAACAGCGTGAAGAAAGAGAACAGAACACACTTTGCTTAGCAAGGTACCATACCTAGGTTGGAAGAGGCCATCAAGATCATCAAGTCCAACCATCTACCCAGCATTGCCATTGTAACCCCTAAACAACTAAAACATGTCACCCAGCACCAGATCCAGATGCCTCTTGAACACCTCCGGGGATGGTGACTCCACCACCTCCCTGGGCAACCTATCCCAATGCCAGACCACCCCAGTGAAAAGTTTTTTCTCAATATTCAATCTGAATCTCCTCTGTCTCAGCTTAAGACCATTTTCTCTGGTCCTCTCACTGCAGGTACAGTAGAAAAGAATGGTCTCCACCTCACTACAAGGTCTTTTCAAGTAGTTGTAGAAAGTGAAGAGTCCACACCCATTCAAGCCACAAGCAGCCATTTTTTCTAGGAGGATGCTGTGGGAGATGGTGTCAAACACTCTACTGAAGTCCAGATAGAGCACATCTACAGCCCTCCCCTCATCTGCCAAGTGGGTCACCTTGTCACAGAAGGAGATGAGGCTGGTCAAGCAGGACCCACATTTCATAAATCCATGTCAGCTGGGCTTGATCCCCTGGTTGTCTTGCATGTGTCATGTAACAGCACCCAGGATGCTCTCTTCTATAACACTGCCCCAAACAGAGGTCAGGCTGTCAAGCCTGTACTTCCCTGGATCATCCTTCAGACTCTTCTTGTAGATAGGCACTACATTTACTAATTTCCAGTCAGCTGGAACTTCACCAGTTAACTAGGACTGGTGGTAGATCACTGAAAGTGGTTTGGAAAGCTCTTTTGCCAGTTCCCTCAATCCCACCAGGACCCACAGACATATATATGTCTAATTGGCATAGCAGGTCACTAACCATCTCCTCCCAGAGTACAGGGGCTTCACTCACCTCCCCATTATCAACTTCCAGCTCAGGGAGCTGGGTATCCTGAGGACAACTGGCCTTGATATCAAAGACTGGGGCAAAGAAGGCATTAAGTACATACGCGTATATGTTCACACTCCAACTCACGCATAGTCATGTTATATATATATATATATATATATGTATGTAATGTTCAGTGTTCCCTTGAGCAAGAGACTTAGCCAATACCTTGGGGGCTGACCTTCAGAGCATCTATGGTTGGAAATAGAAAGGCTGGGAGAGCCTGCAACACCCCAGAGGAAACCTCATACACATTTCGAGCAGCTTTGCTCTGTCCCGCAGCTTGTGCTACTACCATGCAACTACACAAAAATCAGCTATAAACCATGCAGGTGAAAACAGCCTAGCAAGAGCTACAAACCCAACACAGATTTTAAAATTAGAGTTTTGTTTCCCAGCTTGGTTCCCCATGCAGCCACAGAAACAGATGGCAAAATGAAGAGGGTTGATTTGGGGATGGAAGGTAAGCAGTCAAAACTTGCACTGGAACATCTGTCTAAACTACAGTTCTCAGGGACTCAAGAAAGGAGGCAGAAAAAAAAAAAACAAACTTTTTTTTTTGGAGTCTTGAAGAGACTAGTAGGATCTATGCATATTATACTGATAAGACATAAGCTTTGTTAGATAAACCATTGATTTGTCTGGAACCAGGAGCTTAGAGCTGAAATCTGAGAAAGCTCCTCTTCCACTAACTGGCCCAGCACCCCAGTGCACCTATCCAGGGGGTGCCTCCCCATATGAGTCAAGGCAGACACATCTCCCAGCATCTGCCTTTTCAGCATCTTCACTTTAGTGTTTCAGTCCTTGAGAGAAAAAGAGCAGAGGTGAAATCGTTCAGGTTTGCAGATTACTCCATGTTCTTGAGGAAAAAAAGTCATGGAGGTACAAAATTCCACGATGGGAGTCCCACTCAGAATACAGGACTAAACAAAATCTAATAGGAGGGATCACTCATACACCTTGCATTTCTTTTTGTGATATTTAAGGTACATCTTACAGCAATTGAAGTGAGCGTTCCTCCAGGGCACAAGCTCTGTGAAGATCAGAGGCCATTTCCATTCTGCCCCGTGCACTTCCTGATGGATCAACTTTGCTGTGCCATGTACCAGCTTATCATGCAGATTCACATTTAAATGGGAAATGCATTACAAGCCAAGGAGAGTAATTTCCTGGGGTGGGATTCACCTCCTCCATCTTAAAGTATCTGCAATGTAAATGTCTCTATCTGAGTTTGGCACCTTAGGCTTCCTTTACAGTCAGTGAAGAGAAATAAGCTTTTTAGGGTGCAATTCATCTGACATATTTTAAAGGTTTATATAAGAAGGAAAGGAATCATGCCTCAGAAACACCTGCCTCTTTCCATTAGACAGAAGACCAGTTCAAATTATTAGCTTGCACACAGACATCTCTGTTCAACTAGATAAACAAAACCTACCTCATCCTTTTCATTTAAAAAGCAAACCAAAAAGAAAATAAAACCCAACAAAACCAAACAGAAAAACCCCACCCAAGAAAAACCCCCATAAAATCAAAACAAAAGACCACAAAAGCCACACACACTAATTCCACAGCAAAAACGAGGTGCAGAATAAAAGAATAAAATTATAAAAATACCAATTAGCTAAACAAACAGGCTAGAATAATGCCCTTTTCCTGTGCACCACACTTCAGCATTGCAATAAAAGCTTGCTAATGAGCCTGTTAACTGCACCAGGCTTATTCACCAGCAGCCCTACAGCAGTGGCCAGCCAACAGACTGTCCAACGTGTCCTGGTGGATGCCCACCCCCCCCACGCAGTAGCATCTTGCTCTGTGCAGTTCAGCCCGACTCAGTGACTGAGCAGATACCAGGAAAGCATGCAGGCTGCTAACTGGGATGCTTTTCTAGATACTCAACTGGCTTGAATAATTTTGTTCAGTTATTTCAGGAGGAAGAGAAAAAGGTAAAGCCGCAAGAATGCCATACTCATCAAGAAGTAGCCAGCAGAAGCTCAAGCAATTTGGAGCCAAGGCTAGTTGTAAGGAAAAACTAAGCATTTGTCAGGATAAAAATATACACAAGTAGGATCCAAGCATCAACCACTATTTCTGCATAAAGTAATACATTTTAAAAAAAAGTTTTGTATCTTTGTTTCTTTCATATCCAAGGTATAACAGGTATTATTTCTGGAACAGCAACAATTTCTAATGTATCTCCAAAATTCACAGGCTTTGGCACATACTGATTTTGGTGAAGTCACTGTACACATGCAACTTTCCACTGTAATGTTCAAACATCATTTTCAATCAGTGACACACTTTGAACTATCTAAAGAGAAAAGACATGAAATTATAAAGGTCAGCACTGGGACTGAAGTTCTGCAGATGAATCATGGGGCACAAGGGGATTACACTGTCTTGTACATCTGAACTCAATACTTCTGCTTCTATCTGCAGGCAATGGTCCTGTTAATCATAACCTTATAACATATATAATCTGTAAGAAGTATATAATAACCTATAAGTTATTAGGTATTGGTAAAATAAAGTGATTAAAAATTGCACTTTTTAAAGAAACTTCAATTTCCCTCATGTTTTAGCAATATTATGAGTCACCACTAAATCACTTCTCAAATGTGTCTCCAAATTGAACGAAGCAGATATTTGCAAGCCTCTTCAAGCAGATTCACCCTTTACTTTTCCAGGCAACCTCTTATATGACTAATGTGCAGGAAAATTCAACTCCACAACATTCAGCTCTCAATTAGAGGCTATTTTTAATTAGCTACAAACACTATATCCAAAGACTGTATTAGCAGCAACTGGCCTGAATCAACACACAGCTTTTGAGGAAAACAAACAAAGCAAGCCCACACAAAAAAACCTCTGCTGGCCTTCGTCCAAGAAAGCAAACTAAGGGACATTTCCATATTACTTCCAAGATTTCAGAGGATTGGTCAAAGCCAAATTAATTAGGGAAAGACAGCTTCTTCTCAGTTAAAAATGGAAACAGACCCTTTACTATACACTTACCTGACAAGTAGTATAAAGACAGGGACAAAAAAATCATACTAACATGAAAAAACAGAAAATGCATTTTTAATTGGTCTGATACCCTAAAAAGTAAATATGC
This sequence comes from Pyrocephalus nanus, assembly GCA_038380795.1. NCBI lineage: Eukaryota > Metazoa > Chordata > Aves > Passeriformes > Tyrannidae > Pyrocephalus > Pyrocephalus nanus. The sequence continues at coordinate 17,475,924 of CM076264.1, read as the reverse complement.
TGAGAACCAATCAGCAAGGTGGTGAGAAATCTCAAAAGGGAGGGAAAAAATGAAAAGTCCCTTATAATCTCTCACTGCACCTAGGAAATGGAGGCAACCACAAGGCTATTATCCGCTCATCCTCCTCTATCGTTACATGCCAGTATCGTTTTTGCCAAGATGTAACACCAGCACCTAGAGCTGAACACCACAGTGCAAACACTGCAAGGCAACATCAAGATTTCACATGATTTGTATGTGGCTCCCAGCAGGTCTTCCCAGATGATGAAGTGCCTTGCCAGCTGCTGAAATCTCAATACCATGACCACAGACCTGCATTAAACAAAGCATTGCTCCTGCTGTTAGTTTGTCGCACCCTGTTGATGAACGATGTCCTCTTGATCAATTTAAATAATTGCTCCGTGTTAAAATAGCATCAGTAGATACACATTGATCATCTTTACGTACCCTGGATGTCTGACGTAATGAGTCTGGAAATGGAAGTGAAGAAACTGCAAAGAAAATAGAGTAGACATCCAGCTGGGAAAAGGCTGGAGTAGCCAGGAATCAGCCCCTGCTTTGCTAGAAGGGAAGACAGTTGTCAGGGCACAAAAGGGTCCTCGTTTCTCTCTCAATCAACAGAAAATTAGCAAGGAGGCTGTAAAGTTAACATAATTACACAGTGACCTTTGAACCGTATTACTGCATACACACACAGGTTTAACTCATTGGCTGTCATTAGTCCCTTACTCCCTAACGCAAATTAGGTGTGTTAGGCAAAATTAAGCAAAAAAATTCAATAGGAGTAGAAAGCAAGCAATGTTGCCAACTGGAATAATTAGAATGGACTGCAACACTTTGTGCTGCCTCCAGCATGGGCAATTTCCCCTTCCCTCAGTTTTGTGTAATGCCTGGCCAGGTAGGTTCCCTTAAGTCCTAGGGCAATGCTGTAAGGAGGAACTTTCTCTTCCTTGTGGTATTTTCCATAGCATTAGTTTTTGTCGCTTAGAATACTGGCACATCTGGGACCCTCAGCAAGAAATGCAGCCTCAAAGTCCACGCAACTGTACAAAGTCCTCAAGTTCTGCACAGATGAATTCCAGACAAGGAAATGGGATCATAAAATAACTCCTGGTACGGGAGCAGCACTGCTTCCATGCACCTTTGCCAAGGGCCACCACATCTCGCAGTATGGGAAACATCAGTGGTGCTTTCACAGTGAACACCAACCGAACCAGCACACCCAGCACTTGTGGAAAGGAATTTTTTTGTTTTATTTTAAAAAAATAGGTTAGCTTTCGGAGCAACAGAATGCTAGTAAAAAATGCTACCTCCTTTTTTAAACAGCCACCTTAGAAATTTTTCCATGATGGATTTTTCTTCTCATTTTTGAGCCTCACTGAAAGTTCAAAATTAGGTTAAATGCTATAGCTGGGCAGCATTTAGGTACAAAAATAACAGGTACAAAATTATTATAACAAGTTGTCATTCCCAGTTCAGAAACAAATTCAGACTCAGCTCAGAAACAGATACATATGGAGTTACTCAGAGGAAGTTACTTCTGCAGAAGAGTAAATGCCAAGTAGACTTTAGTCCAGTGAATTTTCCATCTTCCTTTTCCTGACTGACTTCTAGTTTAAGCAGATCATAATGGGATCATTACTACTCCTAGCAGGCTGTGCTTTCATATGCAAATTTCATCTCTAGAGAGAGTAATTTTTAATGTTTGGGTTTTTTAAGGCTGGATTATAACCTAGCTTCCATGCAGGTACCCAGATGAGACAAGGCTTGTCTGAGCACCTCACAGAGCTCATGTCTGAGCCAAGAACACCTGTCATCCTTTGCAACCTGCAAAATGGTTATAAACTGGGCTCTCCACACCCTTGCCCTTCCTCTCTGCCCACCACCATCCCAAGGGGATGATTTCATGGCAGGCAGTTTCACCACCCTCAACATGAACCAGCCCCAGGGACACTATTTAGGATGCTCACGAGGATTGTGTTGCAGGTCTTTGACCCATGGATCTGGGCTTGCTGTCTCTTCTACGAAAACAACTCATATCCAGCTGCAGATCTGAGAAAGACACCCTTAAATGATGGTAATAATGGAAAGTATTCCTCAGTATACCACATATGTAAATCACCTTGCAAGCAGAAATTTTGCCTCAAACTCAATCAAGCAGCATGGCAAAATATGCAGGGCTCACAGACACACGAATTCCTGTACTTTATGCCCAGTCCCACAGATCTGCATTTGGCATCTGGTGGGATTAGCTGTGCACTAGGATAGAAAAATATATCCATACTTAAAAGTTATCAAAAGGTCCTGAGAGCCATTCAGCTTTTAAGAAAAACAACCACATTTTAACCAAAGAGCAGGGAAGGTGAGCAGCTGGAGCATCAAATACTGGAGGACTACTAAGTTGGCACCTCAGGATATTATTAAGGCATGGAGCTCACAACTTCTCCCAACTCCTGTAAGGAAAGATTTTGGTTTTACCTCTACAAGGAGAAATCACTTAATCACCGTCTAACCTGATGTAAAGACAGCTGCTGTACAATGCAGGGAAGCAGCAGGGCAGATGAGGATTGATCAAAACACAGTTTTACAGGAGAAGCACTCTGGGACTCCTTTCCTTCAAAAGTGAACTTTCTAGATAAAAAAAGGCACTTTTACAGGGGAGGACTAAGCCACTCAGAAAACTCACACATCTAGCCCTGAAAGATCACCACAGTCCACTACTGAAAAATTAAAATTTCTAGGCACTCATGTTCCTTCTCAGCATCATATTGGGAAAAGCAAGGTGTGTAATTGTCTGTCAACAGCTGAAATCCTATGCAGTTCATACATTCCATGAAATTTTACCCCTGCACTGCATGGAAAACTATAATGAAGTTGTCTGTTTTGCTGGAAAACAGATATATACCAGTGCATTTCTGACAATGTTTCAAAACTGGAAGCCCCATTTAGGGTAATTTTTCCCTGATGAAGGGTCCCAAGACAGCTGTGCCTAATAAGAAAGCACTGTGCTTTCAGTTGTCATGGTTTAACTCCAGCTGGCAACCAAGCCCCACACAGCCATTCACTCACTCCCCACAACAGGATGGAGGAGAGAATCAATCAGAAGACAAAAAGTGAGAAAACCCAATGGATTGAGATAAAGACAGCTTGATAGGTAAAGCAAAAGCTGTGCAGGCAAGCAAAGCAAAATAAGGAATCCGTTCACCACTTCCCATGGGCAGGCAGGTGTTCAGCCATACCCATGAAAGAAGGGCTCCATCACACATAACAGTTACTTGGAAAGACAAAAAGCCATCACTCCAAACATCCCCCACTTCCCTCGTCTTCCCCCAACTATAGAGCATGCTAAGCATGATGCCATATGGTCTGGAATATCCCCTGGGTCAGCTGGGGTCAGTTGTCCTGGCTGTGTCTCCTCCTAACTATCTGTGCACCCCCAGCCTCCTCACTGGAGGGGTGGGTGAGAGGCAGAAAATGCCTTGATGCTGAGCAACCTCTGCTCAGCAGTGACTCAAATATCCCTGAATTACTGACCCTGGTTCCAGCACAAATCCCAAACACAGTGCCTTACCAGCCACTCAAAGAAAATTAACTCTACCCCAAGCAAAACCAGCACGCCAAGGTTAAAAACAAGGAGGATGAGAATATTTACCTACATTTCACATTTTCTCATTGTTGGACACAACACAAGAGGCTAAATACCTCTGGTGAAGCCTGCCTTCCTTACTGATGGATTAGCCTCTTTCCCTTAGTCTCACTGTTTCAATGGAACTATTATAAACCATACGACTGCTTAACGGCATCAACACTGATCCCAAGAGTAAACTACCATGATTCTGTGGTTTGTTGCTTGGGGGTTTGGGCGGGATTTTTATACCTGCAAAATCTAAGCATCTTAAAAGCTCTAGCATAAGCATAAGGTTATTGATACAGACCTAGATATATATATATATGTGCATCATTCGATATGCCAAACCATATGCCAGCAGGGAGGTCCTGAAGCATGTAAAGCTTGATCCAAAAATAATTTTTGGCAGAACTGGGACCTGATTCTGCAACATATGATAATTTCCCTACATATACATCCTATTCTCACACCTGTGCACTTGTGTTATCTTCTCCCCCCAATCTCATCGTAACTCTCTACACAACAAAAAAAAAAAAAAAAAAAAAAAAGCCCAAACCCCAAAACACGTTGCACAGCTGTCCCACTGTCACATCTATTATTCAAGAAAAGTCTCATTGAATAAATGTCTGTTCAGAGGCTCTAAACAAATTTCATTTCTGAACACCACTGTCTGCAGCCCAGCAGGCCATTTCACTAAGATAAGATCACACATTTAATCAAACGCTTCAAAAAAGAAATACACACCGAGTTTGCTTAATAACGTCAAATAATAAAAGTGCAGCGTTGGCAGCATACTAATTTTTAGTGCTCTTTCTTCTTTGAGGGTTGTCTCAATAGTCAAGGTCAACCGTACATGGGATTTCTTCTAATTAGAGCTTCTGGTAATGGTTAGACCTGCTTACACTCACCACTTAGCCATGGTTTTCTCTAAAATGAAGACATCTCTCTTTCATTTTAAATTAAATCATTGCAGCATCCCACCCAAGTGTGACAGACAAAACTGCATAACACTGCTAATTCAATAGAGAACATAAATGAAAGACAATAAAAACCACATCTTTGTGGTCAACAAGGAAACACTCCCACAAATGTCGATGGTATAAAAGGAAAAGCAATTTACAGGAAAAAAACCCCCAAAATGTGATTATCTGTTTGGTGTTTGATCACAGCTCCTACTGCAACCCAGCAGAGACCTATTTGAGTTAGAAATTAGAAGTGGACTTGGCACCCTTAGGTCAAAATACATTTTTGCCATTTATTATATTGTAGTAGTAAGAGGAACCAGCTTAAAGAAACAGCATTACATTACTACTACAGCAAAATACACCTATATTACTACAGACCAGACTTTCATGGTATTCTTCACTAACTTGCCTGTTACTCTGGCTAATAACATTTATTTATTTACGCATTTAAGTAATCAGCTTTACCACAATGACTACTGCCGAAATAGGCTTTGCTCCCGAATTACATGAACTTGGGAGAACCCTGGACCCTCGCTGTGCTCAAGCCTGCAGCTTGAAAAGGGTCAAACAAAAGCTGGCATCCTCACCCTTACAGCCTGGCTCACGGGTTACGCTGCTCTGCCCTTCACTTGCATGGGATGAGGGAGCGATCAAGCATAAAGGCATTGGAGAAGACAACCCCCCATCTGCTGCTCCCAAATCTGAAGAAGATAAACAGCAAGGCAGCTCTCAGAGATATTCCCCATCATATCCCATTCTCCCAGCCACAAACACCCTGCAGACACAATGGAGGTCCAGATTCTCCCCTTGAATGGGGAAATTGCAAAGTAGTTTAGACTGGCATAAACAGCCACTTGAGTCCACTGGCAAACATCTTTCTGCACCTCTCAAACATCTCGAGTTTTACCCAAGGTCTCAGCCCCTCTGCAAACAGAGCTGCTAAGGTGTGAATATCCACATGCACTTTGTGATGTGAGCCTGTATTTCTCATGAAACAAGGATACTTGCACAGGTACAGTTCCCTTGTCTCAGTGAATACTGTCTACCTTGACTTCAGCAAGGCTTTGGACATTCTCTCCCGCAACATCCTCATAGGAAAGCTCAGGAAGTGTGGGCTGAACAAGTGGACAGTAAGGTGAATTGAGAACTGGCTGACCAGCAGATCCCAGAGGGTCGGTATCAGTGGCCCAGAGTCCAGGTGGAGGCCTGTCACTAGTGGTGTCCCCCAAGGTTCAATACTGGGCCCAATATCATTTAACTTACCATCAATGACTTGCATGAAGGGGCAGAGGCTTCCTCAGCAAGTTCACTGATGACACAAAGCTGGGGGGAGTGGCTGATACCCCAGAGGGCTGTGTAGCCCTTCAGAAGGACCTTAGCAGGTTGAAGAGATGAGCAGAAAAGAACTGTCTGAAATTCCACAAAGGCAAATGCAGGTCTTGCACCTGGGGAGGAATAACCCCACACACCTGTCAGGCTGGGGACTGACCTGCTGGAAAGAAGCTCTGTGGAGATGGACTTGGGGGTCCTGGTGGACAACAAGCTGTCCATGAGCCAGCTGTGTGCCCTGGTGGGCAAGAAGGCCAATGGTATCCTGGGGTGCATTAGGAAGAGCATTGCCAGCAGGTCAAGAGAGGTGATCCTGCCCCTCTACTCAGCTCTAGTGAGGTCTCACTTGCAGTACTGTGTCCAGGTCTGGGCTCCTCAGGACAAGAGGGACATGGAGCTCCTGGAGCGGGTCCAGCAGAGGGCTACAAAGATGATTATGGGACTGGAGCATTAAGGGTCTGGAGCATTTACAGAAAAAATTCTTTACTGTGAAGGCAGGGAGGCACTGAAACAGGCTGCCCAGAGAAGGTGTGGATGCCTGGGCAGTGAGTGTTCAAGGCCAGGCTGGGTGGGGAAATGAGAACCTGGTCTAGTGGGAGGTGTCCCTGCCTATGGTAGGGGGGTTGGAACTAGATGATCTTTAAAGTCCCTTCGAACCAAAATCATTCCATGATTCCACAATTCTATTTCTCTTACTGAGATACAATAGGCTAAGAGAGTTGGGACTGTTCAGCCTTGAAAAGAGACAACTGAGAGGGCACCTCATCAATGTATATGATTATCTGAAGGGAGGGTGTTCAGAGGATGGATCCAGGCTCTTCTCGGTGGTGCCAAGGCATAGGACAAGAGGCAATGGGCAGAAACTGATGCACAGGAAGTTCCATTGAACATGAGGAAGAACTTCTTTACTGTGTGGGTGACTGAGCATTGGAACAAATTTCCCAGAGAGGCTGTGGAGATCTCCTCACTGGAGATCTTCAAGAACTGTCTGGATGCAATCCTGTGCAATGTGCTCTAGGATGACACTGCTTGACCAGATGACCCACTGTGGTGCCTTCCAACCCCTACAATTCTGTAATTTTAGCCTCTCTTTGGGAAATTGGCAATGTTGTAGAGAAAAGGGCTCCCCACTCCTGCAATGGAAACACTTCGCACAGACTTTAGGAAGACTCATTGCAAATTGGTAACCTATTTAAGGAGATCTATAAAATGCATTACAATTGCAATAGTGGATCCCTTGTCAAAAGGTCACAAGTTTTCACTCTATGCAGTGCAATTGCTATATTTCAAATACCTATCAGGATGAATTTTACACAAATTATGTATTGTTTTGGAGTCATACCAAATAAAGCGGTGATTGTAACATTACTGTCCTTTAAAAAAAAAAAAAAAAAAAAAAAAAAACAGTGGGGAAAAAAGGCACACAGCCATTCCAAACACCTGCATCCATTAAAGATAATCCAAAATGACATTTTCTTGCAGAAGTCTGTGCTGTGGGAACTGCAAGTGCAGTATTCACATCATAATTTCCCTCAGAAGGAAGTGCGATATATCCACCAAACTTTCAAACTATTAAAGCTTGTGATTGCAATATCCAAAATCCAAAGGAATGACATTTTAGATTACATACGCAGTTCCACTTAGGTCAAGCTGAAGCACAATGTCCAATACAGAAATCTTGTGGTGTGCTGGAATCAAGAACGGCTGTTCTCTGGAGAGTCTGGACAAGCTATCTACTACGGGATTATAAACCAGTTTTGTGTACCTCCAGATAGCCTTAACATAAAAAAATCATTCAGGATTCAATCCCAAAGTCTTTTGTTACTGTGGAAAAAAAAGGAGGAGGGGAAAAAGAAAACAAACCAAAAATGCAAAAGGACACACAATCAAAACCTGCAGCATACATCTTGCTGAAACAAAAATACCCGAACAACGAAAACCTGCCCCCTTTGAAGTGAGTGGTGGGAATTTGCACCATTTCAAAATCACAATGTTTCAGTCAGTAACAAACACACGCAACAGCAGTGTGAAAGAAAAGAAGTTAACATGATCCCTGAAATTCTCCTCAACTGTCTCCATCAGTGAAATCTATTCAAAGAGACAGCTACAATGGATGCTTTTTTGTTTTTTTCTGTCCCCAAGCAGTCTTTGGATCAGGAAAAAACAAAAATAAATTAAAATAAAATAAAACAATTTTTTTTTAAAGGGAAAAAAGGAGGGGGAAAAAAGAAAGAGAAAAAGAAATCCAGAGAGCTATTGAAAATCTCCTTACAGGGTCAGCTGTCACTGGAATGCATTTGAGTATTCAGGGTACCCACCCATGCAGAACATCAAAAACTGGGCTTGGGTCCCTCCCCTATTCTCACGGGCTTAAGCCAAGGCTTGGTTTGCATCATGCTGCTAATAGCAAGGCAGGGCAGTGCCTCTGCTGGGCTTATAAACATCGAGACCCACTGATGACACACAAAAGAGGGGCGCTGCTTCTGCTTAAGGATTCACTTGTGTCTAGGTGTCCTCCAACACAACACATTGGGTTCCGTAAAAAAATCAGTCAACAGCTCAGCAGCTCCTTTGAGCTGAATTCCCCACCTAACCTAGATCTGCCTGAAGTTAGGTAGCATACACAGCTAACATATCCCCAACTCCTTGCTTGAAGGAAAATGTTGACATCCCCAAGAAAGCTGCAAACAGCACTTCTGCAACACACTTCTCTTCTTCGCTCTGAGGGCAATGAAAAAAATCTCATTAGGGCAGGCTTAGGATCAGCAACTTCAGAATGGGAACAGGCTGCTACAACAAATAAGCAAGGACCAGCACTGACTCTGATAAAACATGTGGTTGCTCAGCACATCTGAAATGTGGTTGTTTTAGTTTGGAATTGGACTACTAGCCAAGCAACTCAGTTAAAATTTTAAAACTGCAAGCCTGAGCACAAATATTTAGTTATTGTTCATCACTGCACCTACCAAAAAAAAAATCAGAAAATAAATAGGGAAAGTTTTTCCAGCAACAAAATTTAAAAAAAAAAAACAAACAAACTCTCTATGCATCAGCACCACCATTTCACAAACAAAACCTATGTATGGTTTTATTATGTATACACATACATACAGCTGCAGGTACATATGTCTTGGGAATCGGTGCAATTGTTAGATTGCACCTACATCCAAAATTCTTTTTTACTTCCTTGAGTTTGAGAAAAAAATCAGAACAGTGTCTGCTCCCCAAATCATGTTATTTATGTGTCTATTTATGTGTCTGCATATAATAAATGAATGTGCTAAGGCTGCATTAGTCAGGATGTTCCTGTTCCACAAACTTTACACAGTGTCCAATCTTGCAGTGTCCTCACCTCTGGAACTAGATTATTAGTTCCTATGGAGTGGGAAAAGGGACTTACTGTCAAAACTCATATACAATGTGTGCAATGACTCTTACAACCACTGAGAGTCTTATCTAAAGGTGCCAGGTTTAGACTAGACCTCTTCTCAGAACAGCACTGTGCAATGCTGGCACCTTTGTGCAGGACTTTACAGTAGGGCAATTCATGGTTAAATTTTAAGCACCACTTCTACAAAAGCACAGGGAGTCCTCTTTCACTTAATTTTAACTTTGCACTGCTGTAAGAAAACATTCATGCTAGTCCTTTGTATTTATGACATTTTATTTTAAGTTCTAGAAATACATAGCTCCATTCCAAAGTTCAAAATCAATGACTTTACCTGATATAAATCAATGCAACTGCAATCAAATCAGTAAAGCTCTTACAATTAATAGTAGCAAAGCTATAACAAGACCTACTCAAAACACTGGGAATAATATTTCAAAGCTGTTCCCTGACAGGTACCCACTGCAATGAACTGGAGTTGTGCTACAGACCTCTGAATCATTAGGTCTGTAGCCACTGAAATCATTCCTATGTAATTACTCACATGTTGACAAACGTGCTTTAAAAAAATAATTTTAAAAAAATCCTGGCAGTGTGAGGCCATACCCATACACCAATGGATGGTTTGTAAAAGTATATTGCTCTTAGCCACTTAAATGAAATGTATAGCTTCATACTGCTTAACTAGGACAGCTGCCAAACTCTTCTTTGCTTCCTTCATCTTCTTTGCTTCCTTCAGAATGGGATCTATTTCATGACCCCTGAAACTGAAAGCTGTCAACTCTCAAAGAAAAGTGTCTGGATTTTAATTTTTTACTGTTTTCGGGAACATATTTTAGAAGTGTACACTTCTTTCAACTCTTCATCTTCAACAACTGCTTTGTTCAGCCTGAAATGCCACCTCTGGCAAAGACGTTACAACACAATTGGTAGAAACCTGACGATGAAGCCAGGGAATGTTTTTGAAAAGATACCACATCTGAGATTCTGGAGCTTCTTTTGAGAAGATAACACATCTGAGATTCTTGAGCGTCTTCAGCTCACAGGGAAGCCTACACAAGTGCTCCACTGACTACAGAGGGAACTCCATCACAGATGAAGTGGTAAGTCCCTTGGATGAGAGTGGGCTTCAAGAAGTAGAGATAAAAAGTTGAGAAAGGGAGAAAAAAAAAAAAAAAGAAAAAAAATGAGAGAAAGACAAAGGCCATTTAAAAACAGTGTAGTGCTCACATCTCAGCCAGAGGAAAACACACAAGTTTCAGGCAGGCTGAAAAAAATATCCCACATTGAGCACTTCTTAGTGAGTAAAACAGTAGTCCATAACACAATTAAAACTAAGTTTTCATTGCTTGAAAAGACTGGCCACCTTGATACAGCTACAGATGCTTGGTGCAATGACTGATAAAAACATCTGCCTTACAGGCAAAACCAGAAAGCTCTCAGAAAAGACTGCTGAAGAGAAAGCTATAGTGTCAAGGTGTCCTTAGAGAAGTTGTCTCAAAAATGAATGCTTAGCTTACAGCCAGGAGACACATGCATTTCAGTCTGCAGTGTAGAGATTATCTAGCGAGGAACGTAATACAAGCATTACACTGCAAACCTGGAGGCCAAAAACAGGCAGTGAGATAACGTCTTAGATAGAATCACATCACAGATTTGAGTAGGAGGTGGTTTCCTTGCCATTAAAGTAGCTAAGAATTAAAAGTAGATGCTTAAAAGCAAAGCTCTCCTTCTATTTCATCAGCCTGCTCTGAGAGCTTCCACTGACAGTAGGCACCAGAATGAAATCAGAGAGTGTTAGAGCATCTCAGTGCCTACGGAAACAAGGACATATTCAGAAGCGTCTCAAGTAGGGATTAAAGATCCTGATATTCAGCGCTGGTGAGGATTGTGACAAACATTTGGCAAGGCAGACATGACCCCAGGAGATGATGCAGTCAGAGGCCAGCACGTCAGACTGCCTTGCTGGGACAGGTATGTTCCTACAAACACACCAAAGCACAGTGAACTGGTGCAAATGACACAGTTTCTAGCTCTCCATCCTACAGACAATGGAAAGCACTGCCTATAGACATAGCAGGGACTCAAGTGTGTATGTACACTCTAAATTTGACAACATGGTGGACTTTTCATATTCACATCCCAGCAGGAGGGCATCTACTGGATGCGAAAAGGACCACCAGGGAAGAACTGAGAGTCCAAATGAACTACAATAAACATTGCTCGAAAACATCAATGCTCACCAAGTGCATCCCACCCCAATAAGCAGTCCATCATCAAAAGTGGCAAGAAAAAGCATCTTTATTTTGCAGGGCTGTCCTGATGTCTCATTATTTTCCCCAGTAATAAATCAATATTGTGATGTCTAGCTCTCAGATGATCACTGCTCCAAAAAAAAAAATATTTTTGAGATGTTCTTCCAAACCTCTTATGTTGTGCAAGAATGCTCTAAGGAGTAAGAATTTTTATCAAAATCACTCCAATCACAGTGTTGGGTTGTTTCCACAACCACCAAGTAACATAATCATAACAGAAAAAAAAGTGAACTTATTTAAAGCATAGAAATCCTTGTGCCCCTCCTCCATGTTTTAGCTTTTCTCTGATACATCCTTGCTCCCTGAATTCCATCACTTTCATCAATCATTAACCTATCCTTTATATTGTGTCACGCATTAAATAGCTTCCTAGTCAATCTACACCAGTCCCAACACTATTAGTATTAAAATCTGTAATAATAAATCACCCGTTCCTAGGACTTCTCCATTTACAAAGACTTCACTCTCCCGTGTGCATCTCATTTATTCATGTTGATGATGCATACACTCATGCTCTGAATGTGAAAACCCTGAGAGCACCATCAGGCCCTCCAACTGAGTGCTGTCTAAAGCTAAAGGTCATGCATATTCCTCTTCAGTCCTGGCTTACCTGCCTCTAAATATTTATTTATTTATTTATTTATGTTTGTAACAGCCCTGCGACGCTGGGGAGCATGCAGACACCCAGCTCATCAGGCAGCCGGCTGGATCTGCGTGCCTGCATCTTCACCTACAAACCTGCTTGCATTTCCCTCCCACCCAGCAAAGAGCAGGGGCTTCGTTTTTCGCAACAGCAGGCAGGGCAATTCGTTTTCTGTTTCAGGAAGGAGCAAATAGCCTTTTCTGCAATTAATGCTTGGACAGGCAAGCCGAGCACCTCTGCCACATCAACCCCGACTGGGAGGGACCCCATGGCATCATCCCAACCTGTAGGATGCACAGCCAAGCAAACAAAGGAGGGGATGGACCCGGCAGGTGCTCAGGCATGAATTTAAATTTCCTAGGCTGAGACATAAACTACTTCATCTCCGGAGGGCACCGAGTTACCAAACCCCTAGGTCCCACTGTTGTCACAAAAAACATCTGAGTGAGGACTCTGTAGCCTTAAAACTTAATAAATACCATTAAAATCTCATTGCCCCATACAGCAGGACTCGGCATTTTCACTATCATCAATCTACACTGCCATTTATCTTGTTCTGGAATAAATGTTAAATTAAACATACTCTCTCCTAACCACCCCAGGAGGAAAAGGGAAAATACATATTTATTCAATAATAGAAATTATATGGAACTCACAGGTCAAGACTAGCTTTATAAAGACTTCAGTCCTTTTGGAAACAGAGATTTGTATCTACTTTATTTTTTGCTAGCAGATAACAAGATAACAGTCAATTTATACAAACCAATCCTAAATAAGGAAAAAATAATCTTAAGGAGCAGGAACAGAAGCAACCTCAACCATAACAAGGGTGACTGACTCCTGTTCCCTCAGAGCAGTTGTTTTACCTTTAAGTAAATAATACAGCTTTTTTAAGGAAAAAAAAAATACAGCTTTATGGTGGAGCCCCAACCTGAACTTTGTCTCACAACATCAGTGGGGGTGCACAGATTTTCTCCCTTCCTGATCTGGTATTCTCAAGTGACGACTGCTGACTTTTTGACAGCAGCCCATTTTAACCTGCAACACCTGGTTTACCCCCATAAAAAAACTCCATGAAAGAATTTTTCCTAATGAATACACAGTAGAAGCCTGTTCATATTGAGAACCCCTGGAAATGATGATAAATGAGCTCTACAAAGCACATGCTACTACTCAATACCAAGCAGGCAACATTGGCTGTGCTCTTAAGAGACAGCATTCCACAATGAAAATGGAATTTATTTCTAACTCCAGGTAAGGGATTTTTTGTTGTTTTTTTTTTTTTTGTCACCTTTGAAAATTTTGTTCCTACATTCTGGAATAATCAGGGCTATAATACAGAAAGCAATTGCAACCAGCAGACTACCTATCTGCCTTGTATCAAGAAACAGATGGCATTTTCACCCTTTTCCTTGCATCTCAGCCTCGTCTAAGCAGCTGGCTGCCTAGAACCAGAACTGTGAAAGTGGAAATGGCAATAACTCCTAATGAGTGATCTAAACAGGAAAGTAAATACAATAGACATGGGTTGTTTTGGCTAAAGCAATAATGAACGCTACAGTTGACAAGCAGACAACAATACATTGCTTTTGGCCATAATACGAGTTGTTTTAACTATTGCAGAGAAGAATATCATGCCTATCAGAAAAGAGAGAGAAAGAGAGGCTCTTTTCTTACCTCGCCATCCTTCAAGCAAAACTAAACATCTGCCCATCCACAGGGGAAAGGGTGGGGGTAAAAAACCCAACTAAATGTACTGGGGGGGGGGGGGTGTCAATGTTGTTTCCATGGACAACTCTGGACACAAGGCTGATGAAACTCATCCTTGAAGGCACTCCCCCAAATACCCAGGGAACATCTCTGGGGCACTATACCTACATCTTCATTAGCAATAACGGGCACCAGCTCGATGTAAGCTCCGTAGACTGGGAAACAGGAACGGGCTGCGCTCTCGCTGACGGCAGGGAGCAACCATCAGCCTTATAACCGTATTTTCCAAGTTATGCCGCCAAAAGATAATTGCAAGGGGAACACAAATAAATAATTAAGTGATCAAATAAACAAAACGTTAAAAAAAAAAAAAAAAGGCATTAAAAACGCGATTTTCTTCCTCCAGCCATACATATCGGCTCTTGTTCAAAAACCCCTCTGGCGAACGCCAGTCCTATACTGTTAGAGCCGGCAAACGCAACCTCGCAGGCAGGAGGTGGGAAGCCCTGCACATCCCTACCTACGCCGTACGTTCTGCTCTCCGGCTGCACGGGAAGGCGAAGCTCGCTCCTACCTGTAACCCGGGGCCCCCGGCTGGGTGCAGGACCTCTACCCCACCACCTTATACCAACGCACAGGCGACCCCCCTACCCAGCGCACACCCCGAATTCGGCAACATCTCCCCCACCCGTGCCTCCTGATATCCAGGAAAGCGACTGCTTCTCGAGGCACCCTTCAGCAATTAAACAGAAACGTAGATCAGCGAAGGGGTGGAGGGACACAACGAAACTCAGGAATTTCTCAGCGTAACACCAGCAAACCCACCGGTCCAACGTGGTGCCTTTCACAGAAAAACAGAAGAGAGAGTAGGAACAAAACCCACCAGGTCCCCTCCATCTCCTCACTGCCTTTGCCACGCTAGTCGTCCACGGCCAAACCAGGCTAGAGCCTACAAGGCATTTCCCAACAAGATGCACACCCCTCGTCTCCAGTGTCGTCCCCCTCCCGCACCATGCAGACCCAGAGAGATGCTCTCCCGTTACCTGGAGATCCAACCGCCCTGAAGGCAAACTACCGTTATTATGGAATAATTCAATCCAAGCGAGCGCTCAGGGCGGCCGGCACCCTTCAGCCCAACGCAGCCGGGCAAGGGTGCAACTGAGGGCCAGGCAAGGGCTGATGAGCATCCATCCGCTGGGTGGTTAGTTACCTTTAGTCACCTCCGGCTCCTGAGATGCGAGTCCCCATCAGATCCTCAACAACCTGCAGCAGGGAGCTGCTGCCACAATCCAGCCATTAAAACCAGGGGTGGGAGTAGGAAGCGGACCTGGCCACAGTACCAATGCCCCCAGCCCGCAGGAAAAGAGGGGGATGAGAAGCACGAAACGTCCCTCAAGGAAGAAAAAATTAAAAAAAAAAAAAAAAAAAAAAGAGGGAAAAAAATAGAAGTACAAGTCTCTCCTTTTCTGCCGTGTTCTTCTGCTACACAAGCTTCTTCCCGGAGGACGAGGGTGTGTGGGGATGGGGGAGGCGATCGCTTCCTCCTCTTCCCTGCCGTCGCCGACCCCTCTGGACGAAAGCCCCGCTCCGATTTACCTCCTCCAGGTGGGCAACTTCAGAGCAAGGTGATGTCTCCAGAGCCGGTACCACCGGCCAGGCAATTCGGATGCGGCAGAGTCATTGCCTGTGCTGCTGCTGCTGCTGCTGCTGCCGCCTCTGCTGCTGCTGCTGCTGGGGAAGAACAGCCGCTGCCGAAGAGACCACCAAAAAAAAAAAAAAAAAAAAAAGGAGAGAAATCTTCCACCATCCCCCTTTCTCCTTCTCCCCTCCAGCACCAGCCGCTCTTCGCATCCGCTCCCCTGCCCGCGGCCCCTCGCTCCGCCGGGGCTGGGGGACACAAAGGCGCCCGCGCGGAGGGAGGCGGGTGGTCCTCAGCCCCCCGCGCTCTCCGCCGACACCCCGGATCCTTCCTCCTCCTCCTCCTCCTCTTCCCGCTGCGGAGACCGCCAGCCCCGGCTGGGAGCGGGCGGGCGGGCAGAGGGGGCGGCTCCGCGGGGCGCGGAGGGGGCGGCTGGGCGGGCGCGCCCCGCGCGGTGCTCAGCGGGCGCGGGGGGGCCCCATGGCCCGGCACGGCTCGGCACGGCACGGCTCGGAGCACACGGGGAGGGAGGGGGCTCCGGGACCCGCAGGGCCGTGTCCCCCGCAGGGCCGGGCCGGGAGCGGGGAACGGGGGCCCGGGGAGGAGGAGGAGGAGGCGGCGGGCGGCGCGGCGCTGCTGCCCTGCCCGGCGGCGGCCGCACGGAGCCGGGCGGGCGGCGAGCCGAGGGGCGGGGGAGCGGCGAGGGCCCGGATCTGGGTTGCGCGGACGCGGGCTCCACCTAGCAGCCGGCCGGCACCGCGCCGCGCCCGCACTGCCCCGCAGCCGCCCCTCACCCCGCGCCCCCGGCACCACCTGCCCCGCCGGCCCCTCCCGAGGGGATCCCGCACCTCCCGACTGGCCGCTCAGCCCCCGGCTCTCCTGCCCGGGTGGCCAATCCCAGCCCGCCTGCCGGGCACGGAACCGCTCCGCACTGGATCCCGTCCCTCTCGATTGGCCACTTGGACTTTTGGTCCCCGTCCGAGCAGCCAATGGCACCCTGCCTTGGCGGCACAGAACCATCACCTGCTTGGTTTTCTCACCTCCCGAAGGTCTGCTCTGCCTACTGCTACCCCTCCAGAAAGCTAACTGCAGGTTGTATTTCCAGCACGGACCCATTCCTCACTAGATTTCCCATCTCACCATTGGCCCCTTTTTGCCCTCAGCCAAGCAGCCCATCACAGCTTCTCTACTGGTTGCAGAGGCTCTCCCTGCTGCCCGTCACAGGGATGGGGTGCAGGGCAGCCTGGCATCAACCTGGGGCCAGGGAGACACACTCCATCCCTGCCCTGGGATCCCCAGGAGGTGGGAAATGTGAACCCCCTCATCTCCAGAGAGCCAAGGACCTCCAGTAAAGAGGACAAGGACTCTGCCTCTGTTTTAACATTTGTTATCTTAAATGCCTACAAGGAACCTCTGAAAATAATGGTGCTTGGCTGGAAGATGATAAACACTTTTGTCACAAACCACATTGTTTGTTTGCTTTTAGTTTTTGAGAGAAAGATCTAAACAAGTCAAACTCTTAACAAGAGAACAATAAAAGAAAAAGAAAGAAGAGAGAAAAGAGAAAGGAGTGGAGAGGGAGAGGGAAAGGGAGAGGGAGAGGGAGAGGGAGAGGGAGAGGGAGAGGAATGCAGTTTTCTAATTGCCTGAGTGAAGCCCAATGGAAGATCCACTCAGTTTATTATCCTGCCTAGCTTTTATTCAACCCAGCTTTTTCCTTTACAAACTCTTAAGGATCCTCCATGATGGAGATCTGCTAGACCATCCTTTTCAATGGGATAAAGAAATTAATTAATCTCGTTTGTTAACTCAGACCATGAGTCAGGAAGATGCTCACACATGTTCCTAGCTGAATTTCTAGTTAGACAGGCACAGAAATGTGCCTTTAAGGTTAAGAACTGCTATTCTGGATGCATTGATATGGTGTGGAAAATTAGCACCAATAAATATAAACGCTGTTTTCCCGATAATAAATTCAGGGCTTATCTCACTGACAGTGTGAAAATAAAGGAAGAATGTCAACTGTGGTCAGGGAAGGGAAATCCAAAAGTTTTGACAGATCTGTCTCAACTGTTCCATTTCCAGGAGATCTCTGCAAAGTCATGTGAGAGAACACCTGTCCTTTCCCACACGGCTGCAAAATACCCCCAAAAGTCCAAGTGAATGATGCATGTTCTTCTACAAATGTTTACTTTAAGAAAAAGTAGATTTTAAAGTAATTAAAAAGCCAGTATGCTTTGTGCATCTCATTTGGCTCACCAAAATTGTTATACCCAGTGGGAAAAGCCCTCAGAGGGCTCCATCCTTGGGAAAGTCCTTTTTGGAACAGCCCTTTTTCCAGGATCTGCATGGAGGAAAAATAAACAAAACAAAACAACAACAACAAGAAGAAGAAACCACCAAAACCCCCAGTCTTTAATACTGCTTCCATTGGTTTGCTCAGAGATATGAGATTCTCCAAGATACGATTACCTGTCTGATAATATTCACCACACATGCTCTGGGAACAAATCAAAGCCCTACAAGTTGAAATTAGATTTCCTATATATCTTTAAGCTCTCTTTTAATACAGAGGTGAGAATTAAATCAGTGTTTAGTCAGTGAATAGAAGACAAAAAACCACTAGGCTATAAGTGTGGTGGGGGTGGGATTTTTCCTCTCATAACATTACATATAATGAAGATGAGGAAAAGAAATGATAAATTGTGGGGGGAGGCAAGGAAGAGCTTTAGATTTTGCACTGTTGATGCTCTTTAAAATTGTGTCTGAGGCATAGTGCTCTGAGTCAGCCCAGAAAAACTTAGACACAGAATACTTACAATAGGTCGTGCAGTTGTCTCCAGAGGCAACAGCAAGATTATTCCCCAAAGGATATTTTCCCAGTACTTTGTCCAGCAAAACTTGAAAGCTGTCCAGGGATAAGGTTTCCACCAATTCCCTTGAGTGATTACTCCCCAGCCTCATATATCTCACCATTTGGAAGATTTTCTTGCTGTTCAGCCTACATTTTTGCATTTCTTAATTTCATACCATTACTTGTGGTTATGGCTCGAATTAATCAAAGTACTTCAATGCACGCTTAAATTTAGGTATGTGCTCAAGCTCCATTGAAATCACATACACTGGTGTTTTGCAGGGCTGATGGATCTCCACATGTGTTTTAGCACTGTGCTGAATTGGGACTATGCATCACGCAAAATAATTATCCTTCTCTTACATATTTTTAAGCCATTATCCGTCCCTTGCTTAATTATTGATTAGATAAGCTATATATTTAAGCTACCTAATCTCTCCTTGTGTATCAGTCTTTCCAAGAGTCTGATAATTTTTCTTCTTCGGATCTGAATTCCTTCAAATTCTTTCGTGTTTTGTAAGGATGGATAATGAGGTATTGCAATTTAATGCCATACCCCAGGTGTGATTACATAAAGAGCAGTTATTCTGTGCAGTCGGAGGATATAACTTACCTTCACCAGCAACCCCAAAGTGCATTGATTTGTTGTGCTGCTCTATCATTTTGTAAGACTCTATAATCTACTTCTATTCTTTTCCATATCCATCACTCTGGGAATTCAGGTATTTTTACTTGAAGAGGCAGACAGCCCTTAGGCCTTGAAATTCAGTGTGGTGTTTTACACCAGAAAACCTGTAACAGAACCAAATCGCAATCTTGTAGGTTTCCAGAATACTTTCTCCCATTAAAAAAAAATCACAATTTTAAGTTGTATTATTTGAATGTGTTCACCCAGCATTTTGGGTTCCCAATTAATTTTCTTCAGGAGAATTTGTCACACATACCACCTTGGCAGTGTGGTGTCTGCTTTGTTAGTTGCTTATTATTCCATTATCCCCCAGGTAGATGTGGATCTTTAATGATAATTTCATTATTTTATGATGGTTTAAAATTAGGTTTAGTGAATTGTAATTGACTGATTCTGAGTATTTTCTAATTTTTTCTGTTTTCTCCTTCTTTTTCTGAAGATCTGTGTCCTATTTTCTTTCTATCTTTCTCTCAGATTTCCATGAACTTCCATAAACAACTGTCACTGAGCCATTACATTCTGAAATGAATTACCTTACTCTCAGACATGCACGTCATCTGGACCAGTTCATTGGTACACTTTCATGCTTTTCAGGCTTGTTACCAGTTCTGCACAAAATATACAGTGTTTTCTTTACTTCATGATCAAATATTATGTGGCTTGTTTGGTTTTCACCTTTTTCTCCCTTTGTGAAGTATTGTCATGACAAAAATACATGAACTGTAAAAAACAAATGTTATGGAGTGATACAAATAAACATCACGTTTCCTACTATAGATCTAGCAAAACTCAACTCATCTCTAATAAACCCACATCTCCATCACAAAATCCCCACAAATCAAGCTCACCAATTTCTTCAACAACTAGTGATAGCTAGATATTTACATGGAATTAGACTCTGACAGACTCCACATTCTGTGTTTTGTTCTTCCTCATCATCATGTTCTCTGCAGTCCTGGTTTAGGAAAGCACTCTGAGGTCCCTCCCTACCAGGGAAGCACCTCATGTTTTTGCATGCTGAATTTTGCCACACTCCTTTTTAGGCATGAAGCTTGGTGAGATCCCTGCACTTGGCTCAAGCAAAATTACAAAATAAGGAGGAGTTCACAAGCAGAAATCAGTGCCAAGGCTCACACATAGTCTGACTTTTGTAGTCTCTTCCTTCTAATACCTACCTTCATCTTCATTTTGATACCATTTTTCTAGGTGTGAGAGTAACCTTGAAAAAACTAACAAAACAACTCCTCCCATATTCCATACAAAATGCAACAAATAATAATTTAATTTTGAAAACACATGCTTTAAAAAAACACTTTCCACTTCAGGGGTAGTGTTTATCATAGCACACTGGCCAATTACAGTAAGTTTGAAGTAGCTTGGCACCATCAGAGCAGTGTGAAGGAGAAAAAGTGCCAGAGGGCAACTGGTCCTTAACATGCAGATGACATATTTCCTTGCAGCCCGTTTATGCCCAGTGCCTTGTGCAGCAGAAGATGGGTTCTTCAGTCTCTCGATAATAGTGTGCTGGTTTTGGCTGGGGTAGAGTTAATTTTCTTCACAGTGGTTGGAATGGGGCTGTGTTTTGGATTTGTGCTGAACACAGTGATGATAATCTAGAGATGTTTTTGTTTTTGCTGAGCGGGGCTTACATAGAGCCAAGGCCTTTTCTGCTTTTTGTACTGCCACGCTGGTGAGAAGGCTGAGGGTGCATGGGAAACTGGGAGGAGACACAGGCACCACATGTGACCAAAAACAACTAAAGGGATATTCCAGACCATATGACATCATGCTCAGTATATAAAATGAGGGGAAGAAGGAGGATAGGGGTGATGTTTGGAGTAATGGCATTTGTCTTTCCAAGTAACTGTCACATGTGCTGGGGCCCTGCTCTCTTGGAGATGCCTAAACACCTGCCTGCCCATGGGAAGCAGTGAATTAATTACTTGTTTTCCTTTGCTTGAGTGTGCTGCTTTTGCTTTTCTTATTAAACTGTCTTTATCTCAACCCACAAGTTTTTCAGCTTTTACTGTTCCGATTCTCTCCCCGATCCTACTGGTGGGGAGTGAGCACGAGGCTGCGTGGGGCTTGGTTGCTGGCTGGGGTTAAACCAAGACAGAAATACACCTGATTCTCTTTTGTTACTACTGCTCTTTTGTTAGGTGTCCGTGCTGTTACAGTGCTTCCTGAAGTGTAAGCAGCAGGGACATGGGAAGACTCCGTGGCATAGATGTTCAAGATAGGGTGTTACCCTGAAAATTGTAGTATTTAGTCCAACCAGGAAGGCTGTGCAAAACCACTGTGTAAGATTGGTGATGACGGGTTGACTGATGGCTTAGACGTGGATTGTAAAATGGGTCTGCAAAAGAGCTATCTGAACTGTTGACTTGAATCTATCTGTAGTTGAGGCAATAAGGCAATTAGACACAAAAATCATTAATAATTTAGCTTAATTGAAACCTAACAATACAGACCTCCTGTACGATTTCAAGTTATTTCAACTGTTTGGAAAGCACTACCTGTCTGTGTTGTTCCAGCACTTAGGTAATTTAGGAGAAAATAAAAATTGTCACTAGAATTTCACTTTAAAGAACTTGTGTTGCTTTTTTTCCCCATTAATTTGAACTCGCGAATTCTCAGAGCTAGCTCTGGTTATATTTTCAAATAGAGGCTGAAGCCTCTTTTTGTGTGCGGATAAATTAGGCTGGAAGATACAACTAGCTGTTGTAAAGCCGGGGGGACCTTTGGTCTAGAAGCCACCTTAAAGCAGATGGGTGTGCTGAGTATGCTTCAGCCAGGCTAAATGGGATGAGCAATTAAATGCTTCTCCACGTAGTTATTGCTGAAACAACAGGAAGCAGAAACAGCAGAGTAAAATAAGCCATGCCATCAGAGAGGTTTCCCTGGGACTGACAGCAAATTTGGAAGCAAAGGGCTTTGTTAGTTGCAGCTGCTGGTAAAGGTCCAGAAAGTCCAGGGAAACCAGGATAAACCAAATAAACAGCAAAAGCAATGGCTTAGTTGAGGAGCAGAATGATTTTTAGGACCAAAGAGGTGGATAGTATTTTCTAGGCTGCTTGTTGATTTACTCTTGTAGTATTCAGGAAAATAAGATGTTCCTTGCATCAAACAGCACACCATCACATAGATACTTGGTGCCCGTACTCCTTAGGAAACCAAAGTATTAACCTTAATCTATAGAGCACTTGAAGCCATATGTTGCATGCTGCAATTTACCATGACTATATCAGCCAGGATCGTGGAGCCTTTACGCACTACAAGAAACCATCTCCCATGAGGAAGAGTGGGGAATCCACCACTGGCATCCCTCGCAGCATTAGCGTGCTGGATGAATTATGCTGATGTCCAGAAGGTAAAGTTCCAGCTCACGTTGCCTGTTGGGCTTGAGAGCAATTTGAGCTACTGGGAGAAATACTGTATTGCCCCTCGGGGACTGCTGGGCACAGTGCTTTTGCAGTACTCTAAACCATCTATCCTGTAATGCTCATATCATATGTAACCACTTATCTCACCTATCTCCTGGCAGGCAGGATTGAGAGAAAAAAACAAGGGAAAATACCACTCTTGTTGTAACACTGTGGGAGGATTTAAAGCCCTTTGTAAAATAAAAGTAGGAAATGATCACTGCAAAGAAATTTGTGTTTTAAAGGTGCTCTCCAAGGGCTTTGACTGCCATGGTCTAAATTTAGTATTCATGGTATTAATGGAAAACTTCTAAACTGAGTAAGAAATTTAATTTCTTACTTGAGGTTATACTGCAGTGGTAAAGTGATCCTAATTATTTTTAGAACTAAATGCTATCGTTAGGGGTAAATCTGGTTCCAAAAAGAAAGAAATCAATACTATGAAGACAGATTTTGAAGATTTCAAATAATAAAACCACGTAGAGTGGTTTATATCAAATACAACAGAAAATCCCTTCAGTGAAACATCCATAAGGTTAAGTCTTGAGCAGATACCTCATGCATACAATTTAATGAGTAAAAAACATGAGTCAAATAAGACTGGGTCAACACACAGACAAAGGGATTATACTAAAAATCAGGGATTTAAGAAATAGGTTGTTGTGCAGAGACATGCAACTGATCTTTTTGGTCTTCTACATGACCTTTCTGCCTCATGAGCTCTGTTTCAGAAATCAGTAGAATGATTTTTCATTAAGTTCAGTTTTCTTTTAGCTCATATCAGCAGTCACTGAAATAATGGCTTTTTTTACCCCCTACTGTACAGTTGATTGGCACATCCTTGTTTCACACTTTCGTTTTATAAATCTTTTAATGCTTCCTCTGATTGGGTCACAGGAAAATGATCCGAGACAAATGGGAGATCTAATCTGCAGATAGTTAGCCTAGTGTCTGGCAGCTGAAGAGAAAGCAAACAAAACACCGAAATGTACCAGCAGAGGTACTGAACGACTCTGAAGAGATGATTGAAATGCAAAAAGGGCCAATGGACTCGCACTTGAGGCTGTGTGAAATACTCAGTGGCCCATTACCAAGGGACTGATACAGTAACAGTGAAAAAAGGGAAACAGTGCTGGGTAGTCTTGAATGTTCCTAAGTATGGTTATAGATATACCCAATTAGTTTTGTGCTTATTAGGGCTGTAGAAGAAAGGGACTGAGAAAGGCTTGCTGAAACAAATTCTGAAACGGAAAGAGGAGCAAGCAAGATGTACCTAATATCTCTCGTGAAGGATAACAGGATGGACTGTAGGATGCTATAAACGAGCACACAAGAAAAGGGGGTCAGGGACCTCACCTATTCAGCCAAATGGAAATCTGACAGCAATCAATATCTGGAACAGATTTCAAAAGAGGTTTTCAGGTGCATAATCTCACCAGAGGCCAGTGGGAACTGTGCTCCTAAATCCCTTACACACTAATCCATAGTCTTGCATGACTAAAAAGAAAAATAACAAACACATGGTAAGGACTGTAGGTAGCCTGACATTAGCACGTATAAAATATGTAGTGGTGGCATCTCTTGAAGCTTGAACTCATCACTTGGTAGCTTTGGCTGAGCAGGAGTTTATTATTCATAACTCTAAAATCTACCCCATCTCATTTCATCTTCTAAGCTGTACAATCAATAATTCAAGTATGCATTTTAAGAAGATTTCCAAATTAAGCCAGACACCATAATGTATAGGACATACTACACCAATTAGTATACACAACAGCTTCTCGGTGAGCCAAGATGAGAGCAGCATAGTGATTTGGAGAATATGAATATCATTATACTGAAGAGATGCTTAGAGCAGTAGGTAGGGAATAAGGTTCAAGCATAGGAATTGCTTTTCACATGCGACTCAATATATTTTGGAGATTTGTATCCAGTGCCAGGCCCCTGTGAATTGACTGGCAAATTGATGTGTCTTGTATCACCAGGCTCTTTCATGGGACACAGTTAAACCCCTAAATGCCATTAACAATGATAGAACTTAAGTCTGATTTTCCAAACAAACTCCTATGGGAATTTTGCTTTTAACTGACCTTTTGTGATCTTCAGTACTCCACACTTTGGAGCACTGCAGTCTATGAAGACACCCAGAGGAGGAACAAAAAGAAGTAACAACTTTCTGTTTCAGCACTCAACCACTGAGTTACAAATGAGTTGGAGATGGTGTCAAGTCAGTTCTGTCTTCAAAGCAAAAGCAGGCAGCTGCCAGCGGGTTCTTACCTCTTAACAGTACAGTTGCTTCTGCGACCTGAGAACAACCACAAAGATGGGCTTTCTTTAGAAAATGGTGTGCCACTAGGCTCAGTCCTCAGCTAACTTCAGCTGATGTATATGCAGTGGTTTCAGCCTGGAACACCAATATCAGCACAGATGGTCCAGCTGCTTGTGTTATCCAGTACTTCCTTTTCCTTGGGTACATCTTACTCACTTTCAACTTGCTCAAATGATCTGTGCAGGGAGGGAACTGCAGTACAGCTGTTTTGTCCAGTGTTGTTTGCATGGTGCCACGTGCTTGTTTGTGACAGTTTCTGGGCACTAGATGGCCTGGATGTGGCAGTGGAGAACATCATCAAATATGATGCAAACAGCAGAAGACCTACTTTGTGATGGTTGATTCAGGATGCCCATCATAAATTTAAATGTAAGTTGTAAGTTACTTGCCTTTTGCTTTTTGCAACTCTGACATAGAATGGTTTTTGTTTGTTTGTTTTGGCTTTTGTAGTTGTTGTTGATGGTGGATTTTTTGTCAGTTTTTATTATTTTCTTTTGGGGGGGGGTTGTTTGATTTAGTTTGGTTTTTCCTAATTTTTTTCTTTTATTTATTTACTTTTATTTGTTTTTAATTAATTCCGCTGATTGCTTTGTTGTCTCTATTAAATATTAGCTGTTTACAGTCGTGCTTTTCTGTATTAAAGGTCTTGGACTAAGAATTCCTGCTATGACTGCTGACCTTATTGATGAACTAGTTGAGGTGTTATTTTTTTTCTTTTAATCTGGAAAGTGGCTGTCCTCTAGCTTGGAGGATTCAAAGCACTAGTGTTGCCTGCTCCTTGATATCCTTCCAAGGACTGACATACAGGTGGATATGCTGTTGGTTGGCTCTGTGACCAAACACCTGCAGACTGCTGGCTTTTCTTTTTCTGACCTTGAGCATCCCCCTATTACAAATCCCTGGGTCTCATTTACACCTTTGAAGAAAAGAGTATTTACTTTAACACATGGATTGAAAGGGAAGGGTCTTCCCTAAAGAAATAAAATTATTATTTTATTTAGGGAGGGAAGTAAGATATCACCCTCCCAGGGTGAACCCCATTTGCCCCTTTGGCAGCCCAGGCCTGTGTATCCCAGGCCCTGGGCTAAACAGAGGCTGGATCAGAATAGTCTGCTCAGGCAGCACAGCTGATCCTGCGTGCAGAAGCTGGAGGGAATAGAGTGGGCGAGGCAGAAACATGCATTTCAGCTCTTCAGGCCGTATCTGATCATATATAGCTGGCCTTCGTGCACAGCTTTCCTGTACAAAGAATACTGGACAAGAAAAGGCCACCTGTTTCATGAAGCTGTATCTCTTTGTGTCTTTAGCAGACAGCTAAAGCTCAATGTTTATCAAAACCAGCCAGGTTTTTACCTGCAGTATATAAATGCTAATCACAGGTATATATTCATATAGACGTGTTAGCAATTACTACAGGGCACTGTTACTGCTGTTGTTGTCTTTGTTTTTCTGCTCTGCCATCCAGGTTTTCAGGGGGTCCAATGAAAATCCAGCTACCAAGGAGTTTTGAATGCTATTATCACATTTTATACCTGTTTTTGCAAAGGTGCATTATGTTTCTAGTGTGCACAATACTGTATTGGTTTTCCCAATAAATTTTTGAGTAATTGTAATATCCTTTCTGTGTCATTGCTGATCACGTATTTGCTTTCTCCTGCGCTCTCAGTCTGGCATTCTCATGAATGGAAAATCAGTATCCACGATGATATAATCTCCTTTTCTTCCTTTTTAAGGCCACCGTGCTGGATCTGCTAGCATGTACCTAAGGGCCATTAACAGCCAAAAACCCCACAACTCTCGAAGAGATTTTAGTGCAATAATTTTTCTCACTTGGACTAAGATTGAAACATATACTCTATTACTATTCTATTGTGTTGAAGCCACTCGTATTGTGTGGTTTTTGCAGAATGCATGATGCATAATTTGGCAGCCTTTTAGGCTGCACCTTTTAAAAATTTCTAGCTATATTGTTATGATCATAAACAGAACTGCTAATTGTCTCCAAAAGCTGACTGAAATTCCTGTGCTCTGTACTTTCTTCCCTCTATCTTCATTTTATCATCACCCGTGCAAAGAGCCCATTCCTTTGCAGCCATAATTAAGCTCTCAGTTTCTCTTTCCAGTCCTTCTCTGACAGCGATTATCATGTCTATTTTTTTGTAGTTGCTGAAGCTGTCAATCCACAATGCTTCCCAAGAGCCATGTTCAGGTTCACAGAAGCAGGAAGTGAGCACAGAAGAAAGTCCCAGAAGTTGGTCATCATTTTAAAGATAAGGTCTGATCAGGGAGACACGGCTGCTTAGTTTCAGAAGATTTAAAAGCAGCATATGGTTTATCTTCTGGATATAAACAGCTTACACACACACCCCCTATTACTACACATGTGCTCCAGCTGTCCCCCTAAGCACACATCTAGGAAGGAGCAAGAACAGCACAAGCACTCATTGTATTTTCCCCCAAGTACTCTCCCACCCGTTTTAATTTCAGGGACTTTCTCAATTACATGATGGTTTTTGTTTGCTTGTTGTTTTTTTTTTTTTTCACATTTAGTAATGCCTTCTGGATTTCTGCTTCACAATCTGATGGTGTTTCTCCCTTGAGGTCATGCAGATGTTGAGCACCCATAAAAGCAGCCCTGGCACAAAGCCTCAGTTAGACTGCAGCCCACCAGCCACAGGGGTTTCTTCTGCATCTGGCTCCTTCTACCATTGTGACTCCCAGAAACTACCATCTTCTCTCAGTCAAGTCTGACCCCTAGCAGGAGTCATAGCCCGCTTGCTCATGGGGAAACTGCCCCATAGCTTTTGTCATCTTTGTCCCTCTCCTCTGATTTTTATTTCATATTTTGTTTGCAGGTGAAGAGGCCAGAGTAGCACACAGTGTCAAAATGGGAATGAGCTATGGTTTGGTGTTGGGATTTCACAGTATTTTCTGTTTGTTCTCTATTTGCTCCCTAAAACTATCTACGATTTTATTCAGCATTTTAAGGTTCGTGTTGTTTTCATGGTCTTGGTCCTGACAGTTACAGCCAGCTCAGAGCTCACGTTGTTCACTTGAGCCTCAGATTGCTTTTTCAAGGGGCATCACCTTACATCTGTTTTCACCTGGTTTCACCTGCCATTTTATTACCCAGCCTCTCCATCTTCACAAATAATTTGGTAGATTTTTGGTCAGCCCTTTTTTTTACTGGACTGACCAACTTTTTTGTTATAATAATTTCATTTTAGGAATTGCTTCTTTTTCACACTGTTTATAAACATGTTGAACAGCGCAGCTCCTAATACGCAGTTTTTAGGAACTCCACCAGTAAGCTCCACCCACATCAAGAACAGCCATTAACTATTTGCTTTCTATCTTCAACTAGTAACATATCCAGGCACCTCCTCTTAGCAGAGCAAGTTTTTCTGGCTAAATTGATCCATCATTCCCATTTGTCCCCCACCTACTTTAAAGAATCAGAACAGGTGTCTCCCCCAGTATGTTTGCCCCAATAGATCAACCTGTAAGGCACCAAATGGCAGAAATACCAAAACCAACAGTGTGACATGAATTTTGTATTCAAAATAAACATAGCAACATTGCATTGTCACATAAATGATTGCTCTGCTACAGAGAAATATTTCTCTATTCTCTAAGAACAATTAACTCCACAAAGTTTACGGTACTGGAAGGCAATCGCTTACTGACAACACAGAACAATTTGCAGACGAGGTTGATTGCACTGGCAGGGTTTAACTGAAAAATAAAACAGAGATACACATTGATTGAAGCTATCTAAATAAAACATGAATGGCTTCTAATGAAAACAGCAGACAAAACAGCAGTTTGAGGCCTGAGCAACAATGCTATTCTCAGTGTGGGATAGCCAGAACAAATAAGGTTCTTTCAGTCATTTACTGATTCACCACCTAAGGTACATCATTTTAAGACTATAGATTTATGAAAATACCTTTTGATATTATTCACCCCCCTCACCTCTAAACATTTTGAGTAGCAATTTTACAGATTTTTAAAGTTACTGATAGTATAATCAGTGGGGGGCTTACAAAGGGTGATGAGTTGCTGTAGGTTATGTCAGAAGAGCTGCTGCCTCTCTGCAATGCCAACAATGCACCTAACCATGCAGCACTGAAAACCATTTTTTGCTCTTTCTGACAGTCTCTTTAACAGGAAGATGCTCATCAGCTGGGGAAAACAGGTCCATGCTTCCCTTATTTTTCACTGGTGTTTCCACTGACTTCTGTGGAAGGGCTCTGATTGTTTGCCTACTGGTGCCTGGTGATTGATAGAAAATTAATCTGAGTTTTATTCATTTGAGGTAGTGGTTTTTTTTGACACCCATGCATCTCATTTCTTCTGTTTTATTCCCCTTTCTCTGACAGTGGCATGCACAGTTCCTTCCATCTACCAACAGATTTCATTATGTTTCTGTTTACTTATGCTTTAAGATCATTAATGAGGATGTTGACTAAGTCAAGACCTGCCACTAATCACTGTGTTATGCTACCTGACAGTGCTTCCCTGTTTTATGTGCTGTTATTTAGCATTACCCTTAGCCATAGACTATTTGCTAGCTCTCAGGACACGTGAGAGCAAAGCTGGTGAATAATTTATTAATTAATTTGAGTCTTATTTTCCTTCATGAAGTACATACAGTCTGATTGTTCCTGATTTGTTTCTTACTTAAAAATTTTCAAGAAACACTTAATACAAACATGTTTTAGTATGTGGGTTACTGACAAATTTTATTAATATGATCCAGACTAATACTTTATGTGATGTGTTTCTGTGTAGAGATATGTATGTATATACACACAGATATATAAATATGTGTGTCCATGGAGATTTATTCTTTATGAGATGTTCCAGAGAAGCTATGTTTCTTTGACCTGTATGTGTTCAATGATAACTCTGTTGAAATTGGCTCTCCAATTTTTATATATAATTTTTAAGGATTTAATTCTCTATGAAGCATACTATCTTACTTTTGTTTGCCTTCTGTGGATCAGTACTATATTCACCTTTCACTTGGTCCCTGCTTGTTTTTCAGTTTTCAGTAGTAATTGTGGTGCTCTATTAGAAAATCAGGCTGATTTTTTTCTTGAAAAAGAACCTCATTGAGAAACTGATTTTTCAAACTTTGTTTTAAAAGGAAATATATGTTCAGTCATTAATCATTTGGTCCTTGTTAGAAAGCTGATTTTACATTATCAAACAAAATGTATTTCTCAAGGATTCTTGTGAAAAAATTAGAACATTTTTTCCTGCCTTATATTGCTTGGTGGGGAGATGGGATTGAAATCAATTTAATAGCTTGAGATCATTCAGAACCAGTGTTTTGTGTATATGCCTGTATTCCTCTAATGTTAATACACATTTCTTAGTTCCCAGGACTGTTCCTTAAAATCTTTTTTCTCCTTCCTGTTTGTTTGAGTAAATGCATGCCCTACCATCAGAAAGGCAAGAATTTTCATCAGGTTTTCTGCTCCATCTCTGCCTGACCCCTTTCTCCATGAAGCTCAGGTCCTGTTTCCCCACATATATGTATATATATATATACACGCACACACATATACACACACACACACACACACACATACACGCTCATATTTCCGTGTGTGTTTATGTACTATAGATACATAAGATGTATTTATAGACACATAAATATACATACACCTGTAATATATATATATATATATATACACATATATATGTATACATTTGGAGCTCACCATTCTCCTATTTGGTCCGGCACTTATTGGAGCCGAGAAGACAAGCAGAGTCATTCTATCACAACTGCATCTTCTATAGGCCTCTTCTATATGCACCAGCTGGGATGCTTTCATACTTCTCTTTGGGATGCAGTTTTACTGGTGCATAGATGCTGGATTGATTTATTTTTGTAGCAGAAGGGGCAAGTGCTATGAATCTGCCCACACCATCATGAGGTTGAATGTGGCTGTAGAGCAGTTGTGCTTTAGAAAAGTAGAAGCCACCTTTTCCGAAGGGAATCTCTGTTTCTACAGCAATACAGATACAAAAATTAAAAGTGAAACTGAAAGCTACCTCCTCAGTGCAAATAAACAATCCAAAGCCACTATAACATAAACTGATACAATGCACACAGGGAAAAATAAATCTCAGTTTGTACTGTATTGCACTCAGCCCATTTGGACTTACCCTGTACTTTCAAGTTGATATAGTATTTTTATTTTATTGCCTTAGTGTCACAAGGTCCTAAGCAGTGGGTCTGCCATGGCCCAGAAAGAGCTGCCTCTCACAAGTAGGTGGAACAATTCCTGTACACCAGCCAGTAAGCAAAACCCAGCCTTCTGCTGAGAAAAGGACATTTTATTTCAAGTACCTAAGAGGCAGCAATGTTGGTAATAAAGGTTGTTATGCAGTGACAGATGCTTCACCACCAGATCATTCAAAAAGGGTGAAAAATAGCAGGGGAAAGAAAACCAAAACCAACACAAAAAATCCCAACAAAAAAAAAATACCCAAACAAAGCCCAGACTTGAAGCATAACGTTGCACTACTTCAGTGTATGTTCTATTTTCAGAAGACACTAAAGAAGCTGAAACACAATAGGCAATGATTTTTACATTATTCACAACAGAAAGTATTTGTAGAATAATGCAAATACACAGTGGCAGCCTGCGAGCTGTTGTTGAAGGGAAATGTTTACAGGGATGCTGGGTGTGAGTCACTGAGGCTGTATTGGGTTTGCAAGGCATCTCTAAGAAGCTGCTAGAAGCTTCCTCCATGTCTGATAGAGCAATTGCCAGGTGGCTCCAATATGGACCCACCACTGAGCCCATCAGCGATGGTAGTGACGCCTCTCTGATAATACATTTAAGAAGGAAAAAGGTTACTGTGTGGGAGTATTGCAGCTAGAGAAGAGAGGAGAGAGAACATGTGAGAGGAACAGCTCCGCAGACACCAAGGTCAGTGGACAGGGAGGTTCTCCATGAAGTGGAGCAAAGATTCTGCTACAGCCCATGGTGAAGACCACAGTGGGGGAGGCTGTCCTCTCGCAACCCATGGAGGTCCATGGGGAAGCAGAGGCCCACCTGCAGCCTGTGGAAGATCCCCACAGTGCAGCAAAAGGGTGCCTAAAAAGAAGGCTATGACCCTGTGGGAAGCCCATGCTGGAATAGGCTCCCAGCAGGGACCTGCAGACTTGTGGAGAGAGGAACACACAGGAACTGGAGCGGGTTTACTGGCAGGGCTTATGACCCCATGGGGGACCCACACTGGAGCAGTTCTTGAAGAACTGTAGCTCATGGGAAGGACTCATATTGCAGAGGTTCGTGGAGGACTGCCTCCCGTGGGACAGACCCTGTGCTGGAGCAGGGGAAGGACTCCCTTCTCTGAGGAGGAAGCAGCAGCAGAAACAACTTGTCCCCTCTCTGAGGAGGAAGCAGGGAAGAAATAACATGTGATGAACTGACTGTAACTCCCATTCCCTCAGTACCTGCACTATTGGGTTGGAGGAAGTAGAATAGGGAATAGAGTTAGGGCCAGGAACAAGGGGAGGTGGGAGGAGAGTGTTTTTAAGGTTTCATAGAATCATAGAATCATAGAAGTAAGTTGAAAAGGACATACAAGGATCATCAAAGTCCAACTCCTGGCCCTGCACAGGACAACTCAAAGAATCACACAATGTGCTCAAGAGCATTGTCCAAATGCTTCTTGAACTCTGACAGGCTTGATGCTGTGACCACTTCCCTGTGGAGAGCCTGTTCCAGTGCCCAGCCATACTCTGGGTGAAGAACCTTTTCCTAATATCCAACCTAAACCTCCCCTGACAGAGCCTCAGGTCGTTCCCTCGGGACCTTTCACTGGTCACCAGAGAGAAGAGATCAGTGCCTGCCCCTTCACTTCCCCTTGTGAGGAACTTGTTTTACTTTCCATTATTGTACTCTGATTTTGGTTCAACTAATTTCTTTTAGTCAAATCTGTTTTGCCCATAATAGTAATTGGTGAGTGATCTCTCCTGTCTTTACCTCAAGTCATAAGCCTTTCTCTCCCCTGCCTAGTTGAGGAGACCAACCTTGGTGGTCCTCTGGCATCCAGCCAGGGTCAAACCACCTCAGAGGCTCTGCAGGAGACCATGCTGTAGCTGGGACTGCAGGTGAAGCACAAACAACTGTTCTTCTACCTTGATGACAGGGTAGTGCTGCGGTGCTTAACTGGGCATGTGGAAGATCACAACCAACCTTGTCCTTCCCCTTGCAGCTGCATGAGGACTTTTCTTCACATTGTTCTCTTTTCTTACTCGCTCCTCTGTGTTGGAGTCTATAAAGCCCACCCAGGCTCTTCATGGACACAGTGAATGTTAAATTCCTGGTATTTGACCATTCACTTGAAGAAACTGAAAGGCAGCTGTGCTTTAAGAAACAGGGGAGGTAGGAACAGAAAATCCAGGACAACCCAATTTTTCGTGACTAGGGAAAGATTTCTAAGACATTCCTATTTTCCACTGATAACTTACTTGCTTAAATCTAGAGTTTAAACCTGACATTTGGAAAAGCCAGCTAAAGCAGCTGTACTGGTGGAAAAAAAGACAAAAAATATGCACCTTCCTCTGTAAGAGGTCCTACTTCTTTAGGGAAGCACCAGTCACCTACACGGGAGCCTTATGACCCTGGTGGAAAGGGATACACGCTAACGGTTCACAAGCTTGTTTTTAACCTCACTGCCAAACCCAATCAATAACAAATTGTTAGAGCACTCACCTATCTCTCCAATATTTTATTATTTATTTAAATAAATAATTTATTAAAATGACTTATTACAATTTAAACTATTTTAAAACTACATATATTTTAAGCTATCCATATATTTAAACTATAAGGAAGTTAAAAATAAAATAAAAAAAGAAGTGAGATGATTCTGTTTCCTTGATAATGTTTTAGCTGCCAAACCCTTCCTGTCCACCCCACAGCAACGTGGGATAGGCAAGGGCCACTTACTGGAATGAGTGATTTTTTTTTCCTGGAGCTTTTCACAAGCCACAGCAAAGCTGCTTTCCCTGGCAAGACATAGAGGTCCAGGAAGAGAGACGCTTCTTCACATTTGCTTTAAGGCTCTTGGAGAACTTATAAATACTGTGTGACTCCTCTTAGAAAAATATGAATTTAGAAACCACCTTATTTGGGGATGGATCTTTGGCTTGTGCAAACTGTCAGAGCTGAATTGAAATCAGTCATGCAGTGTGGCATTTTGCTTCAGCTCCTTGCTAGAAGTTATTAAATCCCAAACTGCGATGGGTTGTGTCAAAACCCTTGAACTGTCTGCTCAGCTAGAAAAGCAGCAAAGTCTAAGGATTTAGCTATCTTAGATGCACAGATGAAGATAATGCTGGGAAATTAAAATTCTGCAGGTGAGACTTGGGTGAATTTGTGCATTTCGCTTCTGGGAGGAATTTATACTTTAAAAAAAGGCATATAAATGATTTAGGTGTACAAGTGTGTGAGACCTATTGCCTTTCAGTTCAGCCAGGCTCACCACATATCATCTTTAGTCATGAAAATCCCTCCCAGCTGCCGTAAACTCCTCTCTGCTTACAGACCTTATAGTGTAGCTGTAAGCAACAAAAAGCATGCTAGCAGGGGGCATATTTTTTATTTTTCTGGTTTGCCTTAGGACCATAAAATCACCAGAAGGCATGGAGAATAGGAACAGGGATCGATGTTCCTTGTCTCTTCCAATCTGAGAACTAGAAGATGTCAAATGAAACCAGGCAAGGCTAGTTTTGAAACAAAGAAAGGAAATGCTCCTTCATGGCACTCATTATTAGAATGGGGGACTCATGGCCACAAAACAGTGTAGCTGCTGATGACTTATGTGGATACGAAAAAGCAATGGGGCACATTCAAAGAAAACAACTGCTTTAAGAGTTGTCAAATGCTGACTTATTAGCACCAATAAGTCTAGCAATGCACCCTGCAGCGTCTGCAGGAGCACTCTGGTGAAGCACCATGCTTGCCCCACACATGAGTCACTGGGTAGCATACTGGAGCGATCTGCAGATCCACTAGAGCATTTTCTTATACTCCAGTTCAGTACCACAGCTCTGCGATATGACTCTTACATTGTTGCATATTGGTAAATTGTTTGCATGGTGGTTGAACAAAACCACTGTATTCTCTTGAGAAGTGAACTACAAGGGATATCGTCACCATCATCTTCTAGTTCTTTAGCTTGCACTTGATTTGCCTCTGCACCTAGTTGTTTCTGTTCATGGAATTTACACAGACTCATGAGTAGACCTGGGTTGATGGAAGCTGCAATTTCCTGTGAATAAATTATTTATGGGGTTGGGGGGAAACCCCTTCAGACTGTTCTAAATTGAGGACTAGGACTTTTTAAAAATAAACAGAAAGAAAAATATTTCAAGAGTTAACCTAACAGCAAAAGATTAATTCACCAAAATAAACACCTCTAAGGGAACAAGACACAGTAAAAGCATCCATTAGAATACCTGTATTAGCAAACTTGAGACAATATATTCCTGTGGGAGGCTAATGTAAAGAAGTATGTTTCCCTTGTGAAAAATCTGTGATAATACCTGCTTGTTTTACCATTTTTCAATCAATCACTTTTTAAAACCTGTCATTCCCTATCTATATGGTTTATTCAGGTTGAGCTCTGTATGTACTCCTTATTCATGCTCCATTCCCATGACAGTCAGAATATCAATGTCTGATTACACCCTAAGTTGGGAATTCAGGTCTCAACTTGTTTTACTGTTTGAAGGATTCCTTTTTCTTTTTATTTTTTTTCCTTTTTCTTATTATTTTCCCCTTTGTAGAGGTCTTCTTGTTGCCACAGGCTTGCAACAGATGTGATTCATTCCGGATGGGAGAAATCGCTCTATCATGATGGCAAGGGGAAAAGTGGGCTTGGGTTAGCATAGGAATTATACTTTGGAGGATTTATATTTTTATTATATATTTATTTATATATATTACTATTCTATCCTATCCTATCCTGGCCTATATAAATTTATTATATACTTACATAATCTAGCAGGAATTAGAGGATCTCATCTTGCTGATGGTTACTAGATGTCCCCAAAGATCACAGAGCAGAACCTCACCCGATATGTGAAGCCATTGCTGAGGTGGTAGCAGAGCCTTTGACAAGTTCTGGTTCAGCCTCAAAGATTTGGAGACTCTCTCGTTTGTTTTATGTAGCATGACTTCTACTTCCAGGCGTTACAACTTTTTTCTTTGGTGCAAATAACTTTTTAACCTCAAGTAATCCTGCAAATTTTCCCACTCCTCTAAACTTGCCCAAAAGTGGCACAGCATCTAGAAGGAGACACAATTTCTCAGACAGGGAAATTAATTCTCCATGCTACGTGTTCCTGAGCTTTCTGAGAAGAAATTTGGTGACTAGTGCTATGAAAGTAGGGTTGTTTTCTGACATGTAAATACCTGCCTTTTAAGAATTAGAGGGAGTCCAAGTTATATGACTTAGCCCACCAGTGGTAAAGACGTTTGGTTACCACAGATAAAATACATGCCTCATTTAATACTTCATAGTTCTGATTGTACAAACCTATTTCTTTGCTTTGTGATGAACTAGCCTGGAAAACAAGACATGAGGGTCAAAAAACAAGCATGACAACAAAAAAAATCTGTGGCCAAGTTGGGGTCAAATCATATTAAGATTGTTCTCTTCAAAATAAAGCAAACACTTGCCTGGTAAGGGTGATCAGACTGACATGTAGTGGACTATAAAACTGATAAATAGAAAAATTACCAAGAGATGATCACTATGACCTCAGATATGTAAGTATTATAAAGGGGCACCTGTGTCACACCAACTTTTGTCCTATTTCCTTTTCTGAACGTAGGCTGAGCTGGCTTAAATGGGAATTGGGAAATTACAAGGCCGTGTATTTTTCAAAAATGCAAAGAACAATACACACAAGCACAGTTTCACAGTATCAGCTCTATAACTAAAACAATGCATTTCGTTATGCCAATCTCCACTTTTCAGGCAACCTTTGGAAGGTGGTTGTACCCAGCAGATTAAAACCCCAATACAGGGCACTAGCGAGATTTGTGTTCAGGGCAATCTAAGACATGAGTACAGACTGGGAGAAGGAGTCACTGAGAGCAGCTCTGCAGAGAAGGACTCGGAGGTTCTCATGGATGAAAAGCTGAACATGAACCAACAGTATGCACTCACAGCCCAGAAAACCAACTGCATCCTGGGCCACGTCAAAAGAGGAGCAGCCAGCAGGTCAAGATGGGTGATCCTGCCCCTCTACTCTGCCATTGTGAAGTGCTGCATCCAGGTCTGGGGTTCTCAGCAGAAGAAAGGCATCAGCCCATTTGAGTGGGTCCAGAGGAGGGCCACAAAGATGATCAGAAGGACGGAGCACCTCTCCTATGAAGAAAGGCAGAGAGAGGTGGAGTTGTTCAGCATGGAGAAAAGAAGACTTCAGGGAGAACTCACTGTGTCCTTCCATACCTTAAGAAGGAGGGAGAAGAACTTTTTAAATGGGCAGCTAGTTACAGGACAAGAGGCAATGGTTTTAAACTGAAAGGGAATAGGTTTAGATTAAATGATAGGAAGAAGTTCTTTACTCAGAGGGTGGTGAAGTACTCAAATAGGTTGCCCAGAGAGGTTGTGGATACCCCACCCCTGGAAATGTTTCAAGGCCAGGTTGGATGGCTTCACAACCTAATCTAGTAAATGGCAGAGAACTAGATGATCTTTAGGGTCTCTGCCAACTCTAACCATTCCATGATTCTATGTGTTTTCCAACATATCTGGAGCCTGTTTTCTTCCTTGCCCTTCAGACTGTTCCTTGCAATGAGCATTGAAGGATTTTGGAGGTCGTTTCCCTGGGATTCAGAGCCCCATGTGTCCCATACCATGTCTTAAACCTTTCTTTCAAAGACTACCATAATCTCTGAACACCTCTATTTACCACCTGCACCAGTTACTATGCAGAGAATATAGGGGTTTGCCTCATTTTGTTGTAATACCTCTCTGCTCAACTTGGCCAGAAAGACACATATTTTATTTAGAGTAAAAGTTTTCCTGTTCCTGCTCTTGCCATCAGCTAATACTTAGACTAACACCACCAGTTGGAAATGACCATGGTGAGCCTGTATTATGGTCCTTGTATTTTTTAAGAGGCTGACAAGGAACATCTGTCCAGGCAGGAAAAAAAGCTGTGGAAAAAGTGATGGGGATTAAGTTTTCTGCATTTTACATTATAATGACATTTCCAATCACTTGAGAACTGCATGATTGCCTTTCATAGCTCCTGGGAGTCTTGACTCAGTGAGTGAGAAATGTACTCCGAAATAATGGCACTTGTTCTAGATTTCCTCCTTAGGAATGCATCGGACCCTAATGAATCAGCTTCTCCATGCAATCCCAATCACTGTGTCAATCTGCCCTCTGACACTGCCTGCATGCAAATACTTCACGCACTATTCTTAGCAAACTAAATTCTTTTGGTGATAAGACTGCAGATAGCTGCCATTTTCAGTAGCTCTCCTGGCCTGTGAGATCACTGCCGTTTTGGTTGGGGTTTTTTATTTGTTTTATTTTTTCTAATGATGCTGGATTTTTTGTCTCTCATAGCATATTCTTCTTACTCAACTAACATCAACTATGCTCTTCCTAGCCTGGAGAAAATGCGGGAGAAGACAGGAAACATGGCCATGGTCATTCAAACAGTCTTCTGTCTTGTACTTTAAAAACATTAATTTACATTAACATATACAATTCCACAGGCAGGTCTGAGCCTCATCAACCTTATGAACCTTATGGCTGACCATGGCTCTTACTGGAGCTTGGGCTATGTAGCTGAAACACAGATGTGACCCTGACTTTGGAAGAGTATCTGGAACAAAAGAACTCCTTCTTCCTTTCTTTCCTGTCAGGGGAACTCACAGGATGAAGCTATTTTGAAAATTTGATTGGAGATTACGTGTTTAGAAAATCTAACCCCAATTATTGCATAATGCTGGTACAAGAGAGGAACTTAAAGGTAGCATTAAATTAACATTTAAATCAGCTATAAAATTGCAGAAATGCAAGGTATAGCCTTTGAAGTTTAACAACAAAAAACATCTGATTCCTACTTTTTTTTTTCTGTTTTTTATACAGAAGACTTAAATTTTATATGAGGTTGTTTTCCCATTATACATTACTGCTAGCGCACATCTCCCATCTCCCCAAACAGTACTGCTACCTCTGCACTGCTAAATCCAGACTACTGAGAACAAGCATCTGGAACAAAGAATAATCTACTTTAATTATTTTTACAAACAGTTGTACTTGAGAAGCACATGTCTTTATTATGAATTGTTATATTTTCCTTTATCCATACATAATGAATTTATTACAGTTGAGCAATTTAGTACACCCTTGTTTTCAATTTAATTGGATTCTTTTTAACGCCCATATTTAACCCTCAAGCTGCCCTCAAGACATTCCTTTGAGAGCTGCATTTTTCTTTTCCCATATTAGACCTTTAGGTCTCTGTCTTTCTTGTGAAAGACTTAGATGTTCCAGGTGGTTATGAGGCTAAAAATCAGCTAATCTTTGCATGCAATAAGGTAACTTATTATAAAAGCTTGTCAAAAACAGAGAACAGGAGTCAATGTATTTTTTGAACTTTGAAAGCTACTTTCATGCAGAAAAGGATTTTTAAATTTTAGCTAAATGCAAAGTAATTTAAAAAAAAAAGTCAGTTTTAAAGGTGGGAAATTCTAGCAATTATTTTTTCTAAAAAGAAATTGTTGATATAGACTTTTTAAAGACAACACTAGAGCAGTTTGAGATAACGCCAGAAACATTTAGATCAAAAAATTAAGAAGCAGAATTCCTATCAATGTGCTGAACTAATTTTTTTTTTCTTTTTCAGAAGTAATTACAACTATTTAGCAAATCGTGCTTATGTGTTATTAAAATGACTGTTTTTTCTTTCAACTTTCCAGTCAGGAAATATTTTTAAAAGTCTTGAAATTTATAAATGCCAGATTTAAAACACGTTGTTTCATTGCCTCAGTATGGGTCAGTCTATGTGCCCATAGTGATGGTTACAGGAACTTATTTGCACACCTCAACAAACTTGGTATGTTCCTGCGGAAGTCACTGGGAGCTGATTACCAAAGTACCTTGGCAAAGGTGGTCCTTAGTCCATGAGCACAGTGTAGTGTCCATGTTAAGCAGCACCAGGAAGGGAACTACTGTGCCTTGCTGGAGACTAGGCTTTCTTGACTTCTTCTGCAGGCACTTGAGAGAGAGACCTATCTCCAAACAGCGATCTCAAGCATGCAGTTACGAGTAACTCCTAGTTAATGGTGATCTCTACATCCGTCCCTGGAGGTGGCCCTCTTCCCACCCCAGGAGACCTGTTTCTATACCAATGGCATAAGCATTCCCCTGTGCTTACTTGAAACAGTAAACACGGTGCCATTACAAGGCCTGAACGACATGGTGTGATCCCCTTCACTTAGCAAACCCTCTCCTTGAATGCAGCAAAACCTCAAGCAACAAAACCTCACACTTTGCAGTGGCT
The DNA here is from genome assembly GCA_038380795.1 of Pyrocephalus nanus. Lineage (NCBI taxonomy): Eukaryota > Metazoa > Chordata > Aves > Passeriformes > Tyrannidae > Pyrocephalus > Pyrocephalus nanus. The sequence goes on along the minus strand of CM076264.1, from coordinate 17,435,446 downwards.
CTGATGAAATCAGTGGTCTTGCTGATGGAGTAAGGGGCACCTCAGCAGCAGAAAGGGTATTAGAGTCTGCCTCTCAAAGTCAGACATAACTTCAACCGTACACCAATGTCAGAGCAAGAATGTTTTGATTATTTCTGACATCTTCCTTCAGATCTATCTACATAATTTTAAAAATCACAAATATTTAAAGAATTTGGGATAAATATTATGTTACTGTCATCTCTTTGGTGGTTCTGTCATGCATCCTTCTGTGTTTCAGTATGAATATTAAATAATTTTGCTTTATTTAAGTAGAGGCAAGGAGCATAATATATTAAGATAATGATCATAAAAAGATTCATGAGATCTTGTTGATGCTGTGTTTCTTCTCTTTTCATGATCAAGCCTACAGCATTTCAGTCAGGAAATCTACCAGCTGTTCATATTTTCAGCAAGAGGTTTTCACAGAGAAACTTCTGAGAGTTTAGAAGGGTGGCAGGCCTATTCAGCTTAGCTGTGTCATTAAATGCAAATGTCTACATTAGTACAGCATTAAAGTTCAGAATTCAAACACACATAACTCATGAAAACTGAAAGTTAAAGTTCCCACACTGATGTTAAATCAATCGTACTGCTCAGATTATGCACATTAAATTATATATTGAATTGCACAAACCAAGCCATTGAATTAACATCTGCACACTGTGGCCAACTTAACTTCAGCACAGAGTGTTAGCAGCTGAATGAACCATCCCTAACTCTTTGTCAAGTGAACCTGGTCCAAGGGGAAGAGACATGGGGGAGAAGAATGCAGAGACACATGCGACAAGGGGTCACATCTGACTTTTGTTTTCCATCTGCTGTGAAAACACAAAGAAATGTTCCCAGTATATTTCTCCACACCTTTGCTGAAAGGTTATGTCCTCCCTCCTGTTTAGACACAAAGCAGTTCAGACAGACAAACAAACACGTTTGTTTCAAAAAAACGCCTGACAGATGCATTTTGAGACAGGAATTTTATTTCCTTGGTCTTGAGCCAACAACCTGAGTCTGTCTAAGCATTTCAATACCTGACCTCTACTAGGGCCTGAGAGCACTAACTATGGTCTTTGAATCTAAAGACAGACTTACTTCTACTGCTAATTTATATCACAACAGAAAGCAGCTAAAGAGTTAAGGCTCTGACATCATCTGGGGGTAATACTGTTTTGAATACCCCAATTTTATCCCATTCTTTTATGTCTATTTATTACTGCTGCTTTCTTTGGTCTCTGGTCCTGGAGCCTACTCCAAAATTCAAACATGAGTTATGGATATAAACAAGAAAAAATAAAATAGTTTATTTCATTATCAGAAGTTGGCACTTTTTGTGGGAGGTTTAATAAAACTTCAGTCAACTTCTACTGCCAAACAGAACAGTGTCTTTTGTTTAAATGATGTGCGAATGCTGTCTACTATGCTTTTGATTTGCACTGAGGATTTATTAATGGGCCTATTTAAGCTCTCTTGTTTTTACCTGCATAATCCTACTGTTGTAAGGAAGGCAAGATTTGTCTCATAAACCTACTATTTCCGGTGATGAAGCATGACCAGGAAAAAACTGGCCTGACTTCACAAACATCCCATGAAGCACAACGTGGCAGTGGGTTACACAAAGTAAAACCTCACTTTTACTGTCACCTTTGCCCAGGCCTTCGTGTTGTTCTTTGTTCTGGGCATCCTGGAGAGGGTAACAAACATCCCCCTTCCCCCCCCCCCCCCTTCACCTCCACACACCTTCACCCTATCCCAACCCTGACACCTCCTCCTCCTACAGCCTCAAAGACTTGAGTGCCACATCAACAACAGCATTCATAAAGCATTTAGTACTGGTAGGGCTTGAGCTATATAGGATGAGAAGAAAAAAAAAAAAAACAACAAAAAAAAAACCAACCAGATGTCATCCTGTTTAGCTTCTCGAACAGTTTGATAAGTGAACATTTTTTTCCTTGTAAAACTGGGTGAATTGTTTTCTGGATAGCATATTCCCCATTTGTTTTTATAAAACCAGCATTTCATTTTAGGGTCTGATTTCTGATTATTCAGGCTTTACTTTAAGCTGCATAAATCCAAGCACTGTTCTTGTTTGACAAATTCCTATTTTGCTTCAACTTCAGTGGAACAAAACCTTTCTTGAAAGTTATTTTACATCATGAAACATTAAGCAAATGTAAATGTAATAACTGATGCACATCACCAAAGCAAAATCTCAAGTTATTGTACAGTCAGGTGCTTCTCAATTTTGTTTTGCAAAGTGTTTCTTATTTTTAGTCTAATCCCTTCCCCCAATGTCAAAATGCCATAAATTCCTGCAAAAAGGAGATGTATTAACTCTATGGTTTTCAACTGACTGACTTACAATAGATAAAAACAATGAATCATGTGTGAATAAGGCTGCTAGTTGACAACTTAAAGTTAAATTTAATATATTTAACTTGCAATTTTCTGCTGAAGTTTAGAAATTTTCTGTTTGGTTACTGAAGAAAATTTAACTATGCTGCACTACTGCTATCAAAACTGTGGCCAATGTTCATATTTCCAGTGTCAAATGAGGCTCAGTGTAGGCTGCAGTTTTTATCTCTAGAATGTTTGTGTGTTTTGTTGTGGTGTTTTTTTTTTTAATTTAAAAGTAAATTTGTTTTCCTCTTGGCCTATTTAGAGTTTGCTTTTCACTATTTCAAGACCTTTTGGAAAAGCACATACATTTGCATGAGTGTAAATACAATTTTACTTCTCCATGTGTGGTTTTCCAAAGCCAGTATCTGTGTATTTGCCCCATGACTGGGATGATGTGCTCTGTAATTGGGCTGCTAAACTGTGATGACTGCTCTGGACAGCCCTTCCAGCCCTGGGTGTCCTAGGGGGAGCTATAAGGGATGTGACACCCTCAGTGTTGCTGGAGGCTGTTGAGGGCAGTGACCCACAAAACGGCCACAACCCCATCACAAGTTACAGGAGTGTTCAATAACATCATAAAACCTAATCATGAGGAGAAAAGAGCAATTAGAATGCCCTATGCAACTTGGATTGAATTGTGCAGGATGTCTTGTTACTATCCTTGTCCCTCTCTGCTTCAAGCCATACGGAAGGATGCACTAGAAAGTCAAAGTGCCTAAATTTCTATAGGGCTACCCTCCTTGCCACCCCCAGCTTAAACTCTAAAATGATTCAAAGAGTCAGAAACACAGGTAAATTAGAACTCTTCAAAGAAGCCATGCATTTGTTGAGTGATCAGCCTATACAACTTGTTGACATGTGATACCCCAGCAAGAAGAGGCTGAGATTGTTACATAAGATGTCAAACCCTGAGACAAACCCAAAGCTCAGGATCTGAAAAATACTTGAAAGCTTTCTGCTTGAGGGCATGAATCTGTGCCTAATTAATGAGCAAAATTTTCCTAGGTACAAATTATCCCCTAACACTTAATGCTCTGCATTTTCTTCTATTGTCCTCATTTGCATCCTATTCCGACCACTGTTCGAAATGGGAATATGGGACAAGTAAACGTTAGTCTGATCCAGTCTAATAGATTACAGCATTATTTCAGCTAAAATCCTTCCCTTCCCTTTGTTGTTTTCCTAAAAAATCTGTATGCTTTTCTGTGCCTTGGCATATCGAAGAAGGTAATTTTCATGCACATGTTTCTGCATTTTCTTGCCTCATGAAGGCCATACAGCAACAATGTTCTCAGGGTTATGTAAAAATAGCAGTCTCACACAGAGGTGGGGTATACATTTCAGGAGGTCACTTTTTGAAGACAGACAATGGATGTTGAATGAGGAACAAACAAATACTTGAGCAGAGCAGCACACTGAGGGCTTCACAAAAACATGGACAGTAAAACCCCTCAAGCTCCTCCACAAGGTATTTATAGACAATTTAGGCAGGAAGGCTTTTCTGGTTTGCATTCAAGTTCAACAGCAGCATTCCATAAATAGGCTATACACACAAAAGAAAAGCATAGCTGAAGCCTAAAGATAGAAAGCTGTTCTTACAGAGTTGCACATTTATCATTAGCTCAGTTACAGTAAACCTTATTTGAGTGACTTGCAGTGACAGAGAGGTGACAAAGGCAAACTACTTGATGTTCAGTGTCTTCAGAGCACTCATATAGGTAACACACTTTATTCTCTACTTTATGCCATGTTTATTGGATTTTTAAAAAGTAGGTGCTGTTAAAGATAAAATGACAGTAGTTTTTTTTTGCTAGGAAATAACATAAAAACAAGAGCTCCACTTTAAGACAAAAAAGAGCAATCACACAAGCTCAACAGGCCATATCCTCCTTTCAGTTCTAGCAGTGTTAATGTGGCATACAAGAGTTAATTCAATTAACTTCTTCATCTTTACAAAGAGAAGAACATGTGTTGACTCAGATACCAATAGCACCTCTATGGAGTAATGACAATGGTCTCACCAAATCAGGCTACAATGATATTTATATTGTGGTGGGTTAACCTTTGCTGGCTGCTGGAAAACATGACAAAAAGCTTGTGGGTTGGTAAAGGAGACAGCTTGGCAATTACTGTCATGGGCACAACAGGTTTGACGTGGCAAAAGTGATTTCCCCAAGCACACTGATGGGCTCAACTTTGGCCAGAATTGGGTCCTTTTTTGAGGTCACTAGAATTGTCTCTGTGGTATGTTTCTGTCTTCTCACAGAAATCCCTCTTGCAACTCCCTGCTACCAAAATCTTGTCATGTAAATCCAATAAATACATGAAAATCCAGCAGGTCCCAGTCAAAAAACCTCTCTAACTTGCATCACAAATTACCTGTATTTCTTATGCTACCTGATTTTTAAAATAACTAACTTTGTTTTTGGGGGGGGAGGTGGAGGTTGTGGGACCCCAGGCATCAAGCTGTGCTTTTTACAGGATATGTCCTGGAAAGAGGCTGTGTAATAGTCAGGCAGGGCCTGGATGGCAGCACACTGAAGTGTCTGATGGGTTTGGTGCTGGAGGTAGTTTGCTGGTACGTGAAAGGCTTGGAGTTGAGTCCTTAATCTTCCACAAGCAGTCCAGTGTGACCTTAGGCAAGTCTTAGCTCCCCATCTGTAATATAGGATGCATAGCACTTCTTTGCCTGATACTGGTGCTGTGAGAATCATTGTGTTAAAGGTCAGGCACACTGACACTAAGATAAAAGCGAACCTAGATGTAGAAGACAGAAAATACTGAAGGTAAGAAAGAGTTTCTCTGTATCATATTACCTTGGTAATGCAGGAATAGAGAAAGATTTTATTCAAGATCTATTCTAGAAGATAGTACATAAAGATAGCAATAAAGATGATTTGTGTTGCAGAGATGACGCAGCAGATGGTGACATGAGACAAAAAGGTGTTATTATCTCAGTGATTTTTCTTCAGATTGCAAAAAACCGTAATGTATGCATATATCAGAATGCTAGGAAAAAATACAAAAGAATGGAGAATACTGCAAAACAAATGCATTAACCAAATGCTAGCAAATAGTAAATAAAGCATAGAATAATCATGTGCATGTTTTATTAAAATAGATCACCAGCTGAAAACAAGCCTTTGTTAATAAGACATTGTGAAAAGGTCTATAAAATGCCCCCTACCTGGGAATCCTGAGTGTGCACGCTGGGAACAAGTGCACTTTCATACATAAAACAGTGCTGGAAAACAAGTATTAAAATCTGAGATGTGTGGAAATGTGGAAGTCAAAGGGCCTAAACTTTACTCCCTGATATTACTTACAGCAACCAGTTTAATTTCTGTCCATTATACTCTATAGAGCTGTAAAACAGCTACAGTGTATGTCTCTCACAAGAAAGGCTGCAAGTCCAAGTTTAATAGCAATGGACTTTGTGGGGAAAGGCACTTTGTTTGTACCAAAATAAATCTTTTAGAGCCTTTCCAGTTTAAGGCTTCCTATTTTTTTCCTGGGAAACTGAAGGTGAAAGCTTGCCTTTCTTTGAGTGAGTGGGAGTTTTGCTATGAATTTTACTGAGACTGGGATTATGGCTGTAGTGTACCTGCATTATTATCCTTTGCTGCTCACTCAGATAATGCTGAACACAAATCTTAGCATCATAAGCTTTGGAAATGGAAATCAAAGAAAGAAATTACAGTTACTGTAACCCTATCATACAGATCAGCCACTAGACTTTGGACGGGACGTCATACCTGTGGGGAAAACCAGATGCAAGTATCAGCAGCTGCCCCCAAGCTGCCCTTAGTTAGGCTGTAAGAAGGCTGAGCTGCAAACATCTTGACTCTAACCCATAACTGCCTCCAATTCCAATACTCTCCCTTCTGCTGCAGTCTTGATCTAATTAAACTGTCATCACACTGTTAAAGTGATGCTTCCTGGGCATTTTATGGAGCTGGGATGAAATGGAAAGGGGTAAAATGAGGGATTCACTGAGTCCATGCCTCAAGGCATCACACACGTGCATATTGGTATCTAATCTCCCCATAAAGTTAAAATAGATTCAGAATGAGATAAGGGAGGGGGAAAAAAAGAATATTTTTCATGGTGAGTTAGTTGCCTGACCTGTTTTCATAGGGGGTCATGTCAAGCTTGAAATCATGGCTTTGAACCTTTTTGTGCTTAACAAGAAAGAAGTGTATCAGCTCACAGAGAGAGGAGCCATGAGCTTTGGTCCCAGCAATGCCTCAGGGGCTGTTTCCCTCATCGAGCACCAGGACCATAGGGTTTTCCCTGGGAGAGATGAGTATGCAGTGGTAGTGCTTGCTTCCTGGGCTCTCCTCTACTTCTGCCACTGCAGAGAGTATGTATGCATGCATATGTGTATAAGACAGCTTGCTCCCATGATTCCAAAAGGAATACAGAAGGAAACTGAGTTTTAAATCTTTTCCCCTTGGCTGCATTGCTTTCTCCCCGCTCCCTGTAATTTCCTTACTGTTTTTCTGGCCTTATGCAAAGAATTTGTGTGCAAACACCTCAGTGTCAGCCAGAGACCAAACCACCCGATTTTTTTCCTACACCCAGTGCTTCTTTTATATTCTTATTGTTGTTGTTGTTGTTATTATTTTTGTGGTTGTTCTTTGTTTATTCCTTTGTTTTGGACTTCGAAGACTCAAGCTGTTTCCAGTGCTTAGTATGCAGGTTCCACGAGCCAGTTCTCATCCACGTCATTTGTGACCTTCAGTTCATTTCAGCATACGTATTTGTACTATGTGTTATAGTAGAGTAGGAAGCACCCAGCAGTCGCATGGCAAAGAACAAGGCTTGCAACTGCATTTTCACAAAGCCGTTTTTGTGGTCCCAAGGGTTTTCTAATTGTACAGATAGCAAATAGCTGCCATTACACTCCATGCAGCAGTGCTGATTTCTGCCGAAGGCCAAACATCTCCTGAAGTGAGTGGGGAGCCTGATGATGCTTGATTAGCTTTCTAGCTTGTGTTTTGCATGTAACAAAACTCCCTGTTGCAAAACTCCATGGCTTTCATCTGCTGCATCTGGGGCACCAGACACAACTTAAACTCTGTGGCAGCAAATCATGTGCAGCACAAGAAAGATAGCCAGCTTCTGTGAATGTTAAGGATAGGGCTCTACTGTGCATGTAACATGACATGGCCTGTGCATATGCCATGGAGAAAGAAAATTTTCTGAAAGATCATCATCACACATCTTCAGACTCTGGGTTGAGCTAATGGCTGGTGCTCTGATTGCTACCGTATTTTTTTCATTTTTTTTTTTGTTTATATCTCAGACTGTTATTAATAACTGTTCATTTTCTATGTGGTAGACTCATGGAGCATTTAAACATGTAAAACACCACAGCTGAAAAGCCAAGGGTGCTCACAAAAGTGTCTCACCCGATACCAGACTTGCGACAACTCTGACTTGAAATGGCTGCAAATAAAAGCACCAGGAGAGATGGAAAAAGCCCCAAAAGCAAACCCACTCCCATTCATGGGAACAAAGGTATTTTCTGCCAGATACTTTTGTAAGAGCTGAAGTGATCCCTTACGGATCACATAAAATACACCTTTAAGGAATTCTAAATGCACGCGTGTATGCGCTTTCAGTCTCGTTGTAATGGTGGCAGTCGAGCCGTCACAATAAGCTACCCGTTGTTAACCGCTACTCAATCATCAGAGCCACCTGATGTGCCTCTGTGTAGCCTTTTAGTTCTCACTGCTGCGATGGCTTGTTACTTTAAAGAAAGCCACTGAAGGGAATATGACTGCCAGAAGAATGAGACACTCTTACTTCTATTCCAATTACCACAGTGCCCAAAAAATTTGTTGTATTAAAAAGAAAAGGCAAGAATTAAAAAGCTAATAAAGTGAGGAAGAAGCTGGAATATATCCAACAAAACATGTCTCTGTCAGAAGATAAGGCTCAGCTAAAATCAGAATACACTTTGAAATGTGTCAGTCCTGATAACGTTTTTTTTGAGAGGCTGGTTAACTCTCCAGTAATTGTTGGAATTGAAATAGCATGGATTTTTTTCCTATGCTCTGTTCCTATTGATTTCAAAAGTTGATTCAGCCTGTGTAACTTGCTTAGAAGCATGCCTCTGGTATGAAATGCTCCTGGACTATTGTTGTTGGACACAAATGGAAACATAGCCTAGCTTCCCTATATGCTCTTCCATTAATTATTCTGGTCCACCGCTTTGCACCTTGTATACGTATTTAGGCCAAAATAAGACAAATTAGTAACAAACAAATCACTCTGAAATTAGAGAGGAGCAAGGCAGAGCAGAGCCTGTTCCCTAGAAACTAATCCACGAATACTTCAACCTAATGGTAAGTTTTAAATTTTTGTTCCATATTTGTTATTGTACATTTTACTGTACATTTTATTTTTTTTTTCTGACACTTAGAGAAAAAGAGACTTCTTGAAAAACTTCTTTTAAAAATAGTTTCTTCCTTGCTACTTCAAATAAATGAAAGACTAAAAGTTTGGCCTGAATTTTCTTTCCAGTAAAAATTATTTCTTTAAATTAAAGCCGTGAAAATGATGCAGAGGCAAAAAATTTTTGACTCACTCAATATTTTTTAATAAGATATGCTATAATTTTTCAGTTCACTGTGGCATACACTTTTAGGGAGGAGCGTGGCTTTTGTTTAGCCAATTTTCTAAAGTTTCAAAAAAAGCAAAGAAAATCATGTTTAAGTCAGATCACCAAATGAGAAAGCCTGAATACAATAGCACTAATACAATACAATAGCACTAATTTACCTAAATACAATAGCACTAATGATTTTGGCATTACTGTAAAAGGAGGCGATTTGTGTTGACCTGGCCAGACTACTTGAAAGGAAAATCTTGTCCTGGCTTTAGTTTTCCTTTTTAGTAAGCACATGAAGTAATATTCTGAATATGTACCTAATGGCTTTTGTAACATTTCGCAAACTAATTAGAGAATACGCACTACATACATTTAGACAGTCATCACTAAGCTGGTGAAAGGCAGGTGTACAACTAATTGTAACCAGAAAACTGACATGTTGTCTTCCAACACTGAGATTTTTATTTCTGACGCAACTTTGTGCTTGCCTTTTGTAGTGTGAGCAGCGCAGGCTGTCGGTGCCGATCCCGCCTCTAGTGAGCAAGCCCAACCTCCAAGCAAAAAAGCTTTCAGTTGCCACCCCATCGAGGCCTTGGTACAGCACCTCCCTGGGCCAATACGCAGAACTAAATACAGCAGGGTGGAAATTGTGCTTGTATCAGAATTAAGCATACTCTAACTGCTCATGAGGCCTTGCCCACTCTTGAGGGAAAACTGTGTGCTGTCTATGAGAATCAATCCCAAATTTGTCAAAGAGTAATTATTAATAAAGTCTATTTATATTAATTATTATATTAATAAATACATGGTATGACATTACTCATATTAATTGTATTTTAATAATTTGAATAATGGATCAAAATTTTTATATGTTATTTAAATAAATTATTGTATGGGATTTAAATAAGCAAGTATTAAGAAAATATTTTTAAACCCTGGACACCAGCAGCTTATGCTCTCTCTGTCTGGCTACGCTGACAGCATCCACTCAGAACCTGGCTGTCCAAAGGCTTTTTTTCTCCTGGTCGTTGTTTCCGCTTGGCTCAGTGGCACACTAACCCACGCTGACCCACCCTCGGGACTGGGGAGAAGCACTTAAGGATGGCTTGCACGGGGGAAGACTTTCTGAGAGCTTCTGAAAGAGTACAGTGTCCACAGTGCTCCCTTTGCTCCCTCTACTGGGCAATCCACTTGAGCGTCTGAAAATCATCACTGAGTCCAAAGTTGGCCTCACTGCCAAGATTAAAAGCACACATTAAAAAACGTTCTTTTAAATTCAAAGGAAGTTTGCTGAAACATTCCCGGTGATGAGAGAGAGACTTGCCCGCTACCAGCAGGCACATGGGCAGAGAAAACTGCTCTCGAGTTTTTAACTATCAGGAAAGGGAGAGCGCTGAGCCTTCAAGAACAGCTGCTGCTCAGATCCTGTTTCCACGACTCTGGGGATAGCTTTAAGTATTTCTGCTATCCTCATTAGCAGAAGTATGCAAAACACAGCCTACTCTTTATGCGTGGGGGATGTAATAGAGTTTAGGCAGAAAAACTACCTGGGAAACTGGGGAAAAAAGATGGATGGGGGAAGTGGAGAAGGGTCCCTCTCTTCCAAATTTCTTCCCTCTACTGTAGCTGACAATAGGACTCAGAAAATTGCTTTTGAAAACGACAGCTGTAATCTGCTTCAGTAACATTAGGGACAAGGATGAGATGATAAAGGCGATCTACCTTAAAAGTGAATGTAAACGTAAGATGGTAGGTAGGGAGCCACTAAATTCTTCCCAGGGGTATTATGGTTTAAAAAGTGATACTGAGAATAAAAATAATGCTTAAAATTGCCTCATAATCTGGTAACTGTGTAATAATCTTTGCAGTATCCCTGGTAGGCAGGAAGCTGTTACCAGTCCAGGTCTACAGAAGACAAAACTGAGGCAAGGAGTACGACCTGATTTGTGATTCCAGCCATCCTCAGCCTTTAGAAAAAAAAAGGTGATGGCTCATTGTGTCTCTGTTTATGAGGGCTACAGTGCTTTCTAAAAGTGGCAAGACCACATAGTAGTGAGTGCCCTTTGTTCAGCAGTTTAGGACATGGCACTATTACAAAGACTCACTGCCCTTTAAAACAAGGCTAACAGTTTTAAGTGAAAGACAAAGTCTTTCAGGCTCCCTGTAACCCATGTCCCTGCTCAAGCATTGCAGCCCATCTGTTCCATCTACCACACATTAATGGGAGACATACTGTGCCTGGGAAAACCAGGACACATTAAGGACAAGTTGACATCTCCAATTCAGAATTTCCTCTCTGAGCTTCAAGACATATCTTTGGTGCTCTAGTAATCTTGAAGTTAGACCAAGACAATCACAAATACTCTCCCCGTTTTCCTCCCCAAGTAAACTGCAAATACTGTAGTGATTCATTTTGGATCTGTAAGCTATGATATGTACAAAACCTAAACTGAGTGATTTTTGAGTCAAAAGCTTATCCTCATGAGCAGTTTCAGTGGGGCAGCAGACCAGGAGACTCACAAGAATCGCTTTTGTAGTCAAGCCTCAATTTCAGAGGAAGGGACACAGCAGAACCATGGGCTGATTAAAGGTAGCTGGGACTTCCAGAAGACCCAGTTCTGGCCCTGCAACTGTGGCCCTTCACACCCACCCTGCTCTCTTTATGGAGTCAGAGTGAGTCCCAGATCCTGTTTTAATAATTATAGGTAGAAGATACACAGAGGCTATTATTGTCTCCACTACAACAACAGTGGAGACTTGTTATAATTGAAACCACTGTCTAAATTCAAATGGGCACACTGAAGAGGAGAATCAGTATAGGGGCAGAAGGGTGGGTAGAAATAGGAACAGCAAAAAGAATGCTGTGAATCAGCAGCAAAACTACAGCGTCATTTAAGTGGGAGGGGCACAGGTGGCTGATAGGTGCAAGGGAATGGAGAAAGATACATTCTCCTGGAGCCTCCCACTGGGCCGGATTCCCCATCCCATTGTGGTGTGTAGCCACTGCCCCTCCCCATGCCACCATCAAATTCATCCCTTGTCACCTCGTGGCTGTGTCTGGTCTGTCAGGAGGGGTTTATAGTCTTGCTGCAGGCTTTTTTTCAGGACAAGATCAGCTTCAAAAGCAGGACCCAGTCCCAAGCTCTCCCAAAAGAAGGGTGGGAGGTGGGTGCCCACTCTCCCTTACAACTTGAAAATGCTGCTCCTTGAGTCCTCAGAGGCAGAGGGAGGTTTCCCCTAAAGGTCTCCTTCTGAAACTGATCGTGATATATCGTGCTTCTTCATCATTCTTCTCCCATTTAACTGAACTTCTCTAATCTCACCACATGAGGAAAAAAAAAAGTAACCTCTTTAATCATTGTGATGGTTGTGGCACAGTATGATTATAAGGCAGGATATGGATGTCACAGATACTGTAGGAGACCTGCATATATCTCGCGAACAAGATGACACCAATAAAATTTATAAGCATGAAAATGCTGTCTTTGAAAGCCTTACTCTCACCTTCCAATAATTCAGTGAAACTCCGGGCTGTATAAGTAGCAGTGATTATGGAGTAAAGGCTTGTGCCACTAGAGTGGATGAAGACAGAAGCTGTACAGATAGTTAAAGTGCCTGTACAATCTCTTGAGAGATCCAGTTTGCGATTCACTTGGTTTACAAGAAACTGGGAAACAGCCCACAGTAGTGATTTACAAGATTTTTAGAAGATTGATAAAGCTACAGTATGCTGAGCTACAATATGCTGAGCTGTCGAACACCAGCAGCAATTTTTGCCACAGACAGAGGATTACAAGCAGGTTTTAATGAGTCATTTAAACATTTCGGTATTATTTTTTTAATGAACATAATTAAATGAGAAAATAAAAGTCAAATGTGAAATGATCTTAAAAAGAAACAATATGAAAGGCAAAGTGAATTATAGAGAAAGAAATTATATAGAAAAATAATGGCTAGAACAAAGTGATTCCCATATAACAGATAAACTATCTGGTGCATTTCATCTCTGTACTTGCAGACTATCTGTGAGTAGATCATGACTTCTTCAGAGCTAATAACACTTGGAGCTCCTTTAATGAATTACTGATAACTTTCTAAGCTTCATAACTTGATGTCTTGCTTTTTTCTTCTTTTCTTCTGTGCATGGAAAGCATTTGCTCTTTCTCCTGTAGCCCAAGAGAGCCCTAAACCCCACTGCAACACAGTTTCCTGCAGATTGCATGCTGTAAGCATTTACTGTAATGTCCGTGGGCAGGAAGTTGCTGTAGCCTGATCTAATGCTTCTGCATCCGAGAGCAATCTGGCTTTTGCACTCAAGAAAGTATCAAAAAGCTGCAACTGGGGCTTTTTGTATATCCAGGTTGTTTCTAATGGCTGTCTCCTGTGCCGTGGCCCTGATGACTGATGAAGTGTTGGCTCATCCTCAAATCACCCTCATTTAGCCACTCCCAGTGAGACCAATCACCTCCTTCTACAGACTCTGTAGAAAATTAAAAGCTTGGAAAATTCTGCCATGTGATCCCCCAACAGGGAACAAAAACGTTCAGAAATTTTGGAGAGCAAGGAAACATAGATGAATTCTGTGACTGCCTAGCCTTTCTTTCCACAGGAAAATATAATAATAAAGAAATTATTGAATTATCATTATCATTAACCACTTGCAAAGGAATACTTAAAAGGAAGTGGCTGAAACATAGGCATTGTATGAAAATGTTCTCTTGTCTAGTATGATAATCAAATAAAGCTTCTCATAACTTCAGTGGAAGTGAGTTGGCAAGGCAGGCTGAATGTGTCCCTTGGTACAGCCCAAAATGCAATTACAGCTTGCAGTAAAACTTGTAGAGATGAAAACCAAATATTTTTCTCACCCCAATATTAACTTGAATGCAAAAAGCTATGGTGTCTTTCTACTCTCTAGATATAATAATTTAAGAAACTGCTTCAAAATGTTGTCAGAAAACATTTTTGTTTTTCCAGAGATCGACTACAATATTTGGTGCCTTTCTACAAAGCCATATGGATTCCTTCTCAGTGATTTATCTGTCTTACCTAAGAAGACAATGCTTTAGTTCTCACTATCATAACAGTCTTGAACTGTCTTTTTGCCTAATTGGCCACTGATCTTATAATCATTCTTGCTGCCAGTCGTGCTCTGCTCCATTGATTTCAACAGAGCTTTGCTCATAGCCTCAGCTGCAGGATTAGAGTTTATATGACTCTCATATACAGGCAGCTGAAAAACACCAATTATTTTCCATAGGAATTTTTTCTTCCTAAAAAATGCCAGTGAAATCAGCATTCTTTGTTACCAATGAAAAATGGAACTGAAAACAGAAAAGACTGACCAAAGCAATAACAAAGTGCATTTTCCTCATCTTGTTTTGTTGTAATATTTGTTACCAAAAAATAGGGAAACAAGAATGATGCCCTTCTGATGAAAGCCCATTTCACGCAATCTTCTTTTGAGTAAAAGTTACCTTTTAACTTCTCTAAATAAGGCCATGGGACAGCTGTAGGGCACAAAGGACCTGGACCATAGTTACATTCAGCAGTGCAAACAGTAATCCCTTTAGATCTGCACTTACTAAACCCCACTGCAGTGCTACAACAGCTATGGAAAGCCCTTGAGGAAAGCAATAGTTCCTAAAATACCTCTCTCATGTGATGAGAGTCTTTTTTTGGCAGCCTCTCATTAAGACCTGCCCAGGCTCCTTCTTGCTTGATTTGCAGGTTTGGGAGAGATCATAGTCAATACTTGCTGCAATTTGATTGGAAGACTATCAGGCTCAAAGTAATTCTTTCAGTGACACTCTCAAACCTTTGAGATCAAAGGTGCTGACTGAAGTTGGTTTTCACATCGAGATTACAACATTATTTGATTTCATAGTAGTGTAGTCCCCAGAGAAGACATGAGTTGATTATGCAGTAATTCCAGGAGTGCCTCAAATCTCTCAGGGAGAGATGAATTCCATAAAACCAATTTTAAAGAAAGGACAGTTGACCCTAGTGGCATTTTTTGTTGGTGGTGTGGTGTGGTTTTTTTTTTTTTTTTTTTTTTTTTTTTTTTTTTTTTAGGAAAACTGCAAATCCTATTAAGATGCTGTGCAAATAATTGAGTCTGACAGCCCATGGCTTCAACAGGCTCTCTGCTGGGGGTGGGGGGAAGTTTAGAAGCCAGCTGAGGGCTGGATTGTGGATCACAGACCTTGCACTCCCGTTTGAATGGTACACTACAAAAACAGAGGCAACAAGCATCTTACGAAGCTCTGGGGAACACCCTACAGCATTTTGCTGCGAGTCTGCAGACAAGTTCATGCCACTGTATATGGTGTGGGACGTATGTGCAAGTTTTTGAATGGAGACAACAAAAAGCGGGACTCAGAGTTGTTTGTTAACTCGATCATAGCTTAGAAAGCCGTGTATGAACAGTGTTAGGTCAAGCTAAAGACTAGCAAAGGATACAGTTTAGCAATGAAGACTTCCACACAAAGAATGGCTGCATGGCAGAAATTACTGATACATGCTTCATATAGTAAAATTTTCCTTATCAGAGGAATGGAAGTAACATTTCTCCCACCTATTGTTGTGGCAGCATGTGGGCATAACTTTTTCTATAGAAAAAGATGGGTGAGGCAGAAAGAACATCTAGCCCACAACTATACTTTTTAAAATGAGTTTATAGATCTCCTCTTGGGCAGGCAGTCATGGAAAAATACCTCCCATTAGCAGAGGCATTATAAATATTAATTCTATATTATATTTCTAAATTGTATTTAGAAATCATAGTTAAAAAGCAAGTATGTAATAAAATTCTGAATTATTTTTGAAATTGCTTTGATCATATATTGTTTTTAGAACATGAAGACAGATAGACATCTGGCCTGGGGGAGTAAAATGGCACAAACAACTTTTTGAAGTTAAAAAAGACACAGTAAAATATCAAAGGAAGAAGAAAAGTGCCCAATGCATTGGTCATTGTCATTCAAGGGTTAAGTGTTGTGTAACTATTTACAATTATTGATGTTAAAAAAAAAAAAAAGAGCAAATATTAAATCTTCCTGAGATGCTGGCTCTAAAATTAAGCCATAAGCAGACACTGTGCATGGCAAAATCCCAGGTCATTTTGACTGTGTGTGCAAAGAAATGACCAACTTTCCTGTTCCAGCTCATAAACTGGAAAGAGATGTTTTCTTAAAGGATGGTTTAAGGCCACCAAAATGCCTCTTTCCCTAAGAAACATACAATAATGTGAGACCTAACATCTGAATATTAGAAAAAAAGCTAAATGAATGTTCCTCAGCACATCCATGTATCCAGCATCTCAGGCTTTTGTAGAAATAATTGGAAAATGCAACTGTTTGTGAATCACACAAATTACACATTATACAATCTTTAATATCCTTTTGAGAAACAAATACTTAGAAAGAAAGGAAGTAATGCCTCTGAAGGAGTATAAAAAACATCAGGTGCTTTTGCATTTAAGTGTGCTTCTTCCAGAATCAAAACCTATCAATTTTAGTTTTCAAAAAACAAGATCACTTTGATAACCTGGTCAGAGAGCTATTAAAACCAAAGAGACTTTTAGAAGCACAGTGACTGAGGTATTATCAGTCTCAGGTACATGTGGCCAATATTCAACTGGATTCTGACACCTTCACTGTACCATCCAATTCTGCAGAATTAACTGAGTACATAAAGACTGGAAAAGAATTTTTTTTTTTTTAAAATTTTATTTTTTTTTTTTTTTTTTTTGGCCAGTGGCAAAATTCAAAACAGGTTTGAACTTCTATTTTTTATCAGTTTCCAAAAAATGTTGCCAAAAGGCCATTCTGTAACTGAGATCCAAGACAGCAGAAGACAGCAGATAGTTTCTCTGGAAAACAAGACAGTAATCAAGCAGAAGAAATAGAAACTAATTTCTTCCATTAGATTGCTGAGAAGTCTGTCTTTTGCACATAGCTTTGGAAAATTTAACAATTCCCTAATGAGAGAGGGAATTGTTTGTGAGCAGAAAGGCTCGAATATTACAGAAGCAAATGTTGTGAAAGGCAGATGAAAATGCAGAGAAATGCCTCGAAATAGCAATGGCTGGTGAAATATTAGGAAATATTAGGGAGAGACCATACAACAGGAATCACTGCTGTGGGGCACTGTGACATGGTGTGCCAGCTGTGGAAAGCAGCATACATGACCATCCAAGGCGAAGCTGCCGGGACAAAGTTGCCAGGTAGTAAAGACAGAAGAAGCAATGGGCAGCTAATGGAAGGATCAACAACCCAAGTCTTCAATTAATAGGTAAGCTGTCAAGGTTGACATTGAGCCAGGATACTATTTTAGGAGACAATCATTGTACTTGTAATACACTGTGCCCCTTAGTACGGTGGAAGCATCTCCCTAAAACCTCTAGGGGAAAAGGATGAGTACAGACCTGCATCCACACCCACCTTCCCCCCCTTGAGGCATATGATATCCAAAAGGTTTGGAAACTAGCAATTGTGGTCATGTACTTAAACTGGATAATCCTATAGACATGTGAAATCACCACTGAAGACACTGCCCTCACCATGTCATGAAAGATGTGGTGGCCAAGTTTGGAGAAAAGACTGAATCTGGGAGCTTGGAGCTAGAACATAGTTGCATTTATAACAGTCTCACTAGTTGCTCTTTTCATATCCAAAAGGGATTTTTTTGGTCTATTTATTTGTTTTAAAAAACAATGGAGCCCTCTCCTGTTACCCAGCATGTGGCATGTGAAACAAATATTAAATAGAGTATTTAAAAATAAGCATTTTGAACAATACATGTACTTTATTATGCCAAAACTAGCATTTTGGAAATGTGTTAATTTTAACATAGCAATGGGGAGTACCAAAGCACCCAGGATGTGTCTTTGGAAGCAACTTGACCAAAAAGAATAAAGGTTTCTAGCAGTCATTTGACCTCTGCCCTAAACAGCCTCCCGCTGCTTATATTTGCTGTGTTCGGTCTCCAGATGAGTTTCCTGTTTCCTCTCTAGACACCAAGACCTGCCTTCATCCTCGGAATAATTCAGGACTTTGGACAAATTATTTTCTTGGTTCCTTCTTTCGCAGTGCTGTGGAAATCTATTGGGGTGAACATCCGTTTTAGAAAAAAGGATGAAGTTTGACCTTGTCTGTCTTACTAAATTGTGCTTTGGTATCCCAGTCTTCCTCTGTGTCTCATCTTTCTAACCTTCTTTCTCCCTGGCTACCCACCTCCATGTGGTTTTTCCTTGGAGATGGTATTGTGAAATCAAAGCACTACCTCAGAAATTTCTGCAGCCAGGTTTTGAGAAAGGCTTTTCTTGGTGGCATATACAGTGGAATAAAAATCATGTATTACTGATGAGGATTTCTTTTTTTACCTGGTGGCACCAGGAGATGTTTGCAGAGACTGACAGTGTCTGAATACTTATCTTTTACTGCAGGTATGGCCTTGAAAAGTCTTGATTTTGTGTCAGCTTTGATTAAGCATGGCTTGTCTCTCTTACATGAGGCTTCGTGACAGGTTTTCTGTCTTCCCAGCATGCTTGTTGTAGGTGTTCTCAAAAACTGGTGTCTCTAATAGTCCCTTCCTTTATTCTTACATTTATGAATGAAAACATCCTTCTTTTTTTATTTTGCAAGGCACTAAGGAAAAAACTCATATTCTGCCTAATGATTACAGATGGAAAGATCATATAGTATCCTAAAGGGAACAAATCTCAGTCCTTTGCTTCCAACATGTTTTCTAGCTATGTTCCAATATAACTCTTTTCTCCTGTCCAGGAAAGAGCAATGCTCAGGACAAGATCTCCCATCAGCTTTTCTTTAACAGTGCCCTCTGAGTTAAACTCATCAAAGCAATTTCCCAGAAAAGTGCTAACAAAACAAAATGATGACCTACACGTGGGATCATGATAGCAATAGTCACAATTAAATAGTTTACTGTACAAAAACGTTTTCATATTTGCTCTTCCCTTCAATAAAAGCTTTAGGAAACATCACGAGCAGAAAAAGCAATGAAAGTTCTGGGCTAAGTTAAGTTTAGTTTAGTTTGGTTTAGTTTGGCATCAAAAAGGCTGTAAAACTGTGATGAGCCTCTGTGACCATCTCAGCAAGAAGTTGAAACCCTAAAGGGCATTTTGCCTGAAAGGTTGGGGGAAGAAAGCAGTCATTTTTTATCTTCAGTAATGCCCTGCTAAACAGCAGCTTTTCCCAACTCCACGATACCAGAACACAGTGATGACCTTCTGTACTGAACACTTGTGCCCTTCTTGGCATACTGGACCCCACGCTTTTGCTCTGGCTTGCCCAGATGTCCTGAAGAATGCTTGCATGGGTGACCTCTTGGACACCTACAGGTGCCTTCAGACAGCACCCACATTTGTCCCCATTTTTGGCAGACACTTCTCCTGCCTTCCGGACACTATTGGAAAGATGGTAAGCAGCCTCCTCTCCAAGTGTTCAAATACCTGGCAGGATTAGTCCCCAGACCTAGAGATGCTAGTTGAGCAAGGGTATGAGACCAAGAAGAATTACCCTTCCCTCCTGCATTTCAAATTTAGGTTTTGCACAGTTTAAAGGTTAGGCATCAGCCCCCCACCCGGCAGCAATCTGCATTGCTTTACCGACGGCACTGGAGCTCAGGTACAGACCGAGGGTCTAGCCTTTGTTTTTCTGTTACTGTATCAACTGATTCAGAATGTTGACTTTAATAGCTGACGAATGGATTGAGACACGTCCGTCTGCCCACTACAGATCAAAAAAAGCAAACTGTAAAAACACAGCCTGCTCTTACTGAAGTCAATGCACAGAAAACCTTGCATCAAATACATTAAGGAAGCAGTAAGGTTGACAAAAAAACATCTTGTTCAGACGAAAGTTGGGTCTAGCAGTCTGATTTTGACTCAAAGAATGCATTTACTGAAAAATCACTTTTTCCTTTGAGTTTGCACCTTAATATTTTCTGCCTTAAAAAAAAAAAAAGGAATTAATAAACATTGCAATGTGGGGAATTCAGATTTTGATGCTTTTCTCTGCAAGAAATACAGACATATGACAAAACACAGATATAAGCACAAGTTAAACTTGGAGAAGTGATACCAACCTGCTTCCTGATAATTGAGATGTAGGAAGGAATTTCTTCCTTACACAGATGGCATTTTTCAGGAGCTTTCCACATGGACTCAAGTTGCTTGCTTGGCATGGATTACCAGCATTTTGCGTCACTTCTTAATGGTTACGGACCGATGACTTTCAGGACATGAGGTAAATTCCATTGCTCTTTCCTCAGGCTACCAGAGAACAGGAAAGATAGACTGATGACTGTTTTTGGATGTGTTTAGATATCTCCTGTTTATCTTTCTGGCTACTTTTTTTTTCTCATTATGAAGACAGCAGAAAAATTGTTGATTTAAATGTCTGTCTGGAGCAGCTAGATGCAAGGGCTTTCCCCAGTAGTGTGGCAATACAAGCAAAGAAATAATAAATATCCAGTTTTGGCTCAGGACTATGATGCACAACACAAAAATAAAAACCACGCCGTGTGCCAATCATTTAATCTGATCATTCAAATCCAAAACTTTCAGTTTTAACTACAGACACCTTTGTTTTCCTATTTAAATCACCATTCCAGAAATTAAATGGGTGAGAGGGCTGATAATTGACTTTGTCTCTCTGCCTCTGTGAGCTGCCTAGAGCGGCCCGGTGGCCAAATTGCTTGTAAACTCCTGTAGTTGTGAGAGCTGTCCCAGTAGGTTGCAAGACTTTAATTTAATCTCAGTACCAGGCAGATAACTAATAGAAAGTGATCATCCAGTTAAAGGTGTTTAAGCATGTGGAATACCACGAAGTTATTTACAGATACATGGCACTGAGCTTCCTGCCCTGGCATTTAGCTCTCCAAACACATTCACTGTCCAAATCACCTGATTGCAGCAGATGGATAAAGCTGCCTCAGTAGGGTAATGCCTATCAATGACTCTGAAAAGCAACCTGGTCAAAACTGTCTGCTTTTGATCATTTTAGTTAGGGCCAGGTTATTTAACTCTGCTTGTTGCATTGTCTAGTGTCAGAATTATGAGAGGCAGAACATACATGTTGAGGCACTTGCTCCATAATAAAAAATATTCTTCTACAACCCTCAGAACAGCTCCAGGGCTGCAAGCAACAGTGTACAGTTGGCAAAAAACACACGTGCAAACACATTATGTGGAACTGCTCTGCAAGTCATCCATAGCATCCTGCCTCTTCCCACTGCCCCCATGTTTGTAGAAATTTGATACTGACCATTCCCTCAAGACTCTGCTTCTGAGACAAAAACACCTTCCCTCAAGTGTTGCTGTTCCAGTCATGATCAAACATGAAACCATGCAGATATGTCAATTCCTTAAAATATTACCCCTCTCTTCTGAAATGGTGGATAGAAAATTTCTTTTGTTCAGAGAGGCAATACTGACATTTCATTGAATGACACAGCTCAAGCCCTACAAAAAAATCTGCACTGCTTCTGCACAGTGATGGACACCATTTTAAATAATTTTCGTGTGTTTTTTTACATATTGTCAGCTAGCCATTCAGCAGTACAGAGGTTTGCACCAGGCTCAGAGATTTTAGCCCTCCCCAGTATAGTTGTGGTAGATCAGATGTAGTGACTTGGCAGCCTCTTCTGCTTTCTCCTCCAAATCAATTCTTCAGAAAACACACTCCTGACTCAATGCAAACACCAAACCACATCCTGTGGCTATTTGACCTGGTAATTAGCAAGCACCTCTGTGAGGAATGATCGAAATACTTGTTTTCAAGAACAAGGGATAAACCTCCGTGCTGGTTAGTGAATAAAAAGGAAGTGGACAGATAAGATGCTGTTAGAAAAAGGTGAAGATAAACTCCTTCTTTGGAGACTTGAGCTAGGAACAAGCTTGAGATTTAAACAAAAAGTGATGTAGGAAAAGAGAAGAAAAGGATTTGTTTTAGTTTTTAGTTTGAGTATTTTAAATTCCTTCCATGCATGAAGAAAGGTGGGGACTTCTTTCTGAAGGGGGAAAAGGTTACACCCAGAAATAATTAATAAGGGACACAAATACCTAAGAAATTACTGGTGTAAATGTACAAAAGGCCAAGTTAAAAGAAAAAAATTATTTGTCTGTGTGAGATCCTTATGGAGTTTAAAATACAAAATTGGAAAAAGTATTTCGTTGCCACCCAGGGAGTCTTATCTTCATCTTCAAATGCCCTCCTTCCCCATCCACAATTCTCACAAAGTACACGCCTGCATTTACATTTTTTTTAATATGTGCAGCTCAGCCTCTTCCAAGTCCCACAGACAAATTCCAAGCATTGTACAGCAGCTGAATGCAGTGCTTCTATTAAACTCTGCACTGTGGGTTCCTCATCCCCCATGGGGAGTTTAATATATAGTTTCAATTCCAAAACAGCATCCCTTTGGGGACATCTTCTGTCTTTATTTATGCAGCCCAAGAGATGACACATCTATCGAAAGCGGCTTTAATAGAAAAAAAAGAGAAAGAATATTTTCAATTCAAAACTAAACAATTAATTGGACACTTTTGAGAACAGATATATTACACCCTCATCATAGGTATTGGGAGCTGCTAGACTTTAAATCTGATAAATAGGGTGTCCTTGTATTCTTTAACCATCCTCCAGGGAAAGTAGTTTGTAAAATAGCAAAATTGCTCAGGCACAAATATTTATCACAGATCCAATAAGATTTTATGTGCCTTGTAACTACAATATTACATGTTTTATGCTCCTTCAATCTTTGCTTTAGAGTACATCCAGTTTCTTCAGTACAGATAATTTCACAACCAACGGAGATCTGTAAACAATATTTTGTTACAGCCCCATGAATACTGTGTGCCATTATTTTCCCTGTAGTTTCAGGGAAGCTTTATTCTCCCTGAACACACATTGTTCATGTTCTGAAAATACCTGATACAGAAGGCATAATTATTTTTATTTTATGGTATTTGTCAGGTTTACACAGTTTTCAGTCCATTAGAGGTTAGCCACCATTATAATTTTAAGCACCTGGCTAGTTCATGTCATTCAGTAGGTGCTGCTTTGTAGAACAGAACATCTTGTCCTTTAAAAATATAGCAAAGTGTCACAAAACCAAGGCATGCATAAAGCTACACTCCGTCCTGCCCCTGATATAAAGGTAGTTAATGGAGGTATTACATATCTCAGCTTTAGGTGTAAGGCTGCCCAGGAGCCAGGTTGCTCCATGCAAATCAGTGCAAATCACTCACTGCTGTCTAGGAAGCATAGCCTGACTGCTAGTATAGCTAGTTATTGGAGTTAGGATTCACAGATCCCAGCTCCAGCCTTTGCTGGGGCACAGAGGTTTTACATTCACCATGATGAAGCTGAATCCCCACAGAAAGCAGCCTCAGCTCTCTAAAGCTACTGAGGGTTCACACTGCATTTCCACCCTTAATGCAGGCTGTGGGTATCTGAAAAGAGACCAGCGTAGCAACCACTACTGGACCACTCCTTTCTTTCTGCTACGTTAGCATGAAGAAGGAGCTGGAGATTGGAATTAATTAGATTGCAAAATGCAACCAGTTCAGTCAGGGCAGTGAGGTAGGAGAATGAAGCAATTGCTGAAGCAGCCCTGCTCCTGGGTAACATGGTCACATCACCACCACATTCACCGCTAAGAAACTGCTGCAACCCTTCTAGCACAGTGGGCAGGGAAATCGTTTGTGTCACTGAACGAGAACAGGCTGATGCTTGACACTGCCAAATTGCCATCTTCTTCCCTGCTTTTTTTCCTTAGAGTTTTATACCTTTGTCAAGGCTGTATTTCTCCTTGTTTAGTCCTTGGACCTGCTGAATATCTCTTTCTCGTCTTGCATGCCATTTAGCTCATGGACTTTACCACATCTTAATGGCAATTAGTGAAATTGGGCAAGATCACACAGCTGCACTGCTTCACATGGAGCCTTGGAGCAGCCAGCTGACACCTGGACTGAGGGTTGGATAGGTACACTGCATGTTTTATCCATGCAAACTCACTCAACATCATTTGTGTTTCGGTGATAGCTGCATTAGCTTCCAGCTTCTGCTCCCTTCCCCTCTCCCATGGCTCCTATGCTGCTTTGGCAGACAATTGTATAGAGCTCTCCCCCACTTCTGCTAGGAACAGAGGTATTTTCAGTTCAAACGACCTTTGTTTTATAACAAGGAAATAGCAAGTAGCATTTGCTTAGGTGAAGGTATCTTAACTGCCTCTGACAGGCTGTGCTGAGCAGATCATAAATAGGCCTGCCACAGCCTGTAGGCAAAGGCACCATCTCTATCTGACAAAGAGTCAGGACGCAAACCAAGCCGAGGCTGAGGCAGGCAATGTATTACCCTGCTCTTGGTGTAAGCAAAGCACTACAGGGCCTTGACAGATGTACAAAACTTGCCACAGAGCTGAAAAGCATCCCTGCTCTGGTAGTGCACACAGCAGCCTCAGGGTCCTGCTCCCAGCCCCATAGCAAGAGATATTTTTCCTTAATGTGTGTTTGACTTTTATGGGAAGCATGTATAGCTTTTGAACAGTGGTCAGCATGCCTGGATAGCAGGGTACCCTGACACAACAATTTGCAACTTATTTAAACATCTTATGGAGACATTCTGTATTATTATTTAAAAAGGTGATATATTCAAGGTATTTCTAAAATAATTTAGAGATATTAATTCTCTTACTTGGCACCCAATTTAATGCAGGCTATTATAATAAATAAGTGGTGTAATTATCGAACTAATTGTCCAAAAAGCTAAACCAGTCATTTTAATGAATGTTTCTGCTACTGGTTAAGGCATTGTGCTCTATCTGGAAGTCCAGCAGCACCACAGTTCCTTGGCAGAGGAGATGCCACAAATCCTTTTTTCAGTCTTTTTCCCCAGGCCTACCTTCTCAGCACACCTTTCCCCTTTCTACCTTTCACCATGTCTGTTCTACCTCAGAGCCCATGCTTCAAAAACATTTGTCTGGAATCAATAACTCAGCAGCAGCATTGTCTGCAGCAAGGGCATTTGTTCTTGTAGTCTTCTGCCTCCCACATACCCCAGTATGTTCTCCATGGCTCTGTCTTCCTCAGCAGAGGGAAGAGGCAGCCATTTCAAGCCAAGCAAAACTCATGGTATGGCTGTCCTGTAATCTGAGATGGGTAGAAAGAAAAAGTAAGGTTTCTTACCCTATTTTTATGACCATAATCGCTAGGCAGTGCAGTTATTATTTTGGTGTATATCACTGGAAGAACATGTATTGAATGACTCAGGGGATAATGATTTTTTTTATTGTAGAGTGATCCAGAATTAAGACAAAAAAAGCACTTTTATCTTCCATGTAACTTAAATACTGTCTTCTCTTAAGTGTGCCCAACAAGGCCATATTAACTTGTGAAGAAGGCAGGAGATGTTAAGTCTTTCAAATTTATGAGAAGTTGAACAACAAAATGGGAAGGGAGAGAGGGACAGAGGGAGAGAACAAAATGTAGAAGTGTCCTGTTGAAAGGCTTGGCAACCTACCATAGCTACAAGTAAGTAGAGGAGATAAGGAAGAGGAACAGGCTTTAAATTGGAGGGGCCACATAGCTGCAGATATCCTGAATTTTTCATCAGATGCTGTCACTTGGTAAAGAAGATTGATGCTTCTAAGATTCTTGCACAAATGTTGTTTAAGGAGAGAGTGAGAGAGAGATTAGAGAGATTAGACTGGATAACCTCGAGAGGTACTTTCCACTCTGCATTTCTGTGGTTTATAGAGCTGGATCACAAAAGGCCAAAGGCCTCTAGTCATATGTGAGTGAAGGATGAGGACAGAAGCGGCACAGGATGGAGAAAAAAGAACAAATAGGTGGGTAGTTTTTCCAAGCAAAAAAATAAAAACAGAGCAGCCATGGAAACTTTTTGCAAGCTTTCTTCTCTTTTCAGGCATGTCTAGAGGCGACCTTTTATGCTATCTATTTGAAGATAGCAAAATAATCTTGAATTGTCAGCAGATGAGCAATTGTGGAGGTACTCAGTTTCCTGTCTGATGTCAGCTGGCAAAAATTGCTCACCTTCCCCCTCCCTACTAAAATTAGTACTGAAGCTTCTAGTGACTTCAGTAAAAAGTAGTCTCTGTCTTTAAACACTTGAAAGCCTCCATCCTTCAATATGCTGGCAAACTTACGAAGATATGTGTAGGCCTCCTTCAGGAGGCCAAAAAATGATAGACCAGAACATTTTGAGTTTAAAAAGTGTGTTTTAAAAGAAAATATAACCAAAATAAAGATTATTTCTTTCCTGTAGGGAAAAAAATGTCTTAGAACTCTCTCTGTCCATCCACTGCTTTTTCTTCTTGTCTTCAAAGCAGTGTCCCCCAGCATCCACAGACACATAGAATGAACACTTTATGGTAATATTGCCACTGCATCCATAGGATAAATTCATGTGAAAATAGGAGTCTTCTGTTGGATAGGTTCTTTACTTATGGTAATTGCCAAACCGTTTATTTAGACAGGAAGAAAACAAAAGACTCTGCCCCAGCAGCCTCCATCTATGCCATCTAGTCCATCCATGCCACCTACAGAGGTGACACCAGAGTTGACAGGTCAGAGACGTGTTAACTCACAGATGCTTCTAGTGTGACCTCAGTGTTATTACTCGCAAAAGCAAACGGGTTTGGAAGAGCAGATGAGATTATTGATCCATCAAGTTCAGTGGACTGCAAATCCGAGGAGCTGAACCTTGATAGCTCCCGTGTATGATGCCTTCTTCAGACCTACCAGCTGACATAGACTAGGTACAGCCCATCCGTACTGACTGGCATGCTAGCAAATGATGATCATATTACAGCAGTGTTTTTGAAGGGAAGGAAAAATGCAGTGCTGATATCCGTTTCTCTTCATCTTTGATGTTTCAAGAACACACACGTGCATATAGCCAAGCCCTCTTGTGTGTCATTGGGCAGAAAACCAAGACTAAGAGGTTTCGCAAAGCCTGTTTTCACCATTATGTTCCTTCTTCAACACAGACATGAAAATGGCCAAGTTGAAACTGAAGACTTCAGAGGAATTCCCAGGTCAAAATAGTCAAGTCTTTGTATTAAAACAAAACCCCATCATGCATCATGAGTGTCAATAGTATTCATATAGGCCTCAAAGAAAAAAAATCTCAAAAACATATAAACCCAAAACTTCCATCCCATGCTTAAAATAATTGTTTTTGTTAGTCAGAGAGAAAGAACATATTTATACATTTTCTACTGAAAAAAAAAAAAGCATGCCAAGATACAGTATAAGGTTTTAGTAAGCACATTGACTGTTGTCACTGTTGGTGTCTCTATCTAGGTATAGAAATCTTCACTCTAAATGCCTTTGCTATCTCAACTAAGATTTGTTAACATTTCACAGTATAATACCTGAATTTCCTTTAGCACTTATTCTCATTTACAGGATTGGGTTCTGTTTATATTTTTGAAAAAGAATACATTTTTTTATGAGGTAGAGGGTTTCAGTAGTGTCTCAGAGCAGCAGAGGTGTGGAACTAACAGCAAAGATCACTGCTTGTATTTTTAGCAGGTTACATTTGGTCCGACAGCACATAATGCTGTTGTTCCCAGCTCCTTGGCTGACTGCTTCACCTGGTTTCTAACCCAAGTAACCTCACTGTGTCTCTCTCAAACTGAACAGTAAGGACAGAGTGGTCTCTGCCATCTATGCATACCTTGTGATTCATTTTACTAGGCAAATACATTGTAATCTGATGTCTAAATAAATATTTAGTGCAGAGATTTAATGAAAAACTGCTAATATTTTTCAGTATAGACCAGTCAAAAGATGACTTATATGGAGATATTTTAAATACCACACTCCTGATTTTTGTGCCATTAGGGATAAACTATCACCAGTCACTTTTACTATGGGCTTGTGATACTGGTGTATTGCACTGGTGATTCATCAAGTCATGTTTAGCTGCATTTGTCAGCCATTTTGCATTGAAATTTCTATCATCTTTGTTCTTCAGAGGCAGAGGCTTAGATCCTGGACTGGACATGTGAACATCCTTGAACAAGCTCAGCCTGTACATAGGGTTATTAGAAATCTCCTTTCTCTACATGATGGGAGCATGGCACAGGGAACTCCATCAGTTTCCCCACGCTTTTGGGTTATTTTAGGATGGGTTTATTTTTTTTTTTTCTTTTTTGCCTCCCCCATTTTACTGGAAGTCACAATTCTGTGGGGAAGGCTGGGGATTGAGGCTGAAGCCAGAACAAACCGAAAAGACAAATAGCAGTGAGTTGGTGTAGATGAGAGGACTAACTGGCAAGGCAGGTGATTGCTGTAGCTTTCATAGGTAAGGGTAATAGATGCAGCATCAAAACTGTTAATTAATTATTCATTTTCATATGCTGCTAGCAGTTACATTGAGCCTTTCTCATCACCTTCAATATTTTTAATACCTTCTGGTAATGGGGTAACTCTTGATAGTTCCCCCAACCTTTGCAGACCAGAAAAAACAATATTCATATTATGAAACCATTACACAGTTTTCAACAGGCATTGATAAAAATAAGGTGCTTACAAACAAACATACAAATATATATATATATATATATATATATTAAGATGTTCCTGACATTTTCTCCAAGGAAAACAGAATTCTTTTAACAGGAGAGGAATTTCCACTTCACAAACTCCCTGAGCCTGCAAGAACTTCACTGGAACATTGGATATTGTAAGCTCAGATGTCTCAGCCTAAACAAATAAATGACAATATTGAATAGACCTGTCAAAGAATCATAGATCTCAGGGAAAAATCCAGTGTCTCAGATAATAAATCACAGGAAAAAATATTAAAAATAAATAAGGACAATATTGCACCTTTAGTCTTGCACTTTCTTGCTATTCCAAGAAAACCAGGAGAAAGTTATCCCTTATGCAGTTTTGAAAACTAATTTGAGGCAGCAATGGCACCCAGAGTTTTTAATCAGCAATGTACTCCATGGAGCATTGCAAAGGTGGATGCTAAGACCACAACTTTTTGCTGAGATAATTCACTGCTCTACTAGATTTTTATCCAGTGCATAGCTATTGATTTCAGCATAAAACTGGAATACAGCAAGGATGATTCAGACCCACTGCTTTAGTTTTGGAGGAGATGGCATGGAGACAGCTAGGAACAGTAGAAATTCACTTATTTAAACTCTTTCTGTCCTTGGAGAAAAAATTGACTAAAAAATAAGACTCCTTCTGAAGAGCTCTGATCAGCAGCAAAGCTTAATGGCTGAAAAAACATACCTTTGGTAAGCAGATTTAATGCAGTCTTCAGAAGAAAGAATGCCACCTCCTCTCAGACATGATGGCATGGCACAAACACAGCAAGATGATGGCAGGAACCTGACATTTTAAGTGTCGAAATTGGGGTGGTTTTGAAGCTGAAGTTGGCATTAAGAGGCTCCGCAGCTTCAGCATTTTAGGATTTCTAAGAAGTTGCTGAAAGGGGATTTGAGAACATGTGTTTCACTTCACTGTTGCCCTTCATTACACTGCATTAATTCAAGACTGCCACCAGTCAATTTCAGAAGTACCAAGAGAAGGATATTTTATATTTTTTGCTTAGAAAATAATTCTTTCTTGAGAACAGCTCAGAAAGACTGTTTCTTACCCCTGCCCCTCTCTAGTGCTGTGTCTACACTACTTTACAGGGTCGCAGAGCAACTTGTCTTAATTCCTGCCATCTCTTGAACCTAAGGAACTAATGATCTCTCCAATCTCCTCTTGTGAGGTAGTCTTTTGAACAGAATTAAGCCAGAGTAACTAAAGGTCTTATATTTCTCAGAGGGTTTTACCCTATGTGGAATGAGCTATTGCAGACTGCCTGAAAGAGACATTAATGCATAAACCCTACAAACACAGGCATCAAACTGCATGAAAACACAGACAGCAAGAAACTGCTTTAAAGCTCCAGCAGCCTGACAGCAGAAAAAAAAATTTGAAGTGACATCCCTGTTCCCTGGTATGGCCTGCAGAGGAGAGGCATTGAAGAGTTCTTGGCATTAGCACCACCTGGGTCTTAGTGAGCTGAAGAGTTTTATCCTGATTTGGGGAAAGAAGAATTAGAATACAGCTCCACCCAGCAGGAGTAGGTGCCTTCCAGTCGTAGTTGAAAAGTGAGCCTAGTTTTTCCAGTGCAAGTGTGACCTGTCTGCCTCCCTGCACACCAGTTCTCTGTGTTTGGCAATATATCACCTTATCAACAGGAGTCAAAAAGGGGAAGAGGAGGAGCTGCAGCAGGGATCTTCCTGCAGTCCCATAAGAAAGAAGGAGTAGGACAGAGACTGAGCACCTCTTCCCATGTGCCCTAGGACCCAGTGCAGTCATGATGGTGGGAGTACAGAATGAAAGTGCGTTAATGAGGAGCCCACAAACCTCTTGCCTCCTCTTACCCTCCTTTGTTATGCTGCAAAATATGCTGATAAAAAAAGACTGGGAGAATCTAATCTAGAGTTCACTTTACTAACCTTTAACAGGACATCATGTACAGACAGACCTGCGGAGAAAATCACACGTGCAGGTTTTTAGCCAGTGACTGATACAGTAAAATGATTTCATTCGATCTGCAAAGAATGAGAATTAATTCAAGTTGCATTAGGCAGGTTCTATGGGTGTTGCATATGCCCCTACTGCACCCTAGCTGACTCATGGTATCTTCATAAGCTGCTTTATCTGGATTGTGTGGCTGAGCCCTGACATAGCAAACACACAATGAGCTCTGCTGAGAAGCCACCTACCTCTCCAAGAGCGTGGTGAGATTAAGCAGGATGGTTAGTCCCATGTAGCCACTTGAGACTTGTTCCAAAACTGGTTTATTTTCCTGTGACTATTCCTCATGCAGTTTCTTCCTGAGGAAAAGCGCTTAAGGAACCCATTTTCTGCGCCAGAGCCTTTACAAAATTGCAAGAGATGCAGAAGACCCTCCTCAAAAATCGTGGATAATTTGTCAAAAGCCTGAACCGGGGAGCCAGCCTTTATTTCTTGAAGAAGCACGAAACAGGCTTTTGCTCCCACGGTTACCAAAATACCACAATCAAAACCCTACAGCTGAAATGAACCTTTATTTGTCAGTGACTTAAGTGATCAGATATAAACAACTGAAATCCCACTGATAATTGATTGTCTAACAGCAAGCAACAAGTGATGGGAAACTGGTAATAAATGCACACATATTCATTTCTGCTGGTAAACCAGCTCAGCAAAGAAAGACAACTGCCTATGTGACACCTGTGGTCTGACCACAGCAGAAAACAATGGGGGTGGAGGATGATTGGAAAAGAAATAAATGGCACAGCATGTCCTCTCTACCACTGTATCTCCTTATCAGACCTGCTGGGGTAGCTCAGGGGTTTGTCTGACTTTCTGTAGAGGCTTCATGGCAGACTTCTCTGAGCTGACAGTGTAGTCTACACATAGATTATGCTGAAGTAAATCAATTACAGGGCTAATGATTATTGGCAAGAACGAATATGAGCTAATGTCTTATCTACGTGACCTGCTGATTCATTACTAGCTCATATGCCAAATGTTTTAGGCCCAGGGAAAAGGTTGATAGGAACATCTTAAAAGAGCTGAGTGGGATTTTGCTATATGCAGTGCCCTCCATGCTGGACATGGTAATTTGGAAAGGATAACACATCCCATAATTAGGGTTTAACATACAATGTGTACTCAACTCTAGGATGGCCTGATCAGACAGAGCAAATGCTGGACACCTGCTCTTTAAAGTATTTGATGCCCTTACACTCTATGTGTGGCTCTGTCCTCTGGTGACTGACCAGTCTGAGACTTCCCCTTGAGAGGTAAACAACCTAAGGGCTTGTTAAAGTTCTTATGGTCCCAAGATGTGGTACAAAACAAGCCTAAATATGTTTCAGCCAGCTATCAACATAACCAAAATAAAATAGAGGTTGCTTTAGGGCACCAAAATTTGAACCTTAGTCTTTAACTATTCATCAGCACCATTCCTTCCCCTCTTTTCCTGTAGCTCTGAAGCAAATGCTAACCAACTTCAATAATACTGGAATGATAAACATTTACTACATTTACACCTACCTTCTCTACAAACAAAGGAAGACAGAGGTTTAAAAGCATTCCTGTCAGATGAGTTGTGGGGTCTGTTGTCCCTGTTGCAACTCATAAATTTTAAAAGGGACAGTTCTCATCTCAGAAAGTCCCATACGCCTATTTAAACAGAAAAAAAAGAACAACCCAAAAAACTCCACTATTCTGAAGATGCAATTAAGAATGCAGCAACACAAGAGTATGTAGTTAATGCTCCAAAGTGTGTACTGCCTGGATTTTGACCTTTTAAAACTCTATTAAGCTATGTAAATACAGTACCAAAGAATGTGTGCTGTTCACAAGCAGTTTGCTAGCATCAACTGGAAAAAGACCTACACCTCTCCCTTGTGCCACACCAACAGTGGTCTGGCAGCAACGAAGCCTCTTGACTGATCTGCACAGAACAGACCCACCGTGGAAGTTGTGTTGCAGCCTCCTTTCCCTTTATTGTAGTATCTCTTTGACTTAATCCTGATTTTGTGTCAGCCACACAACATTGCAAAACCTCTTCCCAAACAGTTAACTTAGAAACTGAATTAACACATTTGCTATTAAGACTTGGCTTCTTCCCACAGCCAGGGGAGGGACAAAGGAACAAAGGAATGCTTATGTGCATCTCCCATGACATCGCAGCTTTTCCGTGTTTAAATTATCTGCCTTCTGCTCTACTGTATTTTGTTTCTTCACATAAGCATTTATCTGATGCATTAGAAAGAATGAATAGTTTGGCAATCAAAGGACCAGATGCAGAAGTGGTTTTACAAAGTAGCTGAATTATTTCCTGCAGATAAATCACCTGGGCCATGACCTTTTCCACCCCCATTCACCCAACTTCTATTGAAAATGTTCACTGTTCCCAAATATTTGCTAGATAATTGATGGCAAGGACATAAACCAACACTGCTCCCAGATTACAGTCCTATCCCTGGTGTAACCCAACAATTCCAGAGTGATCAATTTATTCATGTCGATTTTTAAATGGCGAACAAAAAATTCTTTTTAAGTTTAGCTATACAAAAACACCATTAGGAAGCCAAAAGTCCCAAACTACACAGATTTCTTCATTAACTTTTGCTTTTCACATATGATATGCTACAATTGTTTTTTTTAATCTAGGTCTTTCTGATAGTTTCTTAAGTTACAGGATCCTTCCTGGGACAATAAACAAATGAGTAATCTAAGCACCAAATATAAAAAAATTGATTTTCAGACCAAGAGTTCTGTGACAAAATTGGACCCATAGGACTAAAAAATGAAGGTTTAATTAAATAAAAAAAATATAAACCAAAATCAACTCTCTGTGAAAGTCTTCTCACAAGTATAGTGACCTCAACACTTTTTTTGACCAAAAAAATCTGAGCAACTTTTTTTTTGCTTTAAGCAACATGCTTTGATGAAGTCTGAGGGCATATGAATCATATTTAGACAAACCCCTAAATCATATCTAGGCAAACTTAGCATGCATGCAAAATTGGACAAATCAAAGTTCCAAAAAATATATGCTTGCACAGCCAAGGGTGAACTCAGCCTTTCTTAAAGTCATACCTGAGAATCCAGGACCAAGAAGCGTGAGAGCTGAACTACTTTCTGTGGCCTTACATTCAGATCAGAGCTGGCAGCATATAAATTGTGGTGCTCAGATGCTTAGATACTAACAGACCCCACCTGGATAGGAGGGAGTTGGTATTTGTCCTGGAATATTTGTCCAGTTCTATATATAAAGTGTGATTTTGGCTGATCTCTTAAGGATAGCAAACGCTGTGTGCAGCCTTTGCATTGGTAACTAGCACAGCACCCCCCCCACCACCACTATACCCTCTTTCTTGCTCTGACAGTCAGGGAAACATTCCCCAGAGGGAACCTCTACTGGAGCAGTACATACATTTAAGCGAGTGGAAGAAATAAAAGCCAGATACGCATAGAAAGCAGAGGCCAAAACAAGGTGGCATCAAAAACTCATGCATAGCACATAGGAATAGCACAACCTGCCTGCAGCTGACACAGCTGGGAGGACACGCGAGTGGAAGGAGAAGGAGGCATTTCCAGTTTGGATGTGCTCCCAGGACTTTGAGTCAGGATGCATGCAGCTAGCCAAAAGTGCTCCTGCAAAGGCTAAAGTGGGGGAGAGGTGAATCATTTTAGACGTTTTCTCACGTTATTTAAGCATTTGAATTTCGTTCCAGTTCTTGTGCCCAAAAGGTAGAAGACACTACAAAAATGTTACAGCTGTAGCCATGAAGAACATGGATCCCTCCCAAACTCCATCAAAATCCAGCTCAGACATGGAGGGGAATTTACACAAGGCTTGCTTTCCAAAGCTGCCAAATTATGACCCAAGGCACACCAGAGTCAAGATCTCAGAAATGAGTTATGTAACCCTGTCTTACAGCTATACCACTCAATCCTACTAAAGCATTTCCACTAGTATTACACCCACTACGGGTTTTGCAGAGTTCTTTGCTAATTACTAAAGGCCAGCGTAAGTCTTAGGCACATCTTTAACACATTTCACAGCTGCCCTAAACCGACACCCTTTCTCCACTCCATGTATCCCATGGCAGAGTGAGCTACCTACTGTTCCTCACCCTCCCACTCTGACTGAAATGCAGCACACTCACAGACTGACAGACTGTACTGAGTGCAAGGGACCCACAAGGATCATCACCTCCAACTCTTCAGTGAATGGCCTCTACTGGGATCAATGACCCATGACCTTGGCATTATTGGCATCAAGCTCTAACCAACTGAGCCAATTGGGCTGCCTCAGTCCTTTGCTACTGCAGAGCAAATAGTGCCTAACTTTTGTAGTCATCCCTCTTCCAATTGCATAATCCTGTACGGTCCACATCAGAAGCCGTCCTTGATTTAGGGACTATATTTCTTCATCCTGCTAAAACTACTGCTTCACCTATGGTAATTCCCTGCTGCACCTCCCTGGTAATCTTTCTGGGCTAGATTCCTCACTGATGCAAAGCAGCGGAGCCACATTGATTTCAACAGAGCTCCGCTGGTTTTGTCAACTGAAGACATATTTCCTCTGGCTACACATTGCTCAAGCTTTCCTCTATTATACAGGCAAGTTACAAAGCATTGCTCGCAATTACACATTTCTATCACAATGTGCAGATAGGAAATTAGTCTTCTGAGGCTTTCCCTTAGTCCCCCCCTCCCCGCTCCCTGCTCAGTCCTTGAAAAGGCCATTTGAGCATGCAATATTAATCATCTGCTGTGCAATAATCTTGGAAAAATGTAATATATTCTGGCAAATCGCAGGGCCTCCAGAGGAACCTCCTGTCTCTGAACGAACAGCTCTCATCCATTATCAGGCAGTGACGAACGCAGCTCCCCACTTATTTGCCCCATCAGCATGCAAACAGCAACTCAATTCAATTGTGAGAAATGGGAGGAAATGATCTGTATTAATAAATGGCGAAAGCGTGAGATTGCCCGATTTAAGAGAATAAGATCAAAACCACTGAACTCCCCTCATTGTCTCATTTGATACCTTCCCTTTGCTGTAAATGCAGCACTGGGAGTAATTAAGCCTCTGAAAGAAGTTTCATAGTGAAGTCACATCGCCCAAAACAATTAAGACAAACATATTATGCACATTGTCATCTGCCTTCTCCAGTGTTTAAAGGTCAAGGAAACATTTCATTAGAAAAAAAAAAAAAAGGAAGAGAAAATATAGGTAAGATGCTGCACACTCTGGGCGTTTCTGAGAACAATGCATGCAAAGAATCAGTGTTCAAGCAAATGAACAAGCAGAATGCCATCCATAAGGATGGCAAATGCTGTGCAAATGACTTATTGTACTCTGATAATGTCTGGAAACCTTGGTTGGAGGGTAGCATCCTCACATGCTATGTGCTATAGGACAGCAGGGAGGCATGCTGCCCTGGTCTCAAACTGCTTGCGATCGGATCACTCCAGTGGACAAAAAAGAGGGGTCAACAAGACTTCAGTGGTAGTAATAAGATGAGGATTAACAAGAAATGAACCCAACTAGCCCCTACTGAGAGCGTTGAACAAATGTAAAGCACTGTTACTAAAATGAAAAAAAAAACTGTTTAACTGGAAAAAAGCCATCAAAAGGAAAAGTTCAATTGCACAAGAAATAGACTTAAAATTCTGCCCACTTCTCGGTTCCTCCCTCTAATCACATTTCCTGCTGGGAAGAATGGTAAAAATGCTATCATGTGAGATTTGTTATCACCAGATTTTTTTATTTGGTGGCTGGTTTTAGCATGGATAGAAGAACCAGTGGTGGAATCAAGTTATAAAACAGCTGTGTGTGCATTTATCAGCATACTTTAAAGAATGTAATTAGACTTCAGCAATAATACCCTCTTAATTATAGCTACAAGCCCCCTCAGATGGATAGGAAAGCACATTCATCTTCCCCATTCTTGAAGTGCGGTGAATGATGGGAAATAAATGAATTTATGGAGCTCTTACAAATAGCTCTCAAATGCACTCCTACTTCTTTTTGTTCAGTAGACTTTGTTTCTGTGGATGACTTTGGGATAAATTTACCCTCAGCAAAGTAACTTTTTCTCTCAGATGTTCATCCTGGACGTTTGAGCAGGTATAATTATCACCTGGTGTTGATTATGGTAGGACAAGATTGGGGAACACTAATTCCCTGCAAGGGAACAGCAGGCTGAACAAGCATCATATGAAATCATACATGTCTGTATAATATTTTCTTAAGGTGCAGAGTTCTTTCAAGTCAGGAAATGGAAAATTACCTTTCCAAAACTTGAAAGCAATGTTTTTTGGAGTGGATGCGATTCTGCTCACTATCGTCAGGCAGTTTCAGAGCAGTTAAAATGCTATCACCTGCAGTCCTCTTAATTTAGTTTCACCTGCAGTCCTCTTAATTTAGTTTTGCATTATGGTCAGGTCCTTTCTGCTGCTATTTGCTGGGTGAACAGCCTGACCAGTCCAGATGTACTATTTTAAGAATCACTTCTTACAAGGACATTGCTACCATCTCAGCCTAGTTTAAAAAAGTTTAAAAAAATCAAAACATTTCATGGGAGGATGTCAACTTCCACTTTTTTTTTTTTTTCTTTTAAACAGGAAAATGTTTAAATGAACCATTTCTATTTTATTGTTTTTGTTTTGAAAAGGCATGAATGTTTCATTTCAATAATGTGAACGTGTTTTGTTTATACTTTTCCAGTTCTGTTCATTTCAGCTTGCATTGCATAATAAAATATGCATGATAATATTGAATTTACACACCTCCTTTATTACATGTATCCAGCACATCATTTTGATAATAAATGATAGAGTTCAACTATTATCTAAATGAAGTGTTTTTGTCTTACTGAATGTGATGTTTTCATACTACTTGAGCACACAGAGTAGAATCCATCTAGATGAACAATTTCTGAGAGTTCAGAATTCATTTTTACCAGCATTTTTGTTCTGTGACCTGTCTTTCACTAGCAATCTGTGAAAATGCCTGTTTATGCTGATGGAAGGTGGACCATCTTTCTCAGACCAATTCAAACCACTGTTCTGCCTTTGTTTAAATCCAATAACATGTACCGTGTGCCTGTGTTTTTCCTGTTATGGATTAGTTCCTGGCATTCCCTCAGCAGAGGATATGCTTGCTCCTCCTCAGTGGGTAAATATAATCTATGAGATGCCAGCTGAAATTTTGGGTACATGATCACAGGTACAGAAAAGGGTTGGACAGGGACCTATCCTGTGTGATGCTGTTCCTATCGTGCCCCTGAAAATCAGAGCTGCCTTCACTGAGGTACCTACTAGGTGGATTTGTAACATGGGAAATCTTCCAGATTTGGGGCATTACTTATTCAAAATTAATAAAATGATGACAAATTCATTAATCACATGACTGTTCAGTACAAGATGTGATGAAACAGAATTTATCAGCTCCCTACTAAAATAAAATCAGAAAAATATTTAAGAGAGTAGTGTGAAATTCCACAGCTATATCAACAGAAATATACACAGGAGGGGGAAAAGGCTCCTGGTAGTTTGAAAAAATTCTCTAAACTTCGCTTACTTAAAATTAAAGGAAAGTAGTAGCCCATGCTTGGGAAAAAATGCTTAGTTTTACTCCTTTTAGTCTTCTTCGCTAACTACTGTAAAGATAAAAGACCATTTCTCAGTAATATCCTGACCTTTTTCTTTATGACTGCATTTTGATTATGCATAATATTGTCCTGTAAAATTACATTTCCTAATCAATAAGAACTACTAAAATAATTTCAAAGTATCATTTAAATCCAGCCCTAATTTGATTTCACCCAGCATCTGCTTAAGCATGCGACTTAGCATGTGATTTCATTCCAAAAATTGGATCTGTCAAAATAGCATTCTAGGGCGCTATGTTTATTGTATCTTAGTAATCCTGCATCACAAGTGCTCCTTTTACAAGTAAAAGGATTCCTTTTCCTTAGCTGCTTGCCTTGCTGGCAGTCTGGTCTCAGTGAATAATTTGTTTGTTCTTTTCACACATCATCGTGAGTAATGAATTTCCAACAGGTCTCACAGACTGCTTCTAATTTCTTCGTGAATGCAATCAGTGGAATATTCTAGGATGCTGGTTCCCTCCATCTAAGGTCAGGGATGCCCTCTGCTTTCCTCAGTAATCATACTTTCAAATTCCTTGACCTGACTTTCAGGGTCAGGAAGGGAGGCTACTGCCACCCACATCTCTCTAGGCATGGGAGCAGATGGTCTCATGGTTTAAGTATGGCCTTTGGAAAATTAATGTCATTGTCAGCAAATTTTTTCTAAGGTATCAGCTAGAAATTTAACAATTCTACTGGTGATGCATGATACCTGGTGTCTTGGTTGACAGGACAGGACCAGGAATCTCCACAGTCAAAATCAGAAGTACTTCAGCTATTTTGCAGTGTGCTCAATCAACAATGCATACACCAGAAGCCAGTGCATCCACTGTACTCTCCCACTGCTTTGTTAATTCTCTGCAGCTAATGGAAGCAGTTGAACTTATGTCAAGGTCTGAAATAAGCCTCTAATTTTGAGTGATTATGCACCAAGGACAGATACACCAAGTAATTTCAGGGAAACCAATGATTCTGAGCACCTCAAATTTTGGACATCAGACTTGATGCCATCTGCAAAGGGTGTGATAAAGAGAAAGAGCAGAGCATGCCTCCCCAAACATTAGATCTCTTCGATGCATTTTGTGTTGTGTTTCAACAACCACTTCTCACTTTTAAAAGATTCAGCTACATTTTTTGACAAAGTCATTTTTCAGTGTAGCACTGCATTAAAAAAGCAAAAGAAAAATATGAACATCCAGGATGTTCAGAAATCTTTTATCATGTCTAATAATAAACCAAGGATTAGTTTTCTTGTCATTCAGCTAAATACTTTGAATTGCAAAAGTTTCTAGCTGAGTTTGTTTTCATGTAGCTTTAATAGCACAACCCAGACACTTCTTTAGGATGCAGAGGTGAGCAACTGACATTTTCTAACCTGATTGCAATTATTTTGGAACACATTTTGTACTGCGGTTAAACATAGCATGGGTCAAAACCAAAGAAACTCTAGAGAGTGAAGCATCACTTGTCCAAATTCTTGTCTGGGCAAATTTAACTTTTTACATTTCACTTTTTTTTTGGTTGGTTGGTTTGGTTTGTTTGTTTATTCTGTTATTGTATTAAGCAACTTAGAAGAATGATTGAATGCAAAAAAAACTTTTAAAGGGGATATACTCTTCCTAGATCTACAGAAAACCCTGTGCAGGTGAGGTGCACCAGGTGAGGTGGGTATGTAACAGTAATCTCATTCAAGAGTATTAGGAGTTAAAAATTCCTCATTTACTCTCCTGCAAAAGCGCAGTAAGTATCAGCGTGGGTGCTCCTCTATGTGTTTATGTGCAAAGTAAAACAGGTTAGCTTTTTTTAGCTTTACTGTTGTGAATGTCTCTTCCTAAGGTGCCCTGTTTACACAACAGATCCTTAGATGGCCTAACTTTCAGTGTTGTAATTCTTGACCCTGCTTGCTATCACCTGATGCATCAGCTTTCTCTGGGGATTCAACAACAGTCACTTCCACAACTTTGTGGATGGGTTATTGCTGCCAGTCTTTGACAGAGGAGAAAAAAAACCCTGATCACAAACCCACATCCTCCAGGAATTCCACATCATCCTAAGGCTATAGTCCTCCACTTGTCATGGCCATAATCTTGGAAACATCACAGTGCACAACCTCAGCCATGAGCAAAAACATTTCTACTGGAAGTTCTTATTGTGATCTACCACCCACTCCAGCACTTGGGAGAAATCACACTGTGCTATTCTTGCAGCAAGGCCTGTCCTCTTCTACTTGAGATCTCCTGTAAAAGGTCTTTTTTCACAGATCATAGAACGGCTTGGGTTGGAAGGGACATTAAAGATTCTCTAGGTCCAATGCCCTTGCCTTGGCGTTCAACCTGGCCTTGAACACTCCCAGTGGTGGAGCATACACAGCTTCTCTGGGCAATCCAGTCCAGTGCCTCACTGCCCTATGATTAGTACCATTCTTCTTGAAAAGCCTGCAGAAGGAAAGTTGGATACAATTTTGTTCCTTTTTTTTTTTTTTTTTGTTCAGTCTTTTTTTGATCCATTTCAGTGTCATGATGAAAATATGCCAAATTCTTTATCCTTCAATTTACTTCTGTCCTGATCACATATCTTTTTAAAAAGTATCAAAGAGGTGATCTTTGGGGCAGAATTTCTTAATCTGATTTACGGGATTAAGGGATTAAGGTAAGCCTAGAAGAATCTGAGTAGCATGTTTCTTCATGGGAAAATTTATTTTAAAAAAATCCAAATGTTATGCAAATAAACTCATTTCGCATGTTCTCTGAGAGTCTTGTAATTCTAAATTTTCTAATTTTAATGTTTTCAAAGACAACTGACATTTTGAAAAGCATTTCATGCTACCTTCTATGATTCCATCTTTATTTTTTAATACAGTTAGTATAGCAGATAAAATTTCCATGGTTTTATTATATTCTTTTTTTTTGCATGCATATTCCTGAGCTCAGACAAACATTAGCAACATTTTCTCTCATGCAGAATTTTCAAATAGACAGCTTTAGGTCTTAACTAAAAAAACATAAATGTCAAAAATCTCAGAATCCTGTCCTCCTCACAGCACTAGTGCATTACATCACATTAGGTGATTATTTGGTCTTTCTTGGCTTTAAAAGGTATTAATTATAGATCAGTGTCAGCATTTCTCCCTTAGACTTTAGCTTCAGCCTAATTTACCTTCCTTTTTTCTTTCTATTTAGGTCATACTTCTAAAATGGACTAAAGCTTCATCTACTTACTTTCCTCTTCCTTGTACTGCAAATATCTTTTCTCTTAACTCTGTGTGACAGCACTCTATCCACTTTGAATGTTAGCTGTTTGTCAGGAGAAATCAGTGGCTGTCCCCTGTTTTTCTTGTTGGACGTTCATTTCAGATTGACTTCAGGCCAGACATTCTTTGTTTGCATTGTTACCTGTACCTTGTAATATTATCAACATTATCCGTGTTATCCTGGCAGATAGTTGTGTGTTGCCTTTACTGCATATCTAGGAGGTCAGGGTAGTCAGCATGAAGTGTCACAACGCAGCCATTGCAGGTATCTCTCCTTTAGCAGTCTCTGAATTTTGTCAGAGAAACACACAAGTCGTTCTATGTTGATTGAATAAAGCCCTGGTTCCTGCAGTGCCTGATCAAGGGGCTGAGTCCATGTTGTGGCCCGCAGCAGAGGACACTTAGGAGGTTGTTCTTCTGTCTATATGAAAAAAAAATGAAGACATTTTCCTATCTCTTGCACTTTTGCCACGTTTGGTTGAAAAAGCGCACATGTTCACAAGTTACTGCTGCAATGAAAACTAAAGCCTGCACTGAGTACCTTTGGCCAACCCTCAACTTTGCTGTGGAAGCATGTGAACTTATTTGCCATTAGTGGGGATATCTCTAATGTGGTTCTGTAAGGATGTTCTTAGTCTCTATATCCTCTTCCCTGTACGTCAAAAGGGTACTGATATTTTCTTTGTCTCCTTGGCCCAGTGTACACTTTAAGTCACGAACAGCCTCTGTTCACATTCACAAGAACCAGGTCTCAGTCCTGTACCAAAGTCACCGGCAAGAGACCTTATGTAACAACCATAAGCATAGCGTTACTGTTGGTAGTTCCTTGCATTTTATAGTGCTCTCAATAAACTGTGGGGAAAAAAATGTGTCCACTGAAAACCTAAAAACATTTCGTTGCTCTGGTTCGTTGCATGAGAGTCTGCAGCTCTCTGTCAGATACTGCAAACTTGTCATACCATAGCAAAGTATTGGTCACGAGCAGTTTAAAACATTTGTGCAAACCAGCTGGCTTACATATGGGAAGTTACAATACTATTTAGCAGCACTCTGATTTTATAGTGCCTGAAAGGACAGCAGTGTGCTTAGGAGGTCAGTAGTGTGCTTAAACATTCCTGGTTGCACTGGTAGATTTTCAGATCACTTAACTATTGGTATTATTTTTACATAGCTTTAAGTAATCTGTTAGAACTAAATTATGCCTTGTCTTCCTGCTCATATTATTTTACTTCTTCTGGTAATATGTCATTTTCCATTCATTTAGATTCTCTAGAGTCTGCAGCTGAGAGCTCTAATTAGGTGCGCCTACAGCTCTGGAACATAGGTCTTCCATCTTATTTTCATGTTTGGATTCAATTTACTAT
This sequence comes from Pyrocephalus nanus, assembly GCA_038380795.1. NCBI lineage: Eukaryota > Metazoa > Chordata > Aves > Passeriformes > Tyrannidae > Pyrocephalus > Pyrocephalus nanus. The sequence goes on along the minus strand of CM076264.1, from coordinate 17,392,563 downwards.
ATTGAAACAATTGCTTTGCTCTGGAATCTATCAATGTTTTCTCTTTCAGGGTGAGAATGGAACTCGGATCAGTCACAAAAAGTAAATGACTGTGAGCATCTTGCTTGAAACCTACAGTTTGCTTGGTGATTCTCATGTTTGTCAGATGCACACGAACTCACATAGAGCAATGCCATCGTATGTCTTTTATGAGCCTATTTTTAGACATGATTTTGTTCAGGATGTGAAGTATTTTGCACGGGAATTTAAAAGCTCCTGCAGCAGACACTGTAATTTCAAGGCCACCTGGGATTTCTTTTTTGTCTCTCTTTTTGGCACAATGCACACATATGTTGAGATATCATCCTGCTGGTGTTTCTATGTGTATCTAGTTACATTAAGAATTTTTGTGTGTGTGTGGGTTTTTTTTTTTTTCTAGAAAAACAATACAGGGCTGTTTGCAGACACTGTAGGTAAATTTCCATTTGTTTTTCTTTGCCCTGTCCTGATCATGGCTGAACAGGTGAAAGCAGAGGTACGCCCGAGACAGCTCAATATTTACAGCTCAAAAGGCCATCACTGGCAGTCCCAGCAGCGAGGAGCATGGAAGGCTTGTGCTTCCCTGCACCCCAAAGTAGCTTTAAATGTGCCAGCCAGGTTCATTTTTTCTTTTTTGTGTACTGTCTGTGGCCAGTCTCAGGGAGAGCTGTTTGTTATGGATGCGTCCAAATGAAGGATGACTCCTGCCAGGCCTTTGACAGAGGCAAAAACAGCCTCATTTCCTGGCTAACCAGAAAAGACAGAAGGCTTTTCCAAATACATTTGCTGTTAAAATATGCCGTTACTTGGGTTTTGAGCTCATTTCTGTGTGAACTGTCATTTAGTTTTGTAACTGTGCAGTGACTAGGGAACTGACCTAAGAATGAGTCTTCATTGAAGGTGATACAATATGAAAACAAATAGTAATAATAGCAACTAATGCTTTGGATTGCACACTTAGTCTCCGAGTGCCCCAAAGCCACATTCTCGGCCAAACGCAGATAATGCTCATGCCTCTATGGAGAGCTCTTGGAAATCTATGAAAGTATGTTTAACTTCCATTGCAGCTTGCTTAGTCAGGATGTGTGTGGAAGCCTGGGAAATTAACTCCAAGTATATACTGATTCTCTATCCTTTTCTGAGCCCTAGCACTGCCCGGTCTTGTCACATGTTGGAAACAGATGGGATCAGTTCATGTGCCTTTGTGGCCTTCGCAGCTACGAGAAAAGGACGTAGCACTCAAAAATGTAAATATACCTAATAGGGTTTGTGGGTGCCTGGAGGGTCATTAAGAACAACAAAATCCCAAGAGCCTTAAGTGGTCACACATAGAGGAGTCCAGCACCTACTTACAAGACCTCCTTCCTGGACCAGCTCCTATGGGAAGCATCCCTGGCCTCCTGTTTGCCCATGGAAATGTCATCCGCAGCTTGACCACTGGAAACCAATCAGCTGCAAAACAACCATCTTGGATGCTTCAAACTGGGCACAAAAATGGAAGTATCACTTTTCTGTCACCTTCAGGTGATACAAAATCTGTGTATGCACTGGGAACCTGTCTGCTAAACTCTGATGTGAGAAACTGTACTGAGCACCTGTTTTCCTTAAGTAGTGCATCTTGACAAATTACATAATCAAGAGCACAGTGATCCAGAATTAATCTCACAAAGGTTAAGTCATATTCTAGTACATCCAGCACAGAAGTGGGAGAAATAGAAAGTCTTTTTAGCACAAAGACTACAGCAAACTAGTCCCCTACACTTGGCAATCTCAGTAATACATAGGGAGAATTCATATAATGACTGAATTTATGCTTGAATCCTGCAGTCCATGGTCTTGAGGCCACATGTTGGGCATTCCCAGTATTTTGTGCTTTTAAAGAGGATGAGAATTCTCACCTCCTGCTGCCTTAGTATAGGGTGACTGCAGGCTTGCATTTATCAGATCTGTAGAGAAAACAGCAGCGCCTTCTGAGATTTCTGGGCCTGTAGTAACCTCTAAATCGTCACAGTGCTCCCCCTAAACTTCCTTAACCACATTTTTCAATCATTGCAGGAGTCCAAGTGGAGTGATATGGCTCTTTCTGTGCTTTTTATTAAGCAGAGAATAAAGGAAAAACATGTATGTACCTGAGAAGATGTGGACACAGCCTGCCTATCAGTTAGCTGCTCATGCATGCAGAGAACAGCTTGTATTCACTCTGAATGCTCCTGTTATATAATAAGAAAAGAAACTTGCCACATGTGTGCAAAATGCTGTTCTCAAAGACTCATCACTTGGCCAAATCTGAGCTCATTTTCATCAGGCCACTCACAGGGCTTTCTCAGGGAGGTCTGCCTCCCTTGCCAAGCTGGTTCTGCTGTCACCCAGGTCTTGCAAGCTTTCTAAAAAACCTCTTAAAAATATAATATTATTTTAAGGACCAGAAAAAGTCCATTCTTTTCCCTCTAACACAGCATGCATTCACTTTGCAGTATGAATTATATTTGTTCTGTGTTTGCTCTAGCCTTCCACAGAAGTTCAATTCAGGGAGAAATAACAAAAAAGCTAAAAGGAAATATATCATTCAAATGCTCTAGTGATCTTCACTCTGGGTGTCAGTAGCATTTAAGCTCTGATAAATACAGTTGCATCTTTCCCTATCCGTTATATAAAATTGTTAAGACAAATCAACCCGCTGATTTGCAGTTATTAATATGTCTTTCAACCATGATTCCCTGTCCTAAATCACAAGGAAAATATGTAAGGTAATACCGCTAATGCTGTTTTACAGCAGCAAATTATCTTCCACCCACCATGGGCCTAGGACACTGGGATGCAGATAGCCATCCACCACTCCAAACTTGGGCTATGGCCTGTGTCTCGCACTCAGCTGGGGGACTGCAGTTCTTGTGTTCTGAGGAGCCAGTCATACCCTATCACTGGATGCTTCACCTCACTGCCTTCATGTTAAGTAAGACATATAGTCAGGTAAGAACTCACATGCTTCTTTTGTCCAGGTTTTAGATGAACTGTTTCCATGGAAATAGGTTGTTTCTGTTTATTCTTGCCTGTATTGTGCTGGAAACCCTTATTTTATTATCGTTTCTTTTTGGGAATGGCTGAAGTATGCATCTTGAGGAATCCTGGTACTTATCTTTTACTTTTCTGCAAAATTCTATATACAAAAAGTTTTGAAAGGTCTGCCACTGAACCACAGATATTATTTGCAATGCAGTTATGGATTTTATGAAAAAATGGCATGCAACATTACAAAGACATGCTGCTGATTTTAATAGTAGCACATATGTGGTCAGCAAAGCAGGTTAAATATTTTGTCCGCTTTGTTAGTTTGTTTATTTATTTATTTAAAAAGTCCTATTTGTATAAAATCCTTTTAAAGAAAAAAAAATAGCAATTTAATAGGAAAAAAGCACTTTGGCAGAAAGAACTCAGGAATGTTTTACTATCCTATCAAAAAGCTAACCATTTCTCTTAAAAAAAACCACAAAACAACAACAACAAAAAAAAAAAAACAAAAAAAAAACCACCAAAAAAGAGATTGGCCTTTTCCTTTTTTTTTCCTTATTCTCCCCAAAAGGAACAATTGCAATATTTCGGAAATTGCTATAAGAGAGGGAAAGAAATTCCATTGGAAAATATGGCAAGACACAAAGTGTTTTCAGTCATTTCTCTTCACTCATAATGTAACATGTCACTGGACAGTAGCAGCCGGAATGTTGCTGCACAGAGACAGATCAGTTATATAACATATATGAAAGAACAAAAAAAGATACCAAAGCAAAATACTTTGCCTCTCCCTTACTTTTCTTTTTGTTTTCTGTCTTATGACTGCATGTAATGTCTCAATAGTGGCAAAATAATATTAATACTAATAGTAATAGTGATAATACCAGTAACAACGACAGCAAAAATAATAAAAAAATTTCAACTTTAATCTGGGGAATCTCTTAGAAGAACCTAGTGAGCTGGGTCTAATGATACCTTTGGGAAGAAGACTAGTATTGTTTTCATTTTACACATGATGAAAATGATAGACAAAGTGTTTAAATGATGGAAAGGGAAAAATCAGTTTCCCTCTTCACTGAGGACCTTTGGCATCAAGTATCTCAACTAAAGGTATCTTCTGATACATGAAGGGCCTGCAATTGGGGAAGAAATATTATGTCCTTGCAGGACATCCCCCATAGTTCTCTCTGGACCAACTAAGTTAACAGAGCAAATTCCTGATTTTGGCGTTGCAGATATGACACGGATCCCAAAATCAACACTGTGCTATTATCACAGCTATCCAGAACTGCATCTCCTTGACACAATGACAGGAGATGGCATGCAGGTTTTGACATGAAACAAAGGAATTTGGGAATCGATGTTCTTCCATTCCAATAAATATATTTGTTCCAGTGGAACAGAGGTGGTGTGATGATACATTGTGGCAAAAAAAAAGTACATTGCAATTACACTGTGATGCTCCCATCATAGTCATTAAGTACTCAGATTATCTTCTGTCTCTCTCAATTGCATCAATTAGAGCTGTACATTCAATTTTCAGGGGTAATTTTGTCAGTGTGGCATGACGAAATGGTGCTTTTGCCTTATTCTTCTTATTATTTTTATTATGCTACACTGGTATTTTCATGTTTCTTGAGCTATTTTGAAGCTGCTCTGAGCAACATCATGCTAATTTGTTTACTTGTATTTGTACTGGCCCTTTTATTAGCTAGGGTCCTTATCATTACTATTGTCCAGACATTGTCCATGTTAAAGACATTCATCTGCCTCCTTCCACTTGTGCTATGAGCAAGCCCTTGATATTCGATGCAGCTGGAAAATCATTCATGATTCAGCTATGATTTCTCTTTGATCTGTACTTCATGGCCCAACCTCTTTCACTTTGTGGATATTTCTTCAGCCACATCTGAGCATCGACAGAATAAAAGTGGAAATGTTTTTCTGAAAGCAGTGTTTGAATACATGCTGTGAATTTATCAGCTCTTCTGTGCCAAACCTCTTGAGATAAAACTGATCCTGCATGTGCAGGATAAACATTCCCTGTTGACATGGTAAGTTAGCAAGCCTGCTGAGGTATCCTGGGTTACAGGCTATTATCTTCCCTAGCACTGGATGTGGAGATCTGGGGTAGACATTTGGCACCACATCATTAGCCTTCACAAATTTGCCATCAGTCTGTGAAAAAATCTGTTTGTATAACACAAAAAAAAAAAAAAAAAAAACCAAAAGGAAAAGTAGCCCCCCTCAAGTCTACCTGGACAACTATGTTTGGAGAACAGAGGCTGTGAGTTTTTACATTCTCCTGTGGAAAGCAGAGAAAGAGTTTTCTACATTTATAAATCAAAACAGCAATATTTGTAACATCCACTTGACTGTTTTATCCATCATTATAACAAATGACCATTCAATCAATACTAAGAGTAAGAATTTCAGCTCAGCTGCAGAAAGTCTTTCTATCTGACAGATTAAAATGGTTTACTTTTCAATGACTCCTTTGTACTAAGGATTTGAGCTTTTCTAGGGAAGCTCTTGTGGGGTGTGGGGTTGCTACAGAGCAGATGCTTCAGCTCTGCTTTTTATTACACAGGCAGTGACTTCAGAGGTGATACAGCTCCTCTTGCCTTGGGTTGCTGCAACTTGGCAGCATCCAGCAGCTGCAAACAGGACCTGTCCTTGCCAGCTGCTGCAATGAAGCCACTCATCTGAAGAAATGTGACATATCTTAATGGGAACTTGAGTCCAGAGCAGGTATGAAAATGCAGCATAGATATACCCTGTACCCCAGTCAGCCACTGGATCCAAAAGGAAAGAGACACACATTTCTGAGACATATAGCCTTTTAATGCCACCATTTGCAGAACTTTGTCTGTCCTTGCTACATTTTTTTTTTGTGTTATGATGAACTTCAAGCATGTTGAAGACAGAAAAATACGTTGCAAACTGGCTTTGTTATATATAGCACCAATTTCCCTGTGGGAAGCTGTCTGCAGATCATTAGTTTAAGTCCATGTTATGTACCTGAACTGCAACTTGTACTTCTAAACCTTACGGAAAACACATTGCCTTCTCTCTAAAATACATTTCTATTTTATTCATTCATTAACATTCCCAACAACTTTTAAAGTTAGAATATGAAAGGAAAACGAATCAAAAGATTCTTCATCTCAACACTTTGTGATTTTCATTGTGATATTCAGATTTAGTCAACAATAAAAGATTAAAGGCATGAACCTGTGAAAGAACAACTTTGTGAAGCTGCCTGACAGGATTTGGAAAGAAAGAGCCCTTTTTTGCCTTTCTCTGCTCTCTGATTTATCTTCAGCACTGATGTGTCAAAGCTGCCCAAGTCACCTTTTTTTTTTAGGGCAGACCTAGAGAAGGGCATGTGCATTTTATTCTGTCCCCTAGGGTAAAACCAAAGATCTGCTATAGTTAAAGACCATTTTGCACTTGGTTTCCAAGAATTAATTCTTCTGTCAGGATTAGATAATCCTGCTGCTAGATGTCAGCAAAGCGAAGAGGGGGAGACCGGCCACTGGCCCGGTCTTTTCCCTCCATCATGGGCCTGTCCAGCTTGTGAAGCAGGCAAACAGGGATATCCTGAACTGGGATACCTGCTTAGCCTTTGCAGATCCCAGGCCAGGAGCTTGCCAGCCACCAGCATCCCATTTGCCAGTATCCTTTCTTACTTTCCTACATGGTGGCCCAGGACAAAGCAGAATTTGATGTTTGAGATGACTTACCTTACTGCAGGCTTCTGAGCAATCTGAGCAAACTGAAAATGGACCATGTAAAATGTTGCTCTTAGCAGATATTATTTACAGCCAGTCTGACAAGATGAATCCAAAGTATAAATCAAACTTTGGAGCACAAATCTCGTTAGTTGCCATGTTAGTAAATCAGCTCACCTAAATAATCTTGAGCTTTCGAGAATGATGCAGCCTTCTGGATTGAAAATTCAGCTCCTGCTTGCGCAGTGAACTTGATCTGCTGACATTTCAAAGGATTGAGATCCTATTTCTGATGGTTCAGTTTATACTCGACTATAAACTATTTTGAGCAGCACTGCGCTGAATACAAACAGTTGATGTTCAGGTCTGTCTCCTCTGACTAAGTAGAGTAGGTTAGGGAAACTGCGTAATTTGTGCATGTTTTCCAAAAGAAAATAACAAGCAAACACAGGAATGTAGGGAAACTAAACACAGCATATAAAAAGAATGTTCCAGGGAACTGCTTTTTGTTTGTTTTAACTTTTCCATTTGGAAGGGAAATCTGATGTTTTCAATTCATACCTCCAAGCTTATTCCCAGAATGAAAAGCCTGTATTAGAGAGATGTGATTTCAGCTTTTCACTGAAGGTCTGGTATTGTTTTGTAATAAATTGTGTTCTATACAGTTTCAATTACTAACCCACTCAGATCTGACAGCCCTTAATTATCCGAGACATGATCTACTAAAATCTACATCTGGAAACCATGTCACTTTTTGCTTTTGGCATTGGAAAATCTGACTTAATGTTAAACACATACTCTTAAATGCGAAGCTTTGGGAGAAATTAGTACATCTGAATACTCCTTCTACAGATTAATTGTTAAAATAAATTGCACATGCCTTTTATTTAATAGTTACAATGTTTCATCACATTTCCCTGTGCTGTATTCTCTCCATATATCTACTGGTTTGATTTTGCATCTCCCATAGATCTGATGCTTGTTCTTATGTGATCTTTTCAGCACAGTGATAATGGAGAGATACTCTCCAGGATTCAGAGCCTGGATGTTTTATCACTTCTGTATAAGCAGACTGGAGTTCCTGATAGATTTGTGTGTTTTCTGAAGCTTGTCAAAATGCTTACTCCTCAAGTAGTCTCAGGCAAAGAAAAACAAAGGGTTTCTGTTACTGTACTTTTTGCATATAGCCAGGGATGTTGCAGAACTAGTACCCTTTTGGTTTAGTGATTAAAGATTTGAATTCAGCAAATCTAAGCTACCAACTGAGCCAAAAATTAATAGATTACCTCATCAATATATGTAAATATCTCAAAGGAAAACTTCAAGAAGGTGGTGCCAGAACAAGGAGCAATGGCTGTAAACTAAAGCACAAGAAGTTTCACCTCATCATGAGAAACAACTTCTTTACATTAAGGGTGGCAGAGCACTGGAACAGGCTGCCCAGGGGAAGTCATGGAGTCTCCCCTTCTGAAGGCATTCAAAACCCACCTGCTCTAGGTGACCCTGCCTTGGCAGGGATGTGGGAGTAGATGATCTCCAGAAGTCCTTTCCAACCCTAATGATTCAGTGATTCTGTGATTTGAGGGCTACTGGTAAATTTTCTACAGAAAAAAAAAAAATTATTTTTTCAAATAAACTCTGAGAAAAGCAAGATGCCAGCCTCAACTGAGTAGTGTTCATAGCACATGGAATAAAGTTTTCCAGTCTGTTTGCATTCTGAGAATTATTTTTTTCATAATAAGAAGCTAGAATACATTCCTGGAGTATTCACCAATGGCATGGCTGGCAAAATTGGCAGCTGCAGAAAGTGCCTTCAGATCGTGTTTGTTTTTTCCCCATGCTTAAACTGATAAAGAACTCCATTAATTTCAGAAAATATTCAGCTTAATGAGACTAACATTTTTTAACAGCTTCTTAGATGATGATGACAATGATAACAACAACAACAATAACAATAATAATAACAACAATAATAATAGCAATAATAATAGTAATAATAATCTGTTGCCTTGTTATAGGCACACCAATATTTGCCATCCTTAGACCATCTACTGGTAAGGAGAAGTTCAAACCCAAGAGGGCAATAGTATCTGGCAGTGCAGACACTCCTTCAGTGTGGAGAACAGCTATCATACAGAGGAAAACACTCAAAGCCTGCCACTGGGTGCTTTGTCCAGCCTGTTAAAACCCAGTGGGCTTTACTGCTGAAGTCCTTGTAACGCTGCCTAGAAAATACTGCAGAAGAGAGAAAGGACTAGGCTCTGTGTGTGATGTAGTTACAACAGACAGCTTTTGTCTTGCTCACCAAATTCTTACAGAAACTCCTAAAAGCCTTTAAATATTTAAATAGGAGCAGCAGTGTTTGAAACACAGAAGCTGTTTTTTTTCTCAGAGACCTATTTACAGCAGCAAGGTGTTTCTGAGGGTAAACCTAAACAGTCTCTTCCTTCATTATGAACAGGGTGAAGGATATGTTGACAGTGGTAGGAACATTAGTATTAAAAAAGTGAACATTCACAGAGTCTTTCTAGCTCCACAAAAAATCCGTTATGAAACAATTATTCATTTCACTCCAGCACTTAAAATTTGCATGCAGTGCTCTTCAACCTGCCTGAAATCCTGGGTGTCAGTGTTGTAGTAGTGGGATGAAGCTCTACACTGCCCTGTTTCTGACCATTCTGGGGTCCATTAGAACAGATTCCAGAAGCCAGTTAATACCTCCTTGCAGTGCTGCAGAGATTTTGGATGGTGTTAACTCTTACAGAGCTACCAGAGGAAGTAGCTATGATTCAAAAGAAGCTCTTGGGATACACATTGTCCTGGCTTTTCTCTGCATCTCTGGTAGTCCTCAAAAGTTGGAAGAAGCAAACATAGTTTAAAAATGGCATTACTTCCACCCACATGTATTTTTACTTTATTTTTTAAGTTCTTCGGCATCAGGCAGAAAAATTCATGTAGGTGCTTTTAAATCTACCAAGGTCCAAGTAAAGCACTGCTTACTGTTCAGTGGTCTGCCAAAATTATCTTTTTCTTCTTTGGGTTTATACATCTGGTTTTAAACATCATGGAAGCCCACCAAGGTTAGAGCAGTCACACAGCAGGACAGAATCAAGCCACAGAGTTTTGTGCATCAGTCAAAGCAACTGTATTAGAAAGTATCAGTTTCTGTTGTTGGCGATTGAAAATAAGCAGATAAGGTATGTTATTTGTAGTGTTCAAATTCTATTTTGCATGAATTCATACAGGTAGATTTGCTAGTAGCAAACAAAAAAGTCAGAAGTCAGCCCAACAAAAATGTGATTTAACTAAAAGACAAATGAAATATCTTAAAAAAAGAAAGAAAAAAGAAGTTTATGTCTCTCCTTATTTTCCCTCAGAACATTCTTAGTTCATATTTTCAAATTTGTCCTCATAGATGCATTTTAAGCAAAAGCTGTGATATTAATATAAAACCATGTGTTGGCAGGAACTAGATTTTAAGGTAAAACATATTGCAATGTAAGTGCAAAAAAACTGGCATCAGTGCATCAGAGACAATATCTGACCTGAGATCCAATATGCAAAGCACATTCCCTTTGTATCACTCAAGCACAAGTATGATGGTATTCATGTTACCCAGCAAAGGGACAAACCAGGGCTCTGTCATGTTTCATAGCAGTTACTACTTTTTAGTGAGGCCTCCAGATTAAAAATATCCAAGTGTCCCCACTTAACAGTGACAGCGTTATCTTCTATTGTTGTGTATACTTGTTTATATGAAGGACATTCAAGTAAGATTTGGCACTTCCACAGACATTCTTGCCCGCTTCTGAATCTTGGAAAGATGCTGACATTGAATCTATGACATGGCTATTGTTTCCATAATACCAACTGGATGTCATCATTATGGATTTGTGACTTCATTACAGCCACCAGCTGAAAGCAGGGTTGGTCCATGAGGACCTTTATTAAAGGCCAGTTTTCTGAAATAACAGCAGCCAAACAGTTGAGAGTAAAACCCCTAAACTTCCTTTGGACCTAAAACCTCTATTCTTTTGAGACTTTTTGTGGTGGGATTTAATTATTTACTTATTAAAGAAACAAAATAGTTCATTCATATTTCGTTAATGAAGAGATAGAAAATCAGCTTATGATTTCACTGGAAAACATTTGTTAACCTTTTTTGCAAAGAACTGTGTGTTAAGATCCTAAAACAGGGGAGGTCAGATTAATTTCTCTCCAGTCCCTATCTAGCATCAATGAAGATACTGAAAATGTCTGCAAATTATTTCTAATTTATTCCGAGATCCTATTTTGTCAAGTCCTTAAGCTATCTGAAGTTTTTTTGACTGATCTAATTCCTTTCTTATTCTTCCGGTACCTTCCTGACTTGTTAGTTATTTTTCTCCTTCCCTGTTTGCATGCAGCAAAATTATTCCTGCTTCCTCCAATCTCCCTGGTGAGTATAGATGTAAGGAAGTAATTGAGATTCCTGGTTCTGTATGCTCGCCCTGTCTTTCAAAGCCCACAGTGTTCCCTCAGAAAGATTACTGCTTTATATGGCTGCTAAAGCTTTTATTTGTCTTCACAGCTTGTGCAAGCCTGGTTTCATTTCCAGTAGCGGTTTTGTAAGGCTGCATCTCATGTTCCCTGATTGACACAAGGTTAGTGTTTAATCTACAAGGTTATTGTCTTCATACGCACTTATTTTCTTTATCAATCCCTGCATTTCCCTGATCACCCGTGTTTGTTGTTTACTACTCATAGTAAAAGTTTATTCCTTAATTTGTTTTTGTTGCACTACACTCTTGTAAAGGTGCTTCTGAGGGCTCAGCTCTCCTTTTCTCTGCCTTATTCCTCTTTTCTCTGGCAGCTGACTCTTACCAGTACAAACTTTTCTGCTTTTCTGCCAGATTTTAATGGTTGAACTGGACACTGGCTTTTTATTTTGGAGATTCTCCTGTTCTTTGTTTCTGGCAAGCACAGGCTGACATATGAAATCCTTACAAAGTTAGGTAAGTGTTCAATTCCCCTGGTGCCTAATCTGTAAAATATGATTCCGATTCCCTATTGCTTTTAGCTGTGCATCCATATTGAATTAAGTGGTTTCTGCAGGCAGAAATGAACAAAATATGGTGACGATTAAATAGAGACAGTGGAGTGCTGTTTCCCATCCTCCTGCCAGGAGGTCTTTCCTCTCAGCCAATGGCGCTTCATACTCAAAAGTGCCAGAGGCTTTGCAACGTCCAGAAAACATCTGGGATAAGACACCACGTTGTGTGGACAGGACTTGCCCTGTGTGGGTTGCTGCAGTTCAGTTTGAAAGATATGAGATGATCTACAGGGTACCCTGGAGGCTTCACACATGTAGTGAGGAAGAGCCATGGCTTGGCTGCGACTATATAGCCCCTGGGCTGGGTTGTGTGTGAGTTGTTGGGGCTCATGGGCTGCATCCTCAGCTGGCCCAGGCAGGTATCATATGGTATCTTCACACTCTCTGGAAGATGCTCTTCCATACTCACTCACCACTGTATAAAGGGCAACATAAGGCTTTGCACAAGCTCATGTGGCATGAAGATAACACTAAACTCCCTCTGAGAGTTTAAAGAAGGATGATCCTGGAGAATGAGAGAAGAAAAAAAGTAGTTTCAATTTTGCACTGATAATTTTTATAACATCTTAGATTTTAATTGCCTGCCCTAGGAGCACATGGCCACAGTGCTGAGATGGGGAACAGAGACAAGGCCTCTGCATGTCTCAGAACAGGATTTTCAACAGAGAACATGGATGAGGAATGCTTATACCACCTAATACCAAATACTGAAGAGAGCGGGTTGACAAAAAACACTTCTTTCATCTGACGCATCTGAAAAGCTAAAAAGAAGGACTGAAAAGCCATCTTATGCTTAGGATAAGACACTTGGATCAGTCCTTTTCTTCAAAAGCTGAACATACAGGTCATAATTTCTGTAATAGTGTAGAGGTTAGAACTGTCAATAAAAGTATGCAGCAGAGGGTGGAGGAGGAGGGGTGGCCCTCTGGGAAGTTCCCTAATCACTGGACAAGAGGCTATTTGAGCTGGAGTAGCTGAACTGCTGAAAATTTCTATCTAGCTGAAGGGAATTTAAGTCTCAGGGGCTGGCAGTAACAGGAGAGGAAGCAGACAGGGTGGCATAGCAGGCAGACCACTAAGGTGGCAAAGGTGTTAGTCCTATCTGTCCTCAGTGAGCTATTTCTAAGTTTTATATGAAAGAATTTCTGAAACAAACACAGGGCATCCTTTCCCAAAAGCTAATTCTTAACAGCAAAGTCGTAAAGGGATTTTTTTCTGCTTTCAGTTTTACACCTTTCTTCCTGCACTAGTTAGGTGGCATAAATTTAGCTGCCTGGGAACCCAAATTCTTCCTGGGGTGGAGGGGGAAAGCCATAGGAAAACAAGATCACCACCTGTGCATCTACTGGATTTCTTTCTTCATGTTCACACATAAAGAAAACTATTGCACAAGAACAGTGAAAGATGATTGCATACTTATGACTGGTTTAGATGTTAAAGGACCCTTTATCACAATTTATTTTAAAAAATTTAGTCAATATTCCTAATACCTTAAAAAAATGACAAGAAAAAAAATCAACAATAATAAATTGTACCTCAAGAGACCCTCTGATCTTAAATCCTCTCTCATTAATGGTTTCTTAATTGTAAGCTACATGCTAAGTCTAAGCTATTGGCTCTGTATAGGAGAGCTTTTGTTGTGTGGGTCAGAATAGGCTTCAGAAGGCCATTTTATTTCTCCTGGTTGGCTCCACCACTGCAAGGTTGTCTCCCCAGCTGAGAAGAAAAACATTCCCCAAAGAAGTAAGCAGTGGCGGGCCCACAGAGCCTTTATTGGAGTGTACAGCAAATGTCCACATCCACTCCTTTTGTGATGGCTCATTTCCAAAACTGTGCCAAGGATCCACATTTTGCTGGAGAGAAGTGTTTAAAATGCCGACTCCCACCTGTAGCTGTAGGCATAAGCAAGCAATACACTTTGTGTGAATAATCCAACCTAGCAACTGGAATGTTTTTTAAATTAGATGGACTCAGTGTTTAGCTTCTGGGGTGTTCATTTTTGATTTACTCAGAATTCACAAATTGATCTGTGAACAGCCATTGCTTTCACAGAGGGATTTGATTTGTGGAATTATGAGCTAGATTCATCAAACTGATGACAGATAGATTTTCATACTTTGGGTTTTATTAATGGCATGTTCTTTGCTTGTTAACATTCAAAGGAGATCAATCACAAGGTGTTCTCCTGCTATTGAGTTTCTCTGGAAAAAAGGACACCATCTGTGGAGACAGGAGTACAGGTCAGTGTATACCAGTCTCGAAGAAATACAATACCTCTACTAGCAGGAAATAGTTGGAAATGGGTCCAAATTTCAGCCATTTCAAGAACATCACTGATCTCTTGGAAAAGTCTATGTAAAGTGAAATGCATTACTCTCAATGCTTTTTTGTTCACAATGCCTTGATTATCCCCCACCCCCAGCCAAGAGAAAAAATGTAAAATTTGTGCAAAGCTGTGCAGGGGGGTGACCAGTCCTGTGCTCAGATTACTAACCCCTGGTGCTTTTCTCCAATTATTGACTTATGCAAGTGAACTCTCCAGTCTTAAAGGTCTAGTATCCTATTTATTCTCTGGAAAAATCAGCTGCCACTTCTTCAGGCATGCATCATTTAACTCATTGAACCTATGCCCCAGTAATCAGTATTATATGGGGACATCATATTTTCTCTAAGTAAACCTTTTATTCAGCCCATGATGTGGATTTTTCTTTTAAGTGTTTTTGGAATTTGATACTGTAATTTAAAAAGTTACATTATCTGTTAAAATAGGTGATTGAATGAATTGAATGGAGCTCTGTCCAGATACAGATGAGCAATGAACACAGAAGTTCCACATGGCTGTTTAGTATAGGATCCCTGAAATAACCACCCAGTGTTTTTCAATTCTATTCACTTCAGATGAAACTTCCTACTATGAGAGCCAAAGCTCTACTTCTCTTACCCAGCCAGACCTGTTCTTGGGAGCTTGCACAAAGGTGAAATGGTTAGTTTGTTGTTTGCAAACACTTTAGAGAATGGAACCAGTTTATTAGCTTCAGCCTCCAGCCAATTCACAAGAATGCAGAAGACAGTGGACACTGAGAGTATACCTTAACCAATGCAGGAGGCTGATTAATGCATTGTCCTGGCTTTAATGTTAGCACGTTTCTTAGCAACAGAAATGCCTCAGATGATCATATCACTCATTTGGGAAGACTGGAATATTTATCTGTCCAAAGGACATTGAAAATACACTACAATTTCTTTGGGGGGTGAGGTGGGGGATAAGATGGAAAAAAGTAAAATGTATTGAAGTCTGGTCTAGTTTCTCTGCACAGTGTTCTCTTAACTATGTCAGCGATTTCCCTTTTGGCCTTTTTGAGAAACCGAGCTATCGTTTTTTCCCATCAAATCTTCTGCTCCTATTGAGACCGATGTTTTTTCTTTGCTCATTGGTTCCCATTGAGCCAACAGTTTTCTGTCACTTTACTTGGGAATTGCACACATAATTTTGAAGGCAAAGACGGCAAAAACGAATAGCCTGGCACACACAGAAAGTGGAAATTTGTAATAGGTATGTTGTGCTTGCCAAGCAAAGAAACAGATTTTATTCCTTACAAGCTTAAAAATTGTACTGAAATAAATGTTATTGCACATTATATACTTTACAGGGAGACTAGAACTACATCAGCAAGTACTGTGAGAAAAATAGTGGAATCTTTTTTTTCAAAGACAGTAGGCTGTCAATTTGAAAACATTAGTTATGGAAAAAAGGAGTGCATTGGGCTCTGTTTGAGAATCACCTTTGCTGGAATGAGGAAACTTGAGCTCCTTGAGTGAGGACCCTGAAAAGCTGGCTTGATGGGATTTAGCCTTGGAGACATGTGCAAATGAGTGTTTGACTTTGTGAGCCTGACCAACTATCAGTTGACTACCCAGTCAAATAGAAATTTGAAATATTATCAAATTTAGACATAGTATATTTGGTGTGTTTCTTTCCCATATTGGAAAATGCAAGTCAGGTTTTCTAATGGTAAATTCCTGATTATTTTACAAAGGCTGTAAAACAACACGAAGAACGTAAAATATAGGTAATTACTTTGTAAAGGCATAATTGAAAACAGCAGGACAGTGTTCTCTAAACCATCCACTGCAGATGCAACTCTCCTCCTTTCCAAATCTGATGTAAGAATTCTATTTACCTCGGCAGGATTAGACATAGACCCTTGCTGGCTGTTTTTAAAATCTTAGCCTGGGAGTCTCTATTTCCTTTCCTCTACAGGAAAGAAAACATAAAGATGCAACAAAAAGCTAGTCACGCTTTCTATAGAAAACACAATTTTTCACAGATACATAGTAACTGTAAAGAATGCACCTTTCAAGGGTCAGGGGTTAAACTTAAGAGTGCTGCAAAATTTCAGGCTCAGTGAACTTCCCTAAACTACTATTTATCAGTCGGCATCCCTAATTTTTCCCACCTTTTTTTTTTTTTTTTTTTTGTGCTAAACAATACCTTTACTGATCATATTTCTCTTTAGAGATGTGCATTTTTATAAATGTATGCACCTGATTTAACATATGCTTTCAATAGAGGGTGAGATGGGTATTATTCTTATCTACTACTATTGACACAAAATAAATTTACCCTAGCAAAGACTTCCTTTAACTAGAATCATGTGACTACAGTCTCAGGAGTGCATGAGGTGGCAGAGAAAATGCAGACCATAAGTATTCAATTTTCAATCTGTCTTCCAAGCTCACATCAGCCTTTGCAATCTATAGTTCTGTGGGTGTATTGCAAGACTGGGGATGTACTGAACATGACATTTACCTTACCTCATAAGTTCACGTTTGGCTTTTGGCCAAACGATACTGTAAGTGGAAAACGCTCAATTAGAGGAATGTACATCTTAATAAACTGCCTGCTGCACAACACCACTTGTAAAAATTGTACTGTAAGTACCTGTTTAAAAATACAGTTTCACATGTGACAAGTTAAAAGATGGTCTATTTGCCCTGTAGTGAGGAAGGGCTGGGTAATTACAGGCACTTGCTTTCTTGAGAATTAGCTAAAATTGCAAAGGACACACGTAGACAGTCTGAGGATGAGATGAACCCTCTGCAGTTTTCCGGGTTAGCACTTGCCCTCTCTGTTGATGCAGATCAGGAAAAGGGCACTCAAGGCTATGGCATATTCATTGTTTCCAGTCCCAAGACATAAAGAGGAGGGGGAAAGTCTCATGGTGCTCCCAAGCTCTTACACATTCCTGAGCACTTGCTAAAATCTGCAGGGGAGGATTGCGTCACCCACCTCTCTGTAAATAGCCAGGCCTCTGTCAGTGTAGTCTACAGGCACAGTGGGGTAAACAAATGCTTTATCCTTTTATCAAGTGTCCTCTAAGTTCAAATTACGTCAGCACGTGATTCATTCAAAAGCAGACAGAGGAGAGAAAGCCGGTAATAGAAATCCATCCCTCCTCCTCTGCTAAGGCATAGTGACCTTTACGAACATCATGTTTTACTACCTTTGTTAAGTGGGAGAAAGCTGGAATCTTCTTTTGTATAATATTTTAAAAGACAAAATTCATCTTAAAGGAAGATAAAGTATAAGCAGCAACCTCTAGACATTACAGATCACAGGTCAGTTGTCTTCTTCCTGCCTAGCAGAGATCATGAGGACTGTTTTCATTTCTTGAATAGATGCTGCAATCTTATTTGTCCATTTCAAAGGGTTTAATTCTTCCACTGCTATCTTCAAACATCTGCACAAAGTTTTTCAGTACAGCACAGGAACTGCCTTGCCTGTTCCTGATCTCAGTGATCCCTATCTAGAGCGAAGGGAAGGGCTGATTCTCCTAGAAGTAAGAGGAGGAAGAAGAGTGAGGAATAGGAAGGACAGTAAAATTTTCAACTGACACTACCAGTGACTCTTTCAGTGTTCTTGGGATTTCTCAACTCTAGAATTAGTTGGGTCACAGCAGAGCCTGTGTGAGGGCTGCCAGGGCAACATATTGCTGGTTTGCAATATCCAAAAATCTGTGTGTCTTTCATATTTAAGTGCTATTCTCCTGCCTGTGTTTTTTCAGCAAAAAAATACACTTTGTGGGCATTTGAATAGTTTCCTCTTTCAGCAGACTGAGTGGTTCATATGTTTATTAGGTGAACTGGTTTAGGTCATTAGTGCTCCTCCCTAAAAGGAAGTATTAGAGTGGAGACCATTAAACAGGAGAGTTACTGTGATAGTCTCTCTGAGATCCATTAAATGCTTTCCATTTCTGCTTGTATACACTTCTGAGTACATTTTAATTCCGGATTCTACCACTATACTGACAAATTTTCACTTGAAACCTGAAGGGGTCTTGGACCTAGAAGAGTTCATAGGATCTGCAACTAAGGTGCAGAATCCTCTTATTTTCAGTGTTTATTGGGTTTCCATGGCAAGATTTTTGTAGCGGGGCGGCTATAGGTGTGAGTTCTGAGAGGAGCTGCCAGCAGCCTTCCCTGTGTCCGACAGATGCCCTTATCCTGATCTATGAACCCTTTGTTACAATTCTCTCCCCCGTCTAGTTGAAGAGGGAGAATAAAAGAGTGGGTTTGGTGGGCACCTGATATCCAGCCAGAACCACACCATTCTAGAAGTGACAAGTCGAGATTAAACTTAATTGTTCAACTTTACCCAGCCTCACCTTCTCATGTCTTGATTGTATACCTTGATCTGACTGCCCAGATCTGCAGTCTTCCTGCCAACCCATTTTATCCGGGGACAGAATAATCCACAGCAGCAATGGATTAACAGTGCTCTTATCTTGTACTGTTGCAACCGACAGCAAAGCCTCCCTTTAGCGTTGCCAAGCTTCTGCAGACCTGAGCCGAAAATGCAGGCACACATGGGAATATGTAGGTATAACATTAAGTGTCTGAACTGTAGATTATTCAAATAATTAACTCAGCTAGCTACTTGGTGATGTACCTTGAATGATTAAATCTCTGGAGATGCATGCATAATCAGATTTAAAATGACAGGTATGCCTAATTACAATAATTGTGAGGAGAGCGTTTTATCACAGACTTTTGTAGACTATTAAATGACTAGTTTGAGTAATAAACTAGTTAATCGGAAGAAGAAAGCTTTGGTGAAGTTGTGTAAATGACACTAGTCTGGAAATATTTTCTGTTTTGAAGCCTATGGCTTTGTAATTAGTAGCTTCTGCGGGTATTGATAAGATTTACTCTGTATAATATCAAAGGAAATGTAGAGCAAGAAGGCAGAAAGGTGTTCCCCATGTATTCATGGGTCACTAATTCCAGTGATATTCACAGTTTTCTGATACTTGATTTCTCTGATCACCTGTACAAGCAAGTATTTGCTTATAAGGCTGTTTTCCAAAATCTTCTGCAGAGAGCTCCCTGAAAGCCATTTCTGTGATCTGGTCGTCCAGCTCCAATGGATACTCCAGGAAATCTGAATCATGTCAGACAATGAAAGCATAGAAAACACATGCCAGCAGATGAGGAGCACAACATAAGTATCAATTCATTACAGAAAAAAACTATATGAGAAAGAGATGCATTTGCGTCAGGCACATCAGTACTTTGAATGGTATTGCTTCCTATACAAGATCTTGACACTCTCGTTAAACCACAAATTAAAACAATTGCCTGAAAGACCAGAGAAGAGATACTGCATCTTTAGAATGACTGAACACTAGATCTTTATGTTGTCTAGCATATCTTCCCTTTATCCTATATGCAGTTTATGTGGTAAGATTTAATAAGCTCAGTACATGTTAGTTCTCAAATCTAAAAAATAGAAATAAATATAGTCTGGAATGTAACAGAGACTGTTATGGATTTCGTAGTTTTAACTGTGTGATATTTTTACATAGTAAAAAAATAGCATGCAGAACTAGTTTGTAATGAGGTAAATAATGTAGATCTTGAAGGTCAACAGCATGCCCGTGGGAGAGAAAAATATATGCAAGAAGTACCTTTCAAGGCATTTCCATGTATGTACGTTCTGGAAGATCTTGTTATGGATGTTATTCTCCAGTGAATTCGCAGAACAAGGAGCAGCAATGAGTTGTGCCTCCCCAGATGACTCTAATTAATAACTCAGTTGTGACTACAGAAGCAACTCCAAGAGGTGGGCAGAGAGTGAAAAATGTAGTCTTATAAGAATGCAGCCACTGCAGCCAGCCATGAACTGTGATATCAGCCGGGAGGAAGCCAGGGGAGGAAAGGGACAGAGAGGGAATCAGTGCAATGAATGGCTTCAGCCTGCCTGTGCAAGAGAATACTGCTAAGTAAAAATCACTTCCCCTATAAAAAAGCTGCTAGTGAATATGCTTGTCTGTGGGATTGATCAGTTATTTTTTTTTTCTTTCATCAAAGGAGTTGCTGTGTTTTAATCCTGCCTGCAAACATCTTAAAATTATTAACATTAGCATTAACATATTTGACTCTGACTTGTGACTTGAGAGCTTTTGAAACTCTGTTATAACCTGGTTGCAACATGAATACAGTGGAAATGAATGAAAAAGAAAAACAGAGAGCAATAACATGTGGTGATGGTGGCAGTGATGAAATAAAAAAGAAAGCGTTGGTTTGGGCAGATAGAAACCAAACTTTTATTAAACCAAAAATCCAATGGGAAAGAGTGAAGTGTGTTTGCAACCTGTAGGCAAGCCTTAAAGTAAATGAGTTCTCCTAGGGCTTCAGATTGTTGATTTTTTTCCCCGTTTTGAATTATGAACAGCACTCCCAAATAAAAAGTGGAAAACTCCTCTTTAGAAAACATTGAAATGCTTTGATGTTCCAGCCTACAATTTTTTACTCAAAACATTTTGTCAACTTCAGCCCAAAAATTCATGAAATCACATTTTTGAGCTTATTATCTTCTGAAAAGAATTTGCCCAGCTGTATTTTCAGACTTTGGTGATGAAGAATACATCTACATCCTTCAAGCCTCAAAGTATGTTTGCTGAATTGATATCTTGAACATTATTAATGCACTGCACTAGCAGCAAGTTTGAGGCATCCTCCACAATGTTGTAATCCAGAAAACACTTGTGGTTTTATCAGTTTCTAGGGATAGCAATTCTGGAAGAGGCCCGTATGGAATTGGTTTTCATCCACCTCTGAGTTTCATTACCTGCAGATTTTCCAATGGAGATATGGGTCACTGTTACATGATTTTAGTTTACTGAAAACCAGCCTATTTTAAATGGCCTTCTGTAAGGCCTACAAAAAGACCATGAATTCTGCAGTGGCTGCAGTACAGAGGACCACTGTGCTAAGCAGGACAAGAAGCCTGTGCTCCACTTTGACCAGATGGGCTAAGTTGCAGTTATATTTAAGTACAACATGTAGGAACTATTGTAATGGAGATATAATCTGTCTCTTCTAATGTATATTATACCAACTTTAGGATAAAGAAAGAAAATCAGTATTTACTTTCCCAACTTCACTATGCATGGTGAGTGTGACCATTTCATTACCAGCTGTACAGACTGTTGAAGTAGCAGCAAACACAGAGACACCTTGATGGACAGGACTGTTGAAACCTGACCCCTTTCCTGTAGTTGACTGGAGTAGATTCAGATAGAACTAGATAAAGCACTGCGAACAATCCCACCTACCGTGTTCCATCATTGAAACAAGAGCAGGGTATCTCCATTTTGCACAGCTTTCTGGGATTTTGATAAATGTAGCGGGTGCCAACACATTGTACTTCTGAACAGTTGCTGTGCTGTGCTTTTTAAGAAAAAAAAAAAAAACAAAACAGAATGCTCTTTGCTTGCCTTCACCTTTGTCCTTAAAGATAATGTCAGAGCTAATTTTTTTAAAACCTATTCTTACCCTTTAATTATAATAGAAAAATGTCTTTATTTGTAAATTGTTAGAATGGATGAAATTATACATGCTTGATTTCTGCTAATACTTTATACCTGTATTTTATCTGCTAATTACAGCAAATAGAAAATCTAGACAAGCATGAATACAATAAGATAATTTCTTTTAACAGTAACTAATTAAGCCATAAAACAAGACATGTGCTATTTAAGGGATAATGTTCATGGCACTTGAACACATCAAGCAATAAGCTGTGTTTGTAGTTGATTAAATGTCAGAGTGAATCTGAAACATCTAATAATTGCAAAAATAATTTCCTGCAAGTCTACTAATAAGATGAAAGGATTCAGTTCCACATTTTGTGATTTACAGATGGAAACACACTGGAGTTACAAGAAGGAAAATTTTGATTCATAGCCAATAGTCTTTTGATGAGCTTTGTGGATGAGGACAAGCATCAGCTGAGCAAGTGGTGGTGTACCCACTGGTAACAGCATTTTCATCTTTCTGTACTGTGCCAGTGCTTTCAGAAGGCAAAAGCCATAATGATTTCAGCATGGATGGCTTTTGTTTTGAGAAATGAGAGCTTACATTAAACACTCCTGTCAGTTACTGAAGTAAGGGCATGAAGCACATTGTGACAGCACATGGACAGGCCAAGCTAATAGCTCCCTGTGTCTTGAATTTCTTTTCATGGTTATAATCTGATAAATTAAGGTTTGAGTTTTTCCCTGACTCAGTCTCTAGTGCTCTTGAGAAGGTTCACTAACAAAGAGATAAATTTTGGTCCCAAGATAAAAAAGAAAATCCTTATTGCATGTAGCATTTACAAAGCATTACAGGCTTGTAGGATATGAATTCTTAACTACAGTTATTTATTTTCAAAGGCCATGCGTGGAAATAAGACATTTCATTTACTGTTCTTTTGTAGAGCTATAAACAGCACTTCTCAGTTATTTATTATAAACCATTGCTGTCCTTCCTTAAGTCACAGATCTCAAGTTTCAGTGTATAAATATTAATGGCAGCATTCTGTTTGGTGTAATGTGTAAGCTGTTTGATCACACAGGCCCATATTTTCTGGAACCAACCTTATTTGCTCACACTTGAGATTCTGCACCCTGCTGCGTTGCTGATAAGTGTCAAACTTCTTTTAGAGAGTATGTTATGCACTCTCTGGCTCATGATTGGCTGCAATCCTTCTCCCTGTCATCAAGCAACTCTATAAAGTGTCTTGAAATGGGAGAAATCTGGCTAACAACATCTCAATGCCATATAATTATCAGACAGTAACTACCCACGCTGATTACCACTCAAATTAAAGAGGGAGTTTAAAGATGAGTTTGTGTGTTTATGTGTGGGTGGAGCTGGTGGCTCATCTCTGCCCAGACTCTTCAACATTAGGAAGCGCAGGTACTATGTTTCCTCTAAATAGAATGCTAACTGAGAATTCCTAGCTAGAGAATGGAAAAAGAAAATGGGCCTCAATCCAACCTGCTTTAAGAGGAAGGAAAAAAATATATGTTTTTCCTAACTTGGCTTTGGTTCTTGTTTAAACATCGAGGGAAGCTATAGCTGCTGGAGGCTCTATACTGAAAGTTATTGCATTCGTGCAAGTTGTTCTGTGTCCCTTCTGTTGTCTCTTGGCCAAGTGGTGGTTCGTTTCTGGGCTTGTAGCAGTTCAATATACATTAGTAGGGGGGAAGCCAGGCCACAGAACCCAGCCTGGTGCTTTTAGCTCACATAATGAGTGGATGCTCTGAGTACAGACTGAAGGAAAGAAATGGGAACTACAGTCAGAGAGTCAGGAAAGAAAAACAACAGCCAAGTCACCATTTAGCACTTTAAGGATATCCAGCTGCTCAGAGAGTTACTTTGTAGAGGAGACATCAAAGAGCATTGACTATCTTTGTAGCTGAACTCCTCACAAGTATGGATGACTATATTTTTAAGTTGTCCCTCTGATATAGGACACAGATTTTTAACTGAGACTTCTACTAATGTTTTACCAAGACGTTGCATCTATCAAGGCAAATCAGAATATTGCCTACAATGGCATTAATCTTACACTTGGGATAGAACCTGTATTTGTGCTGGATGCTTCCAATCAAAGTATTTGTAACAGGGGGATCTGTGGACAGATGCTATTACCAAGAGCATCCAAGCTTCATTGCAAAGCATACCTGCAGTAGGCATATCCATTTCCAGGCCTCAGAGATAAAAGAATAAAAGTTTGTGACATCCTTAAAAAGAAGTTAGAGGACAATAATCCATACCTACAAATACTGCACTTTGCTGTGAGCACTTTCCAACAGTATTCTCTAAGGCCTGGAGGACTGATCATGACGCTGGATACTACATCTGATGAACTCGGATGCTTTCTTGAGTAGGTAGGGGCATTTGTGGATGTCACCCTGTTAAAATCGATCGTTTTTAATGAATAGTGTGGTCATGGACAAATATAACAGAAGTTGAAAGGCTAAGGGAAAATCATGGTAAACGCTAAAGACAATTGGTCATTGCTGGGTAGAGGGTAAAAAACACCCCACCCCCACAAAAAAAAAAAAAAAGAAAAAAAAAGAAAAGTTTTGTGATGGATCAAGATGACTCTTTGTATTATCACAATATTAATGGTTGTTTTAGTCTGAAAGATGAGACTGGGGACACAATAGGCCCGAGTTACCTTAGCGTAGTTGAAACAGGGATACAGGACATTTTACTGTTTTAGTGTTTTTCTGGATCAATACTAAAGAAATCCAGCTGATACTGTGCAATGAAATATCATGTTGGCAAAGCTGAAACAGGACCATTTTTAATGCCATTTTAATGCCATGAGGGTGTTTGCATGTTAAGATGGTTAAAGTTATCACACCTCATTCCAAGGTGTATGAAGACTGTGACACAGGTCAGATTTCTCAGCTGACTGCAGAGGACATTCCCATCTCTTCTAATTAGGTAAGGTCACACCATTTTCCCTTACACAGAAGTCAAAAACCTAGAGTATTGCTTCAATTTATGAATTTATGATTTTTAAATTTATTTTTTTTAAATCTCCTGCTGGCCTAACTTCGATTATTGCCCTATTAGTTTGGGTTGCTAAAGTGTTACACAAAATAACAGTAGCATTAAGACAGATGTCTGAGGTGCAGAGCCATAAATTTTGAGAGCATTTTATTTGATGAAAGTAAATAGTGTCATTTCCCACTTTATGAACTCCATTTGACATACACTCTGATCTTAAAAAATTTATTGCATTTGAAAATGGAGAAGATGGGATGCTCAAGTTCTCCATGACCAATAATTTATCAAATCTGTCTCCAATTTTTTCTTCACATACAAAAGCCTGTTCTGCTAATGTCCTCCAGTGTTTAAAGCTAATGGGCTGTATTTGGAGTATTCTATTATCTAAGATATGTGACAAATATTAAGCATAAAAGATGTCTACTGAAAGGACAACATGATTTATTATTAATCAAAAGAATAAATCAGTTTTTCCTCTCCTATGACAATTCTTGTCTGTTTAAAATGGTTGTTAATATTGCAGTTATCTCATCTAATTGTTAGTGGAGTTCCAGATGTTTCTGTTCCTGGGGGGTATTAGAGAGTTTTCACCAATTCTACATCTAGCTCCCTGGGCAAGGGACAGATGCTTTCTCTGGTTCAGGGCTCAACACTCCAACTTGATAATAATATTTGGATTAATTGCCAATATTGCATTTTATGAAAACATATTCCTGTTAAAAAAAACAAACAAACTTTTTTTAAAGGCAAGACACAGTCTTTCATGCAGCAATGAGCCACCTAGAAGCATAATGTGGTAGTTGAGTGCAGATCCAGACAAGGGACTTGGCAAAAATTCTAGTTCCAATGCTGATGATAGACAGTTGTTCCCATCATGATCTTTAGGAGATGATCCCAGAGAAACACTGCCTCTAATAAGGTGATATCTCCCAAGCTTTTCAGGAGTGCAAAGAAAGAGGTACTAGATTTTATCATAATACTACCATAGAATACAGCCCCATCTGCAGGTCTCACAGTCCCATCTGCTAATTTTCTCTTCTTAACATGGTGATAGCGTGCAGATTCCCATGTACCCATAATAAATAGAGGCAGCCTTAATTCCATGAATTCAATTTCCCCCAATGGGCAGAACATGAAGCTAGCTAGTTACAAGGGGGTCTTTCTTGCAAATCATACAAAAAAAGCTTTCAGGAGTAAGAATTATGTGGTCCATATAAATGTGACTGCTGGGAAACACTATTGGAGGCAATGAAAGATTTCCAGCTGGAAAGACCTAGGTCTGTTGTTTCTTGAAAACAAGCTGAAAATGTGACTGTTCAACACCCTGTGCTCCTGCCTAAGCATCCAGATAGAGGAAGCAAGGCCTGATGAACCTTTTATAGAGGTCAATATGGCAACACCTATCAGTGAAGAAACTCTGCTATACGTTGATGATACTTTTGAAAATAAACCAGCAATGTTAGATTAGGAGATGTGAAAATCAGATTCCTTTTGAAATATAACTGTGCTTGGTGCTCCCAATTGGGCTTTCTCCCTCAGGGGAGAAGCACACTCCCATACTGCAACCTACCCCCCACTCCACCCCGGTGTTAGGCTAAAATTCTTGGATAAGAGGAAAGCAGATTTCTTTCCTGTCTTCATTGCATACAGTCTTTAACACTGGTCAGTTCACAGATCAGTGTGCAAAGGGAGACTACCACATCATCCACCTTCACCATCCAGCTCAAGGAAGTGCCTACTTCTTTGACCAACTTAAATTCTCACTTGACTAGCTTTAGATATCCCGATCTAGCTGAAGTCACTAATGCCATATGGGGATTTTAATCTTCATTCTTACCCGTGGTTTGAAGTATATTTCCATCTGTATTGTTAAATTAAAATAACATGAGGAAGGGTAGAAAATGAGTGGAAGAAAATAATAAGAGCATTGTTTTAAATATAAAAGCATCTTTTCAAGTCTGATTCCAAGACCTCACTGTGGAGATAAAGCACTTTTGGTGTTTTACTGTATATTTGAGGAGGGAATAATGTCTTAGTTCTGGGCCTGTAAACATTTGGCTTTGAAATGTTTAGAAGTCTTTCTCCTTGCCACAGCATAATTACACACCACAGAATATTTATTTTACTGTCAATTAAGTACACTAAATGTGCATATTTGAGAAACCTGATTTAAGCGTCATCTCTACCATGCTGCATCTCTACCATATCGCAATTCTTCCATCTGAACCA
Source organism: Pyrocephalus nanus (assembly GCA_038380795.1). Classification (NCBI taxonomy): domain Eukaryota; kingdom Metazoa; phylum Chordata; class Aves; order Passeriformes; family Tyrannidae; genus Pyrocephalus; species Pyrocephalus nanus. The sequence continues at coordinate 17,365,629 of CM076264.1, read as the reverse complement.
GGGAGCAATTACTTCTCTAATGAAGCTCAGGGGTCCCGCCAACTTTTGAAGCAGTGTTTGAAACTTTGTTTTGTTGTGGAAGTAATGCCAGTCACCATAACTGGGTTTGACTCTTGGTTTGTGCTGATTACATAAACCAAAAAGGAAAATTTTCTATAAAGTTCTCTTTTGTTATCACTACAGCTCAAGCTGGATGCCTCCAAATAGGGACCCTCAAAAAAGAAATCCCTGGCAATTTATACCCTTACAACTAAAGTTCCCCACCCTTCACATGGGAGTTTGAACCAACAGTAATATTAGTATCTATGGTCTTTCTTTCATTGGTGGGCTGTTTCTTCTTTTATCTCCAAGGCTGTGACTTCTGCTGATGGCTGCAGCTTTCTTATCTTCTGGCATCCTATGTGTTTCTTAACACAATTGTTGCCATATTGAACTGGCTCTGGGGCCTTCTTTTACCTAACAAGTTCAACTTTTACCTAAAGTTCAACAAATCTAGGTGTAAGTTCACAGCTTGCAGCTTTAGGCTCCAGCAAATTTAGCTACTAATGCTAAGCAAACTATGTGGTGCAAGTTCTATAGAAGCAGTATACCAAACTGAACAGTTTTCAAGCTCCTATCTCAGAGCTTTTTCTGCTGAGTGAATTGCCAAAGCCAAAGCTGTGGAGAAGTGTCATAATTGTTTCAGTTTGCAGAATAATTTTTCTTATGCAAAGAGTTAAATTTTTCCGTTGTGTAGTCTATCAGTCAATATAAGCTAACATTTTTGTAGCAGACCAAATTCACAGCATGCACAGGTACTCAATTTTTGATAATGACTGAATAGTGGTTTATGAAAGCTCTTATTAAGAAAAATAATGTATTCATTTAGAAGTCATCCAGTGTTATGGGACTTTCTCCAAATATTATTATAATATTAGAAGGATGATTAATATTATGGCACATATACAATTCTTTCATTTTTTTCTGGGACACAAGTTCTTTTCTTTCTATAGAATAACTGATATGCATGTGAAGAGGAGAAAGATAGTGCAGAAAGGAAAGCAGAGTGCACTACTTACGTAGAGAATTTCTGATTTGGTATTAGACTAAGAAAGGAATGCAACTGACTTCAAGCCAAAGCAGAACAAGAACAAACAAAACAGTGAAAAACTGTTACTACCATGACTACTACTACTAGCAAAAAAAAAAGAAAAATTAGGCTAAATCTTTTTCATAAATATTCATTACTTTATTACATTAATAAATTCATTACTCAGACCAAATCCTAAATCATCTTGTCACATGGAGATCTAGTGCTTCAGCACTTCCTCCAAACATATTTACAGAAAACAGAAAATCTTTTAATGAAACACCTTTTTTTCCCCCCACTCTAATTTCACATTAAGTGCTGAATATTCAGTAGGTTTTTACCCTTATGACTTACAGTAGGCAAATACAGAAGTGAACTATACGATACAAAAGGCCATCAACCACTTAGGGCTTTTATATTTAGCAAGGCAGGTGCTCTGTTAGTAGCACATGCCTCCACTTAATATTGAAAACATAGCTGTATTATGGAGAAGGAGTAAGAAAAATTGTAATATTACAGTGTTCCTACCCTGTTCTGCAATCAGTCCCAGTAAATCTCTCTCTGAAAATCTCTGTCACATTAGATATTTGTAAAAATATAAGCATCACTCCTCTAGGGATGTCAATGATAAATGGCAAGGATGATCTCTTCTGATTTCACTGGGATGTTCTCACTTGCATAACCAAAGACTGGTAACTTCTTTTAGAATGTCTGGAATGTTCCCTCACTTGTTAGTTCGTCAAACAAAACATCCCTTTCTTCATTCAAGTAAGAAATGGTTTTAAGACATATTCCTGAAGCAACCTGGGCTGTCCCTGTTTTTCATCAGGAACTAGCAGCCCAGTGGAATGAGTATTCAGTGTGATAAATTGGGTATGGGGTGAAGGAAAAAGATGAATGTGCACAGGCACTGTCAAGGCTTCTCTGGTAGAAAATGTTAACGATGTGCTTGGAGTTTCCTGATAAGTCTGTCAGATGGCCCATTACTGGGAAAAATCTTCCCTTCTGACACCATGCTGATGTGGTTGTGGAGGCAGAATTGGGAAGCAGTGGCACTTACAAAATAAAAATTGAGGGTGGTTTTGTTGTCTGGATTCAGATAAAGCATTGAAACAAAAGTTTCTCTGCTTTCACTCTCAGAAATAGTCACTGTACCCAAGCATGAACAAGGTGGATGGGGTTGAGCAGAAATTCAGGCTGATATCCAGGAGCACAAATCCAGTGGTTTGTGCCCCTGGCTTTTCAAATGCAAGAGGTTTTTTAAGCTTCTGCATGAGGGAAATAAGGTCAGGACTCAATTCACTGGAATTGCTGAAAACACTTAATAATTACTTGCAAATTTTTAATATAACTTAAATACTAAGAGAAACTTTAAATCCAATTGCTCAGAGCAGACCTCTCCCAAAGTTGAGCAAAAAAGGGGAAAGAGGCCAACCCCATTTCCTGATTTAGGTGTCAAATTATTTCTACATTCTTTTAATCTTAGACAAAAGATTAGCAATATCTGTCACAGATTGCTGAGGACCCTCCATTAACTCCAGAGGCCAAAGCACTTTTGCTTTGAGTGGATATGCTGTTTCTGCTCTGTAACAGTAATTCTCTACTCAAAGGCAATAAAATTCCTTTAGCTAACCTTGAAATAAAACCGGATTGATTATTTCTGACATGCAGTATTGAAATCAACACCCTGCTGTGGAAGAGGTGTTGAAGAAGGGCCTCTATCTTAAATGAAATATTGTTTCCCTTGTGTAAGGAAGAGATAAAAATCCTCGAAATGCAAACTCTGGCAATTTGATAATCAAGAAAAAGAGATAGCAAGGGCTTGACCTTTCAGCCAAGCAGAACATCTTTTCTAACAGTTGTATTTGTTGAATGTTGCCAATTACAGAAGACTGGCCATTGCTTTAATCTAACTGCCTTCCTACCATTCAGCAGTGGTAGTGTAAACACTGGCTGGAAAGGGAGGAGCTGAACTGAAGGTGGATGATCTCTCTAACCCCCCAGTCCATTCTCTCTAGAGGAGTTCTGTTCATGCTGTGGAATGAACGCAGCACAGTTCCAGTTCCTGGATGGATCCAGTTTTCAGGCAGTGGTCTAGTGGCACTGACGTTACAGTACAAAAACAGGCATTGTCCATTCAGATTAAGGAACACAACATTCTAATTCTTGCTCAATAGCAAATAATAGCAGAAAACCCCTCAGAGTTTCATGTTTGTAGGTGTAGGAATAGCTCTGTAGGGTTTAGTAACTCCAAAGTATGCTATAATTTCACTCTCAAAGTTGGTCTGGGACCATATGAACATTGTTGCAACTGTAACTATATAATATTCCCTATAAAAGACTTTGTCCAGGGAAAGGAGTCAGAATATTCTACATGTGAACTGTTCAAAGGCTATTTTGAAAGCACAAGGCGTAGATGTCAGTGCACATTTTGTAGAGTCACTGCATCTTTTCCAACAGCTAGAGCATGATCCAAGCTGCATCACAAAGATGCTTTTTCTCATGGGACTGTGAAAGAAACTCTGCCAAAGAAAGACTTTGTATGTAAATATCCCAATTCCAAATCTGAGTAGTTGATGTTCACTTAAAAAGTCACTGGATAAAAATTTGAAAACCAAGTACACTACAGAAAATCAAAACTGAAATAAAACTTGGAGAGTCCTTTGCAGTTACAGTTATACATACACAGGCACACAAAACATGTTGAACATTGAGAAGTTTGCAGAATCATAAAATGGGAGCTGAGAAATGCTAGAAACACAAGTATCTGTGAATTTTTTTCTTCTTCCCAGTAAGTATGATTTTTAACAAAACAATTATATGCTGTGGTGTTTTTTTTTACCTGCAGGACACCTGAGTCCTCCAAAACACAAGAGCGATGATTTCTCTGGATGGATTGGCCTTGTGGAGTGTAGGAAACTGTTGTTTGTGGGTTTGCCGTCTTCAGTTTGACTAAAACCTTGCCAAGAAAAATTCTGGCATAACTGTGCTTTTTAAAAATTGCTGCACCAGATGGTTATTATTCAGCTTATGGGGGAGTTGTTTAGAAATCCAGAACTTTCATGTGCACATGTCATCAAATTAATAAGGACTGTTTCTTTCGAAGAAGAGCTTGATTTGGTCTGGAGCAATGTATGGGCTGGAAATCGTGCAATGCCATTATCTGCTGTAGTTACCTTGCATTGGCTGTATTCCATCAGTAATGTGGGATGTGCCACAGAGGCATCTGGTAACAGGTGAGGATGTAGGACATAAAGACTGCACTAAGGATGTAGGACATGAAAACTGCACCAGGGATGCAGCTAGGCCAGGACACCTGTAGGCCTTAACTGGAGACCTCTTGCAGGGATCACTGAGATCCCTGCACTTTTTACCAATGCTCTCTTCCCCTGCTACCACTCGTTTCTCTAAGTTTAGATTTTTATAGCAAACCTTTCTGCTGAGAAATTCCTCAGTGACATATTTTGTGTTCTGTTTATTTTTTTTCTTTCCTTTTATTGCACCCTCAGACTTTTATTTTAGTAACTTTCTTTACTCAGAACTTTTTTTTTAAGTTCTAGGAAGAGGAGAAGAGGTGAAAGATTAAAGAGAGTTTTCATACTAAGGTTTGAAAGGACTGAACATCCCTGTGTATAGGGGAGAATTTGCAGATATTTTCTTGCTGTGAAACTGTTGTTCAGGTGGACTTTCATCAGCCAGACTAGTTTCCTTTAGAAATTCAAATGTTGCATGTACTGTATGCAGACTCTGATGAAGAAAATTTGCTTAGATAAAATAAAAAGAAAAATTAATTAAGAAATGAAAGCATTCTAATTGAAGTGCTCAAGGATATCTTGGAACTATGCAGCATATTATTTTTAATAGCTTGTGATGAGTGCAGAATTGTTTCCTCATATCCCTGTGACAAAGAGATGCAATAATTCTGTACCTCTGCACACAAAACCAGTGACAAAGGATTCATATAAATACACTACCATGTGCTTACATCTCTATTCAGTTACTCAGGTAGTTGCACCACAGCCCTGTTTTAGCTTGGCTCAATGAACAGAAGCCAGCAGGTGTGGAGTTTCTCTGCACGTTTGACAGATTTGTTTTCAGTCAGGTTTTGTCTGTCTTGGAGTCACACACTGTCTTTTTTCTCGGTCCAATTCTGACCCACTGAAGCTGGGAGTTATATCTTATCTTTAACAGGGGCTCAGGCAATGTCTGTAGGACTTTGTGTTGGAAGGAGGTCTGGGTACTCCAGCAGCCTTAACAATTATTATTAAACAAAATTTATTTTTCTAGATAAGGACTATATTCTGTAAAGAAGCTGGTCCCAGTTTTGGGTGCTGAGTACTTCCACTATGAGCGCCTTCAGTTAAAAATTACACAATAAATGTAAATAAATTTTTGTGTACATGGTATTTTTCAAACTGCTCATCATTGCCATGAATCTGCTGCCACTGATGTCAATAGGAGACTCCCCCCCGGAATTCAGATAGCTGATACAGGCCAGCACTAAGTGCTTCTGAAAAACCCAGCCTTATAATCCATTTATTTGAATGAATCCATTTCCTTTGAAAATGGAAAACTAAACAGGAATTTTAAAGGCATAATGCTACTGTCATCACAAATCTTGCACACTTAGCTAACATCTTCCAACCCAAAGAGTATAAATATGCTCAGGCTATACATGGAGCACTTGGATATCCTCATTAACAAGTGAATGCATCAGTGAATTCTGCTTGTCAGAAAATGTGTTGGCAACTCTGACAGACATCAGTTGCTAAGTTGCTGGACAGTTTCTGCAGCTGAGCAGAACATCAAGACGAATCCCCATTCTTAGCTATTATCTCATGAGCTAATATCCATTCAAAGAAGTTAGGATGTCACTTTTTGAACACTTATCTGGCAGAACCTGAATCACTGTTTACATACTTTTGCAAAATGAAGGCCTAAATTAACCCTGCCAGGATAGGTAGGCATGGCTTTTAGGGACTGGTAAGATCTCATCCACAGATCTTGTAGGGCACAAATTTTCCTCTCTGAACATTGGAAGAAAATTGAATTCTTATATGCAAGGAAATAGAGAGAATATATGCCCTCATAACCTTTTATTCTATAGCAGAAGACAAATGACCAAAGTAGATAGGAATAAAACTACACATTAAAGGAGCAAGAATAACAGTATCACTGCCTGTGTAAAACCATGTGATAACTCCGTATTATATGCAACACATATTGTCCTATTTCTGTTTTACATTGCATTGCAGAGGCTCCTGAATTCAAGCAGTACCTGGGAAAAAAAGACTGCCAAAGCAGGAGTTATCAGCCAGAGGAATGAGAGAAGGTTGCCAGTGGATAGCTACAGGTGTTTGTCTAAAACTGGAGGAGGGGCTGGAGGAAAAAATCAGGAAAGACGAGAGACTCATATGCTGTGACCTACCACAGTAGAGAGTCTAGCAAAAATTCACCTAAAATGTGGAAAAGGGAAATACATTTGGTGAGTGGAAAATAGCTGCCAGCTGCAGACTTTCAGATTGAGTTTTAAATATTGCTGAGAGTACATTGCTCAGATGTTAACTGAATCTACTGGGCATAAAATTTCATTTAGCATGTTGCATTAAAGTGCTGCAGCTTTCTGCAAGAGTGGCAAAGTTTTTTACGCAGGCTTGTATGTTACACTCATCATGATATCTGGCAAGTCTGCATAATCTGACATGCATCTCTCAGGTTATTCCTCCTTCCAGTGAGGCAACCACATGTGCATAATTAACGGACACATTTTATATTCTCTTGGCTTATATTTCTTTTTTACTTCTCTTATTAGATCAAGAGCAAATTTAGAAATAGCTAGGAAGTAATGTTTTTCCTCTACAAGCCTTAACCAAAAGCAATTTATGTTGCTTTCATAGCCAATTGCAATTGAAATGCATGAGGGTTTTCCCATAAACCTTATGTAATCTGATTAAAAATATGATTAGTGTAAATTTCCATTTAATTTAATATATATATTTTCATAGGAAAAAAAAATTCCTCTCATGATTCCTTAACCAAATTGAATAAAATTTAGTTTCTTACTATAATACAGACGTACCACAGCATTTTCCACCCTGAAGGACTTCAGACTTAGAAATCAGGCATTACTGGGAAGTAGCTTGGGAAATATCTAACAGCATGCAAACGGAAGCAGAGGGGTTTAGGTCAGAAATATGAACTTTCAAGTGATGTAAAAGAGGATATTTAAGTATAGGAATATTGCTTCATTTAGAACCTCAGCCTGGGCACAGGCTTGCATCTTAAGGTGAATTCTAACTGTTTAACATGATAAAATCCTTTTTTCTGATAGTCAGCAAGCAGGTGTGAAGATGAGCATTAATAGGGCTGTTCCCCTGTCATTCAGAAATGTGCAAAGTCTTATAAATTTATTCCTTCAAATGTGTACCGGAAGGGTTAAATATCAATTAAATAACTTTGAGAAAGTCAGAATGGTTAAAAAAACAAAACATGTTTGTATCTGAATTTTAAATGCATGATGAGGCATTGATGGATATTCTGATAGGGTTTGGGAGATTTTTTCACCTTTTTTTTTTTTTTTTTTTTTTTTTTTTGTAACTGAGAAAATCTGACAAGAATTTTAGTTGGAAAGTTTTCAGAGGCCTGTTAATTCACTGCTCTGTTCATCCATGCCTTTTGTGTGCAGCTGCAGAGCATTATTTTGTCAAATGCATTAAAATGAGACACTGATTTAGTTAGAGAAACTCTGCAGGAACTGATGAAAGCAATCTCTTGAAAAACGAGGGAAATATGCTTCTCCAGAGCTCTTAAAAGGGATATTTTGACAGTGCACCAAGCAATTTAGAAACTCAAAAGAAAACCCATAAAGCATTTGGCTCGTACTGCCGAGGTAGTTATCCCTCTGTAATGCCATAACTCAATACTCTCCTCTCATTCAGAATCGATTAGTGTGTGTTTAACCTTAAGCCTGAGTTTAGGCCTTGCTGATATCACTGGGAGTGAAATCCACACTTAAGTTTACAGCAAACATGAGAAATACAAACTCCATTTTGAGGTATGGAAGAGGGTGTATGCAGTAAGTATGCCTATTGGGCTTGAAAATATTATCCTTGCACCACAGGAAACCTGGACTTTCACAAGTATGTAGGAACCTTTGATCCTAACAAAGTCACCGGGAATTAGACATTTAAATACCTCTTGAGAACCAGAACAACACAGTAATAAGGTATTTAGGTAGCTAATGGTGTACTCCACATTGCCTAGTAGGATTTTTAAGCTTGGTAATGTACTTAGTTTCAGCTGGTTTAAAAAAACCCCAAATGTTGCAACTCAATGAGTCACGTTCCTTCTAGCAACAATAATGTTGTTGCATTATGAATGCTTTTGTATTGAAAGTGTCCAATTCAAGTATCATATGATTAGTATTAATAACATGTTGCACATCTGTTCATTGTAGCTTCATTTGGATTAATGGAATGTGAGACACTGCAATACTTTGATTAGCCTCTTCTCTTTGTTGTGTAACTTGACAAAATTGCAGATCATTTGAAAAAAAAAAAAAAAAGAAATCTAGTAAAGCACTGTAGCAGGGCTTTTGCTGAGCATATATGACCATACCCTGAGGAAGCAGGAGGGAGGGACAGCATTGCAGTCAGCAGTATCTAACTTTTATAGGCAAGCACCCAGAGTCCAATGAGTTTTGGTGCATGTGGATTAAATGTCTGGAGTTTTGGTGTCTTTACAAAGAACTCACATGGATCCTACATATTGTCCTAATTGCAATCAAAATGTGAACAAAAGGCCATGGTGCCCTCTTCTCTCCTTCTTCCTTCCTCACCAGCTACAGCTACTATAAATGTAAAGGTTGCCCTAACAGGTAGTCTGGTTCCTGCCATCTCTGAAGTTCAAAGGAAGGCAGCATCCCACATGGCTTCACGCATCCTGATTCCTCTCTGCAATCCTCTACCCACAGCTTTCTTCCCCCTAAAGGGTTAACATCCCTTACAGTCTTGACTTAACTTCATGTAGGCACAAAAGTTTTGCTTGTCAATTTAAATAACTCAACCCTTTTAAAATCCTGTTAAATTCTTTTCCTCAACAATTTACTGTGGCATTGAAATCCATGGACTGATAACGCGATACTTTCAGACACTTTCCCTTCTGTTCATTTCACATTTCCTGCCTGTCAATTTAATCAAGTTTCCTCTTATAATTGTATTATGGGGCTGGGACTGACTGTGGAAGAGTATCAGACCTCTTTCCCCTTAACTTTTTATTATTTTGAGTGGTTGTTCTTATAAACTAAATAAACTTGTTTATTTTAATTGCTTTCAATATTTAACCTCTCTTTCACTTTTTAAATACCCTGTCCATGCAATGCTTTACTGTCTGTGGCACACTGGAGATTGGAGTTGAGACAGACATATTTACAGCAAAAACAGACAATACTGTGTACTGTATTAAGGGGGAAAAAAAGTATCATCAAATTATAAAATCCTAGACTCTTCCAATATTTCCTTTAGCAATCCTTGCAATTTTTATTATTTTTCCCAATCAATTCCTTGTTCTAAAATCTCAGCAGCACACCAGCCTGCTCATGACAAGTGCTAGATCTGTTCCTGAAATACTCTAGGTAATTTAGATCTCTAGGTAATTTGGATCCCAGCAGCGTGTGAAAAATAATTAGGCTTTTTCTCCTACTCCATATCACTTCATATTTATCTAATTTAAATTGTAGCTTCCACCTCACTGTGATGCTGATAGGTTTGTTCAGTCCTGTTTGAGTTCAGATACCAGCTACCCCAGTTGCTCTCGTTTTGTTAACACTGAATTAACTGTGCCTTTCTTCTCTTCCTAGAGGTAGATCTAAAGTGATGATATGGTTACTTTCAGATCCTAAAAGCTGGGGTGTTAGATACCTATTTGACCTGCAATTTACCTCATACAAAACATCCAAGATACACGTAACTCTTACTTGTCAAGATAAATGTTACCGTCATTGTACCTAGGGAAGAACCTGCAAAGTTTCTGGGTTTTTGTTTGTCTGTTTTAACATTTACAAATGATTTCTTTTATTATTTTTTCTAGTAGAACAGTAACAGGACAATTTGTAGGTCTCCAACACCTCTTTGGCTTAATCTTAGAACCAGGTCTTCTTTCACACTTGTTTATCAAAACTTTTCACAGGAATTCTTTGAAGTTATAAAAAAACCCTGTGTTTGGGTTAGAGGAAAAATAGGACGATATCTAGTAAGAGGCAACGCTTGGACTAGGAGTGCATGCTTCATTTCTGTATTAACTAGGTAAAGCATGGATATTTTAACTAAATTTTTTCCAGAATTTTAATTCATTGGAGGTTGAATCTAAAACATCAGCTGATAGGTGAGTATGAATCCAAAGTGAATGTAATGGTCAAATGAAGAAAAGTATTGTAAAAGCACCTGTTCCCAGTGTTTTTCACTGCTGGCTGTTACCATAGCATCTAAACATTTGTGCCATAGCAACACCTGCAACTGATGCTACCTTTGAGAATAATTCTAAATTCTTTAATAAGAAACTTCTGGATTTTATATTAACAGGTTTTGAAGCCATTGTTACTAGCACCCACCTACCATTTTTTGATTGTGTTCTGCAGATTTTTACACAGATCTGACAGGATTTTGTAGTCAACAATAAGAGAAGCACCAAAGATGTAGCCAGTTTTCATTCTGGGGACGTTACCACTGCTGCGTGGATTGCATGAAATACATACTTAACAGGTTGTTCAAGGTAACCTAATACAATGCAGTACTTGCTTAATTGCCTGAGGTACTTATTAATGTCATAGTCACTGTTAATGAACTGGAGTTCCTTGTTATGTTAGCGGTTTGATCATCAATAGAGAGATAAACTGGCAAAATTTGTTTATGGTTAGCAGTGTGATTACCTTTTGTTTTTTATCACCTTCATCACCGTGAGGATCTCCATACTTGTCTAATTGACAAGTATACTGGGACAATCAACAGCTTATCAGCTACTTCCATGTTTTCTATTGGTGTATGTAAGTAATACACTGTTTTTCTATAAAACATTGGATGTGGTACAGTATACTTTTTCTGTTTTGAATATTACTAGTATTTAGTAAGCACTTGATGCAGATTAGGTTGAGTGAGGCTACTTTGATGTTGTTACCTTCAGAGCATCTCAGGTTTTTAGAGAAATGATACTTAGGAAAGATCATGATCTGCTGAGATGGATTGAGGCAGACTATGTGACCTTCAGAAGCCTTCCAGTTCCTAGGTTTACATATTTTTCTTCAGCTCGTCTTCCATTGAAAGCGAAACAGGTAGGGGGTTTTGTCTTTTTTTAATAAGGAAAATCTAAAAATATGTAGTTTAGGCATAGGGAATACTGTCTTAATCTGCAAAAGGCCTGAAATGGCCAAAAAGGGCTGCTGGGCAATGCTTCAGTCAGTCAAACTGTACAGACAAGATAACAGGGCATAGCAAGACAGCATGTGGTACAGTATTTTGTAGGAATCAGACTGCCATATTCTGTCATGGATAACAGCATGGTGATTGAGCTGCTTGTGCTTAGTTGCCCATTCATTTCACTCTGTCCTGAGAGACCATTAGAAGAGGAAGCTCTTGGCTGGGAAGCTGCTGAAATAGTAATAGTTGAGCCAAGGCTGCAAGAACAGGAATTCATAGCCTGGATGTAGGAATGAGCAGGAAACTTATATTGTCCTAGTTTGACTCTAGCCTCTGTAAAGCAAGAGAAATTCAACAGTCCTGTTCCAGTAATTGAAGCAAGACCATCTGGATAGAGACTGACTCCCAAACACCAGTGCCAGCTCACACATCTTTAGTAAATATTTGTGGATGGATTGCCCAGCTCATCCAAGAGTTCTATTGGAAACATTCACTCTTCTGGAACTATAGGAATTGCTGAGCCTAGGGAATTTACTCCCAGATACTGAGTATGTTTTTCTTCAGTCCTTCTTCTGGTGGACTTTTGAGAGTTGAGAGATTTTTTTTAATCAGAAATTATGGAGGAATTGCCCTTTCTTACCTTACACTTGGATTTTGGAGGAATACCACAACATTTTCATGCCAATAGATTGGAAAAGGAAACTTGTAAATCTCATGCTGTTGAGGAGCATCAGTTCATTTTTTTGTGAAGAAGCTCACTGGAAAGGGAATGTCCAGTAAGAAAACTGAGTCCTTATATTAACTATAGGCACCTAAGGAAGTACCATGGATATCTTCAAATGATACTTCCTACCTGTTTTACACAGAATGGCATAGTTCTGCCTCTGCAGGTAGATATACCTCTCTCCATAGTCTATAGAAGGAGCCTGATTGACAAGTAGAGCTGAAATCCCACTTTAGGCTGCTAGAGTAACCACTTTAGAATGACCATTGAAATATTTAACATAAAAAAGTAATATCACAGCCTTTTTCTGAAAACAATCCTTAGCAGTGCTTAAAACATAGTCCTTAAATAAGCCAACATACAAACAAAGATCTGTAATATCTCTTGATCCACAAAGTCTACATTAACCTTATGTAGCATCTCCTCTTGCAATTAAGAGTTCCTATACTCTCCACAGGAATCCATCAAAGGAAACCTTGCATTCCCACTCAGTGCACTTACTGCCCTCCCCCAGTGTGTGCTCACAAAGGGGCTTGCTTGCTGCAGGACAGAGCGGACTTCCTTCATAAACCACACAACCTCATCCCAGCTTCACCAGGACCAGTTTAATTTTGACAGATTTTACCTGTTCACACACCAACATTCCACATCATGGAAGCCTCCAAGATTACCCTGAGTATGGAGATTAATCCTCAGAAAGTCAAATCAGTCAACTCCTTTTCATTCTCACACATAACTTCACTTTTTGTATCTGACAGTGTAGGCACAGCTGCATCGCATGGAAGATTTTGCAATATGTCAGTCTTGTAATGAGACACCCTGAAAAAGATATTTTAAGTGTCTATTCCACTGTGCTTCAGTTTATACTTACGTTGTACCTTGAATTATATGAATGACACCTTTATCTTCTAAGGTCTTTCTCTTCAGTCCACTACAAATGCACTATGTGTTCCCCTGCCTACAGGCATCTCCTTCAACAGCTCTCCAACCTTTAGTGTGGATCTTTTCTAAACTTATCCTTCAAGCAGCACTCTTATGGACCAACACATGTAAGCAGGCCCATAACAGATGGACATCAAACATAAGAACTGCCAACACATCTTTTCAACTGTTAACAATACTTTGTCCTCTACTGGACCATTACAAGACCTGGAGCTTATATATCCCATGTGTAATATACTTTAGCAAGCACATCAAACATCCATAAGGAAATCACATGTGTGAAACCAAACAGCCAATAAACACCAGGATGAGCAAATAATTGATGAAAAACAGACACACTCAAAGATCTGAGAAATAATATTTCTCACAAAAACATTCATCTCATTTTTGCCTTTTCAGTTCTTATCCTCAAGGGAAACCTGAGAAATACTTTCAGTACAAGTACCTGGGAACAAAAGTTCATAATGTCATTGGAAATAATGAATTGAGTAGAAATATACTAGTTTTATTCCACATTATGACTTTTTGTTTCCATGACCATTGATTCTTGCAAGTCCAATTGTTAATAAATTGGATAAATCTCCATCCTCCTTTTCTTGCAGGACATAAATATCTTATCATCTGTTCTGTTGCAGGTGTCATTCCTCTGTTCTGGAGATACCTGCTGCATTTTCTCTCAAGTATTCTAGCTGATTAACAAATTCAGAGTATTTTTTCTCAGCTTGTATGCATCTCCAAAGACCTCTGCTTTTCTTTCAACCCTGAAGAATTTCTATGCTTGAAAGTTTGTCTGTTTTGACCAAAGTAACTAAAAAACCCACTGAAAAACCAACCTCCTTCTCTTACAAATCTTGCCTGGCTGAGGAAACACGTATACTATTTTACAGACAATTTTATAAGATATATCCTATATGGTAAAAGACTGGATATTTATCATCTGCTTGAATGGACAATGACAAAGCAAAAAAAAGTTCTATCCCTTGAAGTAGGGACATTCAAATTCACATCTTACTGCACTAGTTGGAACAAGACTCAAAGACAGTTATCAAGTTGATATTTGTACTACTCTCCAAAAGGCCAAGGGAGGTAAATTTCCATTATCTGCCTCTTGTTGTCTTACATGGATTTTATAAATCAGGAGAGACCATATTTCAACGATGAAATTTAACATATGCAAATCAAAGGATCACAGAATGGTTAGGGTTGGAAGGGACCTCTGGAGATCAGCTAATCCAATGCCCAATCTTTTAAATGCTCAAATGTATGCAAAAAGTATTGTATAAATATTACACAACGCTAATCAGTCAAACCATTCAAACAACTTTTAGTCATCAGAAAGTAGATTTCTTCCCTTTGCAAGTATTTCTGAATAGAAAAGCTATTTGTTAAAGTGGATAAAGCACTCTGTGGCCTAAGCTTTTAAATAGAGTGAAAAGTCATATTGTTTTTCCAGTTGTTGCACTTATTTGCTTGGTTCTGATCCATCTCAGCCCTTCTTCTCTGTGGTTTGTTTAGTGACTGGAAAACAGTCCAATATGGCTGACTTGATGTTGTTGTAATGGGTTGGGTAAACCATATTTTGATTCTCTGTATATTTTGTGTCTGGCAGAGGTTCACAACATTTGTCTGAATCGGGTGCTGATGCAAAGGTAGGTCTACCTATTAGTAACTGTTTACACGGGGATATTGGTGTTGGCCTTGTTAGTAGCATTGGTTGCAGGTTTTGAGATTTGAGGCTTCACAGAGAAGTGTTTTCTTGTCTCTGGGGAGTAGAAAAAGCCCAAGGCTACATAGTGAGAATGCCCTGTCTTGTGCCTTTATAAAAATGCTTTTCCTGCCCGCATTTACCTCTGTAGAGCTATTTGTCTGAATGATTTGTTGGTACTTAAAGAGCAGGCCAGTATATAATGTTGTCTAATGTCATCAATTTTCTACATTTCAAACACATTTGGATAAACTTTTCAGGGAATAAATATAACACCAGAGCCCAGCAGTTGCAGCTTAAATCACTTGTATACAATGTGGTCTATTCTTTCCTAATGTATCTGCACTTGCTGTGAGGGAAGTGGGTTAAATTTTCAACAGAGAAAGTACGTTGCTTTACATTTACAGGTTTCACAGCCTTGGGCATGGGAGAATTGGAATTGAAATACTTTTTCCCCTTCATATCTCCTGCATTGACTGCTCTTCTAAGAAAGAAAGAATACCATTAATTCAGGCAGTAATAAGTGTGGTTAGTTGGCACATCCAAGTCCAGAACATCAAAAAGATGAGCAACATATAAATCCTCCTGCCCTTAAATATGGTAAAATTTAAAACATCCCTGAACTGTGCACTTCACCAGCTGATGGCTGTGATGAATCAGAACAACCATATGTCAGAGAGAGAGCTGAATGATGAAGCAGGAGGCTTAATTTTCTAAGCTTAAGAAGGGATGTCAGATATTCACTAAAATAAATAAATAAGTAGATAAATTAATATTGGAAACTGCCTGAGTTCAAGAGAGGAACAGTGTTTTGAGTTGGCTGCAGGCACAGGCATATTATACAAACACACCCAGAGTTTTTTGAATGCTCTGCTCATCTGCTCTTTTGAGCAGCCGGTTGAACACATTGGATATATAAATATGCTACTTTGCAAAGTTGGCTGTCTTGTGCTTATGATTCCAGCAACAACAACAACATGTGCTGTTTGTTGTTGTAGGATCCCCTCAGGTGCAGTGGTAAATCAAGTGGATTTTGTGGCCTATTTGGGATTTTTGTGCATAGGGACAAATCACTGCTGTAATTTCACTGAGACACTAGAGTAGAATATTACTATGCCTCTTAATTTAGACACAGCCTTTGTTGGTTTAAGATTACAGTGTCCCTTTCAGAGTACTTTACTGATGCAGCAATTTCTGGGCTGCTCTCTGGTCAGCTAGCTAGTAAAAACATTAGGTAAAACCTCTGACACTTTGTTGGCAAATAAGAGACAGACATTTCCAGCTTGTAAGAGTAAGCAGGAAGAAGAGATTAGTCTTATTCCTTTGATGGTTTAAAGCTGCATGATTTGAACTTTAGAAGTGCTCTGTCCATTCAACATCCATTTAAAGAAATAGCACTGGAGTTATCTACAATCCCATGAGGAGCTATAGTCCTTCTTATTAACTATGCCACTTTATGGGAAAAGCCTAGAAAAACTCTTTAGCAGTTTCACCGAGTCCTTTTAATACACCTTGTACAACACTGAATCACATTGATGTTGCTGAAAGAGAGTGAAGTGGCAGAAATTTTGCTCATTTCCACAGTCAGAAAATATGCTCTCTGAACCTGCAGAGCATCCCTAAAAGCACTCCTCTTTCTGCTGGTTGCACTCAAGTCATGGCAGGGAAGTGCACACTTCCCACTTTCTCCCTGAAACAAAGAAGAGTATGTTGCATGACCGTCCAAAAATATATCCAATCATCCATAACTTTTTAAACACAGATCATTACTTCTTTTCTCAAAACAAAAGCAAAATCCTAATTGGTTTTTGTTTGTTTGTTTGTTTGTTTTGGTTTGATTTAGTTTTTTGCTCTTTTTTGTCACAAGCCTGTTTTATGGGCCAAAACTTCAGTATTAGAAGAAGTATACTCAAAGGAAACTGAAGATTTCTGCTATGTTTTAATTGCCAAATGTCTCCTGCTAGTGTAGGCTCATGTATACTATGGGCATTTTGAGCTGCAGGAAATGATGGAATTAATCTGGGGTCCTTGGGTCATTTTGAGGAGCTCCTGTGATCCAAAGCATCAACTTTTCATTTCTGCACAGCATGTGCATGGCATTTGCTACCATAAAGAGGTCAAATTAAGTCAGTAACTGTGTGGGGGAGACTTGCTGACAACAGCAGCCATGAAACCAACTTCCCCTGTTCTGGGTCCCTTACCCTCACAGAACAGACTCATACAAAGAAGAGGCAGACTGGTTTGTTCTTCTCTCAGAGAGCCATTGAACATGAAATGAACTCCTAGTGCCATGGAAAAGTCACAGCCAGCACAACTGTTATCAGGGGATAATGGTCTTTTTGTAGTCAGCAATGGGTTCAGTGCTGTATTTGCTGACTGTGAGGCACACAGTATAAGGCATGGTAAGCCTACAGCACTATCCAGGGCTTGCAAACAGAGCAATGAACCTATGACCCTCCCTCTCTTCACTGCTACAGAAAAGCCACCTTTTTCATGTAAATGCCCCTCTTTTGTTTCCTGATGTTAGCAGCAATGATGTCATATATTCAACCATCTCTTATTTTCCAAAGTGTATAAAGCACTGAAGAATGAAAGTCCTGCAGTGGTTTAAAGGAAAATCACAACAGCTGATCAGAATTAAATCCAGCATTATTAAATATTATGTGCCTTGCCCACACTACCCTCTTGAAAGAAACGTCAAATATATCTCTTCGGGTTACTGATAAAATGTGTAAAGGTAGAAAAAGTGTCACCTCCAAAGCATTGGGACCTCTAAAATTATTTTTTAAATTTTCATTTTTTTGTGTGTGTGATTCAATATCAACTAAATTTTCTCACCCAAGATATGATGTACGGCTTGTCAATATCAGTTAAAATCATGTGGCTACAATAGGAGACACTCATTGGAAGTGTTTTCTTTTGGCACCCAGCTGTACTTTTTGATTTATTGAAGCATGATTGCTTGACAGTTACCAGTAAGACCACATCCGAAAAACAAATGACAAAACCTGGAAAGCAAAACTGTGGTGTTTGATTAAATAAACCTTTTTTTTTTTTTTTTTTTTTAAGGAAAAATTCACCCAGGAAATTTACAAAAATATTTAGGGTAGGAATTTAGTTTTAAATTGAAGCAGAATGGTTAATTAGTCATTAGTTAAGATTCTGCTGTGGTAGGTTGATTTTGTTTTCTTGCTCTTTAAGAGGGAATAAGAATTTGAAAGTTGAGTGAGAAGAAAAGGGTAACATTTCTGTAATACAACAGGGGATTTTACAAAGCATTCTCTTGTTCTGTATGCCAGCATCCAGCCAGAATTAGCATGTTCTAAAAATAATAAGAAAATCTGTTAATTATTTATATCTGCTTACTTGACTATTCATTAGTCTGTGTTTATTGTCGCTGTAAAGACAAAACTAAAAGAATTGCTGCTACCAAACCGATTACAGTATTTTAGTTTGCTATAGAAAAAGTATGCACAAGGACCAAAGTATGCACATGTTGTAGGGAAACATCTTTTTCAGCATGCAGAGGAGAGTATGGAAAACAAACAGAGGGCAGCCAAAGATGTAATAAACAGAATTTATGAACCAATACATGTACATCAGTTGTATTTGTTAGGGCTCCTAGCCTTCAAAGATTTATGCCAAGGGACTACTTGGAGTACATAAAGTCTTTTAGTATCACGGCCTGCGTTATCTCTGGGTGTTGAATTCAAATGTTTAGGTGTCAGTTGCAGAAATGAAAGGACTTATCAGTGTACAGATAGGTATCAAACAATTTTCTTTTTCTTAAAGAGTGCTTGCTGTCAACCTATACTTCTTAAAGGTAGGTCAGGTCCTCAGCTGGCACAAAGCAGTACAGCTCAGCTGAGGTAAATGAGTCTTCCAACGGAGGATAATAATAGGTGGAAAGCAAAAACGGATTTGTTCGAGTAGGCCACCTGTCTTCTCACGGCTAAACTTGATCACAAAATCAGGTACTCATCTGTGTGTGTTCCCCAAAGATTCACATGGGGAATACCTGGAAGACCTCTACCACATGAGAGAGGATCAGATGCCTGTGAACTAATATTCTGCCCACTGGAATTCATTGCCATGAGCTTTATTGCCCAACAGAGCTGCATAGCCATCAGATGCCTGCTTTTCAGAAGGCATTAAAAGTGGTCTGCATTAAAGGACAATTTCCATTCAATTCCCTCTTCCTTTTTTTACTTGATGCAACAGAACCTATAAGACACTTTTGACCAGAAAAAGAAACTGAAAACAGATATGACCTTCTCTCCTAATGATTTGGGCAGTCACCCTGGTTACCTACTGCTGAGTGATGTACAGCAGTAGGGGAGTGGGCACAGGCTTTCTAGGTAAGGATGTTCTCTTATTTAAGTTGAACAACAACTGGATAATATTGTGAAAGTTAAACGGCTTATGAAGTACACTAGCATACATGATTTCATGTAAATGACTCATTCAGGCAGTGGAGCAGTTTGTAAGATGTAATGTTTAATCTGTTGATTACTAGAAAGTATTCCGCTAAATTCCAGAAAATATTAATGATTTAATGCTCTTTTAAAAATCTCCAATGTTTACTCTTCAAGCAGTGACATGTTGATTTGAATGTTTTACAAGAGGCTGAAATTTAGACTTACTTTGGGTTCTATCATTAAATGAATTGCATTTTTTTATCCACTCCAGTGGGTACACTTGGAGAACAGGGTCTTAATGGATGACAAGAGAGAGTTTGAGCTCTAGACCTTATAAAGTTCACCTAGTAGTTGAAAATAACAATTAAACAAACTCATCACACTCAAAAATCCACCTTTTGTAACATGATTTCCCCCTAAAATTTGACTTTCCATTTGACAATCCATTTTTCACCATTTCTCATTATTGGAGTCCAATAGATTTGTGGTGGAAAATAATCAGAAGAAAACCTTGCAAATGCTGAATATTCACCTTAAATGTTCTGTCGCATTTACCCAGATCTGATAATTAATAACAAAAGAAATGGTATTATCTTAGAACTTAACTTTCTGATAAAGATATATTTTGGGGCTGATGATGCGTTATGATAAGGTATTTGCCACTGGAAGGAAAAAATTCAAAAAATTCTGGTGTTTTCTGATGAAAGTGACAGTGTCTGTGATTTATTGTGACCATGATTTATTGTTGTCAGAAATCCTTTTTTTATCATATTCAGTGCAAAATGAAAGGTTAAGTGATAACTGCAGCTCAGAAACCAGAGAGTGAAAATCAGAGTTGATGGAGGAAAGGCTGTCAGCAGGACCTCTAAAATCCTAAGCTCTAAGGGCTGAATGCTGCAAAGGCTCCTGTTTATATGGCTAGACCTGCATTTTCAATGTATATTTTTAAGTAGAGTATTGCAGTAAGATGTAACCAGTTTCTCATAGTTTCTTGTTCTACCCCCCTCCTACACTCCCAAGGAGTTATATACACAGAGCATACACAGCAGGCATACAGCTACAAGAACACATAGGTGTTCACTGGGTTATCAGGGTTATTGTGTGGAGCAAAGCTGCATATCAGAAAGGACCAGTGCCAAAATATTTCACTAGAGTCTATTTTTCCTAATTTCTGTGTTGTAGTTTTAATTTTAATGTATATAGTTGTTTCAAAACCATGTATATTTTTTACATATCCTCTGTTATCTACAGCTATAGTGCAAAGGAAACAAAGTGAAAAACCATTAAAAACAATAAATGGCATCTAATAGCTTCCCAAGAAAACAGGCAGTGTTTTTACAAGAAGGAAATGAAAGACAAAGACATAAAACAGAAAACAGAGATTTTTATGATGGGTTTTATAATAAGAATCATAAAAGCGATGATAGGAGCAAAGAAGTCAAAAAACTTGAACCCGAAAGAGAAAACAGTATTTAGAAATGACAATAGAGAAGAAAATATGCCAAGGTCATATGAAAAGGATAAACAGAGAAAGACAAGGAGACAGGAAGAGTTTGTTTGAGCACAGCAATTTCTATCACATTTCAGGCAGATATGCAAAGAAAAAGAAAGAAATGGAAGAACAAACCAAATAAATACAGTAACTAGAAAAGCACAGATGTGCACAGTTGTTTTATCTCCACTGAAACTACAAAGCAAAGAGAGAGCTTTTGAAGAACAGCTTTTTAAAAAAAGAACAACAGAAACCTGCCTGGCAATTCATCTGACTTGCAGAAAGTTTAGAAAGGATGGTAGAATAAACTGTGAATGCATTTTTGACCAATCTTGATCTCTGGCAAGAATGTATGTCTGCTTTTGCTTGGAAATGTTGTCTGGTTAAACCTTTATACAGTAATAATATTCTGTATGTGAGCATAGAAGACTGAAAATCCTGATGTACAAATGGAAGCTTGGTGTTATCAGTTGCTCCAGCAAATCAGAATAAGGAAATAATTCATGATATACTCAGTACAAGCAAAAATGCTACAAAAATCTCTGTGTATTTCCAGACTACAGGAAACAGATTCCGAAACTGCATGGATACACTGCCGTGGATTCATAGCCTGTGATCGCAGAAATAGGGAAATAATAGCTTCAGTCGTCTGGAAATTGTTGTAAGGCTTTTATTTGCACTTCTGATTTTCCTAGAGTATTTTCCTAGAGTATTCCTCTCAAGCATTCAGTGTAAACTTGAGAGTACAAAAATAATCTATATACACTTGCTTCTTTGTAAGTGTGACATGTACAGAAACCCCTACATACTCTTTTTCCCCCCTCTTTTTTCAAAGGAGAAACCTATTGAGTGCTTAACAGTCAAAGACATCCTAAGTAGTCTGTCTCTGCTACTGCACAGCCCATCTCTTTAGCACTTCATATGAAAAGTTGCATCCAAATTTCTGAATGCTGCAACATCACTCAGTAGCCACTGCTTCTACCTGAGCAATTCCCCAAACATGTTGCAGCAAAGACTTTATATTCAAATACTGAGTTTCCATTTAAACCATGTATAATGATTATTTCTGTTTTGTCATTTTTGAAAAAGAACTGGTCACATGTATGGGTCCTAAATTATTAATTACCTTCTGCCTGAGTAGTACCATTCTTCCTTTCTCCAGAACTGTCAGGGAGATGATTGTCTGCTCCTACACTAAGGACCAGTGCAGACATGACACTCCTTCAGGAAGCAGAACATTTTCTTAGAGGGCCCCATCCTGGGTGAGAGTAGAAAACTCTGGTCATTAGTTTCCTGGGTAGAAGTATGATGCTTGTGTTCATTGAACAATGCAATATGTGGGTGAGAACTGTTCCAAGGAAAAAGACATTTCACAGTTTTGTTTAAAACATCTGGGCTCATTGTTGCTCAACTTAGTGGCAAAGTTTATGCTGAAGTTTTTCATGCTGGACAGTTGCCCCTTTGGAATGCTTCTGGGGTGCTGAAGTTCTGACTGTATCTGCTTCAGTCTTCTGTTGACCTCCTGATGAGTTCACCTATACCTATTTTAAGCAAGGGTTGTGCTGTAAAGGATGGGTAGGCAATGGCAGCCTAGCCTCAGACATGCAATCTATGTGCTCCTGCCCTCAGCACAGTTGCTTATTCTCCTTCGAACATACCTTCCTGGGAGTCAGAAGTGGATCATAATTGCCAGGCTACACTGCACAGTATCGAATCTGAATTTCTTGTATCCTTTCCATTTGAATCAGCAATCCTAACAATGAGCTTACCCAGAGCACCCGAGGGGAGAGACAAGGGTGAGATACAAAGCCTCATTGAGAAGGAGCTATCAATTAGCAGACACCCATTTACTATTCATGCTGCATTAGAAAGTAATTAAATGTAAGCGGTCCTTCATTCAAAGTTTCAGGGGCAAGTAAATAAACTTAACGGAAGCCACAGCTATTAAATGGAGACATGACATGGGCAGTCAACAGCAGTAAAAGACTTCTAGAAAATAAACTCTTTCATATTAGGCTTTGGGAGGGGTCATAGCCATGGACTTTGACCTCAGAAACCTTGATCTAGACTTTGGAGGCTCCTGCTCCTTGCATTGTACAGTTGAGTTTTGTTTTTAACAAAGGGCTGGGGTTATAAAACCACAGTGTAACCTCTGCAAGCTGACAAGACTTATTCTCAAAGCACAGGATGAATTTTTCAAGGCATTACAAGTAAATGATTAGTTTACACGTTCCAATGAATTAAACTGGACTACTTAAAATACAGGGAAGTTTCATGGTGTGGGCATGCATAATTAGAGCAGCCATGCAAGATAATTTCTCTTTGCTGATGCCAGTGGAAGGCAGGGAAATAAACCATGATGCCTTTAACAAAATGGTTTAGTTTCATCTGGGTCAAAGGTTTTCAAGTGCTTTTGTTGAAATGACATTAGTATTGCAAGATATTCCAAAGGGACAAGTTAAAATTTCATTCGTGCCAAGAGTATGCACTTTCAAGTCTTAGTGTATTTGAGCTTTCTCATGTTTAACACTGAATTTGATGGGCTTGTTTCATTGTGCATGATAACTAAGCAGCGTCATTTGTTGCTTCACTTCTTCTGGAACCTATAAACAAAACTGGAGCTCTAACAGCTACTGGTTCAAATAAAAATCTTTCATGACCTTAATGGGGAAATTATTTCACACTTACCCCTTGCAGTGAAAGCTAGTACAGGAAATATAATTCATGCAATAACAAGTCTTCGAGTACATCTCTACAGGTCACTTTCATCACATAGATACCTGAGGAAACTCATGTGGTTCAGTGTTGGGGATGCCCGAGATCTAGAGGTAAGGGAAACATCTTTCTCCAACTGGAAGGCTCGCTACGTGGACGGGAGTAGCTTGGAAGAGATAACCAGAGAAGCACAACTGCCTGAGAGACTGCAGTAATCACTTGCTTTGGGGCAAATTTACAAGTAGATTTAGCCTCCATTTCATGTTTCTTCCCTTTCCCTCACGAACTCTGCTGGTGCCTACACAGGACCAGCAATAATCCATCATTGGTTAGGATACTGTGAAGTACCTACCAATCCTGTTGTTTGGTGGGAAGCCTACAGTTGTCTCCATCCAGTTATGAAAAGTTAATTACCCCCTATCCAATAGTTATCAGCAGATTTGCATGCTCTGCCCATTGCTCTCCTACTTTCTAGACCCTTCTCCCAAGTCCCCTATAAAACCCACCATTTTCTCCCTAATAAAGAGATCAGCTTCGGCTGGCAGCTTGCTCACCCCTCTGTGTCGTGTCTCCTCATTTCTGGGGCGCGTGGCTGGTGTGGGAGCTGAACAGCCCTTGACTCTTGCAGCATACCATTCAGAGGCAAGGTCAAGAACCCTGACCCTGGTCCGGTCCTTTCCTTCAGACCACAAAACCGCATCAGTTCAGTCCCATACTATTCTGATCAGCAACCTCTGCCAATGCTGTTTGATATTTTATCTCCTTTCATTAGATTTGAATCTTCAAAACTCTTTATGGGATCCATCCCAGCTAATTTTGCTCATCTTCATATTAGACATGCAATCTGAAATGTCCTCTAGGCTCCCTTTGTTGTCAAGGAAATTTGCTAGGTGTCTCTCTTTTGTTTTAGGCTAGGTAACATATTTTTGAGCTGTCAGAGACTGGGCCAGAGGAAACACACTCTTGCTGTCCATCACCCTTGTGTACTGTAGTGGAAGAAGCTGAAAGGATTTGTCAGTCTTCCCGAAGTCTTTCCCTTCTTCACTGTGCTGCTTCTACAAAGAATGCAAATCTCCGGGAGAAGCGCCTGTATTCACACTTGGTTTTCACACCAGCTGCTGGTACAATGGCAGCCTCATATGTTCATTTCATCAAAATGCATTTTCAACTTGGGGTTTTTTCCTTCTTGTTTATAAAGTTTTACAACAGCCTCTATAGTCAAACAAGTGATCGTATTATCTGGTAGCTGAGTTCTCAACTCTGTCAACAATTCAGGAAGAGATAGGGTGCATTTCAAAGGTGCTGCCCAGTCATTTGGTAGGATTACCTACAGTACTAAATAGAACTGGAATCTTGGATTTTCAAACCTTTTAGGAAAAGTGCCTTAAACAGTTCAAACACCGTTTTTCCTAGCAGACTATTGGATTGTATCTATCTTGCACTTGATATAATGCATTTAAAAAAATAATCCTTGCAAAACACTTAGATTCAGAACAGTCAGATTGTAACCCCTTAGCTGACATTATCATAATGTACATGCATTATCTAGAAGGTATCCTTCTTGTGCATTAGAACCCTGACACCATCGTTTCTGGATATCTGGGATAACACTGCAGAATCCTTATGCGACATACACACATTCCACAACACTGGGTCATGGACTGTCTCAAGATTGGATGTTACTTTTGTTTGTGATCAATGCAGGAAACTAGAAATCTCTCATGGTTCTGGGCAGAATTGATTACCAGAAGTTATTGATAACTTTTGGTTCAACCCCGCTGCCATCAAAATCTCCATAGGAAAAAAAAAAAAAAGAAAAGAATGGAAATCCCCAAAGCACACAACGTTAAGCCCAACCTTTCAAAACAACGCTATTAAAAAGCTGATGGCAATTACAGCCTTAACATTACAGCCATAACTGTGCACATGCCTCATCAGAGAGAAATCAGAGGCGCTATTAAAACTCAGGTATAAATATCAGATTCTCTATGGATTCTTATAACTTTTTTTTTAGGATTCAAACAATTGTTTCTTTTTATCTGAAATCCTCCAGGTCTGTGATGCCTTAAAATCCTTAATATATTTGACATGACACATTATTCTATGTCACACTTTGTTACACAGACTGCTTCTTTAACCAGAACGACAAATTGTCACAGGGGGAGAGACATCAAGAGGAAATACAGGAAAGGAAATATGCATTTGAATTTCAGCAGGATAGTCAGGCTGTGAAGCAAGGGCAGGTGCATTGTATGTGTGATAGTCTGCAAAGTAAAGTCCTTGTACTAGACAGGAAAATGGTCAATTTGCGGGTAGTTTTTCCACAGTCTGGGATATCTGGGTTTTAACTGTACAGGACCAGAATTTCTAAAATTATTATTCTCCACAGTAAGGTCCCAAAATCTTGGGGCTGCTCAGTGCAGACTAGTGGAAATTGTTCAGAGCCAAAATCTCCCTGAAAATGCAGACATGATGAGCACCTTTGAACAGCTGGAACATCTTTTTTTCTTTTTCTTTCTTTTTTTCTTTTTTTTTTTTTTAAATCAAAATCATGTATGCGTAGTAGGGCAAGGCAAGTAGACTAGTGACAGGAGTGCCTTGTAATGAAGTATAAATCAGTGGTGCTGTGCACCTGGATGGGCTGTGATATCCCTTTCATAATCACTGGCAACAGAGTGGTGGATAGGAAGTATGGAAGAGGAAATCATCAGCAGGTTTTGTTCTGTGATTTGCTTCAGCCATACCATGACAATATTGGCTGCATTCCCACAGGGCACAAATAAAGCAGCAGTTCAGGAAGCCTGACATTAGTTCCCAAAAATCTGATGATACCCAGTGCTGTGATGATGTAGCTCCAGCCAGCTGCTAAATTTTCTTCCTGTAAATCCCTTTCAAAGTATAAGGAAAAAAATCCACAGTAGGCACAGTCCAAAGCAGACCAGTCTCTTCAATTCTTCAACCTGTAGCATATCCAACTGGGCTTTGGAGGTGAAACTGAAAAAAACTGTGATTTGTCCAAAGTTTATTATTCCCTTGTCAACCACTTATAGAGACCTATTGTCTCTTTATGCTTCCAAGAGCTCTACAGGGCAGATATTGATTGGAGCAAGGGTGGTGCTGCCTCTTATTAGAGAGAGAATTTGGATAAGCTCTGCCATGTCAAACCACAGCATACCTGACTCTTAAATATGGGCTAGAAAAACCCATTCTGGTTTGAAATTAGGCATGCAAAATTCCCAGGCAAAATGAAAATAATCGAAAGTCAAAAGAAATGGGCTATTTTTGAATGATGTAGCTAAGCCAGAGTAAGTGTGCCAGTTTCAGTCATCATTGTCAGAAATAGAATATATAATTTGACAAGGGAGTGGCTCATCATATTGCTTTATTAGTTGTTTTTGGTTTTGTTTGTTTTTTCAATTAAGAAAGTCAGATTTCCATTCTTAACACTCAGAAAGCTACTTCTAAGAGAGCACAGTAATGTCATACAGATCACTTTGTAGGTCTACTCTCACCAGAATGTATAGGCAGAAAGAGCTACTTCACATTGCAGGTGCAAACACTGTTTGCAAAACTCTCTCCATCTGTTAAATGAAAACAACTCTGAATGAAATGTATTAGAATGTAAATCCTTTTAAATATGCATATGCATACATTCTTTTCTACTCCTGTAACTATGCTGTTTATCCAGAGGAAATACCCTTGTGTTGTAAAATGTTGTTTTTTTATCAAATTAATATCTCATGTTTCCCAGGTGGGACACTTTTAGATAGATCTTTAATTAATTATAGAATGGAGAGATGTGCAGAAGACATAATCCAGATTAAATCTGGAGAGAAAGACTAGGTTTTGCTTTGCATTAACTTACCTTGTCATCCAACAATAGTGTACTCCGTGTCTTGACAAACTTAAAACCAAGGTAGGCATCATACTGGATATATAGCTGGAGATTTTACCCCTGAAATCATTGGCAGCTCTCCCAAAGGATCCCCAACTAATCCAATTCAACTCCTTAATTAATTTATATATAAGCTTTGCATGCTGAATACAGCCACCTCATCCCAAGGTGAGAGCAGTGAAAATGTGAAGTAACTGAAGAACAGATGATTACAATCCAAGCAAAATTTATTATAAATCCAGAATAATTCTAATTATCTTTTCTCAGACTTTGCAGAAATGTCCTTATTCATTTTCAGTCTAAGATTTTCCAATAGAAATGGAAGAAAATTATTGGATAAAGTTAAAACAGGTTTTAATGATGATGAAAGCAGTCTATAACTACACTGTGGAATAACAATTTGCTATTTCTTCAAAATACATATCAGTCTATCTACCTGCCAATTCCCTTAATATAGAGTATATATAAATTTGTGTATTAAAAAAAAATTACCTAAGGGTTTGCTTCTGACAGGTGCTGAGTGCCTGACAGAAGAAACTCAGCAACTGTCAGAATCCTTCTTAAAATAGATGATTTTCACAGACAGCAGAATAACTGTGAAAGAACATTTCTAACCTCAAATAAATACCGGCTTACCAACTTGACTCTCTGATCTGAATTGAAACAAAACAACATTGTTTATATGTAAAAGATGGCATTTAGTTTTAAATTTTTTTTTAATTTAAACTTTCAATTTAAAGATAAAACTTAAGGCTAAGTAAGATTGTTCTCTGTTTATTTGCTTTTATATCCTGTTTCCTATAACTGAAACTAGGGGCACTGAAAAATTCTAATAAAATACTTACTAATTTTCATCTTGTCCCAGAGTTAGGATTTGACTCAGATGCAATGGCCATGTTTCTTTTGACTTCAAAGCAGTTCATAGGAAGTCTGTCTAACCAGGTAGGAAAGCATCTCCAAACTTCTGCTGACCCTTTGCAGTTTGAACTATAACCAGGTGCTAAATCTGGGAACTTCAACTTTTGCCATAGCACTAGTTAAAGCAATGCCAAAATACTAGTGAATACTACTGAAAAAGTTGTTCAGTCATAAACCAAAATTATTTTCTCTTTACATTTATGAAAATCCATTAATTAATGTTGTCTCCAAGTTTCAGCTTTTGTACTGGCTTATTCAGACTGCAACCTTACTACTGTGACTGAAATATAAAACCGTAGAATCATAGAACAGTTTGAGATGGAAGGGACATTCAAAGATCAATTAGTCCAACCCCCTCTGCAATGAGCAGGGACATCTTCAGCTGGGGATCAGGTTTCTCAAAGCCTCATCCAACCTGACTTTAAATATTTCCGCGTTTGGACCATCTACCACCTGTCTGAGTAAACAGGCCCAGTTTTTCACTGTCTTCATTGTAAAAAACCTCTTCCTTTTACAGTCTGGATGTACCCTCCTTTCATTTAAATCTATTGTGGAGGGATATTGCTGTTTACCTCAAATAAGTTTTAAGTCGAACGAATTAGAAAAGATTATAATACTGTGTGATTCAGTGTGTTGTTTCCTCAGCGTTACTTGCTTAGTATGAGTAGCTGGATTTGTTAAAGCCTTACGCCACAAGCAGTGAACTTACACCAAGACGTGTTTTCATCTGCAACAGAGTTAATTTTCTTAGTAGCAATTTCTCTAGTAGTTGTGCTGTTTTTTCTTTGACTTTCCTGTGCTGAGGACCCCAGAGCTGGACACAGTACTCCAGGTGGGGGCTCATGGGAGTTGAATAGAGGAGCAGAATTTCCTCCCTCAACCTGCTGGCCGTGCTGTTTTTGGTGCAGGGCAGGACACTGTTGGCTTTCTGGGCTGCAAACACATGTTCAGCTTTTCATCCATCAAAACTACCAAGTCCTTCTCTGCAGGACTGCTCTCAATGCCTTTATCCCCCAGTCTGTATTGATACTGGGTATTGCTCCAACCCAGGTGTTGCCCTAACAGGGGTTTGCCCCAACCTTGCACTTGGATTTGTTGAAGATCATGATGTTCCCATGGACCTATTCCTCGAGGTTGTCCAGATCCCTCTGGATGCCTTCCTATCCTTCAGGGGTGATAACAGCACTGCTCAGCTTGATGTCATCTGCAAAATTGCTGAGAGGGCACTCAGTCCCACTGTCTGTGTCATTGTTAAAGATGACCCCAAGATTATCTCAGTTAATTAAAGCCTGGTGCTAATAACACCAAGGTCATGGGTTTGAGCCCTGTACAGGCTATTAACTTAAGAGTTGTACTGGAGAATCCTTGTTTGTCCCTTCCAAATCATTCTGTGATACTAAATGTTAAAAGTACCAATGCAGGCCCCTGAGGGACAGAACTTACTACTGATCTCCATCTGGACATAGAGCTGCTGGCCACTCTCTGGATGCAAACATCTACCCAATTCTTTATCCACATAGGGTCCACCCATCAAATCTAAATCTCTCTAATTTAGAGAGGAGGATGTCATGCAGGACAATATCAAAGGCCTTACAGAAGTTCAGAGGGATGATACCTGTAGTCTTCCATTGTCCACGGATTTAGTCACTCCATCATAGAAGGCCACTAGGTAGGTCAGGGAAGATTTGCCCTTGGTGAACCTGTACTGGCTGTCTCGAACCACCACCCCGTCCTCCATGTGCTTCAGCATAGTTTCTAGGAGGATCTGTTCCATGTAATTGGTTTAAAGTTGCTTTTTTCAGTTATTTTACATGTTTACCAAGTCAATTCCCAAATTCAAAATAGTTTTGTGTGCACATTTATACTTGTTTTTTTGTTTGACTATTTTTGTAAACTGTAGAAAATAAACTTCAGATTGCACTGACATATCATACAATTTATGCAGAGAAAATATTCAGACATTCTTTCTTTCCTTCAGATTAGATTTGTGTTTATTACAAAATCTTGAACTGTCTGTATGTGAGACAAGGTAAAAAAGAAAATTCAGACAGCTTAACACATTACACGTTAGATCTTAGTGCTTAATTTTATGCAGATTAGAATGTAAACACAGATAAATATAACAAGACACATCATTGCTGGAGGCTACTAACATTTCTGCATACATGAGAAAATTAACTGGCACTACAATAACTTTGTTGGGGAGCTATGCCCAAGTAACTCCCTGCATATTTGATTCTGAAATAAAAATGACTTTATTCTGGAATGATTATTCCCCCTTGGAAACAGAGTAATTATTCTGGAATAAAATTTCTTTTATTCTGGAACTGAATGTCTGCACTGGGGAGTTATTCCAGAATAGTTAAATTATACCAAAATAGCAATAATGGAAGCTATTACAGAATAGCTCTGCTGGTTAATTTCCCCCGTGTAGAGCAGACCAAAGGTTGAGTTACACCAGAATGTATCATACATAATTATGTGAGTGATTGCTGTAGAGTAAGAAAGGTTTTGAAGGGAATTACTCCTGTTTAAGACAACTCCTACTCTTCCTCCATCATGCCCTGCTCCCTCCCCAAATAAAATCCTGGTTAATTAAGCCCTGCAGCTAAGAAAGCTTCAGAAAAAAAAAAAAAAAGTATATTCCAGAGCAGGACAGTAAATTATTGCAGCCAATCCCATCCAAATTAGAAGAATCACCTACAATTGGCGCTACCTTCTTTACTGTGTCATGCGTGTGTCATCTGTACTGGATTGCTCTCCTTTCCATTCACAGTGACAGCTATCCTCATACAAAAACTTTTGTTTCTGTTCCTACTAAGCTGTGGCAGTTCCAATAGACTGCACTTTGTGTCCTGCAAAGTGTCAAAACCCAGACTACGCCATGAGAATCCGCCTTTCTGAAACAAATGTTACACTTGGTGCCTAATCCTCAGGTAATGAGATTTGGAGGAGGCAGAAAAGAGGGAACTTCCTGCACTTAAAACCAGGTCCTTAGAGGTAATATAATGGAATAAACTGCAGGTCTGTAGATACAGCAGATTTCAGTTTTCTGGGGAGGTAACACGATAGGGATAAACTTTTCGGGTTTTGTTGAGCCTCTACCTTCTGTCAAGCTTTCCTTTGCCTTTCCGTCATGGGAGATGGATAGTTGGATGAAGTCGAGGATTTGGACTTCATTAAAACTAAGATTGTTCCACATAATTAGGGCTGTAAAGTAAGAAACATCCCCTTGGACTCCAAGGCTCCCCTCTGTTCTGCTGCAGTGTTCACTAGCTGTAGGCTAGGCCTCCCCTGGCTCCTCAGGGGTGTTAAATGAGCAGCACTGTCAGGGGCAAACTCCTACTTTGTGGAGCTCTGGCGTGGCTCTGGAAGTCTCTGAAAGGTTTATATTATCTACACAGAAAAACAAGTCAGAGCAAAGGTGTATGAGGGGAGAGGTGAAGGGAAGTGTGGTGGTGTCTGTGTGCATATCACAGTGGGAAAAAAGTTTGCTGAAGCAGGCTGCTCTGGGGTCTGAGGTCTAGGTATTTTGACTGGCATGCCTAGGTGTCTTTCCTGTTAATGCTCTGACATGGAAGCTCCCCTTCCCATGCCAAGTGGTCTAATCCTTGCAGACTATCTTGCCTTGCAGCCTTATTTTATGTGCTGGCAACCCACTTGCAGTATGTTAACGTTTTGTTGACACCGAGTCTGCTGTCTGTCATTAGTTTTAGTGGAAGTAAGTGAAGGAATGAAATCTCACATGGGAGAAATAGACAGTTCATGCCCACAAACATGTTGCATACTGTATTTTGGAAGTCACATTCTTGCCTGCTCCCAGATGTTTTTTAAATAATTGATTACTCCTACAAGACCCGAGACCCCATGACTTTCATGATATACCTGATTGATTTAAAAATATGGTACAATATCCTCGATAGTGATATCTCTGATCAGTGTGTTTGTAAAATGAAGCCCAGAAAGATGCTTTGTGGCTTGGAAGCCTCTGACTTTCAGTGGTGAATTGAGTACCCCTGTGTACTGCATTCTAAAATTTCAGAATAGCTAGTAAAAAAAAGTAGAAAAATCTAGTTATATTTGTCAGCTACAGTTCTCAAGACCTTCTTTTGCTCAGTTAGCAGGTTACATG
Source organism: Pyrocephalus nanus (assembly GCA_038380795.1). Taxonomy (NCBI): domain Eukaryota; kingdom Metazoa; phylum Chordata; class Aves; order Passeriformes; family Tyrannidae; genus Pyrocephalus; species Pyrocephalus nanus. The sequence continues at coordinate 17,333,210 of CM076264.1, read as the reverse complement.
ACTTTCTAGCTTTCAGATGTCTAACTTCAACTCTGTAGTCTGTCATCTTAGGGAAACAAGATTTGGTGATCATGCTGTTAGTCTGTGTCTATTTGTATATTGTCCTCTGATAGCATTTGTACACTTTGGTTGATGTCAACAAAATGTGACTGAGGAAGCCAAAGTCTCCAGTAGAGTTGTGTTCCAATGACTTCTCTGGAAGTAGATGCTCTTTGTAGGAAACAGACTATATATGACTACAGTATTAGCTGAACTCATCCTAGAGAACCTGGCAGAAGAGAAGCAGAAAAGAAGTGTACTGTAGGTGTGAGAAAGGTCTCAATAAGGGCTTGTGCTTTTTTCACCCAAAAGAGTCAGTTATGACACACATCCTGCCTTTTTTTTTTTTTTTTTTTTTTTTTTACTGACAGCAACAGAAATTAATCTAGTGTTCAACAAGAGGATATATCATCTTGTTGTTGTGATACTACTTTTGCCAAAGCCGTGGCCCAGGCAGGACTTCAAGGCTATAGCGACACATTTGCACAGTGGCACCCAGGATGGGCTGGCCTGTCAGTCTGGGGTACAATTAGAATAAAACATGCTAAGCTTTACTTGAGGTCCTAGAAAATTTTTAAAGTCTTGACATCAAACGAATCAAGTGAGATCTTCAAGAGCTGAATCACATTATCTGACACCAAAGGGAAATGGCCCATTTATTCTAAATGGGAGCTGTCAAGCCCTTTGGAAGTCCTGCCCATTAAGAAGCCTGATATATGGACAAATCTGCTCCACAGTGTATGCTAAATCTCACGTCAGGTTTTGTGCTCTTTATGTTTGTCTCATCGATTCTCTGTGTGCAAAATATTGGGTGTGCACATTCCTTTATCCATTCCTCCTCCCAGAAAGTCAGGAAAATTGCACATGGGTGTTCCCAGTAATGTTCTAGCATAATATTTATCAAAAATACATGACCTGTGTTATACTTTGTCCATTATTTCTCATATAGTTGTTCATCAGCATTATGGTAACAGAGGGTACTACTGTAGAAAAAGCCCACTGTTTGGCTTTCCTAGTAATTTGAGCTAAGGAAATTTCATAGTATCTATGTGCTCTGAACAGGAAACAAAGACTGTATTTCAGCATCAGAATATTGCCTATTCATTTTAAGACTTTGGCACAACTGTATTTAAGTTTACAATTCTAGTCTTATATTGAGAGGTTTTAAATTTAGGGTGAGAACAACTTAAGCTTATGAAGTGTCATTGTTGTATGTATCTACTACTTTTGGGTGGTGAGGCAGTGATAATAGGTAGGGATTCATACTACTGCAACTATACATCAAGTGATCACCAGATTAAAATCCAACAGACTAGCAGGTTTTAACAGACTAACAAGACAGATAAAGTAAGTGGCTTTCAGCCCATGACCTTGCTGGCTAGCCTTCCCTTTGCAAGAGAAAGGGGATTCCTGTAACTTTTGCAGTGTTTCTACAGCTTCTAATCCTGTTTCTTTTGTCACCTCAGACCCTTTTTCTACTGCATTTTTTGCTTTTAAATTTTGAACTTGTTAATGCTGAATAAACATTGTTTTATGAAAGGATTAAATATTGAACTTTAAATCAATTAAAGAGTAGATATACTGGCTATATTTAAACGTCCTTGTCATGGAAGAATTCAAGTGAGTCTTTTCTGTTTCATTTACAGTGTCTCTTCTGAGAAACCCCAAGTCTGTGATGCCCTGTCCTTTCTCTACCCCAGTGTCATTCATGCCTTTGTTTTTCACGGTCTTACATCTCTAGTTTTACTTTATACCATCCACAGTAATTGAGGGGCTGAACAGTCACCTCTCTGTGCTGACACAGAAGGAGTAACAATGAGAAAGTGCTGAATGTGGTCTGCTGGTTTAAGCAAAGTGGGGTGCATGCACACAGTATGGGGTTACTGATGCTATAGTCAGGCTGACAAAAATCAGTGTTTTCTGCTGACTACCTGGCCCCAGGTAGTAATTAAAGGTAGTAACTAAAGTTACTTTACCCTTTTATACCTACCTAACACGCTCATGCCAAGTCAAGATAACTTGAGTTACCGTCCTACTCCTAAATCTCCCATTGACAAGCAACCCAGAAGTTTCCATAAATTCAAAGATTTAGACTATTTGGTGTGCTATGACCTTTTGCTATAACCTCCAGCACAAAACAGACTATATAGTTCATGCTTTTACTCACTGGACTGTACTTTTGCAAGGACCAAGGAACTGTCAGGAAAAGCAAGATGCTTCATGCGAGGCATTCTTCTTCAACTATTACCTTTCTACCCTTAGGCCAAAAGTCTAAGGACTTCTGATTTCTGCCCTTTAATAGCATCTCAGTTAGCAAAAACAGATTTTAGTAGGACAGCACTCTTTTCAGGACAGATTTTGATGGATACTAGAACATGAAATGTCACATAGAAGAGAAATTTTCTTGTTGGGGTCATTTGGTATTGTATTGTATTGTGCTATGCTACTGCTTATCTTGGGTTGCAGAGGTTATTTGCTGCAGGGAAGGCTGAGAATGTCATTAGAGCGCTGTGCCCTGAGATAACCTGCAGCATATCATTAAACCATCTAATGACTGTATGGCCCATTGACCTCCATCACTCATTTGCTAACAGTGTTTGTTATTTACAGGCACTAGGGAAATTACTGTTGAGTTATCACTCACCCTTCCCTTGCTGCTGCTATCACAATACCTGGTGATATCCAACAGGAAAATTTAGAAAGCCAGTAAATTTGCTTTAAAGGTATGGTCCGGTGTGCATATGAATTAAATCTGTGGGTGTGTTTACTGAGCCCTCTCTGTTGTCATCACCCACCCTTCCCCCCCCAATCTGTTATATCACACTTGTCACTGAAATAATACTTTCAGGTAGCCATGCCTTGCCATCCAGCTTTGGGTTCCGCTAGCTGAAATTTTCTCTTAAAAGCATGTTATGCAACACTCTGGAATGGAGATAAATCCAGTGATGGAAGAAGATGAATACATGAATAATTGGTACCTGTACTGAAAATGTCACTTTACCCCCAGATTCTTAAAATAAAGCAATTGGGAGTCTTAAATTACTATATTTTTCTGCTGATGTAAATTGCCTGTTACCCCTCATCTTAATACCCTTCTTCCATTAAATTGGGTATTTTCAAAGACACTCAAGGTTATTAGACAGCTAAACCTTACTGGAACTGAAAGGTATTGGCTTTGATTTTTGCCTGTGAAGTTTTGGAGCAGAGCTGGGTTCCCAGGAAGTGAGGATAAGGTAGTTGTTTATCTAAACTATTTTTCAGTTAATATGCAATAAAAGAAAAAAACAACTGGCAGTGTTTTCAGAAAATATTAAGCTTTCCTACTGGTTAAATGTCTATTCAACAAGCTAAATTAACCTGCTGTTTATCCCAAGTATGAGCAATTGAACTTTCCTTTGAGGTAAATGAGGGCTAATGAAGAACGTGAAATACAGATGGAATAATATTCCAATCACGTGCCTGCTTGAAACCTCACAGAGAGGGGTATAGCTTTCACTGCCTTCAGTGAATTATGACAGCACAGAACAAGGCATTGTGTACTGCTAGAATTAATTAGCATTACTGGCTCCATTTGAGGGTGACCAGATGTCCACAGCCAAAGCAGGACACCTATCTCTAGCTGCCAGGATTTCAAAAGGACAACAACGTGCAAATCAAGCCAAATTATGTTTGTACTGCAGAGATTGATTCAGCTTTTGGGATTTTCCTGTGCAAAAGAGAGTAATAACATAAACAAGTGGTGTTTATGCTTGAGAGAGTTTGATTCTGTTACCATACCTACTGCAGTTTTCCTTTTTAAAGCACGACTAAGTTTGCTGGGTTCTTCAAAGTCTCGCTCTTTATCGCTTCTTCAATTTCACTTCTTCACCATCAAATGGAGTTAATAAATAATGATGGTGCAAGTGTAACAGTGAGAAATGCAAAGGAATGTATGTCTGGGATACAGATCCAGCAAGAATGAATAATCAGGCCAGCTAAGGACATTCAGGGCATCAGCTCAAATCAGTCTATAGAGTACCAGAGTTTAAGGATGGTATTAGCAAGACATGGTATTAAGTGACCAAATAGCATTTTACAAAGCTGAATAAAGTTGCAACCAAACAGAAGGTCAGTTGTTGCAGTCTAATAACACAAAACCGATCATAATCTAGGATACACCATCAGCTGGGAAAAGCTTAGCATGATGATAGACAAATGAATTACCGCAGCTTAATGACATCAGCAGAGCTACAGGAACTGACTATAACAGTGGCCTTTGCCACCAGCAAATGTTATCTAAAATGCATTAAATGAATGTGTTAATCTAAACCACAGTGAACTTGTTACGCTGCAGTAATTCTATTCAATTTTGTGTCACAGCACTTCAAACTTTTCACTAGGTTTTGTTTAAACCAATGCAGATTTAGTCACTCACTTCAAACTCCTTATCCCCAATACAGGGATTTCAGAGGAGACACTCAGTTTAGTGTTGCCTTCATTAGATTCCAGAATAAAGACCCTCACATCCAAATCTCCAGACTTCCTAAGAAACACTGACCGAACACTAGTCTGTTAATTTTCTTTTAAACCAGTCAGTCATTTAAAAGTTCTCTCTATTTTACTGTTAATTTACTTCAAGATGTAACATGAGGTACAGGCACCAAGTTCCTCTGAAATAGTTTCGCGGTGAAACTGCCACCATATCCCTCCATAGAATAAAGCCACCATTTTTAAGCCAGGAAATATTTTGATAATCAGTCCCTCTGGCCTCTGGGTACAAACCTGAGAAGAAGACCCAACATGATAAACTTGCAAGTTTATCATGAAGATTTCAGATGGCACAGAAATCGTAGCCCCCGCCAAGTCATTTAAATGGTTAAGTTTCCTCCCTGTATAAAGAGTTGCTTTTAATCTGGGATAGTCTTGCTTCTCAGCCATAGGAGTTCATTATGACTCCTCCTCATCTGTTCATAAACCACCTCTTCAGATCTCTCCATGCTTCTGAGTGTGAAACTGCAAATTCTTTTTTAATGGACACCGGCTGGTTTCTCTGTTATCTTTTACTTCTTATCAAGAATGGACATGTAAACAATATGAAGAAGAATGGAATAAACTACTTTCATCCAAGCAGAAGCCCAGGGAGCTGTGAACAGCACAGACCTTTCCTGAAAGAGACCAGGTCTACAGCACAAGAATTTCCTTGTGAACAGGTGTTTGGTGTAGCATCTTAAAAATGTAATGGCAAAGATGTGATAAGGGGTACCAGTCTTATGGCAATGAAAGTGAGGCATGCTTTTGTTGCAAGTGGATCTGACTCAGCTAGTGAATGAGACAGGAAGCAGGCTTCTTGGGAAAGAGAGCTCCCGTGCTGCAAAGAAGGAGGTATATCAAAGTGATTGATACTAGGCTCCTTCTAAAAGCCTCACCTGTCTCCAAAGAATGGACAGACAGGATGAAAAGACCACATTAGGGAAATAGGGCAGCACAGTGCATATGTAATACTGTCAGATTTCAGATGAACCGTGTATAGAATCACTTATGTGGGCTTTGTGCCTGTTTGCTTTTAACTGCCAGATGTCCTTTGAGGGTCAATTCAGAAATCAGGAGAACCTGCAAGATCTGGGAGGTGAGAAGGATGTGCTTAAACTAGTATAGAACAAGAGAGCAATAGCCCTAGACTTGGCTTGTGAGTTAATATTGCAGTATAATCCTGTGTCTATCAGGAAATAATGGGGTGGAGTGGACATAAAGGATTTGGAAGGGAAAGTTGGCACTGCAGTGTTCTCAGATCAAAGGAAGGCATGGGACTGGCTTCCTGAAATTTGAACACATCAGCCTGGTAAGCTTTTAAGTAGGAAAGGGTTACCTGAAGCTATGTGTCACAATTTCTTACTTAATGATTACCTGCAGACTGTGACAAAACAACTTTTTGCCTTTCTCTCAGCTTAACCAAGGAGGCTAACAAGTGTGAGGCTGACCATGTAGGAGCTCAGTGAGGGATTCAAATTCAAACCACATCAATGTGAGAACAAAGGATCATCTTTTAGCTGGAATTTTATCTCTTTTGGATGTTAGCCCCTCTGGATCCCATCATTAAATGCACAACAGTCTACTTTACAACACTGTTTGCACTTAATAATTGGATCAGTGCTGATACTAAGAATGCTGGATACCGGACTTCTCTTTGGTACCCTTCAGTACTTCACTGTTTCCCTGGTAGTCCACAGAGGTGATAATTGTGTGGAGAGGTTTTGCTGAGGGTTTTATTTTTAAAACCTTGGTAGTTATTGTATATGTCTGTCACAGCTTTTATGGTGTTTCAGTGATGGTTTGACAATTTTTATTTTCAAATTGACAATTCCGATAATGATGTACTACTCAGGAAATCTGTAAATCTTCTGGTGAATAAATCCTCTGTATATTTTTGTTTAATGTATTTGGCAGCATTGTAATGGATTTAAAATTACATTTATTGTGCGTGTTACTGTGTGACAAGGGATGGATTTCAACCACTCCTTTCCCGAGAAACATAGCATTATTACTTGATGCAGAAATACTGCTTTTACATATAGGCAACTTATCACAATTTAAACTTGCCCTCTGACAGTGATTCACATAAACCTTGCGTGTTCTGTGGCCAAACTGGGAAGCTCAGCAAGCACTGAGTATTATCAGATTCTCATGCTTCAAGGGAAAATATATGGATTATGATTACATTAAAGCTACTGTTCCTGCTTCCTGCTCTACCACCTTAATATTGCCCAGTCCAAGAGCATCTCCCACTGTGACCCACGTGGAGCCTCTCTGTCTGACCATGCCTACTCTTCACATGCATCTGACTGCAGCAGGGCAGAAGGGAGATGGGAGGAGAAGGGCAGGACACCCAGCATCTCTCTGCTCTTGGGCATGTCAAAGCCAGATTTTTTGATGAGTCCTAATCACTCTGATTTGTTATTCAGACCTGGCTTTGTATCTGAAAGCATATCCTAATCCCCTTGAAAAGACTTACCAAACAAGCCAACCTCACAGGTATATGTCATGGGAAAGACCACAGAATTCCGTGCCAGCCACAGAATTTCACAGGAGCCCACTCCATCAAATTCCCATTCATGTCCCTTTGAAAATCATTGTCTATCTTTATGTGATACCCTTCTTCATAATGAGACACTTCTGTGGGAGGCTTTGAAGACACTAGAGGTCCAGAGATTGCCCACAGGATTTTTGATTATCTTTCATAATTTAATCATGAATCAGGATTGCTTCAACCCATAGTTACCTATTCCTGCCAGAGCTACTCGTAGCAGCAGCTTTCTGCTTTTCTAGCTTCCCACAGAACTGCACTGTCATCAGGGAGGCTTACCATCCTTAAACAGACCCTTAGTAGGTGAATGTCCCTAACGTCAGTACAGCAACAAATGCTTTCACTACACAGCTGTTGAAAGTTAGGCTCTGCTGGTTTGCTGGGTGATTAATCAGCAGGGGCTAGTCAACAGACATTAGATGGGCTTTCAAGCTTTTCTCCCTCTTCCTCCTTCTCACGTACTACGCATCCAAGGGGCGCTGCCGGTGTATAACCATGGATCCTATTAACTTGTATGGTGGCACATACTAAACTCAGGACACTCTATCTTCTCTACTTGTGGTTGCCCCATGACTCCCACTGGCCTGGGATCATGAAGGGAAGAATGTTCCATCCAGATTCCTGTCATTTTTGTTCCCTACAAAAAAACACCACAAAATCCAGAACAAGTGAACAAAACACTTTTAATTCTAAAGTGTTCCAGAAAGGGCACGGGAAGTGGCAACACTGTGATTCAGTCAGAAGATTTTATTTTGGCTTTGATGCTTTTCCCTTGTGATTTAGAACTGTTTGTCCTCAGTATTCCTTTATTTAGTGTGGGGGTGCAAGGGCAAGAACCCAGAGAAAGTTGATTTTTCTCCCTTCTTTTATTCCCCTGGTTCAACTTGCAGAACCATTTTTGTTTTCTTTCTTTTTTTTTTCAAAAAGAGAAGGAAAAAAAAAAAAAAGAAAGTGGCAAGAAAATCCCTTCACCCTCTAATTTGGGAAAAACTTGTGCCCGCCTGTTTTTACTGCAATGACGTAAAGTGTTGTTACTGCTGAACAGAGTGACTTGTTCTCCCAAACAGTTCTCTCTGATGATGACATTATACTAGCTTAATTAAAATAGAATTGGTTTTGTTTTCTCCTTACTTGCACTAGCTACAATTGTCAATGTTTTATGCAAATAAGCTATCCTTATGTCACACCTGGATCACGGTTTTGCAGAAACCTTTGAGACAGCAGTCCTTGCCCATGAGTTTCAAAGTATTTCTGTGGCTGACTAGATAAACATACGGTGGGGTGGCTGATGTGGTCTAATCTGGCTATAGTGCCCCATTGCCACTAAAGACAGGAAGTTATACAGTGTGGGAAACCTCTGGCTTGTAAATACTGTACCAGAGACCCTACTGAATGAGAACTCACAGGATTAATTTCAGTTTACCAGAGAAATCTCTGTATGTAATGCCAGAAAAGCTGATGGTAGTATTGGCCTTGACATTCTCATATTTATCTGTTCTTTCTTTTTCAGAATTTTTTTTCTCTCTTTTCTAGGTCTGATAATAATAACTTACTAAAGAGCTCTTAATATGAAGGAAGGTATTATATCATAGAATCATAGAATGGCTTGGATTGGAAGGGACCTTAAAGATTATCTAGTTCCAACTACCCTGCTGTAGGCAGGGACACCTTTCACTAGACCATTTCACTGTATCATATTTTCACTAAATATATGCCCTCACTCTGCTTTTTCCAAGGTCTGGGGCTCATTATGAACCATGCAGTTTCAGTGTATTTTTGGTCTCTTTTTTGTCTAAAGCTCATTTGTTCTTTTTTTAAAAAAAACAACCTGTTAATATTTCACTTCAGAATTCACACTACCAATCCCAATTTCCCAGACAGAAGTTAGCAGAGGATATGGTATAAAATATATAAAAATTCAAATAGAAGCATCATGCATGGTAAAATTCACCTGAATACAATCATCATTAAATCATCCATGAAGATATGGAAATGTTTTAAAAAATGATAACGGATGTTGTTAACTGTGACTTTAAAGAGACTTATTAGGATTTTTTTCTCTTTTGTCACTATGATACTCTCTCTTCTTGGCTGAGAATCTGCTCTTGGAAACACAACAAAATATTATGAAGAAATAATAAGAAGAGAAATAAGGGTGAATAATATCAACTATGCTATTTTGTGATATAATTTCTCTCTCCTATGAACAACTACTCATACAAGTCCCATATAAGGAGGTCACAATCACGCAATCTGTTCCACTGAACACAAATACTTTCTGCTGTATGCTAGCCATTAATTCCTTCACCCTGTATTTAGCACTTGTCTTCTAGAACAGACTGCAAGGGTTGAAGAGATTCATGTTTCTTGAAAACAGCCACAAATTCCATTGTTGGAGGTTACTTTCCTTCCTTATATGCTGGTCTGGATAGAAAGAGAACTTTATTCTTGGCAGGACTCTCCCCATGTTCAGGTTTTTCACCTTTCACAAGGAGAGCATTTGTCTTTGTTTCCAGAAATGAGAATAGTCTCAAAATTGAGGCAGGCCTCGATTAGGTAATGAGATCAGAAGAAAACACTTTCTCCTATGCTTGTAACTTTCAATTCTGTCTCTCACTAGTTATTTTTAAGGTGTGCATCCTCATGACCCAAGGCAATCCATAAATTGTACATTACTAAAAGCCTTGAAATGGCTTGAGATAACAGACTTTCCTGTAACAAGAACAGACTGAAAAATGATTTCCAAGAACTTTTATAAGTTCCTGTATTATTATTTAATTATTCCATTTCATCTATAATGGTACAACTGTAAGACAGGAGTTCAGTTGTAACTGTTTGGCACCTTAAAGCAGACCTTTCCATCCCTGCAGAGAATTAGGTTCTTTTTGCTTAACGTGATTAGTTTAAAATGTTTGACAATTTATCCGAACTATTCCTCTCTCTCTCTCCCTTTTATGATATGTGTATAAAATAATCCTCAGGGGGCTGAATTGCCTCTAAGATTTTCAAAATTCCTTCAACAAGTGTCCGAAGAGTGTCTAGCTCAGACAAAATACCAGTTTTCAGATGACGAAAATTAGATGACATGAATCCTATCCTAAAGAAACAAAAATTGCATTAGGAATCTTCCAAAGTATTTTTAAACTCTTAAATGTATTATTTATTTTTGTGAAGAAAACAGAACAATTACTTGACAATGTTCTATAAAAATCTGGATTTATATGAAGGGAATCTTCAGTCATATTAGGTATTTTTCTAAAACTGGTGGGGTCTTTGAAAAAGCGCTTGTTTGCCTTCCTAATTCTCCCTTTGCTGCTATTCAAAAGAGTGGTGAAAAATGTGCTCACTCTAATTTGGACAGAGATAGTCCAACCTAATTCTATGCTTTATTTCCAAGCAGTCTGATCCAAAAATCCATTGAGGTCATTGATGTTTAAATTGTTTTTGGCCTCCAATGGAAACATATAGGAGCTCATTTTGTAGCTTCAAGCCATGTGCTGGTACCAGGCATAAGTGCTATTTATCCATTCCATGCATAGAAATCCAGCCAAAAGAGGCAGCCAATTATTTTGGCCCAATTTTTCATGGTCTTCATGGAAATGAAAGAAGGGAACAAAATCCACTTATTAAAACTGGCCCATCTCCATTTTATTCAAATGGGTCACAGTTCATTTCATACATTCCTAAAAAAATATACTCCTGCTAGCTGTGATTCCAGAACTTATTTAAAAGAGCAGAGATAAGATTTATCCTTATCCACAATGATTAACATGTGGATGGACACCAGTTTTCAATGTATTTTTAGAGTATTTTTATTCTAAAATATTAATAAGTATGTTAAAATTGAACTCTCACTGTTTTATCCTCTTCCTGGACTACAACAGCATACTCAAGATGACTAAATAATTCCTAACTCAGTTCTGTATTATTCAGTGAAACACATTCAATTAGAACATTAGGTGACACAACATAAAATAAGTTAAAAAATTTAAAAACCTCACACTTCCTTCTCTAAGATTAGCCATATGAGAAAAGGATTATTAAATAAAACCCAATTAGTGACATAGTAAAACATTCAAAATAAAATCCCTAAACGTTACTAAGCTGAATGTTCAGATCTTGCTACAGATGAGTTAGACATATTACTCTGGCACGGGTTTCAAAATATGATTATAAATGTCAATTGGCAAGCCTGCATGTTTTAATGCTTTAACTTTTCACTCTCTCCCTCTCTGCCTCTTTATCTTTTTTTTATTTTTTTCTTCTTTTTTGAATCTCTAGTGATCTTATTAAGTAATGGGTTTGAGTTTTTGAACCCATCACTAATAATGATGTCGAAATCCTAATGACCTCTGCTTGTCATCCAAGTAGACCTCTTGCAACCTCTAATAACTAACAACTAGATGCTGGATAAGAAACTGCTGCTTCCTTACACTGCCTTTTCTATGGCTCTTGCATAGCTCGGTCTCTTGACTAACTTTATTCTTTCCCTAAACTCTCTATTTCCCCATTATAGTGAGAACTATGAGCTGTTTCTTCCATGGAATAACTATGCAGAGGCCTAATCCAAAACTTTGAAAATGACTGTTTGAAAACCATGGCCTTATAAGTGCATTTGTAGGAGTCTTTAGCAAGTGTGTGTGCTGTCAGTACCTTTGAGACAAATTCTTTTCATTCTTGGACCTAATTTTAGGCTGAATTTGTTTTGCAGTAAGAGCTGGATGGAGAAGGAGAACTACTTTTTGTGGCACTATTGGAGACTTCCAGTGCAAGCTGCTGCACCTGGTCAGGGTGACCTCCAGTATCAATCAGGCTGTGGGATGAACAGGTTGAGAGAGGCCCTGAGGAGAAGGACTTGGGAGTGCCATGAATGAGAGGCTGGACATGACCCAGCAATGTGCACTTGCAGCCCAGAAAACCAATTGTATCCTGTGCTGCATCAAAGGCAGCGAGGCCAGCAGGGCGAGGGAGGGGATTCTGCCCCTCTGCTCTGTTCTGGTGAGACTCTGCCTGGAGTGCAGTATCTGTTTCTGAGGTATGGAACACCTCTCCTATGAGGAAAGCCTAAGAAGAATTTGGATTGTTCAGCCTGGAGAAGAGAAGACTTTGGGGTGACCTAATTATGGCCTTCCAGTACCTGAAGGGAACATAAAAGAAAAATGGAGAGAAACTTTCCAAGGGTATGTAGTGACAGGACAAGTGAGCAGGTTTAGATTAGATGTTAGGAAGAAATTCTTTAATGTGAAAGTGGTGAGACATAGGAAGAGGTTGCCCAGGAAAGTTGTGGATGCCCCATCCTTGGAAGAATTCAAGGCCAGGTTGGTTGGATGAGCAACTTTGTCTTCTGAAAGGCCTGTCCCTGCCCATGTCAAAGGAGTTGGAACTAGATGATCTTTAAGGTCTCTTCCAATCTCACCCATTCTATGATTCTATGAAATGTGTTAAAGAGAGAGTCCAAGAGTGTGTGGGAGTGAGGAACTTTAGAAAAACCTCTGTCTGTACTCAAAATGCAAGTGAAAGCCCATACTCTGAAAATACTTCTATCAAAAAGAGAAATTAAGAAGAAGGATATATCTGAGGCTACCACAATAGTCTGAGCAAAAATTTCTATGAAGCATTATCTTATTAGCATTTTTCTCCAAATCATCAAGATTTATAAGTGGAAATTGGAACTCTGACTTTTATAAAGCTTTGGAAAATGGTTCAAATATTCTCTTGTGGAAATTTTTGTTTATTTTTAATTTCAAACAGAGTAGACAAGTTTGTCTAGCTCTGTCAAAAAGTCATATGGGCATGATATTATTTCAGTGCTCTGTTTCTAAACTCAGCTATATGTCAGAGACTCTTTAGACCTTGTTAGTGTTGACTGTAATTGCCATGATGAAGTTCGTGGCTATGTCCTTTGAAATAGGATGGCTTCCAAAAGAGAAACAATGATTCCCCACTGACATAGGAAACCACAAATAAATATTGCTGTGATGTACAGCCATTATTGCTGACTATTTGCATCAGTGTCCTCTCCATCCATGCCAGTGCTATCTGAATAATAAATTTCCATCCTTTAGCTCTCAAAAATATGTTCTAGTGAAATCTCACAGTTGGGCATTTGTCTAGAATTGTCAAAGATTAAACCTGGTTAGATTTAACTTGGCATGGTTAGATTCACAACAGCAGCCTCAACCTAGATGTCATATCTAGGCTGTGTTTTTATTACTCCTGGACATGGCTTCAAGTATCTTGGGTGAAGTGCTACAATTATGTTGAATCGTGCAGGTACCTTTCAGCCCCCTGCTCACCAGCCAGTGGAGGGTTAGTTAGAAAACTAGTAAACAGGATGGGCACAGTGCTAAGGAACTGAAGATTATATCATATATGTTCTTATTTCACATTTGAACTGAAGTGAGACCTTTCAACACTTTCCATCAAAGTCCCCAGTAAAAGAGATTTCCACATCTCCCTCCTCAGGGACTAGAAGTTTAGATCAGCTCTCTATTATTTCTTTTGGTGTGAAATATCTGTTTTGCCTCTCAGTTCTGTCCTCCATGTAAAATATCTTTGCAGGATTTTTTTTTTTAATGGAAAAGTTTTCTAAGGTTTGTTGTTAAGTTTGGTTTGGTTTTTGTTTTGGGTTTTTTTGTTTGTTTGTTTGTTTTTACACATGTGTGATTAATCCTAGTTTTGATGTGCCATGAAGGTAGCCTTCTCTTACCTTGGATGATAATACACTGCCTCCTTTTCTTCTTTTCTTGTGTGCTTTTCACACACAAATACCGACAGAGCTAAGCCATTGCAAACAAGAGTGTAGTAGCAAATGCCTTGAAGAGGCATTTCCACTGAAGAGGAGAGATTTACTGCTGAATAGATGTGCTGGCTGCCAGCACCGAGCCTCATTTTTCAGCTGTTCTTCCGGCTGTTAAATTATCAACAGGTGTTCCTAATAGGGAGAGTCATATGGTGTTGAAGCCGCAGTGCTGAATCATTCTAACCAGGGGTGCACCGACTCACGTTCGGAGGGAGGTACTGCATCAACAAGGTTGTGGCAAGCAACCTTTTCTCCCAGACACCACAACTGTGATCCCACTTTTACGGTTTTGTGCATTTATTAGTATGTAGCTAAGAGACTGGTAGAAGGCCATCAGTGAGAGGCTGGTTATTTGCCTTGGAGTTAGTCTAAAAATTTCAGGGAATCCATGTTTGAAGGCAGATTTCTTGAGGATTAGTTGTACATATTAGCATAACTCTGAGCTTAAGAAAAGAAATCTTATTTCACTTAAAGCAAGGAACTGAACCTAAGTTTCCCATTTTACAGACAAATGTCAATTCTTTTGTCATATAAGTTTTTTTCTCGCACAGCATTGAAAGCTCTATTAAAATCCTCATCACAAGCAATCTGCAAATGTGATTATCATAGAATCATTTGGGTTGAAAGGCACCTTACAGAACCTCTAATCCTAATCCTCTTGCCATGGGCAGGGACACCTTCCCCTCGAACACTGCCAGGGATGGGGCATTCACAACTTGTCTGAGCAACCTGTTCCAGTGCCTCACCACCCTCACAGTAAAGAATTTCTTCCATATATCTAAACTAAATTTACCCCCTTTTACTTTGAAATACATTTGTTAAGCAACGTTATTACCTTCAGAGTCTCCTTGGTCAACACATATCAAAGAAAAAGGAACTGTCTAAACATGCTTGTAACTAAGACAAGACAATATCCAAATATGTTAATCTCTTTTGTGAACATGTGAAACAATTGTCTGAATCAATGAAAAGCAAAAAGGCAACTGGACTGCAAAACAGGCTCCATCTGATGCTATCGACCTGTGTAATAAATCAAGTAACACTACAGTATCTAATGATCTTTTCTTGCTTTAAGAAACAGATCTGTGATTAGAATGCACTTTAAGAAAAGCATAGCATCATCCCATTACAATCATGCTTTAGATGGCAGATGATTACAGATTTGGTGCCTTAATGTCCAAAATTGAAGATATCAATAATGGGAAATTAGTCTCCCTTGTAGAGTATATTTGGACATGTGAAAGGTGAGAAGTTTACCATGCTTTCAAGAAAATGTTTTTTAAAAAAGGCCACTGGTGGCTATGCCACTGCAGGGAAGCAGTGGCAGTGTGAGCACCATCTTCGGATGATTGGTCCATTCAGGCCTGTATTGTCCCTCAAGAGCAACTTTTAATATACATTTCAATGGGAGATAAGGCTAATGATCAGATAGTCAGGCCTATATGCCTTTGAAAATACTTTGTTGTTCCTATAGTATAAAATCCTGGGTAGTTCCCATATCCACATCTTACCTTAAATACCTTTGAGTTCCTGATTTTAACAACAATTTGCAGCAATGAGTTTCACAAGGAAATTTGTAGGATGGGAAATTTTTTCTCACAATTAGCTTTCAATTTTCCTTATTTAGATTTCCATGCTTGTTAGTAAAAAAGATTTGCTTCCCTTTACAGCACATTTGGATACTGTGGGTACCGTTTTCATGGCTTATTTTCTAAGATTAATAAAAAAAATGTTTGTGTCTCCTTAAAGAGACATTTCTTTACACTTATTTAATTCCAAGGGGCAGTTCTTATCCTTGGCATAGAGTGTTTTGTGATCTCTATGCAGTAGAACCACCACTGAAGTAACTTTTTTAGAGTAGGTTTTCTTGAGTATCTTAAAATTTTTGTAGCTGTGCTTATCTTGGGTGGGAGGAATAGTCTAGCTTTGATTTTTTTTTTTTTTAGGTTTAAATAGCAAATTTAAAGCTTAGTAGAAATATAAATTATTCTTGCTACATATGTTACCTTGTCAACATTGAATTTCCTTTCCCATTGCTGTTCCCATTCTCCCAGTTTGCTTATGTGTCTTTGAAACCGCTGATAAGGTCTGATGTAGATAAAGAAAGGTGAACTTTTTTCCATGCGACTGTTTATTCCCTTTATCAAATTTTATAAAAGTCCTGGTTCTTCTTTAAGGTGAGATGAGTTTGCATGTTAAGCAACAACCTGCTCTCTTTACAAAAGAAGAAGACTGTATCTTGCTTCTTTGGAGTTACAGCACTGACTACAAAAAGAGTGAATTTTACATGCAATTCTAAATAAATATATGAACATGTTTAAGTGATGAAACTAATTTAAAAATTTATTCTCCTCTAGATATAGTATTAAGCATCGGTACTTTTTAGTCAGAAAAAAATATTGTTGGGCAGCTTCTTCAAATGTTGCATATATTTAACTCAGTCAAAAGTTCTACAGTCAAAATGGAGCAAAATTATGATTTTAAAAAAATCTAATGTATCATTTACGGTAATTGTATTCTGATCTCAAGTCACAGTATCTATTATGCATTAATCATCTCTGCATTACTGTGGCATAGCTTCAGTAAAAGCAGTCAGTTTCTATGCTGTTCGTGTAAGACATTTCCACAACTCAGCTCACATATTTTAAATTAAAACTTACTTATGAATTTCTTGAATTTATAATGTCTAAGTTAAAATAATTACAGCAACTCTCTGGTGTTTGGTTGGTCTCTTCCTTAAATTGCTCCCATCTGCTTTTAACCTTCCTGTCACTTTAGCACAGTTTCTGTTAGAAAATTATCAAATGCACTAAGTTTGGCTGACCCTGGCACAGCACCTCAGCATTCCCCTCTGCTAGCTCTCCACCCAAAGGAAACCATTTATTCCTACCCTTTGCTTCGTGTCTCATGCCCAGCTCCCTGCAACTGTGCTGTCCAGCCCATAAGCACTGATGGGATGACAGTGAGCATAGCAGGAACCTGGCACTACTTACCTAATGTGCAGCTCAGCTTTGACAGGGGAAATAGCACCCGAGGCCTACTTTGCTGCAAAGATCTCTCCTGCTGGCTGCTGCACAGTCACTTTAAGATGTGTCTGACCTTAATCCTGAGCTGGAATGCTGGGCAGGGCACCTTGTTGGCACCTGGGATGGCTGAGGGCAGGGATAGCACAGCTGGAATGGTTGGTGCAGCAGTTGGGATGGGTGCTGCCGCTCGGGCACGAGCAGCAGCAGTTGTTGATTTCTAGTTGTTTAGTTGGGGATTTTTAGAGGTTAAAAATGCGTTTTTTGGGGATCAAATCTCTACTTTGACGGGAATCCGTGTGTTTTCAGGTTGCTGCAATGCTGGTATAAGCAGGATTGTCACTCTGGAAATTTTTAAACAGCTTTTCACGTTCAATAACATATTTGTTCCATGGGAACTGTTGTTAAGAGATTTCAGGACTGGAAAGGCTGCAAGTGCCCACATGGTCAATGCACAGCTCTTACAAAAACAGAGCCTCTCTGGGAGGCCTCCAGAAACTGAGACTGTGGTGGGTGACAGCACAGAGTAAACAGCTATTTAAAATGCCTATGATGCACGGAACATTGTGTGGCAGTGGTGCCGTAAACAGACACAGCGAGTGCAGCAGCCTGTACTCAGCTGCACGCAACTTTGCCACATTTCAATACTTCCAGCCAACACTTCTGAGAGCAGTTTGTCTCAGCCTGATATTTTTATTACATTTTCCTTATATTTAGGTCACAGTTAAAATGATTAATTAAATTAGGGAAGAACTCATTCTTTGGCTTTTTTTGCTGGAACTTCTTAGCTGTTCCTAGAAAAAAAGTGGTTCTTTTATCTCCAAAGAGAATTTGCAGCATGGTTGTCTGGTCTCAGAGGGATGTGTTCCAGCATCCCTAGGCAAATTTTAAGTTGTGTCCAAGTTTGGTCTCTGACAAGTCTTCCTTCAAGTGAGCTTAATAGAGGTTTTCTTTGTGTGCTGCACTGAAATCCCCCTGAGGACTCTCACTGTTCTGAGCACGTGCTGGGCACTCACAGGGGCAGAGCTCCAGGAACAGCCAAAGGAGGGGTGAGAGCTCCCTCCAAGTGGCCCAAAGGAAGCATTTTGACATGCAGGGTCTAACAAAGGCTACTCCTCCACACAGCTGCCAGGAGATGCTGTGGCAATATATATGAAAAACAGAAAGAGTTTCATCCCCACATTTCTGGTTTGATTGTGGGGAGGGACAACTGCGAGATGCAGAAATAGAGAAATAAGTTGTATCCCTCTCTTTTAATGGCTGCAGCGATGAGCTGCAAGGATAGACAAAGTACTGCATTTAACGTTTCTCATTGAACTCTATCCAGACTATTTCCCTTCCAGCATCTTCAACTGCAGTTTCTTTCTAAGAGATCCAATTTCTCTCTTCTCCCACCAAAGTTCACTGAGGCCCAGGACAGGCAAAATCTGCTCCTTGCCTAGTAACAGAGCAAAAGTACAAAATCCTAAACACAGGAATTTCTGGCAGGTGGTGGAAATGTATACCGCACACCAGTACACTGCATATGATTTAGGTCCTGTCAGCATCAAAGATATTGCTTTTGCTATGTTCACACCATTACCTGTTATCAAGATGTCAAGAAGTTGGAGATGTCTAAAACATATTGGACACATATTTTTATCCAGCTGCAGTGAATATGTCTGAGCTGATAGTATTAAAGGCACTTGATGATTAGGTAGAGGGACACAAAATAGCTATAATTGCTTGAAATTCTTTAAAATAGATGAACTGTAAATAGATGGCATATGCAGAACTCATAATGAGACTTGTGTGAAATAAGGAATTTGTGTACATGTGTTTGGAATGTTATGGCCACTTTGCTGGTGTCTGCCACGTGGGAGTAGCATATGAATTCAAGTTTTTCTATCACACCACTTTATCACATATTTTTCTGTGAGTTTATATGTGTGAGTGCATTTATGCATCTGTATCTCTCCCATGCATCTCCATCTGCACTGAACATCTGAAGAAAAGAAACACTCATATTTTTCCAAGTTTTGAGGGAGTTCTCCTAGCTATTCTGCTTATCAGGAAAACACAAAATGATAATATACAAGACAGTGCCTTGATCAGCTTTATTCTATTTAGAGTCTATTCATAAAATCTGTCCACATCACCCCTCTCCCTTACCTTCCTGGACATCAGTTAACTGATGACTAGTTAACTATTTGGCACCTTGGTTAGTTTAATTTAGAAATCATTTCCTCTTAAATATCACACTATATCTCTGAGTCCGATCATAATGATTCCTGTATTCTGTCACTACCAATCATGCTCACTGAATAAATCATAGCTGTATTGCTTCCAAAGCTGACAGTAAGATATATGTTCACCAAAGAGAAAGGTTAAACACTTTTCCATCTTACTATTCTTCTCAAACACAGTGAAGCA
Organism: Pyrocephalus nanus; assembly: GCA_038380795.1. Lineage (NCBI taxonomy): Eukaryota > Metazoa > Chordata > Aves > Passeriformes > Tyrannidae > Pyrocephalus > Pyrocephalus nanus. The sequence continues at coordinate 17,313,874 of CM076264.1, read as the reverse complement.
TCATTAAAATCCTAGTAGTCCTCAGTGCTGCCACGCTAAATTAACATTTTTTTAAGAACAAGCAGAAGATATTTGAGTAAGACCTTACAATATTTTCTCTTTGTCTTTAAGTGTAACAGAGAGTTGCTACTTCCTGACAATGTTTCGCTTTTCAGTCATGTTTTGTTTCGTTTGGGGATGCACTGGAAGTGTAATGTTACCAGGTCTGGAGAAGAAAATAAGTGAAAAACCTTTCTGTTTAGGAATTCACCTTTCCAATTAAACACTTCTTTTAAGTCTCTTGCATGAAATAAGTAGACTATATCAAAAGAAAGAAAAGTTTAAATTCCTGCTATGCCCAGTCTACTGGTAAACTGTGAAAATTTCTACAATGTTTATCTCCTGAGATGAATTGTATTGTTGATTATGTTGGATAAAATTTCAATTTTAGGTAGATCCCCAAGCCAGAATAGTTCAAAAGGGCAATGTAATGGAAGGATGTAATGCAATGTGAAGGAAGTAATCTTATTGCTGTTGCAGGAGTTTCAAAGGCACAGGAAGCCAACTGTGCCATGCTTCTCTCTACTGCCAACACTTGGGAAAGCTGACCTGGAAACCAAGTAGTCTGTGTGTCTGCTCAAAAATTTTACCCATATTTTCAGAAAAAACATACATACATGAGCCTAAGGGAAGTTCAGGATTTAGGTATGTAGGACTCCACTCCAATGCAGTGATTGATTCAAGTAGTTACTGTCCATGGGTATTTTGAGCCCTGTCTCACCCTTCCAGTTGATTGTGAGATCTAACTTCTAAGTTCACGGCCTGTGATGGAATGGACTGTAGCCTCTAGGCTATTCTGGAAATCCTGGTAAGCATCTGTACCTTTTGATGCCATAGTATCTTTGGCTTTATGAGTCGTTCTGTAACAGATCTAGCATGAGATTCTCAAACCTGCCCAGGCTTTCCTCCTTTACTAAATATATTGCTATTCTTTCAGGTATTGGTATGAGGAGGTAGTCATGAACAGTGTTAAGGGTGTATATAGAAATACTTTGTTTAAAATTAATAATTACTCAGAGGTGTTTAATACATTGTTTATAGTTCTAAGAAGTGAATAGGTTGCTTATAATTGTGTATGCCATTTTCCACTGACATTTTCATAAATGTCTATTATGCATGCATGTTGGTAACATACCCTAAAATATCTACTAATCAACTATTAACTCTTCAAAAGCCTTTATGACTTTCTTTGCAACACATAGGGAAACCAAAGAGAGCATAGTTGTCATGTGAAAATGTATACAAACTAAGAACTGCGGAGAACCATGGGGATAGGTGCTAGTGTAAGTTCTTTCATGAACAAGCTCTTTTGTCTCTGTTTTCAGTGCTAATGAGTTTAAAAGCAACCATCATATTTCATCAAGCTTAAAGAGTCAAAAGAGAAGAATTTCTGAGAACATTCCTGTGGGGTTTTTTTAAATGAAAAGTTACCCACTGATTCATTACAGTAAAACAGAAGGGTTGTGGCTGAAAGGAGCCACTGGAGGTCATCTTGGTCCACGCCCCCCAGCTTGAGGGGCTGCCCAGAACCTTTTCCAGACATGAATATCTCCAAAGATGTAGACTCCACAGCCTCTCTGATCTACCTGTACCAGTGCTCTCACAACCATAGTGAGAACTGTTTTCTTGTGTTCAGAGGGTGAAAAAATCCATTTCAGTTTGTGTCTACTGCCTCTGATCCGGTCATGGGGTGCCACTGAAAAAAGCCTGGCTCCATCTTATTTGCACCATTTCTTCAGATGTTTGTACACATTGATATTGATCAGTTTCCCCTGAAAATACCCTCCTTCAGGTGGAACAGTCTCAACTCTTTGAGGCTTTCCTCATGACAGATGCTCCAGTCCTCTAATCATATTTGTGTCCCTTTGTTGGACAGTCTCCAGTAACATCACGTCTCTCTTGTGCTGGGGAGCCCAGAACTTTAGTATTGGAGCCCATTACCTTTAGTATTGTTTCCCTATTATTCTTATTTTAGTCTGATCATTTTGTCTAAGCTTGGCTGTGTTTCTCACAACACTCCTGATTTTCTTGCCCACTGAGGTTTGTAGGATATAATCTGGGGCTTCTGTTTGAGCTTCTCATAGGGCAACAGTCAGCACTCAGCTAAAACAAGACCAAAGCATATTCTAGGTTTTCTTTCAGCTTTTTAGAGAATCTATCCATGCTACACATTTCTGTTTGTGGTCTCTTCACAGACTGAGCCTGTGTTCTTGTTATGGTTGGCTGAGACTGTACAGGGTGAAAGAGTTTCACATAGCCAGTACCAGAGATGAAAATTCACCTGTTCTGCTATTTCTACTTCATCTCTTTTCCATTAATATGTTTTTTTGTCCTTGAATAATAATATCTTTTTTGTCCTTGAATCTGACACCTCTGCTTCTGTTTGTCCTGTCATCTGAATTGTTTCTCTCATTTAACTAAATTTGTGGGGCAGAATCACAAATGTCATAAATTCACTCAGTACCTCTACACACACACTCTATATCTGTGCTGCTTTGGCAGGGACGAAATACTGCAAAATAGTAAGAACAAAGTTCATGGTGCACTAGTCTTCCAATTGTTCTTCCATAAGTTTTTATTTTCTTTTTTTTTTCTTTTTCTACTTTTTCCATTCCATCCATCTGTTGCTTGTTATCATTCTAGGTTGTTTCATTTTGTGTTTTGGCTGCATAATATAGGGCCCCAAGCTAAGGGTCTCTGATACTTGTTTGGAACCTGTGAGTTTTATTATTATATGTAAATATTCAAACATTAAAATATTTTGCCTAGATCTGAGAAAATATTTTAATATTCAACATGTCCTAATTTCTTCAAACTTAGAAAATTACATCTTGTTATTTTGTCAGATGTACACTCTCTAGTGGGTGTGAAGGACCTCAGAGAAGGCAGATGTGTAGCCAATGCTACTCAGGTGATTTCTTTTAGGTACAGAGTAGACAGAACAGTGCATACTGTGTGGAAAGTGATGGATGATGGAAAAGGAGTGCTGATTCATAGGAAGGGTGGGAAACCATAGCAATTCAACTAAAGCCAAATGATGCTGGGAAAAACAGTTTTCTAATCGGGTCTGGACATGCTTATTGTAAAGAGGTATTTCTGAGTGGAAAAACAGCCCTCCGCTGTTAATACAGGAAGTGGAGAAAAGAAAAATGAAAGGAGGTTTCCTTTTTATTTTGCCCTGTAACTTATTTATCTTGGGTCCATTCATTTCTTGTTTGTTTGTTTGTTTTGTTTTTCTAAGTTTATAACACAATTTTCATTCTTTTTTCTCATATTTATTCCCCTCAGTCCAACAGTGTTAATGGAGATTCTTACTATTTCCAGTTTCATTTCAATGGGTAAACTCGATGGAACAAAGGATTATTCAAAATAATCAGGATGGACAGATTCTGCCCTGGCACTTTTCAAAGGATTCTTTCTCAGGGTTAAAGAAAGAGAAATATTTTGGCTGACTGTCTTCTTTAACTTCTGCCTACTTTGTAGTCTTTGATATTTGGGAATTATCCCAAATGCTGTCCAGTTCTCTAAGGAGCTGCCTGAATAGGAAATGTCTCCTACATAAAGCAGCGTGGCTTTACGGGAAGAGTTGTTGTTTGGTGTGTTGATGTGCTTTCTGCTGATGTAGTGGGGTTCAGGACTTTAGAAGTGTCCCTTTGAAATTTTTCTGTGAACTACTAATAAAAATGGGGATTAGGGAATACTGCTGGTCCCACTGCAAAACAAATATTCCTATCAAGGGAACTAATATGGAGTTTGTATCTGCTTGGAATATAAAGAAGGTAGTAGTGGATTTACTATTAAAGGAGTCTTTTTCACTTCTGTTTTGCCTCAGCCCTCTAGCTGGTGGTACTAGACTTGCAATTATTCCAAATCTTGCACATACTGATGTTAACTAGACTGATCTCCTTGATATGCAATGAACATGTTTTTCATCATGCCATTCAGAGTGATTTCCATTTCTGTTTTTTAATTCTTCTCTTTTTACTTTGAAATTCTCTCCCTTCTATAAAAACTAAATACTAGTTCTATAGGGTTAAAAGAGTCAAACACACATGCACAGGACAGTTAAGAGAGTCAAACACACGTGCATGGGAATGGGTTGGTTTCTTTGAGTTATGAATTTCTGACAGTTCTGTACATTTTGTTCAAAAATATTGATAAAATTAGGCTCAGAGTTTTCTAGAAGTCATTGCTTTTTTTAGACAAAGATGTGGAAGAGTTAAATTGCAAGCATAATTTCTTTATCCGAGGTAAAATGGGTAAGAACTGTAAGTGCACACCAACTTAAAAAATTAGGACTTGCCAGTGGCTTTCTAAATGGACTTACTGTCCAACATCTCAGACACAGACATTTAGAACTGGATTTTCAAAATGGCATTTCAATGCCATTTCAGATTCACTTAATAAGCTAGCATAGGAATTGCTGGGGCTGCTAAGTGTTTTTTAAAATCTACCTTTCACATAGCTTTTTCAGAAGCACTAGGTTTATTATCCTTTTTTTCTTTTTTTTTTTTTTTTCCTCCCATAGATAGTAACATAGTTGTTGTTATGTATTAACATATTTGCAGTTGCTCTCAAGCCAAGGAAGGTTTGTTGCATGCAGTTTTTAAAAAATATTGTTGCTTTGTGATTTATAATATGACTTCCAATCTGGCTTACTGATTCTACTTCCAAGTAAGAAAGAGTTCCTTTTACTCCCTTGGAGACTGTGTAATTGGAATATATTAGAAAATGTATTGTGTAAAAATAATGCTGTTTACATATTATGAAACACTCACAAGAATTAACCAAACCTACTATGTTCTCAGTAGTTATAATATCAAATATCTTCAGCTTTAAGACATAGGTTATGCTGTTCTTAATCTCTTTCTCTCTCTCTTTTTCTTTTTTTTTTTTTAATAGTGGGGATGGAATGCTCTTGTTTGATTGTGGGAGGGGTTTTTTGTTTGTTTTGTTTTGTTTTTTTGGGGGGATTTGGTTTTGTTTCCATTTTTGTTTGGTTTTGCTTTGTTTTTGTTATTGTTTTGTTTGTTTGTTTTGAAGGAATTGCTTTTTTCCTTGTACGAAACATCCTCCAGATAGGCAGAATGGTGCACAAAATATTCTTTTGGGTAAATGTTACATCATCCAGGCTTTCTAAGAAATTGCACTGTCATCTAAAATTTTCACCAAGTAATGGGCAACCATTTCCTCAAGAAAAAAAGATAATAAAGAGATGAAAGAATGGTAATTAATAACTATTACAGTGGGAGGCCTCACTTCAAATTTCTAACATCATGATCAAGGGCTAAAAGGAAATGCTTAGAAGGAAAGATTTGTGGCTGGAGTCCACAAACCCCACAGGTATTGCTCCCAAGAAGGTCAATTTCATCCACTTCTGAGGCACAGAGCATTTTACAGCATTTTACATTGTCAATAATGAAGTATTTCCAGGCCATTTAGACCCACTCTGTGCAAAGCTGTCTTCTGATTTATGCAACTCACTTCAGTCTTCCTTGGCCAAATGCACCAAACATGGAAAACAGTGGCTTTCCAACACTGAGCTTTTGAACCACAGGCCCTTAAATATCACTTCTGGCCTTTTCAGTGAGCTTTCATTTACATCCTTCATGTACATCCTTCTTAGCTTCATTTCTTCATCCTAGAAAGTGGGAAACCAGCCTGCAGTGTTCTGTTGGTCAACACGGAGGGAAGAGGGGAGCTGGACCATGTACAGATGTTGGGGAGACAGGGGAAGGAGAGGTTTCCTGGAAGAGGAAGAAGCACAGTTGCACGTGTTTCTCATAGTGCTTCTTGGCACCGGAGGTTTTACTCACTGGTACCTGAACAAACTGATGTCATGACTGCAGAGGAAGAGTGGATGTGTGGGCAGCTGGGACAGAGCAGACAGCAGGGTCAGTAGACAACTGTGGTGGAAATCTTGTCGCGTTCTGTTCCCACCCTGTTCTGATAATGAATGCCAAGCATGTGTGTTAACATTGCTGAGTTAATTATCTCTTGGCACTATGATAGCAACAGTTTCCAACCTCATGCTGAACTGTGTGGGTTTGCCACAGCCGTGCCGTTTGTATCAGACAAAAGGAAATTCAAATTTCTAGGAAAATCAAGTGTGCATACAAAACTAAATCCCAGCAGGGTTGGGCAAAGCAATGGGCTTCTCTAAAGCTAGCCATGGGTACAAAAATGTGTACATCGCTTTGATTTATTCAGATCAAACACGAACCAAGAGAAAGCAAAACAGTGTTGGAAGTTATACTTGAAGAATTTCCATGCCTGGAGAAAGCTAACGAACTGAATACTCAATCTGTACATTTTCCCTCTCCAAAGTAGTCTAGTGACATGAGACAAGCGTTCAAATTCGTGGAAAACTGTGAGATTGGAGAAAGCCCTTGATGTTAAAATGCAGATACGGCACAGTTATCTTCCAAGTTCTTGGCGAAGAGGACTTTCTTATCTTTTTAAAAGACAGTATTTTTGCATGTTGTGTCTTGAAAGCGTTAGTTAGGCTTAAATTTTGAAAATCACCTGATGTTAACACAGCCATATTCTAAAAGAGTAAAACTCTATTCAGCAGCACGTTAGTTCAGCTAGTCTTTTGGAAGCCTGCAGTAGACATGGAGAACCTTTCATCTGTAAGAGCTGCCCACTGGATTTTATGGATTTCAGTCAAAAGCTAACAGCTTCTGAAGATCTTCCTACACTCTGTTCTTGTTTGGCAGCTTCTACACTAGTCATATGGAACAAGGGATGGTATTTCAAAATGTTGTGGTTAGCTTGTACAACTCTTTTGTCCGTCTTCTGAATGAATTTTGCAGCAATATTACATATGTCTCCTGTCTAGGAGGCTTTTAAGAATTCACAATCTTAAAGGTTTTGCCTTAGGCTATGAGGTAAATTTAGGAGAATGAGATCTTGAAACAATTTAACAAAAGAATTTTTGGCAGATCAGTGCATTCTTTTACTGGATCTGCAGCTCTGGTAAGACAAGACAACAAAAATAGGATAATGCTGGAGGATAAATAATACTGTAGAAGCAATTAAAAATGCCATTATTTATATTAGTAACTCTACCTAACTTCAGAGAGCTGTGTTCAGTTTCCAGGTACTTGATCATAAAAAGGATAATGTAGAATTAATGGAGGTTCAACAAGAAGGAATAGGGTATGGAAAAATGCTTAAAAGGGGGATTGAATAAATTGAGGCTTACAGATTAGGTGTGGGACTGCTGCAATTCAAAGTAACACTGAAACTGCCATTGATCTTAATTGAACAACATTAATGACCAAACCAATCAAATGTGACACAATAAAAACACAGAAAGTAAAAAAAAAAAGAGTATCATAAAGGAGAACCCACAACTGCTCTGCAGAGGAGTAACTAGGAACAGTAGCAAGAAAGTAGCAAGAAAGCCTAAACCCCCTGATGAAATGAATGTTTCTGCATGACAGGCACAATTAGATTGTGGTTCTCATGACCATCAGAAGCTTGGAGGCTAGCAACCTATTCAGTGCCTAGAAGAAGAGTGACCTCCCTATTAACAGGCAAAGATCCTGAGTTACAGTGGCACTTCTAGAGTAACATCAAGATTGTAAAGACTTTGAGGCTATTCCAAACACGCAGACCTTTGAGGCGTTTACCATCTTCTACCTGACAGATGAGGATTATTAAGGTTCAAATTGTATCTCTTGCTTTGTGGATTCTTACATATAAGATGACAGTCCCTCTCCCAAGGAACAGAAGTTTGAGCTGGCTGCTCTGAATCTGCTAGGAAACTCTACAGTTTCTACAGCCTGGCAGTGGATAATTCCCCTGTTCCATTCTACAAGTCCTTCTTTGCAGGGTTGATCGGTGTTTTTGCTTTTTGTCCAGTCACATGCTGCCATTCTCAGAAGGTCCATGTTAAAGCCGAACCACATAAGCTCCCATTTGTGTATTCAATTACACATATGTATTAAATCACCACTGGCAGTAACAGAACTGACCCCTGTCTGCACCTTTCAGACACGGGTGAGGCACTCTTTGATGTTGGCCTTATAGGCTCCTACTCAGCATTTCACCAGGGCTCTTACACTGCCCATGGCCATGACTGGAGACAAATGTCTCTTTCCTACTCACTGATCTTAAAGACAATGTATCATGGCAGGTATGTTTTAGTTAGGCTGTTTTCCGGAGCGTCTGTTGCTTTCTGACTGTTCTTGTGCCACTGCTTCTGTCTTTGGTAACCATTCTGTCCACTTCACAAATGTGTATTTTAATTGTGACATTTTCAATGGAATTTTTGGGGTTTCATTGCCTTGAACAAGTGGGATATGGAAAAGGATATAGAAACTCAGTCAAAACTAGGATGGAGAAAAGAATAGGGGAAAATATAACTTTTTTTAAAGCATTATCTGGGGGAAAAATAAGTGAAAGGAATAAAAAATATGACTCTTAATCTGTATAACTTCACCCAGGATTTATAGCATGTCAGATTGTGTAACCTCCAGAAGTCCCTTCCAAACTAACTCTTTAGATGATGCTCTGTTTCATCACATAATGTAGCTGTTGCATGGGCACTATGGCAGTATGGTTCCTACCCAGACAAGAGGACAGAAATTTCTTTTGCACACTGTCTTTACACTTCACCCAATTTAACCCATTTCAAATTTATCTTCAACTTAACCTTATTCACAAATTCTCTGAGTCTTCCCAGGGTTACATCATCAGTATCATACTACTATTGCTGACATGAATGAGTTCTAGTTTTGCAGAGTTTGTCCCTTACCCTATTTTCAACATTTCTGAAAATAAGTTTTATCAATACATTTTTAAAAGCTCATTCTTGGTATCACATTTAGTAAGTTATAATAACTCAGCATATCTGGATCATAATGAGAAAATTCAGTGTTGCTCCTGTCACTGCTGCAAGACATTAATTGATCTGACAGATGTACATACTCATAAAGTAGGAGGAATGAAAATTTTTCTAACATTAGTCAGTGATGACTGCATTTCACCACAGGTGACTCTAAACCAAACAGATTCCTGAGTGGCTTATTCTGGACTGTCTTTTTTTTCCTTAAAAAAAGAAGTTATTTTCTGGCCCCATGAAATGCAGGATGATGCATTTGATTTATCATCAAATCATCATCATGCAGGGTGATGCAAGGCCTTAAGTTTGTGACTGCTACTTGTAATCAGAAACATTGTTTTGTTTTGGTTTTATTTTTAAATAATATTCTGTGTTAGGATCAGGTGATTGATTTGATTCCAGTTTAGTTTTACTTGTCAGATTGTATAATGTAGGATGAGTGTAGGAGATGCATGACTAGCTTTGGCTGACTCAGAAGCTGACCATGCCAAGGGAATTTTATAATTGTCTGGTAAAGTGAACTTTCAAAAATATTACTCAAATTGTAACTCAGATCTTAAGGAAGCACCTGTATTTCCATTTTACCTGTAAGTCAGTTACATGAACACATTCATTTCTTCCTTATCTACCTACCATCACTGTTTAGGAGACATCCACAAAGATACCAACTCTGTTTTGTTGTTTTATCGTGCTAAAAATACAAAGTCTTATGACAGTGAATTCCAAGGGTTAGGAAAGAATTTTATGGCATTTCCTCTAGTTTGGGGGGTGTGAGCAGTAAGGCCTCTTGATTTTATCATTTATAGATTTGGCTCAGTCTTTTATGTAACTTCCGAGTTCATCTCTAAATTAAACGGTTGCAGTCTTTTCCCTTACAGTGAATTATTGAGCTTCTCTCACTTTGTCGATGGTTTCCTGGTTGTTTTTTTTTTTTTTTCTTCTTTTTTTTAAAAAAACTGTGACAGGATGTCCCCCTTTCTTTCCCCCTCCCTGCAGTCTCCTTTATCTGCAGTCAGTGGAGTGAACTGTAGGGTTTTTCTGCCACCATTAGGGTGGGAGGCGTACTTGCAGCCGCTCAGAAGCCAGGCTGGAGGGGGACTTAAAAAGGCAGAAGGATAGGGAGTGAAGAGACATTGTCTTATGCCTGATTAGCTTTCCAAATTTTGGAGCCAAAATAAAAGAAGCCAGAGCCCTCTGTTCTTGTCCTGCAGTGCAGAATCAGGGCAAAAAGTTGTCATTGCAGGTAAAATAGCAATGGGCATGGTGAGTGAAAAACAGCATAGATGCCCACTTACTATAAGTGAAAAAATTATCAAGAACCCTATGATTGCTCCTATCTGGAAATAGCAAGTGGCAAGAGAGCACATTATCAGCTGAGATTCCTGATAAAGACAGCACTTTGCTGTGACTGTTTAGGAAGTACAGTATAGATAATATATGTGTAAGATCATATTCAATCCCCTAACAGAAGTTGAGTTCTCCATCTTAGTAAATTATTTGCCAGGAATGGCTCACATTGCACTCAGTCCTGTGAGTTCATTGTTTATCCAAACACATCAGTTAAACTTGCTGTAAATCTGGTGACTCCTTGTCTTGTTACCTAAAAACTGAGCTATTAAAACCATGAGATGTATTTACAGTGTCCTGTCTTCACCAAAGACCAAACTGATCAGTGTGTCACTTACTCTTCAGATTCAGCCAATGTTTTCACAATCAGCCTTTTTTATTATTTTGGAATGAGTAAAAAAAATAAAATTGCCATTTATTTTATACAGAGTATAACCAGACACAGATAGAAATGTCACATTGTTGGAATTGATTTTTGTAAGTCTGACTTCTATTTGCAGTGAGGAATTTGTTTTGATTTTGTTCCCTCAGGCTGATTACTAGTATGTTTCCCAAAAATCAGCATAAATGGGTCTCAAGATTCTGAGCTTTGTAGTCATTAAATTATAAAGTAATCAAACATTGTTTTCTTAAAGATTCTAAAATTTTAAAGAAAGTATGTCTAGGAGTACATGAGAAGTTGAGTAAGATCAATTGTCCATATATTTTTTTTATTTTCTGAAAGCAATGAGAAATATTAAAGGAAAGAACATTAAGATATAGAATCAGATGACAGTGTGAAGTCATATATCATATGTATTCCTCCCACTGCTATTCATGAGGATGCCTTCTAGCTCTCCCTGTACTCTTCCTCCCAGGCAGTAAAAGAATCAGGCAGAGGAACCTATGTCTGACTCAGCTGCTTATTGATTCTTGGCAAGTCACCTAACATTGCTCTGCCTTAGTTTGCCCATCTGAAAAGTGGCAGTGATGATAGTTTTGCCTTTGAAAAAATATTCTGGGTTCTGCAGTCAAAGGAAAAAACTATGTATACTTTTGGCTAAAAGACTCTTCTTTGTTTCACTGGTCACCTCTATCAGTCTTCTTGTCTGTATATTGCTGTTTATCTGCCTGCATTAAATTTAATATGAAAATATGTTTTCGCTCACTTTCACACATTTCTAATTTTCTTTCCTCCTGGCTATTTAATAACCATTTATCTCTGTAATTGTATGATTGAGGAGTTCTACAGATTTATCAGTGAATACTTAAATTGCTATTCTGTATGTGTAAAGTCTTTCTTACGTGGCATACTGACCAAGCCTTGCACCCTTATTGCCCCATAGGGTCAGGTTTGTCCACACTACAGCAAGCAATTAAAATTGGACCTCCTTCTTGTGTTGAAATGTGCTGCCTCCTGGATAACTTTGCCATTACAGGAAGAAAATGCAGAACAATAACTTAGGTCTTGAATTATTCCAGGAAATAAAGTTTCAAATTTTCATCAGAAACCATTGAAGCCCATTTGGCTTTGTCTTGCTAAATGCAAATTGGCCGCAATCTTTCCCGTATTGCAAGGCCACTGTTTGAGCCCATGTTGATAATCTCTTTAGCTTCCTTCTTGAGAAGGAACCACAGCCTCAACAATCCCACCTGGAGTACTGCAGCCAGTTCTGGGTTCCCCAGCATGGGAAGGATATTAACCTGTTGGAGTGAGTCTAGAGAAAGATGTTTAGAGGGATGGAGCACCTTTCCCTCGAGGAAAGGCTGAGACAGTTGGGATTGTTCAGCCCAGAGGAGAGAAGGCTCTGAGTATATCTTACAGCAGTACTTCAGTATTTAGTATTTCAGTACCTAAAGGGGGCCTACAAAAAATCTGGAAACACATGGTCCTTCACTGTTGCACCCTACTGAAGCTCAGAATTATATATATCTGTGTCAATCTGTCTATCTATCTATCTATCTGCCTATCTATATGTTGTACCTATATTACATCATACAGTTTTCCTTCAGCTCTCTCCCTTTTAATGCCGTCCTCTTGTCCAGAAGTGCTAAGAATTAATGACATGAAAATTTTGAATAAGTGACTGTCCCTTTGTAAAATTTGTTTCCTTGTCCAATAGGAATAATTGGCCATTTCTTGCAACTACTGTGATGACTACCCTTCTTAGGTAATGTATAGTGAATCCAGGCTTACATGAAAGCATGCATTAAAGTTATGGAAAATGTGTTTCAGGGCTTATCTTTCTTAGGTAATGACAGAAAGCTGATTCTAGTGAGAAACTTCTATAGCACTGCTTTATTCACTGAAATGAATCAAAATTCTGAGAATTCTCTTCCAGCAAAAAGCAAAATATCACATGTGATCAATTCCCCGTGAGGATGTTTTTTTTTTTTTTTTTTTTTTTTTTTTTGTGTTTTTTTTTTTTTTTTATTTTTTTTTTAATTTTTGTTTAATTTTGTACAGGTTTTTTGTTTATTTGTTTGGTTGGGGGTTTTTTGTTGTTTAGTTGGTGGGTTTTTTGTTTGTTTGTTTGTGTTTTGTTTTGTTTTTTAGCACTGAATTATAAGGGCAATATGGGAATTCAGACAAACCTGTATTTTAGCACCAGTAGTATTGCACCTGCCAACTACACTGTCCAGTCCCTTCCAAAACAAACCATTTTATGATTACTAAATTTGGCACCTGAAGCAATGCATTTAAAGAGTAACTGGATCCTCCAGAGGCCTAGCAATTTGAAAGATTTCCTAGACTGCAAAAAGGAACTTGTGTAAGTTGCCATATAATGATTTGTTATTGATTTGGAAGGCAACACTTCTTTTTGGTTGATGGGATGATAAGATCACTTATGGTTGTGTAGAATTATTGGAAGTGGCTTAAAATTGCACAGTGGAAGCATTTTCTTGAACCACCTATGAATTTGGATTGTTCTTGTTCTGATGCTGAAGATTTTTGATATTTTATAAAATCTTTGTGAAATTACTGCTTTGTATTAGTGTGGATGCAAGATGAACAATTAAGACCTAAAATTTCACCCGTGCAATAAATACTTCTAATGTATAGTTTTATACATATGATAACACAATGTTTTAATTTAGTATGAATGTCAAAAGGTGCCAGAGAGCTTTTCTGAAGGGATATAACCATTTTCAGAAGTGATACGTTTAACATCTGCATATCCTCTCTGCCAAAGACAGGATGTTATGAATAAAGAAGGGCTAACAAGCTATTAGACTAGCTTTGTGAAAGTGGGTCTTTGATCCCAATAATAAAAGACACTCATTTTACCTCTTCAACCTGTTTGTGTAGCCCTATGATTTTCATAATAGTTTTAATAGAACTAGTCAGAAACATTTAAGAACAGTAATCCTTGTGAATGGGACCCTTCCAAAGGGTCAACAGTTTTTTTATGGGCTGCCTGTCTACCACAGTGGTCAGGAGAGTTCCTTTCCTTTTTTATGCTCTCTCTTATGCCTATTTGTTCTGTGTCTGCAATAGGTTCAGCTGTGCCAGCAACATGGGGGACATTAGATGGTGACCAGAATCCTGCTGCGGTCACCAGCTGTGTCCATGCATGTCTAGGCTCCTCATGGATCACATCCATGAGACACACTGACAGGGCTTGATTAAGTAACTACCACCCCCTCAAAGCAGAGTGCAGCCAGTTTTAGGATTTCTCTCCTCCACAGTTGCCTTGACTGTTGTATTCACACCCTGAGAAGTCATCCCTCTCTCCCTACACCCATGGGACAGAGAATGAGGGATTCTGAAATATAAGACAATGCAATAATATGAAGTCTTTATGGTTCTGAGAGAGTAGGACCCAAAGGGAAGCAGAGACAGAATGAGAAGTTGCACTATGATGGGAATTATTGGAGGTGCAGGTTCACCTGCACCACCACCAGTAAAGCCCAAAACACCACCAGTGTTTTTGACATGTATAGTACTTTTGGATGTGATGCAAGAGACTTAATGTAATGAAGGTTTTTAAGAAACTATTTTCCTCTGGAAAGACATTTTCATTAAATGACTCATTCTACCCACCAGATAAGTATCATAACAGAAAGAAGTTGTTCTTGGCAGGAAATATAAAGAGAGAAAGGTGAAAGCACCTATCTGTCTCACCATAATTATGTCCTCAGAAAATAGTAATGGATTACAGTATAAGGAGTTTTCTTACAGTTTTCTTTCTTAGAGATGCATATATTCTGCTGTTGAAGCTATCCAGTTTATAGGAATTTTTTTCAGTAGAGGGAGGCATTGGGTTGGGGGACAGAACTTGTACGGAATTTATCTCAGGCCTTCCTGTGTTGCAGCTGTATTATAAAATCGCGTAGAGAATGTGTGAATATCAGGACTGGAAAGATGCCACTGAAACATTTCTCCTCACGACTAAATAAAAAATTTTAGAAGTGGTTTATATCTGAAAGAGAAACTCCTCCATGAAAGAGGGGTGGAGCCTCAAATCAAGTGAAAAAAAATAACTGAGAAACTTCAAAATAAAAACTAACAGTTTCTGATTTAGCGGAAACCATCCAATCAACAATTTGCTTGCTTTACCTCAAGTGAACTAGACGACTGTAGATAGATTCCTGTCCTTTTGAGCTAAAAATGTCAGCAGCACGTCTCAATCAACCCTAAAACCAGACTGTCACAGCTTCAAGTTTTGCAAAAACAGTATGGAGTGAATAAGCAAATGGAAAAAACCTTTCAAGATATTTTAAAGGTGGGGAATTTGGAGTGTAGTCAGAGACAGCAAGAAAATGGGAATGCTTTTCCATTTTATTATCCTCACTGTTAGTACAGTTTTGAGCAACTATTCTGAAATCATCAGGCAATTTCATTAGCATTGCTTGGCCTCTGAGCTTACTACAGAGTCTACTGAGCATATATGCAAAGTTTAGGCTGAAAATAGTGAATAACATAACCTTATGTAGTTCTGTAAATGCTCACTGTTTGTAGGGACTTGTGTAGTTTTTGATTCTTTTGTGTTTAAAGGGAGATAGCCTAGCAAACTACATAGATCATACTCTCTAGATCACATTAATGGTGTCATTTCTAAACTGCAGCAATCCATCCAAATGAATCATGAATTCCTAGGGGTCAAATTCAATACTGCACAAAATCCAGGGTGGACTTTCCTCTGTTTAGCTAAATATAGCTAATTGAAAAAGTTGTGTATGAAAGCAGGTAAAGCTTTTGTTGACTAACAGGGAGAGGGGCATTAGGTTTGCTTTTCCCTTTCAACATCTGAAGTGTCCAGAAAGTGATAATGACTTCCAGGGGAAAATTGCATCACAAAAGGCATCCCAAATTTGCATGAAAAACATGTACACACACATTTAAATTGGAGAAAGTTTCCAAAATAATTAGGATTTCTGTCTTCAATTTTCTGCCTTTTAACACTTCAACAGAAAATAAAAATCCCTGGGCAAATGCCAGGACACTGAGTCCTGACTTTCATGCCTTTGTATGCCTTTTTGCATCTTATCCTGGAAACCACAACCAAGGAAGTTAGAGAATACATGCACGGACTTTCCAGGAATCTGTCTACAGATAAGAAAATAGAAACAGGCTTGCAGACAGCAACGTGCCAGTTTCCAATTTTCATTGGAAAAAAAACTTTGTCTAGCACAACTGCAGCTTTTCGGTGAAAACATTTAAGCTTATTAGATGGGAACTGTGCACGAACAGAAACATCAGAGGGACTGTAATCCTTATCCTCAACAACCAGGGAAACTAAAGAAACCCAAACCAACCCAAAATAAAAAAGGAAAAACACAAAAAAACCCCCCTGAAAAACCCCAAGCAAACCAAATCCCAAGTACTAAAGAGAATTTTACTTTCCTAAGTGCTCTTCCCACAGTCTTGCTACCACATTCCACATGCCCAAGGCACCATATTGCAAGTTCAAAATTGTTCAAGAAGAAGAATAAAAGTGGAGGTAAGAGCAGAGAGAAAGAGAGGGTACTGCATGTAAACATTCAGGCTCTCACAGTATGCTTAACAGCTGCAGCTGGCTATTCTGTGACCATCTAATCCTGCCCTCTTTCAGGCCATGTGAATTTAGGAAGATGCAGCATTTGCAGCATGTTACTTTACCTTTGGAATGGGTGGCAAGGTTTTTCTCTAAGTAGTTACATGTCAAGAAGTCTCACAGAATGAAAAATATGTAAGAGATTTTAATGGAGGACTTTTTTAAACAAAGGAATGTCTCTTTTGTGGAACCAGTTTCTGAGATGATGAATCTACTCTGTACAAACCACTAAATAATGGAGCAGAAGAGCTATTTTTTTGTAAAGAAATTAGAGAGGGAGCTAAAAGGTGAGGTGGCAGGAAACTCAAGATACTGTGTTTCATTTTCTCACTGTGCTGTTTCAAATGCAGTAGGTGCAGCTGAAGTAGAAAACTAAGTTAGGAGACAAGAAATGTCATCCATTTTGAGGATCTGCATCTTAAACTCCAGGAGAAAAATGGAAATAACTAGAAGATAATACTTGAGTATGTTCACAATAGAAAGATGATTTTTTTATATGGAGTGTATGATAAAAATCAGCAATGCTTTAAACCATGAGAAAACAATCATGCTCTGCTCAGTATAACTAGTTTACCTACCATAAATCTGGATAAAATAACACTTGATTGAATAAATATGGAAAATATTGAGATAGGAATGATTCATGGTAGAAGAATAGACAAAAATTGGAAAAGCATTTTCCAGTGGTTGCTGCTTATGTAAAAAAGTTTGCTTTTCTCAAAGCCATGCATTTTCTGCTAATTTCAGTGAGCAATACAGGTGATTTGCTAGGATTGTGCTAGACAGCTTCCTACAGGAAATATTTCTACTGAACTCCTGTTTGAACTCTTAATTTGAAAGGGGTAGAAAAAAGAGATGGACTCCAGAAAGACAGTGACCATGGCTGTTGATGAAACACATTTAATAATTCCCAAATTTTAACTATTTGTACCCCCCGAGATGAAGTCATCAAGATGCCTTCAAAGGCTTTGTGTATCCTGACTTCTATTAGCCAGAGTAAACTTTGTAGTACAACAGATGAGATGTTTATTGTCCTAAAGGGTTATTTACCTAAAGGGTACAATGCTACACAGATAATACATTGATAAGGATTGAGATTATTTTTCCATTGCGAAAATATGTTGGATGAACTATATGGCATCTGGAACAGGGAATGGGTAGGATCCACCTGTGTCCAAAAGACTGATAAGTATAAGCTAATCATCTAGGTCTTCTTTATAATCAACAGACAAAACACTAAAACCAGTGGTTGATTCATTCCCTCCCAACAGAGAAAGAATGAGTTACCATCTGGAGGGTTAATGTCTTATTTTGTCTGTAAAGAAAGTCTGAAGTTAAAGTTCAAGGAGGTAAGTCCACCCTATGTGTATTATTTTAAATTATATAATAATTCTCTTTTATCTCTCCCTCAAAACATTCACTGAAATGACCTTGCACACTATGGTAAAAAGTTAACTTCATCTTTTTGGTGAGCACCCTTTCGTAACTTTCACAGTGTATGCAGGAGACCTTTCCCAACATGTGTACATTCAGTGCTTCAACAGGAATTGCATCTGTTAAGCTTTGGGATGACTGTTGGTGTCAGCGGTCTCAGTCTGCTCATGAATCAGAGTCTTTCTGGCAACAATCACCCAGCTCCAGCTTGTTAGACAGAACATCCTTTCTGAATGACTTGTATGCAACATGTGTGGTATGTGCTAGAATATGCAGCCTTTGCAAGGTGGAAGCTGTTCAGACCCAACTCCTCAACCTTGCTTCAGAATTCATAATGTCATTCAGTGACACCAGCTGGTGTTCTTGTATGGGATTACAGATTGCAAGTTAATTCCTGCAAGGTGGGAAAGAGTTCCTGTAAGAACTCCCCTTCTTTTCCCAGTTTGGACAGGATCTGCTAAGAGTGATTTCTTTTCATGAGTTCTAGAGTTGCCACTTTCTCTTGTCTTCACAGTTGGCATTTTGTACCTCAAAAAGTTATGTCAGTAATATAGCATGTATGTTCTATACATTTATACCGAAGAAAGAAGCTAGTAATGAATTTTATTCAGTCTTAACTAAGTGCTATGACTGTGTGGGGCAAATACACTCCATCTGGAGCTGTAAAAAAGACAAGGGTAGTTGTACCTTCTGCAGTGATTATAACTTACTTTTCTGTGGCCATTATGGAGGCATGGAAGGCAAAACCAGTAACATGTCTTTTTCATGAGATAATTTAGGAAGATCACTTTCCTCTCAGTGGCCTTGATGAAATGTTAGTAAGGTAAATTGCATATGGCATTTAGAAATTTCCCGTGCAGCCTCTCCCATTCCTTCTTCTATTGTTCAAATGTGAATTTGTGGAAGTTGGTTCATTGTCAGGCCCAGCTGAAAATTTTCTCTTGTGACCTATCATTATATTCTTGGAAAGAATGCATTTTTTAGGCCTTCAGGTCTATTTCCCAGAAGCTTTACTGGTGCCTCTCTCCAAACATTGAAACAATCATCAGTTGTATGATTTTCTATGTTTTCATGTAGTGTCAAAAATCAGGCACATTCCTTGGGCTCCACAAATGTCTTCTTAACACTATTTATTCTTTGGACTAGATGTGCTAATCAATAATACCGACAAGTGTCTTGATGTAGTTTTATCAGGAACCAGATTCTTATACTTTATCTCAAGTTTTATTGTTTGAGTTTCTTATGGCAATCCATCTGATGTTGTCATGCACTACGAATTTGTCTGTGAGATTTGGTTGTTCTTCTCTGGTCTCCAACTTTCTGCTTCAAGCCATAGTATGTTTCCAAATAACTTCTCATCTACTGTGAAAACTACTACTTTTCTGGTGTACTAACAACCTCTTCCTTTCTGTAGGTAACCGGAGAGAGAGAAAAAAAAAAAAAAGATAATTCCATTTAGTCATCTGGACATGAAATTTCTAGTAAAGAGCCTAATCATCAGAACCATATATGTAAACATTGTATATAAGCTTGTTTCCTTATTCTCTGTGCTCTGAAGTGACTAGTAATAATTGTAAATCCAGCTGCCCACCTGTTCTACAGTATTTCCAATAAAGCTGCAGTATCTCCTCAGCCTTTGCAAACATTAGGTATCAGCATGACTTCAAGTTGTATGGCTGCATTGTATCAGTCTTGTCTCAGACAAGTGTTCCAGTCCTCAAGTTAGATAGTTTCTGACAGTTTCTTGTTTGAAACGCTTCCAAATGAGTTTGAAGGCTCAGGGTGGAATTTATTTCCAAGCTGCTCTGAGAAAATTCTTCATATATGGCATTATGATTGGGTTATAATGACAGTGTCCTTCAGAACCGCAATTTGATTGCAAATCTGAGATGCACTCAAAGTCATGTTCTATGCGTTAAAGTCCCAAGTTTACAGTAGATTGGCCTTAGATTATTCTGAAGTTGCATGAACTATATTTTTGGGGTTTGCTTATTTGGCAGAGTGCTTCCTGGCTTTATTTCTGCTGCTTCATGCCATGGATGGCATGCTTATACTTCAAACTCTCACCTGAACTGCAGATATTGTGAAAATCACAGAACCTTACCAGCACTGTGCATACAGGAACTGAAATTCTCCCAATACTCCATTATTGAGCTTTCATTTTGGTAAGCCTCTTGGGGAAACTCCTGCAGTGGAAAGGTTGTTGCCTATAAAAGAAGACCAACAACCTAAAGACTAAGCCTACCTGATTCAAATTTGACTCAAATGACACCTTACCGTCTTTTCTCACAGACAGGTGAGTGTTCATCGAGTTGAATGGAGGTATAAAAATGCATTTGTTAAAGGATTGAAATAATCTAGGACTCTTGATTTAATTTCTTTATACATCATTCTTTATTCTCTGGATATGCGTGTCAGTCTGGGTTAATCACTTTTTGCATTACTGGATTTTCTTTAGAGGCATAATTGGGATCATTCATCCCAAGCACTTCATGATCCCATGTGTTTTAATTGATCCTGCCTTGTGTCTGGCAAGACAGAATAAAGAGACACACGTATCACCCTATGCTTATAGACAGAAAAAAAACCAAAAACCATTTAGATGAAACATAGTGTTTGAGATATGGAAAGGCCTTTACAGTGAATGTGGGCATTGTATTGTACCTTCAGTAAAATAAGAATTTGATGACAATTCAGCTAACAGAGGGATATCAATATTGCCAAAGAAAACCATAGAAAATCATAGAATATTGGGTTGGAATGGACCTCAAAGATCATCTAATTCAACCTTTCTTGGCAAAAGTACGGTCTAAACAAGATGGCCTAGCACCCTGTTCAGCTAAATCTAAGAAGCATCCAGTGTTGGGCAATCCACTATCTACCTGAGGAGATTATGTCAGTCGTTGATTCTTTCAATAAAAAACTTTTCTCTTGTGTCCAACTGGAACCTCCCCAGGAGTAACTTGCACGTATTGTCCCTCCTCTTTTCCACATGACTTCTTGTAAAAAAAGGGGTCTCTATCTTATCTGTAGCCACACTTTAAATACTGGAACACGGTGATAAGATCTCCCCTAAGCCTTTTTTTATCAAGGCTCAAAAAACCCAGTTCTCTCAGCCTTTCCCTGTATGGAAAGCCTGCCTGTATTCTGATCATCTTTGTAGCCCTTCTCTGGACTCTTTCCAGCCTGTATTCCAGGTATGGCCTGACAAGTGCTAAGTGGAGTGGGACAATGACTGCTTTAACTCTGCTACTGATGCCCTTGTTGGCTCAACCCACCATCTTATTGTCTCCCTTTGCCACAGCAGCACACTGGTCACTGTATTCCACTGTATTCTGGTAAAGACAAATAGGAACGAAATGTTGAAACCTCTTTCTCCTCACCACTGTTGGTGACTAATTCACTTCTGTTTCTCCTAGTTGTTTACATACCCAAAAAGCCCTTTATTGTTGTTTTTGACATGTCTGGCCAAATTCAGTTTGAGCTGGGCTTGATGCTGATGCTTAACTGCATCTCTGCACACCCTGAAAATACACTTGTACCTGAATGGATATTTGTCCACCTTTCCATCTCTGGTATGCTTCTCTTTTGGTTCTGAGCAGGCTCAGAAGCTGTCAGTTAAGCCAAGGGGTTCTCTCGCTTCACCTACTTCCCTTACCATTAAGGGATTTTTGCCATCCAGGAGAGTGTTCTTGAAAAACTTCCAGCACGTGCTCGCTCCTTTGTCCTTAATGGAAGCTTTCCATGGAATCCCTCCCAAGTGAGGTTTGAGGGAGTTGAAATTTTCTCTTTTAAAATCTAAAAACTTCGACTTAGTACTAACCTTCAGTGTACTCAGCAGGATCCCAAATTCCCCAATACTGCAGCCAAGTACTGATCACTGCAGCCAAAGCTACCACTAACTGAGATATTACAAAGTAGGTTTTCTTGGTTTGCAAATGGCAAGTTTAGCAGTGCCTCATTCCTGGTTGGGACATGTAAAATTTGTATATGGAAGCAGACCACTCCATGTTCAGGAACTTGATGAATGACATCTGAGCTGCTGTATTTTTTTTCCAACAAACATCTGGATAGTTAAAGTCACCCATAAGAAACAGATTCTGTTGACCTAAAGCTTGCTTAAGTGACTCAAATGTCAGTTCATTGTTCTGAATGACTGACAAACAAAAAGCTGTGAGTTTCTAACAGTTCAAGGAGACTCCTACGACAAATCTGCTAAGTTGGTCAGTATGTCTATGGTTTCTCTTCCTGTGACTTCATAAAATTTATTTATTTTCTCTAATATTGTCAATAAATATTTTTATTTATTTTATACTAATACGATTTGAGGTAAACATTATGTCAAGGTGATTGTTTATCCTTAAGGCATTCAATGATTATAAATGGTAAATTTAACAGGGTAGTACCAGGGCACTACTGGATCAAAATATTTTTAATTGGAGTGCTCAAAAATAACAAAATCAACTTCCTTTCCATGCTATTTTTACCATATTTATCTCTTTGGCGGTGCTAATGTGTTCACCTCTGTTCTGTTTGACTGGGTAATTAGCAAACTGTCCATTCCTTAAGGCAAATATGCTTTCCAGTCTTTAGCACAGGCTGTCTTGAAGATAAATGCAGAGAATAGCTCTACTGTTGATAGGGGTAAGCCAAGCATGTAGGATGTTAGTGGGCTAAGTGCCTCAAACCCAAGGTTCCCCCAGCATTATTTTACTTTACTGCTCTAATTTGTTGGCAGCATCCTCAGTAGAGCAACACACCCTTAATGGATCTGGACTTTGCATCTTAGACTGTGATTTGTGTTATTTTCACAAGAGTTTCTGTTCCCCAAGGGGAAATTGTTCAATGTTCTGTTCATTTCTGCTGATGCTCTGAGGATTTTAGCAAAGCAAGAATGAAAAAACCTTTGAGTTGCAAAAAGAAGTAAAAAATACCAGAGAAACCAGTGTTTCTAAGCAATCAATTCAAGAAACATATAAAGCAGTTTGTCTATTGTCCTAGATAGCTGTTGTAACTTTAAATAATGAATAAAGCAGTATTTATGTCTCACTTTCCAGAGTGAATAGAGAGATTTTCTTGATAGTTCCTTGAATTCCTTGCTAAAGATGCCTTTGAGGAAATGGCATCTGAAAAGACAGTTCAGAAAACCAATGACCATTTTGTCTACAGAAAAGAAAAACATGTAGAGGAGCTTCTTAATTTTTATTTTATTTTTTCCTTTCCCTTTTTCATTTTAAAGAATGTCAAAGAGCAGATCTTGAAACGCCCAGAAGATCAGATCAGTGCTTTACAACCTGCCACATGCAGTTAAGCAGCATTTTTTGAGGGCTGATTTGCTGTTCTAGAAATCCACTTGCTTGGAACACAGGGTTAAACAGGTTTTTGCATTTTTCTTGTTTTTGTGGTGGGCAGACTTAGCAGTTTAGTGACCATAGGGGTCTTGCCACTTTTCAATGCACTCACAATATGCTCATTATTACTAATAGAAATCACCCACATGCACAACATATGGAGAGACTTCTATGTATGTTCAAACAAACAACTTCTTGGTCATTCATTATTCTGTCCCACAGCAATAGGAAGTTTCTACTCAGTAAATGCCTACCTCAGTGATAGTTTTAAAAAGATGTATTTGCTAACTGGGGGGGAGGGGGGTGGGGGTGGTCAGGAGGGGGGAAAAGCAAAAAGAGAAGAGGGAATTGATCAGAGCATAAAACTGAAAACCAATAATTAAGGGTACTTAGCGGATAGGATAAAAGAGGGATTGTTCATAGAAGGCATTCATGTTGATGAAAGGTTGTCTCCCAAAGGGAAGAATTTAAGTCACTCGTCTATAGAGATAGCAGATAGGTCTTCTTAGGAGTTTTGGTCTTTCTTGTTTGATGTCTAGGGAACTTGCTGTATTCCCAGCCTTGTGCCCTCTCTCACCTGTCAGATCTTGAGTCCTGTAGCAGATGGTACAGATGTTTCTGCAACAAGTGCATGCCTTCACTGTACTCCATATGCAGGAGTGGAAGTGGGGTACTTCATAGAACTGGTCAGAATCATTACAACTGCTTTCAATGAAATTTTCAAAAGGATAAAACCAAAATATTGCTTTCAGCTATATTCCAGCTTGTGGATCAAAAAGAAAGTAATCTTTCAAGCCTGAAGCCACTTCCTCTTTCCTTGTTTTACCAATGCCATTCAATGAAACAACTCCAGTTTTCAGCCCCCACAGCATTTATCAAGAATTACTGGAAAAGGCGGAAAGGGCCAAATAAAACCAGAACACAGTTTGGTATTTTTAGCAAACTATTTCCCCTGCCCCATTATTCTTACCATTTTTCACTAAATTCAGAAAGCTTAAAATAACCTCTCCACAACAGTTTTATCACAAAGAGAAAGTATGCTTCGAGCTGCATTATCTGATGGACAGCAGCATCCTTCAAACAGTTCAGCTTTACGTTTTGTGGAAGAAAAATAAAAGAAAGACAGTGAGTAAAACAGGAATTTCACTTTACAGAATATTTGCTTCCCCAAATCCAGACAGCTATAGCTCATGAATTCAGTAAATTACCTTTCAGTATATCAATGCATCTACAACAATAATATGAAATTTACTCCTGCTGCAAATGTGCAATCTATAGTCAATATTTTTCACTAAAGCTGGAAAGTGGTAGCATAATTCAGATGAATCTGGGGAGAACCTCAGCAGCAGAAAGATCCCCTTACCTTACTTGGCAGTCTTTTGGGATTTTGCCTCCACAGAGTTTAGACCCACATTTTCTTTTCTTGATATGCTTTAGAGTCCATTGAGTAGGCTAGGCAGAGACAGTCTTTGCACTGACAGACATGTGTACATCCCTTTAAGGCCTGATGTGACCAGTCTGTCTTTGCATCCCATGCCATGGCACAGAAGATACATTATCTATGGCTTATCATTTCATAGAACTGCCACCCAGTATTGTCTCAGGTTCCTCATGACTAGCATTTTTGTTTAAATACATGTCATTTTCCCTCAGTAGTACTTACTAAGTGCTTTATATGAGCACATATCATAAATGCAAGTTCTGAGACTATGGAAATTGTCAGGTATAACCTTCTCCTCCTTGTCAGGGCAGTGAGGAGGCAGGAGTGTCTAGATTCAGCCTCCACTGTGCTGACAAATATTAGTGCAGGCAAGGCTCACTGGCTGTAAATTAATAATGTCATGTAAGCAAAAGCAGATTAGCAGTTTGGGATGTTTCTGTAATCTGGACTTTTGCCTCTCCAAATCCTGAATATTTGGATGACTGGAAACAGAGACCTGAGAGACTTCACCAAACCAAAACTTTCTATGGGGACTTTCTTCATGCCATGTTCCTTGGAAGGATGTGACCGACTGTAAAGTAAGGTGAAGGAGGAAAAGACAGGCCCACCTGAAAACTGCCTGAAAGTACTGAAGTGCTGAACTGCTGACTGCTTTTAGGATGACTTTTATTTTTTTCCCCCTCCCTGTTGCAGCTGTGCCCTATTTCATAAGTAATTAATAATAATTTAGACAAGAAGAGACACGGTGATTATAGTGCCTGGTGTATTCATCTGGGGTGAAGGACAATGTCAACTTTCTCCTCTGCCTGATTCATTACAGGGATTTCAGTGTGGATTTCCTGCATTCCTAGGTACTTTATGGTTTCTCTACTCATTTTGCTTGATAGTCTTGAGAAAACTTTACTGTTCTGTTCCTTGGTATAAAATCTGAAAGTCTTCCCTACCAGACAGATATTCATGCCCATGAACTAAATAGAGCTTGTGATAGAAAGTAGTATTATTGGAAATCCAGTATATAATATATATAAAAATACAAACTTTCATGCACAGTGCTTAACTGTACAAATTTATAGGGGATTTTTAACTTCACTTTTATCTGCTTGCACATAACTTGAAAGACAAACATCACAAATAAAAAGTTGTGTCAAATTAAATTGGATGGTCAAACTGAACAGAAGGTGGTTTTCTCAAAAAATGAGCTCTGGTCTAGTAGAAAGTAGTAGAGAAAGTAAATAAACACACAGAACTGTGATTCAAACCCTCCAAAACAAAAATTAAAATTGGTATATCTATCTATCTATATATATATATTATGGAAGAATTTGTGTGTTTTCAAAGATGATCTGCTCCATGGAATAGTACAGTGGTGATCTTTAAAATGTTTATGGAGTTGAAATCTGAGCAGTTTCCCAAAATCCTGCTGCAGAGGAGGACATCTTTATTTATACTGTATATGTGACTCAGGGGACGGTGGTAATACTCCACTCTTTTGTGATGTTTATGAGCATTTTATTAATATTTTATTTGTGGTTAATGGATATTCTACTGAATTTTCCTCATGTGTTAATAAGTATTTGTTAAATTTTTAATTTCAGTGGCTGCAAACTGATAAATTGTTTCTAATAAAACTCTTCAAAAATATATCTTTTTATCTTTCACAAGCTTGAAATATATTTTTAGACACACAGGATAATCTTTTCCTCCATGAAATTTAGCTCTGTGCTAACAGCAGCTTCTCAGGTATAATTCAACCCTGAGTATTAACTAGTCTGAGCTCAGAAAAAAATCCACTGATAGTGTTGTCCCTCTCTTCTAAAATTTTTTTCTGAGCTCAGAAAAGTAAAGTAAGCAAGTCTGCTGAAAAAGCAAACTTGACTGCATGTTAAGAATTGGAATAAAGGAATGGTTTTTAATGCTTTCCATTGATAGGTCCTGTAACAACCACAATAGAAAATTTCCCATACAAATAGAGGTATTTAAATATACACAGTGAATGCTAGCTGGCCAGATAACCTGTGTTTGAAATGTGCTGGACAAAGGTGCCTCAAACGTGTCTGTGTATGCACAAACCTGTGCACACACAATTAATGGGTTTTCTTTTCTTTCCAAGAACAAAGCTTTTTCAGCACATTGAGTTCCTTGTGTCAAAGTGAATTTTCAAGTACTGCTGGTTTAGATAGCACCAACCATATCAAATAGTGTTGTTTGATCCTGTCCATTCTGAAATCTTTATGTACCACCAAAGTCAGCTTTCTTCCTTCCTTTGTGCACCCTCCATACTTTTCCACCCTTGCAATAAACTTCTTTGGCTGAACTTCAGAACCTCAATATCAAGTTTAAAAAAAAAAAAAAAAAAAAAAAAAAAAAAAAAAAAAAAGTATCCAAAGAAGGACAATAAACCCGGTGACAGATCTAGAGAATGGTTTTATGCTCTTTTGAGCTCCCAAATAACAGAACTGGGATTGTTTAGCCTGGAAGAAAGGAGGTTCAGGGGAGACCTTATAGCTCTCTATGACCACCTGAAAGAAGATTGCAGTGAAGTTGGTTGGGGATGGTCTCTCCTCCCAGGTAACGAGCACTAGGAGAAGAGGAAATGGCCTCAAGCTGCACCAGGGGAGGTTCAGTTTGGATATTAGAAATAATTTCTTCACCAAAAAGTTTATCAAGGATTGGAACAGGATGCCCAGCAAAGTGGCTGAGTTGTCATCCCTGGAGATGTGTAAAAGATGTATAGGTGTGCCACTTAGGGACATGATTTAGGGGTGAACTTGGTAGTTTTAGGTGGGACTTTATGATCTTAAAGATGTTCTCCAACCTAAATGATTCTATGACACTATGAATCTTTTCAAATCAGTCACATTTCCTGTACTGTTTGTGGCAACGCTGAGCTACAGCAGATTCAGTTACTCGCTTTTAAAAGGGCTGCTATCAAAGAAAGGAGTGTGTGTTGTGCCTGTATGTTTATGTGTGATATTGGTGGGTAAACTGGAGGCAAGCAACATACAGAGATTGAAATAGAATAGAGATTGAAAATGACAGAAAGATCAACTTTTTTTGAACTTTCCAAAGCAGGTCTTGCAAACCAGAACCTGATGAAAGCTGTTGAGGGACAGTTTTGGATCAAAGCCTTAGTGTGGGAGTGTTCAAAGCCACTAAATTTGTTTGGGAAGCAGGAAGAGAAGACAATATCCAATCCTGAGAGACTATTATGTATAGAAAAATGCAAAGGTCCATCAAGCTACTTTGCCTTTATCCCAGTGCTCCCTTCTCTTGAAGGAATGACAGAAGAAATGTTAATTTTGCTCCTGCAGCAACTAATAATTTTAAACTCTTACTTCTGGTCTTTCTTCTCTGCAGGAAATAAAACAATATCTTGTTTCTTATATCTCGTGTATTTCTTTCCATGGTATATTTCAAGAATGTATTTTTCATTTTAGAAATGGACACATTTGAAATTCAACCATAAACTCTGTCATAGACTAACAAGTTGACAAGATGATTCTGATGTCACTTTAAAACCGATGAACATAAATGTGTGAAATTCAAGCTCCTTTCACAGGAATCCTAACTTGTATTTCAGTCCACTCTGTTTCATATTGATAGCTTAGATTATACTTGCCAGGTAACTGAATTTCTTTTAGTGAATTCCTAATTTTGTTATATATATATATATTTGAAAAATATAGTCTTATGTATTTATATTAAATTTCATATGCAGTTTAAATTCTTTTCCAAAAGATTTATTTGATCTATAGGCTGCATTCTGCCTTTCAGAAGTGGACTCTGCAGAATGTTAAATAGTATTTAAGATTCAGGTAGAATATTACAGGTGGAAGAATAAATGCTCGTAATTAAACATATGGGCAAACAGGATCTCCTAAACTGTGTAGCAGCAACAGCTGGATTTGTAGTATCTCAATACTCATGCTGGGAGACAAATTCTGTTGTCTGAGCTCTCTCTGTTATGGATCTGTTTACCTTGGTTTTGATCTGAAGAAGGATATTTGGGAATATGAAAAAAAGGAAAAGTGAAATGAAGTTCTAACTTGAGGAAAAAAGTAGTATTTTATGTGATGGGCTTCTTTGTTGTAGTTCTGGATTTGGTCTGCCAAAAGGATTGGAAATATCAGTGGATCTTCCCTTGAAGGCAAACACAACCCAAATTCTAACAAGAGCCTTCAATCAGTGTCCACATAAGGATCTGGTCCAATATAAGGTCTGAATTGTCAGCTGATACAAACCAAGAATGGACAACTTCTGTACCACTACACAATGCTTTTGTCTTGAGGAGAGTATGGGGTAAATATGACCAGACTGTGGTGATGCTTGGTTTTATTCTGGAAACTGTATGGGCTGCTCAGTATTGTGATTATCCACCTTGTGAAGATGAGTCTTGACTCTCTGCTAAGCTCTGAAAATACTCAACAGGCCTTAAGTCTAAGGAGATCTGCTCGTCTTCTCTCTCCCCTTGGACACACACAGGCTATGAGAGAACAGTTGACAATCTAGTTTCACCATAGTTAATTGCTTCTCTCTGCAGGGAAAGTCAGGCAAGTTTCTGTAGCTGTAAGTCAGAGCTGACACCAGCCATCTGGCTCCTCAATCCTTTCTCATTCCATGGCACATGCCTTCCATTAATTGTCCCAAGGCTGTTTCTATTTTCCATTTGCTGCTGGTCTTAAGCAGATGGTTTGAAACAAATCTGTTCAATAATATATATAAATTTACAGGCAAGCAAGGACTGTGTGAATGGCTGAAACCACCAAAGAAAATAGTTGACTTCACTCTGATATGGGCATCAATATTTCCGTTCCTTTGGATAGGACAGCTTTTTCAATCTCTTTATGTCCCCTGTGGCTGTGCTATACCTCCCTGCCACTAGGCCTCTATCTGTGTGCTAGTTTGAATTCTGCCCTCCTTTTTGAATATTACCAGAAGTAAACGAACTCCGTACTCAGTATCTGAACTTGCTTAATTTTTACATAAACCTCAATCACTCTGCTTTAAGCTTCCCTTTCCAAATAATGACATATATAAGTAGAGGATTTAAGAAGTGTTTCCCTTTCAATGTTTTGTTGTTATTTTCAGAGAGCAGACAACAGGAAAATATTTTCACTTGCTGCAATCATCACTGGTTTGTCCAGCTTTATAAACCACTAGTGCTTTTGCCACAAGTTCTTTCATAGTCCAAAATTCAGATCAGCTGAAAACACGGCATGGTTAAACTGAAGTTAACAAAATTCTTGATGCTGTAGCAGATTGTTAATCAGGCAATATCACTGCAGGAGCAAATTATGTGCCACTGGCATCAGCACCTGTAGCTTTGTAACCAGGTTTTGAATAAGAAATGCAAAGTGGTGTGCCTTTCAGTTTATGTTCTGACTGTAATCACAAGATAGACATCTCCAAGTACAGGCTCTGCTTCAAAAATTCAGTTCAGTGCTCAGGTAAAAAGGCTCGGGTGCAAGTTTTGCCAGTAGAGGTGTGATTTCTTTGTTGTTGTTGTTGTTTTGGTTTATTTGTTTGTTGTTTGGGTTTTTGTTTTGGTTTTAAACAGAAATTGGACTGTGGGACTGGTATAGGGAAGGGAGCAGGAAGACTGTTGTAAATGTGTCTATTATAGTAGTCCATGATTCAAAGAGACCTGAACTTGTGTCCAAAGGCTCTGAAAGTAGAATATTCATATGGCCATGGCTCTGCATCTAAGTATAAACACACTCTCTTACTAACATTAGAGTGGCTCATAGTAGAAGGTCCCTCTAGCCCACTAATCTCATTTTCATCCTGGGTGTTAGTGACCAGAAGAAGATATTTACGTAAGCATATGAAAAGTGACAGGAAATGAGACATTCTTGCTAGGATCAGAAGAAAAGCTGCACTACTTCTGGTGTTTAATAGCACTGCTCTGTCCTGTGCTGCCTGAATAGGTTTATTTTAACATATTTCTGCTCACTACTTTTTTGACATTTTTTGTCTTCCAAGTTTTGCTTGTATTGTGCTTAACACAACAGGGAAATATTTGACATCAGGATGTAATAAAAATATTACTGTCTTTTGGAAGAGCTCTGTATCCTTTTTCTTCATCTAGGTGCTGCTTCTTTCTCCTCTGTTCCTAGTCCAGATGGAATACAGGAATCCACGTTGAGTTCTTTTCAGCAGAGAAGAGACAAATTAATTTTCTGCTACAGGAATCCAAATTATTGGTGCAGAAAAGTAATTTAAATACTGTCCCCATTTCAACTGTGGAGGAGGAGTGGTTAGTGCAAACACAGATGTGTCAGTTTCATTCTTCTCATTAAAAATCTTGTTTTTTAGAATACATGTGGGTGAAGCAGAAGGTAGGAGTTTTCCCAAAGGAGGTAAATTAAAACTTGGGCTAGATCAAACTTGTGCATATAAACTCATAGAATGGTTTGGGATGGAAGTGACATTCAAAGATCATGTAGTTCCAACCCCCCTGCCACGGGCAGGGACACATTCCACTAGACCAGCTTGCTCATAACCCCACACAACCTGACCTTGCACTTGACCTTGTTGAACTTCATGAGGTTCACATGGGCCTGTCAATGCCCCTTTCAATGGCCCTTCTCTCTATTGACTCAAGTGCACCACACAGCTTGTTGTCATTTACAAACCAGCACAGGATGTCTTCAATCTCATTATCTATATTGTTGATGAACATATCAGATGGTACTGGTCCCAGTACAGACCCTTAAAGGAGAGCTACTTGTTACTGATTTCCACTTGTACATGGAACAATTGACTTTAACTCTTTGGAGGCAACCATCCAGCCAAGTCCTTATACACCTAAGAGTCCATTGAACCATATCTTTCCCATTTAGAGTTAAGATTGTCATGCAACACCATTTCAAAGGCCCTACAGAAGTTCAGGTAGATGACATTGATAGCTCTTCCCATGTCCACTGGTACAGTCACTCCACTGTCAGGCACGATTTGCCCTTTGTGAAGCCCTGTTGGCTGTTTCTAATCACTCTTCTGTCTCCCATATATTTCAGCTCATCTTCCAGGAGGATCTGTTCCATGATCTTACCAACCACAGACATGATGCTGACTGGTTGATAGTTTTTTTTTACCCCTTTTTAAAATAAGTGTGAGGTTTCCCATTTCTCCAGTCACCAGGGACTGCCTGACTGCTGTCAGGCAAAATATGAGGGAGAGTGTTTTGGGACCTGTATAATACAATTTCCTCAGGACCCTGGCACCCAGGATCCCATGGACTTCAGTTTCCTCAAGTGGTCTCCAAACTGATATTCTCCTGTAAGAGATGGTGGAATCAACCTCTCATCATCACAGCTAGGGTGAAAGAGAAAAACTATATTACTATATCTGGACAAGCAGTACTTAATTCTGACATTCTCTGCAAGGTCTTTTTCTGCCCATTACATGCAAATGCAAAACATCCTTTCCTTATTCTGTTCCTGAGAGACATGTTTTCTGTGTCTTACAAGGTTATTTTGTGAAAACTGCAGTGCATGATGATATGAAGACACAATCCTGATGGCATTGAAAGGGACCTGAAGGGGCAAGGTTGTGGGCTGAGATGAGAAAGGTAAAGTTATTTTCAGTGGTACACAGAAGACTTCTCTAAACAGCACTAACTGAGAAGTGCTGGTTTAATATTTGGGCTTGAAGGAGGGATATGGTCTTTGATGTTACATAATCAGTGATACATCACTGCTGTTCTATAATACTGTATTATAACTGGCAAATTGTAATAGTCAGTCTATACAGATATCTAACGTCTTCCTTATTTTCTTATTGGGAACAATACTTTGGCAGGGTTAGGGATTTATTATACGTAGGATAGAGAGGGGATGACTGCATTTTGGCTCTGATGCTGGGAGGAGGAAGCGACCTGTGCAGACAGAGGGCCTGTGTTCAGTTGTTCATGTGCAGTGTGGATCCCATGAACCAGGCTTACTGTGTGTGCATGACACAAGTATTATGTCTCAGGATACATCTGTCATCAAACTTACAGTGGTAGTTATAGTACTCCTCAAATTGCATAGCAAAGGCTTGAACCTTTTTAAAAGGCTTGCAGAGATAATGCCAAATATAGCATTTACAGAGGGAATTTGTTTATTTTTATGTATTTTGTTACACTGATAAAGTAGTACTTACAGATATCTAGGACTAAAAAAACCAGACATTGCTTTGATAAAAAATAACAAAGGTTCCCTGCATTGTTTTGATGTACAAAATCTGTATAGCCTGTACTGGACTTTGGATAAACTCATTTGCACCCATGACATGTTGCACCTCTTTCTCTCAGCTGCGGTATTCTCATTAAAGGAGCTATGGGGTTGTTGGAGATAACAAGTATACTTTCTCTGCTACCTACCCCTCAAAGGCAGAGACTAATGAGGCATACAGATGTGGTTTACAGTTTGAGTCAATGTTCCTTTCATGCCAACTGAGAGGATTGCTTGTGTTAAAGCTACTGTTTCTCCATCTGTCTAAAACTGGGCTAGAAAACACCATCAAGTTAGAGAGCTCTGAGGATAAAGAATAATAATAAAAAAAAGTACTCAAAAAGCCTATGTTTGTAGAGTCCTCTGTTTTCAAG
The DNA here is from genome assembly GCA_038380795.1 of Pyrocephalus nanus. Classification (NCBI taxonomy): domain Eukaryota; kingdom Metazoa; phylum Chordata; class Aves; order Passeriformes; family Tyrannidae; genus Pyrocephalus; species Pyrocephalus nanus. The sequence goes on along the minus strand of CM076264.1, from coordinate 17,280,807 downwards.
GAAATTATCAAGTACAAGGACTAGATATCACTTTTTGGTGTGTTACAATTTGGCAGAGCTAGGCCCAGCTCACTGCTGTTTCCTTAACTCTGTTCTTGTTTATCTCTCCACTCACATTCTACTGCCTGGTGGATGACGAAGTAAAAACATTACCATATAAAACTGCATCAGCACAAAAACTCACTATATTCTCCATGTATGTAAGTACCACCCACAGACAAGGCTGTTTTTGTGGGGTCTCATCTCCACGCTGATAATGCCAAGTCGCAATGAAACTTCATGCCATTCTTCTGAAGGACCCTTCTTGCAGCAGGACATGAAGTTTCATTGCAACAACCAATCAAACAAGTCATGCCCACTCCTGTTCTGATCTATTTTAACCACTGGTACCCATAATGATTTTTTGCATGTACTTGCCGTCTTAAAGTCTCTGTGACATAATTTATGTTGCTGGGCACTCTGATGCTGATCTGTCTAGTCTGCCTAGGGAGTGATGCACTGGGCTTATAATGAGTGCATTTCTTCCTTCAGGAAGGATGAAGTTGTCTGAGATGGGCAACCTGCGGCTGACTGAGATGCGTCTCATTGTAACATACTGAGGGATGAGAGATTACTCATCTTAAAAAGAAGTGATTCATGATGCTTTAGAAGCAACTTCTACTCAAACTCCCATGTGTTTTCAGGAGAATGCCATCCTCCTCATTATACGGATGCGTGAAAATATGGGTGCTGTTATCATAGCTCCTTCATGAGCCAGAGCAGCAGGTGATTATTCATCCTGTTGAAGGCTCTCTGTCTCTGTGCTCCTATTAGCAGGACAAACATCATATTTCTAGGAAGGACTGTCATATGGAAAACATTCTCAGTAAAACTTTCATTCTTCTTGGTAGTAGCAAAGTCCCAGTTTCGTTTTGTGTTTTGCTATTCGAAAAAGGGGCAGGATGTGATAGAGGACGACAGATAATATTCCAAAACATCCAGGAGAAGAAATGAGGTGATAAAGTCTAAATTCTGTATAAAAAGGAATAATAAAAGGAATATAAAATAAAAAATAAATATGCAAATATATATATTACATATAAAAATATGTAAAAGAGTGAGAGAATAGATTGTATTTTCCTCATGAGGGATGGGAGAAGTATTTGCAGGCTGCAATCACAGTAACAAAAATTTCACTTGAATATTATCAGAAACTTTAGTTTCAGGAATATTGACACAAGCAATAAACTACAGGACATAGGAGTGAAGAGACATTGATGGTTTTGACAGTAGACATACATCTGTTGGGAGGGATGGTTCCGGAGATACCAGGGAGATCTTCGACCTTACTTTTTTGGACTTTGTGCAATTTTTCATGAAGTCTAGAAGAGGATTAATCTGCCCACCTCTGAGGCCTCCTCTCAAGGACTTGATATTTTGACATTCTTTGGTTTCCCAGAACTTCTGTGACAGTTGGTTTGGGTAAACATCCTAGATGTTATTTCAAACAAGACAGACATGGGGCAAATACTATACAGTTGCTGAGCACTTTTTAGCCAAAGATCCCAAAGCAGTTCATCCCCAAATTGCAGAAAAGGAAAGTAAAGAATGAACAGCAGAGCATGATCATTAAAGCTGTAAATGGAAGATGTAGCCTTGCTCATTAGACCTTCAGATAATGCAGCCTAGAGAATAGGGCTGCAGTACAAAAATAGTGTGTATAAATACCTGATAGGGAAGGCTAAGGAAGATGGAGCAAGACTCTTCTTAGAGATATTCAGTGACAGTGCAGGAGGCAGTGGGAACAGATTGAATTATAGAAAGTTCTGTGTAAAAAAAAGGAGTATTTACCTTAAGGGTGATTGAACACAGGGACAAGCTGTGTAGATAGTGGTCTCTCCATCTCACAAAAGGTAATGAATGGAGCCTTGGGCAAACTGCTTTCGTTGACACTGCTTTGTGTAGGGGAGGTTGACTGTATGACCTCCAGAGGTCCTTTCCTCTGGACCCTTCCTCCTTCCATCACTACCTCTGTTATCCTTTGATTCTGTGAAACATTTTGGGAACTGTTTTTTTCCAATGCAATTGTTAGGGGCATCTTAATTCTCTCTGCCTTTCCTAGTTGTATTTCTGTATTTATTAGATTTTTGGGGCCATCCAGGTATAGTAAGTGAATATATTTATTCTGGTGAATTTTCCAATGCTTTGTACCCACAAGTTACTTTTGAAGATCTATTGTTGTGACTACGATACAGTCATTTGAGGTCCTGGAATATATAACATGAAATGAGTGATTTTAGTTTTCTATTTCATCACAAGGCCATTGAAAAGCAGTAACAAATATCTTGAGTTTGGTAAATTAGAAATTGTTAAAAGGGTGAACATGGTGGCCATGCCCTGAGCTTGTCCTCTCTTTATGAGTAATACCGATTGAAAGTGATAAATGGCATATGCAGCTGGAGGAAGCTCTTTGTGAGTAATGACATTTCACTCTTCCATGAATCAGTGTGCACTGCCCTGGTGCTCAGCGGGAACAAATATCAGCCTCCACAGTCTCAAATGCAATTCCAGCTTGGCTGCTTGTGATAACTCCCCTCCAGCTGACAGCCTTTAGGACAGAGAATAACATCAATACATGAAAGAACTGAAACTTTTGTCATCTTCAAATCCATAGTTGAATTAGTTAGTGTCAATCCAGCCAGATGACCAGAGTGCCACATCTGTTTATCTGAGGTAGTTTCCAGCAGACCGTCAGCTTCAGCTGGTGCTACAAGAACAGTTTGAAAATGGGGTTTGCTTGTTGTCAGTGATCAAGTTGAGGGGTCACTGTGTTGGCTGGAAGCCAGCACACTTTTGAGGTTCTACGCACATGAGAAAAGAGGGCACTAGCTAATTCCAGGATGAAACTGCAGCATGTGGGGTTGTTGAGTCCTTGAATAACCACATTTTCCACTCCTCTGCTTTGCTCTATTTAAGGATTTGACTGGACTCAGCAGTATTTTGCAAGTGCTGTAAAAGGTGCCTTTTATCTGACATTGCCTTTACTGTGAGAGAGGAGGTAAACTGAGGTCATTGTGCCATTTGATCTGTGTGACAGTGCCTACTACCAAAGAAAACTACCTTTGAAAGAGAGGCACACATCCAAACTATTTTTCTAGGTCTAGGAAGTACTTACGCTTCTTTCATGACTTACATTCCTATGGGTCTTTCTGCCTTGTACTCATGGTTTCATTATAAATTATACATAAATCTTTTAACAACTAGAAACTGAAATTGTTAGCTCACAGTTTCCCCATTAGAGAAATTAATCTATAATATCAGATTGACAGTTAGTGAAATTAGTTTGTTGGATGTGTTAAATTCAGACCAAAACTCCATTTTGATCAACTGAAAGATTTCTATTGATTTCAGTACACTTTGGATCACACCCTTTAAATTGCAGCACATTAATCTAAACACGAAGACATTCAGGCATTTATCTAGTGGAAGTAAAAGAAAACAAACCATACAGTTTCATTATACATCACATAGTTATTTTTTGCTGATCTTAAAAGAACTGATCTGCATTTGCTCAAGATTTTTTATGTAAGAGAGAAAATACACCCCCCAGAAGCTGCTGGCCTGAAAAATGTTAATGAAAAATGATCTCATATAGTGAATGAAAAATAATGATTATGTTATGGAGATTGCACGTATACTGCTCAGTAAACAGCTTCTTCCAAATTATTTTGGAGGGTCTAACTGCGTAAAAAGGGGAAGTAAGATATTCTGAGTTCTTGCTATCACCCATATCTTACTATACATAAGATAAAAGAGAGGTAAGGTGGAAGATTACTAGCCCATGATACAATCTGCTAAATACTTCAGCATATGCTGTATGTGAATCCTATACTTCAATTTAGAAAAAGGGAAGGAAATACAGGGAGCTATACATCCCCAAGTTCTCAAACAAAGGTAGACTTACTGTGAAATATAAAAGTTATAAAACTTAGTCAAGATACACAGGAATCTGAGCAGATCTAAAGAAACTTGTTTAAAAATCTTTATCACAACAGTAAGATTAATAGGGGCAAATATTTCTTGGAGTTGCAAGAGTTTGATTTCCACTGAAATTATCAGCAGTTTGATTTTTATGGCTAAGAATTGTATTTGACACCCATTAAATAGATTTAATTAATAGAAACATATTTTGGGGAAGATAAACTTATTCCCAAATCCAAGTAACACCTGCAGAAAAAAAAGAGGTTAAAATCTTGAGTAAATATTTTATTGAATATGTAAAATGACTCAGCTTTTTCAAAATTAATTTCTTATTTCCAAAATACTTGAATTTGAACCTCTTGAAATGAGATTTTTCAAACTTTTGTTTTAAAACATTATTCTTCATTCAAAATTACCTTTGTATAAACCAAAAAAAATCCATATAATTAAGTAAACCAAAAATATAAAAAATACCACCCAGGGAGGGGTGAGGGAGAGAGAGAGGCCACAAATTTTACCATATCAGATATTATCAAGTACAAAAACCTTGTAAAGAAAATACTCTGGGCTTAATAGAAAGTCCTTTGAAGTCAGTGGGAGTCTTTTCATTTACTTCAAAGGACTTTAGATCAGGCCTTATTACAGCAGTATAAATAATGCAGTATGAGAACAGTGAATTGGGACTTGGCACATGGATGTTCTGAAATCTGAAGTATTGATTAGTTCTACATAAGATTGGTCATAACAACAATGGTTTGGAAGAAGAAATCTCAGATCCAATAATTTAAATAACTGAATTATTAGATTTGTTAACCTTAGAGTTAATAATCTTGATTGGGCTGTTAACTTGGAAGGAGTTTAGCAGGTACAGAAAAGATTTTGGTTTTAACTATTTATATTTTCCATTCTGCTGCTCATATTCTTGGGGGAAAAAATAAGTTTGGAAAAACAAGTGGCAGTTTAGGCTAGGTTTTAAAATGTTTTTTCGTATGCATTTTACTTGCAAATCATTTTAGCTCTGACTCTCAGATTAATTAGCAGTTTTCATGGGGCATTCATTGAAAAAGTTAATCCTCTACCTAAGTATGAATCATAATGTCATACCATAGAAATGAGACAAACTTTGTTTATACTTTTACAAAGGTCTTTCTGATAAAATCTTTCAATGTTTGTTTAGTTTTCAACCATTACTTCATATTTGTCTTCTGTACTTTTTGTATTTTTAACAGTTTAGTTTTAGCTTTGTTTTCAATATTACATTTCAGAAAGTGCTGTGCTATTTTTCCTTTCATATCAACACAAATTCCATCAACTCATAAAGTAGCTGCGATTAAATAATAAGTGTGAGTCTCATGAAGTATTCATTAGTTCTCTGTATGTCAGAGTCACACTATGGTACTCCCACAGATGATAACTGAGAGGCATGGAAGGGATATAACCTGCAAACCACTATCAAATTTACTGAGAGAAGAACTACATTTCCTTGATACCTAAACTGTGCCCTGATTCAGCAAAGTATTTGAATCTATGTTTAATCTTGCATTGATTCTACTTGATTCTACTGAATCACTGTGGGGTACAGATTTAAGTTCTCTGATGAATATGGAATAAATGTGTGCTTTAATGCTACGCATGTGTGTTAAGTTAATTTATTGAATCAGTTTTTTCTATGGTGAGATATCTCCTGGATAAACCTTTACCAAATTTTCATTTTAGAAGCCCGTTCTTTGTTTTGTGGTTTTTTGTTTGGGTTTGGGGTTGCTTTTTTTGGTTTGGATTTTTTTTTCCAGCCTTCTTACTTTCACTATCAGAATAGAAATTATAACAGAGATAAATGGTGTCTAGTTGATTTGTACATGTTTCAAAAGTTTGGTGAAGAAAGTCTGACCTTTATTCTAATTTATGCAGGGAGACTCTCTCAGCTTAGACTGCAATAAAACTTTCAACCCCTTATGACTCTTTTTATTACCTTTCATGCTCTTTCGGGAGTCAAGTCCATGTGCTTTACAAACTCTTCTCTTCTCCAGATGACCCACTGGAAATCATGTAGTTTGGCTCTCTGCTGAGAATGTTCTTGATCACTGCCCCTCAGTGTATCCCATCTTGGCTGAACGGACATAGATTTCCCCTGAATCTACACATTTCCCAGGGAAGCATACGCTCCCTTGCAGTGAACTTCAGTACATTTCTGTGGCCACTGGCCTGAAACAGAGGGTGAGACCCATCAGCTACACTTGCCAGTGATATTTCATGAGCCATTGCTGACTTGCCGTAGAGAGGACACAAAGTAACACATACTTTATTTCCCAGTTGACAATTCTGATAGTGCTTTGTCAAATGAGTAACCGAATCCACATTTATCAATGGGTAATTTAATTTCACTGTGCACATTACCGCTTGAAACGCCAGAGCTGTGTTGTGTTGTTTGAAAGATGGGAACACCTGGATGGATACAGCACTAATTTAGAGCCCCACTGAACACATACTCATGAATTTGCCTTGGATTTGTTTTGCATGTTTGTAATTCAAGATAATTAATGTATCTTTACCTTTTTTCTCTGAAAAAGACCAAGCTTGTTTATGAAATAGCTGTGATTATCTAACTTGTATACTCCTACTTTAAAAAATACTCCTGTGGTTCCTACTCCTGCACAGGCAAAAAGAACCCAAACCAAAACAAATCCTCTGCCTTCCTCCAAACAAAAACAGAGAGCTCCAAACTGTAAGAAATAGAAGGCTTTGGGGTTGGACAATGATTTTGCCCAGATATTTTCCAGTGTAGCTTCCCTTTCTTCCCTTCTGCAGGTGCATTCATCTTTACATGAAGTAATACAAAATATCTTTCCCACACCCTTATATCCCTTTGTAATTAACCAGTAATTCAGTCGACTTTGATGAATTGGAAATCATAAAAAAATGCTTATGTAAATTCCTCTTCTGTTTTTCTGTTTACTTTGTCCTAATTCCCTTGTTTTCTCTTTGTTTTTATTTTCCTCCCCTGGTCTTTTCTTGTATTGTTTTGAATGAACATTGTTTGTCCTTTCTTCTCTTTTTTCTCTCACTCCTTCCTTTTTTTTTGACTTCCCTGATTTTATTGCTTTTCCCTTCCACCTCCTCTCCTCTAACTCCACAATCTCATTTCAGTAATGGCTACAGTGCTGCTTTCACTCTCTGTCCATGTATCACAATGGAGTCAATTCATCAGGTTTCTTGATTGAAGACTCTTCCATCTCTACAGAAACTTTGGCTTTAAAATGATACTATGCTGTATCAGCTGTAATTGTCAAGTCCTGGCACCATGACAATTGGTGGTACAAGGGTCTTATTCTAAATTTTTTTTTACAGAAAGGATTCCTCATTGCAAATACTGTGTGCAGGTTTCAGAAAAAAAATATCTCTGCAATTGTTCTTCTAAAAATCTTAAATGCAACTTTATTCACATGAAATTTTCAAGAAACAATAGATTAAGTACTTCAATATGTAAGAATACGCAAATTTGTGGGTTACAGAAAGTGACTCCCATGTTTCCTGTCAGCTTTTTGGATAGTAGTGCCCAGGAACTCTGCTGTCTCACTATTCAGGTTTTCAGAGTGAAGTGGGGCTTTTTTGGGTGGCAGTAGGTTTGTTGGTTTTTTAATCCTGTCACCAGAACACAAAACAAACTCTACTGATAAAACAAAAGATATTCAACTAACCACATCGATCCAGGAGCTCGGGATAAGTAGTCAAGGATGCACATCTCGATAAAATCAGGAGTTATCATGGCTGCTATTTTTTCCCAGAATGAATTCTGAAACTGTGAGTAGTAAATAGAGAAATAACAAAGAAAACTATAAAGCAACACATTAAAAGATTCCACATGTTTGTCAGTAGAGCTGAACACCATTAACTTTTATGTCAGCAGAATTTTGTGTCATACAGCAGTTTAATCACATCTGTCGCAATAAAAACTCATCCTGTGTTTCACATGTGCTTTCTGTTTCCACAAATGATTTCACAGATCATCCAAACTTCCCAGGAAAACCAAGATCCTGCTTCTTCATCTGAAATCCAGCAGATGATGAACAAGACAGCACACGTCTATTAGCTTCCACTACCATTAACCTTTGCAGCCCCTACCACACTGTGGCAGAGAGGGCATTTTCTGTCCAACACATGGGTTAGAACTTAGCTGCCTGTGAAGCTCAAATATAATGGTGATTTTCAGTTATTGCATGGGTTCATGAAGCAACCTTATGCACACTGTCGAGGAGAACAAGGGCAAGGGTAGCAATCGATTTTACTGTGGAAACTGGGGCACACTTCAAGGATCACAAAACTCATCAGCCTCTGTATGACATCATGACCATTTTGCCACTGGACAAATATATCCCAGTGCAATCAAGGCTCTCTGGACAGCTCTGTCTTCCTGTCTCCAGCAGTGTTTGGACTAGCAGAGTTCTCCATATGGTTTACTAAGGTGAATGAGAGTTCTGCATTTCCCGTAGAAATTTCCTTTTTGGCTTGTGTGCATCCTCCCAGCAAGATTTCTTATCTTCTCTGGTGTGACCTTTCTTATACCTAGGTGGTGACCCAGATGATCTTTTTGTTCATGTTTCTTTTCCTGTTTTCTTCTGTTTTGACGTTAGTCACTTCATTTTGAGCAAGGAACCTCTGTCCAACAGTACTGGCATAGGTACTATTTTAAACTCCCTTTATTCTTCATAACATGCAGAGGTTAATTAGCCTTAACAGCAGATCAAAACTGGGTATGTTAGCAGAGGGTCATGATCAAAAGATATGTGAAGAAATTTATGATTGACAGGACAATCTTCCATCACAACATTTATTCTTACATGTCTTATTGCCCTCCTGACACTGTGTTTGGAACTCAGATTAAGCATTGCATATCTCATTAGGAACGGGGAGCTGGGCATGTTCTGCAAGAACCTCAAAATTTAGGAGCTAATAGTATCCATCTACTCTATTTTCCCTCACTTTTATACCAACAACAGATTCTCCTAACTCAAGCTTGCACCAACTCAAGATCTGGAAAAGCCGTACCATTATAGAGTTCTACTGAGTGTATTTTTGTTAGCCTTGCAAAATGTGACAGTGAGTCTCTGAGAAGTGCCTGAGGTAAAATCTGAGCTCATTTGATAACAATAATAGTAACTGATTAATATTATGTAACTTTTCTTCATCCCACGCTCTGGTGAGAAAAAAATATTTTGTTTACTTACGTCTCCTCAAATAGAGTCACTTCTCCACTCTACCTCAGGGGAAGGGAACAATTCCCAAGAACAAAGTGCTTAGGGGATCAACATCATAAATAAAAATAATGTATTTATTCTATACAGGGAATTAGGGAGTCAACATGTGTTCAAGAAGTTTTAGGACAGAGGAATCTCCTTGCTGTGGCACTCTTTCTAAGAGGAGTAAGCAAAACAGCTTAATTTGAAACCTGGGAAAGATTATTGCCGGTAGCTTTTTTGAGGGAAGTGCCCTTTGAACTCTCTAAAACTGTATAGAAAAGAAATACATACAGAGAAGGGAAATGTGGAAAGCATTGAAAAGCACAGTTGTACTAGTTCTGCTCACAGATCCAATCTAGTCCTGTTTTCTGTCTTTAGGAAAGCATATATGATACTTCCCAGTTCTTGGACCACATGCAGAGCAGGGCTTTTCCTGACATAGCTTGCCTGTCTGTTTAGAAATGCCTTCGTGGTTCTTTCTTCCAAGTCTTTCATCCAGTCTTCCCTTGAACTAGTAACAAACTTTTTCAGACACCAGTGCTTTGGAAGGGTGTTGAACAGGGGATTACCTGCTGCCTGAAGAACCACCCGCTTTAATTTGTGCTTTTGGTTTCCTCATTTCAATACTCTTGATGTTTGTAATGGAAAAGAGTGAATAGTAGACCCCTCTCCACCCTCTGCGTGTTATTCACAATTTCGTATTCACCAGCTGATCAGCCATCAGTTGTCTCTTGTTCAGGGTGCAGAAATTTGGTCTACTTAGTCAGTCATTCTGTACTTGACAGCAGCTCCAGTGTTTCAATATTCCTTGCTACCTTTCTTAGACTTTGCCTAATTCCCAAGTTGTATTAAAAGTGTGTGAAAACTGTGGATACATATGGTGATATAGTTATCTTTGCTGATTCAGTAAACACTTAATTGTTACAGGATTCTTATAATTGAAGTATTTCTGAAAATTACGAGAAATTTCAATTCAGAACAAATGCCCATCTGCTACTCGAAGAACATGAGATTTCTGGCACTGTGTCTATTGTTACCCAGCTACATGAATGTTATAACCAAAGCTCCATCCTTGGATGAAGTTTGGGAGATGTGTACTTATGGCAATGAAAAATGAGACTATAAATGCCCTTGAAGAAGACAGTCCATTTTAGATGCTGCTGCATAGAATAGCACAGTCTTCATGTGCAGGTGATTTTTTGGCTCTCAAACTTGCATAATACTTCATCAGATAAATACAAATATCCAGTTCTCATCTGAAAGTGGCAATGATGGATGTCAAATGGGTCTGGTGGTAGACCTAAAGTACTATATAACTTACTTTGAAAGCATTTCTTTAATGTCTGAATTGTTTGATCCTGTTTGGAGTAGTCGGGCAGTCCTTAACTGATTTCCAGTTTCATTTTTCATCCTGTTTCTTCAAATTTCCAAAGCAGACAGGTTAATGACCTCTAGGAAATTAACTGGAGACTACAATGTCCATGAATATTACTTGCCTGACAATATCTTTCAGTGGCAGCTGATCGTGGGCCTAATTTGTATCAATATCCTAACAACAGAGGATTTTGTCTGCTATTAATATTTTTTTCTCTCTCTCTCCAATTATCTTTCCAATCCACCTTTCCCTGGAGCATAAATTTTTGCCAGGTCACTGATACTGTTCTGCAGAAAGAAGTACAGAAAAAAATTGTACCTTATATGCTCATAATTGGTTAGTACAAGTATTTACAATGATCTGTGTCACTAATCTTTTCATTTACACCTCCTACCAGCCTCTGATTGCTTGTAAAATCTCCAGTCATATTTTTCAGCCACTTTTAATTTCAGCCTGCAGACACAAAGGTGGCATGTCTATAATAGAGGTTCCAGATTTTTAATGAAAATGCTTTTTGACATAAAGACAATGTGTGATTTTGGATAAGTAGCAGGCATATAAAGATCAGAAATTTTAGGCAGGGTCAGAAATGCGCAAGGCATGCATATGTGAATTGTAATTTTTCCTAACTTAGGATTCTATCAGATTACCTAGAAGCTTAGTCACTTGAAGATGAAATACCTTTAGACTTTGACTTGTCCTTCAGTTGACAGATGCAATCACAATTTGTTGCCATGCAGAAACTCATTATATGGTAGAAGACATTTAAAAAAACCTAAAGCCCCCAGGTGAAAAAGTGGATACGGAATTGAAGTTTGTTTCTTCTTATTTTTTTGTAAGTGAAAAGGCTGCCTTCAGATTAAGGAGTTAACTTCCTTCCTAGTAGCTTGTGTGGGGCTGTATTTGGGATTTCAGCTGAAAACAGTACTGTTAGGGCAGAGATGTTTCTGCTATTGCTGTAGAGTGCTTACACAGTCAGGGTGGTTTCTGTTTCTCACAATGCCCCACCAGAGAGGAGTCAAGAGTTGCTTGAGGAGCTGGGAGAGGACACAGCTGGGACACCTGACCCCAATGGACCAAAGGGATATTCCATACCGTATGACATCATGCTCAGCATATAAAGCTGGACAAGAAGAAGACAGGGTGGGCATTCAGCATTTGTCTTTCCAAGTATCTGTTACATGTGATGGAGGCATGATCTCCCAGGGATGGCTGAGCATTTGGGAAATATTGAAGGAAATTTTTGTATGTTGCTTGCATACACAGCTTTTGCTTTATCTACTAAACTATCATTCTCTCAATCCACAAATTATCTCAATTTTGCCTTTTCGATCCTTTCCCCCATCCCACACGGTAGGGAATAAAGAAGCAGCTGTGTGATGATTAGTTCCCAGATGACACCTTCTTATTCCTTATCTTTTTGGGGAGGGAAAGGAGTTGGAGTTTTCTTTAAGTTTCAATTCTTATTAGGGGTATTTATTAATCAATTTATTTTTAGCCATGGTTCAGCAAAGTATGATGTAATTATTAGCCAGTGATAAGAATTTTCTGTATTTTTCAGCACTTCAGCAGTGTAGCGAATTTGAAAAAAATGTTCCTTTCCTTAGTTCTTGATTTTCCCCATAAGAGAACTGGAAGATGACCCTTGTGACCCTTTTCAACAGAAGAAACATTAAATAACACCAAGTGGCTATTTGCAGTCTGCCAATTTTATTAACTTTATCCTCTCTGTCTCCTGCAATCTTCAAATCAAAATGGCCTCTATGGGGCACTGCTAGAATTTCTATTTGAGATCAGAGTTTGGAAGAGGTCAAGCAGACTTCTGTCAAGAGGTAAAGCAGAGAGAAAGAGAAACAACTGACCTAAAGCAATTCACATTATTATGATGGTTTGACTTTTGGTCAAAGCAGGCTTACATCTGAATAGCTCTGTTGGCAAGGGGAAGAAATTGTTCCCATGGAACATTTTTGAACTGAAGAGAAATCACTACTTATTTTATTTTGATGGGACAATGTTGTAAAAAAAATGATGGGACTGTGACTTGTGACTGAAGGCGTGGGCTTGTCCCTAACCTCAACCTTTAACTGGCCCGAAATAAGCTATGCCTCTGAAGCTCAGTTTTTCCTTCTGTGGAAGCAATTTCTTATCTTCAAATACATGTTAAGGCTTCGTGTCCTCAGATGAGAAATGTTATTGGGTCATCTGTAACGGTGACTGTAAATTCAAGTGTCCTTCCTGCCAGCCTTTACACTTTCAAAGCACAAAAAGCCTCCAATAGCCTTTGCTGTTCTTAAGCCCTGGAATTTGCTAAGGGACTTAGAGAAAAATTTCCCCTATTCCACAAGAGCAAAAGTGCCCTCCTCGGAAACCCATCCCATTGTCTTCTCACGAGGAAAAATAGTTTGCCCTCTTCCTGATATTAGGGATCCTACAAAAACATAGCTCTTCTGAGAGGCCAGACAGTAACATTTTAAATGACTGGGAAGAAATACAATGTCGTTTTGCACAGGAGGTGAGTTTGCTAAGGCTCCTTTCCTCCAGTACCTCTGGCACAGCTGTCCAAGGAAGAAGGCTTTGCTGACTCCAGAGCTAATGATGGACTGTCTCACAACCTTGGCTTTCATGCTCTGACAGCTTCTAGGACAAGATTTGCTCTGCAATGGTGTAGTCCAGCAGACAGATATGGACTGGCCTGGAGTCATTGGACCCAGTGAGGGTGCTAGTGAGGATGTTTTTTGTGCCCCAAGCAGTCATGGGGATAAGGAGATGCGTGAAACTCCAGGAAGGGATGCTCTGAGCTACTGAAACAGATGAGATGGAGATGAAGGATGAAAGTTTCTTCTGAGTTTCTTGGGCTTATACTTAGCACAGTGATTTACTTTTAGTGGCATCGTATGGAGTGGTAATACAGGAGCACAAATCAAGAAATGCTGATCAGCTATTTCTAGTCTCAAAGCTCATTACAATATTGCAGAAAAACAAGGAATATGCTCATATGTGTTATTAGCTTCCTGTCATGCTGGTACATTACAATTACCTGAAATGTGATAGTTTCTCAAATATAGAGCAATGGCACTCAATAAAACAATTAAGTTGCAACTTATGAATGAAGTTGTGCTGGTAATTGCTGACTTAACTACTCAAATTTGCCTAATTATACAGTGACTTACCAGAAATTCCTTACTGATGTAATTAAATTGTGCCAAATTGAACAAGGTGAGCATTATAATCTAGAGATATTCACTTGCAGAAAACTGTTTTTGCTATTAATGTCTCTTATCTTATGCCATTTCTTCCCAGTGTGAATGATATCAAGGTGAAATCTGCCATACATCGTGTATCTGATTTTGATCTTTTTACAATCAATTCCTCTGCAGCTTGCTTAGCAGAAACTACAGGTCCCTCCCTCTGTATTAAACAGACTCTGATTCAACAATGGGGTAAACCTTGCAGTTATCCACGTTCCACATTGTGCTAAGGAGAGTGTACCACCCCCCACCCCTGGTAAATGAGAAGGTAGAACTGATGACAGCAGATATGAAGAAGGCTGAGGTACTCAGTGAATTTTTCACCTCAGCCTTCACTGGCAGTCTGGCTTCCCAAATCTCTCAAGTCCCTAAACCTCTCAGAGGGTGTTGGAGAGGGAGAAGTCCCTCTCATTGTAAGGGAAGAACAGGTTTGAGATAACTTGATGAAACCGAACAGCCACAAGCCCATGGGGCCCAATGGACAAAACTGAAAGTGGGCCCAGAAGGACCTAATGAAGTTCAACAAGTCCAAGTGCAAGGTTGCACCTGGGCCAGGGCAATCCCAGACTTGAGTACAGACTGGGAGAAGAGCTCATTGAGAGGAGCCCTGCAGAGAAGGACTTAGAGGTTCTAGTGGATGAAAAGCTGGACATGAGCCCAAAGGTCAATCACATCCTAGGCTGCATCAAGAAAGGTGTGGTCAGCAGGTCAAGAGAGGTGATTCTCCCCCTCCACTTTGCCTTTGTGAGACCCCACTTGGAGTACTGTGTCAAGGTTTGGAACCCTCTACATCAGAAAGACATGGAACTGTTAGAGTAGGTCCAGAGGAGAGCCAGGAAGATGATCAGAGGGCTGGAGCATCTCTCCAGTTCAGACAGTCTGAGTGAGTTGGGGTTGTTCAGCTTGGAGAAGAGAAGGCTTTGGGGAGACCTCACTGTGGCCTTCCAAGTACTGAAAGGGGGCTTATAAAACAAGAAGGGAGAACGACTTTTTACATGGACAGATAGTGATAGGACAAGGGGTAATGACCTTAAACTCACAGAGGGCAGGTTTAGATTAGATGTTAGCAGGAAATTCTTTAGTCGGGAGGTAGCGACGCACTGAAATAAGTTGCTCAGAGAAGCTGTGGATGTTCCATCCCTGAAAGTGTACATGACCAGGTTAGATGGGGCTGGGGTTTAAACAACTTTGTCTAGTGGTTGTGGTGGGGGATTGGACCTAGATGAGGTGTAAGGTCCCTTCCAATCCAATGATTCTACAATTATGTTTTTTTCTAAGACAGCTGGACATCATGGTAGATAATAAGTGGACTTTTAACTGGTATGTTGAGGGGGTGGTTGTTGGAGGTATATTTTTTTTTGTTTCCTTTTCTAGAAGGGCTTCTATTTCCCTGAAGAATCCAGTCTGTAAGAGTACTTAACTTATTCTCTTGGTTTAAGGCACAGGACCAGCCTACAAAATCTGGTCGTTAATTTCAGATTACAGAGTTCTGCTGGATATACATCACTTAAATCTTTGCAAGAAATAAGTACATGGTCAGAAAGGACCACCATGCTTTGCTGAATAAAGATGATTTCCTGACCACAGCCACAGTAGTTTGAAAGCATGAGACTCTAAAACAGTTCATTTGATAGCTCAATCAGCAAGAATCACATTTTGTGCCTAGGGAAGCTGAGCAGCAGCAACCATGACTACAAATTTTATTCCAAGTAATGCTGAGACACATTTCTCAGGGAAACCTAGAAATGAAATGGAGCCAGTTTTGACATCAATATTTACTTATCTAGAAGTAGCTCATACCCATCTTTTAGTGATACTGACACTCTGGCTGGATTATAAAATAGGTAACACCCTTTTCTATGCACACATTCAGGTTCATCAGCTTTTCTGCAGATTCCTGTGTCTGGAGATGATTTTGAAGGTAAAACAATGGGAAACTTCAATGGGAAACTACCTTGACACAAAGTGTGCTTACACAAAATCGTCTTGGAGGCTCTATATCTTTTTCTGTTAGTCTCATGTTGTCCTCCAAAAACTAGTGTGACCTTAATAAACTGCTAACTCCATTTAGCACCTTTTTGGAGGAGTTTAAATAATTCTTAGTCTGGAACAGACATGCCTTTGTCCCAGCACTAATGTGTTGGGCAAAAAAGGCTGCTACAGAATATTCTATTTAATTTTCTATTCCTACTTCTTTCCCATTTCCAGTGAAGTCTCCTTGTGTGTAAATTACTTTCAAAACAGCTTGCAGCACACCTGGTCTGTAGAGTTATTCTTATCCCTTGCTGAGCAGGGCACTGAGTTGCCTGAAGCCAGAGCACAGGCCATGCGCTCAGTAAAGACAGAGAAATAGAAAAAAGGACAAGCTGTAGCCAGTGACTAATGCTTCTCTAAACCCTGCATTTTATCCATTCCCCACCAGCTCTGGCTTCTCCTATTTTCTTTTCTGCGTGCAGTTTTCTCAGTTGTGCATCTGACCAATTCACTCTTGATGAGGTAGCAGTTCACAGAAGTTTACGCTGCAGTTTGCTTCTTTCATGCAATCTTTCTTGTTCTTGTTTTCCAAGACTTCTGCTACCATTACAAAATATCTATTTGCTTTTCCTTTATTGTTAGTGGAGCTATCTAGTGTGTTAGGTGAATGGTTTACTTCTGTTTTTCTCTTTTACTGTTTAACTTTCTGAGGTTGGCAGTAAGGGACTTTTAACACATAGCTAACCACAATAGTGAAACAAAAGATGAGATACCCTGGTCAACTCGAGGTCAAAGCTGCATGTCAAACCTGACACACAATAATAGATCATGCAGGTTGGGTGTGAAAGAATTAAATAAAAGTTTCTAGTCAGAAGTTCACAGGCTGAAAGGGCAGCCCAGAGACTATTTGTTATGCTTGCAGCATTTTCGTCACTTTACAGGCTCTAAACCACAACTACGTGGCACTCACTGACAAGGGTCCACAGAGAAAGCCTGTATCACCCAGATGAGCTGCCAGGCTGTAATCAAGATCTCAACAAGACTTGAATTAATGCATTTGATGTCTCTACTGTTTAACTTAAATAGATAAGAGACCACGAGCTTTGGACCTTTAAAGGAAAAAGGACAACTATTTCCTTTGGTTTACATTAAAAAGAGACAGGGGCACTTTTTTTTTTTTTTTTTTTTTTTCTCCTTTCAAAAGGGATATAACATTTCAGGAAATTCAGTCATAAAAGACTAAAATGAACTCACAGAAGAGCTATGTCTGGAATTTGTAAAGTACAAAGGAAAAGGCAATTAGCTACCCAAATCCTATTGAAAGTCAATAGCCTCAAGGCACTTTGAAAATCCCAGCACATAAAACTCACTAAAAGCAAACTCTGCAGTAAATGTGAGTGAAGTAGGGGAGCCAAGAAAAGAACAAAGAACAGAAGATATCTATTAGACAGAAATAGGTGTGGAAGTACATGCTGTTGATATAGCTATGATGGAAGTTGCACATGCATTCAGGTTTTTCTTTACTATCTCATAACACAGGTATTTCTCCCATTGAAAAAGAATTTATTACATTTTCTTTTTTCTTCTGAGTTGCCTTTGAGTCTACTCCAATCACTGGCAGTATGTGTCGATGGGAAGCTTGCTAACTACTCCACAGATCATTTGTGGAAATACTGGCAAGAAGCTGTTTTTGTAAGAGGCTAAGGAAACTACTGTCCTGGAAGAGAGTGGCAAGGGGGCTAGACTTCATCAGAGCACAAAAATTTGCGTAGCAGACTGCTCTTCCCAGCAGTATGCATGTTCCAACACCTGAGCTTCTGGGATTTTTGTTTGTTTGTTTGTTTTTCGTGTTTTTTTAATGGGGTCCATCCTCTGCTGTGTTTCAAAAGGTAGAAATATCTGCCACTATTTTTCCTCCTCCACTGGTGATGTCAGGAGAGTCTCCTTGCTCCCTTTGTTGAAAACTGTGGATTTTACTGTGGGAGATGGCAGCTGATACGGTTTTGAAGAATGCAGGTTTTGGCGGTAGAGCCTAAATCCTTCATAATCCCTACTCAAGGCACATATGACTTGCAGTGGAGCTGAGCTCACAGGCTTTATTGCTGAATGATGTGCAACCCTCTGTTAATTAAATAAGCAAACGTCCACAATCACTTGCCAACACATCATATTATCACAAGGGGTGTAGAATGTCACTTTCATGCAGACCATCTGGAAATGTGAGCTGCTGCTTCAGCAGTTATCAAAATCT
Organism: Pyrocephalus nanus; assembly: GCA_038380795.1. NCBI lineage: Eukaryota > Metazoa > Chordata > Aves > Passeriformes > Tyrannidae > Pyrocephalus > Pyrocephalus nanus. The sequence goes on along the minus strand of CM076264.1, from coordinate 17,262,765 downwards.
TTTCTCATGAATTTTAATTTCACTAATAAGTGTTACAGAGTAATGGCAAAAAAAGGTTTGGGTGTGGTTTGTCGGCATTTGCCTTAGAAGTAGGACACAATCATTTCCTAATAGGATACCTTTACACTAAATAAATAGCAGTTCAGTCATAAATCAGTAGAATAGCAGTGCAGAAAGTGCTTGGGTTAAGATACAGTCATAAAACCAAATCCCAGTATAAAAACAAATGGTCATTTCAGACTTTTAAATGATACATACATCTTACATTTGGGGGGAAGGCATTTTTATTACAGGGCACAGGAAGAAAGGTGAATCTAAATCCTTTTGTACTGTCTAGGTGAATTACCTTCTACCTTTCCTCTTTAGCTTTTTCCTTACATGGCTATTCAGTGAAGACACATTACACTTCAACTAATTTGGTTTTTATAAGACTAGGTAGATATGATTTTGAAATTAACCAGAATGTAATGAAATCTGGCTTATAATTTATCATGATTAGTTTAATATTCTACTTAATGAACTTCAAAATGCTGGCAGAAAGCAGAATGCGCATTCAATGAATGGTAGAGATGTCTGTGAAACCCAATTACCAATAGCTGGAATAGTAACTTTGGCTTGTGTTGATGGACCATTTTGGCTGCTATTATGGTTCACGTTACATCCAGGAACCACTTCACTAATCTTAGCACTTGTAGTTTATTCATGCACACCGTCTCAGCACTACAACAATGGCTGTTTTCTTCCTTAATCTTGATCCAAGACTTGCTGTGGCCAATGAAAAGCCTCTCACTGAGACTTCTGGTCTTTGGACCAGATCCACAGCTTACAGCCAGCAAAATCACAAGTTTTCCTAGATTACTGAGCCATCATTTTGACAATTGTGAATAAGGTTTTTGTTATTTTCAAAGCAAGTGATTTTCATGAATTATGACAGTGATTACAGTATTCAGCTCCTCACTGGGAAATTCTTTCTCCAAAGGAAAAATTCTAGAGCATATAAACCATCTACATCCCAATATACAATCAGTTTAGTTTTCATAGATCTGTTGGGGAGCTTTGTCACCTGTTGCCCAAGCAAACTTTGAGCAGGCTGAGTGACAACAGTGCCACACAGGAAAATATTTGCAGAGATGTCTACTTTGGCTTCCTTGTCCCGTGAGAGTAGCTTTGCTGAGGTGGCCTACTTCATTTTAACTGAACTTGGAGAGGATTCCGGGTGGATTACCTTGGGGTCAAAGGCTCTTCAGCTCCACTGTCTGTGGCTACAAAGCCTATTCCCAGGGACTGTAAACAAGGTCAGCTTTTAGATGCAGGTCCCTTGAGTTTACCTTTCTCACAAGGTTTGGAGAAGGGAGTAGGGGTGAGTGGATGGGGAGGTCATTGCTGTAGGAGTGTTTAAAGATGTGGTAAACACCTCCAGGACAATGCTTATCCCTCTACTAAAGAATCCACTGAGCTGTGCAACCTTATATAATCATAGAATGGTTAGAGTTGGAAGGGACCTTAAAGATCATCTAGTTCCAGCCCATTATCATGGTCAGAGACATGAATAATTATAGTGGATCATGTAAAAAGCTTCCCTGGTTTGGAATCAAACCATGACTGTCAATTGCTTGATGGCAGTGCTGCCACATTTGGCCTGGTTGCAAATGATAATGCCATGTACAGATCTCTGGTATTTTCATATTGATAATTTTACAATGGGTATGTTGCAGTTCCTGTTTGGTCTCTTTTCTCCTTTGTCACTGGAAACAATTTTCTGGAACAATAACAACAGAAAAATCATTCTTCTTTGGAGCAGTGGAAGAAAGAAGAAATATGGGACTATGTCCTGACAGAAAACAAACCTTTCAATTCATCAGACATTATTGTTCTTAATTCATATTACCATCCCAAGGGACTCTGAAGGACTAGCAGTTTTTTCCTCAAATTTGAGCTCTTAGATACTTAAGGACCAAGGTATTATTATCATAGTGTAGAAGAAAGCTTCAAAGTAAAACGGATTTTGGAACTCTGGGCATTCAAGCTTTCTTTTTTTGAATGTGATCTGAAACTTTCTGAGTCATTAGAAAGTAACATTTTGTAGCTTTCACTGGTTTCCACAGTGAAATTATGAAAGATTTAAATTTTATTATTTTTTGACACTTGAGATAGATTTATACTATACATGTAATAACATAAATAATGATAAAAATGACACCAGTAATAAATTGATTAATGCATTTGTACTACAGTAATACATGGGATCCTCTTGTACCAAATAATAGACTATTACCATTAAGAATGTTGGTTAATGTCCTGAGGCCTCCACTCTTCAGATAAGCTAATTAATGTCAGAACCTCAGTAATTCTGAGTAGTCTACAGAAGAAAGGACACTAAAGTTTTCGTCTTTCTCTAAATCTTATCTTTTCTGAATTTATAAAAAATAATTCTAAATTATCTATATTGGTATTTCATTCAAAATGTAAAAAAAATGTCAAGAACCATTTTCTCCTGAAATATTTGACCATATATTCTTCTGGTCTTCTTCCAGCTTATCGGATTCTGAGATATGAACCACACAGTTTGTTGGAAACATGAAAACGAACATTTAAAAAATGGTATTTGGGTTTGATTTTATTGCTGTGGGGCAGAGCTTTGAATCCTTATTTCCCTGTAACTAGGTTTCATGGCATTAAAGGTCATGTTAGAGAAATTGTGTCTAGAAATAGATGGGCAATAATGGTTCCAATTTTTAGGAGGAAAAATGAATGCCCACAATGAATGCTGCATGTAAAATGAAGAACCTTGTCTTCACAAACGTCAAAGCGAGAAGAAGAATGAGTTTTTCAAAATTTCATTAAACTTCCAACTCATCAGAGAGAAAAAAAAATCACTGAAATATTTTCTCTTAAAATCTTTACAGACATTGGATTAAGACATTTTTTTCTTGCAGTGGCTTTGTGTTTTCAAAATTGCTTATTTTTAGCTGAAGGTCAACATTTGTGACTCTGGTAAGATAATTTGTGATGAGGAAGAGAGGTTAGTTGACAGGGTTACCTTACAGCAGGGTTGTCTCTAAAAACTCTGAGAACATGGACATTTCTGGAATGAGAGAGTCAGAAAGGATACTATTGGAGCTACAGGTTGTGAAGCATGTGGAGCTTGCTAGGGAGCAAGCCATCTAGTCTCCTGCTTAGCTGCTCATTCACAAGGAATGTCACCCAACATTCCCAGCTGTAAGCCTTGTCTCACAGATGGTACCACCCCCATATCACAGAGAGGCCCAGGAGTGTGACAGTAACTCTGCTACATTGGCTGAGGCAGCTCAGCTGGTGCTGCCACTGCACTCCATGTCATGGCTACCTTCCATATGCTGCCATGGAATAAACTCTTACCTAACAAATCCCAGCAAGTTCAGCTTAAATTAACCAGAATAAGATCCGCCTGGGTCACCTTCATACAAGTTAACATTGTGCGAATTTCCATCTGCAACTTATTCTCTGAATTTCCTCGTGGAGCAGACAGAATAGCACAGTGGTTCAGTGGAGGTCAGGGTAAAGCTGAAGCAGTGGCCAGGCATTTCTGAAGACAAAATACAAAATCAAAAGCTGAACATCTCTCAAAACTTGCAGCCTGGATGGACCCATTTCACTAGCCCTTTGTTTTGGCTAGCTGTGCAGTAGCCAGGGTTATCAAACATTCCTACTGTCTGGTGACACGAAGTTCTGCAATTAACAGAGCAGTAAACAGAACAGTGCTTGCTCAGAATTACAAGAGCAACTGTATTTTTGATGGACCAAATTGGAATGGCAGTTGCCCTGGGAGATAGTGCTATTAGCATCCTGTCAGTCAAAGTAAAACACCTTTTATCAGGCTTCACAGACTGAAAGAGAATTGTGGCTTCACCTCTCCCAACTGGCAAACATAAAACTGAGCAGCCTTGGCATGTTACATATGTGGGAGATTGAACCATGATAAAGGAGAAGGATAGTTTCCAGCTTGGCAAGCCCTGGAGGCATGCATCTGTTCTCATCCTGAGCCATCCAGTACCATCTCAAGCTCTGAATACTTCTCCCCTGGCACCACAGCAGAAGCTTGTTATGCTGCACTATCCCTTTCCTCAACATGTCCCCCAAGGTATGGAATGAAATGGCCAAGTTACTTTCATAGCAGAGGTAATTATCTGCATTTCATCCAGCAATGAGGCTCTAGCAGAAATACAAATGGAGCAGATTTGGTCTATTGAGCAGAAAAGGGAAAATGATGAAATGTAACAGCTCAATTTCGTGTGATACCCTGCTGCTGTTCCTCCATCTCAGTTCAATTCAAACCTCAGTATCCCAGTATAAACAGCTCTGTGGCTTTTGCTACAAGCTGGGCCCTTACTGGGGTACTCAGTGACCTGGAGCTACGGTGTCCGAGGCTGTTCTTTCCTAAGATCCTACTGCTGATGTAGGGCATGGCATAACGTTTGTTAAATAACTTCACAAGTGCTGACCCTCATTAGCACAATTGTCATAACACTCAAGAATACAACAAAGGCATAATTTGAATCTAGATTTTAGACACAGGTTCATAACTGTCATTGCTATGTTTTCCTCCACAGTGTCAGCACTTGAAATATGCATATTATGCCTTTTGTGCACTGCCTTATTTGTGCATCACCCTTCAGTGGGAAAAGGTTTCCCATTGCATGAGCAACTGACATTCAGGCACAACTGCATTACAACCTGGGGCTAATTTTAAGTGTGTTATTAAGACTTAATCTCTGTGCAAACTGTAGTTCTCCAGGTGCTGGTGGCAGGTAGTAGTGGAAATATATTTTGCATTTGGTACCTTGGTTTAGCACTAATCATTCCGAGAGAGGCCTCCATGTATGGACTGGGAGAACATCAAGTGGACAGAGTTTCTTGCACCTGTCAACCACAGCAGAAACACACTGCAGTTAGAATCTCCTTTGCAACAGCCATGTGCCAAGAAGGTGCTGACAATCCTCTCTTCCCTGAACTCTCCTTTAGCATCCACAGGGTCATGCTTTTTAAGCAGAAAAGCTTGTGCCTTGTATCATTTTTATGCCCCTTATTTATTTTAGACTACCTTGTTCTGCAGAGCAGGTGAAAAAATACAGGTTTAGAAAGCTGTCTTTGTAGTCATAAATTGTTCCTTTGAGCATATAATGAAAGCTGTGCTTATCAAAGTTGGAATAAAAGTTTAGTAGCAAATAACATTTAACTTTAAAAGTATATTTTATAATTAAATTTTATTTTGTCTCTGCTGAAAGCAGAAGGAGTATTTGTTATGCTCTCAACAGAACTTCCCTGAGGACTATTGTGCTGTGCTGATGCGAGTGAGGGTGAGAGAGAAACAAACAGTGTGATCTCAAACAGGCTTAGTGAAGGGTGATTGAGAGCAACCCTGTGGAGAAAGACTTAGGGGTATTGATGGATTAAAAAAATATTAAGATGACCTGGCAATGTGCACTCACAGCCCTGAAAGCAAATCGCTTCCTGTGGCCATCAGGTCGAGAAAGGTGATTGTCTCCCTTGACTCTGCCCTTGTGACACCCCAGCTGGAGTACTGTGAACAGCTCTGGGGGTTCCCAGCACGGGAGAGACACAGAGACCTCTTAGAGCAGGTCCAGAGGAGGGCCACAGTGATGATCAGGGAGCTGGAACATCTGCCCTGTGAGGACAAACTGAGAGTTGGATTGTTTAGCCTGGAGAAGGAAAGGCTCTGTGGAGCTTTATAGCAGCCTTTCAGTAGCTAAAAGGGGAGCTACAAGAAAGATGGGGAGGACTTCTTTATCAATAAGATGTAACAGCTTTAAACAAGTTTAGATTAGACATAAGGAATAAATTTTTCACTATGAGAGTGGTGAGACACTGGAACAGAAAAGTTGTGGAAGCCCCACTCCTTGTTAGATGGGGCTTTTAGAAACCCAGTCCAGAGTCCCTGCCCATGGCCACAGGTGTATTAACTTGATGTCTTTGAAGGTGTCCTCCAACATAACACTCTGTGATGGTTCAATAATTATGATGACAATGACGATGATGATTCCTCCTGGATCTCAGTAAGAAAGGCCCAGCAACAGATGGCTTAATGAAACAGCTGTTGAAACAAAAATAGATAGATAGATAGATAGATAGATAGATAGATAGATAGATAGATAGATAGATAGATAGACAGATGAGTACATATAGCATGAAAAATTTATATCCTGTTGTGCATTATCAGGCAGACTCTAGATGGATTTTCCCACAGTGCAATGCACAGAGCAGATCTTTTTTATTCATGAAGACAGAGGTTCCTTCTTTTTGGTCCACTGAGGTACTGTATAAAATTTCTTTGAAGTCAATAACTTCATTTCTAAAGGTTGATCACATGAGAGCGTCTTGCTACACCGTGAGATAAAGTTCCATTTTTAACTGCTCATATTAACAGGATTAGTAGCAAGTATATAACTCCCTAAAAGGACCAGCTAATCAACAAAACAGTACTAAAGAAGTTCTGCTGCTGGAGGAGTTTTGACACTTTAGTGTTGAGATACAGCACTAAAGTTTTGCTCAGCTGCAGTAATTCTTGATGCCACATTTTCCTGACTGCTTTACAGTGTAGATCCACGTGTTTGATTGATAGAGAATATCACTGGATATACACTCCTCAAACTGTAATCCAACAAGGCAACCCAGATGTGCACATAACTACATGCCTAAAGTTAAGTACTCACCTTAAGCTGATCTGTATTGATATGTGTGCCTGTATATTGCCCTGAATCAGGACAAAAAGGACAAATCCCACTCTAAGTGGTGATGCTGGACAGTTTTCAATGACCACAATGCCCAATAAGATCTATTGGTAATCCTTTAAAAGGAATAGACAATAAGATTATAGATAAGTTGGAAATAACTTAGTGGGGAGAAAAAGAATAAACACCAAATGCCCCTGCAGTAATAATTTTTTACTGAATTTTTAATATTTTATTAGAGTCACTGTAGGTAAAATATTTAAAGAATTTTAAGTGTATTTTAAACTGAGCAATATTTTAATTTGATATGTAGTCCTTATTTCTGCTCCCTTTTCCTATATATTGTTTCACAAGCAAAACTCACAGTTTGTCTTTCCAATTGAGCATATTTCTCCTTTTGGGGGAAAAAAAAGAGAAAAAGACAAGTTAGATGGCTTGGGACCACAATTACTAGAGTGCAATCAGGTTTTTTTCAGAGATGGGAGGAACCACACACACAAATAACAGGAGGAGAGAAAGAGTAAAGAATGTTCCTCTTCACAAGCAAGCCTTACTTGTAAAATCATGCTGAGCTATGTGACAGACATAGAACTACAAAATCTAGAGGCTAGAGGTGTTAAGAAGGTATGAAATAAACAAACAAATGACTTCATCTGGACACCTTTTCTAATATATCTCTCTGAAAATCTGCTTTCAGAACTTATAATCACAGCTGTGAAGACAGAAGAGAATGCTTCAGCGTTAAAGAAAATGTACCTCTCATTGACATGTGTCACAAGGCAGGCTGTGATAATTTTAAATCACAGCACAGCATAGGATGTAGCGTGTCACGGAATAAAAATACAAATCTGATTAGATACATGCAACAGCTTTGTCTACTTAATATCCAGTCTGAGAAATTAGTGTTCATTCAACAAGCTGGTTCTGTTCCAGCAGTGGGAGTTTTCAATTGTTAGAGCTAGATCAGATCCAGGGATAATTTAGTATCAGCACATTTCTGATTGAAGGCTTTGTCCCACAAAGCATCTGATGAGGCTAAGAGGTTCTCTTCTTATGCTGTTTCCTCACAATTGATTTCTCTCCCTGCTTTGCATTTTCATATAATTAATATTTTATCTTTGCTAATTTAATGCCATTCTTTCTTGTGCTTATGTGTAATTTCTTTCCTCTTGGCAAAAAAAAAAAAAAAAAAAAAATCCCCACTGGTACAATTCACATACAAGAAGGCTGATATTGGAAAGGAGGATGGCAAAAGAAGAGAATTTTTTCTTACAATTCCCAATTCTTCTCAAATCAATCACATTTCAATAACATCTACTCCCGGTATTATTCCCTGTGTTATCAATCTTCCTAACTCTCCGACTTAATTAAAATGCTCACATGGCCAAGAGTTCAAATACACAAAGCAAGTATCTAAACCAGCAAAGGAAAGGGATTCCCAGCTATGATTAGGTAATTTTTCTTATATTTCCACTGCTCTGTCAGAATGTGAAGTTGTAATTACAGAGCCTTGTTGGTAGCACAGACTGACTGATTGTGATGTGCTCTTCAGCAGGTGGTGCATCAGAACACAGATATGGTTTGGTCTCAGTTACTCAAAGGATTGGGAGCCTTTTAAGAGACTTGTGTTGTTTCTCCCAGTCCTATTGTCTGACAAGAAGAACACATCCTGCCCAAATTTACACTGCTCAGGACACTAAGAACACAAGCAAAGACATTGACAAAAGAAGTGAGAAACATGCCAGTCATCAACCCAACCTTTGTGGTTGCTGTTTTCATTCTGTTAGCTTAGGGCAGCATTTAGCAAGGGGCTCGTACATATGAGATGTGCAAATGCAGACTTGCTCTGCACTCTGAGCTGCTCCCCATTATGCTACATAGCCAGTGCAAGGACAAGTTTGATATCAGTGGGGGCGCTAGTCTTTTTTTGTCAACCTATGTCTTCCCAGCTTTGACCATGATGGATTTTCCAGCTACTTTCCTGGCAGTTTACTGTGGGGCTCTGCAGCAGGCACAGCTATCAAACAGTCTTTAAACACAGAAGCATTTTACTATGCTGCCAAACTCTTCTGGTAGAAGTAGCTCTGCCACACAGAGATAATGGAGGTTAATGGCTAATTGAAATAATTTTTAATATAAATGTGTGTATATGTGTGTGTGTGTATATGTACATATTCTCTAGCAGTTTTCTAGCTGCTGGTCTTTTTTTTTTTTTCTTTAACCCTTTCCCCCCAGAAATTACTATGAAGAACACTGACTGAAGGCTGGGTGTTTAACCTTGGGAACACCTGAAAGGAAGGAGGTGAATACTGAAGGGAAGAATGTAATGGAGAATGCACAGAGGGAAGTAAAATACTTAGGCAAGCAAATGATTGAGTCAGTGACTGGAACAACCAGGTCTCTGCTGGAGATTAATATGAATGAGATGCTATGCTTCATTGACTGTTTACCTAATTTCTTTAAACATCAGTATTGCTTTTATGATGCACTTGCCCAACTTAGCCTCTACTTGCTATTTAATCTATAAAATCATTATTAGCTGAATGGTGATAGGAAAGCAGCAGGAAGATACTCTGATTATGCCTTAATTATTGCCCTGCACCTGATCTTCACAGAGAACATGTATAGTTCTACCCTCCCCTGTTGCTCTCAGCATCTCATATCGGAGTCATAACTAATGTTTTTGCATCTGTCTAAGAACAGAACTAAATGTGTTTCCACTGATTTCCAGAATAAGCTGTAAGCCTACAAAGCTTTGTTTGCCTTTCCTCCTTTCTGGCCCGAGGCATCAAAAGGAGATATTTGGTTAATGGCTAATTAAACACTTCCATTGAGTAAGCCAGAGCTTTGTAAATCCACATCTTTCTCCCTGCATACTATTTGGAATCAGCTGAAAGTTTTGAGTTTGCATATTGCCAAGTTGCCAAGTTTGCACTGACACATCTGGAAACTTTGAAGTAAGCCGAGACAAAGCAAGCAAGCAGGTTCTTAAACCAAGGGATATGAAGTACAAAAAGTCCTCAACTGTCCCTTCAGGTGGACACTTGAAGATACATGCTTGATAATGTGGTGCCATGCTGGCTTATTAGATTCTGTGTAATTTAAAATGTAAATCCTAATGAAAGCACAAAGAGCTACAGAAAATAGGAGTCAGTTGGTTTTTAATAAATGAATATGCCATCTGCCTCTCTTATCTCCCAATGATTTTAGCATTGCCATCTTTGTAATTAGCACTGACAAATAGCACAATCCCAGGAAACCAGACAGCGAGATATAGTGGATTAGTTTTGTATCCCTTGCTGAGCTAGCAGGGGGCCAGAACGTGGGCCATATTGGCTTTCTGGCAGGGCTGTTGCAAACTGATTGCAGTTTGTACCCATGAAAGCACACAAATAGGGATAGCAGTCATAGAATCATTAAGGTTGAAAAAGACCTCCAAGGTCACTGAGTCCAACTGTTAACCCAGCACTGCCATGTTGTCCTGGTTTCAGCTAGGGTAGAATTAATTTCTTCTCAGTAGCTGTTACAGTGCAGTGTTTTGGATTCGGAATGAGAATGGTGTTTATAACAGAGTGATGTTTTGATTTTTTACTAAGTTGCAATTTCCTAAGTCAAGGATTTTTTTCTTGCCTCCTGCTCTGCCAGGAGTAAGCAAAAGAAACTGGGAGGGAGCATAGGTGGGGACAGATGTCTCAAACTGACCAAAAGGATATTCCACACCACAGAATGTCATGCCCAGTATATAAACTAGGAGAAGTTACACAGAAAAGGGGCCGATCTGGGTTTGGGAAAGTGCGGTTTGGGATCAGTCAGATGATATCAGCAGGTGACCAAATATATTGTGCATCCCTTGTTTTCCCCCTTTTTTAAATATAATTTTTATCATCATTTACTATTATTACTGTATTTTACTTTCAATTATTACACTATTCTCATCTCCACCAAAGTTCTATTTGATTCTCCTCCCCATTCTACCAGGGTGTGGGGGCAGAGTGAGAGTGGTTGCGTGGTGCTTAATTTCCAGCTGGACTTAAACCACAACATGTGTCCACCACTAACCCTGTCCCTAAGTGCCACATCTACATTTCTTTTCAATACTTCCAGGTGTGGTGACTCAACCATTTCCTTGGGCAGGATATTTCAATTCTTTATTGTGAACAAATGTGTATACTTTTTTGTGAAAAAATTTTTCCTAATATCCAATCTAAGCCTCTCTTGCTGTAACTTGAGGCTATTTCCTCTTTTCCTGTCACTTGTTACCTGGGAAAAGAGAATGCCATCCACCACTCCACAACCTTCTTTCAAGTAGTTATAGAGAGTAATGTCTCCCCTGAGAGACATTATTACTCTAGGCTAATCAACCTCAGATCTTTCAGCTGCTTCTCAGAAGACTTGTGCTCCAGTCCTTTCACCTGTGTTGTTGCTCTTCTTTGAACATGCTCCAGTTCTCAATGACTTTCTCTTAGTGACTGTCATGCAGGTATATGCACATTACCACAAAAGCCTGGGAACATCCTGCTGAACCTGTAGTTTCACAGCACACATGGTAGTGAAATCCCTGACGGGAAATCCATGGCTGTATAGGAGAAGGACTCTTTCCAGATCCTTTATTTCTTTCCTGAACCTTCATCAAGGAGCACAATAAATGAAATGCCCCTTTCATGAAACCATCATAAATATGATACCTCATAAATATTCATGATACCCACATCTGTAGAAAATATTTGGCCTGAAAATTGGAAGAGGGAGTTCATTGTCTTTTAAAAGACAAGCTTGTCTAGTTTGTCTTTACAAAGGATAATACTGGAAGATGAACTGGTAGTTCCAGCTTCTTCTACGGTGAGCCATTTTTTTAGTGTTTACAGACTGTAAGAAACATAACTGGCATTGTACCTCTGCTTCTTAAAGAGAAGAAATGGCAAGCTATTTCTTTACATTACAGAGAAATTCACTTTGCTGCACTTTTGCTGATCTGCACAGGAGGGACACACAATTTACCTCTTAAGGCAGTCACCAAAGCTTCCCTTGTTGCTTACATCCGTGGGAAATACTGCTGGGCTACTTGCAAACATACATTTAGGGACTGGATTCCTTGGTGGACAGAAAAAACCCCAGGAAGGCTGCCCATGAAATAGACAAAACATATTTATATATGTAAAAATATTAAAAAGAAACCATTTCTATTTCTGCTTGGTAACTTCAGACCTGCAGCTCCATACAGATTGCAAACTATTTCATCTGGTGACAGGTACATATAAAAAACCGTAGGACAGTAAGAGTTTTTGAAAAATCTGTTTCTAAGCCAGGTAAATTCTGAAAACATGATTTATTTTTTTTCTTTTTTTTTTTTTTTTTTTTTTGTTTAAAAGAAAGAAGAAAGATATTGATGTGTGTTCAGTGACTGCAAAAAAAGGATTGTCAAGACAATTAAGTTTTATGGGGAAAATTAATATTTCAAAGATGATTTTCTATTCTCTAAGCTTTTCACAGATTGTTTTAATTTATACAGAGTTCTTTAAATAAGGCTCACTTTGTTTCGATGGGAAAGACCTGCTACTTTCTTGTAAACTGCCTTTTGTTTGTTAGACTTTCTCCGGAAAAAGGAATAAAAAGCTTAGATAAAAAGAGCTATTCCTGTTTACTTTTTAAGCATAAGCATTCAAAAGGTGCAGAAGATGGTTGGTGAAATAATTTAATTTTGAATGCTGTGGCAAAACAGTGGCATTCAAAGGAACATTAGTTCTTTTGTAAAAAAGGAATTGAAAGAAATATAATTTCTATAGGGCTCTTTTTGCTCAAAATTCCCAAATAAATAAACCACACAAATTTCCACCTGCTCTACTAAGATATTTTAAAACTTCAGAGTCAGTGGCTTGTCATAGCTTCAGAGTAAGATGGATACAATTTTATCCACCAGCCTAATCTCTTGTGTGACCCAAATGATTAGTTTACATGATTCCCTGGCAACCACGACACCACACTGGAAATGGCTAAACTCCATTTTTAAGAACCTCTGCCAAAAGCAGACTTTTCATTGGCTATGCCAAGCTTTGATACAGTTCTCTGTGAAGAAATGGAGCATCATTCCTAATAGTTAAGCTAGTTAAACTTCCAGTCCAATGCTTGAACACTTGCAAAGAACAAAGATTGGCAGAGAAAAGCAATGAGAAGTTAAACAGGTTTATAAATCCGGCAAAGATCCAGAAGTGCCTCCAGTGAGGCTGTGAAAGGAACTTTCACTGAGTCAGTGTAAACTTGAGAAGAGTCATGAAGCAAAAGTATTGCAAAGCACAGACAGACATGATTAGGTGAGTTGTAAGATTAAAGGATGCTACAGGTCTGGTCTAGCCTTTCCAGGGGATCTCCTGTTTCTTTTCCTGAGGGGCCATCCACCTTTGGTTGTTTGTGTTTTTGTGCTGTACAAAGCCAGATGTGGTTCAAAATAAACAGATAATTAGGTCAGAAGGGGAATCTTATCTGCAGAGCTCTGTGCTGGTGTGAAAGGGACAGTCAAGGTTTTACTTAGAAACATTTTCTGTTCCCTGCTATGGGAAGGAGCCAGAATGCTTTTTTCTTCTAAACCAGGGACCCCTAGAATTCAAAGAGCAATCATAATTTTCTGCTCTGCTTGGCCAGTGTTTCTGTACAAGCATGTCTCTCTTCTCTCTCAAAAATACAGCCACCTTTAACTACATCTGTCTTTCTCATAGTTGACTGCTTTCTTTGTTTCTTTCTAAAGAAATGAGGGAACCCACAGCCTTTAATGGCTAGCCAGATCATTCCATTCTGGGGCAAAGGTATTACAAAGTGCCTATTTAGCCCGCAGCAGAGAAGACTGAGAGGGCATCTTATCAATGTATATAAGTATCTGCAGGGAGGATGTCTAGAGGACAGAGCCAGGCTCTTCTTGATGGTGCCAAGCAGTAGGACAAGAAACATTGGGCAGAAACCAGTGCTCATGGAACAAATTGCCCAGAGAGACTGTGGAGTCTCCCTCACTGGAGATGTTCGAGAACTGTCTGGATGCAATCCTGTGCAATGTGCTCTAGGATGACCCTCCTTGAGCAGGGAGGTTGGACCAGATGACCCACTGTGGTCACATCCAACCTTACTCATACTGTCTTACTGTGAAAAAGCCCAGGGGAAAGAAGAGGAATGCTAAAGATAATAACTATGGTTAGAAAAAAATTAATTATTCTGATATTTACAGACAGCTTAATATGCAAAAGCATTTCTGATGTGCAGTGAAATTTCTGGTTAGAGCAGAGGGACCGTTTCAGTCGCAGGAGCTGTCAGAGAACCAGAGAGATGCAGACACTGGGGCAGGTGAGAGGTGGCATTTCATCTTCCGTCATCAAGGGTTGTATTTAGCTTGCCTAAGGTAGATGTCTGGTGTGGTTCAGTTGACAAATGCCTCAGAAATTCCATCCATTCCAAATGATACCTACAACAGAAGGCTTTTGGCATCATCCTTCTGTGAGGCACCCCTGCAGCTTCCTCTCTCTGCTGAGGTAGGTATTAGGGTGCAGAGACCTTTGACTGTGTGCTAAGAGAAGATGAAGTAGGCAGCTTGTAAAGGATATAGGTCATCTGCTCCACTGTAAAACACAAGCACAAAAAGACAGAGCTTTGGCACAATATAAAGAGCCAGAAATGAAAGAAGCTGAGCAAGAAAGGGGATTAACAAGAAGAGAGGAAAATTATGTGGAATCAATGAAGTAGAATTTCTTAGAGGTATTTAGGTTTCTTAGAAGTCTAAAGAAGTTTTGATTATATAAAGGCAGAAGAGGATTCAGTGGATTCTCCTCACTACTTGCCATAGAAGATCTAGCTAGCTCCAAACCCATCATGGCTAGCAGGTACAGATGATAATCAACGGGAAGTTAGGAGTCATCTCAGCAACAACACTCAAAATAAGTGGGATTTCCAGTGGTCTCGTGGTGGATACTATTTTTACTTCCAAATGAGTTTATCTACAACAAGATTGGTTGTTTCAGAATTGTGAATGCACTAGAACATTGACCAGAGATGGAGACAGAAAATCTCATGGAAAGCGTACGCTTAAAAAAATCCACAGTATCCCACAGATTTTATCCACACACAGGAATATACCATATGAGAGAGGTATACAGTCAGAATTGCTCTATTTTCTGAAATGTTTGATTCGCAAGAAAATGTTTATGAATAGTTTAAAGACTAAGGATTATTTACAGGCACTATTCAGTGAGTAATTTTGAGTACCTTAGAGAAAATTTTCTTCATGTTGTGAACACTTCAGTAATGGAAACCAGCCAACATTTATAAATTAATTATAAATTATTTACTCAGCTTTAGTCACAGTCTTTCTGTGAATGGAGAAGAAAATATTGTCTGCAGTGCTGTTTGTTCTCTTGTCTTTTGTAATATTAGGGCTTTATTGCCCAGGTGATTGTGTAGTTAAGGCAATGGTCATGGGACTGCTTAGATCAATTTCTTTGGAGGATTCTTTTAGAAAGCCTTTATGAAAATCAATTAGGGTCAGTCTCACGTAAAACCTCCTACCAAACTATTGACTGGCTGTACAAACCCCCTTCTTCTCCCAGCATTGAATTTGGGCCTCTGAATTGAAGGCCCAAGATCCGTGCCTTATCCACCATAGAGAGCTGCCTCATCTAGTTAGACTGGATGCTCTTTTGAGAGGGCTCTACTAGTGTGGCCAATCAGGCCCAGATTACAGATGACGTATTTTTGGCTATCACAAGGACAGATGATAAAGAACTCCCTGAGAAGCAGCTCTCCTCTGCTCTAAATCCACCTAAAACCAACATTTGAGCTGTGCTATTTACTGTTGCCCAAATAAAGGCAAAAATGCTGTCCTTAGACTGTGCTCAAGTACCTGTATCCCAGCAAAACAGACAGATATGGTTGGCCAGGTTCCTGTGGGCTTTAGAAGAGCACTTGGCAGCACAATCTTCATCTGCTTTGGCAATGAGTTTCACGCCTTTCCCACACAGAGCTTAGTGGGGACAAATGAAATCAATGAGTGCTGAGGCACAAACACTGATATATTGCAGTTCTGTTATTGCCATAAAATAGGTATGTGTTACAACACATTTGTCTTACATGCAAAGAAGTCCCTGGGTTATACAGTCCTGCTGCAGACCAGCCAGTAAGAAGCTAAGTGATAAGGAGACATTCCCATTGCTGTACTGTGTCACAAAACACTGGTCACTTGCTAAGGCAGCACATGCTACACAGTTGTGATCCATGGCATCGCCATGGTAGGAACTATCAGAATATATAATTAAAAAAAAAGCATCAAGATAGGATAAATGTTTGAGTTTTACAGCCAGACAATACCCAAGATGCATTCAATAAATAAAATCATGAAGAAAATGCAGGATTTCCTGAAGAGTACTTCGTTATTAAAACTGACACATATGTGGAGAAAAAACAACAGTTAATTGGCCTATTTAGTGGCAGGATAGGAATGCTCATACTTATGCAGAGAGCATAACACCGTACATATCTACCTGCTCATTAGAGGATATGAAACTTTCATTGACAGAAAGATTCTAATTACAGTATAAACACCTTTGGTGGGGAAACAATTATCTACTAATGAATATTAACTAAGGCACTAGCATGACTACAGAGCAAATCAGGCTGGGTGAGTGACCAGGATGACAGTGTCAAAATTGCTTTCCCAGTGTTGACTAGTTACAGAGGATAGTTGTGGGAAGCACAAGAAGCACAAATTACAAATTAACCACTTCAGCTGACAGGAAAACATGTTTAAAATATTTCCATAATGATGGTCAGTGCTAGTTTTTGGCAGCAAAGAGGCAGTTTGAGACAACTTGGACTCCATAGCGTGGTTCAGCGTCTGAGAACACCAAGCAGGGACCTTACCAATGTATATATACAAGTATCTGAAGGAAGGGTGTCAAGAGGAAGGAGTCAGGCTCTTCTCAGTGGTGCCAAGGAATAGGACAAGAGACAAGAGGCAGAAACTGATGCACAGGAACATCCATCTGAACATGAGGAAGAACTTTTTTGCTGTGTGGGTGACAATGCACTGGAATAAATTGTCCAGAGAGGTTGTGGAGTTTCCCTCATTGGAGATATTCAAGGGCAATCTGGATGCAATCCTGTGCAATGTGTTCTAGGATCGCCCTGCTTAAGCATAAGTCAGATCAGATGACCCACTATGATCCAACTCAACCCCTATAAGTCTGTGATTCTGTGATTCTTTGAAGCTAGCTTCGATAACAAGAGGCAGCCATGCAAAGCTATTACAGAGATGGCAGAAAAGAGTCTTAAGAAACATCTACTGACTTGAAATGATTCCCTCTAGCACTCCTTCAAGTGAGATTTCCTTTCCAAAGAGCATTTCTTATTCAGAGCTCATCTCCAAAGAACCTACCTTGACATAGAACCAACAGCATGGTTATGGCTCAAAGGGACCATAAAAATAATCTAATTCCAACCCTGCTGCCATGGGCAGGGAAACAACATTCTGTTGTTTTGCATTCTCTTAGGAATAAAATTTGAAAAATTTAAAACAAAAAAACCACAAAAAAACCACCCCAAAAACCCAAAACGAAACAAAATTTTGTAAAGATACCGTAGTGTTTACATATGCTAAGCAGGAAGAAGATATCCCTTTTGTTCCTCTACCTACATGCCATGTTACAACTATACAGAATGGTGATAAAGTGCTTGATCCCCTAGCCACAGTAATAAACCATTAGCCCCAGGAGTGAAGCTACTATCTCAGGGGCTCTGGAGTAGTGTGGTGATTTACCTGGTAAAAAGTGAGTGTCCTAAAGAGTACAGAAGGGAATGAGTTTCTAGGAGGTTTTTTCTTTGGCTGAAGGCAGGGTTTTTTCTGCCTTGACTTTCTGCTCTGTAGTGCATCCTGCCTAATACCTTTCAAGCTGTGTGCCAACTCTCTGGCCTTTTGATTCAATGTCAGTCCCAAGGGGTGGAAGTGCTTTTGTAAAGTGCCTTTCAACTCACAGGAAGCTGAGCGGATGATGTGAGCTTTTGAAAAAGTCTGGAGGCCTGGCCATGCATACTTAACTCTGTCTAATTTAAGGAGCTCAGCACACCAGATTGTGTAGGTAAGCTGATTTGTTTCTTGTCTGGAAACAGGTGCTTGTTTAGAACAAAACACTGACATAAAATGACTCATTTTTTTAGTACTATGAGGAATGTGACAACACCACTTGCCTGTCTGCTACTAATAGAGACTGAAAATCAATGTGAATAAAACCCTAAGCTCCAGTAAATCTAGCTGTGGTGCCTTGAAACGTCAGGGGAGAATATGAGTTTCTCAGTTTTTATTCTTAAACCTTAAATGCAAATGAGAATATTTCAAGCTTAATTTTTTCCCTGATGTATCTTCACATACTTATAAGTGTTTCCGTACTGGTTTATAGTACAGAATTCTGTAGCAGTAATTTCCTCTGTGACATAACTAAACACAGAAGGGCTGAGCAACTGTGTATATAGATACATACACACATACACACATATAAATAAAGACACACAGGTATGACAGAAAGCAAAAAATTTAGAATGTCATCCACAGATATTCAATTTACTTACGTAACTGAAGTTACAAAAGAGTACCAGGTAGCAGGAATTTGGTCTGCCCCAGAGCAAAGCTTCTGCTTTGTGCTTGAGAGCCTACAACTCCCCATGTACAGTGGAGTTGGATATATTTTGTGTCAGCATGTCACACAAGGCCAATCTGCCAGATAGGAAAAGGGGGGACAATTCCATGTGACCCTACCCATTTTCTAATCTCCCTACTCCCAAGCCCTATTTGCTAATTAGTGGGCAACTGTGTGGGAAGCTGCCAGTCCTGCTGCACCCTGTATCTATGAAAAAAAGTCAGAAATGTGAGGTTTAGGTGGAGTGGCTTTAGGTCGTGTTCTCAGCTCTCTCACATGGTGTTGGAATGTATTAACACAGAGAAAAAGAAAACCAGGGCAAATGGGGGATATCACTTGGGGCAATGTGTAATTGATCACTAATGCATTTGCCTTATTGTAGAGCAATATTCCACTAGCAAATACCAGGGATCTGAGATGCCTCTTATGTTTACTTCTAGATCTTCTGGGGTGAAGGGGACAGTTATCTGCATGAAAGATTCTGCACCTGATTAATTTAATAGATTGCATCAGGTAAAAGTAGATTTATTTTCTGCTTTACACACGAATTTTAAAGAAATTTGTGTTGTTTTCTAGACTGAGGACATAGAGTACCATTTTATTAATATCTATAAATCACTTGTTTTTCATACTTTCATAAAAAATTCATCATAGATACTACTAGATTGTGTTCCCTTGCAACCGAATGGACAAGTGCTTAAGGAAACATAGAATATTAAACTCACAAATGTAAACAAACAAAGTTTTTAGATCCGCTTATTTCTGAGGGAAAACCTACCTCATCTTTATGCTTTGTTTTTGACATGTAGGACAACACAATACTCTTTAGAAACTCAGAGTGCAAAGGGAAAAAAAAATGAAACAAAAGCCAAGTGTTTTTAATAGTCAGTTATTTAAACAATTTTCCATCACTGTTAAATCCCACAGGTTTAGGAAAGGTAAATAACTGAAATACAGCTTTATAGCAGTATAGCAGACTTGCAATGTTACATGGGGGATAGTGAACAGAGTGGATTTGTCTTTGTCTTCATATTTGAGCTGTTAGACTCTAGGAACCACTGAAATGACACCATGCTCTACAGATATCAAAAGAAGGATGTAAAAGCCCTGCATTAGTTTTTCCTCAGAATTATGAATGAATGAATTCTTTTCCTATCCTCCACATTAGTTTGTAAACTTTTCATAGAATCACAGGGATCATTGGGTCGAACTCTTCTTCTTGATGAAATGTTTACATCATCTTTTTTTCCGTATCCACAGATGGGAGCGATTGAAGATGCTTGTTATCCCGTCTTTGGTTAAGTTAAAAGTAAGTTTTGTTTTGGGAGGTTTTGGGGGGTTTTCATGGGTTGGTTTGTTTTGGTTTTGTGGTTTTTTTTTTTATTGTTACAGTTTTGGTTTGCTGCTAGGATATGGCAAGTTATTCTTGATGGGACCTTACCACCTCACAAAAACTTCCCCAGATGTATGATTTGCATGAGATGCTGCAGACCATGATATTTCTTGTTAAACTTTCACACACAATTTTATCTTCCATCTTGGAGTGACTGGGGTTCTACTTGCCATTCATGTACCTATTACTGCATCAAAGTTTTTGCACTATCATTACATAACAGCATATGAAGCAACCAAGATATAACTTTTATGGCCCTCCATGTACTCTCAGCTTTCATTGTCTCAGATTTTAAACTCTCTAATGAGGAGAAACTGGGTACTCATGTAATCTGTCCTGTCCTATTTCATCCACCGTACTGTGTAGCACAAAAATACCATATGAAGCAAGTACATACATTGCTTCTGCTACAGCTGGCAAGTCAGAAAAGGGTCCTCTCCCTATGCTTCTATTTCTACCAGAAGAGGATCTCAAGGGACATCTAGTTCTTTCTTCTGCAAACCAAGAGTAGAAAGAACTCTCAAGCAGAGATACAGAGCTCTGCCTCAGGTAGACGCTAGTACAACTGCTGTGGATGTCTAGCTTGACAATTACCAGCAGCTTGGTGTAGGAAGGCAGTGCGTGGGAAACTACTTGCAGAAAAGCACAAGCAATTTTACTAGATCTACAAAGTTCAGAAGCAAAGCTATATATGCTATGCCACTTTCTATCAACTACTGTTTACATACATAATGTAGAGTAAGAAATCTCAACTTTCGTAAAACCATGATTTGTTCTGCTCCCACACTAACCTTTTGTAATTTTATTCATCAAAAATGCTTAGCTGAGGTCCACAAAGCTTTATGATATATGCTTATACATTTATCTCTAACTCTTTTTGTCTAAGCTGGTTAACTACCTTGTAGTGATCCTTCTCTTCCATCTGTTTTTTTAGCTTTTTTTTTCTTTTTTTTAATTATTGTTTTTACCTTGTCCCTCAATTAGGCTTGAGTGATGTGATATATTTCATTATTATTGCTTGTAAGCCCAAAAAGGTAATAAATGTATACAGGAACAAAACTGACTAAGAAAAACAAAGTTACTATGGGAACGTACATTACAATTGAATCTGCTGTGACATCTAAAGAACCTCTAGGAAATGCAAAGAGACATCCTTTCTTGTCAGAATTGCTTGAGTTGATCTTTACTTCTCCTTTTTGGGGTCAGATTCTGCGTCAGTAAATTCTTCTCCTGATTTCACCGGGAGTACTCAGTGAGTACACTGGTAAAATCTGTCACAAAGAGTCTGGTGTTGTTTTTTTTTGATCCATGCCAGCTGTGAATCAGACCTCACATTCTTCAAAATTCAGAAGTTGAGTGAAGGATTTTTTAGGTTTGGATTTGAACTGGATTAATTCCTGCATTCTTTCTCTGGTTGTAAAATGAGAAGTCATGAAAAAGAATCATACCAATGCATGATAAATTCTCTCTATGTAGGAAGACAGAGAGCTGCAAATTACATTCAGGTGACCAACCAGAAGAACTCCCCAGCTCATCAGAAGAGGAAGGGGAATCATGATATAGTATCTGTTGCTTTTAGTTTTGTTTTCTTCAGTTTAGTTTAGTTTTGTTTTTCTGAACTGCTTAACTACTACTGATCCAGCTCTCTCTCAGATAAAAATTTATTGTCACCTAAACCTATGAGATTAAGTTTCCCTCTTCATCCCTTATGTCAGCATGAAAGATTAAAGGCGGGAGTGGTATTTAAGAGAAAGGGATTATTTTACACAGAGCTGCAAAACAGTGTTCACTAAGGTGTAATTATAACAAAGGGTGATTAGAGTCAGAAGCCACTAAGGCTTTTAAATATGATTATAACTTTTTTAAAGGGACTTTTTGATAGAAAAAGGGTAAGTGTAAAACCCCTGACGTTCCTCACATGTCTTGTATTGGTGAAGTGTTTCAATCTTCAGAGAGAGAAAAAAAATACTCATTTGGTAGTTTTTGAAATTCCTGAAGCAACATGTTTTTGGATTCCTTTCTTCACTTAAAAAATAGGGAATTTTCATTTCAATTTGAGATCAAATTTAGAGATGAATTCTGAGAAGACTTAATTGCAAAGGATTCATAAATTGACTTGTCAGAATATTTGAGCTTTCTACATTTCTATCACCCCACTGTAGAAGTAAGGATGGTTCTGCTACACAGAAGATCTGTTTCTCCATGGTTTTTGATTTTAATTTTGCACTCTGCAAAGCAATGGTCATTTAAAAATATTGTAACATTAAATCCTTACACTGTAATTGCAATGATTGGAATAAGTGTTTCATCATCTGAAATCATTAAAGCAGCCATATTCTTAAATTTTTGAAAAATGATTGAATTGCTGAATTATACGTGTCTACTTTTGCTTACAGTATTGATTTCCTCGAGTAATTATAGTCACAGTCTTACTCACTGTTGTGCTGCTGGAATTAGTGTTAACTCCAGTTCCAAAA
Source organism: Pyrocephalus nanus (assembly GCA_038380795.1). Classification (NCBI taxonomy): domain Eukaryota; kingdom Metazoa; phylum Chordata; class Aves; order Passeriformes; family Tyrannidae; genus Pyrocephalus; species Pyrocephalus nanus. The sequence continues at coordinate 17,240,507 of CM076264.1, read as the reverse complement.
AAGGTCAGTGACCATGAATATTTTCCTTTTATTTCACAGAGTCCTTTTCGGGTAAGGTATTCTGCATGTGCATGGTCTTTGTTTTTGCGTAGATAAAGCTTAAAATGTAAACTGCCAGCAAAAGATAAAGGTGTGCAGGCTCTACGGCAGTCTGCTGGGGAAGTACTCAACCCCACCACTAGGGTGTGTATCCCAGGTGATCTTTTTCTCTCAGAGCTTAGTTCTAGCAAAGTAATTTTGTTCTTACGCAGTCTCTGGCTGGGCTGGGTCTGTTTGCTACACCGCTTCAAACTGCCTTCAGTCTGCTGCAACCTCACTTCATCGATTTCATCTTGTCAGCCCAAAATTTTGCTCTGAGCTGGGGTTTTCTTCTGCCTCCATGTCCTAAAGGCTTCCCGAGGTGCTTGTTCTCAGAGAGCAAGGAAATACAGGTTTGAGAAAAAAAAATCATAAAGGAAATGACTATTTCCAGCAATGACTTCCCTGACAGGGTGTCTGTCTTTCCCCGTAGCCAAGTTCTGCCCCGAGGAGAAACATCTCCAACGTGCTTGGACTGACATAATAGGGAAAGCAGCCATAGGTTCTTCCTCCCCCACCATTCTCCCAGCTACTGCCAGGTAACAGATCCGTTGTCTTGCCCACAACCCTAAGCACTGGCCCAGGCTCCCACTGGTGTTTCAGATACAAATTGCATCTATTCTCTGTTTCTTTTAGGGTTAGAAACACACATTTACTTACAGATTCCAGACATGATAATAATCAATGTGCATGTGAGTGGCTATTTTCATCTGCAAGATACTAAGAGCATTCACAGTTTGCCCAAGCAGAAAGACTGGCCTAGTTTCCCCCTCTGATCACCAGAATAAAGAACACAGAAAAATAAAAAAAGCCCTGAAAACATGTTCTTAACTGTTTTCCTATGTATGCCACTAGCAACTGATGAAAATTTTTTTGTATAACTGTTGTTCCTGATCACAAAACCCAGTGTTTCAGGCAAAATACTATGAAATTGCAGCACAGACAGGCAGGAAAATGTTCACTTTCTTTTTTCATCATTGCTTCTCTTTATTTCTGTTGTAATGTATATAGTCTGAAAAAGCTGTCATCTATTAGCCTAAAGGAGCTGTATGCATGTCTTACATCATCTTTTGGATCAAATCACACTCTTCTCCTTCTACCCCTCCAGGCCTGCATTTTTAGGAGGACTGAAGGGCAAAGAGGTTAAGAGAACATCTCTGCTCCAGTAATGTTGCTCATCCCTAACCTTGACTATGCAGCAGTGAAGGTGAGCTAAAAACTTCACAGCATGGGAAAGGTAAGCAGAAATCTGCTACCCCTTTGCACAGACTCAAACACATTCATCTGTGGAGCAGACATGCTGAGTGTGCCATACCCAGGACAAATATCACCACACTTCCACATATCTCCTGAATACTCACAGTAAACTTGTACAGCTGAAAAGTTATGGGAAGCAAGGCTTCTTATTCCCTCCAGCAGGAGCTGATGGAGTGTGCAGGTAGTTGAATTCTGGATTTCCTAACCCAGTCCGGTCTCAAACTCTACCTACAGAAGTTTTGCAGAGACAGTCTGCATAGCATTTTTTGGCTTTCACACACACCAGACAGCAGATATGTAGCTATAGACTTTAATAAGGACAAACTTAGTTGCTTCTATGTTAGTCCATGGGGTCACAGCTTCCTTCAGAGCACATCAGCCTGCTCCAATGTGGGGTCCTCTAAGGGGTGCAGGGAGGCAGCTTGCCTCACCATGGTCTTCAACCTGGGCTGCTCCAACACTTGGAGCATCTTCTCCTCCTCCATCTTCACAGCCATTGTTGTCTGCATAGTTTTTTTTCTCCCTCCTCTCTCCCAGATGCTGTTTCACAGCAGTTTTCACCCTTTCTTAAGTATGTTTTTCACTGTCGTCGATGAGCTAAGCTTTGGCCAGTGGTAGATCTATCTTGGAGCCGCTGATGTTTGCTCTCTCCAACACTGGTTGCTTCTGGTGTCTTCTTACAGATATGCATTACTCTGCTGGCAGGACATGTGGTTATGAAATAAGGCAGATGTTCTGCAGGTGGCTACATGGCTGGGCAGGCAGATGGATGCAGTAGCTAGCCACACAATCTCTAGATGTGTGGCGGGCATGAGCACAAATGCGAGTTCCCACTACTGCTCCTCTGAGAGTTGCACCTAAGGGTATTAACTGATTCAAAATCAGTAAGAATTTTGACCAAGGATATGTCAAAGCCTGTGCCTCAGATATTATTTTCTACACTGTTATTTTCTGTACATAGTATTAATTCACTGTCTCATGGAAGTTCTGTGTACCTAAGCAATAGATTGGATTCTGTGCCTTGCTAAGGTGATATTGAAGACTCTTTACAGTCCCTTAAGATTATTTCAGCCTTAATAGATACCTGATGAGTTATTTCAGTCTTCTAATGCTCTGCCAGCATAAAGAGAATTTTCTTTTACTATCTAGGCTTCTTCCCTTCACATCCCTATCAAAGCAATCCTTACTCAATCTCATTGGCACATTGCATGTGTGAAAAAAGACAACCAAACATCCCCACCCTCAGCCATACAGCCACTTCTAATGAATGCCTCAATAACCTTACCCACTTACATTTTTATGGAAGAGTGTGGAATGTTCATTGTTATCAAGAATGTAAGAGCTGATGTCTGTTTGTGTTAGGAGAAGGATTTTGTTCTGGGCACATGCCAAGCTATCTTCAACAGCAGCAAAAAATGTTACCATCACAATTGCATGATTGTGGGTCTTTATAATGGAATTAACATAAACCCTCTAAAGAAGCATTTCAAAGCCCTACATTTTTATGCAGTAATCTGATTTGGAGCTATCACTAGCTGAGGAAAAACTACATAAAGATTAACACAACACCCTGTGTTAATGAACACTCCTGTGGTCTGACTGGGAACATTCAGCTTACTGCATTTACCTCGACATATTCCTACAGATTTGAGGGAAGCCAAGAAAGCAAGAAAGACAGCTCAAGGGAACACACTGTTTTGTAACTGAAGTCAGCAAAAGTTAATCTGCTATCACAGGTCAGATCCACATGAACTCAGATGATAATTTCTTCTGAAACAGTGTAGAATATTTTTTTAAAGACGAAGTTATGAGATGTTTCAAGGAATCGTGTTTTTGCAAGCTTTCAGTCTTCATGGTTTCTTTCATGCTAGATTTGGATTTTGCAGCCTGTTAGAATGTAAAATATTATTTTCCCTGTCTTCTTTAGCTCGTTCCTGGATCACATCTAGGATCTATAAAGGGAATCTGAAACTGAGTCTACAAACCTCAGGCTCAGCATTACAACTGATAACTTCAGAGCATGAAGGAAGCCATCTCACAAGATAGTCTAACTACTTGCAATATCATAGAGCAAACTTTCTACAGTGCAACTGAGAAGCCAAAGAATATCATATCATACCCCAGGGAAAAATAACATAATTGGAAGATATTAACAAAGTCAAGATTTTAAAAAACAGGAACAATGTTTCTATAACTACTTAACTGATTTGTTTGACTCACATACTCATCTACTCACTGTAGTCCCTACATTTGTCACCTAGTGACCACCAACAGACCCCAAACCTCTGTGTAGCTGTCAGTAGCTGTCCCCTCATCCATCTGATGCTCAATGCTCTTGGATTCTTCCTGCATGCAGAAATGAAGCCTCTCATAGAGTGATGCTACATTTGAGGCGATGATCTGAACCAGACCAAGAGCCACACTAAAATAACAGAGACTCTGAAACTGAAAAGATTAGGATCCTTCCTGTTCTGCATTGGATTCAGCATCTTTCATTCAAATTGCAAAAATGTTCCTGGAAAAAAGACCAAAGCTAGGCTTCATCCCTCCCAGGTTAACATCCTCACCTTGTGTGTTCCTGCTTCCTTGCTCTTTGCTTGTTTGTTTGTCAAAATTATAGCTGAGAGACAAATATTTCTTAAAGATTAAAACTGTATGAGGGCCATCGTTGCTGGTAGCTGTTTTGAAGGCACAGAACCTCACTCCAAAAGCAATTTGTGACTCCAGAAAACTTTCTTATGCTAAAACCAGCAGAACTGGAATCCCTTTTTTGAAGTATCTTGATGTAACGCCTGCTGTATCAATTTGTGGCAAGACCAATCATTTCTCAAACAGATACTCAATAAAGAAGAGAGCACCAAGAGTAAAGAAGAGAGCACCAAGAGCCACGGCTGCTTGAAGTGACAGACTTCAACTGCAGCACACTCCTGACTTAATGCAAACATATTTCCTGTTTCTGGCTGCCACCAATTCTTGTGGGAACAGGCTGATATCATAGACACAGCATATAAAATCACAAGCCTTGCCACAGTGACTAAAAAGATAACAAATCATCACCATATCAGCAAAATTCATCAACACACAGGATCGAAGATGTGTTGTTTACATTCAGGGCAACTTAGCACTGAGTCACTGTGAGTGTGGTGAATTAGGGTGAAGATGAGCAGCGTCAGTAACTGATGGATTTGCCTCAACAGGCAAAATACTGGTTGTACAGTGACAATGAAGAGAAATGAGATAGTGAGCAGAGATAGAATTTAAATTGAAAATAAATTTTTTATCAAGCCTAAGAAGACATGGTATACTCTGTTTCTGATGGTTTTGAATTAGCAAACAGTTAATTTAATGTTGGTTTGCTGTGTACAGGTAGCTTTGCAACTGGCTAAGTGGCTCTAATTTTTTAGGGCTGAAGGCGAGATTTTCAAAAGACTACTTTTACATGTGCCCTAGAAAACAGCCAGATAAGAAAAAGTTTCTGTCAGATACACCTGTCAGAAACTGCTTCGGAAAAAATTGACCTGTGGTGTTTTTCAGTACTTTTGAACATATTACCAGATGATAGATGAGATGGTTTTATATATTTAAATCATCATGAAAAAAATCTACAAAGATATAATTTTGGATCACTGTCAGAGTTAGTTGTGTTTGCCTCTTTCCTAGTTTGGAGGACACCTACTTTTTGATTCTCCATGTAGGACCTTCCACTAGAGTTTTCCTCTTAGTCTATCAGACACAATTTTTTAAATAGAGAATTAAGCACATTACACTTATAAATACCAAAATAAGCTTCAGTTAAAAAGTTGTTTCTACCTTTTTGTTACAGGAATAATTTAGCAAACCTGAGACAAATTTTGGAACTTTTTCAACATTGAAAAAAATTAAAAAAAAAAAAAAAAAAAAAGAAAAAAAGCTTGAATTGAAAAACTGAGCTCAGATCTTGTGTCTAAGTGCTCTGTTGGATTGAAGCCAAGAAGGTGTCATGCTGAAGGTCACATACAAAGGGGTAATACTATAGCTGAGTAAGGAATCAGACACATTCTCATTGTCTGAACGCATGGACTTTCCTCAAACACACTCTTTTGTCAAGCGCCTTTTGCAAAGAGAGGGACAGTCAGGCTACATTTTGGTTGTACAGAAAGCCTGGACACAACAATCATGAAGACTATGAAGAAGGGAGAGCCAGAAGGCAGAAAGGTTGGTCACAGCAAGGAAATGGAGGCAAGAACTAGCACCCATTGTCCTTTGTCAGTGTTTACCATGAGCTCTTCTCAGAAATTCCTGCTTCAAAGCTTAGGGGTATAAGTGGCCAGAGCAGTATTGAGCACATATCAATGGCTCCCTAGGAGGCAACTGGGAGATATCTCTCAGGACTGTGCAGTACAGGGGTTAGGTATCCAGAGAAGTTAGTTCTGATCTAGGCTCTGATTCTGATTTCAAGCAGCTCTGCTGCTCTCTGCTACCTGGCATGTCCACTTGAATGAGTGAATGAGTAGATTTTCAGGCTCAGTAATCTATCTGCACGGTTCAGGTCATCACTACTTCATCTAGTCAAATGGTTTTGGTAGGAATTCTCCACAGACTTCACCACCGTCCTTCTCAGCACTGCTGGATGGAAAGGATAAGTGTCAGGGTCACAGAACAGCAGGTCAAGTAAGCAGGAGAGTGGACTGCTGTAAGGGAGGAAATAATAAAAAAAAAAAAGAAGAATGTTTGTTCACAGAAAAGCAAGAGCAGAGAGATGTCTGGGAGCTGAATTTTTTGTCTCCTCTCTGCATAAGGCTACCTTTGTCTCCTGGAACACATGCTGATTTTTTTGTCAAACAGCCCTTAGCAAGTGTTATCTTGGAGCTGGTGAATTCTATTAGGAATTTCCCTCTTTTTATTTCCAAAAACTACTGACAGTTTCTTTCAGGTGCCAGAGTACATCAAATCCCATCCCTAGGATCATCAGCTAGCTCATACTGGCAGGGAGTGAGAGATTGTCATAAGGCATGATTAGAAATTATGATAAAGATTTTTGGCATGTCATTCCTTTACATTCCACTTGCAATTAATTATGTCCAAGCCTACCAGATGTGATGTGGAGTACACTTTTTCAGGGTAGCATCGGTTTTTCTCTTGACATATTTACATTAAATTTAAGGGCTTTCCTTTTTAAAACAGGAAAAAGAGGATTGTTTGGGCCACAAATGATGCAAATAGTCTTTTTCAAAATGTGATATTCCCAAGTGTGTAGTCAAACAGTGAGAATGGTTGCCACGGTAACACAGTTCAGCTTCTGTTTCCCCAATTGGATGATGCAATACTGATTAATTATGCTCATGTTGGGATGTTTTATTTAATGGATTTATTTGAAAACCTGCTTTTCATGGACACCTCTATAGATTTTATCTATGATGAAGAAGTAGATCAAAAAACATGTGAATAAGGTCAAAGCAAAATTTTATTCTCAATTTTTGAAAATATCACCAAATTTTTCTTCATTAATTCACCAGTAGCAGTTCATCCCAAAATAGAAGCCTCAAGTGAGATTCTCAAAATAATTTCCTACCATTACTCAGCGTCTTACAATGCGTTGTAAAGCTTTTTTCTTTTTTTTCCTTACTTCAATCAGATTTGGGGCGTTCCTAAAAGCATTACAGAATGACCCCTGGAAACACCTCTGTAGACAGTGGTGAAAGTTTGCTCTGGACTCATCCTGAAGGCTACGTTTAGTTTTGTGTGATACGATTTCATCTTAGAGAACTAAAGTTAGCAATCTTTAATTTACTTCTACACTGTAAGTTATGCTTTACCACTACGTGAGTCTAAGAGTCACTATACTGCAGGATTCACCCCATGAATAATGAGTCCCACATATATTTAAAGAAATTCAAAAGAGTTCCAAATGCAGAGGGCCTTTTGGTGTGAATTCCAGAAACAGACATCTAAGTACTTTAGAAAATGCCACTTGGCACATATTGTGCAGTTGCAGGAGTCCAAATAAGTGAATAATTTCAAGCATTTTATGCTCTCTTTGATAATGAAGTCTATGCCCATCAATCCACCACCTTCACAGCAACTCACCCTCTATTTTCGTTACTCCTACTGCATTAATCTTATATTTCTGCACTTAGTTCTCCCTTACTTTCTTGATACTAACGTCTCAATCACCAAATAACTCAGGTTGGAAGGGCTCTCTGGAGGCCTTGAGTTCAACTTGCTCAAAGCACAGCTTCATCAAATGAGATTTTCCAGAGTCTTTTCTTCTCTTGCAGAGATTAGCTTCAAAACTCTTCAACAATGGAGACTTCACAGCTGCTCCAGTGCTCAGCTGCTCTCTCTGCAAGGACCTTCCTGTTATATCTGTTAATTATTAGCCTGTTCTGTAAGGTGTAAAGCATTGCTTCTTATGCTGAGTACCTCCAAGAAGAGTTTGGCTTTATTTTCTGTGTAAAGTGAAAACTGAGTGTTCATCTGATCAGAATCTCCTTCCCTACCAAATATCTTCACTATGATGTTTTCACAGACAGTTTGAAAATTAAGGTGATTACATGGTATTATTAACATTAAAGTAGTAGTGACACTGCAGAAAGACATGCAGTCTTCTCCCTTAGCAGCAGATCTAAACATAGGGTTTTTTTACAACTTTTATCACATAGAGAACTTTTCTTTTTTCATTGAATCACAATTCACTTGAAAGAACTACTTGAAGTTTTCTGCTTCACAGTAAATATATTCCTAAATATAAATATATGCATAAGATAAGCATTCATGCTGACACAAGTGGCTTTTTCAAGGTATCTTATTAAATCTAAGCGTGTGTTTAACTTTTATCTGACCAGAAGCAGCTTCCTAAATTTTGATTTTTTTTTTCTGCTAATTACTTCTTGCAATTCAGTTCATAAGTACCTAATGGAAATCTTTACAAAGTGACCTGATTTTGCTAAGATGGAATATCCCGCACCACAAACTGCCACTCTGCTTTTCTGAAAAATGTTTCCTGTGTTATGAATGTGTATCAACAAGAAAGTACAGCTAAGGCTTATGGCCTTACACTTCATTTTTGCATGTTTTTTGTTTCCTAATGTTTAAAATCATTAGGCCTCCAGTATGACATTAACCGTGGGAAGGGGGGAATAGTTGCATGAGCTCAAGAGTGAAGTTTTCATCAAATCCTCTCAGCAAAACTGTTCATTTGAAACGTGCTTATGAGGAGAAAATAGAGTTTTGGGTTGGATTTTTTTGTGTTTTGTTTGGTTTTTTTTTTTAGTGCTTGGATTTTCCAGAAAGCTGTTTCCATCCTGAGTGTACAGTGAGAACAGGTATGGCAGCTGTGAATGACAAGCTTTAGAGGTGAAGCACAGAGTGTGTCAAGGCAGCTATGGGTGACCTTGGGATCAGCCCGTGCCTTTGAAAATCCAACTGGCAAATGCTTGGACTTCACATCCTGGGTGGGCTCCTATTTTATCTCATTTTGCTCACAGAGTGGCTAACTGGAAAGATTATATGTAAAGCCTACTGGATAATGGGTCTTTCACACTGCAATCATCAGAACAAACTATTTTTGCATCCACTATAGGAGAGTGAAATAAAAGGTCCTGTGAAACTGGCTCTACCATTTTACACATAGAGAGAAGAGCCTAGCTCACGTTGAAGTGGTTATGAATATGAATATTTTGGAGCATATTTACATTAAATCAGTCTAATTGCATTCACAGTTACACAGTTTCACATATGAGTCTCTGTAGGGTTCGTATAGGTTTTAACTAGACCTGATCTTCATCTGGAGTGAACTGAGCTAACGAGACTGAAGGACATGTGATTTGCAAACAATTGAAAGTCTTGTCTTTTCTGCTTAGAAGTAAGGAAAGTTATTACCTCTCCCCAAAAGGGAAACACAGCAAAGTAAGCTATATCCTCTAGGCTGACTAAAATATTATGTCTTGGAAAACAACAAGAAATTTGGAGTCTCAAACACACAAAAAATTTTCCCTTTAAAACCAAGTTTCCCTTTGTTTGAAACCCAGTGGGATGGTATTCAAAGTTATAAGTTAAAACATATTCAATACTGACCTCTCATGTCACCCAAAGTCCTTTGGAATTTGCTTATCTCTTTCTTTGGACTCTATATACTGTTATGAAACTAAAAACTAGCGAATACATCCACAGTGCAGTCCACTTTGACTCTCAGTTTTTGTGAGCAGAAGCTCCAATAAACCAAGGCAAGTTCCCTGTCTGATATAGGCACTCTCATTTTCCCCACTGTGTTTTGGGTTGGAATGCAAAACTTCATACTGATATCACATTTGTGCAGGATCTCTTCATTATGAATGATCCTAGAAGCTAAACCAATTTCTCCTCTATCTGTTAGATGCCAGTGGCAACACTGATTTGTTAGTGCCTTCTCTGAAGTGCTGTGATCAAGGCATCAATTCTTGTAATCACTTAGAGCATACAACACCATTACCTTATCTTTGGAAGATGCATATTCCCATGAGAAGCCCTTGTTTTGTGCTGTTACTCATTGTTAACAATGATCTGCAGATGACTCTCTCATTATACAATTTCTTTCTTTGTATCTTTTTTTTGGAAGCTGCCAGACGCATTTGGTTTAGAATTGATACATATTCCAATACTGATCAAACACAGCTTTGATTTTCCTTTGTTCCCTTCTTCTCTCTATCATTGGTTCAGTTACATTTCAGGAATGATGAAAAAGGCTGGCTGGGAACTAATTATAAAAATGCAAGTTGGAAGAAATACAATTTGTACCATTGTCCTTTATCTTTCAAGCAGCTAAAATGATCACTAATATTTCATAAATGAAAGGGAAAAATTAAGATACAACTGTTAGAATTGGGCTGTATTATAAATAATGGTTACTAGGGAGATTTCAAGAGGGCTTAATTTGGGAGCACAAGAGTCTTTGAGAGGAACTGAGCTCTGTGCTGCTAAATCCCCCTGTGATAGCTTTTGAAAATATTCCCTTAAGTCATTAGATCACTTTAAAAAGTACAGTAGAAACACAGAGGGCAGTATCTTGCTAAGCCATAAGTTTGACCCAATTTCTAGGTGACCAGGGCTAGCAAGCTGTCGCCTTTCAATTTTAGCATGATGCAACACGCTACGGACATATCTGCTCCCTCACTTATGCAGTTACTTTTCCAGGACATGTTCTTTTTTTCAACTGGCATAGTTTCTGGAGACCCTTCTGTTTCTCTGTTGCAGTTACTCCTCTTGCTTCCTTGTCTTCCATCCCAGGTCCTTCCACTGCCTCCCAATTTGCCCTGGTCCCTCCACAGCAGCCTCAGTACCCTACCCACATTACGCTTTACTCCTGCCTTTTGTTCCAGCTCTACCAGCAGGAGGCCCAGCATAAGAGACCCAGCAAAATTAATTCATTTGGGACCTACTTTGAGGTCTTTTCCCCTCAGTGCTGGAGTGTTTCAAATGGTGAGTCACTATTTCAGCCAAAAAACAGTGCCACCAGAAAACAGCGCTCCTACAGATTTTGGCTCTTATGATGCATCCTTATTGATTTCTCTGCTGCTTCATGTTGATTCATTTCAACTGAAATGTGTATTTTTGATATAAAGTAATTCACTGTTGCCTCTATTTTAGATCCATAATTTGAGAAAATGGCTTGAAGTAATGAAAGGTACTTTTTGAAAGCCAAGGCTGCTTTCAGTCTAAGAAGGCTTGGAGAGGATTTCTTTGTCTCATGGCAGTCCCTGTCAGTTCATCAGAAGAAAAACTTTACTTCCTCAGACGATAGTGAAGGTATAGCACAGTCCATGTCTACAGCAGCAGGATCAATGTCTGCCATCCATGCTGTGTCCATCAGAGATGTTCACATCCCATCCACAAGCACAGCCCCATCCTTCATCCCACTCTGCATCTCTAGTCTGTGCTAGTGCTGACCAAAGACCTCTGGATCCCAAGAGGACCCAAAAGAGATATTCTATGGAGGAATAACAGAAGAAATCAAACATACAGCAATATTTCTGTCATATACTTCCCAATCTCCAATTTCCTGAGCTGGATGTTGTTTTTATGTCCAAGAAAGCCTCACAGTGTAGTTCTCTTCATTAACTGCGTCCAGGAAAAAGCCCCCAAATGATTTACAGGCAAGCTTTGGCCAGAAATGCCACACAAAAGAATTGGCTCTTGTTTTTAATCCATCTCTGGCTGTTTTCACCTGACAGTCCTCATTTCTCCCCTAAGACACATAGCAAGTAGTCATTTGCCTCTCCACTCCCTTCAGGGGCACTTAAAGAACGTCCAAGAGCATAAGGACAAACATTTTAAAACCCACAAATTAACAAAACCGAGACTCCTTTAAAAAAAACCCCCAAAGTTTTCTCACAGTTTCACACATACTTTAAATGAACAGTGTGATGATGAAAAAACAGTCTCTTGAGTTGGAGAGGAGTTGTAATGCTGCACATCTAGGACCTGGCTGCACTTAGCTTTAAATGAGACTCTCTGGAAGGGTCTATGGATGATGAACATTACCAAAGCCCCTGCATACTGTTTGTGAGTTTTCATGTACATTAAAAAGTGATAAGTTGGCCACCTACTGTTCATATTTTTGCATCAGATGGTTTTGTCTCACATCAAGAGAAACTAAATGGTTTTAGTTTAAAACAGATGGCAAACTGTTGGCAGGAGCTTTCAGAGGCATCAACAATTGTAAAGTAAAGTAGGACTCATAGGACAGATGAGAAATTAAATACCCAGTGCTAGAAAGTGACCTGAAATTAAATCCAAGGTATAGGCCATCACACAGCAGGATGTTGAAAACTTTCCTACAGATCTGCATTCTGCAACTAGCTTCTGTCTCTTTCAAGGACAGTGCAAAAGCCCCAGTTTGAAAGAAGATTGCCTTTTGGAGAAAAGAAAATTCACATCCAAGTCTGTATCAGGCTATTTGCATGTCTCTCACAGATTGTTTCAGAGTTCCTGTCTCTCCTGAACCAGGTGAGAAAAACTTCTTGGTATGACAGAACAGTGGAAACAAAACACTGCAAAAGCAATTTGTAGTAATAAAAGTCTGTCAGCCTATCAAACATGAGCATACATAAGATATTTCTGAAAAACACACACATCTATGTTGCGACCTGCAGGTCACCTCTGAAATCCTGAGTTAAGCATATGGCTTAGGAAATACTGCTGTTGGAATACACTGGCAGGTCAGAGGGCACAAACATGCTGAGGGGTTATCACGACTGGCAAGACTGAAAGCTTTGCGTGCCACCTTGCCTCAGTGCAGTGCTCTGAGCATGGGGGCTGTTCTTCCTCTGGTATAGGAGCTGCTGCTGGAGTGAAGAGCAATCCCCCATAACAAGGAGCCTGTCTACAGGCTATCCCTGCTGCAGGAGATGAGTCTGAAAGCTGCCACATAAATATTCTTGCTGCTTAGAAATGGAAGCACAAGCCTAAGGTTGTTTAATTCAGTCTTGAGAAAGCAAGTCAGCCAGACATGCAGAGTGACAGCTGCTATGTGGCACTTAGCTGAAGCTGGCCCCACAAGCTTTTGTCACGGAAGAACACTGTTCCTATATGCCAGCTAACTCATCCCTATCATTAAAATCACTGTCAATCAACTATCATCCCTAATCATCCTTCTAGCATCCCTATTTGTCCTTTCATAACACCCTGAACTTCTGATCATCCTGAACTGTAGTTCTCATCCTTCTGGGAGTCTTGAATAACTTCAAGAAGATACTAATTTTGAGGAAATCCAAAATAAAAGCTGGAGCTTTACTCTTTCCATAGACACTGACAAGTTAAAAATTGCTTTATGTCACATGTGAGGTTTTTTAATACTTTCAAAAATTCCTGGGACTTTAAGGCTTCTCTTACTCAGGAAGACAGAAATTTTCTTCTGCATAGATATATTTTAATTATCACCTAGCTAGTAAAAGTAGAGAAGGGGAAAGATAGTCCTTCTTGTAAAGGGTAGGTGTGCATTCAATTTCTCCCAGAATCAGTCAGTCCCTTTTTCTTACACTTTATCATAACTCTCTAGTGAGTCAAAATTCTTCTGCTGATGAACTTAAGATGACCCAAATGCTTTTGAAACCAGGCATGTTTTTCTTACACTGTTTGTCTCTCCATGCATAGCTCTCTTCATAGCTCTCCTGGACTCCTTTATATAGCACCTAGATCTTTTTGTATTCTCTAAGGAAGAGTCATGCTTCAGTTGAATCAGCACTTGGGTTTCCGTTTTCATGTGAATGATTACATGCCACTGGTTTAACTGATTTGGCTTATTAGTTTTGGGGTTTTTTGCATCATTGGTAAGAAATTTTATTACAACTCAAAAAATTTGCACTGAAGGCAATGTTGACATAACATTTTGATTTTTCACATTCTTTTAAATCCAAAGCACAAATGTAGGTTGTGCTGAGAATGGACTGAGATCAGCTCTGAGGAGAAGGGCTTGAGGGTGTTGGTGGATGAGAAGCTCAACATGTTGAGGCAATGTGTGCTTGCAGATGAGAAAGCCAGCTGTATCCTGGGCTGCATCAAAAGCAGTGTGACCACTCCACTCCATTCCACTCTGATGGAACCCCACCTGGAGTACTGCATCCAAATCTGGGGCCCACAGCATTAGAAAGAGTGGTGGGCTGACCTTGGCTAGATGCCAGGTGCCTACCAAGCTGCTCTATCACCCTCATTCTCATCTGGACAGGGAGAGAAAATAAGGTAGAAAACAACTAGTAGGTTGAGATAAGGCAGTTTACTAAAGGAAAAGCAAAAGGTCTCATGCACAGAACAAAAGGAAAAAACCCTAAATATTTTATTCTCTGCTTTCCACCAGCAAGCTATATCTGGACACTTAATGGGAATGTCCCCACTTACTGGGGCTCCATCACATGTAACTATTGTTCAGGAAGGCAAATGTAAATAAAAAATGTCCCCCCTCTTCCTCCTCCTTTCCTTAGCTTTGATAACTGAGACAACATCATATGGTATGAAATATCCCTTTTTTCAATCTGGGGGCAGATGCCCTAGTTGTGTCCCCTCCCAAGCTTTGCTTGCTCCTAGCTTATTGATGGAGGGGTGAAATGTTGGAGACACAGTCCTGATGCTGCTCAGCCATAGCTAAAATGCTGGCATGTTATCAACACCTTTCTAGCTACCAATGAAAACACAGCACTGTGAGGGTTGCTATGGGAAAATGTACTCCATCTCAGCAGACCCAGAAAGACGTAGACCTTTTGGGCAGAGTCTACAGGAGATACATAAAGATGATAAGAGGGCTAGAGTACTTCCTCTGTGAGGGCAGGCTGAGAACTGGGTTTTTTTACCCTGGAGAAGAGGTGCCTTCAGGGAGACCTTATAACAACCTGCTAGTCCCTAGGTGGGGCCTCGAGGATGGAGAGGACCTCTTTTTGAGGGAGTGTAGCCATAGGACAAGGGGTAACAGCTTTGAACTGAAAGAGGGCAGGTTTAGATTAGATATTAGAAAAAAATTCTTTACTGTGACAGTGGTTAGGCACTGGTACAAGTTGCTTGGAGAAGCTGTGGATGCCCCACCCTTGGAAGTGTTCAAAGTCAGGTTGGATGAGACTTTGAGCAACTTGATCTAGTAGAAGGTGTCCCTGATCATGGCATAGGGTTGCAAGTAGATGATCTTTGAAGGTCCTGTCCAACCCTGATTCTATGATATACACGTACTACTACACTGCTGAATCTTTCAGCCTCTAATAGAAAAATGCTTCAGTCCTAAAACTTTGCTCTTTTATGTTCTTGCTTTCCCTTTTCCTCATTCAGTCATCTCCAAAATACAACACTACTTAAATCTGCATCTCCAGTATCCTACTGCTGGAAACAATTTCATGCAATAAAAAACCATCTTTTCTTCTTATACAGACATGCTGACATTTGCTCAAAACTCTCACATATTCTTACAATGAGGAAGCCAGCAGAACCATAAAACCTGATATAATAAAACCAAATTGAAAAAATGAGATTAAAACAATCCCCTCCTCTGTATAGTTACTGAGATGGTCTTCCACTCTCATCTCTCTTTTCTCTTTGTTCCCAAATTAACTCCAGTGAACACCACTCACCTCCACTTGTTTGGAGAATTGTTCAACCAGACTTCTCTAGTTTGCTGGGAGCCTGTCCTTGTTTGATGAGAGTATAGAATAGAAGAACCAACCTCCTAAAAGGCATAATCTTCTCTCCACATACTGATCCAAAAAAGTAGGACTCCAGAAGCCAGTGCTTACTGCTGATGTCAGAACTTTCTTTACAGTGACTGAGAGAAGAACTAAGACCATGACTTCTTGCCAGATACTCAAATTCATGGAGAACTGAAGGTTGTCTACCACTCTTTTCAATGGGTAAAGGTGCAGACCTAGGACCTAAAGAGAAATCACAAGTGATATCACAAAAAAAGAAAAAAAGATTTTTTTCTTATCTACCCCCCCAACCCTTTTTAATCCTGGAGAAGGTAGCTCTCGCAGTGCACATACAATACAGCAGCTTGATCTGGCCTGTGCTACAAATGTTCTTAACAGTTCCTAAACCCTCTTGGAACAGCAAAACTTAAAGCAAGACCTCTAACCTAACATCAGACTGAGCCTACACAAGGATGTGGATTCTGCTCAGTTTCCAAACCAAGAGTTTAAACCTGGGATTCCTTAAAGCACTCTGGAACTTCAGTGATTTTGACCTGAACTTCCAGGATACAAAAGAAACTAAGAACAAATCCAATTTGCAGAATGAATTTTGATGTGATTATGACTTTGTCTCCAAGTCAGGCAATTAAGAGTCTGTAGCCTAGACTGTACCCTGAATGTGGTGAGCTGAACTTGGCAAAGGCAGGCTTAGCATAAATCTCAGTGAAATAGAACAGAGGATTTTGGGGCAGGGGAATGCCAGTAAGATTAATACATGTGCACTGTCCTTGCAATTAAAAGCAGCCATCCTCCTCCAGCTTGCATGACCACCTTGTCCAGGCATTAACACATCCTTCAGAAGAGGTATCACCCTTCTCTTTGCAGAAGGAGCACTAGTATGAGCATGTACCAGGTCCATACAGTAGGCAGCTAATTCAGAGGGGTATAAACTGTGCTAAACTCTCACATAAAGTCAGAAAAATATGAATTTTCTTTCTAAGGATTTATGACACCCCCATCACAACACCCTGAAGCACATGGTACGTACACAGGAGAACACACCCTCTTTAATTACCATCAGGTGTTTCCTTTTACTTTTAATAGGTTATCTGCAGAATTCTGGTATATGTGTTGCCTCTGCACAAGTGAGTTTGGATCTAACTGAATTCTGTGGCTTTCCTCAAATACCTGGAGGCAACCTGGCATGGACACCCTGTGGTATGAATTAATATCTGTTATCCCTATCACTCTATTTGATTCAGCCAGCTGAAAATATAAGTAAAAAAGGTGTCTTTAGAGTTCTGAGCCTGTCTAAATGCTGCAGGTGATTTCATTTTTTTTTTCCATGAAAAAACTGCAATCCCAAATGATAAATCATTGTGAAAAGTGAGCAAACAGCAGATCCACTGTTGTTCATTAACAAACAGTGTTGTCTGGGGACACAGGATATGCCAGACTGCATTTATCTAGCTTAGTTCCTTCTTTTTAAGAACAGCCAGCACTAGATACTTTAGACAGAGGTGAGAAGAACTAATGGATGTAAAGGCAGGCAAATTTGCCTACACATTGATGCTCCCTGATCCCGTAGATCTACTGTGTTGCCCCCCCTGTAGGGGCCAAAAACTGTACCCTGTCCTACCAAGTGGGAACAATAGGGTGGGAAGCATGGCAAAAGGGCAAATATCATAGAATTATTAGTGTTGGAAAAGACCTCCAAGATCCTTGAGCAAACTTTGACTGAACGCAGCCATATCAACTAAATCAGAGTTGTATGTGCCATGTTGAGTTGTGTCTTGAACACTTCCAGGGATGGTTACTCCACCACCTCCCTGGGCAGCCCGTTCCAATACTTGCCAACCCTTTCGCTGAAGAAATTCTTCCTGAGTTCCAAAATGAACCTCACTGGTGCAGCTTGAGGCCATTTCCTCTAGCCCTGTCACTACCTGCCTGGGAGAAGAGGCTGACCCCCTCCTGGCTACAACCTCTTTTGAGGTAGTTGTAGAGAGTGATGAGGTCTTCCCTGACTACTCCCAGGCAGGAGGACAAAACATGCCATGGGGGAGGGCGGAACCACAGCCAATCTACCAAAGACCCCAAAGTGTGGTGATTAGATTTCAGTCACTCGACTGGAACTACCAGAACTTTGCTGCTGCAGGATGATTTGGAGAGTTCCTTGGCTGAAGCCATGTTGTTCCACTCCTGAGCCAGAATGAGCTGAGCACCATCGTGTAAATTGCAGTCTCTCTGCTTCAGTAAGAGAGAAAAAAAGACTGTATGTCTTCATTGCTGGCAGAGAGAGCAGGAATGATATGGAATGAAACATTTCAGGGCTTAGTGATTAGTAATGAAGCTTATGTGTTCATCACATATTAAAGTAGTAGTTCCACACAAGAATAATTACAGAATGAAGAAAATTACTAGATGGAGGAGAGAGAGATCAAAAGCCAGGCTATCACAGATCCTGAGATTGCTGAGAAATCAGGCCACTTTGGATTAGGGAAAAAAAACAAACAAACAACTCCCCAGGATGTTGCTTTATTTCATGCCTTTAGAGGTTCAGGTTTTCAAGTTATTCATAATCATAATTAAACATTACAACTTTCCAAATTGCTGTCTAACCAGCAGTTCAAGCATAAGACAAAGAAGCTGTGAGCATCACATTGCTGAAAAAAATACAGAGCAAAAAAATTTTCTTCTTGATGAGAGGAAACATTTTGAAAAATTGTTCATTGCAACATTGATTTTTCATTCTGAAGAAGTTTCTCATTTGAATTCCTTGCTATCTTTGAGATAACTGCTTTGCCTCATATGTTTTATTACAGCAAAACAGTAAAAAAAAAAAATGAAATGAAAAGCAACACCAGGAGACAGTCTTTCCTTTGCGTGGTTCTCACTTTGCTGGAAAAGAGAACTCATGTCAGGAAAGGGTATACAATCAGCCCCAAGAGCATTTAAGAAGGCAGGGCACAGAAATAGCTGGGGGTCTAACAGCCTGTAGGCCCTGTCAGCATTGATTATCCATAAAAGAGATGTGATAATATAAGAGGCTGCAGTGTGCAAACCACCTCTATTTTCTTGATTACAGTATTTGTTATAATACTTGGTTAGAGAGAAAGGCAATAGAAGTTGAGCTAAGACTGAAAAGGCTATTCAACCTTCTCATTTTTTGTGGAAACAAAATTTGAAGAAAAATGATAAGACACAGAAAGCTGTAATTTATCTTGAGCTCATCAACTGAACAGCAATTTCTTGAGAAGTACATGACATATACTTTCATACGGGATAGTATAATCCTGGAACATGAACTTTACACCACTGCAAAATTTACTTATCTATGTGATATGCCAAGGAGTCAATCTCTCTAACCAAGCTCAGGACTGCAAATTTTACTTGACCACATAGTTAGAAAGGTACACACAAAACCCCTGTGGTGAAAAACCTATTAATGGGAAATTGTCAACAACTGTTATTTCCCTGGGTATGGGCCTTGAGCTTTCTGTTGTACATATGTGCTCACCTTTCCACTCAGGCTTTCTCACAGGGCAATGCTCTCTAGACCTGACGATCTGGTAAAGCCAGGGATGTGAAATAAGCTGCTGATCTAAAACAAAATAGTTTAATGGCTGGCAAAAATTACTTTTGAATGATTTCAGAAAAATTAGAATGGGTTAAATCTGAGCAGAAACATTCTCTAGCTGACTTCAAGGAAGGATTTATTTTTTTTTAAGGGATTTCTGTACTTATTTTGCATTTAACATAGCGTTTGAATGGGATAGTCAGCAGCAGATTTGTAATCATGGCCTTATTCCTGGGACAAAGTCCTCGGAATCAGGACAGGATCTTGCTAGGTCAAGCAGCAGCATGGCACTGCTCCCTCTCAGCTGAGGGGACCTGATCTGATGTTACACCTGTGCTTTCAGAGCCAAACTATTTGAAGTGGATTAATGCGTTTCTGTCATGTGACTGCTGTATTTCTGGTTTGAGGAGGAAGACTGCCTGTACTTTGGTCCTTAGCTAAACCTTACAGACATGAGGAGCTCAAGGAAGTACCCTGCTCACATGGCACAGCTGAAGCTGAAAGATTATGTTTGCCCACAGCCATACGCTTTAGCAAAACATGAACATAAGGGATAAGATCATCAGCTACTGTGGACAAGCTGTTGAGGATCTCCTCCTGTCTTCACAGAGAGTTGAGAGCCAGGCATTCCCTTGTGGACACTTCAGCTGCTTAACACAGCACTGCTGCACCAATTAAATTCCCTACCACAGATGCTGAAACCACCAGAGTTACTTAAAAACTCTAATCAGCACCATGGTAGTGATATTAAAATGGTAACGATGGTGCCTCTGTGTGTGTGTATTTGACAGAATGAGTCCCTCAAGAACCAGAGTCACTTCTGCTCTCTGAGACCAAAAAAGTTCTGCTTGCAGCAGGGGGTTGTTTCTTTCTCTTTGCTGAGTGGCTTGAAAGTGACAAACAGAATCTGCAAAAGCCTTGGCAGAGCAAATATTGTAGGATATAATATTCTCAAAGCCCTTCTCATCTACAGTAGTTATGCCAGTGGCTAATGGTACATTAGCTGAGTGCATCTGAGGAGATGTGTACTGCACATCTAAGTGGTTTGAAAGCAGGAAATTTTTTCGCAGGACTGGATGTGCCAAGTACAGAGTAACTCAACAAAGCTGGGACTTGCCCAGAAACCACAGGCCTTCTTTAAGTGAGACAAAGTAAAATGACTGTCATTTAACACTGGAAACTCTTGGATTTTGAGGGATTGGTTTGTTCAGTTAGTTTGGCAAAACTATTTGTCAACTGAACACATCTAATCTCTGCCACAGTTTGGGACCAAAAAGAAATTCTGTTTACCATAGAATGGCTCAAAAAATTTTTGAACGTTGTAGTGTTAATTCTTGGAAACATTTAAGCAACCTTTCAATAAGACTATGAGCTGTTTCAAAGAAGCGACAACTCCATTTAGAAGCACGCTGAGTGAAGCATTGCAAGTCCAGAAGTTCAAGTAATTTAGATAATAACTAACACTACCAGTAATCTTATTTTTCTGATATTTTCTTTGTACAGTAAACAGTAATCTTTAGGATCCTGTTTACAAAGCAGAGGTGCCAATTTTGCTCCATTTGTTTGGATATTGCTGGGTACCTCACAAGCCCATTTTCAGGAAGAAACTCCTGGGTCAGATCCTGATATTCTGGACTTGCAATGCACACCCCTAAGTTGGGCAATTGTTATGGGAAGAAAGGGAGGTCTGAGTTATCAAGCTCATGCCCTCCAGATCAAGGACAACATGGTATGAGACAACAAAGAAAGCAAATGCATCCACGTGGCTGAGGAAAAGCTGCAAAGCTTTAAAGAGCTGCCAAAAACACTACCCAAGGTAACCCGTTAATCCCAGGGGACCACAGTTAGGGACCTAAGCTTCAGATGCACCTGATGTTCCTCACTTCCTATCCTGGTGACATGACTTTATGTGCCATTAAATTAATCCCATTTCATGTTACAGAACTGTTGCGAAGCTGAACATACCACCCTATTTATATTTGCTCATGACCCATTTCAAAATCAAAATGTGTTTTAAATACTTTATACACCCATTACTTTTTATTATGAGGTGGTGATCATTAGGTAGCACTGAGTTTTACGACAATGCATCACTTGATGGAAACATTCTTTTGTTATTATAACATCCCCTTGGACAAGAAGCACTCCACTGTATCACACACCACCACTCCCTTGCTAACAGTTTTGTACTCACAGTTAAATTCTTTGCAAGAAGACTAGGCTTTCTATTATGGTCTTCTCAGTCATTGAAAAAACTCTATTACGTTCACTTAAAAATCATATTCTCCTCTTTTCCTTTTATTTTCTTCAATTAAATTATTATTTTTCATATTTAAACAGAAAAAAAAGAAGAATCAACAAAAAGTATCAAGAAGGAGTAACAGACAAATATGAAAGCACAAAATACAAAGCAAAATTGACATTCTGACACAAATTCTCTTTGCATGGTTTTCATGAGACCAGACTGTACATGGAAGTATTCCTATGAGAGAGCATGGTCAGAAAGTCTGGTTCAGAGAAGAGTGGCAGTATTAGCAATTCAGCTCTCTTGAAATGCTGAAGCAAAACTTTCCTTCCTAGGTTAGTACCAACCAGCATGAAACCTAACACTGTCATTTCCAAAACACCATTTGCAGTATTGTAACATCTGCCATCTCTGTCTCTTAACAAGCACTGAAGCACTTGTTTACAGAACAGAAATCCTATTATTCCAGGCAGCCCCTGCATCTGCCTTTTCTGATGGTTTCACTGTAAGGACACACATTTTCGGATTCATCATTTATGTGCAAGAACCCTTTAAAAGCTTCTTGTGTTTCCCTGCCTGTACTAACACACAGATAGCAATGAGATGGCATTTTTCAACATTTTAATTATACTTTTTCTGTCATGTTGGACAAAAGCAGGAGGGCTTAATCTTAATGAATGTTTCTAATAGTGTAAAGACCAGGAGCAATGTTTCTACTAACAATTTTGATTAATTTCTTTTATTTTTAGACTTGTGGCAATTTTTATTGCTCTATGTTCATGTTCTTGTTTTTTCTAACAAAAAATGCAGCAGCAAAGATACTTAAGAAAAAAGGGATTTCATTTGGCACACCTTTTTCAAGTATAAACAACATTTTTCACAGGAATATACAAAAGTATTAACTAATTATCATCTTCTTGAACCAACATTACCGAACACACAAATTTTAGCATTCCACTGCACAGTTACTCAAAGAAATAAACTCAGTGTTTTTTGAAAACACAAAAAACTGTTCAAAGTTCCTTTGAAATTTTTCCTTATTTATTCATCTTAGTAATCAGATTTTTTAGGCAAACTCAGCACATGGCAGCCAATGACCAAAACCCAAAGAAACAAAACGGATGTCATTTACATTTCATGTATACACTTCTCCACTGGAGAGTTATTTCTCCTCTGTAGGGGTTTCTTACAATTAACAATTTTTTCTCTGTTCAGCTCTCTATTCAGCAGAAGAAATAAGGTTGCATGATCAATGTGCTGATCCTTTCTATGATTTCTTCCCAACTTCAAGTAGAGAAAATAATAATTGTGAGCACATCACCTGTAGAAAATTCATTATCATTTATTCAGACTAATGAATGAACCACACAAACATGAGCTTCTCCCCCACCAGTAATAACTGAACCAAGAACAAAAATATTACTGGATTAAGCGATTATAGAAAGCTGAGTAACTTTTAAAAGTGAAAAAAAATTCCAAACTGGTGGAAAGAAAATTGGTTAGGAAAGGTTCAAGAAGATCCCTTCAAGAAAAAGTAGATAAAGAAGAAGCATGTGAGACCTGCGGGAAAGCAATTAAGATATTTTTGTTGATAGTCACAATGCCTAGATGCCTGCAAATTATCTAAATCAGTGTTCTCCTTTAAAGAAATTGTACTAGAAGAGACTTGCTTGTACCTCATTGTGTTTATCTGACTTTCTTATTCTGCCATTGCCTTATTGCCCATATTCCCTTCTCTCTTTTTCTTTTCTTTTTTTTTTTTTTTTTGTGTGTGTGTGTTTTTGTTTGTTTGTTTTGTTTTGTTTTGTAGCTTTTTTCACCCTTGTGAAATCCTTGTGCAAGTACATTTCCTCTTAATTTAAATTCACTCAACACTATTTTTCTGGCTGAATAGCAGTCTAAAAAACCAAACTCACCCCCCCACAACTCCCCAATTGTATAACATTAGTATTTTACAAGTACAAAACTTTTATCACATCAAGTTTCCATTAAGTTTACTGGAAATCACAGTTTCATAAAATCAACTGAAATATTAAATATGTAGACATTTGGAATTTAATTTCTCATAAAATTCACCATATTTACCAAGTGCTAAGAAGGTAAACATCCATAATTTTTTTTTTTGGCCAAAGACAGCTACAAGCTTTGAAAAATTGCTTCTATTTTAGTGACAAAACATGCCTTCGTTCAACATTTCTCTCCCTCTCCCCCAAGGAAGGGATCATTATTTGCAGAAGCATACAGAAGAACCTTGAGCTTTTCACAAAAGCTGTTTTTCCTGGGGGAGAATCCGTCAGTATCTCAGGGGAAAGTTTTCAGGCAGGTTTATTTCAAACAGATTTAAACCCTCCTAGTCTCTGATGCTGGTAGGTCTCAGCTCCAAGATGTCCCAGGGAGACGAAGAGCACCCAGTACCATCGTGCTGGGGTTCTTAACCCTCTGACCCATTCAGAACTTCCTGTGCTCTGAGACTAGGATTGGGTGAGCTGCCTCAGCTGCAGATCTCGACCACAATCTCTAAGAAGAAATAAAGAGGAGAGCTTCTAAATTTGGCAGATATTTCCCCACTGAAGAATTTACAATGATCTCTCAGGACAATAGCAATCCTACATAACTCCATTCTTCTCCTGCTGCAGCTTGCTTATCCACAGACTTTCCAGCATGTGTTCACTCATAGCATCAATAAGAAAGAAAACAGTATCAAAATGGTAAAATTCCCCTGCTTTGCTTCAGAACGACCTTGTCTCTCAAGCTCCTAAAAGCACTCTCAGATACCTATCCTCCTTCTTGATGTTCTTTTTTTATTCTTCTTCTTACCTTTATTCTTCCCCCTGTTTCTTCTCTCCTTCTCCCATCACTTGCTTCCTTCCCTTACTGCTTGTAATGTTCCAAATAAGATGACTCCTTTTATAAACTCGCAGGCTTACTAAATTATAAGAAACCAGAGTCGCTCTTTCCATACAGTTTTCTCTGGACTGGCAACAAAGTCATTCAGATCAAAAGAACTGAAAAAACAGCATCACCTTTGGCTAAAAAATCATTAGGTAGAGTGGCATGAAAAATCTGACAACTCTGTCCAGGTAAGAGAGGTCTCAACAGCTGGGAAATTACTATCTTGCAGGTAGCTTATCACATTCATCAGCCTTCACAAAACATTTCATTCTTTCCCTCCTCATTCCGGGGAATTAACACTTTGCAGATAGCTTATTTCATGCTCCCCCTCCTCATTCATTGAAAGGATAGCCATATATGACTTGCTATTTGCTGTCTTGATTCTCTTCTTGGTTTTGACATCACAGGTGAGAGGTCTGAGCATTACCTTTACTCCCTCTCCCGATACACATCTTTCCCTTGCTACTTCTTCCTGCTCAAGACTAAAATTTGAAAGTAACACTATTTCTTATGATGCTGATATATTTTTTCTGCTATTTTTTTTTCTTAAGGTTGCTTCCATTTTAAAATTATTATTATTTATTCAAATCAGAATCAGAGATGTGAATGAATAAAAGGAAAAGTTCAAAGATATCAGTATTTTGCAGTACTGCTATCTGTTGCTAACAAATTTATCTGTAACTCCTTCCATGTCATTTAGGTACCTTCCTTTTTGTGAGGTGCCTAGTTTTGTAAATGTAGTTTAAGTCCTCCCTACACGTTTTATTGGACTATTGGATTTATTTGGAACAAAAGTTGTTGGGGAGTCTTGCAATGCCTATTACAATACGGCTGCTCTCTTTTTTTCTCACTGCATTTCAAAGTTTCCACTTGCAAAACAAAGATGGCAACAACTCCCTGATCTGCTATTACTGTGTATAATGTGAACAAGAAGGGAAAAAAATGGTGAAAGTAATGACAGAAGAAACCCCCAACATACAAGGCCTTAAAGCTATCATGAATGAGAAGATAAGCCCTTTCCCATCTTTGAGAGACTGCAATGAAACATGAATGACTGGCCATGCCTAAATACTAGACTTTTTGGACTCAGAAGGTGGCCCGTGAAAATCCTACTGACGCTCTCTTGAGTAAAGCAAAGTGTTTGGCTGTCCTTGATGTATTTGTTTGTAATCAAATCTCCTATAAGCTTTATGGTCTTTATTAGAGATTAAAAAGTTACTTTATTATGTAAAAGCACCATTTTTCTTCTAAACTAATTACAGCTCAGTAGGGGCAGGTACACTGAGTGTTAGAAGATACCAAAAGCATTGATAATAACAAGCAATTTCAGAATTGGAAGGGGAACTGGACTGGTCTTGGAGTAAGATATTTCTGTTTATGATTTTTCAAGCAAAAAAAATAAAATTTGCATATCTTTTCTATGTATGATGGAACTTCCCTTTGGCAATGGATAGACGACAATATGCTGTGCTACACTTTGCTAGATTAGATACATCTGGATTAAACAGCGCTCGGCACCCACTTTGTCTCCAGAGACACTGAGAATTAATGCCTCCAGCAAGGTCAGTGTCAGAACTTCCTCTGGTGTCAGTGGGGACAACAATAAGTTTCCAGCAACTCAGTTTTTGAAAACTCTAGTCCATGTTTCAGTATTTGTTCTTCTTCTCTGGTAAGGTAAGATAGAGTTAGTTGGAGGTGCGCTAAGGCCTACTGGCAAAAACAGATTTCAAGACTAAAGGAGTTTAGTATGTGAAAGTTATCTTACTTCACAGGATATTTGTAAAAGGTAGATATTTAAGTTTTTGATCTAGATATGTTTGTTTTCAGTGAAGAAAAGCATTTACTTTTAGCCTTTTGTTCATCTGACCTATTTCAAATATCTGGTTTCTGTTGAGTTTATATCATGCACTTGACATGGTTTAACACCAGCTGGCAACTAAGCCCCACTGCCTCCCCTTCACCCCCTCCCACCCCTCCAATAGGATAGGAGAGAGAACTGAAAAGGTAAAAAACCTCTTGGGTTGAGATAAAGACAGTTTAATGGGATGGAAAAGGAAGAAAATAATAATACTGCTAATAACGATGAAAGAATTAGAATATACAAACCAATTGATGAACAATGGCTAACCACTTGTCAACTAGTGTCCGACCAGTTCTGAAGAAGTGGACCCCAAACAGCTTTCTTACCCTGTTTATATACTGAGATTGATGTCATATGGAAAAGAATTATCCCTTTCACCAGTTTGGGTCAGCTGTCCTGGCTGTGTTCCCTCCCAGCTTCTTGTGCCTGTCCAGCCTTATCAGTTAGTGGAAACACAGCTTAGCAACAATGAAAAACATCAGTGTTTCATCAACATTATTCTCTTAATTCAAACCACAATATTACATCAGCTACGAGGAAGAACTTTAACTGTATTCCAGCCAAAACCAGAGTAGTGCTAGAAGCACCTTTCTCCAGTACAAAGTCCAGACGATCAGATCATATACACAAACCTCCACCAGGCCAAATCAGCCTAAGCCTCTACCCCCACAGAGAATGTTACTCCTTCAAATTAATATTACCTTCTGACAATATGCCTTTCTCTAGTATCTTTACTACCTGGTAGGAGAGATGGGATGCAGAAGGAGATGTTTGGGAAGAAAGTCATGCTATCTGATTCCAGGAAAGATCTCTTCTATGTTTTCCTATATGCTTGTTTGGCCTTTGCCCTGGTGAGTCGAATATCACAGGCCAATTACTACCAAAGACCCATACCAAGAGTTTTGTTAACTGCCCAGGAAGGCTTACTTGTGGTGGACATGAATGCAGTCCCTGTGAAGGTAGCCAAATCTCTGCTATCTCCACAGAACAGTGCCATAGCAGAGCAGAGACACCATCCATAGAAAACGTATTCCCGTAGGAACAGGGCAAAATTGTTCAAAAGTCCCCCACTAAGCCCTATATTAAAAGATATTGCAGTCTTCCGGATTAATCCTTCCTGCAAACTAAGATGACTACAAAGCAGTTGACAGTGTCCCCATCTCTTGTGAAAACATCTTTGCATATTGAAGAAGTAATGACAAGAGAAGAATGTTGGCTTGATCTCAGTTTTCTTCTCTCCAATCTAGTAAAATTCTTAAGCAGCACAGAAGCTGCTACTAGACTTAATTATTGATTGGTGAGGATCCTTGAGACCTTCCTAGGGAAGTCTCATGGTGAGTACAAACTACTATTCCTCATTATTATCACTGAAATATTTACAAGATGAACATTTTCTACATGCATCAATTACTTACACAGCTCTTGCACTCAGAGCCTTGAACCGAAATTAGCATCTACAAAAAACAGTAACACTCCTGTCATTATTTATCAGTTAAATCTAAAACTTGCTTCTCACAGTTCAAAGAGGAAAATTATTTACTTCAAGTATCTAATTTTATTTCTTTCACCATCAGCCCAATGGCTTCGATTTATACTCTTGCATGAACTTACTGTGGTTTGCCTTGCTGTGAAGACACCTGGTAGTAGAACAACCCTACCAGGACCAACGTTTTCATGATGCTGACACAGAGTTAAATTATCTATCTATCTATCTATCTATCTATCTATCTATCTATCTATCTATCTATCTATCTATCTATCTATCTATCTCTATCTAGAAAATTTTCACTCACTGCATATTGGTGTTTCTTTTGCCATTTACAGATCCTGACATGCAGGCTGATCTGCCAGAAAACTTCAGATCTAGCCAACTGAAAGAGATGTTGTTTCATTCCACAATCCTTGGAAAAGGAAGTCTCCATCCACTTGTTTTCTGCAACAGTTATTACTTTCTGTTGAGTTTTCTGAGCAGTATTTGAGCAATCTTCTGCCTCTCCTATTCAAAGCAATGAACACAGGTGTTTTTAGGGGGGAAGCACAGCTAGGGCCAGTTACACACATCTCTAGATCACTTGAGGACACCAAATTCAGACTCAACTGTTACTGATACTGACTGAGATTCCTTCTACTGGCATACAATATATGTGGTTTTGGAGCATATACTCCATCATTTCCATCTAGTTAAATGTACACTTGAGTATACACAGAAAGTTTTATATTCTTTTATATTTATATCTTTATATATTTTATATTTCTTATATTCAGAAAAGACAAGACTCTTTTCTGCCTCTGTATATAGTACTGAAATTAGGGCAACCAGCCTAATTTATTCCAGATGAGAAAATAGCATGGTACAAATCTAAATCCCTACACACAGCTAAGAAACATACCTCCAATGGTTTTATTGAGAACAACCTATATGAGTTAGAAGGTATAGAAAAGATGAACAAATGGCTGCCTGTTTCTAATACCAGAATTTATTTTTCTTCATGTTGTTTTTGCAATATTAATAATGAAGAATGGTTATTGTTTTCTGGCTTTTGTAGGCTTTCATCAGGCTTGGCTGGGTAAAACCTGAACTGAATCTACTTCAGCTTTGTACCAAACTATGAGGTTTCAGGGCCAGTCAAATGTGAGTTGAGCTGTACTGACAACTTTCTGGTTGTTGCTTTGTTCTCCTACACCAATATTGTTTGTACCATCTTCCTGAGGTAGATTTAGGTCATGACATCTAGCTCTAAACTCTGAACTGGTTTAGATTCAAGAGTTACCACGGTGGCCTTTCTTAATTTGGCCTTTCTGTGGCAAAAAAATGTATGTGTCAGATGGAATAGGTGCTAAGGACATCAGATACTATACCACCAAAAGTGCAAAAGCTAAACCAGTGTTGCTAAGTATTGCAGTTTAGTTGCAGGCCTAGCAATGTTTATAGGTTTTCTGAATGCTCTGAAAGGCTCTCAGATAACTTGTTGGTGCGGTTCTTTGGGGGTTCCTTGGGGGTCCTCCTGTCCTGCCGGCTGCTCGGTGAAGGTTTCCAGGGCTGAGGACACCCCTACCCCCGCCGCCCGTCCCTCGTGGCAAGGACGGGCGGCGTAGGCCCTTAGGCCAGGAGACAGAGACCACACAGCACGCAGGGAGTCCAGCAGCGGAGAGCAGACAAAGAGAGCTTTATTCAAATCTCCCGCAGCTTATAAAGGCTGCGGGGGAAGGACTGGATTGGCCATTCAACTAGCCAATCCAAAGAGACAATATAATAACTATGGCAACACAGAAACCAATGAGAGGCAAGTTAGTTCACAACCCCGACAACTTGTCAGATTTCTTTCTTTATAAGGCTTTATTTATTTCAAGTGTACACTTTAAGCCTTCTTGAAAACAGGAATCCTAAGTACAAAGACAAAAGGTGTGCAAGAATACAACATGACACACAAAGTTCCTTCTTTCACTAAATGTGGTGCTTTCCATCCAGTGCCATAATTTCAAACCTGCCACTGTTGTTGAATCAAAAATATACCATGAAATTACATGGTTGTAGAGAAATAGACTGTCATAAGTTTTTTATTGGTTTCATTTGAATCTGCTTCTACTCACAGAGAAGTAATTCAGATTTTGGGCAAATAAGAGTGCATCAACTAGGATCAATTTCAGAGCGTTTTGACAACATTTAACTAAAGCTGAAGTCCTAATTTTGGAATGTATTTTATACATCACTTCCAGCTGGCTTGTTTCTTCACCTCTTGGCTTGGCTTGGGCATTTATTTTTTTAAACCAGATTATTTTGCTGGTTTGAATTCCTTCCCTAGCATGACCTATGAATAAGGAAGGTACAAGCTGACAGCACATTTATTTTTTTTAAGCTATTGATTACAGTCTTCTTCAAATTCTATGCTTACAGTTGTGTGACAGGAATCTAGATAGGACAGGGTATGGTATACTTGATGAAACCATCCATTCTACATTTAGTCTTAAATGAGTTTCTTCACTAATCTGTTATTATTCTGTATATCCCATGTCAGCACACCAGAGAGTAGCTGCTGAAATTCAGAATCTGTTACCTTTTGTCTAGAGACAGATTATTTTGTTTTATGTGATCCCATTGAAAGCCACAAGTCACAGCACACCTGAGTTTAGGGGAGAATTAGAGTTCTTCCCCTGTACAATCCCACTGCAGTATTAGCCACAAGCAGATATTTAAAAAAATGTGTATAAAAAAGTAAGGGAATGCATACTTCCTTTACCTGTATTCACACTGTGGGGTAGCCAGCTCCAAAGGGTTATGAGGAAATAGCAAAATTAGAGTCAGAATTGGGTTGTATTTTACTGATGTTGTCATATTATGCCTCAGGATCCTTCATGGGGGACCTTCAGCTCTCGAGAGGTGTAGGTATTAGCAGTGAAAGGGTAGCATGTGAGATGGTGGACATTTGAGTACCCCATAAATTCACTGAAACCTTAGTGCTTTCTATACCTTTGGAATACAGCAATTTCTACTTCCCTGTCCTTCATATTCTCTTTTTTTTCCTCCCATAATGACCTTCCATTACTGTCTTTAAAGAGAGCTGAGGCAAAATTGCGCTATCTGCATGGCATAATTAAACTACCCTTGATCTTTGTCCCACCCTCACAGTACAGCTACTCTACTTATTACTACTGTTACATTACACTGGAAAGAAGAGCATTTTCTGACTCGAGACAAGTGTTCCCATAGCCCAAAGCCTTCTGATGTAAAGGTGTGTTGCCTCAGAGACAGGTTCAGCTCCCAGTTGTGTTATTTTCACTGGCACAGCATCTTGGGGTAAAGTTACAAATTATCTCAATTTTCAAATCTCTTCAAAAGATGCATAGAGAGCACATGGACACACTGATCAATGGAAGTTTTGGAGATGCTTTGCACAGTGTCTTCTTAAGTACTCTACTGCAATAAGCATGATGCAGCTAACAGTCAGAGAGGCTGTATTTGGCATTTTGTGACACACAGCATAGTTGCAAGGTGATGCGGGTCTTGTAAAACATGTCTGTGCTGAGAACAATATGGGTCTTGGTTTTTATTGGCCTTTAAAGGGAGGGAACCGTGACACTGGAGCATTTCAAGTACGTGAAACAGAAAAAAATAAATTTCAAACTTCCATTAGAGGCCACTTCTTCTTGATCCAACTGAAACCAGTCTTTTCGGTAAGGAGGGAAAAGTCCCGATGTAATTTTGGAAATAGTTGTCAGTACTCACAGTTGCTTTCAGAAACTACTGTGCATCAACGATGCCAACCAACTGAACCCCTTAATCTCAAAGTAAGTTTGTGCCCTTAATAGCCCCCGTGCCCTGAGAAAATGCTTTCGCATTGTTGGGGGAAATATGTGAGCAGCTACTGGTTTTCCTCAGTCTGTACTTCTGAGATGATAGAAAACTCCTTACTCCTCTGAACTTTTGATTGGAATCAGTCAGACTCTTCCTATTCCTCTGTCTCTCATGTTATCCAAAGGATGACCTGAGAAGCTCACAACAGTAGACATGCTCTGTTTTGTCTGTGGCAGGTTTTCTATGGATACACATACAAGATAACCTTCCCTTCAGCACAATAAGGTGGAAAGACCTGGCTTGCACTGAATGCAAGAAGGTCAAGAGAACCCAGCCTCCTAATGGGTTTGGTTGTATGCTGATCAAATGCTCAGAGGCATAGAACTTTAGTGCACCAGTGCAAGTCCAGCTTAGGGTTCTGAGCCCTTTATTCAGCAAATCCAACGATGCATGTCAGGACAAGTGAGAACTGTCGGCACCCTGCTTGTGCACCCTGTCGTAGAAGCAATCCACCTAAGCCTATGCTTACAAAAGAATCCAGCCTATGTTTCCCTTTCATCCACAGAAACTTCCTGCAGAACTTGAGGCTTTGCATCCCAGGGCTTCTTAGGCGGAGAAAAGACAGGAGGGAGTATAATGCAGATGAGTCCACCTTTGCTCCAATCCCCCAAATAAGTACTACAGTCGTTTCTGGGAGAGAGAGAATGACCTGGAGCAAATCCAACTGGCTGATGCACTCCAAGTTCTCCCCTTAGTGCCAATTACCAGACAAACAAAGCTAAGATATTTAAGGCTGAGACTAACTTAAGGGTAAAAGAAACCACATTACTGAGACATTATGGATTTCCTAAACCCCATAATTATACAGTCAAGAAATTATCATCAATAATTTCACTTAATTACAAACTAATTTCCTCCTCAAATATAACTTACACACACACTTTCAATTATTTTTAATGGTGTGAATAGTTTGAAGAGGTTCTATTGCTCTCTGACTAAGAGAATTAAGAACCTTCAGGACAAAAAAATAGTATCACAGATGCTAAATTCCTTTAAAGACATAGCTTAAAATTTACTTTCAGTCTTAAACTAATTAATGGCTTACTTGTAAATCCTAAAAAAGTTCATTTTGCTCTGAGAAGATAAGTGTTGTAAATTGAGAAGAAATCATGTTTTTCCAGAGTAATGTGAAAGGTGAACCTTAATTTTAAACGTAAAATAAAACTCAGACTTTCCTCAAGGGAGGGAGGCAAGTGATATCTCTTAATAGGGCAACAAAAAAGTATGTGGGCTTTAAACTGTAACTTAGTGTTTGAGATGTGGGTTTTAATCTTTGCCCTTTTTCCCAACCATCATCCTACTTTGATTTTAGGCAAATTACTCAGCCTGTTTCTTCCCAACTGTACAACAAGGAATTATCACAGCCCAACCTCATATATAGTAACAAAATAAAACAATTTGGTGAATGCAAGATGTCTGGATTCAAAGTCACAGAAGTAACAGAAGTATTCAGAACAAAGTATCCTATCAGAGGGAGTAATCAATAGCATCTGATAGCACCTGTGCCAGACCCCTTTTTTATTACTTTCACCAGTCAAAGGTTGTCTACAAAAGAAAATGGAATCCAATAATTTATTTTTCTGTAGATTATATTTCTTGGCTAGAGGGCACCCCTCGTGTTGCTTTCCATATTTTGCACCTGACAATCCCTGACTCCTCTCTGTCTTGTATCTCTGGTATTCTGTAATTTTATAGTTTTAGCTATGCTAAGAGCAAGTTACATTGATTTAGGCACACAACCTGTAATAGTTACTTGTATGATATTCATTGGTATCCCATTCTATCCCTATGGTTACAATAAACTATTAGTTTACATTAAATAATGTGACTAGACTCATTGTCACACTAGGAATTAAATTATGGGTCTACCTAGATTAATTTCTAGCAGTTACAGTGATTTCCCCACTGAAATTATTCATTTCAGCATTCGCCTAAATTGACTTCTTCGAGGAAAGAAGATAGGAAGAGATGTGTGTGTTAACACTTTCTTTGGCATAAAGTGATACTGTCAGCTGAATATTGTCTCTAGGCTAGCAAAATAAATGAAAGCACTTCCTATATGGAAACTGTAAGCTGAATACAGCCTGTCTCCACTGGATGCTCATATTTGAATGTGCAATTGTTATAGCAACACAAAAAGGTCCTGCATCATGTAAAAATATTTCTGTTACCTTAATGTTAATACAGAGATCCTCCATAGTCAGAATCATATTTACAACTTTGAGGACAGGTGGCACATCCTGAGCAATCTGTTGCAAATTTGGTGGCATGCATCTTTATGACTCAGATGATTCTCTACAACATTATGTGTAAAGCAGGAAATAAGTTGTTGTCTTATATCTCTTATTCCAGTGGCTTGGGATCCCTTTGTTTTATGCAGCAGTGGACAGTTGTCTACACCACCTTTGTCCTCACATTCCCTTAAGATTTTAAGGGAATTTTCATTACATCATTCCTCCATTCTAAAGACAGTGAGTAAAGTACAGAAAAATAATAGTAATGTCTCATATAGGAAAACACAAGAGTAGCCCAAATCACTCAAATCAGAAGTTAGTCCAACCCAGTGTGGTGTCTTTAAGGTAAGCATAGCATGATCCTTCCTCATCTGTGCAATCTCATCTCCTAAAAACCAGCTTATATTATGATCCTGAGATAAACACCCAGATCATCATGCTCATGGACCCTGGATATGTCCTAGATGTCTGAACCGATTTATTCTTAAGATGGTCTTTAGGAAGTTCCACATCTTATTGTGCAGAAAATTTGTTCCCTCTCCTTCCTCCTAAACTTCCTATATGTAGCAATTTCTTAGAAGATTTTTAGCCCTTCATTTTTTTTTAGCATGAATTAATAACTTCTCTCAGTCTTCTTTCTTCCCATCATAGAATCATGTCATAGTTTGGGTTGGAAGGGACCTTTAATACCACCTAGGTCCAACCTCTTCTGCCATGGAGAGTGATACCACACTACATCAGGCTGCTCAGAACCCATCTAACCTGGCTGTGAATACTTGCAGGGGCGGGGCATCCATAACTCCTCTGGGCAACCTGTGCCACTGCCTCATTAAACGCTGAGTAAAGAATTTTTTCTTAACATCTAACTTCAGTCTTTCCTCTTTTAGTTTAAAACAGTTCCCCCTTGTCCTATGGGTATCTGCCTGTGTAAAAAGTCAGTCTCCCTCTTTTTCATAAGTTGCCCTTTAAGTAATGGGGGGCCACAAAGAGGACCCCCAAAGCCTTCTCCTCTCCAGACTGAACAACCCCATTCTCTCAGCCTGTCTTCATAGGAGAGGTGCTACACTCCTGTGATCATGTCCGTGGCCCTCCCCTGGACCCACTCGAACAGGCCCACATCTTTCTAATGCTGGAGGCTCCAGAGCTGGATGCAGCACTCCAGATGGGATCTCACAAGGGTAGAATGAGAGGGGGAGAACTGCCTCCCTCAACCTGCTGGCCACAGATCTTGTGGCCACACACCATCTGTCATGTCATACACTAGCATTAGATCACCTCCTCCAAAAGGACAATTAACAACAAAAGACTGTATAGAAATGTTATTATTTATCATAGTTATGTCATATCACAGAAACAGATGGGAGTATCATGTTCAGATTACTCACCAGAAAAAATTGTAATGAATTTTAGAAGGAGCTGGTAAAACTGGGTGAAGGTGAGATAAATGGGCAGAG
Organism: Pyrocephalus nanus; assembly: GCA_038380795.1. Lineage (NCBI taxonomy): Eukaryota > Metazoa > Chordata > Aves > Passeriformes > Tyrannidae > Pyrocephalus > Pyrocephalus nanus. The sequence goes on along the minus strand of CM076264.1, from coordinate 17,205,439 downwards.
CAGTTCAATAAAGGTTTGTTGAAGGGAGAAGAAACCAGAAGGAATATACTGAAACTATTTAAATGCAATGAAATAATATGAAGATTGTATTCTCAGTAGGAATCCCATTCAATTTTGACTATCTACTGGGAGAAAGGAAAAAAAAAAAAGAGAGATGGAGGATGTTCTGAAAAGAGGGATTAAATCAGCTGGAAGACCACCAAAGAAGGTCGTATGGGGACTCTTTCACATGGAAGAAATAAATTAATGAGAGAAGCGAGGTAGAAGCATAGAGATGTTTTAGAGAAGGTGAATTGTATTACTCTTAGCCCCTTATTAATGTTAAAACAAGGACATATTCAGTGGACTAGAAATATAACAAACAGTGTAATTAAGGAATTTCTTGTATTTCTTCAAAACCTATATATTGCAAATCCACAACACTACCATCAGTGTATTAATTATTGCTGCCATAAGTCTTTCTATGTGCCAAGAAAAAGCCACCCCTACCGAACACTAACCACTCCTGGAAGAACTAATTCTGGCAAAAAAAACTACCTCACTTGTGTAAGGCGGATACTGACAAATTTTGTGATATTCTGTGGGCCCCTGATTCCAAATCACTTTATTCAATAAATGACAGTCTCAATTAACTCAGTCAACTACAATTAAAGCTCAGTTTTGATTCCTGTCCTGCATGACTCTATCTAAATTCTCAAATGCAACCTATTTCTTCTTCAATTTAGCAGATATTAAAAAAGATAGGGTTGCTTTTGCAATTTTACTTACACAAGAGCAGACTAGCAATTCTAGTTTGTCTGTGGAAAGAACAATTTGTTTAGTATTTTATCCAGTTTGAGTTCAGACTATGAATTTATTAAGCCTTTCAGTAGTGAGACTTTCTGAAGTCATAATATTGTACTTCTCTGCAGAAACACAAACAAATTGTGACGAATTGAATTCAAAATGTTTCTCTGGATTGAATTATATGGCAACAAAATGTTTTGGCTCTACCTTATCAGCATGGCAATTTGCTAGTTACTGATGCTTGTTTTGATGTATCTCCAGTCAAGAAATGTACGTGGGGTATACAGAGACTAACCTGGAAAATGGGATTTCTTTTTTTAAAATCTCAATTCCTAATAATGATACCTACTAGGATTTCTTTCCAGCTGTGGTGTGGGATTTTCTTTCCAATTGCTGTGTTCTGTGCCCCATTGTATCACAGTTATGCAGACCTCTGAACAGATCACAGTTTAAGTTCTGCCCTGTTTATACTGGTGCACGAGACTAGCTTCTAGTACACACAACTGATGTATTTTATTTTTGAAAATGGACAAACCACTACCTTTCAGGTGGTACTTCAGGGGACCTCCTAAAGCTCTTAAGCCGGAATTTTATATTGCAAGAAAACAAAACCTGCTAAATTCACTCTGTCTCAGAGGTGATACTGTCTCATATATTCAAGGCATACATGCACAGTAGTGGAAAAAGAAGCTATATCTTTCCCGTGAGCTGAAAATGTGACATCCAGAATACAGAAAATTAGGTGTATCAGGTGGAAAAATGAGAGAAAAATGGGAAATAAGGTGCAACTGTACCCAGTTATTCTACTGTTTTGCACTGCTGTTGAAAAGTCTGTAGAAATGATCTCAGCATCATTACTTTGCAACTGAATTAGTTGCTATCTGGGAGTAGGTGGACATAGAACTATACTGAGATTGCCTCATGGCCCAGCACTAATTAGGATTTCTGAGCATTGGTATTGCCTTATGACAGTGGGAGGAAAACACTTTCTTTTGAAAACATATCGTGCTTATAAAGAACTCACATATACTTTTTAGTTATTCAGTGATTTTTTTCCCCCAGGCATTATGTATATCAGAAAAATAAAATCAAATCACCCTTATTCTTTGTAGTAGTGTAAATTTTGCATGTGGTTTTGTATCCATGTACTGGGTGCTTGCATGGAAATGTGAGATTTACACTAGCTTTTGTGAGTGTTGCTTTAATTACTTCTGTTTCCATGGGACTCTAAGTACCATGAGGTACAGTTAATGAGCAAGGACAATATTCATAAAACAAGTGAGGTCGCCTCTGTAAATGTTTGCACAGCTTTTCCAATATAGGAATTGACATTGTCAGATGGTCTACACTGAAGATATTTTATCTCAAACCCTCCCAAGAAATAAGGTATAACCCTCTTCGATTCACTTCCTCCTGATGGTAGCTCATTGGGGCTGGAGGGAAAAAACTATATGGAGAACTATACACGTATTTTCATCCTTGTTCTTCCATGTGCCAGAAGGAAAAGCAAGTCTTTGGAATCCTGGACACCTAATGAGATATGAGGACTGAAGGAGTGCACAGACAGCTACTTCTTCATCATGTTAAAAGAAGTTATAAAATAATAAGTAGCAGAAGGAAATAACTGGTTAATTAAATGCCCCCCCCCTTTCTCTTTACAATGACATTCCCTGTCATTGGGCCTGAGAACTGCAGAGATTGCAGACAGCCAAAAGGCAGGGGGAGAGATGAGTTTGTACAAACTTACTTTAGTACAGCAGTCCTTGGGGGGAGTAGGAGGGTGTGTAGGCAAGCAATATACACCAAGAGCCACACATGCACAAAAATACCAAATGTCACATGAAGGTACAAAAACACAAGCTGAACTCATCACCACCTGATCCTAGATAAACTAAACTGTCTTAATAGAGGTGGTTCAAAAATAATAATAATGTTTCAGTGGATTTTTTTTTTATTGACACCATCTGATGTCCTAGGATGTTGCTACGGTAACTGGAAAAAATACCCTGCTACCGGCATTTCATGTTAAAAGACTGCAGTTAATGATGAACTTGTGTTAAAGGTTACATTCTCAGGGAAAAAGAAAAAAAAAAAAAGCCTTTGTAAAATACCTGCTAACACTCTCCCTTGGAGATGAGCCTGGTTCAGCCAGACTGGCAAAAACTATTATGGACATCTGAAAGGAAGGAGGGAAAAAAGAAAAGGGTTTCACAATAAAAGATAACAGGCTCTCTAAGAATTATAGCCTTCACCATCTAAATAAATTGTAGAGCTTTCATATCACTAAAACCATTTGGAAAAAATTATAACTGCTTCTCCATGTACAGAAATGAAATTTCTTCTTTCCAGTGACAATTTTGAACTGCCAACTATCCTGAAAATTGAGGCAGGCATTTCAGAAAGCTGGCATCTGATGAAGCACACGGCATCTGACAAACCAAGATGGCTTGAATGTCTTTTGCCATTCCCTTTTGCAGAAAGAATCCCAGTCATAGCAATGGGACATTTGCATCCAAGACAGGCACAGAAAAAATGATCCCATGTGGAAGTTTGAATCAGGAAAAGAGACAAGGAACATAGAACTATAGCTCCCAGGAAACATAGTACTCTTGAGTGACGTACTTACTTTCTTGAAAAACCAATGTAATTATACCGTAAAACACACATAAAACCTCCCAAAAAACTGCAACTCATCTCAGCAATAATTTTATCACGTGTAAACTATTTCGCATTAGCTTAAAAAAAAATTAGTATTTCAAGTGAAAACTGGTTTGCAAAATGCGGAAATTTTTCAGCCAAATGTTTGCAAAATGTGGAAAGTTTTTTCCTGTGTCTTGACCAAATTAAAGGACATGGATTTGATATCAATTGTTTGTCTCCTTTCTACATGTGTCTTCTGTTCCGTAAAGCATTACGCACTAAGCTGTATTTCCCTTCCTGTGTGTTGGATCTTCCAGGGATGCTGAGATGAAAAGGTAGCTGGACATCATAGGAATCTACACTGGACAAAAGTCTAAATAAATAACAGAAAAAAATGTAAAGGTATCTAACTGCAGCCTGAGCTGTTGGGAGTAATTTAAATAATCCTTGAGCAAACTGTTTTATCATGAGCCATTTGCAGTGTTTTCAGGCTATTTTTGCTGGTATTTCCTATCGTCAGGCAAGAAACATTTCCACCACAGATGGGCAGTGAGTGAGCTAACAGTGAGGAGCAGGGCAGCGTGAGAAAATTAATCCCATGAATACTCTGAACAGGAAGACACTTGAGGTGGTAAGGACCACAGAGCTGGTTTTCAAAACATGGATGCTACATTCTGTGTAAGGGCTCTCAGGTAAGAAGCCTAAAGTGGAAATAGAAAATCACTCACATATCAAACTCTGGCAGAAACACATACTAAGCTAGACTTGTGCCTACTGCAGACATGATCTTCAACCTTTTGCAGTTCACAGGCTTTTTCCAGTGAACATATAAATCACTGCAGAGCATAACATCTGCCAATAGTGGGCCTGCTTTACTCAGTTACCTTTCATATACCCCTGTGCATCAGTGCCTTGGCCCTCAGCATTTTCTAGATCAAAGCTGGCACAGTTTGTTATGGTACAGCAAAACCTCCCCATCCACATTCACCAAGTACACCTTCTTCATTGTAACGTGGTTTGAAGCACTGACAGATGTGCTTCTCTTCTAACAGAGTTCCTTTCTGATAGACAAGCTGTAGATGCTGCAGTCTCATTATTTTTGACTTTTTTTTTTTAAATAAATTTCTATCTCAGATAAATTTAAATGCCATAGTTCCTCTGCTGTCCATCTCGAGTGCAACCAGTAGACCAGTGTAAAATCTGTGCAATGTACACAGGACACCTGAAGTCATCATTCAGCACACTTCAAATCTGTACATATCTGCCCCTGAGGGACATCACCTCTGCTGAAAACACACACAAACCAGTCCAGATGAAAAATACAGTTGTGCTGTCTTGCATCCCAGGTCATCTTTTACACAGTACCAGCACACCAGGTGGTCAAGACCACTGCTACCTCCTGAGCATCCCTCGGAGAATGAACGGTCATTTCCTTCTTCCTGCCCTGTCTCTGCAGTTGGGGAGCATATTAGCAAGCAATGCAGGTACTTGCCCAAAGCCTAACACAGGAAGAAAACCTGATCTTTCCAGCCTCCCAGGGCACTCTGTATATCTTCATGGGCCAGATGGTAAATGTCTTTTACTATCCCCGACGGGGCCACGGTTCCAGCAGCACTCAATACTTGTTAAGATCCCTGAAAAACAAACCTATTTTAGATCTGCTTGGTACCCAGGCACCCAGTTATTTTATCACTATACACTTAAACATCTGGCTTTAAAATATTAATACACAGCTTTAATTAAATGTTAGATTAATTGTCAAAGTTTTCAGACACATGAGCCGCACTTCATCTTTCTCTCTGAAACAGGGCCCTGTGTAATTATATTATTGGATTAGCAGTGCTAAGACAACATCATTTTGTAGAAGGGTTTCCTTCAGTTGTGTGATAAATGTCTACCAGGGTATTCTATGGGGTAAAAAAATATATCTATTTTTAGGCTTTTATTTTGTTTTGTGAGTTTACAGCCATTTGGAAGAGGCATGAGCCTTTGCAGATGAGATCTTTAATTTTTGACTGATATAAGAATTTTCTTTTTTAACCAAAAGGAAAGCAGAGAAAAATCAGCCAAAATACCTCTTTTTATTAATAATGTCCAAAACCTTTCTTCACTATCAAGTCAATAAATAAAGTTGTTGCTGTGCTCGGAAGAATGCATTTGCAGGCTCTTTATGAGGTTGTTTGGACATTTCAGTAGAGAGCCCTGGATCTGGACCCTTGACAAAGCAATGACTGTATTAGCAGTCAGCTGTAAAATACATTTTGAAGAGACCTAGAGTTCAGTCTGAAAGGTTTGGCAGTAACAATATCCAGTAGACTAGTAGTCATTAGTTCCAGATGATCTACTCTTCTGGACATAGAAGTGGTTCATTTCAAACTATTTTAATTCAAGAGGTCTCCTCATAATGAAAATGAAAAGCCTGAGGTGAGGGCCGTAGATTTTATGACTTAATTCTTCAGTTTTTATGGTGTCACAGCCATGTCAACATCACAACTGTGTTAATACTTTATGTTTCATTGAGGAATTATTGTAGAGGACCCTTCTAGGCTGCAAGTGGCTGCCACCTATAGACTCTTTGCCGAGTCTTGCATTCACAGAAATGAAAATATCACTTCAACATGCTCAGGGTATAGTCCGAGCTCTAGTGCACAAGACTTTGCGTTTGTCTAAACAAATAGAAGAAAAAAAGCATACTTTAAATCACTGACCTAACACTCCCTGAATGGAAATTAACTATTTGTTAAAATTACTGAGTTATTTATATTCTAGAATACAGCACTTAGAATAATGCAGCACTTGGCCCACATGCCAGAAGGGCAACTGTCAATTTGCCACTGGCTGTAAATACTATAAGCATAATGATTTTGAGTCCCTCTAAATTCTTACAATTTTCATATTCTTTAATTTAGAAGTGTTTCTCAGACTCCAAGGAATCAAATTCAGGCCCAGCAAATAGACTCAGTTTAGCCAATTGATGTAATTACCTTATGTTGTTACCTTGATTTTTCATCCCTGTCTGCTTTACACCAACTGTGTAAATCCTGCCATATTGGAACCCTGTAAACAACCAACACAGCTGATTATGATGCAACTAACAGTATAAGTGAGCTAATTGATAAGCAGGTCTTTTTGAAAACATTTTGTGTTGACCTTTTCTAACCAATGTAGTGTATTTGTGTGCAATCTGTTATTTGAAGATGCTTAGTAGAGAGACCACTCTTATTTCTCCTACGTATTTTAATGAATCCTTTTAAAGAGATAGAAGAAAAACATAAATCCCACAATAGCTCTTTGTTTCATTTATACAGTAAAATACAAGCAACACCTGAAATAATCAACGGCACTGAGAGATAGTGTAAAATTGGATGTTATACCTAATCAAGTTGGTATACAGACAAAATGTTTCCTGAAAAATCATCTGCTACACATCTGTAACCCCAGGTATCGATATAACTCTAGTTTCCCTAAGCATGTGAGAACATGCATGCATTTCTTACCCTAAACTTTTCTGACTACCAGTAAAGACCTTTTTAAAGAACTAACTCTGAAGATCAAGGAGGCTGAAAATATTTCCAAACATTCTGACTGGACAAGAACAGTGATTTCCTTGTCTGAAAATTCCACTGTAAATATTTTAGAATGTGGATGACAAAACATGAAGCATCTCCTCAATTAATACATAAAAAGGTAATGTGACTTCTTTTTACCACTTAGCCAACATGGAGAGATCCACAATTGCATTTGGAGTCTGGGTAATGACAGGAACAGAAAAATACAGTTTTCCATTTTTCTTTCCCTCAGAAGACTTCCAGCCACAAAGTGAGTATTAAATGAAGGATAAAATCTCCAAGTTAAATGGGTTCAAGAGAACTCACTAAAATCTTGAAATGACTTTAGAAATTAAACTCAAAATATTCCAGAAAGTGATGTAGCATCTTCATATATTAGAGAGAGTAAGTTAGTACTGAATTATTTTAAAATTTATGTAGCTTCCCTTGTTTCATCAACAAATGTTATTAAATTTTAATGAGTAAAAATGGTGCAATAAAACTAATGAAGTCAGTTTTACCAAGAAAATGTAATAAAGAACAATACCTTTTATTTTAAAGGAAATATGTGTTTAGTACAGTCTGTCTTATAATAAAAGTAAGATTATTGGTTTTCATAGTTTTGGAAAAAACTTCCATTTTGCAGCAAGAAAGAACAGAAGAAAAACATTATCCTTAACCAGCCATCACATAAGCCCCTGTTCACACAAGCAACCTTTCCTAGTGGAATCTCAAAGGAAGGAAAATCAGTGTGAAAAAAGTAAAGCACCTTTTTGCAAGTGTTTATGGCAGCATCACTTCCCTTGCCCTGCTGGTCACACTGCTTTTGGATACAGTTGGCTTTCTGGGCTGCAAGTGCACATTGCCGGGTCATGTCCAGCTTCTCTTGTCCTTGGTGATGCCGTGACCACTCTCCCAGATCACCTCCCTGTCCTCCATCTGCTTTAGAATAGCTCCTAGGAAGGGCTGTTCCATGATGTTTGCAGGCACAGAGGTGAGACTGACAGCTCAGTAGTTCCCAGAGGCCTCCTTTTCACCCTTTTTAAAGGTGAGTACAGTGTTTCCCTTTTTTCAGTCACCTAGGACTTTACCTGAATGCCATGACTTTTCAAACATTATAGAGGGTGGCTTGGCAACTGCATTAGCCTATTCCCTCAGGACTCTAGGATGCATCTCATCAGGTCCCATAGACTTGTACCTTTTCAGGTTCCTCGGGTGGTCATGAACCTGATCTTTGCTTATGATAGGTATCTGTTTCCCCAGTCCCCATCCTGCTGTCTATCATCATCTCTCAGAAAAAAAACAAAATCCCAATGACAGAGTAACTGGCAGAATGCGAAGCCATCTGTGGTATAGAAATGGACTATCCCCCTCTAAATTATGGCAGCCTTGGAATCACAGTGTGTGATAATCTGTAGCACAAACTCATAACTATGGGACTTGACATCAAATGGCAACATTGGCCTATATAACCTCCTGGTGTCCCCTTGATTTCTACTGTATAAAGGAAGCAGAAATGTTATGTCAATTTTCTGGCAGCCCTCCTAGACTGGTTAATTTTTTTCTTAGAAGGATCATGTAGAATAATGGCATTAAACATTCCAGATGCATTTGTGTGCAGGGACATTTAGGCCTTCTTTGGACCACAGCAAGTTCTTCCAAAGCTGTTCACGTTAGCTATTTCAGGCTGTCAGGGCAGTGCTGCCAACTACCTGTGCTGCCCAGTGCTGGCCTTCTCATACAGTCTTTGGCTTGCCTTGGCCAGATTCAGAACTGGCTTCCTCATTTCAGTGGATGCCAGTGAATGCTTTGACACCTGCTACAGAACAGCTGACAAGAGCTTCCATTTGGAGGATAGTTGACAGCAAGGGGGATTGCATCTCCTGAAAGGGGCAATCACCTGGTACAAGAATGCAGGCACTTTGAAGAGATGCACTTTCACTGAGCTTCGTTGTCATACATTGTGAGCATCTTGAGGATAGTCCAGGGTCACACTAGTAGGACTGGAGTTTTGCTGAGGGACCTGCCAAGGTCCATGGGGGCAGCTTTTCTGGGCAACACCACAGAATGCTGCAGAACCCTTATTGGGAGCAGCTGCCAAAGTCCTGGCAGAGACACTGTGGTTCTCATTTGGCAGGAGACACAAAAACTACCTGATCTTGCCACATGGTCTTGCTGTGTGTCAGGGTACTCATATTCAGCAAGCCCAGACACCTCTGGAGTAAGAGCAAGAATATTTACCAGTACTACCCAGTACTACCAAAATCATTCAAGCACTTCAAGATTTCTAAGGGAGGTGGGCCCTGGTCACATTTTGGAAACTCTTTTTTGTGTCTTAAAATCCTCTATAAATCCAGCCCCAAATTTAACTGTAAAATTACAACCTTTACAACCAGAATTCTCTGCTTGGGACAGGCCATATATGTTTTTTCAAATAACATGGGTTGAGTTCAAATGTTTACAATTAATCCTTGAAAAGATGTAAGAATCATGCTGCCTTGGGATCATGGAGACTTAAAGGGTTAATCCTGAAAGCCAGCAATACTTCTGTATCTTCTTTTCCCCTGTCAGAGGGTTATACTCTGCACCTGATGTTGAAGGTGCTTGAAGCATGCATTGCTACAGAAAGAGCTGAACCAGTCCTTAGGTCTTGTGGTAATTTTCTTGGTCAGTGAGTGAAATTATTCTAGAACTACATATATATATAAACAAGCATACTGTGTGTATCTAGGAGTATGTGTATGTATATTCATACATTAATGCAAAGCTATGCTATGAATCTCTGGTTTTTAAGTTAGTCACTTTTCAGAGAGGTATGCCAAATTCTGGTGTGTAGTTACAGTTGCCATTCCACTACAACCAGCAGAATAAGAGAAGTACAACACAGACCAAATTCTATTCTAGGGGCAAATATCTAATGAAAATCCCTTGTTTTCTGTCATCCTCCTTTATAGAAATCTTGACAATATTGTATAAGCAAAATTGTACAGAAAACTTGAAGATAGACAGTGGATTTCCCTTCAATTAGAAGTGCCTGCTCAGGCATTTAAGATTTCAGAGGCAATTGTCGAAAGCTGAAGCCACTGATACTTTTGAAGAGCAAACACACATCAATATATGAGTACTACTATCGCATAATATGTTTACTGCTGTAAATTATGCTCCAGAGCCAAATCTCACTTGCAGGTAAGTATTGTGTCAAGTTAGGTCTCAAACTATTCTAAGTGAATACTGTAAAGACTCTGTAAAGACTAAGACTACACAAAACAAGCCAACCAACCACATATACACATCCCTCAGGAATACTAGCTGCTGTGTCTTTAACAGGGATCTCACAAGCTTTCCACGAAAATGTTTAGTGGCAAATACATATTTTCCCTAGAAGTGTTTTTTTTTTTTTTAATTTAAATGATAAAACACACATTTTACTGCACATTAAATATTAATGGTCTCTGTTGTGTTGTTTCCCCATAAATAGACTATATCAATTAGCTGCATGGAAACTCCCTTCAGCTCTCTACAAACTCCCTACAGATTTTCCCTCAGTCTCTGACTGGAGTTTGGCAGCTTTGGTCATGTTAAGACAAAGTGATCACCGACACACACACACAAAAAAAAGAAATTTATATATATACAACACACATAAACACAATGAGTCATCTAGAAATGAAAATTGCACAGAAACATTTAGATTAAACTAATATCTACCATGTCATTCATCAGAAAGATAAAATAGCAGTTCCATATATTTAACACATATTTAAGGTTAATTGCAGGATCCTAATTATTTCCCCAATAAGCTGCTTTCACATCTTCCTTCTCTACCTCTACTCCCTCCCTCTGTGCCCTTTAAGACTTAGACCACAACCATCCTCCTGAGACTATGACTACAAATGGCCTTATCAAGAATACCACAGTTAACCAGTTTTGTCATGCCTTGCCATAATTCACTGACTCTCTCTCTCTCAACTGGAGATTTGCACGAACACAGTAATCAAGTGTGCACACAACTGTGTTAGAGCTGAAAATGTACCCAAAGGAATTAGAGCAGCTCAGACTGCCACAGTTGTGGAACAGCTCTACAGCCACAGAGCTGTGCACACCAGTGCTTTTCTCCCTCCTCTGCAAAAAGCTCCAGTGTTTAAATTGCATGTGTAAGTAATGTGTTCATTTACTCAGCATCACCAGTTAACTTTGCTATGATTTGGTTTTGCTGTTAGCTAAAGACTGCTGCACAATTGGATAAAAGTGAAAGAAGCATCCAAGATCAGCCCTGGCTGGTCAGTTTGCCGGTCTTTCCATTTTCCCCGGATGCAGGCTACCTGCTTTGGTGAAAGACAAAATTCAAAGGCATAGAGCAAATGGAGGCAGTGGAGAGAGTGAAAACAGGACTGCAACAGTGACCTGAACATTACAGTTATACTGCTCCCAGCATATAGACAGAAACAGGTCTCAGTCCATACATTTGACCATTATGTATGCTTCTCTTCTGTATCCAACAGTACACTTCTGTACTTGCCACATCAAATAACACCATCTTCACACACCTTAATGCTCCTTGTTTCTTTACTGCTACATGATCCATTCATCTGCTTGCTCATCTTATGAGGGCGTATCCAAATGCTACCCCAGTATATACCACATCATAACGACTTCCTCACCTCAAGTGATGGAAAAAACAGATACATTTTCATCCTGAGCTTGAAATATGTCAGACAAGACCCCCTGTCCCATCTTTGATGGGGTCAACAGCAGATGAGAGGAAAAGCTTAAGAACAAGACAAGTCTGTAGTAATACTTATCAAGGTATATCACTCACTTTCAGAAATTTGTGTCTGGGAGATTTCCTAGTCTTTGCCTCTTTCCCTCACCCCATATTTGCTCAGCCTTTATTTCTCTTACACCATGTTGCTGAAAGAGTCATTTGCTATACAGACCTTTCACAGCCTCCTCTTACATAATTCCCTCCCTGCAATTGGGTCTTCAGGCCCCGTCACACCTTTCCATAACAGGTCCTGATCTGATTTTCTCTCTCTCTTCTAATGTTACTCTAGGCTTTCTAGAGTGCTCTAGGGAGCACTAGGCTCCCTCTGCCCTCACAGCTTGTTTTTCCCTAATATTCCTTGCCTGTTCTTGTGGATGGGCTAATACAACTTCTGGATTAAGTCTTTCACCTCTCCCTTTGTGACATGTAACAACAAATGCTGTCCAAACTCAGCATGGGGACTGAGAGCAGGGACATGGATGTGTGCACTCAAGCGGTGCCCTCATCTACCTGAGAGAGGTGTGTGGCACTTCAGAGAATGCCCTGAACTGTGTCCTGTGGGTAGGCAAGCAAAGTCTCACAGGATGGCATTCCTTGAGAGAGCTCCAAAGAACATGTGTTGAGTTAGGACTCTGGGACCAGACAAAATGTAACCTGAAGTAAATCCCAGAGGGTATGTGTAATGGGGGTGTGACAACCTTCAGGGTTTTTTGCTTCAGTTCATAAGAATCTGGCCCTGGGATCACATCTGTGACAAATTTGTCCAGGACAATACACTGGCCACAACTCCCCGTTCCCTACCCCAGAACAGTTATTCACTGTGATGCAAAAGGAAGAGAGGAGAGGACAACAGAGAACCAAGCCCAACTGCAGCACAAGAAGCAAAAAGTTTAAACACAGAGAGCCAAGAATGGGGTTGCTGAAAGACAAAAGATCTGAGTGAAGGTACATGGAATTCCCTTCTGATAATTGTCATAGTATCATCTGAAAAGTCACCCATGTAGCAAGGAAAAAATGTCAGGGATATATGTCAGACACGTCTCCCAGTCCCACAGCGTGTCACAGGCCAGATATGCTCTGTGGCAGAAGGAACATTTCTTTCCTCCTCTTCAAAGAAAGAGAAAATAAAACTTTTTCAACAAAACAAGCTTTGTTATGGGGTTAAGTTCTGGGAGTAAAGCATCGACAGCCAAATCAGTTTTACAGGAATGAGAACCAGAAGTTACCAGAGGGATATACAGCAAGGCCAGTGCAAGAGGCTGAGCTGAACAAAGCAGAGCTAAGTCACTGACAGTCCCTGCTGAAACCTTAGGAACCAACAGAACCATACAGGATCACCAGCACGCAAAACACTAGAGCACTCTGAAATTTTTTTTGCCAAATATCCTTCTAACTCCTCCTGTGAAAGACACACAAAAAGCACTTCCAAACAAACAAACACCAAAGGAAGAAAGCCTAAAACAGGAAAACCACCCAATCAAAACCAAACCAAACCAAACCAAAAGCTCCTAAAACCCAAGGAATTTTATTTATTTTATCCCCCCTTAAGGGCAAAAATATTAATTAAGGACCATTTTTCCCTTTCCACTTTTCATTAAGTTTGTATCTAACAAGCAGTCTTGAAACAAAGATTATTTATTTATGAATTTAACTTCAATCCAGTGTGTGTGAAATGTATCCTAGTCTTTTCTCCTCTTCCGTGAATAGAATAATACAAACAATCGTGTATGGTGGTGTGTTATTGTAACCTACAACAGCTGATCATCTCAGAGCCTACAGTGTTGGTAGCACTGTCATCACACCCCACTTCCAGCAGACTGCATCCCAGCTGGAAATATCTGGAAAAGAGATGGGTGGAAATGGAAGGCAGAAAACCCAAGAAATATCCTTGATGTATTTATGTCCTCCTAGTTCTCCCTCTCTATAATGGCAGTATGAGGTACTTAAATCTTTGTGCAGCAAACAAATCACCTTAATTGAACATGGTTTTCATTTGAAAACAAGCTGTACAGCTTAAGGCTGAAGTCCTCCAGAGAAAATGGCCCTATGATTTATATCAGGGCTGTAAGAACTAGAAGCAATTTACAAGGTTGCACATGGATAATGCACAGTGAGAGCAACACAGTTTGAAACCATTGAAACAAAGTAAATGAGGTGCTCTTAACAATGGTACATATACAGGAAAGTGTTTTAATTGGAATTATTTACAGGTACTGGTGATACTGCAGAACCACCTCAAAACAGCAACTGTGAATCCATTCCTGAAACAAGTCTGCACAAAAAATATCCTATATGTTGAAAAGGTTGCTCAGCCCTCAGGCAGAGCTGCCTGAGGATTTGGATGCAGGCCTGTGGCTGCTCAAACTTAGATCAATATCAGTGCTTGTACAAGAAGTGACTCCTGATAGTGGGAGAAACATAAAGCAATTGAGAACTTCCTAAAGCATTCCACATAGTAAAACCTCCTTGTCATGGTGTAGACCCTGAGGGCAGTTAAGCCCCACAAAGCTACTTGCTCACTTCCCCCATGTGCCAGGATAGGGATTTGACTGTAAGCCACGATTTCCCGTGGGAGACGCAAGAGCAGCAAATTTTCAATATGATTCATTGGCCTAACAGCCACTGACTGCTCCCTGCAATGCTATAACAATGATTGACAGTTCCCTTTGAGGGGAGTGACTGCTGCTACAGTGAGATTCAGCTTGGAAACCCTTTTTTTCAAAACTAAAGCTCCCAAGATAACTTTCAAAACTGATTTCAGACCTCTCACAGTGATGTAGAGTTGCATCACTTCAGTGACATCTCTTTCTAACCTAATAAAACTTAGTACAAATCTGCATTTAGATGTGACCCTTTACCCTTTCTAGATCAGTTATATAGGACAGTCTGATGCAACTTTTTTTTTGTTCCCTGAGTAACTGGTAGAGCTCATTTCTTGTGTTCCTTCAAAGACACCCCCAAAAAGCTCAACCCTACCCCTGCCCCCCAAAGCTCACTATAACACCCAACTTTTACTAGGTAGAATAATAGCTCTGATTCACCATTGTTTTATTCACATTTTACACCTATGTAGCTTCCATTGAATTAGTGGTGCTGTGTCATTCTTCAGCCAAGGTGACTGAAATGTCAACTCAGATCTAAGAAATCTAACAAGAACATGTTACCACATCTCCCAGTAATCTTCTGCATCATTTTGTCTGTCCTGTCTCAATGCAGGCTGATGCAGAGCAATTTGACCAAAGTACATTCACATGATGTTAACAATCTAACTGATTATCTACAACTTCCTCATCAAGTAATTTAGAAAAAGTTATTACGAAAAATTGTGGGGATTTTGTTTTATTTTAGTTTGTTTGGTTTTTTTTGTTGGGGAGGCAGTTGTTTGGTTGTTTGGTTGTTTGTGCTTTTTTAATCCATGAATTTGAGAGATATTTTTTAGAAATATGATCACAATTAAGTTATTTTAACCCAAAACACATTTGTATAGTTACGTTGTACCTATAGCACAAAATTCAAAGCTATCCTTCCTTTAGGGAAAGGATTAGTTTTGAATGAAACTACACTTACACTCTTTATATATTTTATACATTTTTTGCCAATCACTCTGCATAAGCACCTGGCCAGTCGTGACACTTATACACAGCTACCTTATGTAGGGATTCTGGGATGCAGTTCTTGCTTATCAAGAAGTGCCAGGAGTGAGCACAAACCACCAAGCTTGTCAATTGCTCCAGCTATGCTGGAAGCTCTTCGGAGGGCTGTTGACATGGTACACAAAATGTTTCCTGTTGCTGAGAACTAGGGAGGGTATTTCTTGCTGAGCTATAGGTTTTGTCATGGATCTGAGCAGATGACCACAGAAATGAAATATTCCTTTTCAAGCCCACAAGTGAGATCACTTGAGTAGTCTAATGAACTGGTATAATTTGATATTATAATGTTACAGAATTACAAGGCCAGATACAGCCTGGTCTGATGTTTATAGAGAAGGAGGGCAGTGAAAGCTACATCAATACATAAATATTGTTTTTGCACAAAAATATTTGTGGGAAAGCACAAAACACTTGTGCTTTTCTTTGCTCCCAACAGGGACATGACTGGCGAGCAAACTGTGAAGAACAAGATTATTCTCATCATCATCAAACACAGCTACAGACATTTAAGAACTGACCACTGCTTTTGCAAACATTGGGATATCCATGCAGTCATTCCAGTGAAAGAAAAGAGGCCATATTCATTCTCAGCATGGAATGAATATGTAACCAGGGTAGCTGGGATGAAATAGTGCTCATATTCCCTTCCAGATTACCAGACACAGCTAAAAAAAGTGGGGCATTTTTATTACAATTTCAATCAGCTGAAGATGTATTGGAAAGATGCTGAGTTTTCTTTAAATCTTGGAGTCAACACTCAGAAAGGAATGCCATGTACCTTTTGCACTTCTTTTTCTTGCAGTGGCCTATCGAAATCTCCTTAGAGAAATAGATGGTCATAGTTTGCACAGTCACCTCAGGAAAGACGAGTTGAGTGTGAGAAGGAGCAGATCACAGCAAGAACAACAGCAGAGAATCCCAAAACAACTCTCGGTTTGTTTTTTTTTTCTTTCTGCAGTTATTGTTCTATTGTCTAATTGTAGTCCAGTGAGACAGACCAGTCAGTTCCATACCACTCCAATCATTTGCAGATTATATATTTTAACAGGAGGCAGTCAGTGCATCTGGAACTAGTCAAGCAGTCTGAACATTTACTTGAACCTGTCATATAACAGTCAGAGCTAAATCCACATGCATTTGTGTGTTGTCTTCCTTGGGGAGGCTGCAGGATTGCAGGCAGAGTAGATATCAAAGGCAAGAGGAAAAATCACAGTCTCCAGAAGCATTAATTACTGTCTGTTGGCAAGCAGAAGAGAACAACAAATGTGAGTCCTCCTTGGTGAAAAGTTTCCAGTTTGCACTGGAAATAGCAAGCATTACAATACCTGTGCCAAGAGAGGGAGAGGGAAACACTAGCTGATTTGGATGTAGAGTGGATGAAGACTGAGTTCAGATGGTCCCAAGCCTCTAAGTCCTCAGATACTCTGAGTATCTGAATCTCAAAAACAGGCCTGAGGCCACAGAGGAAGTTTGAGTCAAACCTAGAAAGTTAGGCTGCTTTCCCAGACTCCTCCATCAGTGCTGGAGCCACTTGATGCAGTTTGCAGGAGCTGCTTGAAATAAGCAAAACAGAAACGTGCCTGGTCATTAGTACTGCAGACCTGCTAAGCATCTGAAGCACACCCACACCTTTACGCATCCGTGGTTTTGGGATCTCCTCCTCACTGACTACAGGTCTGCTTCTAAAACAGTTATTCACAATCACAGTTCAGTTAATAGGTTAGGAAGTGGAGAGGAGGGAAATTAAACCCTGAGTAGCTGGAATGACACAGCCTCTCTAATGGGTATACCTTCTGAGACTTCCTCTAAGTTTCCCTAAAGTTCTATCTGAGTCTGCCTGCAGCTATGCTAATTAGCAAAGACCACAAATTTGGAAATTCAAATTAATTTTACTTCTTATTCCACTCTCTTATATGCTAAGTTAGCAGCCTGTATGTACCCAAGAATATCCAAATGCTTGCAGTCCTAAGGGCTGGAGTAAGGTGTAGATTAAAGTAAAACATATGCTTCTTTAATTGATCCCTTACAGCAGCAATGAATGGAGCAAGTATGGGATTTAACCCCAAACACGAGAGTATTCCCAGACTGTCTATATGGCTCATTCAGCAGTGCAGGTAGGTAGAGCTGAGAATCTAGCCCTTAAAAGAGAATTCGGTGATAAAGTTGCAAATATCAAGCAGTGTTTTCCAAAGAGATAACAGTAGCTAGTAAAGCAGCTTCTACTGCCCATTAGAAAACTGATATAGAAAGGTATCTAACTTTCTTCCCTAATTCCTCCTATGAACATTGTGAGATGACATTATCCAGCCTACTGGAAGAATTTTCCCCAGTGGCCAAGGCTTATTTTGACTCAGATAAGCCCGGGTTGATTTTATTCGAGTTGTTGGTTTAGAAGCAATCTGCCAAACACTTCAGTCTGAGCTTCAGGATTCATTCAAACACAATAGTGACAAAGCAATAACCAGACCAAATCTACAATTTATTGCATGTTTTTGCTCTCACCCCAACTTATTCAGCAAGACAGTTTTTGATTGTATAAAGCCATGGTATCAATCTAACATGATACAATTCAGTTAGCAACATTCCTAAGAACAACTCAATGACCAAACCAATCCTTCTGGACTATGCTTGCATACAGTAATGAGAAATATTTATCATGGGATATCCAGACAGTTCAGAAACAACATAAGATTGTAAACCACAGCAGAGTGAAGTTAAGCTTTTAAATCTAAAAACTTCAAAGGTTTTTTGTCAAAAATAGAGCACACCCAACCCGGCCTTGAACATTTCCAGGGATCCATCACAATTTCTGGGGGCAACCTGTTTCAGTGTCACACCACTCTCATGGTAAAGAATTTCTTCCTAATACCTTAAATATATTTTCATTTTCTCAGTTTAAAGCCACCAGCCCTTTTCCTGTCACTGCATACCCTTGTACAAAGTCCCTCTCCCGCTTCCTTGTAGGGTCCCTTTAGATACCAGAAGGCTGCTATGACATGTCCCCACAGCCTTCTTCTCTCCAAGCTCAGTGGCCCAAGCTTTCTCAGCCTGTATTCATAGGACAGTGCTCTAGTCCTCTGATCATCTTCATGGCCCTACTCTGGACTCACTCGAACATGTTCACATCCTTCTCATGTTGGGGATCCAGAGCTGGGTGCAGTTCTCCAGGTGAGGTCTCATGAGAGCAGAGTGGCTGGGCAGAGTCACGTCCTTCAGTTTGCTGGTCACGCTGCTTTTGATACAGCCCAGGATATGGCCAACTTCCTGGGCTGCAAGTGCACATTGATGGGTCATGATGGTTCTCATCATGAGAGCAGTCTTGTGCTTCAGATGATGGTAAAATGACACTGCTGGGAAAAATTACACCTTAGTAATATAAATACTCCTAAATTACCTTTAACATAGCTATCAACACCCTCAAGTCCTTCTTCCCAGGGCTGATCTCAACCCATTTTCCACACTTGAGCTTGGGATTGCCTGTACTTGTGCTTGGGATTGCCCTGACCCTTGTGCAGGACCTTGCACTTGGCCTTGTTGAACTTCTTGAAGTTTGCACAGGCCCACTTCTCTCCTGCAGATGTATCTCATCAGGACACACAGGCTTGTGCACCTTCATGTTCCTTAGGTGTTCTCAAACGTGGTCTTCTTCTAGCAGGTGGTTCTTGATTCTCTCAGTTCCTGCCTTTGTCTTCTGTGACTTGGGTAGTGTGACTGGAGCAGTTGCTGGTGAAGACCAAGGCAAAATAGTAATTGAGTACCTCAGACTTCCTCGTGTCCTGGGTAACCAGGTGTCCTGTTTCCTGATGGAGAGAGACAACATTATCTTTATTCTAATGAATCCACGATTCTTTGCCTAACATGGAGAGTTCAAAAAGTGGTCTTCTTTATAAACCTACAGTAACCACCAATTTCAGCTGTAGTTGACTAACTACAGAACACAGCAGATTTTTGCACAAAAATCAGTCTAGGTTCATTTTGGACTTGCAGACAGGTAAAGAACTTAACCTTGCTGTCTGAATGAATAATAACAATAGAAGTGAGCCAACAATCAACAAGTAAAGGTATTTCTTAGGGGAAATAAAACAGCAAATTCCAGAATTAAGGCTCTTTGCAAGCACTACTTTCCAAGAAAATCTATGTAAATCTATATATGCTGAGAGACTCCTGGATAAAAACAGTGGATTTTTTTCTTCGCTAGTTAAGGCCAGAATCAAATAATAATAATAAAAAAAAATACCATCAATCATCACCCTCTTGAAACCTGTAAAGCAGGTAAATCCTAATGCAGATTTGGCATCCAGCTATTTCACACACCACAGTCAGCATTACTGTTTATTTTACTGCAGTGCTCTGGAGACTCTCTCCTCCTGCTGTACTACAGCAATTAGCAGTTGCTGATGCATTTAAGCCAACAGCCCTCAGGCTCACATGAGCAAGGTCTGGCAGATAATGTTTCAGTGAGGCAGTTCTCACTCTGGGGATCTTACTCCTCTCCTAAATGAAACACCCTTCACACCTGACCTCAGATTAGATCTAAAAGTTAGTGACTTATTTATTTTGGAATTTCCCCTAGAAGGGATGGGGTAAGAACCTGTACTGGACTGTGTCAGCTCCAAAGCAATCATACATGCTTGTGAGGCTTTTCCAAGATGCTAACTTCACTGCTACTACCATATCAAATGAAAGCATATTCTCTGCTGTAGTTGCAAGCTGGCTTATGCTTTAACCTCTAGATGGTAATATGTGCTAAAACATCCTTTCCAACCACTGTACACAACAGACTGTTGTTAAATGCACTGATTGCAGTAAGTCCTCACCTCACTGATAGGAGTATGACTCTTTAATAACTGGGACAACTCAAAGCATTTACACAGGTGATATGTTGCTATATTCCAAAAGCATTTTATTCATGGCTCAGCTTTTCGAATGGCTCATGCAAATGCCTATCTTCACAATTATAAAATCCAAACATGCATTTTGTTAAAATCCTTGCAGAAATGACAGTATTACTGAAAAAAAAAAAAAAAAAGTCACACTCAAATAATAATGTAACGATTAATGAAAGCTTCACCTGCATATCATGTGTAGTAGTGATGATCACAACTTTGTATAACATCATTTACAAATGGCCTTTTTTTATAGATCTGGAACACAGGGCATCCCTTCTTCTTTACTCTATGAAGCCATTGCACTTCAGTGTCCCCAGATTTTCTGTTCATTATTGTGATCCAGGCTGCCATTTCCCAGCCTCCTACCTTTTCATAAGACAATTCCTTGCTCTCTAAATTGTCATGCAAACCCAACAACTGTTACAAGAGATAAGAGAGTATTACTTTACCATCTTTCTCACACAGTCCTTCCACTTATCTTTCTATCACTTTCTTGTGCATCTACTCCCAATAAAACTTATTCACCCTGTTTTCCTTGGCAAATGTTCTACAAGCAGGGGTTAAGTTTCTTACAGTAAGTAGAAAAACAGCTTTACCAGAATCAGCAGCAAGCAAAAATTTAATCTTGCACTGCTGTATGAGTGTATTGCTCCTGGGTCTTCCCATCCATCCCCTTCCAATAGACATTTCATATTGACCAAAATTAGCTTTGTGACATGCTAGAGGAATGCTGCATTCTTTTTGGTAACCTCCAAAAGCTTATTTAGGGGAAGGAACAGTTGGTGGGGATTCCCACCAACAAATATCCATTAACAGCATTCTATAATTTCCTTTCAGATTAAGGATTGTGGACAGGAGCCCTGGTGGTTGATCTGTCACCTTCAGCCTCTCAGCTGCCCATTCTTGGCATTTAAAAGAAACAAACTTGTAGACAGCAGTATCCAGCTACTCTGCACTGAAGGAGGCAAGCACATAAATATTCTCATATTGGAGGCTCAAGACAAATGTCAGGGCTAAGTATATCAGAGGTTTCTCATTCACCCCAGGTCTGTAACACAACTTTAATATTAAAGAGTTAAGTAAATGGCTGCTCACTGAGAGAAACTGCTTCAGCAAAAAATGCCTCTCTGTTTCTCAGTATGCATTAAACGACAGGCTTGCAACAAGACTTGTGATTGAGTGACCTAACAAGAACCCTAAGAACACTTTCACTTGGTGAAGACCCTCAGGTGGTGTTTCATAATGCTTATCCTAATCAACTGCCCCTTCTGTGCTGTCTGCCACACAGGTACAGCAGCAGCACGTGCAAAATGCACCATCAGTGAGAGGATGATGCTTGTTGCAAGCCAGTTTATCCAACAGGCAGAATACTTGATATCTTCAAGCTTAGATACCTGTCAGGAACAAATACATGCAAACAAGGAAGCAGCAAGTCATCAGTGGGAGAGGGCCTTGTGGCAAGCAGAGTTTGGAGTAACTTGGTGTCAAACTTGTTTTAAAGTGAGACATGAAACACCAAAGCATAATGAAAAGGGCAGCTGTCATTTAAATATGGCACCTATATTTAAAATTTAGAGGAGGGGTGTTACAATTTGTGTTATTATAAATGAGTGACCACTGCCTGTAGTTGTTTGAAATAAGGTAGACTTTATAAGTGAAAAGACACATAAAAGACTTCCACAAAAATCTGAGACAGAACTGAAAAATAACTCAATTTTTTTTCTGTTTTCTTCTCACTTCCTTTTTTTTTTTTTTTTTTCTTCTCCTTGGTCTTTTAACAGTGAAAACTATAGAAATATTTGCTTTTAGCAGGCCCAAGGGAGCAGTCGTGTGCTTTAGATGAAGTTTGGATGACACTTCTGGGAAAAATTACACCTTAGTAATATAGATCCTACTTAAGTGCCTTTAACATAGTCACCAAAATTATCTGGGAGAAACTTCAGTGCTAGTTTGTGATAAGAAAAAGAGCTACAAGAAAAAGAAGATCCAAAACCTCTATACGCAAGACCCATCTCTCTCTTGACAAAGATATCTAAGGAAATCAATTCTAATTTCTTTCTGAAGCCCATACTTTAGCAAACAAGCACAAAGGCACGTATTCAGTTTTCTTCTTTGTATTACACTATCATATATACTGTCCCTGATGCACTTATTTATTTTGGTTTTTAAGAGAGGACAGAAGATAGAATGGATTTTGATAGACTAAGAAATAAATGTTTCCCAGGTATATACAGATGCACAGTTCCTACTGAAATCTGTTCATTTATTGAGATCAGCTAAGGCCTCAAATACCAACAGTGTTTGGCATCCAGTCCATAAGGCTTGATATGCAGATAACAGCACTGAGAAACCTCTGTCCAGCTCGTTCCATTACTCAGCCCCCCAGAACTTACCTTAGCTGCTGCTGCTGCTGTCACTGCTGTCTCTGCTGACACTCAACTGATGATTCTGTGCTTCTCATCCAGTCCACAATCCATGTTTTTTCCGCAATCCAACACTTGTGCTGCTTTTTCATAGAAATCAGTTAATTAAAATAGTTAATAAGAGGACCTATAACAGACAGACGAGCAAGTGGACATGAAGTTTTGAAAAAATCTGGCACATGAAGTTTCTGTGTTAAAGGAGAGTATCCTGTGTTTGTCCACACCAAGGCATGAGTCATGGCCACAGACTTGATATCTTGCCAATTAGACCACACAGAAATCTCGAGTTCAAGAGCAAAACCACCTAGCAAGGGGGTAGCATAGTTCTTACAACATTTGCAATGAACACTCCTCTACCTTCTGAAAAACCCAAGGCCTTGTCTGTGTGCCCATCTGCACCATTTTAACTGTGCTTTTACAGGATGGACAAGTAATGAATTTGCTCAGACTTAATTAAAACAATAAATACTACATTGTTGCATTGGAGGTAACAGCAAATGGAAAGGAGATAGCTGACTGTCTAGCACACTGACACCCCTAAGCCATCCTGCAGTGACTGAATAAACCTGGAGAGCAGCACATGCACAGTAAAACAGCCACCAAGCAAAGTCCAAATTGATTGGTACCCAGGGTGCACTGCAGGACCTAAAGCTGTACCCTCCCCAGAGAAGGACATGACACTGTCCAAAAATCTGTCACTCTGAAGAGAGCAATGATTCATGTTAGCAAAGCTATTGGAAAGCTAGATGAACTCTGGCCCATTGAGCAACATGCTAAAAATGTCCTGGGGAATATGTATGATACAGTAGTTTATATTTGAATTAAGAGCAATGTTAAATGTGGTCCAGACTGCTGAGGGATAAATTAGATTATTGTATTTTGGGTTTGCTTTTTTTCTGTTTGTTTGGTCTATTGGTTTGTTTGGGGTTTGTTTGGTTTGGTTTCTTTTTGGTTTGGTTTTTGGATTTTTTTTGGTTTGTTGGGGTTTTTTTGCACAGAAAGCAGAGGAAACCTGCTTATCTACTTTTTATTAAAAAAAAAAAGAAACAACATTTTTGTGAGAAAATCATTTATGAACTTTCTATTCTCCCTTAATAAAGATTATCGAAGAATTTTCATATGAAGTTGGTTGTATATATTTTCCAAGTAGTCTGTTAATGAAAATAATGCAGGAAAAAAGTCAGACGGCTTACTACTATTAATATTTTTGTGATGTATACAGTAATATCCAGGTACGATCTTATTCAATATTTTCTTATTTAATATTATTTTCTGCAAAGAAAAGGAAAAATAGTTACGTAAGGGACTTGCTTCATGATGCAGAGGACAAAAATGCTTAACTGGTGTGCAGTTTTGGATAAAAAGTAACATCACCCTCCTAAACAACTCAGAAGTTGCACATTTTTCATCAATAGTTTAGTTGAACTTGTGATTACAAGAAAGCGTCTGTTGTTAACAATTGGTAATCACCATTAATGCTGATCTGTTTGAAAGAATTTTATTCTTTCAAAAGACTACTAATAGCACAATACTGGTGAAGTCAAATGCCAAAGACAGTCTCTATAAGAAAGGACTGAAATAATGGGATGAGGAGGGACAGAAGCATTCACCTAGCATTCACCATTACTCAGTTTTCAAGATCATTTCAAGGATTTCTGCCCAGACAGGTAAATGCACCAAGCTGAAGTCACCAAACTTAAAGCTTGTACTTGGCCTAGGCTTTTTTTTTTTGGGGGGTACAGTTTCCTTCTGCAGACAGAATCAGATTATTCTGTGGAAGGATTTAGGTGTCACATACTTCTGTCTCTGTTTGCTGATCTCTAATAAACAGAGACTCAAACTTCAGTCTTGACATCTCTTCCAGACTGCTTTGTTGTTTCTGCAACAACTCATGACATGTACAGAGGGACCCAGTCCCTTTTTCAGCTTCCAGACAGCTCTTCACCTCAGAGCTCTCATGTTAATGAATGAATGTCATCCAACTTACTTCCTTCCTAGAAGAGTAAATTAGCAATCAAATTCCAAATTCAGATTACTAAACCTTGAAAAGACAAGTTGCAGAAAAGTCCACTAATCATCTTCATCCTTACACACATGAGGGAATTACTAGTTACCCTCCCCTCACCTAAATGGTGAAAGATACAAAGACGATAAAGTTTTCATCTGCATTTTTCATTAGAGGTGCAGCAAAACATAGCTCTTCATTCTTGCTGCTTTGCCACACCCCATTGCTTGCTCAACCCATAGTCCAGATACAATATGAATGCAGTTAGCAGCAGGATGAAGGTGAATGTCCCTAGACTTAAAAGACATAAGAATGCCTAACTTAAAGTAGACAAAGAATTAATCCTACCCTAACTATTTCTGAGAAACAACACATCCCTCAAAAAAAAAAAAAAAAATTTCTCTCCAAAGTCTTTACTTGTTTACTTGTGCCTCAAATAAAAAAAATTAGATTCAATAAAAGATTGATATTGTTACACTCAATGATACCTGCTTTTTATCCATCTCAACATGCTAACATCTAGAGATCTTAGGATTTACCTTATACTAGTTTATATGAAAATATATTCTGCATCATTCACTGTGCCTTTCAAACTTACAGCAATTATTCAATTTAAAGCCAAAATATTTTCCTGAGAAATGCACAAATAAATACGTAATTGTATCCATTTAGGAATGAAAGTCCCATTTAAATCACAAGCATGCTGATCTGGCAAAGTGTCTGCACCTTAACCCCGTTTTCCCTTGTCATCTGTTCCAAGTGCTCATCTTTTTGTTTTGCTGAATTCTCTCCATCACAAAAACCATAGATGAGCTTCCCTTGTCATTTCAGTCCCTTCTGTTTCCAGCTGGGAAACACAGAGTGTTTGAGATTTCTAACCTCATTTATGATACCAGTTCACCAGTTACTTATTTCTCATTCATAACTCTTTGTAACAAAGTGAAAGAACTTATGTATTAGCCTAAATTGTGATTTAAACCTACAAACATTATTTCAGTAAACAAATAAAACCAATAAGCAAAGTTATACTTGCATAGAAACACACCTAAAAAAACCCTCTTGAAACCACGGGGTAAACTGGTACAAAGGTCAAAATATTCCTCCTTTATGAATTGGCCAAACAAGCCTTAGATTTTTTTTTCTTCATCATAAATTTTCTTTGTGAACTCCCTAGTTTAACTACAATGGCAGAAATTAAATCTTTTCCTGCTTCCTTTCAAGAAGCACAGAAAGTTCATTTGAATCCCCTGGGAGCGTGGAGGGTTACTATGTTGAGGGAAATTCATGAACCTGCTTGGGAGGCAGAAGAGGTGGAAGTACATTCGCAGAGCCTGCACGTACACTGCAATCCACACCAGCCCGATGGAACAGCCGGAGTCCAAAGAGAAGAAAGCCTTAGTGCAGCAGCTGGGGCACAGGACTTGCTGCCTCCAAATCCTGCTGACTTCTACTGATACTGTGGCAATTCCCTGTCAAAGGCTAAATCAAGGCATGTCAGAGGCAAGACGCACCGAGTGGATGCTTCAAAGCATCCACCAAAACAGAGCTCCAAAAAGTGAGGGGAAGGAAAGAAGAGTTAAGTCTTCCCCCCAGAGAGAAAACATTATTATTTTCAGCCTTAGGACAAAGGTAGTTTCTGTGCTTATCCTCGACAAAAAAATCCCCACCAGATTAGCCTACCAAGAGAGTTCTGCCTGTGTCTTTGCTAGGATTAGACTCTGTTTTGCTCTGTTTTTCAACAGATCACTGGAAGTTATGTGGTAGATAATTTCCAGAGCTGAATTTTATTTTTCAACTTTTTTTCATAGTTCCTTCTGCTTCCCACTGTATTGGCAGCCAAGTGCACATTGCCTAAGGTGCTCTGACTCTGATACTCAGCATACATCAAAATGGAGAAACAACAGAGCAGGTTTTTAACTCTGGCATTTAGGAAAAAGGACAAGGAGCAGCATGGTGGAGAAAACTCTGTTCAAAGTCTGCATAAGGGCACACCTTTCCAGGGGAAAAAATGTCCTCAATTGTGGATATGAGCAGTGCTCTATCATTTGCTCTTTCCCCCTGTTGTGCACTCAACCTTCAAAATTCTGCTGCCAGTTGGTACTTTTAATTTAAAGCATGTTCATAAGTAAAGAAGTCTCCCTCCAGGTTCGTTAGTCACAGGGTATTTGGCAAGACTTGCAGCAAAAATTAAATGACAAATATGTCTTTGTATCTGAACTCTCAAGCCATAAATAAATCAAGCTAAACAGGCTTTCAAAATTCCGAAATTACCTCTTCCCCCCTCAAGTTAAAACGGAGCTTTTAACAGTAGTAAGAAAGTAAAAGAGTGCTTTCTTTTTGGTGTTCGAGATAGCTGCAGGTTGCTCAGCTTACTTTTAAATGGCCTTTCATTTCCTAACTGCTGTTTGAGTAGCCATTACCTCCTGATAATAAGGGACAGAATGGAGTTAAAAGAGCCCCTTCTACACTTAATGTAAACGGTTTCATCTGTGTGTACATCACCTTCATATTTTTTATTGTCATTAAAATATATTCGGTCACTTATCTGTTTTTAAGCTAAAAATAATAATAATCATCAATTCTTTAGAGGTGAAATGCATTTAACAAACAGAGAGAATATAAGTCATCTTCAACTTTCAGTTGATCAGTCAACATTTAGGACCCTCTAGTTTGTTGTTTTGTCAGCTCAGCCACTCAAGCATTTTGCGGAGACTCTGCTGAAGCTTCTCAAAGCAGGGTCAGTTTAAAAAAAGGAAAAAAACCCCACAAACAAAACACACTACACCTACTCACATGCTTTTCTCACACCACTTCACTGAGATCAATTTCTTCAACCCAGTTATTTACAGAGGTGCACAAAGAGCTGTGTCAGTGTAACCATGAAAACACAGGACAAAGTGTGAAACAGTGAAGGGGCTGGGAAAGAGCAGAAGATCCCCTGGCTTCAGGGGAATAGTAATTGAGGAGTGCACAGGCAACTGTGTATGCTTATTCTGACTTCCTTCACTAACTCGCAGATCAGCAAGTTCTGGAGCTTAGTACTCCAGAAATGTTATGAAACAAAACTACTCCCACCCTGAGGCGGTCCCTTGACACAATGGGAATAATTCAAGGACTTCAAAGGTGTGCATTTAGTAACCCCCCCAGGGCTTGGCATAAGCCCATTATCAGACATCTCTGAGTCATTTCATCACCTGCTTATTTGATTTAGAAAAGGATTAATATTGCCAACAAGAAATTTTATCCTTTGCATTCCCGGGCTGTCCCTTTGTAATTGTGACTATACAATCAGTGCATTTCCAATATGCTTTTGATTTAGATCTGAGATATTCGGAAACACAAGTGTGACATTAGCTAGCCAAAACAGCAATTCAGAGTTTATGCAAAGTTTATACTTGCTGAAAGATAAGGCAAAATCCAATTCAGGATAAGTGAGGTAGCGTGGAAAAGCAATATTGTGTTTGACTTAATATGGCAACAGCAAATTAACCTTTTACATTTTTCAGAGCAGTAAGTTTATCAAAGGTCAGTGATGGACATTTTTTTCAGAGTTCTAAGAACTTAACTCAGATTCAGCATGAGCCCAGTATTACCCAGAATGGCGATTTTGTTAAGGCCTATTTGTTGTCCTCAGCCTCACTCTTTAATAACGATAAGGAAACACATAGACAGAAAACCAATCACTGTATCAGCATAACTCTTGTACCAAAAATAATGTGCCTGATACAGGAGAAGCACTTTTTCAAAAGATTACGACCAATTTCTATAATCCTGTTTAGGATGATATTGAAAGAAAACATATCTACACATTAGAATTTTATTTGTATTGCCAGGAAAACATGTCTGAGTGTGTGTGTTACATTTCAGGAAAGCACCAAACACATATTTGTTTTTTTCATAGATTTTCAGTTGTTTAATAATGGAATCCTTATATCTATATATATATATATAGATATAAGATATAGATATATATATCTATAGATATAGATATAGATATATAGGGATATTTTATGAAAGTCAGTTCTACAACTATCTGTCTCATTGGCAATAAGTGGCCATAGGATAATTTCAAACATGTTGTTTGGTCTTCTTAACTTTCATACTCCTAATCCTTCCTTTTCATGAACTACTATGGAAGAACACTTGAAGATCCAAGCTGGTTTTTTCTTTTTTTGTTTTTGGTTTGTTTGTAGTTTTGGTTTGTTTGAGTTTTGTTTGTTTGTTCTTGTTTTTTGTGGTGTGTTTGTGTTTTTTTGGTTGTTCATGGTTTGTTTTTTTTTTTTTTAGAAAAAACACCAACAACCTGATTCTATTATTCATACTGATGAGGAGTTGTACCATCCACAGTAATAAATGTGGTAACACAAAAGGTACTTTGGGAGTTCTCATGTTCAATGAAACCAAGAAAATATCTGAATCAAAGCTTGATTGACCATTCTAGCTCAACTCAATGAAATGCAGTCCATCAGGCACAAAGCAGAGGGCAATTTCCCCTGCTTTAGGGGCAGAATTTTATTGATAGTATAACTGGGATAACTAGCCTTTGGCAAACTCCATAACTCTTGAATGTGGTGAGTGCACAGGAAGTGTATCCAGTAGAGTGTTGTTTCATAACAAACCTGCAACTCTTGTGCACCTACCACTCTATTTGGATTTAAAACAGCTCATGTTATTTACACCTGGACAAAATAACAGTGGTTGCAGAGATATCTAATCATAATCTGAATCACGTCAACACTCAGATGTGCACTATCATTTTTTTTAATGCATAGTCCCCTTGAAATCACATTATGTGTGTAAGTAAGGAGAAGTGTGCTGGAAACCTGGGACTGCAATGTGCAGTGGGAAAATAGCAGTCTTGGTATCTGTCTGTCTATCATTTTAATGTTATTTCTTATATTTTCTGATAGCAAGATGAACTTGTGACAGATGTTAAACACCCCATTTTGAGGGAGACAGATGTTAAACGCCCCGTATTGAGGGAGTAGCAGTAAGTGCCAAAAAGAGTTCATTTAAAAAATAAATTGCTTATTTGTAAGCAAACAAGGCAAATTCAGAATTTAAGCAACTGCTTTGGAATACAAACTAAAGCAAAGTCATAAAGTTGTTGTCATCCTGTAAAATAGAGCTCTATAATACTGTTGAGCTGTGAGTATAAACTATGTAGGAACCTCAGCCCTGGAATGCATTACATATGCATATTAGTATCTGCCTCAAGGTAAAACAGGAGTTTAGTACAAGGTTGGGTAGACAGCTGTATATATTTTTTTTTTTTGAGAAAAAACACTTAAGATCAAAAAGTAACATAACTGGACTGAGGATGCAAGGAGAATGGGAAGTCGAAGCAGAGGACAGCTTGAGGACATGAGGAGGATGGCAGCTGAATTTGGATGGCTTGATGGTTTATTTATGGCCCCTGAATTACATAATAAAGGAAATGTTCACAGTATTTTTAAACTCTAAACAAGTGTAAATCTGTACCTATTGGAAAGGTACCCCCTGGACAGCCAGGCCAGTAATAGTTCAGTTGCACAAAGTATTTGAAACATGACAACCAGTTTCTATTATGATCTCCCTTTCAAGTTCTGGCAAAGAAATAAGGAAACTTATTTGTATTGTGTCATCATTGCCATTTCTTTACTTAAGGGGAAGAAGGAAGACAAATTCAAGGTAAAGATTTTCACATCAAACAGCAGTTCTAAGTTGATCTATAAATCTGCAAGTGTGACACTTAGCACTCCTGAACAATTAAAGCTCCTTTCAGAACAAAACTAATGGCGTCTAAAGGAGGACCCCTTTCTTTTAAGATATTACGAAGTATATGGCCTACCACAACAAGGGACTGGTTACATTCAAGCCTAAATGTAAGAATTTAAGACCATGCAGGTAACAAACATTTGTGTTCATAGCAGGAATAACATCCCTTGCCTGGTTTTCAATGCCACTTTGTAAAGTGTACTTTGGCTCAAAACCAACTACTTAGCCCCTTTATATTGATGGAGTAACCTAGAGAACAATGTGATGTAATGCAAAACTATAATATTTAACCTGGATGATGAGAAATAAGCTTTCTGAGGTGCCTGAAATTAATCTTTATTTCAACTAGACATCACAACATATTCAAAATTAATAAGAGATTCACCAGCTCCTACCTGGACAATAATGTCTGCAGGTCTCATTTCCACACACACACAGAACAGAGATAGCACTCCTAAATCCTGTCTGCCATGGAGACATATCTTACTCGTGCTTTTAGCCTCATTTATCTAATCCATTGGTACTATCCCTAGGGTTTCCCTCCCACCCCAAAATACATATACATGGAGATGGTCATACAGTCACATTGGTTGGAACAGACTTCAGGAGGTCATCCAGTCAATCTCCTGAAGAAAACAGTTCCAGTTGGAGCAGATAGATCAGAAATTGTCCAGTTCTTACATCTTAGAGGATTCCGCGACTCTATGGCTGCCACGTTTGACTTACCCTCAGGATGTGCCAGTGTTCCTGCAGGCACCGCAGTTGCCTGCTGGATGGATTCAGAATGCCTTTGTTGGATTTCAGCAGGACTAGAGACTGATCCTAAAATGCCATTATCCTGAAACTCCACATGGTTACAACAGAAGACCATCACTATTATGCATTTTCCAATGCCCAGAGCTTAATCACACATTTTTCTTACACTGGTCATTATTGTTTGTAATTAGACTCTTAATCTGTACTGCTGAAAATAAAGCAATGCTAAAGAATGTCTTCAGAGAGAGAACTAAAGCCAATACAGCAAAAGCTTGAAACTTTCCTATTTTCAAGGCAAGCTATTGGATCTTCAATTGAAAGGGTACAGAGAGCAACCATCCCCCCTCTTCTGTATTTGCTTCTCCAGCTGCCTCTGAAGGGATGTAAAAATCTCCTGACTGTGTTCTTATTCCTAACACATTTAAGGAAATTTAATAAAATTTGGTGACTTGCTCTTCATATTTTTCTTTGCCCTTTCTGCTTCCATTCTGAAGTATTATTATATTAGACACTGTGAGGTCTTCACCACAGGACAAGGTAAGAACAGGAAGATCAAACACTGGGCATTAAAGTAAGTATTAGCTGTTCCTGAAAAGAACATGGATGATTTATTTTTTGTTTTTCAACTTTTTTTTAAATTACTATTTATTTTTTACAAAAGCTCTACTACTCAGGCCACAGAGGTATTTTGCTCAGGTCCACCCTTTTTAAGTGTCCACTTTCTACACCAGCCAGCATCAGTGCAAACTGAACACTAACGTAACTTCTGAAGAGTGAGGGGATTGCTGAGATGAGACTTATCTTCCTGTCTTCAAGAAGAAATAGGAAAAGAAACTGCTACAATTTTCCTGATTCATCACCTTTTTGAATGTCACAGACCAGGGTCATGGTATGTTTCACTGCCAGCTTATGGATTGCAATGACCTGAAAATTAATACTCCTCTGCACAATACCTGAAAAAGTTCATCTCTTTCAGATGGAAAACTTTCTCATTTGAGGCCTTGATGCTGTCTGCACTAATGCATTTCCTAACAAAAACTGAATTCTATTGTCTAAAAAGTGTCTTCATCCAGGGCAGACAATGCCTTACTGGTGCCTTTGAAAATGGTAATTACCCTGAAATATTCCTCTCACATTACTCACCAGCTTTCTAATAAAGAAAGCTATTTCCATCTCTTGCTGGCATTCAAATTCTCATCCAGGAAGGCACAAGTAGCAGACTCCATTAAATGGCTTACATTACCAAGATTACATGGAAATCCTTCAATGTAGATGACTCCAAGTAGTGCACTGGAGCAGCAGCTGTGCAGCATCCCATCAGCATCTCATAGGTGCTGCCAGATTTGTTGGCAACAGTTGCAAGTTTTCTACCAAAACTCCTTCTCCAGAAACCAGAAAACCCCAAAAGCAAATCCCACAAACAAATAACCTGTATTTGATGTTTTGTTGCAAGAGTGTAAGTTAAGACATTTTGTCTTTTCTGACATTTGCTTTGAAGGGTGAGGTGATAGTGGTATTCTTCTATCCAGTTTTACTCGGGTATTCTGCTAGTTCTTAACTGCACACAACTTCAAGAGTCATTTCAAGATCACATATTCTCCATGAGGCATGGGACAATCTTGTGCTGGTAGATCAGACAAGACAATAGCAAAAGAAGAGATTCAACATCACATTGACCAAACCCTCTTACTACTGCTGACAAGAGTTGTCTAACACACCAGGAGATGGTAAATATATAGAGGCCACCAGTAACTGAATGACAGTTCATGACATTTTATTAAGAAGATCATACATAGGAAGAAAACAAATCTGTGGTGGAACATGTCTCATATCTTTGGCATGTGGAGAAATCAGATGTCAAGGAAAAACAGTCAGGTGGGGTGAAGAGTGCTAAAAGTTTTGTGTAATCAAAAGGTTGGGGTTCATGTAGGATGTGACAGAACCCCATAAGTATCCTCAGTGATGTTCTTACCTCTGTGGTTCAGAAGGCCTTTGTTTCCATACTGGTCTCCACAGCCTCTCAATTACTGCCATATAAAAAAAATTCCTCGGGATACATGTAGATATCTGTAGTCACAAAAGGAAGGATATAATAGTCTACATTCAGTCTACATTTACCTCAAAAAACAGTGGTGTCGTTAGGGCTATCAATATTTTACTCTGAAATTGAAGCTAAGTCAGAATAATCACACAGCTGGTTACCAAGGTTTAGCCACAGAAAGCACTTTTTAAGTCACCATAACTCAATTATGTTCAGTTGAGAACTCATACCCACACTTTCAGGAAAGAAGTTGTAAAGGAGATGAAAAAGAATATTTGTAAGGAATAAGCCAACCTTACCAGCCAGAGATCAAAGCTAACAGTGAATCAGCATTCATTTCATCAGGCCCCTGGAGCAGATTTCTCTCTACTCTGCTTACAGCATATCAAAATCCCTGCAGGTTTCCATGCAAGCTGGAGCCACTTCGTCTTTCACTAGTTTGATTAGTAATTCAGGGTGGAATCAAGATGAACTGGATTTTATTTAGTGCGGACGGAATCTCTAAGATTACTAAGGTACAGGAAAAATTTAATTTGACCTTCTAAGAGTGGTTACTCGGGGTATTATAAAAACCTTTAAAACAAGGAAGCTTCATTAGTGTATAAGAAACAGTGACAACTAAAAGATGTAACGCAGTTTCAGGTAAAAATTTTCACAGCTGAAGCAGAAAACCAGAATCATTCTTATCTGAATGCTACACATATGGACATATCCCTTTTGCCCTGATGGGAGCAATAAATTCATCTGTTAAAATAAACTTGCTGCTGACTTCTATCAAAACCTGTAATTAAAACACATAACTGGTGTTTGACAGCTTAGGTTCCAAAAATCACTAATAGAGTATATTGAGTTCTGAATTAAATCTGAGCATAATTAACTCATATGCTCCTAAACAGACACTTCAGTTTAGAAATTAAGATCCTTAATTGAACCTACTCTTAGGTAGTTAGTTGCTTCTTAGCTTTCTAATGCTGCAATTTATCTGGCATCTCTACATGAATACTTCAAGATGACAGGCTGTGATCACTGAAAGGATGATTCCTTAGAGGAGAAAGGTGTTTCTGGCACAAAAGCCAACTTCAGAGTTGTATACATAACATGCACATATACACTCACAGACACCTTATCTTTAATTGACTTTGAAATCGTTTATCATCACAGCTGTCACTGATTTAACACATAATATGCAGCCTGTTGCAAAGCATGCACAGGTAGTCTCTTGCCATCTCCAAATGGGATTACAAACTCCCTTTTTCTCTTTTTTGATGATTAAGACTAGATGGTCACAGGTAATCAGGTGAAAAGGCAGTCAATGAGTACTCTCCAGCAAAGTGTAAGTGTTGTAATATTGATCTCCACTGTGCCTGCTTCTACAGAAATTAAGCACTACCAAGCATACAGCATAAGTAAAAAAAGATTAAATCAATGAGCTTCCATTCCTCAAAAAACAAAACAAAACAAAAGCAAAATAAGAAAACCTACACAAACATACAAATCACAAAAAGTTTTGTATGAAATCTGAACTTTTAAGATATCGATTTTGTGTCTATGCATATGGACACTGTACTCTGGAGGATTTATGTCTTCAGTCTTTACTCCCTCTTCTCCCTTTGGAACAATTCCAAAAAGAAAGCCCAGCTTGCAGAGAGATATGTGCATCATGAAGCATGAGGCTGATCTCAGAGCTCAAACTCCTGAGGAGAAGTGGAACATGATATTTGTGGTGGATTGACTTTGGCTGACCACCAGGGGCCCGCGGAAACTGCTCTATCGCTCCCACTCCACCAGCAAGACAAAGGATGAAAAGTAAAACAAAAGGCTCCAACATGAGTCCTTCCCATGGATTGCAGTTCTTCAGGAATTACCCCATCATTGATCCTTTCCTCACAGTGCAATCCTCTGTGAGTCCCTTCTAGGGTCACAGGTCCTGCCAACAAACCTGCCCCACTGTGGGCTCCTCTCTCCACAAGGTGAGAAGTCCTAGCAGTAAACCCTGATCCAGCCTAGGCTCATCTCCGTGGAGTGCAATTCCTGCCAGGAACCTACTCCAGCAGGACTGCATAGTCTCACAGCTTCCTTTAGGGCATATCTAAGTACTTTGGTGTGGGGGTCCTCCACAGCCTGTAGGTGGATGATCTGCATCATCATAGTCTGCACCACAGCCTGCAGAGGAATCTCTGCTCTGGCACCCGGAGCATCTCCTCCTTCTCCTTTTTCAGTGACTTTGGTGTCCTCAGAGATTTTTTTTTTTCCTCACATTTTCTCATTCCTCTCTCCCAGCTGCTCTTGCACAGTGGTTTTTACCCCTTCTTAAATAGATTACCACAGATGTGCTACCAATGTCACTAATTGACTCAGCTTTGTCAAGAAAGTCTGTCTTAGAGCTATCTGGAGCTGGCAGCTCCTTGTGTATTCTCACAGAATCCATCCCTGATCCCCACTCCCTTCATGAAAACCTGGCAATGTAACCCCCACATGGCATCTTGACTAAAAATATTTCCAAGAGTCATCACAGAAAAATTTCTCAGAATTTAGATTCTACAGTATAGATTAATGACAATGGAATTTTTGTCCCATCCAGGGAAGAAGAAAGAGGAATAAAGGTCACCTTAAACTTTAATTTGTGGAGTTACAGACAGAGAAGAGCACAAGGAAAGCCAAAGCTGACAAAATATGTCATTCCGCCTCTGGCAGAGGCGCAGGAGGTATCAAACAGTGGTGCGAATACTAATTGTCTAAAGTGAAGGAAAAGGGAGGACAAAGGAAGGAGGACAAAAGCAAGACAAAAGAACAACATGGAATAGGATCAACTAAAAGGCAGATGCGTCAGGGCAGAACTCACTGAGTCCAGTTCACCTTACGTCTACTTTCCTTCAGCCCAACAGAGCAGCACAAGAATCAAGCACAGGACATCCTTTATTTGAAATAATAACAAGCCAAATAAAAATACTGTCAAATATCAGAGATTGGTAACCCTGTTGGCTGATGCTTCATTGCTGTTTTCTTTTCCTCAGTATTTTAATTATTTGCTAATTCCTCCCGGGAAATCTGTGTCCTAGTTTTCTAAGGAAACACAGGGCTTCATAATTACATAAACCCCTGACTACTTCACAGTTAAAGGAGCAAACCTCACAAAAAAGTGAGGTGTTTAAAATGGTAAACAGGTAGAAGCTAACAGCAAAAAAAAATATTGAAAGGAGGGATTTGCTATGCAGAGTATTAATAAAAATGAATACAAAATAGAATGCAAAATCCTTTACACTATTTTAGATCTTCTATAAATTCAGTTGATTTAGAAGGGTGACTTACTACTCAGATTGAGAGACAGAGCACTTCTGCAAGACTATTCTGCATTTTCATTAAGTTCTGTCATGCTTTCATATATCCTCCTCTACCAGCAGGATTTTATAAGGAAAACCAAAGTGATGGAAAAGTGTGCAAACTGCTTTAAAATGCAGGCATCTGATATTCATTACACAGTGGTCCTTTTCCAACGACCAGAGCAAGGTCAAAATAACATAATAACACATGGCAGCCTGTTACCTTGCCGAACAAACACCCTAATCTCTCTTCTTTTTCTCTCCTAGCTTCACCAAAGGCAGGTAGAAAGAGCAACATGTTATGCCTCTATTTCATTCCAACATTTATTTTATTTTGTGGGCATTCTTCATTCACCATTCACTTCAGAATTACTCCACATTTCTTTCTATTACCCAAGATCTGTAGTTTTAGTATGGAAAAGCTGATTATATATATCACTCTTATCTTTAACATATTTTCTTGTTGTCTTGCATGAACCAAAGAGGAGCTTTATGAAGAAAGGCCTGTTATTCCATGTTGCACGTCTTAGCCAGGTGGAAGAGAGGACAGAGAAAGATCGGAAGGGGAGAAGAACAGCTGCCATGCTGCATTTTTTTAATTTATTTTCCCCTTAAACATTCCTTCCCCTCCTCCCCCCCCCCCCCAAGCTAGTGGGTACAGAATGATGATATATTTTCATCTCAGAGCAGATCAAGAGGTTTTGGAAGCATCCTCTTTGAATTTGAAGGTTAAGAGATCTGATCTCCCAGAATGTTCTGTGAAGAATCACCACAGGTGTGCAGAGGTGTGAGAGAACCTCCTCATGCAGAGGTTCTTTCTGGAGAAACAGTGCTCTTCCCATCAACATTACCACAGACAGTCTTTCAAAATTCACATGCTTGATGCTCACAATTTTTTCTTATTTTTAATCTAATTCCCAGGTACTACAGGAAGCAGCTATTCAGAGACTGCTTATTCCAAATTGGCCAAAGAAGCTCCACAGAAGCTGCAAGATGTCTTCAGCCTGAAGATCACTCAAAAAATATCTCCCTAGCAGCTAGTCAGATGCATAAGTAGCCACTTCTGTTTGCACAAAATAATTTAATTTACACTCTTACCATAAAGGGACTAAAAGCAGAAAAATTCTGTAGGGACATTCAATTTTGATAGCATTCTTAGCAGCAGGGTGTTGGGAGGACTTTTTTATTTATTTATTTATTTAATAGACCTATAAAAAAAAATTAGAAATCAAGATAGTCACAAATCTGGTTTATTTCCTGAGTAAGACAGAACTGCATGTGTAGAGGTCAGGCACATCTCTTCTGAAATATAAGAGATCTTTTCATGAAGAGGCGTTCACTTCACAAGTAAGAACTACTCATTATTTTACATTTTTAAAATGTTTGTTGTTGTTGTTGTTTGCTTGTTATTTTTTTTTAACATTGCAACATAGAAATTCACTTTCTGGCACTGTAAAGTGGCCATCTTAGAAGGATAGGACAGGCTACAGTGTGGGTCCCAGCTGTACTCGCAAGGGGAAAATCAGAGGAAGCCCTGTTAGATATCTATCCAAATTAGTTAAATTAAACCATAAATCAGAACCATTATCTAGTAAAAATCTTTCAGAGATGCTGCAGCTGAGGTCTCAGAAATGAAACCAATATTAGATGAGGGACACCCAATTTGATAACCATAATGGGAGCTTCCAACTGAACCAGGATGATAACTTTGCCACCTCTCATAGCCAGTGGGACACCACAGAGACTACTGTGTGCATCCATGGGTTCATGGTCCTCTCCTGCTTACCCAAACCAGTTCTGGTATGGTCAAAAGCTCAGGGAGGGCCCCACATCTCTTGCTCACCTTCCTCTGGTGACCACGTGCTGCTTTACTTGTTCTAACTCAGGCTTTCTCACAGCTCCTCATCTTTTCCTACCCTTGGTTAATAACCAGCATCTCAAAGTGGGAGAAAACATAGAAAGATTTTGCTGAAGTTCAGCAACATTGCAGGCAAGAGATGGTATGTGCACGCTTTAAAGCACTCCATCAAACAGATCCCAGATGCCCATGCACAACCCTAAGAATCATCCGGATGGTCCCCCAGTTAGTTTCAGATGTATGTTTTGAAACAGATACAAGGGGTGGGAAACAAATTTGGCCTCAGGACTCCTCAGACAAAGCAGGGTAAGAACAAACAGGAAGATTATGCTTGTTGTAGGATATGTATTTCCCTTGATTTTAGCATAGGTTTGCTGGATTTAAACTAGCCCAAGCACAAAATATTTGCATATACATAAAAATTTAATGTCCTAGTGGGTGCAAAACACAGTCCACACCAATGCTATAGGCAGATTTCCCTCAAGGGATTAGCATCCTAGAACTGAGAGACATTATAGTAAAACTCTTAGAACCAAAAAAAGAAAATTAGTTTGAAGTCAAAAAGTGGCATTTTCCCCTCATTTAACAGAGAAACAGATTAGATAACATCAGGGATGAACAAGTACCTTTCTTTTTGCCTAACCAATGCCACAGGCAGTGTAGTACAGTACCTGTGATAAGTATATAATCATAGAATCATAGAATTATTTAGGCTGGAAAAGATCTCTAAGATCATGGAGTCCAACTGTTAACCCAGCACTGCAAAGTCCACCACTAAACCATGTCCCTAAATGCCTCCTTTACACGTATTTCAGTTCCCTCCAGGGATGGTGACTCAACCGCTCCCTTGGGCAGCCGGTTCCAATGCCTGACCACCCTTTTGGTGAAGAAATTTTTCTTAATATGCACGATAAACTTTCCTTGGTGCAACTTCATGTTATTTCTTCTTATCTCTTGTTACCTGGAAGAAAGGACTAACCCCCACCTTGCTACAACTTTCTTTCAGGTAACTGTAGAGAGCAGCTCCCTCAGACCCTCCTCAAAGGACTTCTGCTCTAAACCCTTCACCAGCTCCATTGCCCTTCCCTGGACTCACTCCAGCATCTCAATCTTTCCTGTAGTGAGGAGCCCAGAACTGGACACATATTCAAGGTGTGGCCTCACCAGGTACAGGGTAGGTTGGTCACTGCCCTGGTCCTGCTGGCCACTCTGTTGCTGATACAAACCAGGATGTCTTTGGCCTTCTCAGCCAGCTGGGCACATTGATGGTTCATATTCACCTGACTGTTGATTAACATCCCCAGGTCCCTTTCTGCTAGTCAGCTTTGCAGCCACTCTTCCTGCAGAAGCTGACACTTAGCCTTCTTGAACCTCATACAATAGGCCTTGGCCCATGGATCCAGCCTCTCCAAATCCCAGTGAAGAGCCTTCCTGTCCTCCAGCAGATCAACACTCCCACCCAGCCTGGTGTCATCTACAAACTGACTGAGGGTGCATTTGATTCCCTTGTCTAGATCATTGATAAAGATATTAAAAAGATCTGGCCCCAAAACTGAACCCTGGAGAACACCACTTGATGCTAGATGAGTGTAACTCCATTCATCACCATTCTCTGGGCCTGGACATTCAGCCAGTTTTTTACCCAGTGAACAGTGCACCTATCCAAGACATGAACAGCCAAACTTGACATTTGACCCTGCTGAAATAAAGAGGCAATAATAATGCACCTGTCTCCTGGGTCTCTGTCTGTTGGATATATTAAACCTGTCATATCACTGCAAGTGGTTTGTTCCTGTTCTAGTTCACAACAAAACTATCTGTCTTTGGTCTCTGTTTATGGATAAAAGCATCTCCTCTGTCAAGTCTTGACCTTTGGGCTTCCATTACAGAATGGCACGTAATAGATCTATATTCTGCCTAGGAGCATTGAGGGTGAGGT
Organism: Pyrocephalus nanus; assembly: GCA_038380795.1. Taxonomy (NCBI): domain Eukaryota; kingdom Metazoa; phylum Chordata; class Aves; order Passeriformes; family Tyrannidae; genus Pyrocephalus; species Pyrocephalus nanus. Next base: position 17,165,059 of record CM076264.1, on the reverse strand, counting down.
GGGGGATGTGGAGAGAAGAGAACACAAGATTGAATGGGGGTTTGTTTCATTATTTGTTTGTTTGTTTGTCTACTAATTGGCATTTACAGTTCAACACGTTGGTCATGAAAGAAAAAAATGTCTGTTTTTCTCAGAAATGACACTATTCCTTCCAGTTAATCTCTCCTCAGGGGAAGCCACAAGAGGCTGGTAAAAGAACAAGAAGTTGTGATTATTGAAGAATATTTTCAGTCTTTTCAAAAGAAACACCACATTTCACATTCTAGTCTGGAAAAAAATTATCTTAAAACCCACGAAGTTATTATAAATCTTGAGATTTTTAGAGCAAAGAATGCTGGTTTTGAGTTGGTAACTTGTGCCTTTATGCTTTGTTACTGTTACTTGTGTACAAAGAGGCAGGGAGCTTGAGTTTTCAATCTTATGGGATAAAACCACAGAATTCATAATATATTATAATGTATTCAAACAAGGACCAAGACTCCCTAGTTCATACGAAAAAAATCCTTTTCCCCTCCTCCCTTAACCCCAGAATTCCTCAGCTCTCTTCCATGGTATCTCTGAAGACCTGGCAGCTTTTAAGCCTGCATGTACACAACAACCTCTAGCGATCAAAGAGGTAACTACATACAATATAGACAAACAGTCTTCAGACCACAAGATCTCTTTCTCAGAAGGAAAAACACCAGGGTCACAACACTTGTGACAAAAATTCAAAGTTTTTGCAGAATCCAGCAGGGATAAAAAGTTCTGACAGCACCCACAGCAAAATTCTTGTAATTGCAGTGATTAAAAGAAAAAAGTATTTATTACATAAAAGAGCCCTGTAGACCTAGCTATTCATGAAGGAATGAGAGCCTGAAAACTCCCTGTCCCCATCTAGGAGAATTTTTTTTTCTTTTCCAGGAATGTAATAGCAGAGTAGACAATTGAAAGGTTGTAGATCAGCAAGCATTTTATTACTTTTTTGGAAGCAGAATAGCATGAGCACTTTTCTAAAGAAATCCTTGCTGGGTGCAGAGAATGAGCAGAAACCCCTAATCACTTCATTTAAATGCTTTGGTGGGAAGTATACTTTCCAGGGAGTGTGGCCCCAAACATCCCATCAAAGACGATGCCAAAAATTTGTGACAGAACTGGTAATAAGAGCTTGACCTCCAATTTAATAGAAAGATTTTATTCACTATAAAACAGCTTTTGCACAAATTGCTTCCTAGTCACTGTGCATATGTAGACTGTTAAAAAAAAAAAAAAAAAGAAGCACAGATTTTGCAAAGTGCTTTTAGCTTCCTAGATGAGAAAGGACTTTTTAAGTGAAAAGCATGATCCTAAGTGTATTTTTCATCCAGTCTTCTGCTTTGCAGTAGTGCCCTCCAAGTCAGTGGCATAGGCTGCCTCCCCCTGAACTTCAGCTTTTAGATTTCCTTCACTTACTGAAAAGCAAGTTTCTTGACATGGTTAAGAGGAATTGACTCTGGACAGAACTTTTGTAGTTCATCAGCTAAAGAGGGAGTCTAAGAGAGCTAAACTTTAGGTAGGGTTAATCTCAGCTAAGGGTGGAAAGATTCCCATCTCTCTTTCTCACTTAGCTTACACTCCAGCCAGCCACCTTATCCCGTTTTTAACAGTTGTCCATGGGCTTGCAAAGACCTGACCCTCTGTTATCATTATTTCAACCAAAGCCTTTTACAGTCTTCTCAACCATAGCACCATTTGCATCATTTTACTAAAACCACATTTTCATTCATTTTCACAAAGGAAAACAAGAGGGGGAAAAATACTACTTTAAAAAACCCGACAAACAAAAAACCCCCCGCAAAAAGCAAAAACATCATCAAAGAAGCAGAAATCTTAGCAAATTTATAAATAGCTAAAAGTCACCAATAAAAGTAGTGTCCCAATAGTACTACTTCATTTGCAACCCTTACATACTTGAAAAAGAGAAACTCAAACTCCCCCAGAGCATACACATTATTCTAAGCTGAGAGTAAAATACTCACTTCACAGAGGCATTAACACAGGCTCAAGAGAAACCTTACAGTTCTACAAGTAATTTTAAAATACAAAGGTATGTGTGGTGAGGTGGAGGAAATAGTTTGAATGCATGTTCAAAAATTCTTCTGGAAAGTTCTACAGATGCCTCTGGGCCCAGCTGACAATTTCACCTTATGCCCTAATGCAAAAGGCAGCATTTTCACCAATTTTCCCTCCTTGGGGGGAAGGAAGTAAGCACAACACCCCACTCACCCAACCATAACCATCTGGTGAAAGGAATGCACAGTCCTTTCTACCAAGCAGCGAGTAAAATCAGGGCAACCTTCTGCAGCCCCTGAAAAAAAGAGAGGAACAGATGATTCCTCAGAACACAACAGTGGAATGTCTCCAGCATCACTCCTTGGGTCTGGCTTCTCTGCATCTATGTCATCTGCTGATGTGCAATTTTGTCTTAAACAACAAAGTGTGATCTTCAGGGAAATAAATCTTCTATCTGTTATTTTAGGCAGTTCATATCTAATGCAATCATCTGGGAAAAGGATCTTTCCCTACTCCCTCCCCATGGGTGCACAACAAACACTGCACTCTTTAGACAGCTTCCCTTCCCCCTTACTGATGTCTTGAGGAAATTTTCCCAAGTTTTGATAATCACCTTTTGGATGAAGGACCAATCATTTTACATCTTCCATTTTAGAAAATGGGTCTCTACTGGGCAAGCTTCTCTCCACTTGTCACAGCTTATGTGAAAGTATATTGCTATAATAATTTCCCATTTGGGGGGTATAAATCAGATAAATTCCCATTGTAAAGATCACCTCTCTCAACTGTTTTTCATTCATGCTTGAATATTATTAGACAGTAAGGAAAGTCTGTGTGTGGCTTTTAGGCAGCAAGTAAATATTAATGTATTGTGCTTTAACATGTAAGCTTATCAAGGAGCTGCAGTGGTAAAGTGACTTATAAAATGAAAAATCAATATGAAAAAACTTCAATGAATACACACCATGGATTTATCTGTAGCAAGAGGTGATGAGAGACCCCCTTTTTGCCGTCTCCTAGAGCTGCAGAAAATACTTCTTCTAGTAGGAAAACACGTTTTCCATTGCAGTCCACCTAATACCACTGAAATCTGGCATCCCATCAACCCAGAGAATCATAGAAAGCTAATCCCCACTTGCAAACTCCCTTCTGCTGTGGCTTCAGAAGAATTGGTAGAACTGCAGAATAAACATCATACTAACAAATTGTATTGGATCACTTAAAGCTCAAATGTAGATGTTAACTCTCTGAAGAACAGACTTCAACCAGATGGCAAATTTATATGTTTTTCATTCAAAACCCCCTTCGAGGTCAATGTATTCCGTGCACTGAAAAATGAAAGGCTCATCTACAAGAAGAATATTCAGATACTATAATCACATAGTATTGAGGAAGTGGCTGAATCTGGTATTTGACTTTGGATCTGCCTCTGGTTAGAAAGCCATTGCTGTGAGAAAGTAGAAAAATAACTGGCCTCCAATAAAAGCAAGCAGTCTTGGAAAATACATTTCAAAGGGCACAAGGATAGAAATTAATGATGCAGAAAGCTAAATGAAACAAACAAAGCAATGTAACTCAAACAAAAAAATCCCTCCATCTTTTAAATGTAGAAGTCAGAAAAGCCTTAGAAATACTGCACTTTTAAAAATTAATTTCATCTCTTTTTTCTATCTCTACAGGTTACCTTATTGCACTGGAAAGCAAACCCTGAAAACTTCCAGAATAGAACATATGCTACCGTGAATGCTCTTAATTTCAGCTTTTGTCAGTGCAAACTACAATCTGTGTTGTGGCTGAATTTAAAATGAGGTAGAAAAGTAGCCTCAGGATTGTTAGTATAAAAGCTCAGCTGAAGCATTTATCTCTTTAACAGAACCACACCTGATGAAACTCTGTCAACATCTGAACTATGTATCTCTGGATTTACTTGTAGCAAATTTTAATTCTGTATAGTGACAAAACCTATTTTTTTCATCACCCTAACTCTTGTAGGCTTTTTGTTTCAAGCCGTGCAGCTTTTTGTTTTTCAAATAAGTCAGCTCAGTGAAACAAGAATGGTACTGTAAGTTGAGAGGCACAATGTGGGAGGAGAGGAGGGAAAGATGGGGTTGTCATAATCTTTGATTAATTCATAGAAAAATCTAAGCATATGATTGCCTTGCCTGATTTGCAGAGTGTCTATCACAACTCTCCAGACACATTAAGCAAACTGGAAATACAAACATGTTAAAACAGTAAGGACAATAAACCTTTCTAACCCACACCCCTGAAGTGGGTTAGAATTCACAACCTCTCCTCATCTACCAGAAAAAATGACTCCTGAAAGTTAGAAGGGCTGACAGACACTCAGGAAATTGTTTTCAGAGTTCTCCAAGGAAAATACTGCATTTTTTGGTCTCCCTGGCACAACAGAGGTTAGTGACATGTTTCACAGTTGCTCCAAGTAGCTGTAGAATAATGTGACTGTGAAGATAGTGACTTGGATTTAGCATAAGAGAGCATGCAGCTACCTGATCACCAGCTTCAACAATACATCACTTTGCTGTCTTTTTTACATGCCTTGAACTTTGTTCTCCCTGTATTACCAACAAGCTCTAATCCCAATTGAGATGTCTAGATGCTCTTCTAAGATAAATGAACAACAGCCTATATAAGCTACACCAAAGACAGCTGCAAACCAAAAAATTACTCCATAACTTAGGAAATTGTTCATTTCTGCACTTTGTCTGTTCTGTACTCTGTTCTTTCTGCACTCTGACAGCTGGGACTGTCCTTTCATTCAGCTGCATTCAGGTTTGATTCCGTTGACAGTAATGTTCCCCATGGCAGGCAATTCACTTAGGCTGAAGAGTAAAGGATCCCTAAAAATGGATGGTTAGTAAGCAAGAGAATCCAAGGGGGCTGAACATTGTCAGCACTACTATGTCACGATTCCTTTGATTTCCACAACTAAATGCAGTGCACAGAGCTATCTACTGAAAGCTGGAGTCATCAGGAAGAGCTTTTTAGCAGAGCCTAGCCAGCTACATCAGCGAGTGATGCACCCTCTGTCCCAACAAAGGCAAAAAAGGGACAATATTCACAAAAATTGTTTCCCCATTCTCTAAAGAAATATCTAGAAGTGATGCAAATGTGTCTGTGCCCACCATCAATGTCTAAGCCTGTAATAGAGGTGGCACCATTCCTTGAATTAGCCACCTCCCACACTGGTAAACAGCCCTGTCTCAGCAAGATGATACTAGAAAGCCAGGTGGATTCCTCAGTCTAAGCAATAGCTGGCTAAACTAGACTAAAAACCAGAGTAATCAATGCATCATGGCATACAGGTCATTGCAGAATAATTCAAAATTAACCATTCACTGGCAGGGAACGGGGTGCATCAAATGAGCATCAATACATGTATTGAAGCATCAACTTCTTTTGGCTACAAAATATCTCATTCCAATTTGCCCTGTTGTCAATGAGCAAATGTTTCCATATTTTTAGAAATCATAAGTAACTTACATAGCAATGTCTCCCCTACTTTCTCAAGAGGTATTGTTCTGTAAACAACTCTGAAAATATCAAACTAACATATTGACATTAGCAACAGCATTACATTAGCATTTATATTAGCAATTAAATGGAAATATTTCACTATTGAAATATATTAAGGGAACTGATATTAGTCTTCATACACACCCACTCTTCCCCTAGCATTTTGTTTGCTAAACTAGCTTCTCTTTTTCCAAAGACATTTTGGGGCATGCAACTCACATTAAGATTAGAGAGTGCCATGAGAAATAATCTAGTGTTCCTGTATTGGAATAAATCCCACAAAAGTTCACATCCTGCATAAGAATAATTTTGTCTGAGGCAGATCTGGCTCAAAGGTATAAACAGAAGATTACAGAGTTTACTCTCCATGCAGTGATTTAAAAAATACTATACATCATTATATGCAAATATATTGTAAATATAGCAAATACAGTAAATACAGCAAATACATTTTGACTAGTAACAATTTTTGGTAGGATTGGAATTTCCCATTCTTTGCATTAAGCTTTCTATTTTAGTCATGGGAACTGGCTAAAACAGCTTGCTGTCCTAATCATTCTCCAAGGGTATCCACCAATCACATCTTTCCAAATGAAGAAAGCAGGTCAAGAATGAGTCTGATACCCTTAAGCCCACAATTCTCTTTTTCCAGATATAAGGTTTTCTAGATGTTTATTTCTTCAACAAAAGTACAAAGGAGATAATCAAAGCACCTCATGTATCAGCAAGAAGCATGAAGAGTACTGATTTTATTTTTTCACTCCAGTTGTAGGCATTTTCTTCATCCTGAGTCTGTCATTTCTATTATTGCAATCCATGCTGACTGCTTTGTGTTCTCTGTTAGAAATTGTGAGGATTATCAGTTCTTCTTGGAACTGTGAGTATTCAGCAGTTTAAGTAAACCCTACAAATACATATACTTAGTCTGCTTTTCTACCAAAACCCCTCCTGTGGAGAACACAACTTGCACAACAGCACAATAATAGGTTGAAAGCAGAACTGACAGCTGAGAGGGTCTTCAGCTGCTTGAAAAGTACAATAGGATTAGGTCTTTGAAATAATGGTAGAAGATGTTGTTCTTGGAGCATAACAGTTGGTAAGACACAGTCCAAGAGGTTACCATGCTCAGATAAAACAGCAAAGGGCTGGTTCTGCTCTCCAGTGTGCTGGAATAAAGACAGAACAATTTCACCAAGTTAGTAGTGGCTTTCTGATCTTAAAACAGAAATGCTTAGAAAATAACTTGAGCTTAACATCCTGTATTATTCCCAAAGTCCAGAACTTCCTGATGAGGACAAGAATATGGGGAGGGTGGGGGGAAAGGAAAAGAAAATACACCAGAGCAGGTCTGCATAGATCTAGGAAGAGGGAATTTCACTTCCAGATCTTCAAATACATCTAGTAATACAGGAGGGACAAACAAGATGTCTTTGAAAGTATACCTGCTGACATGTTTTGGTGGTAATTACTGAGACTAAGTACTATGAAAATACAAGCTATTTGAATGCAGCCAACCATCCCTGCCTATATTACATGCAATGTTCACTTACATCTGCATCTGTTGAAATGACTTCACTATTGTTTTGCCAATTCTTATGATGTCACCATACTTTTCATTAAGCTTAGATATTATACAAGCACTGCATCTGTCAAGAAGATGCTACGTAAGAATCATAAAAGTGTGTAGAATCATAGAATGGGAAGGCTCACAGAGTTGGAAGGGACCCACAAGGATCATGGAATCCGACTCCTGACCCTGTATAGGACAACCCCCAAAATCACACCATGTGTCTGAGAGCATTGCTCAAACACTTCTTGAACTCTGTCAGGCTTGGTGCTGTGATCATTTCCCTGGGGAGCCTCTTCCAGTACCCAACCCCTCTCTGGGTGAAGAATCTCAACTTTCATCAAAACACAAAAGTTCCTTGTACTGTTACTCTTTAGGAAGATGGGCAAAAGCTTGAAAGATGATCACATGTGAGGAGGTGATCCTGCCCCTCTACTTAGCTCTGGTGAGGCCTCATGTGGGTGTTGTGTCCAGTTCTGGACTCCTCAGGACAAGAGAGACATGGAGATCCTGGGGTGGGTTCAGCAGAGGTCAAAAAGAGATGATTCAGGGTGTGGAGCATCTCTCATACGAGGAAAGGTTGCGGGAGTTGAGCCTGTTCAGCCTCAAGAGGAGATGACTGAGAGGGGACCTCATCAATGTCTGTAAGCATCTGAAGGCAGGGTGCCAAGAGGGTAGAGCCAGAAATAGGACAAGAGGCAATAGGCTGAAACCAATGCACAGGAAGTTCCACCCGAACTGTGTGGGTGACCAAGCACTGGAACAAAATACCCAGAGAGGCTGTGGAGTCTCCCTCACTGGAGATACTCAAGAACTGTCAGGATGCAATCCTGTGCAATGTGCTCTGCTTGAGTGGAAAGTTAGATCAGATGACCCACTGTGGTCCCTTTCAACCTTACGCATTCTGTGATTCTGTGAATAGTCTGGTAGGGCAATTTTTAAACTACTCTACCCTACTGAATTCGGGTAAGAACAGATCATTCTAAGAATACTTATCACTGATGTTTGTTAGTTAGTTTCTAAGAACAGTTATTTCTAAGCTGTTACTAAGCTCAATACAATTTAAAGCATAACCCATTTTTCTAGCCCAGGTATGCTTCCACTCATCATGAGAAGGAGGTATACTTGTCTTTCCAGAATAGATGGTGTGAGATGATTAGTTTTCATAGTAGTTGTGCTTCCCGGACAAAATACTGTTCTGAATGAATTAATGTTGTAATGAACAAACAAGTCATTTTTTGACACACTAAATTAAAACAAGGACCAGATTTATGAGCTGTGCAGTGGCACTCAGGGTGACATGAACCTTTAAAAACAATTTCTGTTGCTTTTTAATGGGAAATTACAAAACTGACATAAGCCACCAAAACCTGAGAATTTAATATCTATTTATTTTATATGCTAGGTCTTAAAAGGACTTAATGGAATTGCAACTCACTTCCTGATGCTGCTTTGAAAGTATTAAGAGAGAAACACTGTACTGAAAAGAACATGGGATTTGAATGGACACAAGTAAACATATACTTCAGAGATTATAAATTCCATTTAATTGAGAAAAACAAAGTTACCAAGTATCCATTTTGGGATAAATTTTGTTTTCTGTTATTTTATCCATATGACCACAGCTGTTTGAATATCTTTGGAGTTTGGAAGGCAAACTAGTTTTTGAGATTATTCAGGTGCTTAATCAGTTCCTTACAGTCAGTTGGTTAATCAGTTCTGCTGTGCGATTTCATATAAAATTCCTTGATTATGTGGCTTATGTGAGTAATGAGCATGACACAAGTGAAAATTTCACAAACCTGACTTCAAAGGAAACTTTTGTTGGTGAGCATTAAAGCATAGCAACATCAATATTTGCTATATACAAATACTATATTTATGTCAGTAAAATTCCACACTTGCATATTTACAGAACACAATCATCAAAAAGACCTTTCATTATGAGTTTAATTAGGTATTTTTGGACAAATGTACCTGCTACTAAATGACATCCTAGCCTGCTTCTCTGCTGGAAGGACTCTGCAGAAATGACAGAAAATTAAATGTTGTCATGAATTTGTTTTCACTTCAAGAGAAAACCATGGAAAGGCAAGCAGTGTGCGTCTGTGAGAAGAGAGAATCAAGTGAGTCACTTTTTTTCCTGTCTTGCGTATGAAGTTGCTTTGTTCCATAACACTTTTTATATAGAATTCTGTGCAACTATGTCTCTGGTCAGCTTCACAAATTTATCATCTTCAAAGCACTCAACCCAGTTCTGGGTAGAACCTATACATAAATGCACTTGTATGAGATGCCTCAGACCATATGTGTAGGGATCAGAGAGATTCTACGGAAAATAGTTTTAAATAGGAAATCTTCTTATCTTAATGTTAAAAGGAGTGATCATGCTGTTGTATTCTCAGCTTCAGAAACTGCAGAGGGAAACCTGGATTTGTGCTATTTGGTCAGTTCTTCAGTAATTTCTATTTGTCTGAGATTCAAGATTATATTTAAAATTGTCTAATTGTTTCATGATGATTTCATGGTACTGAGGCTGTAAAAAACACAGATGAGCTTCCTATTATGATAAGACTAGCTGGCCTTGGCAACTAAGTGACTCATAACCACACATGTCACCTCGCAAAATGGCTCTGTGATCTAATAGCATATTTCCCCTGCTGGACACAGACACATATAATTCTAAATATATCTGATGTGAGTCTGACATTTCATTTCATCACACTACTATGTTGTGCCATATAATATACTGCAACAGAACGATGTACTGGAACAGCAAGCTGCCAGCTGTAATAAAAATGTATAGAAATAGATGTGCTTTCAGCTGAGGAGGCAAACTGTTAGCTCACCCAGAGGTGTGCAAGCAGAACACATGCTGCAAATAAATTGCAGGCAAGCCTGCTTCATCCTCCCTCTTCTGAGCTGATTTTATTCCACTTCACCTCACGTTAGTCACTTTGCTCATGGTTCCCACACCACCATGTGGTCAGATCACCATTGATTTCAATGTGTCCCTAAAAAAGGAAAGCTAACAAGTCCTAACAAGCTAAAAACTTTCCCTTCTTTAAAATGGGCTCTCTTTTCTCTTAGGTAGTATTAGTTGGCATTCAGGATGGAAGGTTGGAAAAGACAGAAGAAAGGCTGGTAAAAAAGGAGTGCAGCAGGGAGATAGATACATTACATGAGGTAAAAAGAGAAGAATACAAGGGGTAGGAAATGTTAAAGGGAGAAAAAAATTCTGAGAAGAAAAGGAGAAAAAAAAAGGAGGTTAAAAACATGAAACAAAAGGGTAAGTGGTGCAGTACTTACATGTCTCACAAGAGCAAGCTAAGATGACTGTAGGATAAGAGAAAGGAATCACCTCCTTCCCATGTGTAAACAAAGAGTTTTCTTCCCACAACTGGAATGAAAACCCTTCATTTTGAGTAGAATTATACCTATGTAATTTTTAATCTTAATGCCCAATTTAGCCTTCATGGTTTCTTTAAAACATTGTGCCTTTCTTATCAGGGCAGTGCCCACACCAACCATTCCATCTCCCCTGTTAAATCTTGGGATGAACGTTGGAGTCAGATTTACAGTGTGTAAGGAACTAGCCGGTAGGCATGGCTACAAAGAGCATGGTATATGCCCTCAGTTATGGTAATTCCCAACATGTGGAGCCATTTGTAATCATGGCATCATGAGAGAAAATTAAAGGAATATACTCTACATTACAGATGAGGAATTTGAGACAGTGAGTGATAGGGCATACTTCCAGAAGTTTACTTACCTTTTTGTGGCAGAGTTGGAGTCTATTTGCCATTCTCCAGCTCAGATCCCATGTCCTGTGTTTTATAAGCTTGATGATGTCAAACAGATAAAAAAATGCTCATATTCAGAATTAAATTTGGTTGCAAAATTATTGAACCTTACTTAGCTGTTTTCTTGCCAAAACCAGACCAATCATCCCCTTTACAAACTATTACTTAATTTTTATAGTATTGTGACCAAACTGAGAAGGGTGTCACCTAGGGAGAGATATAAGGCTTATAGTAAGGCTTATAGAGGTTGTCTTAGCCTGAAAGAGTCATGGTGACTAGTATCTTCCAAATGGTTTTCATGGACTTCTATGAAGTTGCTTCTATGGGGAAAGTAAAACAAATATACCTTGAAGGGAAGTACAGCAATTGCATGTTAATGTGGTACTGACTTGTCTCAACACGGAATGTGTGACTAATGGGAAGAAATTATTTTGAAAGTAAGTAACAGGAACCTGTATGGTGGAGTCACAAGGCCTTGACATAGCAGTACACAGGCCCTGTTTGTTGAAATCAGTTCTGTTGTGGCTAAAACAGAGTGATCATGAAGTGCATTTGTTGCAGTTTGGTCAAGGTTTGCCTGGAGCATAAGCCTGAAAAGGCCCTGCCAGAGACAAGTCAGGGCTTGCCCGAAGCTAAGTTGGGACTGGTTAGACATTAAAGCTGTGCTGACCAAAAAGAAACAATAAGTCAGGCAGAACCAAACAAAAGAAATTTGCAACTAGAGATAGGATGTAATCTGGTGGTGGGATTTAATTACACGGTGTTTACAGTTAGGTAAATGGATTAATATTTGAATGATATGTAAGTTTATGTTTAACTGCAATGTCTCCTGTGAAATGTAAAACCAATCATGTAACCTTGCTTGGAAAATAGTATAAAAGATGCGTTCAAAATGTGGGTCTTTGGGTACCTGTCTTGGGACAGGAGTCCACAGGGACCCCGGGCCTGAATAAAGCACCGCATAAACTGACACTCTGTTAGTTTGTGTTCTCATTACGGGCAGCACATTTGCATGGTATTTAACATCATACCATTTTGCTTCCATGTTCCTTGCATGAAGAGAATCCAAGTGGGACACTGGTACTAAAATATTATAATTCTTTGTACTTCTCTACTCTGACACACTTGTTAAATTATAGACTAAATCAGATTATAAATTTGTAGCCTTTTTTTTTTTTACATTCAGACAAGTTTTATACCCTGATTTTGTCACTTACATAGCCCACTCCATTTATATTTAAGAGAGGGCTATATAAGTTAAGTGGGCTGTGTACTAAATTAAAAGGGCAGTGTACTAAAAGGTACGTAATGAACAATCACTGTTGTGACTAGGTGGTATTTATGAAGGCTACTTGAAGATGCGTGTTAGAAAAGGAGTGCTATATGTAGTTTTGGTCTAGTGCAATTAGGGAAGGTGTGGCTCATACTGCAGGAAGAAAGTCAAGAGAAAAATGATGAAAATAGCTGGAGAAAAGGGAGCAGTACAGATATTGAAGTTTCATGGAATAATAAGTTTAGATAACAGAACAAAATGTAACTGGACTGAGACGTTTTGACCAAGAGTCAAAACTTGAGTGCATAGTGAAATTTGCTGGTTCTTTATCTTGCCACATTGTCCTAAAATATATGTAAAGTTATATATATAAATATATAAATTATTATTAATATATGAAATATATTAAGGAAGAAAAGGAGAGTAAAAGTTTCTTTTCAGTCAAGCAGCAAACTTATAGCATCTGTAGATTCTGTGAGAGCTGGTAATTTATTTTAGAGGATTTAAAAATAAATAACCTCATTTCCCCCATTGCCAAAGACACTGGTAGCAAACTGAGTCATATTAAATTAAAAGTTTTGAGATATGACTGCCCTTTTCAGGATCCCTTTTGGATGTCAGTTTCTTAATGAAACTCAGCTGGGTGAACGATGCATACATTTAAGTCTAATATTCTTTCCTTTGGTAAAGGGCCTGTGGTTGTGCTGAACATTGTTCTTGCTCAAAACTTAAACATATCAGTGAACTTTTCTCAAGCCATGGCTCAGGAACAGATGAACTCAATTACTCAGACCTTAACCCTCTTTGCATGCATAATCATCACCTGATTTGCAGTTGAACATTTGCAGATTTACAGCTGAACATTTGGCTTTCCACAAATATCCCCATACATCGTCTTTGATTTCATAATGGTGACAGTTCATGAAATGTTTACAAATGATTACTGAGAATGCCATCTAAGGAGCTATCCAACAGCTATCCTCTTCCTTTGTTGTATGTCTGATCACAGAAATTTGTCAAGATGGGCCTGGAAAATGTCACTGACCAGTCAGACTTCCCACATCTCTCAGGTCTCTGAACCTTTAGGTGGAGGTTGGGAGAAAGAAGTCTCTCCCACCGTAAGCAAAGAATGGGTTTGAGACCACCCAATTAAAATGATAGCCACAGATCTACAGGGCCTGATGAGATTCATCACAGGGTCCTGAGGGAAATGGCTGATGCAGTTGCCAAGCCAGTCCACATTATATTTGAAAAGTCATGGCAGACATGCGAAGTCCCCACAATGATCCAGGGAACTACAGACCAGTGTTCCTCACCTCTGTGCCTGGGAAGACCATGAAGCAGATCCTCATGGAGCAATATTAAGGCACAGGCAAGATGGGGAGGTGATCTGGTTCTGTTGAATAAAAAACTGGACATGAGCCAGCAGTGTGTGCTCGCAGTCCAGAACTGTATCCTAGGCTGCATCACGATAGGTGTGTACACCTGGTCAAGGGAGGTGATTCTTGACCTCTAATCCACACTCATGAGACCCCCCCTGGAGTAGTGTGTCCAGGCTGTTTGCAGTCAGGGGTTGTCATAGAATCATAAAATCATAGAATATGCTGAATTGGCAGGGACCCATCAGGATCATCAAGTCCAACTCCTGCCCCTACACAGGACACACCAAGAATCACACCATGTGCCTGAGAGCACAGTCCACGTGCTTCTTGAACTCAGAGCCTATCGTGGCAAATAAATTTTTGAGGGTGGTGTTCCAAAAAATCTTTACATTAAATAATTTCCCATGTGCAGCAATTTTGAAAAATTCAACATTTTAAATTTATCTCTCAGGCAATATTTATCAAAATAGTGCTAAGAATACCCTTGTTTTCAAAATGAAACATTTTTACTCAGTTACCAACATGCTATGGAGGCTGAATTTTTTTGGACCTTCTAGCTTAAAAGGCTGCTGAAAAATCCAGAAATTCTGCAACACAAAAGGTAGAAATTGCACTGAATTAGCTGCATTTTTTACAGTTCACTGCAAAAGGAGGATGGAAAACTGGCGCCTTCTTGCCTTTCCAGAAGGTATAAATGGTCTCTATTCAATTTTTTCCTCTGTATGATTTAGTTATGATGCCCTGTAAACAATATTTTGCAGGACCTAGCAGGAGGAAAGCCAAATAAAACCATTTCTTTTTAAGCTTGAAATTAGGATTTTCAAAAGCACCTGATTTTTTTAAAAGGGATTTGAGAATCTAATTTCCCCAGGTGTTTTTCATTGTCTCACCCAAATATGTCTTGGATTAATAATAAATGAAATTGCAAAACCCTCTAATCTCTCAGTTACAAAAGGTGGTGTTCTTGACATCAGAGATTATATTTAAAGATTTGTCAATGTTACTATTCTATTCCTGTCTCTCTTTTTTTTTTTTAATTTGGTCCTTCTGACATTTATTACACTTTACCTGGAGCTCCCCTTTTCTCCAAAACATAGAAGCAAAATCCTCCAGTGATTATCAAAGTACCTGACATCCACACAAGTAATAAGTTAAAGCCAAGTTGTTACACTCATAGGAAAGTGGGCACGAATATTTGAGCTAGAAGAAATATATGAAGCCAAAATAGAATTTTCTCTGACATACTGAAGAACACTAATTTCAATTTTCAAGTCTCTTTGTTTAATGATTATGTAATCCTTTGAGGATAGCTCACTTGGAAATCCTATGCAGAATTAGCATGCTGTCTCTTGTTTAGATTGTTAAAATGCTGATGTTTGCATTTTAACATCTTCCTGATTTTTATGTAGAGTACAGACTTCTTACTGCTATAGAATTATTGATACTAAAAATAAACAAGACCTTGTAGACAAGAAAAGATAAGTTAGAGAAAGAAATTATTAAACAAGTGGAATTGCCTCTCCAACATCATTCACAATATTTAAAAATAAAAACCTATGTCCACTGATCTTCCTTTCTCCTGCAGCTTAGAAGATAGTGAGGTATGATGAATCACGATCTCCATGACTTTCATGTCATGGCCTCATTTCCAGTATGGAGAAAACCCTACTCTCAGAAATCCACGTGTAAGGCAAGCTTGATGGAAGGTACCAAAGTCGAGGTATGGTCATGCACTAGAAATGCAGGGGAGCTACAGATACAATGAAGGCAGTGGTTACATTCTGGTAATGAGTACTTCTGACTGCATGCATCTCTAGTGAAGGACATCATTGGCTTTCTGGGCTGCAAGCACACATTGCTGGGTCATGTCCAGGTTCCAGATTTCTGATGCATACTGAATCTGTGCCTTGTTGTTAAGAGAAAATGAGGGCACTCATCACCTGACTGCTCTTGTGCAAGATTGTAATTTATAAATATAAGAGCTCTACAGTTCACTGGAGATGAAAAGACATTTGGGCAGTGATAGGTGCTCTGGAACTTGTTATTTAGCAATTCCCAATCATTTGAATGGGGTTGTTCCTGCACATCATAACCAGATTTTTGGTTTTATACTGCAGACAAACAGAACATATCTGTGACTGAGAATTCTCCAGACATTTCCTTCATTTGTTTGGAAAAAGTTACCACCTCATCTGAGCAGCAATTCTGAGACAAAACATTCCATTTAACTTGTATCAATAACCAGTGAGATGGGGTACTTTGACAGTTTAACCTAGTATTCCAGTTGAAGATACCTATCTGTTTTGTTGGGAAAAATTCTCCTAAAATACTAGACTCATATAAAAATCCTTTTGCATAAGAGAGAATATTTTTCAAAGCCTTTCTCTGTGGTATTGGCCAGAATAGGGGTGAGTTGAAGGAGCTGTTCTGGTTGTCAGGTGCTTTTTGTGTTACACCTGAAATGAGTTTTCTCCACTGTGATCCCTGGGCAATACCCAGATTATGAGTATAAAGCTTGTCATTATCATCAAGGAGCTAAGGAGAGAAAGGGAAATGCTCTAATAATCACTAAGAGACTCAGAGTTGCAAGATATATTGGAGATTCATCCAGCAGCTCATACATCTGGGCAGAAAGGGAGCACAAATCAAGATCTTCGCACTCCCAGCCAATAAGTCTGGGCCTGTTGCATTGCATGCTACTATGCATTTTCCCACCATTTATTGTATAATTTCTTTACTACAAAGGATTGGTAGAGTAATGATAATCTATCAGTCTTACTCAGGCAAGAAGATTGTTTTGAGATGCAAGCTTCTAAGCACTTCATAAATACACATTCATCAAAGCCATTTCCTTCCATAGACCTCTTTCCCAGGACAGCAAAGCAGGGGATAGTGTGCTAACAATGTTGGGAATACAGAAAATTTATCCTGTGAGTTGTAACCATTGTGCATGCTGCTGTGATGTAATTAAATATCTCAGATCCCCAGGGCTTTGGTACCCAAGTGTGTGAATAAAACATAACTCTTAGCAAAGTAAAGCCTTTGTGAAATGGTGAGAGTATAAAGATAAATTGTGGTCCCAGGCCAATTACTTCATTCATATTATTTCACTCAATTGTGAAGCCCACTGTGTTTTACAAATTAATTGAATATTTGCATCCTTAATTAGGGACACTATTAGGGAGATTAAATGGCTTTGTTTTTCACAAAGGACAATAACATTGTAAAACTGCCTTTGAAACTACCTCTTATTCTTGACCTTGGGGAAAGGATAAACATATATACTAATCACAAACTACAGCTGACCCACAGCACATGTAGGAGACAGGATGATGTGGTAAATATACTGGGGCCATGAAAGGAAGGTGGAAGTTCAGAAATGCATAGACAAGCTCAGTGAACAGTGGTGGGTTTTTTTTTTTTCTATTTCTTTTCTTTCTCCTTTGGTGGCCACATAAATGAATAACAAACAAACAAATCTAGGAGAGAGTAATTAGTTTTACTTGGGCTGAAGTAGGTGGGTTTTGGGGACTTGGACTGAAGTAAGAAAGCAATGATAAAAGTAAGCGTTTATGAATCTGAAAATTTCTGTTTGACCCAACCAAATAGATTTTCAATATCCCTTTAAAACAAAACAAAACAAAACAAAACAAAGCAGAACAAAACAAAACAAAACACCAAAATAAAAAGGAGCTTTATAATGAAAAAGGCATACTTTTAAAACCAAGTCTCAAAAATACAGCCAAAGTGAAACAGTCCCCATCAGTTCTCAAACTAAGCCCAAATCAGAAGAAGAAATCACTCAGTTTTAGAACATTCATGCAATGCTCTTTCCTGGCCGTTAGCAGTTTTTCCATCAGTGGTATTGGAAAGTCCCAAATCTCTTGGGTGCCCCACAGGGACCCCTGGGAGAGTCATGCTGTCCATCTCAGTCACGATGTGTTCATCTCACTCCCCACCTGATCTGGACGCTGATAGAAACCTCTGTGCAACTGAGCAGTGCCATTCCCCTGCCCACAGTAACAAGGGCCTTCTGTACCACTTTCTCTCTTGTTCTGAGAAAATCCTGATGTCTTCAGAGAGCCCAGGGATAGATCAGGGAGCAAAATCCACCTTAACAATCATAGACTGGGTGCAATTTGTGTATTTGGCAGTTTAATTTTGCCTGTTTGTCAATAGGCTCTTACCTATGACAAAATCTCTTCATTTCCTGACCTAGTCATGCTTCTTAAGAGATTTGGGCAATTTGAATGTGTCTCAAGCTAAAAGGTTATGTCACCCCACCGCCTAAAATCCAGAACTTTGGTATCAGGTGATTTCTTGCAAATATTTCTATTTGATTTTTAAATCATGTAGATTTCTAATTTTGTTATGAAGTAAATCTCTCAAAGATTAGTCTAAGTGCCCACTCAAATCACAAGGTTCTGAAATAAATTATAGAGAAAAACTCCTTTTTTTTTAGACGTAATTTATGAAGACAAATGGGTGATTTGTTAAATTTTTATTTTGGAGAGTGTGTTGATGCTGGGAAGTCAGGAAGCGGAGAATAGAAGAGCCTTTTTTTGTTATGGATGTTCATTAGAGGAGGAATAAATAGGTGGGGGCGATATGGAATTACCTTTTGGGTCATTTACCATACCTCATTTTTATGTTCTTTTTAATGTCCAGTTCAGTTACTAAACTCAACCGCTGCAATTCACTGTGAAGTGATGATTAGTAAAGTCAGGCTAGTTCTGGCACAACTTCAGTGTGAACACTGTGACCTAATACAAACTCCTATAGAAACTTGCCTGAAATAAGGTTTCTATGCTTGAAAATATTTTCATCTTGTTTTTCATGGCGCATGCTGTATGCTAGATCCAAATTTACCAAATGTTGTTAGCTCAGAAAGAATGGAAAAGGGAAAATAGGCCAACACATCGATACTCACAAGTACATGGTGTCTTCTGGAGGTGATTTACTTTCTATGTGGCTTTGCTGCAAAACAAACAAAAGCAACCCTCCTAGAAGTGCTTGCTTCTGCAATTTGCTATCATGGGTCAGGTTAAGCTGGAAAACAAGAATTTCAATTTGACATCTAGCTGGCTGTACTCTCGAAGGAATAAAACATGCTTTAAGGTGTTACATGACCCACTGACTGAAGTACAGATTTGGGGTCAGAACCAAATGTCTGAAAAATTACTGAATGACCCAAAGGAGAGAAGAAGGGAATATGGTAGCTGGGAATATACATGTGCAAGGAGCAAATTTTGAACTATTGATACTGATAAAGAGATGAGGTGCCACAGATCTCATCACTGCACAGAAATTTGGTGGCTAAATCATTGTGCTCTGTGTTTGAAAATTTATCAATACCGAAAGTAAGTCTTATTTTCTTCAACTGCACCTGTCAAGCCAGAAATGGCACCTCTGAAATGCCAGTGAGTTTGAGACAACCATCATCATTGGCTTGTGTAATGACAAGATGGAAGTGCATTCCCATGTATCAGCACAAGTTATGCTCTTCTGATGACTGAGGCTGGTGGTATGGGCATACTAAGCCAGCAGAGCTAAATATCCTCACTTTCTTCTGTGCTTTCTTTTGAAGTGAATTTGAACATCAGTCATGCAGCTGCCAGCAAGAAATCTGACATAAGCCAGCTTCATTCTCTTGACATCAACAGCGCAGGGCAGCTTTGCAGGAGCACAGAGGCTGGCTTGCAGCAGTTGTTGGTACCTCAAGTGAATGTCTTGGAAAAAGGATGTGCTTCAGCTTCTCAAAAAGTTATTTTTAAACATGGAGCTTAGGAAGGAGTGTTTGATGAAAAGAAGGAGCTTAGGAGGACTGTTTGATGAAAAAGATTCTTTTCACTGGAAAAGAAGCAATATCTCTCTTCTAATTATTAAAAGATAAACAAATGAAAACAAAATAGTTCCTTGGTTTTAAACAGAAACTTGAAAAGGTTTTGATTAAGAGGGTCCTTCCTTTTAATCTAATTTAGGCATTGAAAAGCTCAGAAACTGTGCTTTCCTTCCCATGTACAATGATCTTTACCTTCACCACTGTTAAGGCCACACCAAAAGTACTGTGACCAGTTCTGGGCTCCGCAGTACAACAGAGACAGGGACGTAAAAGGGAGACAGTCCAGTAAGACTTCGCAAAGATGGTGAAGGGACTGAAGCATCTCTCACATGAGGAAAGGTTGAGAAACCTGTGACTGTTCATCCTGGAGAAAGAAGTGTTTTTGAAGGTATTTTATCAGTGTGTACAGATACATGATGGGAAGATGTAAAGACTGCAAAGCCAGGCTTTTTTCAGTGATGGCAAGAAGCAATGGGCACAAAAGGAATGACAGGAGGTTTCTCCTGAGCATCAAGGAACACTTTTTTCACTGTAAGCGTGATGAAACACTGGAACAGGTTGACCAGAGAGGCTGTGAAATCTCCATACTCCTTGATATTCAAAAGCTGTCTGGACACACTCCTGGGCAACTGGCCCTGCTTGAGCAAGGGAGCTGGACGAGATGTCCCCTCCAACCTCAATCATTCTGTGATTCTGTGATTATTATGTTTTCCTCCCTGTATATTTCACCATTTGTCAATTCCTTTTCTTGAAGCACTAACAACCCAACACCATTGGATGAGGGTCTGAGGTAGTAGAATAAGAATGCTGGTGGGTACTTATTATCACAGATGCCACAAGGCCACTGACATGTTATATCTTAGGGGTGTCATCCTGTTACAGTTTAACCCATTTGCAGCATGATTCATACATGTGAAAAGATCTAATGTAATTTTAGCCAATTCTGAATTTTGAAAGGCTATATTCTGAAAGGGCTGGGGCACAGGTTATATACACATGCCACAAAAGTGTATTCTTCAAATGTAGCAGAAGAGCAAGAATGCTGACAGATACTTTCTTCCCCTTTAAAAATGTAGCAGAGCATGAACAAAATAATCATTTCTTACCTATGTGAAATCCAAATCAAGTGAGAATCAGATCAGAGTGACACATTTCAACAAATATATTTAAATGTAGTTTAAAAATAACTTTAAGCACTACTTTCAGAGGCAATTAGGCTTCCTTGTTTTTCAGAGTACTAAGTGTAGAAAAGGAAGCATAGTATTTATTGCACTGGAAACACCTCCTGCCTCTCCACACCCACCCCTTCCCCACCTGCTTTCACTGCAATTAAATGTCAGGGATGGGGACAGGTAGTGAGTTGCTAGGATAAAAGAGAAAATTAGATGTACCCTGCTGGATAAGGTAAGGAGCTCTTCTATTAAAGTACCCCTCTTAGACACTGGGTGATGATTTGTTTCAAAAGCTTCAAAGGTCAGAGTCTAAAATTATTCCTATCCAAAGCAGAAACCTCCTGATGGAGGGAGGTGAAGGTATCAACTGAATGGAAGAACACCAGTCCACAAAGCCAGGCTTAATTTGATGGCTTCTTCTTTCCCAGGTATTTGATGGGTTGCCTTTCTGCCATGTATTTTTATCCTTTGGTGAGACAGGTCTTCCTGCAAAAGTTCCCTTGGGGATGTTCACCAGCCCATGAGATTGGTTAAGTTCTTTGTGGTTCTTTAGCCCTGCTTTTCCCAAGCATCCAGTTGTAAAGAGACTCAAGAGACTCTGAGCCACAGCTTAGCAGGAATGAAATGGTAGCCTTGAAGACTAGATGTGAGCACCCAACTTGAAGGACACAGACGCTCCATGCATTTGGAGACACCATTCCCCCTGCGTTCCACCTCACTTGAAGCTGAAATCCAATGTATTAGACCTGCTGCCTGCTGGTGTGTTGGTGTGCCCTTTAGACCTGGCTGATGTGGAGGGCTGAGTCATACTTAGCTGCCAACATTCATGAGGGGAAATGTGATTCTGAGCTCCAACTCTTTCGATCTCTTAGCACAATTCTGTACTTTGCTCATTGCAGTCTTTTCATACCTTTACCAAAGTATCATACTAAAAGGTGGGGCAGTATTTTAGATAAGGCATCACCAGTGCCAAATGCAACAGATCTGTCTTGTAACTAGGCCTCCATTGTCAGGATGTATTTTATCACATTTTCTGTGCTTTCATTAGGTAGTATAATGAAATTAAGGTAATATATTGGGAAGGAGAAATTTTAAAAGCCCTTAATGTTTTTGTTTAGAATGAAAAGTTATGAAGCAACGCAAATATGTTTCACACAATGGGAAATAGGAAATTTTGAAGTTCCAATTCATAGGCATCTGTCTTACAAAGGCAAAACTTGAATAGCAGTTGTATAAAAAGAACAACCTCTTGAAGATAAGGAAGAGCTAACTAACTTTTACTCCTCTCTACTTCCTAAAGATAAGAAATTGTCTTTCTTTTGATCATACACTTAAAACACATGGAATAGATGTGTTTAATCAAAATGCTTATTGAGTTTTACTTTTCAAAAGTTAGCAGGGGGGGGGGATGTATTTTTCTTCCTTTTATAAATATTGAAGAACAGAAGAGGAAAACAAAAGGCAGTTTTATTTTACAGGTTTGCCCTTCCAAAGTTTAATGCAAAGAAAGATAATATTGCACCATGAAGACTTAAAATAAATGTTTTCTATAAATATTACTTTTTGATGGATCCTAAAATGGCAAAATATTCTTTTTTTAAAATCAGTTTTGGTTTTGTACAAGTTGTAAGCTGAAATAAGGCACTAAACTGCATTTACAGTTTTAGTTTTGAATACTGAATAACTGCATGTGTACAAAGATTATTAATAGAAAGGATAATGAAGAAACATATTGCAAGCTTAAAGGGAAATTGCTACAATGCTCATAATGCACTGAGTGTCATGGATTTTCTATAAATGAAATGAAGACAAGGAAAATTAATTTAAGCTGTAAAAAAGAAACAAACAAAAATATTTTTGAAATCTTTAAGTAAATCCAGAGATTTCTTTAAAATGCTTGATGTCCAGCTTTTCCTGCTGTAGTGGGTACAAAGCATTCATTAAGAACTGGTTGTTAATTATGATAATTGAATGATAAGTAATGTCTTTGATGTCTACAGAAGGTTAATTAGTTAAAGTAAAAGCTTTGAGGACCTTTTTATATGCCTTTAAGTTTTTCTAGAGGGACCTACTGGAACAAGGTATTCTTCATTTCTCCCTTTCAACCCTTAATCATGATGAGGACCACCAAGGGCACAATATACATCTCTGTATATTCTATATATATCTCTACATATCTCTCTATATTCTATGTATATCTAATATATATATCTGTATTTGAAGGATAGCTACATGATCTCTGTACTGCAGAGTGCAAGGTGATTTGTGATGATTTTCAGACTACTGCCCGTTACTGGTGTCCCAGGTAGGGGGTGATGAAGTGGCAACATGTAGTCCAAGGGGACTTCAGGGCCTTGGGACATTTGGTAAGGGAATCTGGGGCACAAGTTATATTCTCCTCTATATTTCCAGTTGAAGATAATAACATTCACAGAAACAGACAGACTGAGTTCTTTAATACACAGCTCTGCAGCTGGTATCAACATCAAAATTTGGTTGTTTGGTTTTTGTTTGTTTGATTGGTTGGTTGGTTTTTTTTGACAATGGAATGACCTAAACAGCACTGGGTATGCTGGCAATCCTGGATTGCCTACAGCTCAGTATGCTACTTTTGTGCAGATGTTAGGGTGGTTCCCCCAGCAGGACAAGAGTCTGTGAGCACGATAACTCTTGTAGCTGAAGCCTATTGGCAAAGCCTTCCTTTGGTCAGGTGGCCTGTAATAGGCACCAACCACAAGGTTGCCTTTGTTGCCTCAGTCTCTGATTCTTACCCACAGGCGTTCCTCAGAGACAGCTCTTCACATTCAAACCACCCCTTTATGTAAAGGAATGCATGGAGGATAACGTCTTGAACCAGGTGATAGCCAGCCCTACCAGAGGGGTTGCGATTTCTGGATCTGATGGTCACCACTGTAAGTGAGACAATCAGGGACACCTGACAGGAGATGTTGGGAGGCAACCTGGGCTGCAGTGATCATGCACTGGTGGAGTTAGCAGTCCTGAGGGTTATGAGTCAAGTAAGGAGTAAATTTAGGCTCCTGAACTTTAGGAAAGCAGACTTCCAGCTCTTCAATGAAATAGTCAATGGGATCTCTTGGGATACTGCCCCCAGCGACAAGGGAGTGGAATGGAGCTGGCAGACTTTTAAGGAAGTTTTCCATACAGTGCAAGAGCTGGCTACCCCAGGAGCAAGAAACTGAGCAAGGAAGGCAAGAAGGCTGAGGCACTCGAGAATGTTTTTGCCTCAGTGCTCAATGGCAACTTCTCTTCCCACACTTCTTGAGTGGATGTACAGCAGGATGGGGACTGGGGTGGGGGGGGAACAAAGTGCTTCCTACTGTAAGTAAAGATCAGGTTCATGACCAGCTGATGAACCTTAACATACATAAGTCCATGGGACCCAATGAAATGCCTCCCAGATTCCTGAGGGAATTGGCTGATGTAGTTGCCAGACCACCCTTCATGATATTTGAAAAGTCATGGCAGTCTCAGATGACTGGAAAAAGGGAAACCTTGTACCCATCTTTACAAAGGGTAGAAAGGAGGAGCCTGGGAACTACTACAGCCTCACCTCTATGCCTGGAAAGATCATGGAACAGATCCTCCAAGAAGCTGTGCTAAGACACATAGAGAACAGGGACATGATTTGTGACAGCAGGCACAGCTTCACCAGGGGTAAATCCTACCTGATCAACTAAGTGGCCTTCTATGATGGATTAACTGCATCAGTGAACAAGGGAAAGGTTACAGATGTCATTGATCTGGACTTCTGTTGAGCCTTTTTCACAGGCCCCCACAACACCCTTCTCTCTAAGTGCAAGGGAAATGTATTTGATAAGTGGACTGTTAAGAAATTGGTTGGACAGTCACATCCAGAAAGTAGTGGTCAAGGGCTCAGAGTCCTGATGGACATGAGTGACAAGTGGTGTCCCTCAGGGGTCTGTACTGGGACCAGTGATGTTTAGCAAATTCATTCATTATATAGATGAGGGTATTGAGTGCACCCTCAGCAAACTTGCAGATGACATCAAGCTGAGTAGTGTGGTTGATACACCTGAAGGATGAAATGCCAGCCAGAAGGACCTGAACAAGCTTGAAAACTGGTTCCAAGGGAATCTCATGAGCTTTAACAGTAATGGAAAACTGGAAAAACTGAGCTAGCCTAATGAATGACAAATGTGAGATACTAGGGAAGGATCATCAGGGTGTATGATGCTGTCTAAAAGCAACATGATTTTTAGCTCAGCCCACAGCGGATCTTGCTAGAAGGGTCAAGAGTGAGATATGGAATTCACTATTAGATTTTTGGGGTTTTTTCTTCCATGGGCAAACTTTCTCCCAGGAAAGCAACTGAAGGAAATAGCCTTTCTCTGGTTACCTTATGCACAATACCATTCCTAGGTATTCATAATTCTTCTGTGTCTGGTGCAGGATTTGCCCTAGTCTGCTGCATTCCATCTCCTTGAATCTCAACCACATTCCCAGGGATGGTGGTTGAGATTCAGCCAGAAGATGGCTGTGCCTCTGAGCTTGTAACTTCTGAAAAAGATGTGGTTTCCACACTGTTTGCACATGTCCAAGGGTCATCCTTAAGATCATAATTCAGCTCTTTGCAATCTCGGTTTATGTCTAATAAGTGAATGGAAAGAAAGTGGCCATGCCTTTCCAAAGTACTCTATTGACAGATCATGCATCTAGCTAAGTTAGAGCCTCCCTTACTTCTCTTTCTCCTTTTCTTTTACCCCAGAAAGCTCAGCACCTTTATCTGTGAGGAGGAAAGCATTTGAGTTTTCTTATACCCAGGCAATGCAGCCAGAAAATGTGCACAGAAATACCTGATGTGCCTCTGTTTGGCAAAATACTATCTTACAGCTTTGTCTGTCATACACAGATTGCTATCTGGAATTTAGGATTCAGATAGCAGGAGGAAATGAAATGATCTCACTACAGGCAGAAGCCCATAAAGGTGAAAAAAAGCTGATTTGATAGGGGAGTGATAACATGGCAGTAAACAGCAGGATTGGAAAAGCTAGATATCCCTCACTTGGTCAGAACTACCTTTCTATGTTACAAACAGAAATTGAGGTTATGGGGACTAATCCTAATCCTAATCCTATTTAACACAATAGTCACTGGATTTGTTTGGACCAGAATTTTATGCTGTTTCTTTTCATACTGGGAAATTGGACCAAGAGGGCTCTTTATGCAGCCTGTCTTTTTCATGCCTAAGTGCATTTGTTGTTATATTTCCTTTAGAGAGGAAAATTTGCTCCTAAATAATAGACTGTGGTTATGAATTATGAACTCTATTGTCTAGGTTTATGCTACTCGCTTCATGACAACACAGAAACTCATCATTATTCTTTTCCCTGAATACAGAAGGTAAAATACTTCAGAAAAATATCAGATAAATCCCTACTTGTTTGCCTCAAAAAGCAAACTGTCCAAACTGATGAGAATTATTAGAAGTAAAGTCCTTGGTGAATATGAATGAGAATTGCATTATTCATGATATTTGAATGGCATTATTTAACTGATTATAATTATACAACAAATTAGAAATTTGTTTAATGTAAATTTGCCCAGAGCAATGTTTTACAAATTTCTAACAAATATGGTTATGGTTAAATTTCAGTTAGTGTAACAATGTGAAACAGTTTTCTGCTCCCATGCTTTTTTCCTGGTTTTCTGGTGCATTCAACTTGATTAAAAAAATAAAGGGAGTATTCCACTGTAGTGAAAACATTGTGAAGGACCTGTAACATGGATATAGAAAGTAGGACACACCAACATATCATCTTGAATACAGGTAGTTGTTGCTTGCATTTGGTATTCCAGCAGTCCTGGGGCCTTTCTATCTGCTTTAAGTTTGGTTGAGTTTTTTTTGTTTGATTTTGTTTTTGTTTTCTTTTTTTTTGGTTTTGTTTTTGTTGGGTTTTTTTGTTGTTTGTTTTTTGTTGGTTTTTTGTTTGTTTGGTTTTTGGTTTTTTTGTTTTTTTTTTTTTAACCCAAGAATTCTTCTTCCTCATGAATTAAATATTATGTTGCTTTTTGAAATATGAGCAAATTTTCATACCACTTCTGAAGAGAATAACTATTTTGCTGTGATTTCCGAATTCTCAATTTCAGATGCTGTAAAAGAAGTGGTTCTTTCTCAATACCTGTTTTCTACACCTCTACATATAAGACATCTTTAAATACACCAAGTTACTACTTTTGTGACTAACTTTTTTTGTAATTCTTTGGTCTTTAGGTTTTTAACCCTCCATATCACACCCTTCTCAAATAGGACTATACACAAATGTCAAATATCTAATTCCCAGCACTCAAGATGAAAGTAGAGAATGTTACATGTCAGCTATGTTACAGGATCATGCATGTGCTCAGATTTTTGTATCTGGAGGGCTAGTCAGTTATGTCTTTTAAAAACCAGGATGCTTAGTTTTCTAAGTTTTGTTTCTAGCTAGAATAGCAAGATGATGTTCTTCATGTTGTGTAAGGTTTTCAAGTCTATCAACCTGTGTGACAAATTTTGGCATAGGTGGTATCTTATTCATGTATCTAACAGAAGTTTATCCATGTGCATTTCTCCTCATAGTTTGTATGAGACTGGAGTAACAATCATTTCAGAAAATGTAGAGGAAGATGAACATTTTACAGAATAACTATAGTATGTTTATGTAATTATTTGTTGCAATTTTTCCCGTTTTGTTAAAGTCTAAAGGAACTATGAATGCATTGCTGTGTGACTACCATTCTGAAAACAGCTGTTGGTCATAGACTGTTTCTCAATTCACAGAAACAGTCAGACTTAAGTGCTTAAAACTCTCTAGTTCTTAGAAAAGGTACAGACGATGGACAACTAACTGTGAGACATGGACAGAACTGTTTTGCATTGGTAAATTAATTATTAAATGGTCATCACTTTTTAGCTTGAGAATGGCGAAGCACTTAATGAAATCTCCTACTGCTACAACATGTATTTTAAATATCAATGAAAACCATGTGGGAGCCATGTTTTTAGCTAAGTTTCTAATTTTGAAATGCATTTTCTTCTGTGGCAGAACAAAAGCTTTTCATGCAAATATTCTGTTAACCGAAAAGTCCCCCAAGTAATGCATTCAGTGTTGAAAAATCAATATACTTAATTTAATTCTTTAGGCTTTTCTTTATATTGTTTTATAAATATGAAGTAAATACTGAAATGAGTTATTTCAAAATAGAAGATTAACATATTTTATTCCACAAAGATCAAAAGAAAATGTTGTTATCTATCTAAACAGTTTTTTTCAATTTTCATTCCAAGAAATAATTTAAGAAAATACTTTACTTTTGATGAACTGTCATTTTTTTATATAAAATATATTGCAGGAAGAAAAATTGGACTAAATATATGTACCAGTAGGAAGAAATACATTTTTCACTGTTGTAAACATGAATACTTACAAAACTGCTCAAAGTTAAGAACTAGTAACTGCTGCTGAAGTTGAAGAAGGGAAATATGTGAAAGGTTTGTGATATGGATCTATAAATTTTAACTTTTGTTTGAAGGAAACAAAACCCAAAACACACATACAAAAACTAAGAACAAACCCTGCTGCATGCTCTATTAGTAGTAGTAATAATCTTGATAGCACAGAATAAATATCGATGGACTAATGATTGCAGGGACTAAACAGCTCAGAAGTGAGACAGACTTTGCATCCATGAAGTCTAGTATGTTTTCAGAATGCCCAGAACTAAGCATTTCTCACAGTATCACTGGTAGCTCTTCACCCGTGCAGTAGAAAACACCTATTTTTATTGCACATATTCCCATTTAGTTGCTGATGTGTCAGCTGAAGGCTCTCCCGCAGGTACAGATCAACAGACACAATCAGCCTAAGACATCCAGTGCAATCAGGACAAGAGCTTCTCAATCTATTCTACCTGAAAACAACTGGGCTAGCAAAGACCTAGTATTTTAAAGAGTGCAAATACTGCTCTATGCCAGAATGCTTTAGGGCCCTACAGCAACACGTGATCTAATAAAGTTCATAAACAATGCTCTTGCAAATAGGAGCAGTGTTCTTTTTCAGTTCAGTGCTACTGAGTAAGAATGTGTGAGTAAGATCTTGTGCAGGAGAACAGTGGTTCTCACACTATTCCTCTCATATGCAAGTGAAGAAGGAAGGGTTAATTGAAACACTTTTACTGTAAACCCATAAGACCCTGCCCCCTTGTACAACTTATAGTTTACTGTAATCTATATTTTGTTTGCTGTAAGCTTCATTTCGTACAAGAAGACTATGTTCTGTACTGAGAGCATTAGACCTTAAAGGAACCACAACAAACACGAGACAAAGAACTCAACGCCCATAAATCTCATCCAGAGGAGCCAAGGTAGACATTTGAATGGGTAAAGTAGGCCCAAAGCCAAGGGTTTCTTCAAGCCTGAAGGATCAGAACACGAGAACAATGGATAGAACAGAAGGTCACGAAGGTGACGTGAGGATGAAGAGTAAAAAACGGACCCTAGGATGAAGGCAAACAGGAACTCCCACCAAAATATTCCTCAAAATAGAGACCACACCTCCATCTCTGCCCCGACTCCACCCGCTATGAATATTGTAATGTAATGATGCAATAATATGAATATGTATATGAATATGTTGTAATCATTGTCAAAAACCGTATAAATTGCTTGTTCTATTCAAGCACCTTGGAGCCTGTTTTCCCAGCACTAGCTGGCAGGCTGCCCGACCGTTAAATAAATAATAAGTACCTGCTGCTTTAGACATAAAACTCTGTCTAAACAGTTTTTATCTGCCTTTTTGGGCATCACAAGGCATCAAGAGTGTTGATTCATTAGCTGAGAAGCTCAGTAACCAAAACCTAGGGATCTGTGTAGATATTAGCCTGTAGAGCTGACTGCCATCCTCCTGGGCTTATGCCATCTTCAGAAGAATGGAAGTTCTGAAGTAATTTTGCATCATTCTCAAACTTCATTAACTTCACTAAATTTGTCCTTGTTTCTCTTCCAGGTCACTAATAAGTCTTCAGAAGGCTTGCTATATAACACTTTTCCTCTGTTTGCTAATCTAACAAATAATTTCACTCTCAGCCTGCCTGCATCATCTCCACAGGGAAAGGAGAAGTGGGATGAGCTCCTGGCTGCTGTTGTTCTCAATGGCTTGGTAGACATCTGCCTTTGGCAGGAGGCAGGCCATAAGAACATGCTAAAAAGCAGCCCTGCTCATGTCTCCAATGTGGCCAGAGCTGAGGTCCAATTGCCAAATGATGCCTGGCTGCTTTCTGCTCCTCTCTCCTGCCATCTGCTGTTTGTGGTGTGGCTGGCTTGGAATAAGCAATTTCAAGCTGTTTGCAGCAGCTGGTGTACAACTTGTGGGTACTGTGTGCTGCCTATGTGCTAGTTGACAGCTTTTTACCTAAGACATTGACTGAAATATTTGGGCTGGTACAAGAACCTGGAACAATGTCCTGATTCAAAACACAAAGAAATAAATAAACCTGAACATTCATTTGATCTACTGACCACCTAGAATAAAATTTAGCCTTCTTGTATTGGCATGATTAGTGGGATGAAATTTAACCAGTGCCAGATTCTGCATCTTAGACAGAGTAAGGCCAGGCACAAGTATAAATGAGGAGAGGAGAGGCTGGAAAGCAGCCCTGCACAAAGAGACCTGGGAGTACTGGTCAGCAGCAGCTCATTGTAAGGCAGCAGTGTGTGCCCTGACAATCAAGAGGGCAAACCTCATCCCAGAGTGCATCAAGCTCGGTGTAACTGGGTGGTCAAAAGAGGTGATTATCACTCTGCATTCAGTGTTGAGACAGCCTCACCTTGAGTGCTGTTCTGAGCCCCACAAAATTAAGAAGGATATCAAGATCCCTGAATGATCCAGAGGAGGTTAACAAAACTGGTGAGCGGGCTGGAAGGCATGTCTTGTAATGATGTTGGATTTGTTAAGTTTGGAGGAAAGGGGGCTGAAGAGTAACCTCATTGCTCTCTCTCCAGCTTCCTGAAAAGGGGAAGTGAAGAGGAAGGTGCTGAGCTCTTCTCACTGGGATCCAGTGATAGGATGCATCAGAATAATTGGAAGCTGCATATGGGGAGGTTTAGATTTGGACATCAGGAAGCATTTCCTTATTGAGTGAGTGGTCAAACACTGGAAAAGGCTTACTAGAGAGGTAGTCAGGCCTCACATCTGATATTTGGACAGTGCCCTGAATAACGTGCTTTAACTTGGTTAGCCCCGAATTGGTCAGGCAGTTGAACTAGATGATTGTTGTAGGTCCCTTCCAACAGAAATAACCTGATTCTGTCCAGTTCTGTTCTGTGTTGCTCTATTCTAATTTAAAAAATGTGGTTTCTTTTGTTTCAAATAAACCCACTAATTATGGGGGGGGGGGGGGAGAGTAGCTGTGTCGATGCATCTCTCCTTGTTTTAATATACCTTCCACTAGGATGCTCTTAAAATATCCAGCCTTCTTTCCTTTTCTGTAGTCACTTTATTTTTCATTCTGCTCTTAAAACTTCCCTTTATATTGATAGCTTATAAAAATATTCGTTCAAAGTTCACTGACTGTACACTTTCCCTAAGGAATTCACCTGCTCTTCTGATGGCAAATCTAGAAGAACAGTGAACAGAATTGCTCAGTGGACATCCTAGGCTCCCTGACTCTATTAAATCCTGATTTCTATGCAGAAGTCAAGAGTTGTCTCCTGCTCTATCACGAAAATGAAATAATCAAAAATGAAGACATAAAAAATGAAGTAATAAAAAAAAAATCAGACTGTTTTATTACGTTTTTCTGGTGCTGATTAATTTAACTGAAATCTGTCTGTTTTGCAATCTGCATGCTTCTAAAGCCTTTAACTTAAATTTCCTGGAAACCGTAATATACCTGGGAGCAGTGGCTTTAAAGTCATTCACTACTCAAATATATTACGTCGTTAAAATAGAAAAACAGCAGTTGGGGATTGGGAAGAATGTTGTTATTTTTGCTAGCTCTAAAATATAATCAACTTTGAATACAAGTTTTAATGGGTAAAAATTAAATACTGGGAAAATCTGAGTGAAATTACTCAGATGACAACATATGCCAGTACCTGTACAGAGAAGTTATTTAGGGATTTGAAGTAGCAAAAAATACAAATTCTCTTTGGAGGAAAAAGGAAAAGGAGGAATCATTGCCGACAAAGAAAATTAGGGCCACCTCTGGCAAATAATCTCTTAAGTGCTAAGGTACTCTGGTAACTAACAAGCTGGGAATGAGAGAAAGGCAAGAGAGACTCAGACATATTAAAAGGCGCTGCCAGGATACTCTGGGGAGTTCACAAAGTGCAAAGTGTTCTCCAAGTAAGCTTGACCTGGGCACCTAGATCCCACCGACAGCTCTATTCCCAGAATTTGGATACAGTTACATTTGATATCACCCTGTTATTGATTTATGAATGCATCTGACTGCAGTTTTGCATCAAATACTTTCATTAACTCATCTGTGAATGTTGTTCTTCTAGGAACTGGCCATTTAATAGCAAAGAGAAAACAAAAGTAAGCCATAATTATGGTAAAACAATTTTCAAAGTTGCAAAATCCATCTAACACTGCTCTCACGATTGCTTGAGTGATGTATATAGGCTTTTGTCTGCAAGTGAGATTCTCCATGACAGAATTCCAGTCGAAGCTGATTATTTAAATTCATCTGATATTTCCATACTCATATCTATTTATTTATCCATTTATTTATTCATTTAGTTAATTAAATATTGGAAATATATAGAAGACATAATAGAACACTGAGAAACTGGAAAACCTGTCAGGAACCTCATTTCTCCCACTCACATACCAGGTAGAAGATGAGATGTGAAAGCAGAGCTCTGAAACTGGGAGCTGGGCAGAGGGAAAAGAGCAGAGCAATAAGGAGAAAAATATCAAGTATTTCACTGGTCCTTCTCTTTGTTTTCTGCCTCTATACACACTTCTGTGTACAGACACATATTTTTAATGAATTCTAATCAAATGAGGATATAAAAAAATGCACTATTATAGTAAAACAGGACACAAAAAGTTGGCCAGAAGAAATTCTCTGAAGAGGAATGACTTTAGTTTCCATTTCTTGTCTGCAAGCCAACATACCTTGGATCAAGGGTCTTGCTCAGATAGACTATCTCACTTCTGCCTTTACTGTCGGCCCAGTATAAAACAGAAAACATATTTGTGACAATGTAAGTACTCCAAGTTACTACTTTATGCTTATTATGTACAAGTCAGAACCTACAAGTCTTCCTATTGGAGGGTTGCATAGATAGGCAGCTTCATTAGTACTTCTAGACTCATTCCTTGACTTAGTACTCTTTATGTCTCTTCCCTAAAGATCTTTCATTTAGTTGTGTGTTGCTACAGTAATTTGTTATGAAAGGACCAGGTGTTCATCCTAACAATTTTTCTTCTCTGTAGAGAAGCAGGACTAAGAATACACAGACTGAAATGGGAAAGACAGAGGCAGATGAATGTGAACTATTTTTTTCCATTAGCAGAAATTATTTTATTGACAGCAATAAATAAAGACATTCAATCCACATCTTCTGAGAATGCCTATAGTAATGGGGGAAATTATCATAATTGTATCCAGACACTGTTGCTTGAACTAGCACGGGGAATATTATTCCTTGTGGAAATTCAGCAAATTATGAAAAGTCATGCAAAATCTTCCATCATTTTTCAGACAACTAATAGGCTGGCAATAACAATAGGAAACAGAGAATGAGACCAGAGGACCTGGCAATAGAAAGAGCTCTGGATCTTTGACTGCATGGAGGCTGTCCAGCTGCAAGAGACATGAAACAGGCTCAGAGCTGTCTTACTGATTTGGCTGAACATCTTAAGAGATGGAAAGTAATAACAGAAAGGAGAGAAACACAGTTTAGAGTTTTATAGATTTATATAGATAGATATGTATACATGGTATCAAATCAATGATAATACAGTAAATAACATAAGCTCAGTCTTAAATATATATATATATACACACATATATAAAAGATAAAGATCACAGGATCACAAAATGGGTAAAGTTGGAAGGGACTGCTGGAGGTCACCTTGTACAACCTCCCTGCTCTAGCAGGGTACCCTAAAGCACATTACTAAGGATTGTGTCCAGACAGCTTTTGAGTATCTCCAGAGGAGCAGATTCCACCACCTCTCCAGGCAACCTGTTCCAGTGCTCAGCCACCTGCACACTAAAGAAGTTCTTCCTCATGTTCAGGTGGAAGTTTCTATGCATCAGTTTTCGTCTATTGCCTACCTTCCTATTTCTTGGCACCACTGAGAAAACCCTGGCTCCATCCTCTTGACACACTCCCTTCCCACACAGTTATGTACACTGATAGGCTTAGCAGGCACAGCTCCCTTAGTCTTTCCTCATAAGTGAGATGCTCCAGTCCCCTAATCATCTTTGCTGCTCTTCAGGGCTAAATCCCAGGAGCTCTACGTCTCTCTTGTACTGAGGAGCCCAAAACTGGACACAGAGCTCCAGGTGAGGGCTCACCAGGGCAGAATCACCTCCCTCAACCTGCTGGCAAAGCTCTTCCTAATGCACCCCAGTATACCACTGGCCTTCTTGCCCACCAGGGCACACAGCTGGCTCATGGACAGCTTGTTGTCCACCAGGACCCCCAGGTCATTCTATGCAGAGCTGCATTCCATTAGGTCAGCCCCCAGCCTGTACAGATGTGTGGAGTTATCCCTCCCCAGGTGCAGGACCTGTATTTTCCCTTGTGGAATTTCAGACAGTTCCTCTCTGCCCATGCTGCCAACCTGTCGAGGTCCTTCTGAAGGGCTGCACAGCCCTCTGGGGTATCAGTCACTCCCCCCAGCTTTGTGCCATCAGTGAACTTGCTGAGGAAGCCTCTGCCCCTTCATCCAAGTAATTGATGAATAAGTTAAACAATACTGGTCCCAGTACTGACCCCTGGGGAGACACCACCTCTAACAGGCCTCTAACTAGACCCTGTGCCAGGGATTATGATCCTCTGAGACTGGGCATTCAGCCAGTTCTCAATCAACCTTACTGTCCACTTGTCCAGCCCACACTTCCTGAGCTTGCCTATGAGGATGTGATGGGAGACGGTGTCAAAAGCCTTGCTAAAGTTGAGGTAGACAACATACACAACTTATGAGAAGCAAAACAACTCAGCTGCACTTGTCAGCCTGACACAAATGAAAGCTCCCAACTCCATCTAGAGGTACGTAGCTTATATTTAAGGAACCCACGCTGCAATCAACATCCATTTCTGTGGGAGACTAAGAACAGGCAGTAACCTGCAAATCTAATTATATATTGAGGAATGAATGAGTGGGGGAATGACACTGAGTGGCAGGACACAAAAAATGCAGGAAAAATTCACTGTAAAGTGAAACAAGAAAAAACAATCAGAGTATAAGTGTATAAAGGCAGCTTCTGAGCTGACCGTTACCACTCAGGAAGGAGTCATAAAGTAATAACATTTAATTGCATGAACATATAAGTTCAGTTCTCAGCAATGGCCAATAAGCAAGGAAAATAGTGTGGATTATGGCATTAAATGTGTGCAGCATCAACATCTACAGCACTGCAGAGAGTCCTAATCTTTTCTGAAAACACACAAGAGCAATGCAAAAAGGGGTCAGAAGATAGTGAGAAGATGACTAAAGGCTTTAGAAACAGGAACAATTTAAGAATGAGATTCATCATCCTGGAGATGGAATGTAACAACCCACACATGCAATTTCTTTTGAGGCCTTTCAATTCTTCTGTGTTGTCACTGAGAACATATATGTGAAAAAAGAAAGGATATGGTTGTTTCAGACTTACTAACTTTGAGAATAGCAATTGCTTGACCCTTAGATGCAGGATATGGAAATTTTGGATTCTAATCCTCTTTGAGGATATAGCACTCTTTGAGGCTTACTCTCTATATTCTGGTTCAGATCACAAGCAGTGTGAGTGTGATGATATTTTTAAATGGAAAAATTGAAGACTCACACTAGAAAATTTATTGTGCAAATAGTTTCAAAGATTTTTTTCTTAAAAAACTAACCTTGCATGTGTTTAAGCATCATGCTGCTTAAACTGCTATATCAATATCTAAAAAATAATGCTTACAGTTAACCAGTTACATTTGTTTTACCATGCACACAATGCTTTCAGAGTCCCAAGCTTTATATTCTTGTAAATGTTCTGATGGGATACCTGGGGGGGGTTTAAACATGCTTTTCCCATTTTTTTACTTTCGAAGAGCATCTGTAGCAGAGTCCAAGCAAGCATCTAGCAAGCACAGATGGTTTCTGAAAATAGGCATGGACTGCCAAGCCCATGAAATCTTTTCCTTTCCACAGGGGTTGGGGTGTGTGGCACACTCAAGTGTATTGTTTAGGCTTGAGGTTTTTCAGACCATACTGTGCTTACATGAAGAACAATCAGGTTTGTAGGAAGAGAAGGTGGAGGGGAAGTTCCAGTATTTAAAGTCAACAGCACTAATAGCTTTGTTATGAAGCAGACCAACATTTTAAGATTACAGACAAAGTCCTTGCCTGGATTACATACCAGTGCCAAACACCAAGCTTGTCCCAGATCTCTTTTTTTCCAATAGGAAATTAAAAAAAAAAAAATACTAGTTACTGGTTTTTTTTCTTTTAAATTTTGTCAAAATTTAAATATATATGTATAGTCAAATTACAACTGTATTGGAACAAATAAAGAAAAAAATCTGTCAGCACTTGTTACCAGGTACAATATAGAAGAAAGGTATTTACCAATGAAGTTACTGTCCTCTGAATTTGTGCATTACATAGTCATTCTAATGTCTTCGAAACCACAGTTGCATCTAAAATCTCAGTCTTAGAGAGAAAATACTAACTGATCATTTAGAACAGGGTGTTTGAAACTTTACTGGACTTCCATTTTGTCATGCTTTATGATAAAATACAAAATTCGGCATTCTATCAAAAAAACAAGTATAATCACCAGTGCCTTCAAACAGTGAAGTAGCATCTGTTAATGAGCCTCTTTTGGACTGGCTGATATGGATGAAGGAGGACAAATAGTTCAATAACAAATAAATCTAATCAAATAAATTACAGTTCTGCCACACTGAAAATATAACAAACAACATGATTTTTAGCACTACAACTTCCAGCACAATTATTCAGGGTATGTTTTTTCAGTACAGAAATCCCTGCCCCAAACTGTTGCAGTACAGCTAACATGACAGATTTGTATCTGTATTTCAGGTATTTTTTTAACATCTTGACAATTATTGCTCAAAAGAAAAAACAAAACAGAGAAACAAACAAAAAAATCCCCAGAACACTTTTAGGTAGTTCAGAAATCCAAAACCAAGAGCTCTTTTACAAAGTATTTTAATTCTGCTCCGGTGGTACCAAGATAATGACATATTCTTTCATTAATTTAGAACCTATTGCGATGTTATTCATACAGTTTGGTTTAAGGAGGCCTGTATCCTTTAGTGGCAGGAGTCAAATTAGGAGAGAGAAATTATTAGCTTAATTAATATATGAACTATTCCATCTTCTTCATCAATGTCTACCCACAAAGATTTATGTGAAACTCATTTATTTTCTGGTATAATAATGTCAAATCCATGATTCTATAACTCCATAACTTCAACATATCATGAAAGGTAGAAATACATCATAACACAATTCTGGTTTTGAGTATGATATACAATAGTCTTGCACTTATACAATGGAATCACAGAATCACCTCTGTTGGGAAGGAACTTAAAAAAATCATCTGATTCCAACCTCTCTGCCATGGGCAGAGACACCTTCCCCTAGACCAGGGTGTTGAAAGCCCCATCCAGGCTGGCCTTGAACACTTCCATGGCTGGGGCATCCACAAATTCTCTGGGCAACCTGCTTCACCACACACAGCAAAAAGAATTTCTTTTAATATCTAATCTAAACCTATTCTCTTTCAGTGTGAAGCCATTGCCCTCTGTTCTATCACTACACACTCTAGTAAATAATCAGCCTCCAACTTTTTTGTTATCTCCCTTCAAGCCACAGTGCGGTCATTCCTTCTCTTTTCCTGGCTGACAAAATTCAGTTCTCTCAGCCGTATCTCATAAGAGAGCTGCTCCACCCCTCTAATCAACTTGGTGATCCTCTTCTGGACTTGCTCCAATATGCTGGTGTTCTTCCTGTGTTAAGGACCCCAGAGTTGGATATCGTACTTGAATAGCATGTTTTCTAAAATGTCCTGCAATAAAGCACATTAACAAATTACATTGCATATTATCTTTATTAAAACGAAACAATAATTCTGTATTTAAGGGATTAAGTTCTGCATGGGAAACAAGCATGCATATCTGCTTTGAATTTAAAGGAGTTTCCTGTCTGTGGAATGACAGAATATGTTTTACAACCTCACATCAGTTATTATAGCTTTACAGCCATTAGTGCAAGTACCCAAATAATATTTAGTTGTGTGAAGCCTTTCTCTCTTCACAGACCATAGGGCACATGTTATTCAAAGCTTTCAGTGTCTGGACTACAGTGTTTACAAGGAAAACCTGTCTGCTTTTCTTCTTTTTTTCCCTGCTCCTATTCATGACAGTGACATCATGGGAGTTGTCACTATTAACGAGTATCCAAAATTGTTTCGTGTCTGAATAGGCCTGAACTTGAAGAAGTTAAAAGGCTGAGCAAACTACATCCATAAAACAGCACTCTATCTTTTACTTTCTCATTCAGGGATTGCACTAAGCTTGAACTAATTTGGACAGGTAACAAAATGGCTATTCAACTCCCATTCTTCCATCAAGAATGAAAGAAACCTACTAGACTTTTTGAAGATAGCTCAAAAAGTTATTGTCTAAGGAAATTCCAAAAAATCATGTGAGTGTCAATGACTGCACACTGGTGTGTGGAGCTTTGTTAAACCTCAATAGAAGGAATATGAAACAGCAATGGCCCTTTATATTCACCCATTTCTGCACATTTAGTAAATTGAGAAATCGAGTCTGTGATATAACTCCACATCTTTAATGCTGCTGATCAGACTTGACTGAGCATCACATGGAAGTTTGATCCTTTTTGTAGCTGTAGAACCTAGCTCATGCCACACTTTTCCCAGGACATACTGATTTTGTTTTTTTTTCACTGAGATATGTTGTTAGCCAATGCTGTCCACTGTATGTGCACGTTGGTTTGGGTTGGTGAGCTTCTTCCATCTGACCCTCTGATTAACTTTGAAATATCTGCTTTTATAGTACTTCACATAAACATCAATTCTTAGGTAGAAGACACTGGAACTTAAAAATTCTGAAATTTTCAAATAAACTACATAAAGATGACTGTAGTGCTTTCAGGCTTAAAGAAGAGATTGGAGTCTTCTGACAGATATTAACTTTATGTAGTTTATTTGCCAGCATCAGATTCTTCTAAGTTTCTGTTTACTACAAGGACAATACATGGTTGGAAGTTCATAAACTGAAAGCTATAGAGTTGATTTGTAGGAGAGACCTTTCATGACTCTTATTTAAATCACCATGAATCTTCACACTGATTTTCTCAGTGTTAGATGAGAGAAGTCACTTCACCAAAAGCTGCCATCCAAAAAGACTGCTCAACCAATTCTGCAGTTTTTGCTTCATAATTCAAAAATGTCTTGACCAAGACTTTGGATTGTGTCTGGAGTCTTGCTGGCTGTGCCTTGGTTGACATAAACTTTGAGACAAATGTGTTTCAAGAAATACATTGTAACTCTGAAACAATATGCACAGTAACTTCAGAGTGTGCAACTGCAGCCCCGACCTGTCCTTCAAACATCTTTTTCTTTGCTAAATGAAGAATAATTATAGTAAGGACATAACCTATTCTCAGAAGAGATATGCAAAGATTATAAGCCTTGGGAAAGTGTATTTAAAGATGAAAGGGAATTGAAAAGAAAAAAAGAAAGTAAAAAAAGAAAAGCATAAAAAGAAGGAAGGGATCATACAAAATTCAGATTATAACATACAACATTAAACCCAAACTCTTTATTGGTCTTCCTTATCAACAACTAGTTCCTGCTGTACACAAAAATAATCTTAAATTTCCTTTTTGTACTTTCAGTGTAAACCATCATGCAATCTACTTACTTGCTGGCTCTGAGGAGCTTAAGAACAATGCAGGATATATAGTGACACTGAATAAATCCAAAATCCCTTGGGCAAATTTTAAATTAACCTCTAAAAGTGGTCTGGCAAATTACAATCTTGGTAACACATTTGTATCTGTACTTCTTTTTGAATTCCTACTGCTATCAAGAGACACATTTGAAGGGTGTTTTCAAGCCACATTCACACTCTCGTGTGAATGAAACAAATAAGGCAAAAGGGTACTTCTGAGGGCTGAGGAATGAAAGATTTCAGGGACAGAAGCTGATCTGTACACCAGTGTACAAAAAGAAGCCTCACATTTGTAGAGCAGAGTAAGGAGAGGAGAAAATGAAGGTGTCTATACTGCAAAAGTATTGAAATATTTGTGTCAAGTAAAGAAATCCTGATGTTTTTAATGGATAGGATTTTTTTAACATAAGCCAAAGAAGTGCCCTATTTTGACTCAATTGGCTTTTAATTGTTATTACTGAACTTTAGTGCCTCACAAATGATGTATATTGGAGATGTATTGTAACACACACACACATTTGAATACATTCCCCATTGTATATTTGAAGCTTCACAGCTTCCATAATGAGTATTTTTAGGGATGATGCTAATGTAAAAAAAAAGGAGTCTGTTCCTCTTAAGACTGTAAGGCCTTATGGAAAATTCAAAAAGCAGATTAAGATGTCTACAAACCACTGCAAATCTAGGACTAATTTTGATGCAGCTGATAACTAGACAAGACACAATTAAGCTAGCTTTTCATGATTCTCATACTTAATGATATTCTATAGCTATTTATATATTCGCAGCAGTTATAATTAGTAATGCTATTAGTGATACCTCATCATAGCATTAACTATAGTGCTTTTACTCCATATAAATTATGACATTAACTTTGGTAATAAATCTGTTTTTCTTGTCATCTTGTAAACTTAATAGGATATGCTTCTCACTAAGAGAAACAGATTGATTAAAAAGGTGTCCTGCCTAGGCACAGAGGTGGTAGTCATGCTCAGTAGAAGTGCTGAATTAAATATACAGCTTTCTTAAAGGGCAGGAGAAGCAGATCCCCTTAAAAGGTTTGAGCACTGCTATACTCAACTGTCACAAGGTAGAGAGGGAATGTGTATGCAGGGTTTGGGAGGGATGGAGCAGATGCTGTGGCCTTGCATCCATCAATAGCAGCACCTAAGTAGTTCTCAGTAGCTCCAGATCTCTTTAAAATCTCAACTAACCAAACCAGTTTAGTGAAGCTTTCTTTTCAATGGCTTATTTTCATAACACTTTCCTTCACTCCTTAACAGAGCTGTCTGGGCCTCAGCTAAGGAGAGAATAATCCACTGACAAGACATCTCCTTTAATTCAAAGGCTTCTCTGAGGAATTCATGCTCAGAAGTGAAAAGGGGACAGGAGCAACTTGATCACCTTCACATATGCATCAATCTACAGTCTTTATCAGGCTGTAGTCTGTAGCACTGACCAGAGGAAAAAAAATAGCAGCAAGCATCAAGCTACTTTAATTCATCATATATATATTCAAGTGGTTGGACTCATACATTCACACACACACACACACACACACACAAACACACACACAAATATATATGTATATTCTCATACAACCATAGTCCTATCAGATTTTTTCATCTAAAATTCATTGTTTTGCTGAAGGAGGCAATGTTTCCAAAGAATAAAAGATGCAGGGGTACAATATGGAAAAATTTCTTCATAAGGCATTTACAAGGCTTATGACAGAAAGAGGCAGGCATCTCACTGCATGTTGTGGCAACATGCCATGTCATGTTATCATGCTACCAAAGAGAGTAACGGAATGGGACCTGCTCTGACCTTTTAGAACTAAAACCTTCACATTCTGTGTCTCACTGAAGTGAACTGAGAAGGCTGAGGGCTATAACAGAGTTTTTATTTTTAGTCTCAGGTATCTTCACTTCCATTAAAGCAAATCCAACAAATGCAGTGAGACTCTATGACATTGCCAGTCAGCATATTGTGACAATCAAGGCTAGGCTTGGCATTTGGCTCTGTATCTACTCTTGAAGAAGACTCAAAGATATCAAAGTAACACTGCAATCTGTGGTTTACAATGATTACTTTGTCTTAGTTGCACAGCAATATAAAAAATTGCAGGACCAACTAGATACCTTTCTTTCCCCACAGCAGTAAATTATTTTAAATGTGTTCTTCTAGACAGAATACTAAAAACTGACAGAACT
The DNA here is from genome assembly GCA_038380795.1 of Pyrocephalus nanus. NCBI lineage: Eukaryota > Metazoa > Chordata > Aves > Passeriformes > Tyrannidae > Pyrocephalus > Pyrocephalus nanus. Next base: position 17,123,059 of record CM076264.1, on the reverse strand, counting down.
GATGCCCAAGATTTACTACCCACAAATTTAGATGGCAGCTCACACCACTACTTTTGTGACTATCTATCCATTTTTTTTCTGGAGGGAAAAAAAAAAGCCAAATGTAACAAAACCTCAAAACACCAAAAATTCTGTAGTGACTTAATCTATTTTGACTCCTGCAGTATTCATTTCCCAGTCAGTAGTGTTACCAATAAGAAAAGAGATTCTGGAATGAGACCTCAGCACCCTATTTTTCTTAATAGTCAACAAGGAAGAGAATATTGTTTGTTGTTTTTTGATTTTTGGGGGTTTTTTTTCCCTGTAATGTTTTTAGTAGTCTTTGAATTAATGCATAGATAAAAACTTTTTATTTTTCAGTTAAAGTAAGGAAACATATTTGAAGAAGCAATATTTCAAAAAGGCTAAAACTTACATCTTATAAATAAAACCCAAAACCCTTTAGGTTAGACTTTCAAAGCTGCACTTAGGCATTTAAAATCACTGAGTTGATTTGAGAGCCCTGACCAAATAACCATTCCAATATTTAAACCCTGGAGCATGGTAAAATATTCAGCTAAACTATTTTTCTCATTTATCTCAACACTGTATTGTTGATTTTATGATTCTATCAATAATGAGAGAAGAAAAGAAGTATATATAGCTTTAGCTGAGCCAGTCTATATGATTAGGTATTTTACGTAAATATATCCAAACTTTTTTCTGTTTCTAAACACTGTAATTCTTACAGCAATCCTCAAACCTTCTCCACACTGACACAAAAGTAGGTTATCACAAAATCACAGAGAGGTTAAGGCTGGAAGAGACCTCTGGAGGTCATCTAGTCCAACCCCCCTGCTCAAGCAGGACCATATAATGCCACTTTCTCAGGACAGTGTCCAGATGACTTTGGATTCTATCCAAGGATGCAGAATCCACAACCATTTGTTCCAGCAATCCTAGTAATTTTTGCACTCCTAGGCATGAGAACATTTGCTTCCTCATAGCTCCCCAACAGAAAATGCTAAGTTCTGGTATCAAATGACAGCACTCAGACGTACCAGAGTACTATGGATCTCTACTTGATGAAAGCAGCAGTTGCCTCTCTGCAGGCAATGTAAAGATTGGGAAAAGACCAAGGGTTAAAGTGGTCATGGAGTATTTGGAGCATTCCAAAAAGGACACCAAAGTGGAAATCTTTCCTGCTCTTTCTTGAATCATTTAGTGAGCCCATTCAGGGTCAGTGCATAAGAGAACCTGGGCAGCTGTGGTACCAGGAGAAACATGGCAAAATACAGCTGTTTGTGATGTTTGTCTAAAATAGCTGCAATGGCAGACCAGGAAGAGAGAGATTTAGAGGGAAAAAGAGCAAGAGATAGAATCTGGGAGAGCAAAGATGAAGTCCTAGGATTTTCCTATCATTGCATCAGACCTTGACATAGGTTAGGAGAAATTCCAAGAACTTCCCTTCTCTGGTTCCCCCTCTTGGAGTCCACAGGTTCAAGGTAGAAGCTGATACAGTGGGCATGCATTCTCTGTGAGGAAGCATACATAGCCTGGCTATCCAAGTTACTTTATTGTTTTAAGCTAGGAGAAAGCATCAAGCTTGTCATGCTGAGCCATTGGGAAAAGTAGGAGAAGGAACCCAATCCAGTGCTCTTAGTCATTTGCTGTCTCCAACATTTGAGGAAAAGGCACATGAGTGATTTAGAGGGTATGTGTATTCGGGTTGGGAGCCCCCTTAAGTTGGGAAATAGGGTGATATTTATCCTGTTAAACAGGCCACAGCATCTCACTAACTGAAAACATTGCATAAACACTGATATAAAGTGGGGGCAGCAGGGGGAGAGGACTGGAGAAAAGATAAAATGGAAAAAAGAAAAAATTAATTCCTGTAATATCTCCAATGCCCCAGCTGCTTCACAGCATTGGCTGAGAAAAATAGAGAACTGTAATTAAAAACTGAAGCAAATATAGGAAGTTGCAGATGTGGAAATTATTAGACAAATACTCCTCCATAATGTATAGGTCCTGCGCAAAGTCATACGCCAATTTTATCCACATCCTGGAAAATAACTTCACTCCCCAAGACAACAGACACAATCAACATCCAGAGCCAGGCTACAGAGAAGTGTAATGAGATGTTTTCAGCAGAGTCTTAAAATGTGAAACTTCTTGAGCAAATGAAGTATGTGAACAGCATACAATTGCATAAGCAAATCCCAGCATCAAAATACAGTTACTGTTCTCACTGATGAAAGAAGTGAGTCAACAGACCCCTTCAGAGAAAGTTGTTTTGCACAGACATCTGGACACTTCCACAGCAAAAAGCACTGGCTTGTAAAATGGATTTTGAACCATGTCTTCTTCCCCTTTCTAGTGAATAGACTCACAGTGGGCAGCACACAGCACAGGTGAACAGAATCAAGTATCAAGTTTACTTAGCTTCATTTGTTAACTGACTTTCTGCTAAGGAAGAAGCTCGTTACCCTTTATGTTGCAACCCATCAACAAGGACTATTATCAGGGTCTCATAATGTCAACTTGATTTATTGTTGTCAACTAGACATTCAACCAAATTAATATCTCTGTGCACAATTTAGCTGTAGATATAATTTAATATATAAGTCATATGTTGCATAAACATTTCTCAAGGAAAAGGTCAGATTACACTCTGAAGGACAGTCTCTGTAACAACGTGCATGTCTTATGAGAAAGCCATAACATTTTACGCCATGCCAAGGGCCAGATTCTTATTTCACCCATTTTAATATCATGTCCTTTAATTTACATCAACACAAAAGAGACACATACAGGTTGTTTTTAAAGGTTATTTTAGGAATGTGGAGTTGAGACAGTCCTAATATAAATGTCCTTATATCTTGCAGAAATCATCACAGGTCATCTGCAATAAAAACATGCTCCTTCGTCTGAAAGAGATTTTGACAACATGGCAAGCCAGGCTCAGGAGAAGCTCCAGTGTCCATGTTGTTTTCAGTGCTTAATGTTATATTTATGCCATGTGACCGTCAATCAGAAACTCAGATGTGTATAATGAATTAAAATTACATTGCGACTCCATCCAATGCCTGAACTCCAACCTGAGACTCTGACATTTGACATAATTGATAGCTAATGCCACAATTTCTAATAGAACCAAATTTTAATCCTCTAAGATCTGTCATAAGGGGGAAACAACACAGGCAGTAATTATGTGAGGCTCAGGCAACGAAATATTTCATCTTTTATTAATTCTATGTATTTAACAATTGAGAAAAGCTTTCCATGCCTTCAGTATGTTGTGCAAAGATTTTTACCTTTGAAAAAGTATGATACTTTTGATCTTACTTTTGGAGGAAAGAAAAACAACAAACAAAAGAAGAGTCCTAAATATTGAACAATAAACTACTGAACAATTCAGACACAGACTGAATGCTGAAGGGTTCAGAGCATGCTCTGAAGCATTATTTGCTAACTTGGGAGTAAATGTTTAACTAGTAGAGTAGGATTTGCAAGTTTCTGATAAGGTTGACGGTCATGTGGCTACTTCAGTGATAGATTGCATTATTTTGCTGTGATCCTTTTTAATGTCCTTCCTTCTTCTGAAGAAGTGTAATGTATTTGAAAATTCAAAAAGCTACTTCAAAGGATTGTTCCTTCTTTATGGAAACACATCTCTTTGAAGTAGGAAGGGAGAGAGAGCAAAACCCATCTCTGAATTTTAGTTCTATCTCACACGCAAATTTGGGGACACGCATGAGGTCATTAATGATACTATGTACATATAGAAATGTGCAGAGCAATGCCATAATGCATGATAATACTTATCTGCAATGTGACTGCTTCTGTACACACTGCCTGAGTCGCCAGTGTGCCTCTACAACATGCAGTGAAGGCAGTCCTGAACCAGGGAACTGGACGCAAGTGAACTCCACTGCGCTCACGCTCTGATATGCAATTGTAAAGAGGAAGACTTACCAAATAACTGCAAAAAAGCCCAAATAATGAAAGTCAAATAAGATTTGCTTATCACTTCACTTTCACTATAATCACAAAGAGTGTTCTCTAAACCCATTAATGTGCAATGCTTTCTTTTAGCTCTTTAATTGTAGGTGCCTCAAGTCATACCACATATTTAAAAACAAAGGTGTAACAGCTGCCTTCAGAGACAATGGTGCACCCATCTGAAATAATAATTTCCATGTAGAATGTTGGATGAAAATAAACTATCAATGACCATGGAGACCAGAGTAGCTTGTTCCAATTCCCTTTGTACCTCAAGATTAATTTTATTCATTTTTAATTCCTGTTCATTACTACTGAGGTAGTTTATTGTTTTAAAATTTAAGTAGAACACCACAAAGGCTTCTTCAGGAATGTCTGGGATGACATGTCACAGTTACTTACACTCTACTATCTGTGAAATAAAGCTTTAGCCCTTCATTTAACCCTTCCTACAAGCCTATTTGAAACCTCTCTGAAAAATTAATCCCATTCAAATCTGCCAGACCAAAATTCCAGAGATCTTCTGAATTACAAAGAGATAGTCTGCAGGATGAAAGGAAATAACACTAATCCATTTTGTCCAGATACATTTGAGAAGCCATAGGAGCATCCAACATGGACTCTACCACTTTGTCCACTCTTTCGGACTGCTGCTGCACCCTTCCACACAGGGCAGGAGGTACTGACCAGAAGGATTTTCAAGATTATCATGGGACTCATCATAAGAATCTCACAGAATCAGGGAATATGCTGAGTTGGAAGGGATCCGTGAGGATCATCGAGTCCAACTCCTGGCTCTGTGCAGGGCACCCAGGAATTATACTGTATGCCTGAGAGTGTTGCCCAAACTTGAACTCAGCAGTGTGATCACTTCTCTTGGGAGCCTGTTCCAATCAGGAACAGTTCTCAATCACCCTCTGGGTGAAAAGGTTTTTCCTGATATCCAACCTAAACCTCCCCCATCTCAGCTTCATGCTGTTTAGAGAGTACTTCTCTTTTGTGGTCATTGACATTCTCCCATTTGTGATAAACACTACAGGGCAGCTGGTTGAAAGAAAAAGGTGAATTTAGTCAGCCCTCACTGAGCTTTACTTTACATGTTGGATTTGATTAAGCATGAATATAGGAAATGTCTCTGGTAGATGGTATTGACATGAAGTTAATAAAATCATGCAATGCTGTTGTTTTCTGAGTTTAAGAAGCAGACAACTGGAAGTGAAATGGACTGAGATTTCTTTTGCTCTCAAACTTTGCTGAGTCCATTTCACAGTAAAAGGAGTGTGTGAAAAGAAATCTATATTGCTTTACATTTTACGAACAGAATATTATTATCCTGTGCATAAGTATCTGTAAACATAATTTCATGTTCCCTAACAAGACTTGACAAAAACCGTAATTTCCAGATTCAGAGAAAAGAATGACATTAGATCAGAGGACTCTTAGAAGACATGAAACCATAATGGTATGCATAGCTTTTCCCCTATAATACGAAACAATATGCAAATATAAGCCTATTCAATACTGCTCGGACAGTCCTTTTGGCTGTCCTGCTCTGAAAGTCATCCTTGATGAAACATAAGGCCAAAGAAAGAGATCCATCTCCAGAACGTCAGTGGCTTTGCATTTCAGTGGACAGTAGGAGTAGTCAGAACACTTGTTTTGGCTTCAGTGCCTTTTGCAGTTATTTTTACATGTCAGCAATGGTACCTCTTATGAAACATTTTCTTTTCAAAAGCTTGCCATCCCAGTGACACTTATTGCACTGGGAGTCCTTGCAGCAACTACCAGTACTTTTGAGTCCTCTCAGTGTCTCTGAGTTATTCAACTTCAAAGTCCAAAACTAGTATCTACTGAAATGAAAAAGCCTGCAACCACATGGATTTCTAGTTTTCTATGTCTGTACAATTCCCAAAGGAACTAAGACAGATGTTGGATCTATGCTGAGTCCTTTGATAGCAGAAGCTTTATCGTTCTTCTCCAAATTTGCTCTGCATTCTCTCTTCCTTGTGTGACACATAAAGTTGTGATTTTTTTTTAACCAGCAGGTTTATACACCAGTTACTGATGTTAATTCTGTAATAAATATAGTTTATAATAAATCCCCTCCCTAAAGCTATCAGTTCACTTGAACAGTCAAGGCAGAACAGAACTATCAATGGATCCAAAAGGTGGAAAAGATGATGTAAGGTAACATGGTGTTTTACCCCTGGAAAAAATAAAACACAAAAAAAAATTGGAGAGGAAAAAAAGGAAAAACTGGGTTTGACAGCCAGCTTCTGCCATCTCTGGTCTTTTTCCACTTGACAAGACTGTCAAAATGTGGTTTGAAATCAATTCTCCTAAAAGGCAAGTGGGTAACTCTGCTAATCCCTGAGCTTCTGGCACTCCAGGGAGAGATCTTTCACAGCATTTTGGCAGTTGTTGGTTCTCTCCTTCAGACACACACTCCAGAGGGGAAAGCCATATCCTATCTCACTCCAGGTTTAATCAAGTCCTTTTTCTCACATTCTTTCTGAAAAAATTCCTAAGTTCCAGTTTAACATGTACTCATGTACTTCTGAACCTTAAATAATATTCCGTAGTATCATTGCTGACATTAAATACACAGTCTGACAAGAGGTTTGCCTAATGTTGTAGGCTATTTTTGCCAATAACACAGCATAAATTTCTTCATTGCCTCAATATACCTTTCCACCATTTGCAGTAATGTGTCATCTATTGAAAATTTTGATAGCATTTCTTTTGAGAAGTAATGATACTTCTGTAGATGGGTATCAAGTTTCATTTCCACTTGATCAGTATGGAAAAACAGGTCTTATACCACTACTCTTTGTAATGGGAGAATTATCTGAATTGAAAGACAATACTGCAGGGTATCTAGAAGGAACAGTTACTGCAATTAAAACATATGTTTTTTAAATGCTTCAGAGGAGTCTGTTTAACATTCATTGCCACAGAGTACCTGGCCATTCCCAGAAAAACAACGGAGTATCTTTAAACACATGTAACATTTGCTGACAGCCTCAGTGATCACCACAGTACCTGTGGGTTAATAAGTCTCTAATCACCTTCAAACAAAATATATCAGCTGCCTCTGGCTCCAATCCTACAAGTGTACCTCTCATCAAATTTTTACCCAGCACCCTAATTTTTTACTATCACAAGGTGTACCCAAAAATCTCCCCATTCCTTCAAGGAGGAAACAATCAATATATGCTATCTCTTCACTGTACTAAGGATTCAGACTAGCAATTCATCAGGTCCAGTCAGAAACAGTGAAAACTAACCTGAGAACTTGTCTATGGTTTGAAGCACAGTGGCACTCTGAGGAGGCAAGAAATTTGGAAAGCAAAGTTTGTATGACTCTCAGTGTGACCATCCATTTCACCGATTGTTTTAACTGTGTATGAGAACCATTTCCTTTGGGAAAGTCTGCCAAGAAAGTATTCTGAGTTTCTTAGCCTCAAAAAAAAAAAAAAAAAAAAGACAAAACAACCATGGCAAATTGTTTGTAAGATGTAACACTGTTGTGTATCAGGACAATAATTAACGGTTATAAGGAAAAAAACACACATACTTGCAATATACGTTGTGATTATAATGTCAGAAAGTTTGCTTAAATGACAAGGCTTGTTGCCACATAACACAAGTGAACCTCAGAAAAATGAGAATTTGGTCTCATTTGCTTTAAGCCTAGAATTTGCAAGTAACGTTCCGTTATCTCTCAGGACGTTTTTTATGCAAGGTTCCCAATATAGAGCGTCATTTTAACATGGGTTATTAGCATCCTGTGATATTTGATATGTCTCTCACTCAAAGAAAGAACTTCATGCAACAGCTCAAGTGCCAACTCTCAAGTACAGCCAAAAGTCTATCCTCTGAAGACAGTGACTGGAAGCATGTTATGGCATTTTCAGATAGGCTTTAATTGAGTTTGAGGCTAGTGTTGCCATCAGCCACTAAGACAAATAGTTTATCTATTCCAGATTACAGAGACCAGTGATAAACTTGACACATTATTCAAACACTATCCATTGTTTTCAAACATCACCAATGTTTGTTTAGCTTTCTCAAAAAAAAGACACCTAGAAACTGTTTCTTTCTCTGTATTTCCTTTATAAGAGGGTACTCCAAGGCTTTGAGCAGCAGAGTACTGGAAATGTAATCTCTCAATTTAAGTAAATATTTTACCTTCAAGCTGTTAAGCTACCAATTTTTGCCACCCACTCCAATTAACCTTTCTTATAATTTACACAATTAATTACTAATGGCATTCAAAGCCTTACTGTATTGTCTACTTCAGCAGAGGATGGAGCCACCACTAAATCCATTTTTCCCCAAGCAGTAAGACATTTTGTAATCCTGTTTTTCCCCAAACTGAGTTATTTCATTGAGTGCTCAGTAGCTGCAGGCAGCAATTCTGTTTTCATAAGACTGACGTACTGTTTTCACCTCCAGTTGTTTCATTAAACACAGTGAAAGAATGACACTAACATAGATTAATTCCAAATAACACTGTTAATTAAATACAGATGGACATACTGTTCCTACAAATGACTCTCAAAATTTCATAGGACAAGTCAACTATCACCTGGCTTAAGCTATTTGAAAGAACATTTCAACCTACATGTTAAGAGATATTAGTTGTTTAGCTTAAAGAAATGCATTTTAAGTAGAACGAGCTGCATAGAGTTACAATACCGTGTGATTTAATATGCTGCTTGCTTTGCTTTGCTTCCTTAGCACAAGTAGCTGGATTTACTGAAGCCTTAGGTTGCAAGCTGTGAACTTTCATCTAGTTCCCTTTTCAGCCAGAATGGAGTTAATTTTCTTAGTAATTTCCCAAGTAGCTGGTACAGTGCTCCGTTTTCTCTTTAGTATGAGAAGAATACTGACAGGACACTGATGTTTTCATTGTTTTTAGGTAGTGTTTATTCTAAGTCTAGGGCTTTTTTAGTTTGCCAGGCTCTGCTGTCAAGCAGGTGCACCAGAAGCACAACCCAGAAGGGGACAACAACTGTCAGCAGAAGCAGCAGCTCGACAAGATTAGAACAGTTAACACACTGCCTACATGGACACAGAGAAAGAAACCAGTGTTATATGACCGTATGCCAAAAATCAGCACTGGAACAAGCAAGGCACACGAAGAGCACATAAGGGGTGGGTGCATAAGTTGCCAGGGGATTGTTTTGTTCTGAGCCTGTCTCTGGAGGCACGCAGCTTGAGCAGAACTGCTGCTGTACCACTCGATTGGATTACTTGTTTTTATAAATCTGATGCCTGACACTCTTTTATGGAAACTCCAGGGTTAACAAAAGGAAGAGAAAGCACACCTCCTGAGAGTGAGTGTGTGTGTGTGAGTGAGTAAATGAGGAGTGGAAAGGGACACATGTCAGCTTACTGGAGCCACCCACTGCAAAGGGACTCTGGTCCCAGCTGCTGAAATCTCAGGTGCAGTGCACCTTGAATGGTGTGGGAATGCTCAGGCAGCATCTCCTCCTATAACACATATTTAACCTGTGCAGTTGGAGCTGTAAGAACTAGATACATGGACTGCTTGGAAATATAAAGCTTTTCACGCTACAGAGGAAGACTGGGAGATGAGGTGATGTCCAAGAGCAAAGCTAATAAATCCAGTACAAGTGACAGGATTTAGATGAAAGATTAGCACAACTTAAATCATAGCATATCAAATACGTGTTTGCCAGATTACAGGACTGATGCCTCAAAAATCAAAATATGAGAGTGCTATTCATCTGGGACAGTTGCAAAACCCACAGATGTTGTACTTATTCTCATAGACCAATAGCATAAAATTACATTATGATGGAAGCATAGGTTACAGTTCTGTAAACTCTTAAGCATATGTTTTATTTCTTTAATTTCTTGCAGTCCCAGTGATTTCTGAAATCAATTGCACCTACAGGTGACCCTCTCCGTCAACAAGGATTTAATTTATTAATCCTCAAGAGGTACTGAAAATATATAGAGAGTCTATCTTGTTAATGAGTTTGATCTATGTTGTTTATACAGTAACAAAAATCTTCAACAGAAATCTAAATCAATTAGACATAAACGATTAAAATGGTCACATTTTTGCTTCAGCACATGTTTAGTATTTGACCCTCTAGTGTAATAAATGACTTTTAGTGCATGCAGTAATTAATTATTAACAGATATTTACATAAAAAAGTAAATATTTCATATATTCATCAATTTTACAATTTAGAAGCTAGCCACTCTGAGTTATACTAATCAAATTTTCCATTTTGTGTGAAACATAATTCTTTAATGTGCAGTAATAATTTCTTCTGCATAATAAGTCACAAAAGGTGTTCTAAATCCTGATCTTTTTAAATGTAAAGCCATCTTTATCAACATCAGCAATATTGTCTTGCATAGTCATTGAAATGCATTAGTCCCCTTCAGCATCCTCCCCTTACTTCAACTGTTACCTAGATCAATCAGACCCTAAAATGTTTTTGTGCTAATAAGTTTCTTGTTTTTATTATGCATTCATTGCAAAGTGCACTTGTTCACCGCTATGGCAGAGACATGTTTTTGAGCAGTAGCTGGAGTTATCTTTCTGTCAGGACAAGACCAGCATTGCCGATTGAAGCATGAAACATCCAGTCAGGAGGTTATCGATGTAAAGGTTATTATTCCCTCATTCCTGTGTGACCTGTCACAACCTTTGATGTGACTCTCTCTCAGTTTACACACCTATAAACCTGTCCAGATAGCACAGGCATTCTGTCTATTTTCCTCTTCCAGCTGTAAAACACTGAATAGAATAACATGTCTTTTCTTTCAAACATTATTGGTCAAACTTTCTGGGACAGAATGGCTTTAAATTAGTTGGTGTTTTTTTGTTTAGTTTGGTTTTTGTTTTGTTTGATTGTTATTTTTGTGATATCCTGGTATTTATCAATCCTGAGCTTTGGGAAAAAAAAAAAAAAAGGCAAAATATTAGACTTAGCACTTAAGTGGTTACTGACATTGTTTAAAAACCCAATACTATGAAAACAGCAAGAAATTTAATTGTTTACATCTGGTCACTTTATTCCAGTGCGACTGAATAAGTTTAGAGAGATGCATGGGTCAGAAGATGGGAGAGTTGAGTCTGTGTAAAGCTAAAAACATGTAGTGATCCCAGCTGTACCATGGCTAATTACATTGCCTCCTCAATCACACTGCATCACATTTTTCAAACAGGAAAGTGTCAGAGAGGAGAGATTGCTCACTCAAATAAATTAAAAATGGCTGTCATAGTAGGAAATGTATTCCAGATAACCACAGTCTGCTTGCCAAAATAATAAATAAATAAATAAATAAACAATGACACAGCTATGTCCTTCACCCTCCACAGTAAATTAAGGGCAAAGTGAGGCAGCTCAAGAAAGTCAGAAGATTTTTCATGAAACTGTGAAGTGATTTTATAGCTGCTTACCCTCTCACTACAAGAAAGCATCAGTCTTCAGGGTGTTTCAGTAGATGATCCATCAGAAGGTCATAGTCATACATACACAGACAGCTTGGGACACCTGTCCTCCAGGAAAGCAGTAGAACGAGAGGACACAGGCTTAATCCAGATCCTGAGAGCTAGGCCAATTTTTGGAAGAGCAAATACATTGATCTTCTGGCCTTCTGCATGTCAAGTTTTAAGTGTTGATGTGGCATGCTTTGATCCCAGCTCCTGGGAAGTTCAAGAAATACAGCAATATTGCTGTAGTGTCAGAGGTAATATGTGAGATAGTGCCTCTGCTGTGAGATAACTCCTTCTTCTTCAATAAGCACAGGGCAAGGGCTTACTGGACAGAGTAGATTGGCTAGTTTTCTTTCAGTAGCAAATTTCTTTATTTCAAAAAGCTAATACCATGAATTAAAAAAATAAAAAAGGATTATATTTTACCTTGGCTATGAAGATTACTGATTTGGTTATTGTGTGCTTCTTTTGAGTCATTCTACCTGAAAAGACTTCATAGCTTTACTGCCACTGAACATTCTGTGCTGCACATTTAACAACTGATACAAATCTAGGCCTGGTTCTGTCCACCCCTTTACAGAGACTGAAGCAATTCATATGGGACCCAGAATATCTCAGGACCAGGTTAATATGCAGTGTCTATACTTCACTTCCAGAAGGTTGTGTTGAATTGAGCATCAAAGTCAGGAAACATCACTAATCATGTACCTATACATTTTCCCTTTGTAATTCTTGGCTTGAATTTCTTTTGCTGACTCATCAATAAAAAATATGCTAAATCCCACTTTGATGCAATTTCCTCTTTTACAGTACACCAATGTAAAGCTCTTTAAAATCTTCATGTTTCAATGTGTTTAAGATTGGCTTCCCAGTTCGAATATGAGTATTTCTTGTAACCTGGAAAACATATAAAAACCTGATCCAATTTTCAATAGCATGCAGTTCTTGAAAACTGAATCCACTCATTGATGTTTCATGTGTTACAATAGGTGAATAAGACATATTTCTCAATAATTAATAAAATATTACAGCTTAAGACAGAAAAGAGTATTTACAAAAACAGATACATCTGTAGTTTTAATTTTAAATGCTGCTTACAAGCTCTGCCTGGGAGGAAGGTCTCCAAAACAACTGTCACATCATCTGGTGTCCTAGATAGTAGAAATGGCATGTTCTGGGAGAAAGAGGTAATACTACCTCCAAGATACTAAGTTCAAAGATGGCTATTGCCATTCTGCACTCTGACTGCCTTTCATCTCATTAGCAACCCAGGAGAAATAACCCAAATGACAGGTGCCAATTACAATTCTTCATTGCTTAATTTCTTTAAAAGCCCTCTTCAGATTTGATCCAAGCTCCACTCTTCTGTTCCCATCTCCGCACTGAATATATCAAATAGCCCAGCAGTGCGAGTTTAGCTTGTGCACTATGATAGCAATTGTGTAAAATGCAGTGATCTCACAGAAATTTTACCATTCTGGAAAACTAAGGGTGAAGTGAAGAATTTGCTGTGCTTCTTGGACTGTTCTCACTATACATTTAAGACCAATGTCCAGCATGAGCAGGTTGCTCCAAAGGGAAAGAGTTGTTATGTATATGAGTTTCCATTTCAACAAGCCTTCCTAGCAGCAAGTTCACTCAACACAGGTTATTAGAAATGTAAAATAATGTATGTCTGTATGTGTGTATATGTATATGTATGTATGTGTGTATGTTAATGGGACAGACCACAGATCTTTGGGCTTTTATGAACTGCATACCTTGAGCTGTCATGGTTAGATCAAGGTTTTAAAGACAAAGAATCTGACTGCTTACAGGTCCTCGAGCAGGATTCCTTAGCAGGTGGCAGTTCCCATGGATAACAGAAGGCATTGCAAATGTAATTTGCTTTTGAAAACTGAACAGTCTTACATAGACAGCAAATAGGAAGGCACAGGCAACTCTCTCTTCACCTGAGGAAAAAGTGCAGGTGTAATATCTACTATCTCACACCGCCTACAAACCTGTAAGGAACAAACAAACCATTTCTGGCTAAGCCAACAAACAAACCCATCTGAACATAAATCCACTTCTCAAACGAGACTTCTCTCTCTAGAAGATTTGGATCAGCATGATGACTTTTATCTCAAGAAAGAGTCTGCTTCCATTGTGTAGGTCCAAAGGCATTTTGCTAGTGTGTATTCTCCATATAGATCCCAATCCCACTGTATAAGCTGCTTAAGTGCTTGAAGATTCTTCTGTAAATTCAGGTAACCAAACAGGAAATAAAAACTTAAACAGGAATAATATTTCCATTGCAAAGTTTGATTTGTTTTCTTTCCAGTTGAGCTGAACTATTATTTTTTACTATTGAATAAGAAAAATATGGCCCAGATCTTCTGTTCTAAAAGTGATATATGTGTCACAATGAGACAAAATACAGGAGGAAGGAAAGCTCTTCTTTTATCACCCTGGCATGGACCTCTTACCTCCATTCAGCTTCCTTCATCATCCTCTGCCTCCTCTTTCTGGCTTTCCTAACATTCAGGGGTTTGACCCTCTGCATTCAAACTCAAAAGCAATGAGCGGCTTTACCTTTTTTTTTTTTTTTCAGATAAAATTTCAGTCAAAATAGCTGCCTTACCAACGAGAAATTTGCTTTTCATAAAGCATCTCAATTTTCTATGAAAAACTTTAATTTTCATAGAGAAGAATTTATGAGCCTTTTTGGCTATGAATGACAAGTTGTTTAACAAATAAAACTGAATGTTTCTAACTGAAAAGTTATAGGACATCATACTTATCTCCGAAACATATTGCTATGAAAACTGAATCATGTCAGTCTGGTTCTTTTGGCCATGCATCTCTTGGCTGAATTCTCCGGTAAGCTTTTCCTATATTTAAAATATTCATAACATCTCTATCTAAAATCCATTGGCATCTATAAAAATTGAGCTCAGTCTGCAAGCTCTTCCTCATAGCCCTAATAGGGTATCCCTCTCCCACCTGGAAACTTATCCTCATAAAAGTAGATATAAGCTTAACATAGATATTTTTCATCTCATAATCAAATTCAATCAACAGGTTAAAAAATTGTAGCAGATGGCAGGAGAGAGGAGGAAAAACAGAAGAAACAAAACCTTACTTACATATGACTCAAGACAATGCATTTCCTCCTTGTTAAATTTTTATTCTTTATAGCAATATTGGCTAATATCTAATCTTAATTTTACAAACAGTACATTTAAAAATACTTTTTATTCTTGCAGTGAGCAGTATAAGGTATCCTCCTCAGTGTTTTCAACCTTATACTAGACCTAACAAGGTGTCCTACCAACAGTGAGAAGGCTGGGAATGAGGAAGAGGGTGGGATGGGATATATCTAGGACAGGTGATCTAAACTAGCCAAAAGACAGCTGACCTAAACTGATCAAAGGAATATTTCATACCCTATAATGTCATGCTCAGCAGTAAAACTGAGGAAGCACTTTTTTAAGGTAGTCATTGCTCACAAATTGGGCATCAGTCTGGGTGGGGGAACTGGTGACTGATGGCCTTTGCATCATTTTTTCATCGCTGAAAAAATGACTTTTTTCTTCATCAATAAATTGTTTGTTTTGCTTTTTCAAAAGGGATTTAGCTACTGACCAGGGTCAACCCACTGCATTCCTCTCACTTCTACAAAGTGAAATCTAATCTAAATCTAATCTCTTTCAGTTTAAAACTATTACCTCTTGTCCGGTCAATACATACTCTTCTAAAAAGTCCCTCTTCTCGTTGGCCCCTTTTAGGTACTGGAAGGCTGCTAGAAGGTCTCCCTGAAGACTTCTCTACTCCAGGCTGAATAACCCCAATTATTTCAGCTTGTTGTCATAGGAGAGGTGCTCCAAGCCCACTGGTCATCTTTGTGGCCTCCTCTGGACTTGCTCCAACAGGTCAATGTCCTTCTTATGTTGTAAGTCCCAGAGCTGTATGCAGTAGTCCAGCTGGAGTCTCACGAAAGCAGAGTAGAGGAGGAGAACACAGGGTAATGTAGCCTTCACACAAGCTGTGAGAGAGAGGAGTGAGAAAAAAGGGTGAGAGGCATAGTCTGGTAGACACTTGATGTGAACTGCATGGACAGACATGCTCTGGAGCCGAGGATTGCTCCAAGGGAGGGAGACGAGCTCTCCTAGCCAGCAAGACCTCGATACTAGAGCAGAGAAGGCAGCCCCGGTCCATCTTCCCGAGTGGGAAGCGGTGGAGCCATGACTCAGGACAGCTCTGACTCAGTGTGGGCAGCTCCAGCAGGGACAGAACCCACCCCGAACCGAGATAAGCAGCCTACAGGGAGAGCAAGCAACCAGGAGAGTGGAGCATCAGCCAGGGACGGGGAGCAGCAGTTGGTGCACATGGGGCACTGAGACTCTGCAGCTCCAGCAGTCAGCTTAGCTGCTGATCATCGCTCTCACTGAGAGAGGTGAGGTTTGGTGTCCACTCAGACAACTTCCTGATGCGGCTTTGGTTCAGGGAAAGGAGCGAGCCAGCGTCAGGGGTTCTTGCGCTAGCCTCCGAGGAGATGTTCTCTGCCTGGGGCAGGCGGTGGCAGCTGCTCTCAAGGTATACGAGACAGCAGAGCACAGTAGTGCCAGCCCGGCAGGAATAGCGCAGCGCTGCTGAGAGTCCCGAGCCCAAAGAAAGAGACGTGAGACCGAAAGCAGGGGCAAAAGATGATGCGGCTGATCCACCTTAGGGTAACAAGCTGATCCAACTTGATTCAAGGAGGGAAAGGGTTTATATAGGGTCGGTTAGGGTAGGTTCTAGAAACTGGGTGGAGGGAAGGAGGAGCATGCAAATCCTCCTATAAACACTGGACAGGGGAAATGAATATGAATAAGGGGGTGGTAACTGGGAGGTAACAATCAGGTTTTCCTGCCAACAGGGCAGGGGAAGCCCGCCAAAACATGTGGTTGGTCAGTACCCCACGGTATCTGGCCAATAAAGAAATTGTTGCTATGCCTGCCAAGGCAGACACCGAGTCCTCATGGGAAGAAGATGAATAACGCAAAATGGAGTCCAACCTAATATTAGGTTTTCTTCCTAAACATAAAACACATGGTAAATCAGTCCATCGTGTAGTAAGCAAGCTGGGTGATGTCTCTTCCTCACCAGCACCTTTCACCGCACGCATCTTCCATTCTGCAAAGGATTTCTCAGCTGTCTCGGGGTTTCCCTGTTCCGCAACACCTGCTTTCCACATTTCATAACCAACAACTTCCTTTGCACAAACCAGAAAGGAGGTGGTGACCCAGACCCAGAGCCTGCAGGAGTCCAGGTCTCAGCCTGCATGGAGTGCCAGAGCCTGTCCCTGATCCCAGCAGGCTGCAGAGAGAACACCTGTGTGAAGTGTGATCAGGCTGATGATCTGCTCAGCCTGGTGGCAGAGCTGAGAGACAAAGGGGAAAGACTAAGAAGTATTTGGGATTTTGAGGAAGAGATTGATTGGTAGAGCCGCACTCTAGGATGCCTTACACAAATGGACCTGCCAAACACTTCACAAGAAACAATGGATCCCCTGCCGCCTCACCACCAGGCAGAAGGAGAGGAGGTTGGAAGTGGAGAGGACTGGAAACAGGTTTTTAATTTTCACAGAATGTCCTGAAGGGACAGAAGAAGAAGAAGGGACCCGCCAGGTTTGTTGAAGTCCAACGCAGCACATCCCAAGAATCACACCATGTGTCTGAGAGCAGTGTCCAAATGTTTCTTGAACTCTGGCAGGCTTGAGACCATGACCACTTCCCTGGGGAGCCTGTCCCAGCACCAAAACACCCTCTGGGTGAAGGACGTTTTTCTAAAAATTGCATTTCTGGGTATGTGCATTTCCTATTAATGGACTTCAAGTTTACTTTGCCTATTTTTCTACTTGATTAGTTTTAATACCTTTAATATGTGAATAGACAGGAGACCTGAAGGAAATTTACAACAAAAAAACTCAGAAAAACAGACCAGATGGTGTATCTGAGCAGAATATAAGAGAACAAAGATGAGATAACAGAGACTGGCAGTATTCATCCTATGATCCATTTAACATCTGGTCCCAGTGTTCTAGGTACAGAGGGTCTCATCTAAAATTCCAGTTTACACATCAAATCATCCCTTGAGGCCATGTAATTTAACACTGTGCCACGGATTTTCCCCCAGTGCACTAAGAAACCCAGCATAAGGCCTTCCATCTTCCCTGCAGATTCTTTTCAGTACCACATGTCAGGAAGTTCATCCTGAACATCCCACAAGGTCAATATTTCTGTGAATGCCGAGATCAAACACACATTATAATCTCAATTTCTTAAGTGAGACACCTGGAGCTAGCATTTTCCTTTAGTTACCTGGAAAGCCAAACATGCAAGAGCATGATGAAGAGATCAGACCTCTCTCCTGTATTCAGGAGGCATGGTGAGAGGATCTGAAACATGTGAGGTGGCAGAGAGCACCTCTGTAGAAAGCTACTTTTATAGCTGCTGGATCTTCTAAATGACTTCCATTACTACCCTAAAAAAATATAAACATCTATAGACACATGCTCTCAAAAGAAAATGAGAAACATCACAACATGCAGGCTCAGCATACCTGTGCTTTGCCCCTCTTGCTCTCTGGGAATCTGGAAAACAGGAGGAAATCCACTAGAAACATCAATGAGCTACAGAAGTGGGGAAGCACCTTCAAACAAAGAAGAATGTTGGGCTTTTTTCACCCTATCCATGGATATCTATTGCTATTTTAGCCACAAAATACCAAATTTATCTTTGTTCTCCAGTTGGTAGTAGTAATAAGTTGTGTGATTCATGTCACTAATTCCTTATGCTGGTAGGACTTTGACTATGTAGATATATGCCTCAGTCGTAAATTCATAGCTGAGTTGGGTCAAGAGGTAAAAAGTTTATGTATGAGGCAAAACTTCAAAAGCCAAATCTGTTTTGTCACCACTACTTTAAATCACACTCCAGACTGACAAGTATGTGAGCCAAAAGAAGACATACTCATGATAATTGCATAGACACGCCTAAAGCAGTGCAACAGCCGAAACTATCTAAATTAGCTATGTCAGAACATTTACAGCCATTGGCATGTCCAAATTAATTGACCTGCATCCTGCCTGAACCGTGTGACCCATATAAACAAAGACTTTAAATTACTAGTGTCAAAGTTAAGCATTAAATTAATTAGTTGCTGAGTTTACTGGAGTCTGACTGCTAATAAACAGGTTCTCGGGACAATATTTGTAAATTAAATGTGCCTAACAGTGTTGGTGATAAGTTGAAGAACAGCTTTATTTTTGAAGACTTGAGAAGAAACGCAGAGTAACAAGTCAGAAATCACATAAGAGAAAGTCTAGTGCACTTTCTCCTTGGGATTATGGATGAAGCAATAAAGCTAAAACTAAAGCTAAAGCTGGCCAACCTGCTTCTATTATAGTTTGCTGCTGGAAAGGCCTCAACTGCTGACATAAATATCTTCTCTTAGGCTATCCCACATTAGGTTTTCAAGGATTTCAAGGTATGGCTTAAACCTGCTCTCATATGACGATCTGTGTTGTTATAATATGTTACGGACAAAAGCAGCAGCAACAAGTGTGACAGAATGGAAAGCAGAGAAATCTGCTTTCCATTGTTAGATGGCATATACCACCTAGTTAAAGAACAGCTTTAAGCTTGTATTTCTACAGCTCTGAAGAATTTTCCTTATTCACAACAGCCCTGCCTCTGTTTCTTGCTTGTTAAAAAGTAGCATTTCAAGTATTGCACAGACTAGGAGCACAACACAGGGAAAATTGCTGCAGAAGTCTGTCCTCTTGTGCACTTGTCCACTGAGAACTGGAGACTGATATCATTCAAATCTTCACATTTTAGCAAGGCCAAACTTCATCCCACTTGGAAATAAACCAGCATGAGATTTAGGAATGAGCCATTGAGGAATTTGCTTCCCAGTGGGCAAGCATGTACAGCACCGCAGTTTGTGTACCATCCTCAGAGTTCCATGCTTTTCAGGAAAGGAATGACTATTCTGAGGGGAAGGGGCTTTTCTTCTTGATTCAGTGGAAGGACCTTGAGACATAAGTGGGTGATGTTACTCCATTCCTTTTGTTTGTTCGAGTAAGACAGTTCTGCCAAAACAGCTTTGCCAATTATTTGTCCTCGGCTGACAGGAAGAAATATGAGCATGTTGTATGGTCATGTACAACATCTTAACACCTTCTTTCCTGTCATCAGCATGAAGGTGCATCCCATACCAAAACAGACTCCATGAAAGAAAAACCTTGGATAAACATCTTAGTCTGATTCATCTGAATTTATAGCAAAAATATTTTTGGCTGCTCTGCTAAAGACTGATAAATTAAAGCTCATTCTTCCTCCAATACTGTATATTTCTGTTTTGAGTATAAAGCACTGAGACACAATCAGGATGGTATTTAGATGACTTTGATCTACGCTTACAATTATTCAGTGCTTAAGATGGAAGCATTATCTCTTATATCCAGAGGAATAATAGCAAAAAAAGCAACATGATTAATGTTTATACAATCATCACCAAATGAAGAGCAGGTAATTTGCCACTTGTTTTAAAGTGTTGCTAGACTACCCCTCAGAAATATGTTGATCACATATATACACCATTACTTTCTGCAACATCAGTATAAATGGAGTGATAAAATCCAAGGGGCAAGTATGAATGAAAAAGATACATATGCCAAACAGAACTGGGCTTTCCATTCTTCCTTTTCCAAGTACTACATTCATAAAAGTCCATTTCTCAACCTGTTTTCTTTGCATATCATATTAACCAGACCAGAAGAGCATGGCTAAGCAAACCATGACCACCACACTGTTTACACATTCCTAACAGATACCTTTTACTCAGCCATTATGCTTAAACATTTGGATTAGCTGGCTGGACAAGGATTTGTGAGTAAACTTGCTTATGGTACTCATGACTTGCTGCAGGATATGCTAATAGACCCTAATTCCACAGTCCTTGGTACCCAGCAGGCAAACACTTTTGCTGCCTACAGGCTGAGGCTGACCCCACATAGGAATCATGAAGGCAAAAAGGTCATTATTTAGCATTTTGATGTTTAAAACAAATGACAGTTTCCCCCCCTAAAGAAAAGGAGCCCTAACCCTAACCCCTACCTCAAATCTGACCCTAACTCTAACTCTGAACCAGACTCTAACCAGATTCTGATACTAACACTAACCCTGACCCTAGCACTGATCTTGACCCTGACCCTAATCCTAAACCTAATCCCTAAACCTAAACACTAACTCCCAACCATAACCTTAACTCAACCCCAACCCCTAAACCTAATCCCTAATCCTAACACTTACCCCTAACCCTAACTAACCCTGACTCTAACCCCTAATACTAATCCCTAACCTTAGGAAGGAAAATTTGGGATACACATTCATGAGCTATAAGCTGCTGTTCCATTCAAGGCAGGATCTGTCACAGTGCTAGGAGAAAGATCTTGAAGAGTGGCCAGATTTCCTTTTTTTTCCTTTTTTGGCCATGAGGAAGGTACACAGAGAGGAGTATGCCAGAATCTGGAGTGTGAGGAGTATGACCTTTGAAAGAAAGCGAGTTTCAATAGATAAAACATCTTTCACTTATTTTAGGAGTCTTTTGCGGGGGGAGAAGAACATATACATGCAAAGTCTTCAAAGCTAAACTCAAGACAGACAAGCAGCCAAAGAAGAGACGAGCAAGAAAGTTAAAAGAGCTAAGAGATCCTTAGCTTATCAGACTTGGTTCTGATTTTTAGAAATGAGAGATGGCAATGAGACTGTGACATTTAAGGTAGGATTTTCAAGAAGCAGCAGGCACACATCAAGGCCCATTGACCCAGCACCCTCAGTTTTGAGACATCCATCTATGTAAGACTCTAAAGTTTATGGAAGATTTTGTTCTTTACATTCTGGTGGGATGAACTGCTATTCTGATAGTTTGTTGCAAGGAGGACATCTTCAAATATTACAGCCAAGAAGAACAGTATTAAGAATAACAATAGCACAGGAAAATAAAATTTCCAGAACACACCAGACAAAAATCTTCTTTATGTTATTCAAGGACTTTGTTAAGATGACAATAGTCAAGTAAAAAAAGAAAAAAAGAAGATGAGTGAAATAATACAGGAATATTTTTCAGGAAAAAATCAGCCTAAACAACGGTCAAAACCTGTAAGAGATGTTGCAGCTGTAAAAACCACCAACCTCTTCAGAAACTCATCAGTGTTTTTGTGTCTTCAATACAAAATTAAAAAAGGTTTCAAGGGGAGCTGTTCGCTGCCAGCAAAAACACTGTTAGCTTGTCTGGCTTTGTGACCTTGCTCACATTATAACATTATTGTTGCCTTTCAACACAGCAGGGACCACATTTCTGAAAGGAGGCATGTGGCAAGGTAAAAGGAAGCAGCCAAACAGCATCATCAGTCTTAAGAAGTTGGATTCTGACACCTTCTACAGCTCTAGCAGGAAGACTTTGAGTTTAAGTGAGTTTTTGTAAGCCTTTGTCATAGAAACTTCTTGCCAGTGTCAATCTGACCCCTTGTTACAGTCTGGAACAAGCAGTTAAATCACACTGCCAAACCCCATAGAGCCAAAATAGATGACTAAGTAACCAAACTGCAATGAACACATATTTTAGACTTTCAAACAGAGAGAGAAAGTGACGGTTTTGAGATATTTCCATGGTATTAATATGAGATTTTAATCATCTGAATGTACTTCAATGCCACAGATTCCATTATATATACCAAAGGCAATATCGTTGCTCATCGTTTGCCTCATCATTGCTGTCAGAAAGACAATTTAAATGAGGAACTAGCTATAAAGAATACTATTTAGAGACAGGTAATATATTGAAAATACATGTTTATTTTCTTTTTCATGATTCTTATAGAAATGTGCAGACGTGCATGTGGCTAATCACCTTGTGGCTTTAAAATATGATTTTCCCAAGTCCTTAACCAATTTAGTACTGTAAGTCTCAGAGGCCTTCAATTAACTACCTGATATCACATAGTTCCCTGCTGCTAGGTTTTGTGAACTTTGCTCTGAATCCACTGCTACCAAACACTGCCAGGCAGAGGGGCAGAGCAAGACTGGCACTATCTGTGCTCCCAGTAGTGACACAGATACATGAAATGAAGCTCTTCAAGGATGGTGGAGCAATCCCATGTGGCAGCTGGGGCCATACAGCATGAAACATCATTCAGGTTCCAGACACTTCATTACGATGGGACTTCACAGGGGATCTAAAACTGACACAAGACCATTCCAAATAAAAGCCATCCAGATTTCCCAGTATTGCATTCTTTTTCTCCCACTGCAGCTCAGGACACTTTCTGATCTGAGAGTCTTAAAGAAGCATTCCATATCCTAAAGAAAAGCTCTTTTAAGCTTGCTAAAGCTAATTTGAAGTAAGCACACTTCTGTAAATAAGTCCACAAACTACAGGCCCTGCTTCCGAGATAAGTTTTGTCAAATCAGAGCAGAGGGAGAAAAACATAAAATTAAAAAATCAGTACCCCCTGCCTGCTGTCAAAACTGATAAAGGAAAACAGAAATTACAAGAATTGCAGACAGTTAATGCAATATCTGCCCTGACAGTTCCATTCAGGTAGTTACTTATCAGTCAATACTCTGCTCAGCTCCCAGCTCTGAATTGTAAGCAGTGCTTAATATGTATTGGCTGTTAACCCATAGACCCAGATCAAGTCCCACTGTAGCCCTGAAACTTCTACTAGCACAGAGCAAAGCAGAAGCACCAGTACCAAGAAATTCAGTGGCAGCGAGCACATCTGTCTACATCGCTGCTTCACCTCCAAGCACTCATTCTCCTGATATCCTCAGATGTTTGACCAGTGGACCCATTCAACAGAGTAAAAGAAAGCAGCATCCATCTCTCTAGGACAAATATTGGGCTTCAGAATTTCATTTTCAAGTGTAACTAAGAGAAAGGCCTGCCATCACGCTGAATAACTTCAGTCATTTCATCCATAACGATTTGCTAACCCTTCAGCACAGGTATGTTCTTCATTTTACACAGTTGCCAATAAAACTCTTATGATTTCAGAGCCTACAAGGAATACATTTCAAGCAGTTATATGCAATGTTAAGTCCTTCTGTAAACAAAAATATTTTTAAAAATCCTTACTACTGCAAAGCATAAAAAATTAAACTAATTGGTCCTTTCATCTACTTATTAAAATTAAGTTTGACATTAATAAATAATTGACATAATATATTATTCAGACCTTTACATACAGAATTAAATAGGATGTAAAGTGAAGGTTATTTATTAAAAGGGAAGTAATAGATCTGAAAAAGTGCTGCCATTCTAGAATAGCAACAAAGCTGCAAATATATTAACTTTATATAGCCCTGTTCTTGGTTGGCAGCCAGCTTTCCTGCTGTTTCATGTTCCCTTTTTTTAAAGACTTGACTAAGAAAAGAAAATCCTAGCTCCAACTCATAGAAATACACTATTTTATCTCCAGGAAATTATTCACTTTTTAAAATCCTTTCAAGAGTCACATGCCATACAGCTACTACCCTTTTTTCTTACATCATAGAATACTCACAGACAGCATCAAGGAGAGGATTCTGACAGTGCATGAGACACAGGGTGGACGAGTCTCTCAAATAATTCAGAATCCACGCACAGGAGCCATAAAATCTTAAGCATCTTAGAAAACTGACCAAATGCAATCCTGATGTTTCCTGAGTTTTTTGTTTTCCCTCTCTCATACTTGTAGGATGCCCCAGAACTTCTCATCTGACATTCTCTATCCTTGATGCTTATGCTAAATTTTGGGCTCAAGTTCCTGAGTTCTCTATTTCTTTGTTAATGGTGAAATATTATCCTTCTCTCTCAGTTTCCAGGTTTCCTGCTCTAGAGAACCATCCTCATGAAATGAGCCATGTCATAAGCCAAACAGGTAACACCAATAAACATAAACAAATACAAGAGAAAACATTATTAAGAGTAATAAGCAGGATAAATAACAAACCTAATGAATATGATGACTTGAAAAGGGTGAATACAATCTCGCTTAGCCTAGTCAACTGCATCCCACAACTGTACTATGAGAAGTCCAAAAACTCAGAAGTCCCTAATATACAGACACTTGCAGATGAAAAAAATGTCTCCAGGGAGAAATAATACTTGCTCCAGAAAATAATTGAATCTTCCAAAACTGGATGTAGAATGATTAGTCTGGTAGCACATATATTGACAGACGGAACAAGTAACACAACTGCTATCAGTGTCTCAAGGGTGTAAAGTTACCTTCACGTGTCCAGGGGTTCCACAGTTTATGGTCTGACCCAAGAACCACCTGCCCCCAGATCTGACCACCAGGCACACATCCCCAGAAATTGAGTCAGAGGCCCTCAGACCCCTTTCTTCCTCACCTTCTTCTTCACAGCACATACTGTCTGTGGAGCTTCTCCAAGGTCCCAGGCTTGAAGGTTGCTTTGACTATGATGGTATCTTGTTGTTCTGGCCTGGGGTGCATATGTTCTTAAACAGAATGAAGGCCTGCCTTGAAGGAGTCTAAACAAGCTTACAGAATTTGAAAAGTCGATATGAAATGGGGGTATTGGTTTTGGTAAGTGTAAACTACTATTTTAAAGTGTGACAGACTATATAGCTACATTAAAATCTACAAAAAGCTAAAAATCTAAAAATTCAAAGGCATGACTAACGACAACTTGATCGTCAGGTGAAAAAAACCACAATTTGTGGATTGTGGTTGAACAGTGGGCCTGCACCTCCTTTTTGTCAAGAGGAAGAGGGGGAACAGGATTTCCTAGACAGCATGGAGGGTATCCAAAAAGGGGTCATAAGAAATCTGAGAGGAAAATACAAGAGTTTTCCCAACCCTACCTGTGCAGATGTAGGACTCACTGGCCAAAGGCTGTCACGGCACTACAGGCAATTTCCTAACGTGACATCCTTTCCTAGCCCAGCTTCGGAGCAGGTGTCATTAGGAAATATGAAGGGCTTTCAGCAAAGAGAAGTGCTAAACAGAAGCAGCACACAGCGGCAGTGACACAGAAAGGACAGAATACAACTTTCACTTGGACCTCTGTAGCTCCCAGCTATGTCGTTTATCCTCCTTTCCTTCAGCAAAATAAGAAGCTGTATATGCTTTCCTACTTTCCTTTCACTGCCCCTTCATCTTGTGTCTTTGTTTTTCTCAGGCTACAGATGTGGCTCAAAATCCTAATGAGGGACGGGAAGTCTCTTTTGTGGGCAGGCAGATTTAAGTAATTAGATTGGCTGTTCCACAACTCCCTTTTATTTGCTAGACACTGAGTATATCATGTTATCTGTAGGTATTTGCTCATTACTGAGATCTAATAAGTATTAAATTAATGATCTAGTTTAAAGAATATCTTTCTTGTGTTATTTTGAAATTAAAATGTCTGTCCAAATAGGTGAGGTGGGGGAAGTTAGAATAAGTAGTGTCTATTTTTAGAGAAATTCATGGTCTTCCTCAGGACTGAGAAAGATAAGGCATAGTAATTATTTTATTTACTGCTTACTTTAATTTTAATTATACTGATCTATTATAAATCCTTTAAAGACTAATCCTGAAATGCCACTTGCATATCTTTTTGCTCTCTTTTAAAAGATTAATTTTGCTTCTAAGCAGATTCAAATTCTCTTGCTGTCAATTGAACACGAAACTAATTGTCATACTGATCACAGAGCTGCCTTAAATTATGAGAAAACATGTACTTTGCTTCCACTATAAGAACTTCTCACATATTTTGCTTTTCCAAGCATATTACAACCAGGAAAAAGAAATGTGGCACAACTCCAACTATATCTAACATGGCAAAGTACACTGCCAATTGTACTGATTTTTCAAGCCATGTGGTGGACATGTTCCTCTCAGGTGACAAAAAGCAGTGCTGCAATGATCTACAGGAGAGAGGTTTATATTGGCTATTAGGAAAAATATCTTCACTGAAAGTAGGATCAGGCATTGGAACAGGCTGTCCATGGAACAGTGGATTCACCAAACCTGGAACTGTTCAAAAACCAAGTATATCTGGCACATGGGATATGAGTTAGTGGTGAACAAGGTGGTGCTAGGTGAACTCAGTGATCTTAAAGGTCATTTCCAACCTTAATGATTCTATTAAAACTAATGAGAACTGTACCGCCAGCTCCTCCAGGCAACTTCAGAAACTGCAGCCGTAGTTCTAAGGGAGGTAATTAGGGAAGGTGGCCAAGGGATTTAGAAGCAGTACAAATCCTTCTCTGCTGTATGAGTCATAGGAGCAGAGAAATCAGGGCATGACAAAATGGGTCTTTTATACAGGAGAGCAAGGATGGGTTGTCTTCTCCCGTTATCAAATGAACGAAGGTTACAGCAGGTTGTTGTCTTGGGTTTTTTTTCCCAGACAACAGATGGAGTCTTTCAGCAAGAGGCAGAGAAGCAGATAAGTTAAGCAGGTCTGCTTTGTGTCAGCTTCCATGGCATTCAGGAGCAATAAGCACTAGCAGCAATTAACAGAATATTAAAAAAATATCCCCAAACCCCCTTCCCCTCAAAAAAAACCACCCCAAGCAGTTTCCCAACACCCATGCTGACTGAGTCTATTTTCCTGGTTATTCTGCACATGCTACAAAGTGGCACTCAAGGTGATCTACTTTGTAACTTCACCTGGCACCAAGGTCAGGCTGCAAGGCATCTAGTCCCCTGGATCCTCCTTCCAACCCTTCTTGTAGATGGGCATTACATTTGCTAACTTCCAGTCACCTGGGATCTCTCCAGTTAGCCCTGACTGCTTGCTGGTAAATAGGAAGATAGGACCTAAACCTCATGGGCAGTTCTGAAATGTCAAACTTATTAATTCACACAACATGCCATACCCTTATCTTCCAATGTTTGCCAAGTTGTCCAGATTTATGTCCAGTTACTGACCCTAGCTAAAGTCAAGAGATAAAGTCTTGGAAAAAATTCCAAATAAAGACAAAAGAAAATTAATGTCATAGTTTTTTTAAGCAGCCCAATAGGCCTCCAATGTTCATCACTGCCCTGAGGAAGTTATATCCAGAAGTTTCAAGACCAGTTGATAAAACTATCCCACAGATCTGCTTGGTTAGGCTTGTTCTCTTTAGCCATAGGAGGCTAAAGAGTGTTTAGACACTGAAATAACTGATCCAACTGGAAAAAAAGTTAATGCTCCAGCAGCTCTTGGGGTAAGTCTTCCCTTTTTTTTTGTTTTTTTTTTTTTTTTTTTAATGACTTCTATGGGACTCTTTCACTTAGCTTGCACATATCTTTGTTTCTTTCAAAGAATGTTTTCTCTTCACAGGAGAACAAGAGGTAAAAGATTCTCCCTGGAAAGCTTTGAAAATTTTTTACCCCATTCAGTGTGACTTAGTGGGCACGCAGTAACAGTCAAGGTATAGCTGCATGAGAGCTCTGCTTTGTTTAAGTTGAAAGCTGATCATTCTTCTCTCTATTGCACAATTCAAGGGGAATCAGAAACGAGTGGAGCTATTCAAGGTCAGAAGTAGCAGTGAATAATTAGAAAGAATATTGCTATTCATTAATTAAGTCCTGTCTCCATAATAATCTTGGCATTACAGCTCAGTCAAGCTGGATGAAGCTTTCCTCACAGTCTCAGCAACTATCTTCCATTACTTTCCAACTGAAAAATAACTAACACTGCCATAACCATCCCATTCTTCTCATCTCCACACTACCCCCGTCCATCATCCCCCATGGAAGGAAAAGTATAGATGCTTGTCAGTTCTGAAACTAGTTTGAACGACCCCATGGAGAGGTCTATTTAACATTTAATCCAATGGTGCAATGCATCCACATAAATTAATCCCTGTCACCTATGGCTAGTAAATATTTGCACAAGAAGAGAATACTACATACCTAAAGAAATGATGGGTTAACCACCTCTTAATGTATTTTAAATGCAAGTATTTTTGCCCTATGTCCAATCCTACTGGTAGATCATTTTCAAATCAAGCTTTTAGTGATAGTTTCAGGAGGAATCAATAGCACACTTTGTGTCACAAGTCCAGTTTTATTAATGCCAGAGACTATGGGTAAAAGAATCTAAGGCATTATGCAATTTCCTTTAAATAAAGTTACTTCTAACTTAGATAAAAAGTCTAAATTAATGAGAAGAGACCATAGGAGGCTAGAGACATTCTAGCACATCACTAAGTCTTGGTCTTGCAGTGTGTGGAGCAATACTGAGATTACAAATCATGACCAGGCTAACCAGAAAATGGTATCTGAACTATTGATTATTTGTCTAAGGATAACCTGTAGGAATCAGGGGAGTATTCCAGATTTAAGCAAACCTAGAATCATACAATGTTTTGGGTTAGAAGGGATCTGAAAGAACATCTCGTTTCTTTTTTATTTCTTTTTTTTTTTTTTTCAGTTTCACTGCAAATATTTTAGAAGCTTTCTAAATAACATGAGGGGAGAAAAATCTTTGCTATTCCACCAGTGGAGGGGTAACAGACCCTATTTCTTATGACTTTCCCACCAGCAGCATTTTCCAGGTGTGTAGGTTTAAGACTGCTCTTGACTCAAGGTCGCAGAATAGAATGGCATTTGAATTCCATCCATCCCTACTCAGTGCTAAAAAGCATGATTCTGAAGGCTTTCCACTTTCTATTCACTTTGATGACTGTTTTATTGTAAGAAAATCAGAGATGTCTTCTAGTCAACACTGGCAAAAAGAAAAAAGAGGAAGTAATAGGGAATCGATACAGGTAATAAGAAATACAGTCAATAGGCTGCTGCAATACAAATGCAGATATGGCACATATGCTGGAGAGGTTTAATTTACCTTCATCCTTGATGAAAAAACTAATTTATGTTTTTTTAATGGGGTTTTTAACATATTTCCCATTTGAGACATTAGAAATGCTTTCATGAAAACCTCATCCTCAAAAGATGATATTTTTGTCGTAAATTCTTACTAAAATGCTATTATGGTATCCTAAGAATTCTAAACTCTTTAAAGAAATGACTAATTTATTCTGTTATCTGTATCTAGTGATGTGAGTCCTTGTTCTTTCTAGTCCCAATTATTTCTACTAATTGTTATTACTAATAGCAAGAAAATATCATGAAAAAGACTAGAAGTGTATGACAGCTAAGTAAAGTAAGCGATCATCAGAGGTCCTTTTGTGTGATCCTATTTCCAGGATGGTTTACAATTTTTAACTGGAACATCACAGTTGCAGAAAACCCCTATGATACATTTTGAAGAGCACACACTTGAAATATTTTTGACAGCTTCCCTGCATTTCCTGCACATTCTGTGTGCAAGAATGCTCAAACACCCAACACACTAATGTACATCTGTTCGAAATCTGGCTTAGTTTCTAAAGTCTCATTTCTGAGAAAGAACTTGGGCTTATGGCACATACTTTGAGCAGCCAGGCTGTGTTCAGATAAAACTGCCTGCTGACTAAAGCACACAGTTTAGAACTGGAAACTGTAAAAGTGGGAAAGCATTAGAAATTACAAAAGTAGGACAGAATTGCTATTTCCCCATAGAAGAGAAAACAAAACAGGAAACCCTAAGAACTCATGCTTACAAAGATATTATGCACATTCCTTTTTTTTTTTTTTTTTTTTTTTTTTTGGGTAGTTTACAGTTGCTGGAGAACTTTGGAGAGCTTTCCATTATTTGCATATTTGCATGTTCCATATTCCGCAAAGTTTCACTGTAACATTTGTGATATGACAATGGTTCCATTTGCATGCAAGCTGTATATTTTTGAGTTACAATTTTGTGTGCTCCTGCTGCTCATTCCTCACCTGGAGTCATAATGCTCTCCTTAGCATCATGATCACCTGCACATCATCCCATGTTGGTGTCACAAACAAAAGGTTATGACTTCAGCTGAGTGATTAGTAGGAACAGAAGGATTTATATAAAGAGATACTGTCTGCATGCAAATGTGTCCATTTAAGAGGAAAAAAAAGAGCAAGTGAGAGCCATTATTTACAAAGCAGTATGTTAGCTGGGTTGCATTCATGGAATATTTTTCAGATTCTACGAAGCATTCAGCACATCTTAAAAGAAAACAAAAAAATTAGCACAATCTGGCTCCAAATCTCTGCTGTTATCAATTGGCACAGATCGCTGGGTTCTGGCCCACCTGCAATCTGCAGCAAGTTGTGGTTTGCCTTTTGCTCACTATATGAGGATGCTGTTGATTCACTACATCTGTTTTTATCAGCTAGTCCCAATTTCAGTTCTTTTATTTATCTGAAGCTCTCTGTACTCAAAGGCTGAATAGAGAGAGGTACACCCTCCAGAGAGGTACACTGAAGCTTGGCATCAGCTGTTATTAAACAAAAAAAGCCGAACAGCAGAAGGACATTAGAGACCTTGGTTTCTCACACAGCAGGTGCAAGCTGAACCTTAATACCACTAAACAAGCAAAAAAAAAAAAAAAAAAACTATGCAGGGAATTTGGTGGTCAGGGTGTTATCCTTACTGGTTTCTTTCAAAAGGAAGGAACATGAAAGCATGTCTACACACCATGTCTCCTCAGCCAGGAGAACTCTTTGCCTTTTCTTCATGCTGTCAGGTTGTGCTTTAAGGCTGCTTGGACAGTCTTAAAACAAGTATGTGGAAGCCAAAATTTAATGACAGCACTGAGATAAGAAGCAGACTGTTTTAAATCCTTCTCAAGACACTGCAGTCTAGCAAATGAATGGGACTCTGCTTGGAAGCTGTTGACTAAAACATCTTGATTTCATCTTAAACAGAAAGGACATTAATTCACCCATCAGGCTGTTTAATGAAACCCTACCAAAGGAAAAACCTGAGGTTGAGATCAGAAGCAAACAAAAATAATTGGAATTTGGTATTCATGTGAAGAGTTCCTTTAAAAATCTAGTCTAAGACTGAGGAGGTGTCCAAGGACTAGATGTGTCTGATATAGACTCAGGCAGCTCATAAAACATACCTGTCCTCGTCTCCATACAATCTCAGTTGACAGTCTGGCATGTACAGAGGGAAAATGAAAACAAATATGTGAATGGTCTGCACGTGTCCATCTCTTTTCACTGATGGAATGAGTGTCTAATGACTGGTCCTCTGGCTTCAATACCTCAACTTCATGCTTAAATGAATGGATGAATTCAAGCCTAACTGCAATTTTGAGCGGTGAAAGTGGGACTTTTTATATAAGTAATTATGTGGAAAACTTTTGCCCCATTAAAGAGATCCAAAACATAAAACTCTGTTCTGTGTAGACACTACAAAATAATTTGTTTAGTGTGTGATGTTAATTTTTTATATAAACTTTTCTGTTCTCATCTTTAAAATTTAATTCCATATAGATGGCTATTACCTTGACTTTCTCTCCTGAAATAGAATTGAAATATCCAGATCTTCAAAACTGAAAAAATTACGCTTTTAAAGAATTCTTTAGGTCCTATTTAAGGAATGAGAACTAATAATTATAATATTACTTAATTTTGATATGAATTATCTTCCCTGCTTCATAACTTCAGACAGCCTAATTAGAGTCTACCTTACAGCTTCAGATCTTTTGATCTCTATCTCAGAGATAATTTGAAAACTTTTACTGACTCATGAGCTACTAAGAATCCAGTAAACCTAAAACTAAGACTGCTTAACTGAAAAGATTTTTATGTCTTTCCTTTTGGAAGAAACTCTCAACCTCATTTATAATGGTGCTAAAACATTCAGACTGGTCATTAAATTTTCCAATGGAAAACTTTCCAAAGGAAAGATGAAAACTCTCTAAAACCTCAGTCTTACTGAAAAATTAAAGGAAATAATTAAAGGTCTTAATATTTCTCTTCATTTCATTGCAGAAAGCAATAAACAAAATTAGTTTAGGTTGATTCCATTTCTGCCAGTACAGATCTCGGGGTCTGCATTGGCACCAGCTGTTTTCTTCTTCTACTAGCATATATATTACAGGACATACATTCACATTTTATATCAAGACGTACATGTAATAGACCAGGACTACAAGTCCTTTAGTACGAGTAATGCTTGTCAGAAGATGGCTTTTCTCCTGTAGTCACTCTTCTTATACATTCTTGCTTATGTGGAAAAACAGTGGTGTGCTTGACCTCATCTTCTGAGAGTTCTCCTATATTACAAAGTTTATCCTGTATTTTCTAGTTTCCAAACTAAGTTTTGGGTGAAATACTTCCTTGAAATACCTCCTTTGGACAAGTGGCAAAGTTGGCAGTTCTTAGCCTGCTCTGTTCCTGTTCTACTGGGAAGTACATGTAGGGCAACTGATGAGTTTAGTCTGTCAGACACATTGCTCTAGACTGTCTTTATGTATTGCATGTCCAGTCCTCACTGGAGCTGTTCTGACTACAGCTGGGCAGGTTTTTTGTGTGTGTGGTTTTTTTGTTGTTGTTTTTTAATTTGTTATATCTTTTTCGTGTCCACACCAGTAACTCGGAGAAATGTTGCCACAAAATTTGGTTCTTAACATCTTTGTAGAAAATGCTTTGGCTTTGAATTTTTCACAGTTGCTACTAAAACATAGCAATATCCCAAGCTACCTTATACCAAAGAGCAGACTGGTTTTTGACAAATTTCTCAGGAGAGATTTACCGGCAGAAGAAGATGCTCTATTTTTTGATATTTACGCCCAGCTCTAAAGTTGCTACAAGTCAGAAGGATCTTCTGACATTCTTAGAATGCCCTGCCCAAGAAATATCATACCCCACACTAGGGTCTTTCCTAGTAGTGATGGAGGAAAAAATGTCAAACAACTGCACTATGACTTGTGAGGGAAGAAGACATACCCTACCCCAAGGTAAGATAATATGATGGCACAGGAAGACAGCTCAGCTGAGTGGTGAGAGACATTACCTGTTTCTGGAAAAATCTACCAATTCTAAGCAAATTGATTCAAGCTAGATGTAAGACAAGCATTCATATCTCAAAGTTTCTGTAAAGACAGTTATTCCTGTAGAACTCCATGCCCTTAACAGCTAGGTGGCCAGTTGTAGTGGTTTTGAATCTAGGCCTTCCTTGGTGACCAGGTTGTAACCACGGAACCAAGGCCATGTTCCCAGTATTCCATACGATTTTTACGTAAGCAAGAGTATAAATAAGAAGAGAAAGGAAGCTCTCGCTCTCTCTTTTTTCCGGTGGACCAAAGGTGAAGGTAGCTTTGCTGTCACTCTGCCCGGGTGAGGGAGTGAGGCCAGCGCATCTGGTTGGCCTTGAGAGGCAGACAGTGCCAGCGGCTGTGTGGTGTGGCTCGCTTTCTCTCAAGGGGAGTATTTGGCTTTGTATCCCTTTTTATCCCTTTTTCCCTTTCCCTTCTCTTTTCCCTTTTGGGGGGTGTAATAGTGTATATAATTTTCTTTATAGATATATAAATCTTCCACTTGAAATTTAACTTGGTTTGTGTTCTTTTGATTTTTTTTTCGGTCAGCTGGGAGAGAGCGTAAGGGAGGGGGGAAGGTTTTGTCCCCGGTGTCCAGGCACTTGGCTGGGAGCCAAGTCTGACCTGGAACACCAGTTGCACCAGTACTACTACCCCTGGTTTCTGCCATTCTTTACTTAAAAAGAAGTGAAACTGAACAAAATAGTAGTAGGTAATGCATCTGTGAAATCATTTAGAATACATTTCTCAGATTCGGTTACAAAGCATGAATAATTACTTCTGTTAAGTATTAGAGGAATTTTTCTCTCCAAATACACCAAATATGTAAATGTCTAGCAACTCAAGTTCTTTGTATATGTCTATTATTTTATTTGGTATCCATCCCAGTCATTCCATGATATTCACCCTGCCCTTCCTTGGTAACTGACGTGCTTGATGTGGCTGTGCACTCTGACCAAGAATCAGCATCACTTTTGGCTGCAACAGTTTGGTAGAGATCACCACTGAGGCATTGAATGTCCATAGCATCTTCAGCAGGTTGTGAGCCACCACTAATTTCAGGACAGCAATTCAAGGCCTACTTAAGTAAGACCAAGTGTCCTGTGTAGCTTAACTATAAAGGCTCAGGAAATACTGTGCAAACTATTCAGCTGTTCTGACCCAGGTATAGTAACCTATAGTCCACCTTTGCACTCAGAGCTCCTTCTTGTGTCACGAGGAGGGTCTATATACAAACCATTACCTTTCCTTAGGTAAATGTGATCACTTAAATCCATCTGTTAGCCAGCAAGATTAGTGGGCTACTAATACAAAACAGTAGCACTTGATGAGAGGGAACCTCAGCCCAAACACAGAGAGATTTTTGTGCTGAAACGCATGTTTCCAGCTTCTTTACATTAGGTTTGAAGTACTTTTGATGTTAAATCCTGGAAACTATTTCTAGCATAGTGCAACAGGCCCGATATTTCACCATTTGCATTCACAGGTTGCATTTACTTGTATTCTCACCCATCCTTTCAGCAAGCTCTTGCAAAAACCGACTCACAGTGTTGGAAAAAAAAATGCATTGAAAAAGACCAGCTTGTTATAACAGGAAGAAAGTTTTTTCTAAAAAAAAAAAAAAAAAGATATGCATGCATGCATGGATGAAGACCAAAGAGTAGTATTTAATAGTAAGACAGTGGAGAGAAAAAAGAGATGTACTATAAAGCTCTACTCTAAATAAAACACATTAAGAGGGATAGTAAACACTCATCTATGTAATGGACACCACAGATTCAACACCCATAAAAGTAAGTAATAAGGAAATGCTGTGTGAATGGAAGAAAGTTTAAACACAAGGGATACTGTTAAAAATTCTATGTATCTCGGGGCTGGTATACAGCATGCAAGGGCATAAAGGGTACATTATTAGGAAACCATTTGTAAAGTAGAAGCACATTATTCAAGCCACCCTAGGAGAACAGTTTCTTAAGAATATGTATTTTCATACATCTAGAAGCAATAAAGGAGCTGTCACTGTGGGTGATCTTCAGTCTGTTTCAAGGCCATTGCTTAGAAAGGAAGGAGTTCCTGTCATGGCCTGCAGTAAGGCAAGAATCCTGGAGAACTCAGATGCTAGTATCATTCCTCAGAAAAGAAAGGCAATAGAAAATATCTCCACTCAGAATGGCTGCACAGTGCTTTAGCTGTACTCAGCTCTCTGAAAATGTTGCACTTGAACTAAACAAAAGGAAACAGAATTTTCCATTACTATGAAACACTTCCAAAATGTGAATTGGTTTAAAAGTTTCAATAAACAAAGCAACATGATAAAAGTCCAGCTTCTGTCCTATTTATGATTTCATGTTCATCATTCTACAAAATTCCTCAGAAAATATAGGAACTAAAGGCTAAAATGCACTCTTCGGGAAGGCAGTTCATATCCACAGTACTTTCATTAATTAAGAGGAGTATAAGATGGTGGCTCTGGGGACAAATTATATTTCCTCACAGCAAATGAAAAAAAAAAGTGCAGAAAGCAAAATCCTTTCCTGGGAAAATAATACTAATGGGGTGTTGAAGCAGCAAAGCAACAGAGTTTGCTATTATGTAGAAGATGAAACCAAAGTCAAATAGAAACCAAATGAGCATAAGAACAACAAAACTGCATTGTGCAGTAAATACCACCTAGATACATAAATTGAAGTACAGATGGAGCACAGAGTTAAGCCAAGGGTCTGAACTGACTCATGGCAATACATGAAAGTATGACAAAGTCTGTGAAGGGAAGCAAAGACTACTTAAAGCAACTAAATGACTGCAAATCTAGGCAAGGAAAGGCCAGAAGATCACTGCAATATCTTCCATGCATTGCCTCAAGTGTGCTGGAACCAGCAGCCTCCAGACCGCTCATTCCATTTCTACTTTGCTTTATGCTCCATAGCCCACCTACTTGGGGAAATGACTTTGGGCGGTGCTGCTGTACTGCAGCTGCACTGGGATTGTAATAAGAAGCTGCTGTGCTGTGTTGTGGCACAAATCTCTTCTGATTAGCTCACAGCTACCTTGATAATCTATAACAACACACTGAATTACACTACAAGGTGGACTTGTCACGAATTTGCTTCTCTGCCAGTTCTATGTGGAATTCTATGCAGGATGTCCCCTCCAGGCTTTTAACTGCAAAAAAGACTCAGAAAAGCAAGCAATTTTCTAATGACCATCATGAGCAAAGGAATTATAATTGCTCTCTTAACACTTCACACTGTAGTTCATCCTCACATTCAGCCTCATGGTTCCACTGCAAATCTGCAAATATATTAGTGAGGTGGCATCATGCCTGAGGATATCTCACTCTCTCCCTGTATATCCTGATGAACTAGCCAATATAAGTGGGAACACTGCAGCTGATGGACTAAATTGAAACTCTTAGAAGACCCATGACAGCACCAAGTTTCTGAGCTTGCAGTATTTCGTCCTGTTGTATATCCACCACCACTTAAAAAGAGAAAAATTGAGCTTAAGATCTGTCATGCTTTGTTGATTACCAGTTGAGTGAACAGTTTTCACTCATCTAATACAGACGGTTTGTGGTGTGCATCAAGAAGGTGAAACTGCTTTTTTGCCTGGCTTCCTAGAGAGAAGAGGCAGTTCATTCAGAAAGGTACCAGTCAAGCATCATACAAGCATTGGTTAGTCAGTGAGCACCTCTGCTTCCTCAAATGAACTATGATGCCAGTGAGGACCACAACAGCTAGTAATCATGGAATGGATCATAGAATGGATCATAGAATGAACTGAGTTGGAAGAGACCTTAAAGCTTATCTAGTTCCATGGTAGGGACACCTTTCACTAGACCGAGTTGCTTAGAGACCCATCCAACCTGGCCTTGAACACTTACAGGAATGGGGCATCTACAACTTCTCTAAGCAACCTGTCCAGAGCCTCACCACACTCAAATGAAAGTATTTTTCCTAGTACCTAATGTAAACCTACCTTCTTTCAGTTTGAAGCCATTCCCTTTTGTCTCGACTAAATGTTCTTGTAAATATTAGTAATTTTATAAATAGTAGTAATCTTCAGCACAAGGTAAGGAAAGACATTAACTTTGCTTAACTAATTAACTAATGATATTAACTAATGCTGACATGGCATTTCTTCATGTTGTGCTTGTGTCACTAAATTAACTGTCCTGATGGATGCATTACAGTAAATTACACCAAATAGAAAGCATCCCAGAAAGTTAATTAATCACTTTTCAGAGGGTAAATATTTAAGTGCTTGCTTGCGGCAGCATTTTTGTTTTTCCAGAAAGACCTAGCAACTCTTTCCCCAAGGTATTCAGTGGGGATCAGGAATAATGTAAATGAAATATTTTGAGAGGCATATGCCTGAATTTTTAAATACTTTGTTTTGCCACAAGATATCTGACTGCAGAATGAGCAAAGTCTAGTTTCTAGTGAAGTCTTGTGTCTCCAGTGGGCCTCCTCTCTGGTATATTCTCCAAGTATCTAAGAAGAGGAAAGGTACTACTGTATTTCCTTCCTGCAGGTTTTAGGAGGTTCTTTCTTGACTGCTTAAGCCCATAATTTCATGAAAGCTGTCAAATACAACATTTTTTACTCCTCTATTCTGTCAATATTGATTGAAATATGATGGTTTAAGAGTTAGGTTTTGGGACACACATGTAAATTCACGCAGCTACACTCACTTCACAATTGTGTTGACCATGATTTTTAAGTAGACAAAAATCTGTTCTACAGGTACTGAGACAAAGATTTTCAAGGGTACATAGACAGTCCTCCTAGAGCTTGTAAGTGATTTAATTGGCTGCATCCAAACTGTAGTGCTCTGACTAAACAATTTGTTAAATAACCTCTATTGCTTTTAAGAGGATTTTCCACTTCAGTAATATGGAGGACCTCTGTAGCAGAGAAGCCCAGACAATACTGAAACAAAACAGGCTAATTCTCACATAATATCACAAACCCCAGTGTTGACAGCCACAGTCCCACAGACTTTCAGCAAGGCTTGGTTTCCAGCTTTTGGAGTTTCTGGTTCAGGATTAAACCAAAGTTCACGTTTAAGTTTCTTTAGGAGTCAGGTCACACATGGAAGCAGTATTTCTATTACATCATTTTAGAAGTGGGAATTAGACATTTCCATTCTGTTTACACAGTGTCATCCATCTGTGCTAATCAGTAGTTTAGACAGGTAACAATGCTAGCTGTTTCTTCATGACTTGCACACAAGAGATTTTGCAGAGGCTTGTATGGGAGAAGCAGGAAGAAAAACTCTCAGCCATTTCTTCATCTGATATAAGGTGATGGAAATGTGGTGAAAACAGTGAATCTTGTGGATTTACATGAGCCTCCAGGCTTTCTTAATGAAGAGGTGCCATTCAGCAGTTACACGTTCTCTCACCTGTACGAGCATTATTGCAGATGAAGGCAGGAAAGCTCATCTGTAAAAGCCAGGGTGGATGGCAAATCAAGTTAAGTGATCATCAGACATGCAGCAGAATGACAACACATTCCAAATACAAACATGACTGATTTAATGGGAAGGAATATATTTAATTCAGAGTGACACGGAGACAGGAAACCAAGCCAGGGGGCTGAATAGAGAGACATACGGACAAAAGACCAAGGGAACAAAATTGTGCTAGCCAGGTCACATTACCTGAAAGATGAATAAGTTTAGACACTTGCAACTTTCCAAAGTCTAGCTGTCAGTGGCTTGAGACCTCAAATGCTATCAGCTCATTACTTTGGGTAGAGACAGACTGAAACATTATGGACTAACTCAGGGTGCAGAGGTAACCAGGTAGCACTAGGGACGATTTCAGTGGTGAACCAGCAAACACAAAGACAATAACTTCTGTGTGATTTTCCAATGCCTTTTTTTAATCCATGAATGGTTTCATGTTCCTCTATTTCTGTAATTCATCAGAAAGAAAGGGATTCCTTCAGGCTAGCTGTAATAGGATAAAGTCAAGTCTAGCCCTGGCCTGAAATGCATCCCATTTCTCTAAAAAAAATCAGACAGCATGAGGTGCCTCAGAGGCACAGAGAGGTAAAACGACTTGCTTGAGTCTCTTCCAACATTTCAGAAAAGATTCCTGTGCATTAAATATGTCTAAATAGCCTAATTTCAGATTCATCCCCACAGGCAACCAAGAATATCCCTTAAGCATATGCAGCATAGTTAAGTGTATGTCTCTACTACCATTGCTCCTCCTACGTGCCTACACTTGTCTCAGGAAAAGGAAGGAGGCAGGATGGAATTGTCTCAGCACAGATTCCTCATTCAGGCTCTCTGGAGGCCACAGTGCCTTTGGATTCGCTGAGTCTCAGGGGATAAAACAATTCCTATTTATTGGGAGCTGGAGGTCTCACACTGGTATAACCACTGTACTG
Organism: Pyrocephalus nanus; assembly: GCA_038380795.1. Classification (NCBI taxonomy): domain Eukaryota; kingdom Metazoa; phylum Chordata; class Aves; order Passeriformes; family Tyrannidae; genus Pyrocephalus; species Pyrocephalus nanus. Next base: position 17,083,267 of record CM076264.1, on the reverse strand, counting down.
TTTTGGCTTTCCAACAGCTAGCTAACTGAAAACAAAGAGAACAATGCTATTCAGAAAAAAAATTCAGAAGACAATTGTGACACCCATCCAATCCACTTGTTCCTAGATGTAGTAGTTCAGCAGGATTAAGGGGTAAGACCATAAGGGGTAAGACCATAGCTCTGTAGGAACAAAAACTGGTGCAGGATTCTTATGTCCTTCAATACCCTGAGGCATGAAATGACTATTCCTGTGTGATCCCTCATGATCTTTTGAGACATTTGGGTGGAAGGCAGACAGAAACAGGGCAAACTGGTGGCAGAGTTCCACATTGCTCCCAAGGCCATTCAGTATGGGAACTGAAGGCACGTCAGTGTCAAGAACTGTCTTTCTCCTTCGCTCCCTTCTGTGCATGCTGTGAAGGTGATATTAAGTCCTTCCTCAGTAGACTGAGCACTCTCCACCTCTAAAAACTTTGAGGCAAAAAGGACATCCCATATAGAAAATACAGAGGGGAAAATTAATGTTTAATGTTTTCTCATCATATGTGACCATTTGCCTAAAAAAGCTCGAAAGCTACACCAGGAATATAAAAGGTGGAGGAACATAAATGTGCTAGGTAGATGTATGCTGTGGAAGCTAGGTATTATTACTTACCTCAGTGAAAGGATTGAAAGTTCAGACTTTCATTGAAAAACTGGTAATTGACTCAAAAATGGAATGTAAGGCCAGTGAGTTTTATGAAGAGAAAAGTTTAATTTCTATCTTACAGTTGACACTTCATCTACCACCTGTGTTGAGTAATCTGAGCGCTCTTGTTAGCAAGCAGAAAACCCTACCTAACAGAATGCCTTACATTTTATCAGAAAAGGTTTACTAAGATAGGGGATAATGTTCCTCAAGTGTTTCTGATAATCACCTGAGTGTAATTTTTTTTTAAATTTCTTTTTCTTTTTTTTTTCTTATCACACACATATGCACTTTCCATGAATGCATTTATTACAGAGAAGTGTCAAAGACAAAAACAGTTATGAAAGAGTGGGGTGTATTTTATGGACCCATTTTGGACAAAACTTGTTTCTTTGCTGTTCATATGTTACCCTCTAAGACTGAAACTGATATGAAGTAATGCAGGTGATGTGTGGCAGGCTTCCTGTTGGAGAACACCATTCCTTTTCTCAAGGACTGTGAGCTGCTGTCATGAGTGTTTACACACCAAGCTTTCCATTCATTATCTTCATTTTCTTTCTCAAGGAGGGGTGATCTCATGTGCTTTTGATATCCTAAGAAAAGCAGAAAAAACTGCAACATTCTCATCCCCCTCCCAACATATCCCCCAAAACCCTCAGACAAAATTAAAACTATAATACATAGGCTGCAGAGATCTCTGGCTCAGAGCATCAAAGTTCCTCGATAAACCAAGTGCCAGGCAAAGCTGAACCCTGTTTTAAATCAATACTTCAGCTTCAACTGCAGGCAGGAATGTGCTCCTTGAACTGGTTATAAACATACAAAAGAGTTAGTGTTTGTTTGGAGATGTGGAAAAAAGGAGATTCTTTTTATGGGCTGAACAACTTCCTCTCAGGGGTAATAGGGAATTTATTAAGGTCATTTCTCAGAGCCCCCAAAAAACTGGGGTCCTGTATATTTTAGATGCTTTAGGGGATAAAGCAAAAGTAGTTTTGATCTTGAATGCAAAGAATACTATTAAAAAACAGAGTAAATATCCTTCAGGTATCTCTAAGTTTTCCAACTGGCCTCAGAAGAAAACTATGATATGCCCTGTGTCTGCAAGATTCAAAGACCATTCAAAAGAAGTAAGTTAAAAAGCAGTACTAGTAAAAAATATCTTCTGGAGTATGGGGACTCAGTTTCTCATACAAGCATTTAAATCAAGAATGAAGAATCCTAGACACTAGTACCAGGCATTTGGGCAGAGAACTGACAAAAGAAATATCCCAAATATTTGAAAGGAGATGGAAACAAGTAGAATGGCAGCAGCAGACTTTAGCTGAGCACGCAGAGAAATAGCCTGCTCCTATAAAACAGGTACTGTTTTACAAGATGCAGCATGGGTAGTGAAAATTTAGGGAAACACTGCCATCCTGGGACAAAAACAAAATGCCCTCATATTTCACTAAAGCTCAAAGGGTCTTAGGGACATTTGTAAGGACTGTGCTAGCATGGTCCCAGGTTAAATGGCAATGTATAGATGAATGAGTATATGATGTGCTACAAGAGAAGTAGCTCTGTTGCCTTGAATCAGGGGGAGTATTTTCATTACTAGAAGACCAGTACAGAAGTAATAATGAAGACCTAAAGTTGCCTCTACTGCTGTCTTCTGGTTTATCCTGGCCAGAACAATTTTGGTAGAAAATTGGAGAAGATAAACACTTCTAGGATGGAAGGGGTGGGGTGGGGTGGAGAGGAGAGGGGATGTAGTGGTGGAGTAGGGTTAATTTCCTAAACTTTACTCCAATTTAAGACATAAGCCAGTCCTGATAGGAAAAAAGCAGACAGACCCTAAATGATCTGAATCTACTGCCAACTCAGTTAGTGGGTAAGTAATTAGATCATGAACTTGAGTGACTGCCACTATATAAATATAACATTTTCTGTAAAAACATTGCTATAATCTGTGTTCAGGATTTGGGTGGTTTTTTTGGTTGTTTTTTTTTTTTTTTTTTTTTTTGTACATACAGAGTGGGAATACAGTTGTCACAGTTTAAGTTCTTCTAATAATAATTAAATTGAAATATAGAAGCAAGAAAATAAAAAAAAGCTTATCTTAGCAAACTCACAATTTTTGAAGCATCTGAAGTCTAAATTAGCTTCACTCTATTGATTAAAATATCACTTGCAGTGATTTGCCAAAAAATTTTGTTCTGAAATTTAAATTAGGTTAAGTATTTTGCAGCAGACTGCCATAATAATTTTCTAAAGTAATAAAATCAGTTATCAGAATTAATGATACATAAAGTTCATTTTATGATTTTACTTACATTACCTTGCTTCTCTCTCTCATCTGTTTTCAAACCAAGTCCCCCAGCTTTATAATGTCCTTTTACACAATGCAGTGACCCTTCTTTGAGCTGAAAGGACAACACCATTCAGTACAATCCTTTTAAAATTGCCTGGTTGTTTGCTCAGAGCAAAATCACAAGGAAATGCAGAAAACACATGAGGACAGCCTTATAGAATAGTTGTAGCTCTAGTTGAGACAGCTGAGAGAGCAAAAGGGTGGCAGGTGCCAAATCAAGCAAAGGCTTTTGTTGCCACAAAAATAATAAAGTGCAGAATTAAGCCCTTAATTTTGCAGTACTTTTAAACACAGTGAATGAAAGAGATGTTACTCAAGATATTAGTGACTATATATGTAGCAAAAGAACCACCTTCCATGCTACAATTTTTCTTCACCAAGACACAGTTATTGCTTTTCTAGTTTCGTAGAGGGCTTCCTTTCTGGAAAGCCCATACAGGGAAAAAGTTCTTTGTACTTGGCAATCTCACTCAAAGACTGCAAAAGAAATACTACAATGTTAATCTTGCATCTATGACATGAAAACAAGAGCAGGGCAGCTAATGAGTAAAGCTACCACTGAAGAGAAATTTTACAAATGTTTTCAACCCATTTCAGCTGGTGAAAGGGACCATGTGATTCACAGAGTGATTCAGTGAGATTATGCTAACCTGAAATTAAATGCCATTATGCTTAGAGTGCTGCTAATACAAAGTATTTCAAGAATCCCACCCATTAGCTTAAAAATAGGTCTTTTTGCCATTAGCTGCTGCATTTACTAGCAAAAGATAACCTAGTAGCTGTCATTTGAGATCGCTCCTTGTTCCACCAAGCAAGACAAACTATGAAACCTGACATGTAGGTGTGGTTGCCTCACTGGCAAGGACACAGTCTCATAGTACCTTTGCAGAGTCAGTGACTTTAAGAAAAACACAGAAAAAAAAGAATGATGAGCAACCGGTTCTCAGTAGAGAACAAGAGCAAGCAGAGAGCCACCTACAGCAAAGCTCACACCAGGCTTAGAGTCCAGGAACTGTACTTATATGGAGCTCACAGGTCTGGGGGAAGAGAGCGTGTGGAAGTCCTGAGGGAGGCCCTACAGACAATTAGAGCCTATTGGTACATTCAAGCCTTAGCACAATCCTTTTAAGACATCCACAGAATCAGAGTCATCACAGAATGGTTGGGGTTGGAAGGGATGTCTGGAAAAAAGACCTAGTACAATCTCTCTGCTAAAGCCAGTTCACCTGGAGCAGATTGCACAGGTTCATGCCCAGGCAGGTTTTGAATACCTTCATAGAAGGAGATTTCACAACGTCTCTGGGTGACCTGTTCCAGTGCTTGGTCACCCTTGACACTTACTCTTTACTCTTTGTGTGAGAGGGTTGAGACAGATGCTGTGGGCTGGGAAGTCTAAGACCTGTTTTCCACCAAGGAATAACACAAACCAGCTCTATTCAAGATCTCTCAGCTGGGTAACCAGTTGCTCAAACCAGGAAAAAACCCTACTCAAAACCAAGATGCTGAGCTTGGAATTGCATAGCTTTGAGAAATATGTCTGAGAGATGGAGCAAGTGAGAGAAAGCATGAACCCATTTCAAGGGAGGGTGCCTAATAATAAGCTTATGGTTGTGAACAAGGGAGCTGTCTGCCAGTACTTGACTCCTTTCATCCGCAAGGTAAGAGGAGCATAATACTGCGTTTGAAGCATAACTTGATTTCTGCTGCTGACAGATAAAACATATAAAGAAATAAACTTTGCCTCATGATCTAGGTGAAATAAGAGTTAGATTGGAGCATTGCTTAGAGTTTGTTAGGAGCATTTAGCACCTGTGATTGATAAGTAATCTGATGTCTGTGTTCTTGCAGACCTGGCTGCAGCTGTTTTGAGTCCTGAGCAGACATTGTCCAGAAAATAGGAATCTTAGAGATCTCCTAAACTGGACACCCAGCATCACTGAGTAACAACAGGTTTCAGTTAACATTTTTAATGCTGCAGAGTCAAGAATATCAAACACCAAGAAGCTTTGATTTCTTGATCATTATCTCATAGGTGTATTGCTTCCCATAGAAAAGGTATAAGAAGAGCATGTACGTGTCTAATCTCTCAGAGGAGATAATAAAGTGTGGAGTGAGAGCAGAGAAGGCCTTGGGAACTCTTAAACAGCAGAAGCAGCCAGAAACATCAGCTTGATAGTTTACACTGAAAGTCAAGTTAATTCCAAGGTCAGATTTCAAATACATGTTAAGAAAAGTTGTTGTTTTTTTCTTGTTTTTGTTTTTGTTTTTGTTTTTTTTAAATACTATGCAAGTAATAATTAGAAAATATTAACATGAGCACCAGCAATTACTATTGTCATATACTTCTTTGTAAGATCAGATGGCATATTACTATAGGTAGTTAAAACCTTTAGCTGTGAAGAGGTCACAGTGAATCTCGATTTCATAAACCTGGCAGTATATTTGAGAGGATAATCTGCACAGTTCTTACCTTTTGCAGGTGTTGTGAAGGATGGCATCTAACCTATTTTTTCCTAGTAGTTAGTAGATTGCTTCTTGTGTGTTTCATATTCAAATATGTGAAATAAAATCACCAAGGTAAAATCACTGTTTCTCATCCGTTCTAGAGAATTGGACACAAGTATAACTGCAATTAAATGACTGGATTCTTATCCACCTGGATTCCCTACACCTTTCCACTGATATAAATACCTTTAAAAGGCTTTTGCAACAAAAGAACTGACCTAAATTTTTTGGCAGGTTTGACATATTTTGTTTAGCGTTCAGAACAAGATAAGACTCATGCCATTCTGTTAGATAAGCTGCAATGCTGATATTTCAATACAACCACTTCTGCATAGCAACTACAGTACAGCTTAAAGGAAGGGAGACACTTATTAAATCATACTCTGAAGATCTGTGATAAGAAAAATATTTTTTTTTCTGTGAGAGAGGGCTAAAGAATTGGTCTGGATGAGATGATAAGCAGATAGGGAATCTATGATTCTGGCTACATGGGACTGCCTCGGGCAAGCAGGGATTTACACATGCACTTTAAATGATCTCACAAAGGGCCCATTGAGTTTGGTGCAGTTAAGGTACAGTAGCTCAAAGTCTACTCATATTTCTGATCTGGTTCTGGTTCCAATCAGAATATTTTTGAATGCTTCCAACTCTTAAAGCCCTTAATGTGTTCACATTTTGAACTAATGCAGAGCAGAAAAATATCATACATCTTGCTGAAAAAAACCACACATATCGCATGTGTATTTGTATTCATTTTTCAGAATATTTCTATTTCCTTTCATCGTGTGAAGGCTTAATGGTTTCACAATGAATACTGGTCCATTCACACGCAGATGTAGTATGCAGATAAAATACGACAGAAATTTCCACAAAGAAGAGATTGTATTTTATGCTGTGACATTTCTATTTTTTTCTTCCTTGGATGTTCAATGCTTTTTAAGGGTAGAATAGATAAATTTAATATGGAAGCTTTTGTTTAAGACTGGAAATGTGGTTGTTTTTCTAAAGTGATGGGAAAATATTACAATAACAAAGAAAATAATTATTAATACTTATCATTTATAAACTGGCTTTCCTCTAAGTGTCTCAGAAGCATATTGCAAACAGTAGCTAGGATTGAATCTTTACCCTAAAAAAAAGGGTACCTTTTTTTCTCTAAAAAAAAGGAGAACTTGTATTTTCTGAAGTAGAGGGAAAGCCAGTACATAAGAGTGTATACTTTGGCCAAATGTGAGAGGTGGAAACACTTGCAACCCAAACAATGCCAAAGGATGAATATCTGCAAGAGGATTTGAATTATTGATGATGCTTTGGTGGTAGAGCAATCAGATGAATAATGGTCATGTAAAAATGTTCCTACCTTTTTCTTGTTGGGTTCTATGGCTTTTGCATTGATATTATCTCCCAGTAAATAAACAATATGGCAGCAATCACTGCTGAGGGTCTCCTTAGAGGCGAATGCAGGGGTGAGCTCAGAGAGACTAGAAGTGCAGGACTGGCATCTTCATGAACATCCTTGATAGAATGGCCTTTTATAGCCCCAAGGACACAGGGAGAGAAAGAGGATGAGACAGAGCAACAGAGGATGAAACAGAGATTGCATGTGTGAGGGGTTTTTAGTCCTCTTTTTATTTCACCCATATGATCTTGGTGTCAGATGAAGTTAGAAGTCAATTAAAAAGTTCGCAGCAGCTGTGGGTTGTTCTTACAACCATGAGAACAGGGTGCCAGAGCAATGGAGCAGTGAAGAGTCCCCTGGAACGGAATATTAGAAATCCTTATTTCATTGACAATTAATTGTTCAAATAGACTCAAGCAGAGACTTTAATAGACTATGTGATTAAATAACTTGGTGCTGGCTGATGGGATGAAAATATAACCCCAAGTTACCTTAGATGATTATAATGCAAAAAACTACATCCCCAGGGAAATGTGCATATATAGGGATAGTATAATGAACTGGGCCGAGACTGCCACATACACATTAAGAATTTTCATATATAAGTGTGAGTGATCTCACCTGTATCATTCCTTCTTTTGAACCTTTTTTATAAAAGACTGTGCTTGTTTCCTAGAAGGGGTACCAACTGTAAAAGATGCCTGGCACCGTATTCTGCAGAGCTTCAATAAAATCAAATATATCCTCTCAGTGTATTGATTGGCTCTTGCACACCAGGTGAAAGGATTCTCTTTCAGAGCTAACAATCTGATATATTCAGATTGCATGGTCTGGAGATGGAAAATATAATTTCCTAACACTGCCCTATAATGCTACAAATAGGGACATGAGAGGTAGTTTGGTTGTCTTTTTTGTTTCTTTCTTTGTCATGGTGTAGCAGAGCAGTGAAGGGAGGGTTCTCGTCCAGGCACAAGAAGTAAGACACAATGATTATGTGGATGATTATGATTAGACTATTGCTAATACATTATCTAAATTTTGACAATAGAATATTGAATAGAATAACCCTGTTATCTAGTACAATGGGTTATTGTATAATCTGGTTGTGGTTCTTTCTGTTGAGTCACGGACTTCAATGAGACTCCCTTGCTTTTTAAACTTCGCAGAGAAACTTAAGTGCGGCTAGGTGCATTTAGTCTCATGTTTGGTCAACAGTCTATGTCTAAAGGGTTATAATACAAGCAGGTTTGTCTACACACGTGCAGGTTTAAAGTCTTTGGCCTTGCAGATTTCTCAATTACAAATCAGCAAAACACCTCTGTAGATGTTCAGAATTTTATCCCTGCATTTGAACAGATATTAGTACTTCTACTCACCCAAAACTGAATGTTCCCTAGCTTCAGGCTGGACATACCCTGCAGGCATTCCTTCCATGTGAGGGAAGAATCCACTGAATGCTGCCTGCAGCCTTGGGTGACCAATTTACCCCATTGGCCCAGTCTCCAGCTGCATGCAGCCTGATGTGCACCAAAGTCAAGTCTCAAACATCTTAGCTGCCCTATCTCTGGAATGGATTAATTATGCAAGCATCCACACAGCTCTTCCTGCAATTCCCACATGGTGTTCTTATTTAATGATAAAGCATATTGCCCTTCAGAAACAGCAGAAAGGCAGAGGATGTGTGTGAGGCAAGGAGGACACATGGGAAGACCCCTACTACCTTTTGTCACACATGGTCAATTTGCATATAATAATTCATTTGTAGTGAATAAAGGATATAGTCATATTCTTAAGGCCACCAGCTTTCAAAAGTACTTAAGTTTTCAAGATGTGCCAGTTTTGCATGGAAGTCACTCAATTACTCTGTTCTCCCTATTGGAAGCAAAGCTTGCAAATCAGATTCTTAGCAGCCATGAGAAAAAAATGTTGGGTGAACAGCTTGTTTGACATACAAGTGTAAAATGGTTTTGTTGGTCAACAACTGGACCCCCAGGCAGCTTAAAATGTCACTGTGTTCTGTACTCATGTCAAACTTCTCCTGAATCTAAAATTTCACCTTGACTCATGGAGATCTGATTATTTTCCCACTGCTAAGTACTTGTAGTTAGTTCTTGAATTAGTATTAGTTCATGAATAGAAATAATTTTCAATATTTACTTTTCATTTTTGAACCCAGAGGTGTTTGAATTTTTGATCACTCACCTGAGTATTTCCAAAAGAAGTCATATCCAGTCAAATATCTTGACAAAAGCAGGAGGAGATTAAAAGAAATAAAGAGAGTAGACACTGTGTTTCAAGGCTACTGGAATTTAGAGATGATTGGTGTGCATTTAATCGCTGTTCGAACTTTTACACTGGGGCCATTTCCAGCACTATGTTGCTTCTGGTAGTGGTTTCTACTTCTGGCTGTACCATATGCAGACAGACAGACAAAAAGAAGGAACTAAAGGCTGCAGGATTTCTCCTCTTTTTCTGGGAGGAAAAGCTCAAACTCAGATGTTAGAAAGGTTCTGCACTTTACCAGAACTTCCACGAGAATCTTCTCTAACAAGAGGACAACAAACTTCCCTTGATCGGGGTTGTATGCTGATGTTTTGGTGAAGCTGTGATAGATGCTTTCTCCTTTTAAAATTAATCAGTGCTGCAGACAGTTGATCCACTTGGATAGAAACTCATCTTTGATAAACCTCTTGTTTGGTCTTCATAATTATACTAACTACTTAAAGGAATAAGCATCTGAAGCAAGAAAAATGGATTTTCCATGCATATGTGTCAGTGATTTTTGTATTAAATAGGATGCAAAGCCCACTTGTATGTACCAAAGCCATAGGTATTCTCATGAAACTTTCAAGGCCTGCATATCTTTGCACATTGGCTTATCTGCCAAATTTGTTTGACTTAAGCAATGGATGGAAAAACTATTGACAATAACCTGAAGAAGGGAATAAAAAACACAGCATGGACACTGAACTAGAAATGATTTTGCCCTTTCTGCATCTGTTAGCATTCATATTCTTGAAGTAACTATGAAAGAGGTGGAAGGGCACAGCAGTGACCCAAGTCATACACTCACAAAATAAATACTTACAAAATGTCTTTCTGCTTTCTGTTCACGTCACTGAAAATGTTTGATTGATAAGACTTGTCCTGAAATTAAATTTGGTATATTTCCCAGCTTGCTCGTAGTTATATGCCCTTATTATGAATAGATATGGAATTGTAATGAGTCTAATTACAGCTCCATTACTGAGGCAAAATGTATTTTATCCTATTGTCTTTCTGAACATTTAGTATTTTATGGGTTAGCTACTAGTTTATTCCCACTTAGCAAAGGGTTCAGTTAGCAGGTCAATGACAATAGAGCTAATGAATGACAATGCAAACCTACCTATTATAATGCTGAGGAGGGAGTTCCATGCTAGAGAGCAGAACTTCAATTGATCTCATTTATTAAGGCAATAGTTCTCTGCAGGTTTGATGAGATTAAGTTCCATTAGAAGCTTTACTTAATTTTAAAGAACCAAGTAATGAATTTCTAACCCATCACACAGATGGTTTGTTACTGGCAATAAGGTGGGGTAATTATTGACATCCTATTCTGTTGCTGAACTATGTGATCATAGAATACTCTGAAATGGAAGGGACCCACAAGGATCATCAAGTCCAACTTTTATGTGAATGGCCCCTACAGGGATCAAACCCACAACCTTGACATTATTAGCATCATGCTCTAACCAACTGAGCTAACCTCAGGGTAAAGTGGTGCAGAAGGAACTGTGGCTGCCTAAAAATCCTGGAATATTTTACATTGTGATAATATGTATCATTATAAATTTCCAGAAAGTAAGAATGCTGGTAGAACAAGTCTAATAAATGACTGATGTGAGTAGATACTGATGTCATGTAGATTTGACAGTTAGGTCTAGTCAACCGTTGTGCATCCATAAGAAAAGAAAATGAAACGGAGCAGAAACACTAAAAATCTACTTCAATAATTATACTTATCTGCTTACCCAGAAAGCCATGTTTTCTGGGCACCCACTGCAAAGCATCTCTGCTTCTGGTTACTGAATATTCACAAGTACCTGCTTGTGAGTCAACTATAATAAAGCCAGAATTATCCATAAAAGATGCTTACTAGATTATTCTTAATATTAAATACAGCTCAGAGTACTGCAGCTTGCTTCTTACTAATTTACTAACAAGAGGAAGTTATATTTTTGGTGATGATGAGTTGCCTGATTCATTCTAGTAATTAAGTGGTAATTCTCAGTCCAAGTAGGTCAGGATGGATGGTCCATGAAGTCAAACTAGAAATTCAAAGAGAAATAAGAACAACAAGCACATAAATGCCACAAAAAAATCACGGAATATGGAGTTTTCCTTGTCACAAAAGCCCACCACAACTGAAATTTGCATAGCAGCAAAAAGAGCTACATTACGTACCCATACAGAGTAGAAAGAATTTTCAGGACTGCCTTCAGACTGCAAAAAGCTGTGATGCTGGTCATTTGTCTTACTTTAAGATATGGTTCTAACCATAAGGAATAGTAAAATTCCCACTTCCCTGAATGAAAGAGGAATCTCAGCACATCCTCCCAGGAACTTGATTCAGGCAATCTTTAGTTTTAAAGTTAGCTTTTAGCACTCTTTGGTGCTGAAGGCGTCTGGAAGCTCAAGAACTGCCTACATATGAAAGTCTAAACACAGTCTAAACACTGGCATTTAACTAAATAACCGGAAGATTTTAGTTAAAGACTATGTGCTTGGCTGGCACTTTTAACAGCTGGTCAATCACAGCATCCTTTTTGCTTCAACATAAAGAGGAGGACAAATTGACTATTGAGTTTCAAACTCTGCAGCTTGGCTATGGCTACTATTTGCTACTGAAGTCTCTCTTAGGTAGCACAGAGTTCTTTAATGAAGCCAGGATGCAGAAAAATTGTATCCTTCAACCAAACAACGTGCATATGTCACTGTCAAATACAGGCATAGCCACTGCAGTATGGTTTTGCAAGCTCTTTTCTGTCTGTGAAAGGACAAAGACATGAGGAAGATGTAGGGACTCATCGTATACAGCTGCCTAAAAATTTGGTATCTCTCCTCTGAGATGCTTTGGAAGAGAAGCACTCTTTGAGGCTCCAGCAACCCAAGTCCAAAGAGAGATGGAGATGGATCAAGATTGGATCACACCAAAGCTCATACAAAGCAAAAGAAACATTTTGAGGGGAGAGTCACAGTTTGAAATTTACCTCACTCATGGATTCTGCTAATCATTTTCCATTAACCTCTTCTGGAAAAAGAAGAGAAATCAGTTTAGCCACACAATGCTTACAGCTGCTGGAAAGAGTATTAAAAACACTGCATCTACTAGCCAGTGGCAACTCTACAATGTATGAGAGACTGATGAGTCCTGGCTTGGGATATGAAAGCTTTAATGCCCTGCAGATTTTGCCCTGTATCCTGAACACAGGAGCATCTGGAAAAACACACACTGTCTTTATGCCTTGGGTATGATAGTTGAGCTCAAACCCCCTTCACATGGGCTGCTTATATCCAGAGTCTCTGTCAGTCATGGTGAGGTGTGAAAGAGTCAAATCTATGCTGGTATTATACTTAAACTAACAAAGCCCAAGATTTCAGAGACACCCTTTCACATCATGGAATAAAAATATTTACTAAGATACTGTAAGACTCTTATAGCTTCTTTTGTTTCCTTTTAATTCCAAGAAGAGATCATGATGTAAATGCTAAAATCTGCTGTGTCCATTTTTTTAGTTCATTTGCCTAACAACTCATGTTTACATAAAATGCATGTTGGATGCCCTGGGGAATTTTCTGACCTACTTACTAAAAGCAGTGCTGAATATTTGATTTCCTTAAATGAAACTAGACAACTTCTCAGGTTAAATGTTGTTTGGTTTGTCTTACAGATAAACAGACAAGGCGGGAAGTAGACTATAATGACAACCTTTGGTTTCCTTGTATTTTATTTCAAGGCATGGCAATTTAGAAATGGTCAGCAGCATGAAGTCCTGCTTCCACAAATGGATAGGCAGCCTAACTCCCTTGGGCAACCATATTGACAAGAGGTCTCTACATCTTTCTCACTTATCACAATTTCTCTGTATCAGGATGTATTTGTAAGTAGCTGGTAGCAACATGACAGGAATATCTGGCATCCCATCTTGAAAACTAGAATTTTGAGGACTGAGAGTAACTTTCCTTCACCTCTTTCATTTTGTTTTCTAGAAAGCAATTTAGGTCACACCATATAATTACTTTGAATCAACACTAAGTCAAAGGTCTTGGCAGAATGAGGCTATGTTCCACTCTCAAAACAAAGTAAAAGTACTCTTGTTCCATTACACTTCTACTTCAATTACATCTTTTTTTTTTTTTTTTTTTTTGAGAGAACAAGATTCATCCCTTGCATCTATTTAATTGTTATAAAGAATCAAATAAGCAAAATGTCTTGAGCAGTATATGTTACAGAGCTGGGAGTATATAGTTACAGAGATGGGAGTTCAAGTGAAAACCAAGTCATAGATAGCAAACAAATCCTCTTTGATGCTCTTCTGCATTGACTTCAGTGGAATGCTGCTGAGGACTTAGTTCAAAAGTCTGTGAGACTTTGAATTTTTTTTTTTTAAATTTTTTTTTAGAAGACCTAAATTAGTTCTTGAATTAATTATCAGGCTTGTGAAAAATAAATCAAGTCCAAAGTTCCCAAGATCTCCCCCTCCCATACAACAAGCTAGAAGTTACTTTAATTATGGCCCGTTACTTGGCAAGAAATCAAACAAAGAGACAATAACTCTGGGCCATGCAGAGACATTTCTCCCATAAATTAATGGTTTTTGAAATGTGGTTACATTTGCTTGAGAACTTGCTTCAGACATTGCACACAAAGATTACTGCCTAGATCTGCCGAGATTCAATGTAGTTATCCAAGGAATAAAATAAACAGCTTGAATTAGCTAAATAATGTATTTGTGCCCAAAGTTAGTTTCACCCATTATTTGAGTAATAATACTTTAAATATATCAAAATATAATATATTAACATAGAGTAATATATTTATAATTAATAAAACAATACATACTATACTAATTATTACCTATATAATATATAAAAATTAGTGCACATAAAGGTGGTATCAACTGCCTTTGAACATGTAACATAACCTACAATCAATTAAAAAAGTGATATGTACTGCTTTCCAGTTTTCTTCAGATGATAGGAGGAAAACGATACATCCATAAGTCTGCTTCCACAAGGTACAAGATTATTTCACTATGTTTATAATTCATGCCTCAAAAATGTTATTATTTACTTAATAATTATGTTAATTATTAACTTAATTATCATAAAATTTTAAACAAAGGGTTTTCAAATTTGTTTCTTCTGGGTTTTAACTCCTTTGAACTGTTCTTAAACCTTTTGGGTTTTTTTCAGCTGTTTATTCACAGACATTTTCAGACTTTAATTCCCACTGACCAGCTGGTTTAAATATTTCACGTGAGGAGGGTGTAATGTTGAATACTAACTTTACTTCTTTAAAGGTAGTGGTTGTTACAAGGGATTTCTGAAGAGTGACAAATATGTTACATAAAACAATATTAATGTAAGCTACACTTTACAAAATATAGAGCAATTGCAATATCCGATTTATCACAACACTGTTGTTCATCATCATGATGCTGTGTACATGTGGGTTGAAGCCATTTCTCTCTTTGAAACTCTTTTATTTTGATTTTATACTTGGTGTTGTGCTGAGCACGTTCACTCCCTGCTTACTGGTCTGGTTAACTCAGGGCAGTCACACTCTCAGAGAAAAATGTTTACACCCCCAGTTGGTCCCACTGCTGTGAGATAAACTCAAATTTGTTGCAACATCTGGGGTCATCCACACCCTGCATTATTCATGTTGTTTCACAGGCACATCATCCTTGCCTAGCTCTCCCAAACCTTCTTTCATCAGTCACAGCCATGAACAACAGAACATTGTTTTCATTGTTTGAATGAAAGTACCACAAATTACAGGAGTGCAGAAATGGGACTTGAAAAGAAACAAATATGCATCAAAATTTTGAAAAAAAACACAAAATCTACAGTAAGGTAAGAGCTGATAAAATTGGGGAAGATTTCACAGAAAGCAAAATTGGATACAGTAACAAAGAAATAAATAACTGTAATAGTTTGAAATGCACTCTTACACTCCAGGGGAATATTATTTCTAATATTTTTTTCCAAAATAGCCGTTATGTTCAAAGTTTGAGCTGTAAGCTGTAAGTCAATGAAAATCAGTAAGAAATACAGTTTCTTTAAGCAGTTGAATATTGCAAAGGAGAGAGAGCATTCCGTCTTGTCCATTTTGGATCCTCTGCTTAGAAAGGATGTGCTCATTTCTGAAATGCCATGCTCCCTTAAAGACTTGGTAGAGCTCAAAGACCTCCACACACAGAACTGTCCAACTCTACATGGAGCTGAGCTTTGAAAAAGTGAAAGAAGGTTTAAGTCAACTCTTTCTAAAACAAGAGATGCTTTTCTTTCTTTGTTATGCTTTTTCAGAGTTGCTTTAAGAAGGGCATTCTGCAGAAAGATTTCTTTTTTGTGGCTAATTTAATTTTTAGCTGAATCTGTCCAATCCAGCACAGCTCCAAAAAGGTCATAATTTAATTTCAAAAAGGATTTTTCATTTTTAAATATACTTAAAAATCAAATGTTTCATTAAAGATAGTGTACTTTTCATACCTCTTTTAACACCATGACAAAGCCTTTTCTTAAGGATTGGAATTTTTTAAGGAAGGGCACAGTGGGCAAGGAAATCATATATGTGTTAAATTAAAAAAAAAATTGAAGTGAGTTATTTCATTTGCACTTCTTTAAGTCACAAAAAAGGAATGATTATGCTGGATTTTTATGAAGAATAAAAAAAACACACCAAAATATTTAGCTAGATTTTCAAAGAGTTCTGTTTCCTTAGATGATTACCATCAAGATCTCTGCAGTGATGAGCTCCCTGTTATATAGAGTCCAGGACAAAAGTTGCCTGATTCTAAGCTTCTCTGAAATAGTGGGTATGAATTCAATATGGTTTTTGAAAGATCTGTTGTGAAAGGGTCTCATGAGCCAGCCCCCTCTAACATGGTACTCCCTCACTGATACCTTGACGATTTTATCAGGCAGACACTGTTTCTTTAGTGAAAAAAAAAAAAAAAAAAATCAAATCCAAATCTTTTCAAATAATTTTGTGTTTCAGAAAGTGTGTTTTGGCATCTGCTGGTGAATCCCGAGGAGGGTCCATTTAATACTGATTGATTGGCAAGTTTTTATAGGATTCTATGATGACAGAATTCCTGAAGCTATTACCCTTTAATATAACATGGAAGTACCTCAACGTGCTACAATCAGGGATTTCTGTTTCCTGCTTGTACCCATGTCTTCTGGAAAGCCCCAGCTGTAACCATCCCTATTCTGCCACAGAGCTGCTTAAACTTCGGGAAGTTACTTAAACCTTCCTGTGCTGCTAGGAGCTGAGCCCATTGGAGATTGGGCTTTCCTGCTTCACAAAGCTGAATATTAAAGTCTAGAAGATATGCAGACATCACAACAGTATCTAAGTAGAGCCAATTGAATGACTGACTGATAACCTTCGGGCAGCAATATTGCAAAGTATGGCAGTATGGGACCATACTCAAATCTCTGCAGACTCAGAACTGGTTTATGGTACCAGAGATTGAGCCTTCCTGGATGCCTTTATGTATATGCCATATGAAGAGATGCTCTATTTAAAGGTGATAGTGGTGAATTTTCTCCTTTCCACATTCAGATTTCAGAGAACCATCAGCTCTCCACAGAATAACTGTCATGTAGAAATTTTGGATTCAAGTTAACTGATGAAACTAAACACATCTATAAATTACGGATGTGCGCATCTTCCCTCTCATCTAGTTTCCAATTCTCCTTTCTTTCTTTCCTATAACCCTTAAGTCAATGTTTCCAAGACAGGATATTTTCAAAGAACAAAGTACAAATGTCTCAAGCTAGCTTAGCAGAATTTTGTTTCCCAGATGGTGCTTTTTTCTTCTTTGAACACAAGCATGAAAAAAATGCCTTTTCACTTAAAACTGTAGGGTTTTTTTAGCCTGTCCACATTCCTTTGGTCATGAAGGGTTTTGTTTGTTATGGTACAAGGAATGTAGACAATTTTCTGAAGATATAACCAAAATATCTGAAAGGATATCCTATCTGAGATAAATTGTGAAAAATCAGCTAAGAATTAAAGACTTGCCCTGAGATGATCTGTGTTTTGTGGATGTATCAATTGGTCTAACAAATAATACCGCAACTGCCTACAAATGTTGCTATCTCTGTACAAGGAATTGTGCATAGACCAGGTGAACTGTGTGAGCGTGACATGGCCACACCAAGACTAAATTGGGAATCTCCAGACAAAATGAATGGTTTTGAACTAGGGCACAGCCCTAACACACTCACATACTGTGAAACTCAGGAAAAGAATGATTTTAATGCATGTTCACCAGAGGAATATAATAGAATACCACTCTCCCTAGTAAAAGGGGCTACATACTGATAACACATTACAGTGTGCGACAGAATGTATCATAATATCCATCTTTTAAAAATGGTAAAATATATGATATTTTTGGAGTATAAAATCCCTGTGTTGGAGCCTTTCCTCCTTTCCTAGGAGACAGCAGTCAAAAAGTTGCCACTAGCAGGCACTAACCCTTATCTCCCTTGTTTAAATGCCTTTACTACCTTCAAAGCCTTCCAAGTCTATGCAGATTAATTTGTTTTCACAGAACAGGGATCTTAAGAGATAAGATGAATTTTCGGTGCATCAGAAGTGTGTCAAAAAACGTTGAACATCAATGGACAAGAGAAGTAAAGGGAAAAAAGTGAAAAGAAGTGGCAGAGAGGAGCCAAAGGCTGAGAAGAGAATTCAATGGGAAGGATAATTGTGATGTTTTTGTACAGCAAAGATTAAAGAGAGCAGTCTGAGCATGGGACCCACACTAATGATGAGCACAGGAGACTAAGCTGTAAGAAGGCATCCAGGTGCTGTAGAAGCTTATATCTAGGAAAGAAAGGAAGAAGAAAGCAGTGAGGTAGAAGAAATATGGTTGTACTCTGGCCACTGATGATTGAGCTTCTAACAAGAAATCTGTTCTTTCACCAAGCTTTAGAGGAAAACACTGGGGAAAGACAGTGGGAGGTGAGTATTGAAGCTCTTGCTGTAGGTTGAAGATTGGCAGAAGTACAAAGGTAATGCTTAAGAAATGGCTCCCCTGTTAGTTGTGAGAGGCAAAGTATTGGTCTGAATGACGATGTCCTCTCTGGAGATAAAAAAAGAATAAGCACAGAGCTGAAGTTTCCTCTAATACCTTCAGGTTTTAATGTGGTGTTTTTTTTCATTAAAACAGGATTTCTGTCCTTAAAATTGTGCAATTATAATTTGATTTTTTTTATACCAAGCTTTTTTATTTCAGTGCTAAACTGTTTCATCAACCTATTTCCCATGAAGCTACAAACAAGTTTCAAAACTTGATAAACACTTTTAGCTTTATTTTTTCCTCCCCTGATTACATAAATATATGTGATATACTGTGATGGACTGCTGTAACAGAATGTGCAAAATACTTACTGTTATCAGTTCTTGTGCTGTAAACATACAAGAAAATCTTCAGCAATAAAGAGAGGTCAGCTGATCTCAGTGTTATTCCATCAGTATGTTCACAATTTTGCCCACTTACAAAGAAAACTGTATGCATTTATTATCTTTACTCTTCCTCTTCCTGTGGTATTCAGCAGGCTGTTAATAACAGCTGATAGCAAATTGAGGATGGAAACAGACTTAACACAGATGCTTGGAATAATATCATTATAGGGCTGTTATTAATTTCCCCCCTGCTTTGTATGTTTCAGTGTTTTGTACACTGTTGAAAGAGATAATGGATTTTAAAGGGGGAATGTCAAAATTGCACTCATATGCTTGGCCAAATTGTAGTTCTGAGACAATGAAGCAACAAACAGTTATAAGGCAGACTCCTAGAAGATTAGAAATCCTGTAGACTCCATCAGTGACAGCTGTGTTTTAGAAGCTTATATGCTTTGCATGAATTGAACTGCTGGCTTTCTCAAAGACCTAAATTGTCGAGTCTTCAAAACAAAGGAAATGACAACATGGGAGAAGAAACATGGAAATGTCTTTGCCCTCACCTCCAGCTTTAAGGAATCTGTCTCATAAAAGATGTTAATATTAGTTTAGTTTTAACAAGAAGTTTATAGCTTAATTAAAATCTTTATACATTTTATTCCAGAACCATTAAGAGAAACCAAACTACAAGGTTTAACTGAGGTTCAGAAGACTTTTTTTTTTTTCAAGAACCAATGATTGTGGTTTTGCTAGCACTGAATTGCCTCAGCTGCCTTGAACAGAAGAGCAGGAATTTCCTTTTTGTTTCAGTCTTGTAGAACTGTTAGAAGCTAACCAAAGCATTAAAATACAAAATGCACTTGTTTAAGGCCAAACTGGGGTTAGCTGCAAAAGAGAAGTGTCTGAGAAATTTTCCCCCACCTGACCACAACCTTGTACATACACATTCTTGAATCAAAAAGGATCTTTGTTTAATGACCCTTTTTGTAACCTCAGCCAATACAGTGTGTTTTGAAGGAGAATTTCCATCCTGTGGTGGTACAAAGGGAAAAGCATCTGTGATGGAGGGGCATTTTTATATTTCCTGTTTATATTTCCAGCAGAATCTGTTTACATATGTAGGTATTTGTGCATGCACCTTACAGAAAATGTGAAAACTAGCCCTTGGGTGAGAATTATATCTGGCAAAACTCCTCTTTCATCTGCTTTACAGCTGACTTTTCTGTGTAATGCTTTTCACCAGGTTTATGAATGTGCCATTAGGGGAGCCACAGGCTGTAAAAAAAAAGTTTCATTGTGGATTAGAACATATCCAAATGCTCCTTTTCTCATCAAGATAGCTACATGGTCAGACCCCAAGAAAGAAAAGCTCTGGAGCTCAACTAAATTTAGGCTGTGTGTTGGAAAAGGAAATAGGGAGGGGGAAAACTCTGGAAGTTTCTTGGAATATGTGGCATAAATGACTGCTGGCATGCCACTGAGTCAGTGTTTGAATGTGCACCTGGTACAGCATGAGAGTTTAACCTCTCTATGCCTGGGCAGGTTCGCTTATTCAGTGACCAAAAGGCTGTCACATAAGGTCAGGTTCCGGCAGGATGGTGTTGCCTCCCCAGAGCAACTACTGTATATGAATGAGTTAACTTTACAGTGTTTCTACTTCATTTTCAGGAAGTTGTAAATTCATTTTCTCCAGAAGCCTTAAAATACTCCTGTACTGTAGGTCTGTGCTCTGCTACAGAGGTCTGCTGCTGTTCCTCTGTATCTGAAAGCATGACCCGTCTTCTGTCCTCAACTTGGATTGAAAGACAAAAAACATTGCATATTCAGCTGGCCTAAAATGGTGTAGGCCCTTTTTCTGCATTCATTAAGCCTTTTGAGGACTACTAATGACATCCTCAGACACCTTTTGAGCTGCCTGATTTGAGAAAATTGTATCTGTAAGTCCAAAATGGAAGTTTTGTGAAGCATAGCATAAATATTATTGAAAGAAGTCAAACAAGTCAGGGGCTATGTCAGTCACCAGCATATATTGTGAGGCATAGACAGTGAAAGCAGATCCCTTCTGCCTGATGTGGTGAAAAATACTTCAGGCCAGGCTGTTAACAGTTTATTAACAGTTATCTGGCTAAAGTGCCAAATTGGACACAGTTCAGGGGAGAGTTATATATAGGTGTCACAGTGGAAGAAAAAAAAGGAGGGGGGAGTTTGCTCATGAAAGGTAAATGATATCTGAAGTCAGCATTCTATATTGTGCTAAATGATTTCCTCTTCTTTGGAACTTTGCTTAAAGAGAGAATGGTCCAATAATGATTTGAGGAATCAGGGACAGTTTACAGCCAGCTGAATCCTCTAAAAAGCAACACACTTGGGAGCACTTACCATGTTTTCAAAGAGATCTTGAAGGTTTAAAGAATCCTATTCAAGTGCTTTTTAAACTTGCAACTGTAGTCTGTGCCTCAGATGTTTATGTCTAGAAGTGAGTTTTTAGCTCATGTGAAAAAGAGTAGGAGAGTATACTGTGGAAAGCTGAGGTGTCAGAAACTACTGCTGGAGAAACTGCAGGCCTGACAGACAAGTTGTTGGTGGGATGCAGTAAAAGGAGGAATGCCTGTCTTTTAGTGGCAGTTGCTGCTTATATATTCCAGTTGCCAACACTACACTAAACACATTTTCTTTTCAAAATGTGTAAGAATGTTGTGCTTTTCAACTGTTTCTAGCACTTCCAGGAAATTTGACACTTAGGGTGTTCTTCAGATGGCTTGGTACATGTCTGCCTTTCTTTCAGAAGATGGAGAAGAAAAGGATGGAGAAGATAAATTGCTTTTTCTAATTGGGCTCTGCATTTTCTTCAAACCTCTAGAAAGGATGAAGTGTTGAGGAGGATGAAAGGCTGAGTGGAGTTCTTAACAGAAGTTTCCATTCCTTGTGCCATTATACACAGAGCTTACCAGATCTT
This sequence comes from Pyrocephalus nanus, assembly GCA_038380795.1. Lineage (NCBI taxonomy): Eukaryota > Metazoa > Chordata > Aves > Passeriformes > Tyrannidae > Pyrocephalus > Pyrocephalus nanus. The sequence continues at coordinate 17,061,702 of CM076264.1, read as the reverse complement.
ACCCCAGGAATGAAGACTGAATATGAGTGCTATAACACACCAAATCTGAAGAAGAAATAGGGAAAACAGAGAGAGTGACAGAAAGTGAAAAGGTGATGAAAACATGTTTTATTGCACCCTCTCCTGTTGCTTTTATATTTTCAGCAGCCAGATCAAACGGCCTAGCGTACTGCAGGGCTTGAGTGTACATCAAACTTAAAGTACATCATGAAGGCAAAACTGAAGTTTTTTAAATGTTTCTTGGGATGGTAAAGGAAGGCTTTCGATGGTTTTAGAGCAAGAGACAGTGCAGCCTGGGCCATGGAAGCCTTCTTTAAAACTAGTTGCATGATTAGTGTCCTGCAAAACAAGAGTCTCTAATAACATAGATGCTATATTTCTTTACCAATAAAAAACCAGAGTACAGTAACAAGAAATAAAACCAAATTTTAAAACACCCTTCTCCCTACTCCTTCCTTCTTCTCTAGTTCAGCTTCACTGCTGACTCTTTTATCTCCTTCCTCCCAATCAGTGCAGCGGAAGAGGGAACGGGCATTGCAGTCAGTTCATCACACATTGTCTCTACTACTCCTTCCTCCTCACAGTCTTCCCCTGCTCCAGCATGTGGTCCCTCTCACAGGAGACAGTCCTTGGTATCTTCAGAGTCGTTTCATATTCTCACTGCTCTCTTCCAGCTGCAGTTGCTGTTGCACAGCAACTTTTTCTCCATCTTAAATACATTATCCCAGAGATACTATCAGAGTCACTGAAGGGCTCAATCCGGGCCAGTGGTGGATCCATAAGCAATGTGTTTATGTGAAGGGACTGTTAGGAGAAAGACTAATGTTAGTAGTGGGTACAGCTAAGTCCTACTTCTGTTTCTTTCTGAAGTTGTGAATATAGTCTGGCATGATACCCCAATCTGAGAAGACTGAGCAAGAAAATATTAAATAAGCATGTATGACAAACTATAATACTTATGCACACTGTAGATGTCAGCTTCTATAAAGATGTTTTCTCTGCAAAACTGAGTTGGTGTTGGGAGACCATGCCTTGTATAAAACCTAAGTAAATTGTGTTGCTTGTTTGTTCAGGAGAAAGATAAGAGGTAGCTTGATTATTTGCCAAAGAAACTATATGATGGAGACTTCTGATAGTAAAGGACTGTGTTATTTGACAGAGCATAGTGAAATCCAGGGCTGCTTTTGATGTTCTGCTGCTCATCTTTCAAGGACATACCTGTTCCTGTGTGACAGTCTACAGCTCATTAGTATAGTCTGTCTTGCTTTGCTCCTAGCTATTGCATTCACCTGAAACTGTCCTTGTAAGGGTTTATTACCATTCTTGGATGTTGGGAGATCCTTCTAGTGTATCTTCCAGTTCTTTCTGTCCATTTTTTTTCTGAAAAGCTTTCAGCTTTTATGATAAAATATGATATTGACTTGATTTTTTTCTCTGTAGGGAATAAGACAGCATGATCACAAAGTACCTTTGGGTTTTTAAATGGCACGTCATTTTTTCTTTGGAGGTAGGAGTGGATGAGACTCAGCAGTGCAGTGACAATCTGAGCAGTCCTTATATTGTATGTTGTTCCTTATACAGCTGGAACAACAGCTGCTGATGTTGAGAAGCACACACTGAGGACACATCGCAGCAGAGGCCCCTCTTTTACACTTCACTGGCCACCTCAGATACAGGCTGCTGAGGTACACCTACCATGGTAGCTTTTACACTGAGGGACTGGCACTAATATGCACATATGCCTTAGGGGGGAGTAAGTTCTGCTATTTGTACTGCTTTTATTGAACAAGTGTCCCAGGAAAAACCAAAAAGAGCTTATGTTGGAAATTACTTTAAAACGCAGAAGTTTCTAGAAGGAAGAAACAATTAGTTAAAAGGTTCATTGCCTTTTATTGTTAACCTCTAGTATTCAGAGAACATTCTCCTGCTTACCCATGTGGGCAACTGAAATTTGTTTAATTTCATTCTGTACATAGACAGTGTTTAGTAAATTTATTAGGATTCTTTTTAAAGTTTTTCCTCTTTACTAAAAAAGTGATAGATTAGTTAGTCATTCTGAATAAGCAATTTGTCAAATCTGTAAGCCATATAAAACTAAGTGCATATGTAATTTATTGCCTACTCTAGTAGCAGAAATAATGTACATTTGGCAAATTCTAATTAAAACAATCAAGAGATTAATCATTTGATAGAAAGTTATTTATTAAACAGAATTAATTCTCTCAGGGGTATGTTTTAAACTTGGAGTACTACTAACCTGAAACTGACTAAATTAGAATTTTTCTTTTTTAATCAGAAATTTAATTAAAAATGGCAAATTAGTAAAATAGACATAAAATGTATTTTATATTACATATTGTTACATATGAAAAATCATTTAATAATATTTTTCAGCTAAAGTTATCAGTAGTTTCTTATACTGTAGTTTGGGTTTAATTTAATTTAATTTAATTCATGAAACATAAGTTTTTCTTAGGAAGTATCTGCAGTGTAACTTTCAGTCCAAACTACTTTTCATAAGATAAAATTAATCTTGCTTGTCATAGCCTAATGTACATGTATGTATAAATGCACAAGGCAAATTAAGTTTATTTGGAACCTTATGGACACCAAATATTGTGAACTTTACAACACATTGTGCCAAATTCAGAGTATGTGCCATGGAACTTTCCTTGTTGCAGTAATCCAATGGCAGATCATGAACTTCAGCTGTGGTCTTGAAGTTCTGCGCTAACAATCTTTTCTGTAGGGCCTGTGCATGAAATTACACATACCAAATATACTACATGATTACTACTCTATTCTGTATATATGGGTGACTTGTGTGACCAATCTCACTGATAGGAGGAGAATGGCTTTTGTATGAACTGCTCAATTGAAGTTAAGAAAACTGCAAGATGAAAATTAGGTTCATTCAATGGAAAGATTAATATTTTAGAAAAGTATTTTTTATACCAAAATACTAACCATAACCATAGCTTTTAGGTAGCAATCTGTTTACTAATATTGTGACTGTACCTAAAACATTTAAAACACACTACTGGAGAGATACTGTTTTCTGCGCATAAACCAATGCTTCATTCTGGTCACCACAGTGCAGTTTTTGCTATGCAAGCAGACCAGTTGGTGCTTAAATCATGGCAATAAAAGGTGTGTTGTGAGGGGGATGTGAGTCTATTCTCCCAGCAGGAAGTGACAGGATGAGAGAAAATGGACTCAGTTGCACCAGAGGACGTTTAGATTGCATATTAGGAAAAAATTCTTCAGTGAAAGGATGTTCAGGCATTGGAACAGGCTGCCAAGGGAAATGGTGGAACCACCATTCCTGGAAGTGTTCAGAAAACGTGTGGATATGGCATGTGGGGACATGGTTTAGTAGTGGACTTGGTGGTACTGAGTTGACGGTTGAACTCGATGAGCTTAGAGGTCTTTTCCAACTTTATGATTCTATGATTACATGGTAACTTTTTCAGTGCACGTGTTTTGTGGTAGCACTTGTTTTGGGAAATGTCACTGTGGTTGAAAGCAGGTATTCATTAGCCCAAAATATGAGCTGAAAAATGGACTTGACTGCATCCTGAAATCTGTCTCCATTCAGTAACAGTTACTAGCATATGCTTAACTTACTTTTAGGGCATTCTAGTTATGTTCAAAATGATTCTTAAATTACTCTGGCAAATCTAGGATACTTTTGAAGGTGACTTTGTTGCCAGAAAAAGCATTCTAAAGGAGCATTTTGATCAAGTGCAATGCACATTGCTAGCATACATCCAAACTTGAGGGGAAAAAAAAAAAAAAAGATACATTGAAAAATACTGTGTTGTATAGTTGCAACAATCAACTATGGAGCAGCACTGTTGTGAAAAAACAGCTGAGGAATTTAATAGTGAGTCTATTAGAAAGTGCCAAATCTTTTTAGCTGTGAGGTAGAAAAGACTTTACTTGTTTTGGTTAAACTTCAAGGGGCAAAGAATCTCCAGGTCTGAGATGGAAATTCAGGTTAAGAGAGGAGACTTAATGTTCAGTAACCTGACGGTTAGAAGAGTTCTCTGTGGCACTGAAGTCTTCATTCTAAGTCTGTGCTTTTGAATCCAAACAGGCTCTCTTTTTAAATGTTACAATTGTACTGTGCAGAAATTAAGAATTTCCATGGGTTAGGAAATATTTGCCATCCTGTTACAATATTTATCATTGAAAAGCACAGCTTGAGGAATGGGCAATTTTTTACTTTAAATTTTGACTACCCGAATTATCATGAGCACAACAGAATCAGAAAATTACATTTTACTTACTAAAGAGTTTTGATTGTGCATTGGAGGAATGAATCACTATTTCAAGTTACTCATAAAACCTTCTTTTTAGGGTGGTACTGGATAACATGGTTTGGAACACGCCACAGAGTTTCGGTTTCAAGCAGTATTCTGAAGCAGATGCCTATATTTTGAGTAAAATTTGAAAGTTTTTGATATCATGAGGACATTATCATAGAAAAAAAACTAAACTCCTGTTAGAATAGCTTAACTGATTCTTGGTAACAAGATTTTTATGATTTTGGATTAAATATACGGGAGAATATACAGAAATGCTTTGTGATAATACATGCCTCTGCTATACAAATAGTGTGTATCAGAAATTCAGCTCCAGCTGTCGTCTTTTTACAGTTGTTCTCTCCTCAATTTTTTAATCTGTAAATACCACAATGAAACGGATCTAGGGAAACTTAGTGACACTGGGTTTTTTCTTAACCCAGTGCTGGGAGAGGCAAAGAATAATTATTCCTTTAAAGCAGTTTTGTTACTAACGAAGTTACAAGCATATGGTGCCTGAAGAAATACTGCTACAAGACATTACAGAATAGAATTTCAACAGAGGTTAAGCAGATATTTGCAGATGCTGCTGTGGAAATAAACAACTTTAAAGTGCATAGGTTTTCCATCTAAAGGCAGGTGGAAAAATAATAAAAATTTGCAAAGTAAATTAAACTAAATCTAGAGAATTTTCAATAAATAAAATGTCAAAATGGAAATCACTTAGAGCCCTGCAACTGCTTGCCAAGTTTGAAACGTGAGGAAAAAACCATTGAACATTAAAAGCTCTTTTTTTTTTTTTTTTAAATAAAGATGCACACACAGCCTTCCAAAATTCCTTCAAGGGATCTGAGTCCCATGACACATGTAAATGAAAGTATCAACTGCAGGAATTCATTGTGACATTAGTTTTCAACATGCTCAGCCAAGGCAACTTTTAAACAAAGATTCCTACTGTATTAATTAGATTGCTTGCAAATGAGTGTTAAACTCTGCATTCTGATTACTGCAGGGATATGTACCAGCCCGTTCTTAGGGTAAGGTTGGCTAGGCATCTGCCTATTTGAATAGATAGGTATCTAAATCTCCTTGGAATGCAAAATCAGACAAAAAAGCTTCTTTTATTTGCTCTTTCCTGTGCAGTCAAAAGTACCCCGAGAGAAGAGATGTCATTGCTTCTGCTTCTAACAATACACAACCCATGAACAAACAATCCTGTAAAAGTTAACTGTATTTCTGATTTATTCAAAGCAGAAAGCAAGCATGCTTGGAAGTAGTGCTCTGCATGTCTAAGGTGCTTGTTAGAGGTGTTCTTTATTAGGTAACTTCTTCCAAAGACCTCTCCCTAAGAATGCATTTGCTTCTGATGTGGTCTTCCCCCTGACTCCCCATGTCAGTGTGCTATCACACGATTTTGCAGTTACGAGGTTATAGGGACCTTTTCCATCTGTTTTTAATTTCTGTAGCTGCCACAGTGGTGGTTCTTGTTTGTTCTTTGTTTTTGTCCACAGAGGTTTAATTCAAAAGCAACATAGAGGTGCTCTTGCTAGGCGTGTTTTCTACTTGCAGTGCAGTAATGGGTTGATTGCATTTGTGGTTTACAAATGTGCTATGGGAGAGCCCAGCGCTTCAAGCAACTTCATGGAAAAGCTCGTTTGGATTTTTAGCTGAAGGATGGGAGAAAGCTTAGTTCTCCTTTCCTGACTTGCTTGAGCTTGTCTACTGTGACTGACAGCAAAATCCAGTCAACTTTTTACTGTGGATCCATAGACACAACACTTTGAAATAAAATGTATATCAATTTCTCTCATGGGGAGATATCTATAGTTTTATTAGATAGTAAGAAAACATTAGTGTATAACTAGATGAATCATAATTTAGGTAAATGGTCTTATTGTTAAAATATAGATTTTGTAAGGTTTTATCTAGAGTTATTTATTTTGGTTGATTCTTACCACATTTTCTGTTATTCTAGCAACAGAACTCTACCTTTGTAATGGATAACTAAGAGATTATTTAGTATCATCTCACGAATTGAGATCTGTCTTGAAGAATTTGGACTATAGTAATCCTTCACAGCATATTTATGCTACCTTTACATACTAACATTTGCAATTTAATTAATGTAGTGTCATTTTTCACCTAGAGGACTGACTTGACTTCTGTATTTGTCTGTAAAGCAATTTCATGGGTACTACAAAATATCTTTGTGCGTTTTTTTCTTTTTTAACTGCATCATATATTTGGGGACGAACTTGGCTGAGGACAATTGGACTTTGCTGTTTCAGGAGCTTTTTTTCTCTTAAAGGTTTTATGCTGAAAATAGGTGTGCAAATAAAAATGCTGTGATTTATAGAGATGGTGAATCTTGTAATTGTCTCTTGTCAAAGCCTTTAGTAGCTGCAGATGATGAAATAAAGGCTGTCGGACTTAGGTGTCAAAGGACAGATTTCTGTTGGTGACAACCTAAGGCACACAAGAAGGAATATTTTGGCCTGAGTTTCAAACTCTTGCTTTTTTCCTTGCCTTTTTTTTTTTTTTTTCCTTCTTCTTTGAAGACAGCCTTGACAAATTAAAACAACCACTATGCTTGAAATACTGTCAGAAGTTTTTCATGAACAGGAGAGGTTATTCATGTTTTCCCTACTGGTGCCTTGAAATACATTTTTAAGTTGTCAGATACTTGTGTGTATGCTGCTTTTACTGTGGGATAGGTAGCAGTCTGACTGTTTCAGAATGGCACAGAGTTATGACAGATCGTGAGCTGTTGTTGCACGGCAAGAAGAAGCAGAGCATAGAGCTCCAAGAGTCAAGCAAGACAAGGCTGAAGTTTTCAGTTCTATCAGAATACTTCTGCACTTCCTTTGTAGGTATTTGATACTGATTATGCATACTCAAAGTCCAGGCAAATCAAAAGGGGAGGTATTGCTTACCATTATATTCCAGAGCTGAAGCCTCAGAACAAAGAGACATCAAGGTGATGTCCTAGCAGGTGGCACTGCCAATGGCATAATCCAATTGTTTACCAGCTTCTAAGATGGGCTGTCATGCAATCAGAATCTGTCATTCCCATCATCTCAAGGTAATTCTGCAGTTGGGCTATGACAGTTTAGATTGGTCTCAGTATGAATTATATTAAGCAGCTAAGGAAAGTTAGGTAACCTGGCTTGCTTTCACCAGCAATGAATACATGATCTTTGGGAACTTGAACGCTTGTGCTTCTTGTGTATTTAGTTTTTCTCTGACAGAATAGTCTATCATTCATGTTGTATTTCTTAACATTCTTTGCCTATTGTACTAAATATACAATTTAACTTCACTGACCCTTTGCTTAGCAAAGTGTATAGGGCTAATAACAACTGGCATTCTTTGGTGAGTTGTTTTTCAAACTTTAGGGCAATTATTTGTGAAACTATATATTCACCCCTCCCCCTCAAACTTCCTGAGATTCTTTTTCCTTCTGTGTTCATTGTCTTTAAGCTTTAGGTGTTTACACTTGCTGGTGAATTAATATTTTTCTTCTCTTTATTTGTAACCCCCAAATTCTTGCCAGTTCTTCTTACAAACTGAAATATTTCTGTGCTTTTGGCAAATTTAGTCCAAATCATAGGAGGCTGCTCTATTGTGACATTCAGCTAACTAGTTGCCCGTAAACTGCTCCACTGACAGTCTAACTCTTTAATCAGCTCTGTATCTGCACACTAGGAGTGTTTTCCCAAGTTTTTGGGTTATGAATTAAAAGTTATTTTCACTTGCATAGAGAAAAGCCTAGAGTATCAAGTGTGGCTTGTTTCTCTAACTCTGCATGTTGCATCAGCTCAAGTGAGGCCTTATTTGCATGTAACAAGGAAATAAACTGTCCATAAACAGTCCATAAACGAGTGCTGTACTTTCAAATCTGTTTATGACTATGTAAACTGGGCACATATTGAAATCTGATACAACTCATCATTCTCAGACATTATGTAAATACTGAATGCATATGAACAGTCTCTTTATCACACTGTGCAGTGCTTTGTCCTTCATCAGAATAAAAGTAACAATGCTTGCCTTAAAATATTACAATAATTTATTCTCTTTTGCAGCTTCTTGAATGAAAATCACTGTTAGCTGTAATTTTACAGAGTCTAAATCATAAAAGGTTGGTTACTGGGAGCCTTCCCCTTGTATTTAGAATAATGCTTTTTTATTGAACTGGATTTTTTATGGTTCGTTTTGTTCCCTCTCCCTAGATTAGTTTTAATTAAAAAACTACCCAAAACAACAACCCAACAAAAATCCAAAGAAGCTGCACATAATAATTTTCTGTTGTACCCTGACTGTTCATTTTTGACATTAGCCTTTGAAGTAAAACTGCCCATGTGTTGTTTTTATATTATTTTTGCACATAAACATCCTCACATAAAATTTTCCAGACCTTCTTTCTCAGACACAGTTTCTGATAACCCTGAGTTAGCCAAACTCAAGTTCAACACTCACTTGTCCCAAAAAATTACTGTCAAAACCACTGGTCTACTATAACAACCAAAACATCTGTTCCAGTTGAAAAATTCCCCAAAGAAACCAAGTCAAATGTCAAAAATAAGTGTGTTTTCCCATAGTTTTTAGGTGAAAGTTCTCTTCAATGTCTTTTTGGTGTTTTTTACACCTATTCCTGATTCAGCCGTTTACATGAGCACATTTTCATTGCAACTGATTAAAAGATATTTTTTTAAGACATCCTCCTGATTGGGGAAAAGGTAGTAGAAAACTAATTGCTCACGAGATAATCTGTTGAAAATAGGCATTGTAATTGAAATCTTACACCCAGATGGATGAAGTGATGCCTTCACTTGTAACAGAGAAGTGGCAATATGTTTACTGATATAAAACTGATTTAACAAAGTTTAATTGTAAATATGCAGTGGTTTAACAAGAGTCATATGCAAGGTACAACTGATTGTTTACTGTGTAGAGGACAGGGTCAGACAAAAATGTCCTTCTATTTAGTCATGAGCTTCAGAAAGGACTCCCTCACTTTCTAAACTTCCTTCTGACTGGAGTTTAGGTGTGGCTGCATCCAGATCTAGTCTGAGACTTGGTCGAGAGTTTGCATCCAAGGGATTCTATGTCTACAATCAATCCTTTATATTACTTATCTAAGATGTCAAAGTTTAGTTTGCTATTAGTCACACTGTGAAATCTGTTGCAGAAAGGAATTTCTCAGTCTCAGTCTCAACCTTGAAAGATCTCCCTAGTCAAGAGGAGATCCTGGTGTGCAGACCACTGCCATGCTGGAGAGTTCAACAGGCCCTGGGCTGTCCACTCCTTGTGGAGTAAGATGATTGACTCACAGTCATATTTGCACACCAGATGTATGTTGGGTTGACCCATGCTCAACCAGGAGAGACTTGGAGAGCTTTCCACAGAGGCCTGCCTTATTGTGGCCTTTCAATGCTCCATGGGGGCCTATAAGAAAGATGAGGACAAACTTTTTAGAAAACCTGTTGGGATAAGACAAGGGGTAGTGGCTGATTGGGGTCAGGGGATGGAGTCTGGCACTGATCGGCAGGTGATGAGCAACTGTATTGTGAATCACTTGTTTTTCCTTGGGGTTGTATTGTTTTTTCCTATCATTATTGTTATTATTATTTACAACTGTTATTATATTTCTTTTTGTTTCAATTATTAAACTGCTCTTCTCTCTCAGTTTTAGTTTTGATTCTCCTCCTTATTCCACTGTGGTGGAGTGGTGAGCGAGTGGCTGCACGGTGCTTAGATGCCAGCTGGGCTTAAATCTCAACATGGTTAAACCCTAAGTATCATGTTCAAATACCATCTGTTGTCGTGTTCACCTGCTTGCATGCCACAACACTACTATGACTAAATATTGAATAGGATATAGGGGTAAAGTTAACAAATGAGAATTGTTTGCCTAGACTAGTGGGGAGGATTAAGGTTTGCAGTGGGGTGGTCAGTCTAGCTGGGAAAAAGGGCTGTCAGCACTAGGTGTATTCTGGTGTGAGGTAATGTATGCTGTCCATGGATATTGTGACCAAGAAACAGGCAGCACTGAGTTCTACTCTGCTTCTTTGCTGCCTTCCTTAACTCTAGTTTAGGATGCCAGTGTGACAGACATATTATTTCTGAACTAGTGCAGATGGGAAACACTCATGTACCTCTACAATATAGACGTAGAGGCTTCAGAATGAAGAAGCTTACTGTGTTGTTCCTGCTTTCTTACAGTGCAGTAGGGTAAGAAGAAAACATTTCTAAGACCTCCTGGCAGCACAAGTCCATTGGCATATGTTAGGCCTCTATTCTTGAGCTGCCGACTCCAAAGCTCACTCCTTCTTTAGTTGACCAAGGAAGCCTCCACCATCTTTGCAGAAATAAAGTTCTTGGTTGGTAAGTCTGATCCAAGTGATCTCAGTGCAGCCACTATCAAGTACAGACTTGCAGTAATGCCAAGGGAGCAACCCAGTTCTTTGAAGGAAAGAAATTGTGTATACATTGAATGAGGGGTGAATCTGTCAGTGGTGTGGACCTCTGCTTCTGTCTGGAAAAAGGAAGAGAAACTACCTGAAAGTTGACATTATGCACTCAAAAGTTCTTGTTTAATGTTACTGAGGTATAGGCACTTCTAAATATAGAAGCACTTTTATTTGGAATTTGTGAATATCTCACCCACATGTGTTTTGGATGTTTTGTGGAAGAGCATGATCACCTCAGTCATAGTCTGCTGTTGCAGGCATGGAGGTGTCCTACAGGATCAGCTTCATGACAACAGCCTTGTGGCTTTTTTTCCTGCAGTCATGAAGTGTAAGCATGATATGTATTCAATGTGTAGTGGAACTGAAATGGTGGAAGCAGTAGGAAGCCATGTGTACAGGGCACAAAAGTCAAGCTTGTCTTTGTTTTTCCATCATGGTACCAGGATCCCTGACCTAATGAAGATGGTGTTCCATATGCCTCGCTAATGTACACCAGCTATCTGCTTGAAGGACTGAAGGCACTCGATGTACTTGAAGCTGGAATGGTGCTCAAAGCTCACAGGTGACCTACTTCACAGAGCCAAGCTTTCTTCTCTGTTCAAAGCTGCTGCAGCTAGTCTGAACTTGGGGACACTGCAAATACTGCAGTAAGGAGTAATAGAAATAGCATAGATGACAGCAAGGAATTTCTTCCAGTGCTGCATTTATTTGCAGGATTTTATTTTTTTTTTAAGCAAATGGTACTAATAAAAAGACTTTCTGCTGTCATCTCAAATCTACAATATATGAAGCTAGTCATTTAGGAAGGGTGTTCTCAATCAGCTTCTGAGTCAGCATTCCAGTCCTCAGCACAGCAGATATCCACATCAATTAAAGATGTTTTCTGTTTCAATTATAACTTTCTATAGAAAGATATAAAATTGCCCATAATAGCTACCAACACAGCAGGGGAAATGCAAGGGAAAAGCCAACTTCTACCAGTCATCATGAAAATACATTCCTGAAATGAATGACAGGGACATTATCGGCAGTGCTTTTTCAAAGCACTTCTATCTATGCAAGTTCAGCAATAAACAATGTGCTAAATTTGTAGCTGATGTGCATTGAGTTATTTCTGTTGAAGTGAATGATTTATAGCAGCTGAGGATATGACCCAGTATTCTTTCTTACAGTACAGCTATTTTAGACTTGGCATGTTAACAAGATATTATCTTAAATGAGGTATGTCTACAAAGAAGTTAACATTTAAAATATGAAAACGTTTTCTTGTTGTCTCACATATGGAGATTTGGCTACAGAGGAAACTGTTATCCTATTTATAAAATAGTGATTACTTAAGTAATATTTTAATGTTTTAATTTAACAGATCCTAGGCTCCACTGAGGATTGCAGCTTCAGAAGAGTTCAGGATAGTTTGATTTAGTAGGGATGGTTGGCTGCCTTGCATTTTCCTCAGAATAAAATAGGGGATGCTTGCTGAGCTACTTCATCTTAAGAAGAATGAAATTGTCTGTGTTTTGGCTAAAGCAGGTCAGCAGATGCTTTCCTCCTTCTTTCTCATATGCTGATTAAACCTTATGTGCCATTTGCAGATAGGAACTCTGGACTGCCTTGAGGGGGCATCTGTGGTGTGCTCCTTTTACCAAATACATTATAGTTAGAGATAAAAAACCTGCCTGCTCCAGAAGAGGAATATGTAGGTCTTTTATTTCAGCCTGTGTCTGCAGCCTCTACACTCTTCCAAAATAGGCACCAGTAAGACAAGGACAATGCTGTCAGAGGCACAGCACTGCCATGTGCTGCACCAACTTCACCTGAAGGAACATCTCAGGATTTGTATGAGAATACCATTAAAGATGTTCCTGCCTGTGCTCAAGTGTTCTGCTTCTCCATGCTGGACATAGATATGCTGGTGTTCAGTAGTACTCCACCAGGAAGTGATTAAAGCACATGGACCAGTTGTCTTGCTTAATCAGAGAACTTAAAGAATTAATGAAAAGAATTAATTTAATTTCATTTAATTTTTTTTTCTTGTGTTGCACCCTGGAGATCTAAGTCTGCTCAGGGTTATTTTGTTTAAGAACTAAAATCTACAATTTTTTTCCTTTGCATGGCTATGGGCTTGTCATAATCTAAATAAAAGTAGAATGCTGAGAGAAATTAGTGTCATAAACCTTCAGGGTAGCCTGCTGAAGTTAATACTGAAAAAGGCAATAATTGTGCAGATCCTACAATCATAAAATACCTCAAGTTGAAAATGACACATAAGAATCTTTGAGTCCAAGTTCCAGATAAAACTTGTATTTCATGGGTAGCCTTGTACTGAAAAACCTTCTGTGAAAAGACAAGCTGAGAAAACAATTATGGACTGTCTTTGAAACTTCCTTTTCTCCTCAGTCTGTTTCCAGGAATTTGTGTGTTGACCACTGTGCCCCTCTGCTATACCACTTTCATATAGATTTATTGTTTTGTCTTTGTTTAACACAGAGTATATCTTATTGGCTGGCTGCTATTTGTATATGAAATGTAGGATTTTATCTCATGCTTTATGTAAATATTGCCTCAGTTCTTTGAGGTCTTTAAAAATATATGCATATAATAGTAAAGGAAGTAAACAAATAATCTTCTATATCATAAGAGAAAAAAAAAAACTACCTAGAAGTTTCTCAGCCCAAATCAGTATTGTTTAGAGCTACACATAAGCAGTTTATTTTCAAGTAAACTTAAAAAATGAAGTATCCAAAGACACATCACACTGAAGGAAATACATTGCTTGCTGGTTATTAATTTGCAGAAAAATTCGTGATTATTATAAGGGAAAGAAACTGTGTTTCCTAAGAAAATGAACACGTTTTTGCCACAGAAATTAAGAAAAATATTTGGAGAGATGGAACTCCATCTCCAATGTCTCCATAGTGAGTAATGAGACTTCAGGATGAGTTAAAAAACCACTACCTCTACCAGCACGCATTCTAAGATATTTCAAAAATTCACCAGCTATGAAGTGCCAACAGGAACAAAAACAAACAAACAAATAAAACCACCACTACCACAACAAAAAGAAAGAAAAAAAGGAGAAAAAACCCAACACACACAAAACCAACAAAAAAAACCAAAAAAACCCAAACCAAACCAACAACCAGAAAAAAAAAAAAAAAAAAGCCCCCAAACCCCAAAGCAAACATTTGCATCAAAAGGAAGTGTAAAAGATCAAAATTTGAGAGCAAAGAGACTTCTAAGAATTAAAACTTTTAAATAATGAAATCTATTGAATATGACACATTTTTTTACAAAAAAAACCCACAAAAACAACAACAAAAAAAACCCCAAACCACAAACAAACAAACAAAAACAATACCCACACAAAACCCCAAAAAACAAAACCCCAAAAAGATATCAGTCATGTTTTCAATTATCATTTTGGTGGAAAAATATAATTCCAAAATGTGAGCTTAAGTAACAATTTCTCTTTATTAAAAATGTTTCTGTATTAAAAATGTTTCTGTATTAAAAATCAAGCATTCAGAAACTTAGAACCAATGTTTTATTCTGCTCTGTATACTTGGGGCTATTCATGTATTTTACTGTAAATGATTAATCAGTAAAAACAGTCCCTGGGTAAGGACTCTGAAAGTGACTGTCTCCACCTTCCCTAGCTCTCTAGGTGTCTAGCTACCAAATTTGAGGTTTGGGATACTGTTGCAATGTGGTCTCCAAAAAGCTAACTTCCTAAATCTTTTTTTATTTCCTTCCATGGTGAAGTTACTTTGGTGCCCTTGCCTAAAAGCAAGTGAAGGAGACTAACATCAGACACAGAATAGACTGGAGTAGAAAATGATCACTTACCTAATCCCTATAAACAAAACCAAAAAAAATCCCACCCAAAACCACCTCATTTTGATTAGCTTGAATCCTGCAAGAACATTTCACTAGTCTCTTGCTTATTACAAGGAAGGGAATTTAATGCTCTTTGTGTTACAACCTACAACTAGAGAGAAGATTTGTCAGGGAAATAAAAACATGCAGGAGTTGATGATCTTGGCAGACAATTCCTCCTCTGCCCCTGGTGAAGTTATTTGCATAGTCGTGCCATGGGATTGTGGCTCATGAGGTAGTACTGTTTGAATTAAGCCCCAGCAGGTGTGAAACCTCTGTTACTAAACTGCTTGTTATTCCTATACAGCAAATGTCACTATTCAGCATCTCAGTCTCCCATCTGTGAAATGGAATATTGGTATTTATACAGTAATTTGAGCATTCTTGGTGAAAAAATGCAGAAGCACTTAAGTAGCAAATAGCATAAGAATACCTGCCTGTAATTTCATGCTTTATTTAGTTCAGCTCTCTGCCAACATCCAACTAGAATATTTATTTCAGTATGCAAGAATAAATCTAATGGTACTGATTATGGAAATATCTTGCTACTATAAAACAACACCTTCCTGCATGTATCTTTGCTTTCAGAAATGTTTCCATCAGTTTGTTGTGAGATTTTGCTTTTCTTTTGTTCAATTACACAGGGAATGATCAGTGTGTCATGAGACTTCCCTATGTTATTTTGAATGATATTTTTCTTCTTAACAGTAGTCCGCTGCCATAAGAAAGGGAGGATTTCCTCAAAATTTGTTCTTGATTGGTCTGTCAGTGCCCAAGGAAAACTGAGACCCTTGTGCCCTACCAGTCTGTCAGCAATCCATCATGGGAACCTTTCATTGGATTCCCATATCCCCAAATCTACTGGATTGGAGGACAGTTTGGCTAACTTGGTCAAGGACACATGCCAACAATATAAAAGACAATCTCCTCTCAGGTCCCCACACTTTTAGTCAAGTATATTACATGCTGCCAGTGACAGCTGGCACCCTTGAAGGGCTCACACTAAGAGCTTATGGAATAACACACATTATTAATTAACAGAAAACCATGACAGGTTAAGGTTCGAAGATTGCTGGTGACAGTATCTGACTGCAAAAACATATAAAAGCAATATACAGACAAGCTCTAATCCCCAGTGAAAGCTAGCTTGAAATAATAATTTAGCGTGGGCAGAGTAAGACACTTACCCAGTATGGATCTTTATGAGGTAGGAGACAGGTTTAGCCTGTCAACTGATCCCATTAGTTTTGATGGAGTCTCCTCATTCTTAACTTTTTTTAATGCTATTTCTTTATGCTTAGGTGGAGCTTGGGTGACTCTAAGTTTGCACCTTTGTTATTGACTGGTATAAAATTCTCTCTCTTGGCTCTCAAAGACAGTCAACAAAACAAAGAGCGCATGCTCAGTGAGGGGTGGTCACACCTTGGAGATGGGCGACTTTGGGATGCAGGTGTGAGTTAGTATCATAATTAGATTATAATGATCCAAGCTCACCTGAGGAGAGCATTCTGGTTCAGCAGCAAGACATCCTCTCCTGTCTCTCTTGGCTCAGAGGTGCTACATGGTTTATCAGCTACAAGATACCATCAAGTTAACCTCCCTGCAAGGGTTTCAACAGAGACTTTAGACTGTATTGTGTAGGGAGTGTCATTCTGGGTTTGGGCATGCCAGCCACATTCCATGAAGGAAGTAGCCCCTGTATTTCACCCTATGATTTCCATTCTGTAATAACTTCAATTGGAAAATGAATATAACTTCCCAGTTTTCTCTGATTTTACCCCCAATCATTTCCCCATTTCTTCTTGTGCCTATTTGCTTATAGATTTAAACAACACAAAACTTATTATGTATAATAAAATAGATTTTATTTGTTATCGTAGAAGTTACTACAAAACAGGAGTGTTAATAATTTTTATAGCTTTTTTTTTTTTGAAGAGTAATAAAAGAACTAATTATTTTACAGAGTCAGTCACTGAAGGCAGATGGTAGCAGCTCCCTACTGAGCACTGCTGTTTTTACATTTGCCAGGTGAGTTCTTACAAATTTCAATGGAAACACTGAAATGAAGCTCTGTTCTCAAGCAATTTTACAACAGGAAGGTTCAGTGTTACTTATTCACTGTGATACTGCTTTGGTACCTATTTGAACACCTACTGAACATATCTATCACATATGTCCTTGCTGCGTCTTCTGCTAGAGGTGAAAAAGTAGCAGCCCTCAAGGGGCTGCAGCTAAAAGGCTGATTTCTGTGGATTAATTGTTCTTTTTGCAGTGTTCCTGAAAGGAAAGTGAGATCTCAGTATTCTCTGCAGAGAGGATAACTCACCCTTAAGGTGTTAAGGTAACTTCAAGTAGCTTTATGTAGGCCGAATAAATTTTTACCGCTGGATATTCATTAAGTTATTTACAACCAAGGAGCAACTCTAAATGTAGGATTTTTTGCTTTCCATGTCACCTGCTGGCTGTATACCTTAGTATTATTTTTAAATAGAGAATGACTTTATATTGGACAAACTGCATATTACAGTCCTACTGGGAGTGAAAAGGACATGTCTCATGCATGATTTAGTTTTGCCTATGCAGAATCTGTTAGAAGAAAAGCAAACAAATAAGGCATAAAATATACATCAGTTGGGCTGATGCAAAATGTTGGCAGATAGGGCATCAGGAGTGCAATAATATTCATATCCTTATAGTTCTATTTTATTCTGGTTTATTGCACAGGCTTTATTGTAATGGTGTGCTGTTGGCAATACAGCATGTTTTCTTTTTATTTCTTCCATGTGATCTGAATACACCAAAGAAGTGAAAGCTGGTCTGCTTATTCCCAAATGAGTAATTTCTGTATAGCATGGGAAGGAATAGACAAGTCCAAAATTGAGTTGGTTTTGGGGTTCTTTTTAAAGTATATTGAAACTTTCAGAAAATTACACTGACTTCTTCCCTTATAAGGCTTTGCATCCAAATCCCTTCAATTAGGTAGGTAGGAGATTTCCCCAGCATTATCATATGTTTGGGCTGAGCCAAAATCATTGCTACTCGTCCTTGTTTTTTTAGGCTTCAAAGGGAAAGCAAGACAAAAGAAGATTATGTTGAATTTTAGCACAGTGACTTGGAATCATTTTCCATAATGCCTAAGATATGTGGTCTGTAATTGGCCCAGATGGCACTGTCTCTACTAAGCAGCTCTTCATAAACTGATAACTCAGTTGGCTACAAATTCCAGCTGTGCTGCTTTGATTGTGTTTACTGAAGTGCTAGAGCCTAGTGCTACCAATATATTAAGCACAAGAACTGTTGTCTCACACTGAGCATACACTATGTAATGGTTTTCCAGTTTTGTTTCTGCCCATATATAATTAAGGTATTTGGCTCTATAAGGGGAATGTTTCATGTGTTCTTCATTTCAGTAAGGATCTGGTCTGTGCATAATTTTTATAAATTTTGTTTCTATATATTTTGACAGCTAGTAAGCTGAAAGCAAATCTCTGTGATATCCTGTGGCTTTAATGTAGTAATATTTGGTCAGCAATAAGGTAACCTTGTTATAATGACTGCACTCAGTGTCTCCCTTCCTTTTCATCTGTGAGCTGCTGCCCCTGTTCCAGAATCCCCTTGCTATTTGTTTCCTGTGAACCTTTGCATTGTGTTGGCTGAGCATATCTCTTATCTGAAAGTCAGATTGCTTTTGTGAAAATGTGATGCTCCTAGTTATGGTGTGGTTTTTCTGTTAAAGAAGCAGTTTTTCTAGGCTAGATGCACTAACACTGCTGTAATGATCTCTTATTCTTGTGTGACTTTATGTCAGTTTGTATGAGCATCTTTGTGCTTCTGTAACCACATGTACATGTGACTGGGCTGCAGAAATCTGACAATTCCATTGTAGTTAAGCCAGTACAATTTGCATTGGCAGGAAAGTTCTGAGGGAGTTTAATACATGCTTAAATATAAATCTTTTTGAAGCTCACAATGTTGCTGTGTAGTAGCTGCGTTCATCTGGTCCATCAGTGCTGAAGAGTAAACATTCTCTGCTGCCTTTTGCTTTTGTGTGGTGAAGTAATTTCTGATCTGGTGGTTTTACCCTTTTCATATCACTTTAACAACAGAACATGGGGGAACAACCAATCTGACTTGCTTTACGCACTTTTCCTCATTCTTAGACAGTTCATTATTTGTGGGTGGCAGATGCTATGCAAGCACTTTAGGGAATGACATGCATGGTAAGTAGAACCACTGTGGAATTTTTTAATGAGGAGGTCTTACGAGCTCTAATTCAGTATGAATCACTTCTGCTTTGGATCCTGCACTTTGCTTTTGTGTGCCTGCCACCTTTCATGGAGCCCCAGAAACAATCAGAGGCCCCAGCTGAATTCAAAGCACTCTGCAGGGAGGCTTGAAAATGTACATAAGTCAGTGCACTCAGGAAATTAAAATCTTAGTTGACAAGGCAGAGGAATGAAGGATGTTTGTTCCAATTCATGTACTGGGGACTGACGTGTGAAGAGAAAAATATGTCAAAAAACTGCCTGTGACTCTTAGGAGTGCACATTTTCTTTAACACAACTATAGGTTCACTTCTAAATTGGCCAGAAAAGGTCTGTTGGAAAAAATTGACTCAACGTGATATCAGAGTCGTACGTTGGCTTTTGTCTGGGTTAAACTGAAAGCTTTTATGGCTGGATATGGCTAGCACAGAAGAAGAGGGCAAACTAAAGCAGGAAGCTAGCCTGGCACTAGGGAATGCCACTGCTCTGGGCTGAGACCCAGATAGCCCTGAGTGTGATACCATGAGGTGTTAATTCCTATATTACCTTTATTTGTGTGCTCAGGTGGATGTCTAGGCAGATTTACTAAGGATACTAAATGTGGCTGCTTGTTGGAGGATGAGATATTGTAATTTTTAAAAAACACAAAGTGTTTGTTCTATTTCATTTGTTTTTCCATATTTTTGGCTTTTTAAAATTAAAGAATAAATCTAAAAAATTTTCTTTCCAAAACAAATTAAATTTGATAAGATAAAATTCTCTTTTACATGCAAAATTGACTTACTGTTCAGTAAAATGTATTCAGTTTTTATTTTGAACTGGGATAATTTTTTTTCTGTGGTTAATTCATATCAAAACCAGGAATTCATTCTCTCTGATAGAGATCCTTAGAGCATATTTTCTGAATTTCTGTTATATTTTTCAGTTGGACTTAACTGTAGAGTCTTGAAGATATGTAGGCCAGTGAACCTTGATGGTAGGATCTTTTCTATATTGGGCACTCTGGGACATCACTTGCAAAGTATTTGTTTATAACATTAGTATGTTTCACCAAGTCTTCATAAATGATATTTCAAGTGGTAACATGTAGTTCTAGTAGACAAGCTTATAACTCCTCTTATATCCAAACTGTAGTTTAAGACTTCATTAATCATGAAGTAAATTTCTTACCAGTAACTTATGTTAAAGCTTTTTAGATTTACAATGAAGTAGAGAGCTAGAAAGTGGTGAGAAGATGCTGACAGTGTCATCTTGGAAATACAGTTTCTCTAATTTATTATCGGTATGCACAAACATTGTGTACTCACTATGCACTTGTGTGCTAAGTGAACTGTGCTCTGCTGGGCAAAGTGTTTCCATCACTGTTGCTGTTAAGTATAAACTTCTTTATGAATATTTTGAAAAATGCAATCAGTGTCACCTAAGAATATCTAGTACTTAGAAAAACTCAATTTGCAAGCAACTCAAACCAGGTTATAAATGCACTACAAGTGCTGTTTTTCTTACTAAGTGGAATAAGGGAATCTTGTTTAATGTAAGGAAATCTCTATGTACTTTTTACTCATGTCTAATTTCTAGTCCTGTTTATGGCTTTTGTGAAAACACACAGAATATTTAGTGAGGACTAGAAAGTTCACAGTCAGCTTTTTTAAAAAAAACTTCTTCAAGTATCAATTCTGTCATAATTTCTGAGCCTGGAGCATGTTTAATATTCTAGGGTGTTAGTTTCAGTAAATTCTCTAGAAAAACCTCAAAAATGCAAACAATTCTAAACTCTCTGTAAAGAAACAGATTAATCTTTTGATTTCATCTCTCTACAAATAATGTCATTTATTTAAAATTATTTAAAAATAAAATTTAATCCAAAGTAAACTTTATGTAAGTAGTAACTTGTTAGTAAAATACACATAAGTAGTTCAGCAGGCCTTTATAAAGGCATACTAAATCTGAAAATAATTACCATAATTGAACCATCACTGGGCTAAACAATACCTGTAACAAAAAAGTGATTTTTTTTTCTGTTTATCTCTGTCTCCTTGCTTTGACTGAATTCTCAGCATAGGTCATGAGTTCAGTTAGAATGTTATGGAATCATGAAGCCATTCTTTTCCTTCCAGATCTTGTAGAAATTTAAAGATGGGGCTTAATATTAGTTAAAAGAACAATAATGGCAAAATCTCATTATTTAATGATCGACAAAGGACAGGAAAAGAGGGGAGAAGGACAACAGACAATGACATCTGGTCTTCTGCTTAAATTTATATATAGAAAAGTATTGAGCATATTTTTGACCTCTACTTTCTGTTGAACAAGATGCTTTGCCTCTTGGCTAAGGTGGTGTGTCTAACTGGGGAGTGCCTTCTGTTTCTGGTGAATTTTCTAACCTGAATGTCTTAAAGTATGCCCTTATTGTAAAACAACATACCATCTCTGACTTTTCTAAAACTTGGTCTGGAGAATTTTTACTTCCTTGGGGAATGCCTTGTGCTTTCTTGGCCACAAACTGAACGGATTATGACTTTTGCTTTAGTTATGTTTTGAGTTTAGCTTCCTTTAGTCTTTCCTTTCTGGTTCTGGGCTTTTGTTGTACAATATGATGACGTTATTCATTTGAATCATTTGATTTGTCTTCAAGCAGGCATAACTAACTAAATGTTATAAAATAGCTGTAGATATTTTACTGCACTAATACTTCTGACTTGCTGCTCTTCTGTGATTAAGCTCAAAGGATCTTTTCATACAAGAACCTTCATATTTGTGAGCTGATAAGGTGTTCTTGCCATTTAGGCATGCTCTCTTTTTGGCTAACCAAATGATTTTGCACTTTGCTTCTTGTTTTCATTATGGCTTTGACAGCACCCATTCTTTTGCCCATGAGGGTTTTGGTCTTTCCTTAATCTGTCTGTATTGAAAGTGAGTGTTATGTTTCTTGCAAAACTGCCACTTTAATATAACAGTGCCATCATTTCACTAACTCTCTGATAGTTTAAGGATGAGGTCAGGAAAAACTGGGGAGAGGTCATATAAAGTACTTTGAAAAGCCAATCTCAGAATATGAATTAACAAAAAAGCTGTGAAATGGACAGAGATATTGGTTTTATAGCTCGTAGAAATTTTTATGCTGCCTGCCTTTTTTTACACAGGTGCTAACAGCTTCCCCTCCTCTCTATTGACAGAGGTTAACTACCACTTCTTCTCTTGTGGTTCAATTGATTTATTTAATTAGTTTAAATTAAGAGCTATAATCCTTAATCTGCTTTTAACCTGGATTGTTCTATTCTTTGTATGAATTTATGACAGGACACTAATTGCAAATTTTTTTTTTCTGGTTTTGGTTGCTGTATCTGGTTCTGCAACTACACATGATAAGGAAGCTATGGGTATTTTTTCCATGAACTGAAGTGTTTACTTCTATGTGCCTGGAAAAAATTTAAAAGATTGTGTCAGTTGAAATCAATATTATCCGGGTTTTCTCATCTATGACTTGTGTAATGCATAATATGCGGTGCATGCTTAAAATTAAGTGGAAATATTCAGGATAAAAACTCCCAATGTGAACAAAACAACATATTCATTCCACTAAATGCATGATTATATTTAGTTCCAGTTCTACCTAGTAATTCAGGAAAATCTCCATGACATTTCTTATCCCTACAAATAATGCACTATCACGATCAAAGGAAATGAGTAGATTCTATAAGGCAATCTTACATATGCAGTTATGTACTCTATTATAAATTTGTACCAGGAAAGGTTTAAACAGAGTGTAAGATACTAAGCATCAGAGTGCTGCTAATATAGATTGTGGGAGAGATTTTTCTACAGGATGAACATGGTAAAGACTGAATTTCCAAGTAACCTTTCAAAATGAGGACCTAGAAATGTAAGTTTATAGATTCTTGCCACATTTATGGAAAATAAAATAACAATTGAACAATGGCTTGTTGCTAGAAAGAAAAGACAAAAACCAGGGATTTAAAGTTCTTAAAACTTGTATATTAAGAAATAATACCAATTAACTTGTCTGGGGTTTTAAACTATTTTTTTTAATAGTGGAAAATATTCAATATTGCCTTTCACCAACATTGAATTAGAAAGCTTGCCAAACCCAAAGAAAACAGTTTATTGTCTGTCTACCCTCCATCTCCCAATTTCTTTCTACTGCTCTCCCTGTCGCTGTTCATGTAGTGATGTACATGTAAATGAGTGGTGCAGTATTTCTATAGTATTGTTAGAAGTTTTAATTGGCTGCAGAGTACCTAAGCTTAAGTGCAAGATATTGTGTTGAGCTTGCTTTACTGTTTTTTACAGAAATATTTACTTATCATGCTTCAGTTATGATCTTAGACTGAAGTTTTCAAGTGTTCATACCTGCCATCCTGGGGGATGAAAAGCTTGATGTGACACAGCAGTGCACATTGAAGCTCAAAAAGTCAGTCATATCCTGGGCTGTGTCAATCGAAGTGTGAGAAGGACATGGTCCTGTTAGAGTGGGTCCAGAGGAGGGCCATGGAGATGACCAGAGGGCTGGAACAGTGAGACAGGCTGAGAGGACAGGAGCTGTTCAGCCTGGAGAGGAGAAGGCTCCGTCGAGAGACCTTATAGCACCTTCCAGTACCTAAAAAGGGGGCTTACAAGAGTGCTTGAGAGGGACTCTTTAGAGGAGAATGTTATGATAGGACATGGGGTAGTGGCTTTAAACTGGAAAGTAGGTTTAGATTAAATATTAGGAATAAATTATTTACTATGGGAGACACAAGGCTTGCCCAAAGGAGCTATGGATGTCCCAGGCCTGGAATTCTTCAAGGCCATGTTGGACCCGGCTTTGAGCAGCATGTCAAAATAGAAATGTCACTCTAACTTACAGAACAATCCCCCTTCTACTTTAAAACCTGAGAGCTTCTTTTCTGTGTTACATTTGTGCATATCTAATACACACTCATAGGAAAGAGATATTTCTCTGAAGAACTGTTGGAACTTGTGCTTTTAATTGTGAGAAATGACATAGGTGGAAAACTGCTGTTGTGCGTAGGTGTCATTCTGTGCTTGTTGCTGCACACTCATAGGAGTAAACACCTAATTAATCAGGTCCAAAACCCTGCACATTTTTACTGGTAAGTCTGCAATTTATATCCTGGTGCTACCCTCTCAAGGCTCCACTGTCATCTGTATACATGTGCTTCTTACATAGTCCTGTTGTGACAAGGCATTAGAGTCAATGGATATGCAAAGGTTGCAGACAAGAATACTTTTATTCATAGGATCCAGCTCTGGAATGTAAATCCAGAACCATCACTTATTTTTCTAGAATATTTTTGAAGGATTTCCAACTCTATTGGATGTCATATTTTTTTTTTATTATATCACATAGAAATTGGGTAGAGCAAAGCCATGCTTTCCCCAGCTTTTAAATCAGAGTTTGTGAAATTCTTGCTGCTGGGAAATTTAGATATCGTCCCTTAAGACCTCACAGAATCCTTCATATAGAGGAAGATTTTGAAATGGGAGTGTGCTGGATAAATACTTTAAAAGCAGTCTTTATAGGTTTTAACTACTTTGAGAAAAGCTGACTGTTTTCTTTGAGATTTATAGAAAAATCCTTAGGAAAAGAAAAAGAAAGCAATTTACATGCAAAATATAATATTACCTTGCAGAACACTTGGGGTTTTGAAGCATTTTCATTTGATTTGAGACAGTAATGCCCAAATGGCATTTTAATATAAACCATGTTGTAGCAAAAATGAAAACAGCAAGCCTACTATATTTGAAGTTTTAAATGTTGCTTGTAGGTTCATCCTCATCCTCAAACAGCCTGAAGTATCTCAGAGTAAAACAAAATCCCGGCTCAAGAGGGATCAAAAAGAAGACATAAAGGACTCCATTAAATTATTAATTAAATTCAATAATTAATTAATTCACTTACAGCAGTTGACAATCATAGCTAGCAAGACCTGCAATGAATTTTTCAGTCTTTATCATCACTTAAACATTGGAAGCCCTGGATACATGTTTTTCATGTCATTGCACTGGGATAAAAATGTTTTGTCAAAACTAAGACCACCGCTAGACATGCATGATAGATTCTTTCAGAAAAAAAACAGGAAAAACAAAGTTAATAATTTTTATCTGACTTAAATAGTAACAACTGATAGGGTGCAAAGGGTGTTAACATTGCATGCAGAAGAGATTGAACTACAGTTTTCTGGGCTCTACACACACCCCACCACCTCTCCCTCACATGCCCATCTTCTAAAAAAATCAGTCCTTAACTTCTCGTATGTGCCACACCACCCTCTGTTTCCTTGCTTTTATACATGTAGTTTACAGCTAACATGGATCCATGTCTGTGAGTTCTTCAGACTTCACATTTTGAATGCCATTTTGGCATTGGGTCATCATCTCTGAGCTGCTGGAACTAAGTGCCATTTCTACTGGAGTTGCTTTCAGTCTTTCACTCCCTCACCCTCTGTGCAGTGAAGTCTTAAAGTTTTTTGAGATTGTTACATGCATTTCATTAGTTCTTAACTACAAAGGAGTCACAGTGTGAACCAAGTTGCTGTGTATTTATTTCAGCTGAGGTTATGTCTACTCTGCTCTTCCAGAAATGTCTTCAGCTAACCCAAGTAACGTGAATCGATTTTTCTCTTCTGCCATGAGTTTTGTAGCTTATGCTGAAAGGAATGGTACTGATTCACTTATTTTCAAATATATTTAAGTTTCTTCTGAAACTTAAGAGAACTCAGGGATTGAGAATTATAGGATTGCCATGGACAGACTTCTTTCAGTTTAATTGATTTCCAGAAAGGGAGAGACCAAGGAGTGAGCAGGATTGACTGGGTCACCCTCAGACTAAACCTCAGAGCCCTCTGGCTTGCAGTTTAGGGAATTTGCAGAATGGGGCTGGGGACTGTACCTGCAGATAGCTGGCAGATCTGGACCAGCAGAGGACTGAAAGGAGTGATGAGCCATTGCAGAGTCCAGAAGCTCACAGCCAGCTTTATATGATACTTCCACAAAACTTCTGTAAGGTAGGAATATGGCTATCGGTGAAGTTGTAAAAACAAGCTTTTGTGGTCGTGGTGTCCTTAGACTTATAGTACGCTCTCTGAAGTATGAAGTTTTATGTCTTCCATGTTTTTAGCTGCAATTAGAGCTAATGGAATGTTTTTTTGCTGATCAGCCTTTAAAATCTCGTCAGGCTAATGGGATTTGTATACTTAATGTGTGCATTTCATCTACATTTTTATTATCTGCCAAAGTGTAAACTACATAGTGTACTGGAATGCTATGTTCTAACATCCTAGATAAATCATCATCATTTCAGCTATCATCATAGTAATATTGCTAATAAGTCTATGGCCAATTTTTATGACTTTGATACTAGGGAGATTTGGGCTTTGGGAATTAGCAATTGAGAAACCAAGGCTTTCAGTCTCACTTATTACAGTGTGAAGAGAAAAGGGAAAATGGATTATTTTTGCTTTCTACTTCTTAAAAAAAGATTGCTAGTATTGACAGGGAACTGGGCAAATGGAGGAGTTAGTTCCACTTAATGGAGCAAAATTGCTTCCTGCCTTGAGCTTCTTAATGTAAGACCACTTTGAATGCAGCAGGAGGAGCTTTGCTGCATTTCCCATAAAACAACAACTACACGAAAATCTGAGCTTGAAGAAATAATTGGCTGTTCATGTATCAAAATCTGACTGTTTTATTACCTGTGAGGTGGCTGGGTGGGTGCTGGTAATAAGCAGGAAGTGCTTGAAACTCATAAGATAATCTTCAGCTATCTGAATTGAGTTCAGCCGATGCTTTTATAACCATTATATCAGCCAATTTGTTATGGAGACCTTACTGTATGCTGTGATATCCCTTAGCATTAATGGCATTGGCTGCTGAAAAATGCTACAATGTGGGTATGTAGCTCAGGCAGATAGTGTTCTTCACTGCTGCAGCAGCTGGTGCTGGATCATACATTCTTGAATCATTCTAACTAAGTCTATACCATCCTGAAAATAATAAATTGATGTTTTAAGAGCATTGGGTCTTGAATAGATGTGAATTTTGAGGAGGAGAATGTTGAAAGAGGAGGCAGATGGAAAATTAATGCAGAAAACCAATATTTAATCTTCATTGAGTGGCATAGTAATAGACTTGAAGGGTTCAAATTAGAAAAGTATTTTGACGATGAGCTAGGGAAGAGATTAAGAAGGATAACAGAGGAATTGCATCGAAAAACCAACCACCAGTGTATTGAATTGAAAAGATTCTTTATGTGATCATTTCTGACTATTTAAAATTTGGAAGACACTTTTCCAAAAATAGCAAGTAGGAGCATAAGTAGCACTAAGAGTATACCAGGAGTGTTTGAAAATGGTCTTTGTCCATGAACAATACCATGTTGTGTGGACTGTCTAAGTCTGATGCTTTTTTGCTACTATGTTTTGCCTGCAACATAGTTTTGCATGAATACATGTCACTTTTTTGGTGCATAAATCACTGTATTGACTCAAAAATCTGGCAACACACCTCATATAGAGGATGCACTGCAGCAAGGAGAAATACACCTTAGGGGTTGCTTTTTTATTATTATTTATTTTATTTTGTTTTATTTTATTTTTCATTAGTTGTTGAAGAAAGGCAGCACTGGTAACTTAGGCCAGGGTCACTGCTTACAAGATAGGTTCTTAATCTGCTAGAAGTCTTTGGCAATATTGATATTGTTTCTATTCATAAATCTAAGAGTTTATCCAGCTTTGTTTAATGCTGAGTTACTCTTTGGTGCCACCCATCTTTAGACAGATACTTTTTCACCAGTGGCACAGACAGCACTAGGTGTAATTTTATTGTTAATTCTTTTAATTATTTTTTTCATTTTTGGGTGGAGGAATTGTAAAATTACACCACACTGTAAAAATAACTATTCTCATAAACTGCTAGAGACTATTGGTTCGATTTTTATTTGTCACAAAATGTGGTGTTTATGGTGGTTTTAGAATTGGCCTGTTGGAATCAGGAAGACATGCCAAAAAAAAACATTTATATTTTAGCAGTTTACATTGTTTTAATATACATTTATTTGGATTCTTAACTTTTACACTTTCCCATTATGTTGAGAAATAGAGGATAATTTATTTTTCATTTATTAAATTATCCCCTTTTTATTCATGGTCTGTGTCAAACTGAATTTGCATGAAATTTTGAATTCAATTAATGTAAAAGCACAGTTTAAAACTGTTTCTGTTACTTGATTAGATTAAAACTGACCTTTTCTGTTGCAGATGCTGAAACCTTAACTTGAAAGTTGTTAGATATTTCTAATGATAAATTGTTTAATAAAAACCTAAAAATGTTTTTTAATTTCAACACAGTGAATTAAGGCAAAACCTTTCATGTGTCACAGAAATTAAAAGGCTTTGATTTTTTTTGGAAGGGAATTAAGTAAATATAATTTTGATTAAGGGTTTGGTCTCAGGTCCTCAAAGAGGATTTTGTACACTGCCAGTCTTGGTGGTGGGAACCTGTGGCTGTGCCTGGCTATGCATCATTAGTGCACTCCACAGTGCTGTTTTGGGAATTTGAAAGCCACATGGTATGGTCCCGTTCAGAAAGTTTCTTTTCTTATGTTGATTGCTGCTATCTATATGTTTGGTTTAGTTCTTTTCTGGTTAAGTGTTTTTTTTCTTAGAATGCGTAAGAATTGTTTGAATTCCTCTTTAAATAAATACAGCAGATTTAGGCTCTTGGATTGACATACATGCACCTCCAATTCTGGATAGTTTTTTTTTTTAATGGTTTTATAAAACTACTTAGTCTTTGTTTATTTTGGTTTTGTTTGCCCTCCTTATTTTCATCTTTCTAAGCAGAATCAAAGCAGTTCAAACCTTAAGGCTAGAATTCAACAGAAGTTCAGAACTGACTGGACTCACTAGACTTTCAGAAGTATGAGAAGCCCATTTAAGTGACCTATTGGTATAATTACTGGGATTAAAATAAAAAGTTTTCCATTCTGAAGTGTCTGTCCTGAGTATTTTCTTTTTGTGCATAACCCCTTTTAAAAAATTAAATTACTTGTAATGGTTGAGTTTTGCAAATTTTTAAAAACCAGTGATTTTTAAAAAATATTTTGGGTTTATAAATTAGCAAAACATAGCTGGAGGCTTACTATACAAACCTGGTATATTTTATAGATCTTAGATGTGGAGGAAATGCATTACATATCTGAAGGTATGAACAATGTCACCTCCGGTATGCTTGTACACAGTGGTTTGCAGTGATGCTTCCTTGTTCAGTTTATGGCTTAAAAGCTGATAGTGTATATATTCATTTTCAGTATTGTGTTTTATTTTACATTCTTTGTTTTTTCACATTTGCTTATGACTTTGCTCATTTATTTGTTTATTCTGCAGCACCCTGGACTGTAACAAGAAATTAAGATTGAAATTAGCAACAAGTCTAATGATTACTAAATGCAGTTCTAAATTTACAATGCATAAACATTTAGGGGAAGATGAGTATCTGCTGGCACAAAATAGCAATAGGTGTTCATGTGTTTAAGGACAGATACACCAAAGGTCAGAAATTAGTTTCAAACTAAATGGTTCTCTGGTATTAGCGGTTACAAAGGGGAGTATAGCTCTCACTTGGGTACATGTATGCACGTGCATATTTCCCCTTTTTCTCAGTGATAAAAAACCCTTGGGCAAGGTCCTAACTAAGCACATATACACCTCTTACGAAGCAAATAAGTGTGTTTGTCATGCTGGGAGACAAGTACATGCATTATATTGCTCTTCAGGTGATTAGAATGGGAAGATCATCAGGAGCTGCCACAGTCATATCTAACAGAGTGAAGGAGCCCCACGTGCAGACAAACAGGGCTTTAACTGAACGGGAGAATGAGGGAAAGGTCATTACTATGGCTACTGAAGTAGCAACTGGAGCTGTATTAATGGCCACCAAAAAAAATTGCTGTATGGAAGTTCACAGAAGGGCAAGGACATAGATGCCAATCTTGAGTTACAGAATAAGAGGATTGTTTGAAGACCTGGATGTGCTGCCTTTCAATTCATTTTACCACATTTGATCACTGACCTGAAAAAAAAGAATAATGTTAGAGTCTGAAATCTAATTGTGCTTGGATACAGTTAACTAGAATACTTGCTGCTAGCTTGATGCCAAGAAAGTCATACAGCAAATATTGATCCATGCAATTCCCAAAGGAAAAAGAAACACGTTTTTGTCAGGTGCCAAATTTGATAGCCAAAAGAATGAGGTGAATTTCACAGGAAAACTATTTGAGCATTTTTCAGACTGGATATGCAGGTGTCTCCTGCCATCTAAGACCTTGAACCAGAAAAGCACCAGTTGGGTACTTCATAAATCCATCTAATTGAGGAAAGCACTTAAGCACAAACCTAGTCTTTAAACTTGATTACAACACTGTCCTTTCTGGAAGAGGTGACAAATATTTTATGACTTCTAAGGCAATCTTACCCCAGCAAGATCACACATACCTCATGTCCGTAACAGGCTTTGAAAACAGTTTACTGCTTCTAGATGTGAAATTGTTGAGAAAGAGGGGAAGTGATAAAAGTGAACAAAGGGAGTAAGAGGAATGAGAATAAGGTTGTGGGCTACAGGCATTTTCAGTCATAAAAAGAATTCCGGTCCTTTTATACTAGATTAGTGCACATGGTTTGGAAGAGTAAAAATCTGCCTGTTTTGGTTTTTTTATTTCTTTTCTGTAGAGGGAGTGCTATCAACAAACCCATTTACCACTATTTGTCACGCAGTAATACCATGGTGTAATCCTCTATGGCATATCTTGAGTGACTGAGACTAGTACACTAAGCAAGCTGAGAAAAGATTTTCAATGTGAAATATCTGGGATGTGAAAGCAAAATTTAATCTCTATGATATAAATAGTGTCACAACCCCTATTATAATTATGCACTGAAGCAGACTGAGATGAAGGTTTTACTAACACATCTTAACTGTCCTTTCTTTGCTGATTTAGACCAGCAACAAAAATCATTCACAGGTTCATGTCTTTATGCTAAGCAGCACTAGATTAAAAGCAAAAATGAGAGAGAGAGAGGGAGGAAAAAGCCCAAACAGTAGTAATAAAGAGTAGGATTGTCTTTGTTGTTTTTGCTTCCCATGAATATTTTAACCCTCTGTCCATGGTACTGATAAATAAAATTATTAAGTATATCACCTGCTTCTGAACAATTTACTGTTCAGCCACTATTTTATGAGAAATCCTAGTAGGAAAAGTTTATTTTTAACTGAAGAGCAAACAGTAAACTTCTATGGATATGCTTGCATATATTAAGATTTTACTAATTTAACTGTTGCAGTGATTTTTCATAGTACTTGACCCAAGTGGCTGTGATCTCCACTTGCATACTGCATGGTTTATTAATGCTCCAGCACCCTCACTGAATGCTAAGGAACCCTAGTAAGAGGCTTACAATACTTGATTTCTTGCTTGAAGACCAAGTTCCTAGTCAGGCAATTGTCAGAGATAATGATTAGCAAATCATTGCTTTCCTTTAAAATGAAACCTGTGGGTTCAAAACTGCCTTCCTGTGGGAAGACAAGGGCGTAAAGCTACTTCTTGGAAGATGAAACTTCGTAATTTTAACGAAGGGATGATACAGTCATCATAGGGGTTTATATTCAGTGACCCTCAGAGGCTTTACAGCCAGGTGTCCTTGGCCCGCATGCATGTAGGGAGAAATTTGGAAATATCACCTGAAGGAATCTGAGTGGCTCAAAAAGCCAAAAGGCAAATGAAGGTGGTGTACTGATATGGATTATATTTAATTTATTCAGTATTGATTTGAAGCAGTCTTGACACTTTTTTGGTATCTGCCACATGAATTTTAAACTCAAGATCAGTGTTACTGTATCAATAACAGAAATTTCACTATTCATTAATTTAGTGATGTCAATTACTCCTAGCTACTGTTACTTTAATAATTGTAGTAAAATGATTTTAAAAAAAATTTTAAAAAATTGTCCTTCATGAAAGTACAGTCTGCTGGTAAGTCTTCCTGGGTTTCAGATGTAGGGTTCTGACTCAGTCATGTTTGGGGCTTTTTGTGCCTGGTTCTTTTCTTTTCCATGACAGAAAGATAGGTGCTTGAGAATCTAAAATCACACAAGGAAACAAGACTGCATTGGCTTTGTGCAAATAATCACCTGGGTATATTGCATATATTAGTAATGAAGTAAGTCTTCTAAATGAAATTTCTTAGACATCAATAGATTCAATTTTGTATTGGTTCAAAATCTTTTCAATTTAATCCTTTAAGTCAAGTGGAACAACCTTCTAGAAGGAAAAGTAAATGCAAAAGAAAAAAAAAAAAAAGCTATGACCCTTCTCTGACAGGTTCTATGTAACTACAATGGCAATTTTTTTTTTACCTGTACAAACTCTATTACCATTATTTAGTGTGAATAAATATTTCAACAAATAATTGGTGAAAATTTCCTTGTGTCCATGTACTTTGCTATGGCACTTGAGTGAGCTGCAGTATATACAATAACTGAGGTAATAAAGATACATTTCGTACTGATGTATTATGCTGAATTCTCTGCGTGCAGTGCCATGCACCTGTTTTTACTTTGTACATTATTGTGGGGCTTTTTGTCCTAGGTATCCTGTATGTCAGTGTGGGTGCAACTTTATCAGGGCTGCTAATATATATTCTACAGTTCGTGTGTTATGAACTTTCAACAGGATCTTTTTCTTTGTGCACTCTGAACTCTGTAATCTACTTTCACTAACTACATTTATGGGAAAATTTCTATGGTTTTGTGGGTTATAAGACTGATTTAGTGTCTTAAATTCACTTTGTCTATTAATTTCCGAAGCTGTTTTCTGTACACACTATGAAGTAACAGCAATTATATCTATTGCACAATAGAAACCAAAGGGAAAAGACAAAATGATCTTTCCTATAAAGATTTTCTATGATTAAGCTGTTGAGATTTCATTGTTTGTAGGAGAAATAAAATACCTTAGGAAGAGACCAATGCATAAAAGGAAGAACATGCCTGAAAACATTGGACAACATTAGCCTGTGTCTCTGGAGCTGTTCCAAGCTGGCAAAGTCTTAACCACATACTGTAGATGTGTTGTTTTATAGAGAGTGTAAATTTAACTTTGCAACAAGGAAAAAGGCAGCTTCTTTATTGCTTGGAGACCTTGAGTCAAAATTGGTGTATTTTTTCACAGAAGTATTACAACTGTTATGCCCATTCAGGCTTTAGTAGCAGGTCACGAGGTCTGATAACGCCTTCTTTTGGAGGAATTCTATCACTGGTAAGCTTTACTCCTGGGCACAGAATTTGCTTTTCCCTTCATTGTGGTTTAGCCCCAGCAAGCAGCCAAGCCCCATGCAGCCTCTTGCTCACTCCCCTACCAGAAGGATGGGGTAGAGAATGCGAAGGCTAAAATCTGGAAAACTCATGAGCTGAGATAAAGACAGTTTAAGAGGAAAAGCAAAAACCACCCAAGGAAAGCAAAATAAGGAATTATTTCACTGCTTCCCATGGGCAGGCAGGTGTGCAACCCCCTCCAGGAAAGCAGGGTCCATCACATGTAGCGGTTGCCTGGAAAGAGAAACACCATCACTCTAAATGTGCCCTCACTCATTACTGAGCAAATGCTAAACCAACATCTATAAAAAATCATATCTTTTGAAACTCCAGAAACATCCCAAGAAAACTCTGAAATAACCATCTCCAGTAACTACATGATGGAAACACCAGAGAAAAGAACCTTAAGCATTTTAAACTTAAGTCTCATTAAATGTTACAGTATCTGTAGACTTTAGCCTTTTGGAAAAGTGAGGAAGGGATATCTAGCCAAGAAGTGCATGGCAAATCTTGCAAGTATTGCACCAAAACTAGTGTAAAATTCTGCTGTGTTGTTAAGAGTGTTATATGGGCTTAAAGATGGGGAGGTATGTTAACCTTACCTATGGCAGTGGGTTTCATGGAGACACAGTATGCTCACACTCATGTAACCAGAAGCAAAACTGAATGATTAGTTGACCCAAATTTTATTAAGGGTTGGGGGTTCCTTGGTGATTTCTTGGATCAGAGAGTTGTCATCTGGCTGTGGTTATCAGCTGCTGACTGGGATTCAAGCCAAATGGAAAAACTAGCAACAAGATGACCTGCTCACAATAAGTAGAACAAAGAGTTCTTGATCCTTGTGTGAATAGCTTAATCTGTTTTATACTGCAGTTTCCCATCAGTAAAATGGGGGATAATTGCATTCTACTGCCCTCAGGGGTGCTGTGAGGGTAAATACATTACAGGTTACAGAGTGTTCTGATGCATTGGCTGAGAGAACTCTAAAAATATTGGGAAAGAGAATAATTTACAGAGCAAATAGGCAACTCTGAAGCAGAGACAGGAATTTGCTAGGCAGAGGCTTTGAAATTCACTTCTCACCCTGCACTCAGATTGAGACTACAATTAACAGTAAGATAAATTTAGTACAAAAACAGGGCTTGCTGTTTTTGAACTGGCTTTGCACTGGCTGCCAGAGATAGTACTGACACTTTCCTGCCATGAAAGCCATTGCAATTCTGCAGCAGCAGGGAAGCTGTCGACAGCTGAACTCCTTTGGACAACGCTAACACACACAACTGTTTCCTATTAGTGCCTTGAAGCTGCAATGTGAGTCTTTAGCAGAAGTGAATCTTACGCTTTGGGGGGTTTGAGGGGATTCTTGGCTGTGTTGGCCTAGCTAAGGGATACAGTACGGGTTCTGTTCCCTGAAGTCTTTTTTTCCAGGTGAAAATGTCAAATTATTTTGAGATACTGTAACGATACAGAAGCACTTATGGCTTTCGTTTTCTTATTATGCAACAGAGAATTTTAAAAGTTCTAGGGCAAAGAGATTTCCACAGTTGCAGTGACACAAAATGTAATGTATCTTCTATGAATAGATTTCAGCTGACTGGAAGAACACATTTCAGCATACAGGAAGAAGCCTTTCCATTGATTTCACAGAATTTTATTGCAGGGTGCAAGTGAAAGAAGAATGTGGCCAGATTTCCACAGAAAGTGCTAAGTGCTTTTTGGACAGAATTTGCAACTGCTAATGTTTTCTCACCTCTAAACCCTTACTGTAACGGTAAGCTTCCTGCAGAATGCTGCTTACACTGGGTCAAGGTGAAATAAAAATAAGAAATCCTTGCTGTCCCTACTGTGAGAGGTACAACTTGCTACTATTTTTCCTTTTGGCAGGACTTTGGAACCCACTGTAGCCAACAAATGCAAATTAGGTTGCTAATTTAATTAAGCAACCCCTATCAGGAAAATTACAGTCCATGGTCAAGAGCAGTTTTTTATTTATTGGCAGTAACATCAATAGCTAATTGAAAAAGATTACATAATTGCTTTTGATTGTTATTTAACCCCAGTAGGGAGTTTAGCCTCACAGAGACACTAGTTCACCCTCTCCCTTGCAGTGAGGTAGGGAAGAGGATCAGAAGGGTAAGAGTGACAAAACCTCATGGATTGAGATAAAGACAGTTTAAAAGGGAAAGCAAAAGTTGTACAAACAAGCAAAGTAAAACAAGGAATTCATTCAATACTTGCCATCTGCAGGCAAATGTTCAGCTATGCCCAGGAAAGCAGGGCTTTATCGTGCCTAATGGAGACCTGGGAAGACAAACATTGTCACTCCAAATGTCTCCCCTTCCTCCCCTGGTCATTTGGAGCTGTCCTGGCTGTGTCCCCTCTCAACTGTGCACTCCCAGCCTCCATGCTGGCAGGGCAGTGTGAGAAGCAGAAAAGGCCTTGATGCTGTGTAAGCACTGCTCAGAAGTAACTGAAACATCCCAATGTTATCAACACTGTTCTCATCAAAAATCCAAAGCAGGGCCCCATACAAACTACTATGAAGAAAATTAACTCCATCCCAGCCAAAACTAGTACGAAAGAAAAAAGATTATGATGTCTGCAGATCTATTTTTGCCTTTATTATGGCAGAATCTGAGTATTTAATGACCTTTCATATGCTTATCCTCAGACCATCCCAGTGATGCAGGAGATTTTAAATCTAAGGGATAGTCAGAACAAGGGTCAGAACTCTGCCATTTTAATCACAGGTAAGCATGTTGCCACTAGCTGACTGCAGTTAAAGTTATGATCAAAATACAAGGCCTTTGCACTACTATCACTTCTATTATGCAAGTCAATGTAAGGGTTAATAGCAAATCTGTAAAGTCTTGTGACAGAGTGGAAAGTGTCTTTTACTCTGAAATTGAGATGCTGAGAGTAAGGCTTGTGATTTCTGCACTTCAGTTTTCTCTCTTCATTTCCTGATACCCAAAGATTTATTTTGTGCTTCCCTTCTTCCTCTTTTCTTGCCCAATAATAAAACATGTGAAGGGTGAAGAAAGGATCAGAAAACCAGAGATGCCTTTTGTCTCTCCTCAGAACTAATTTTTGCCATTTCTGCTGCATTTGTATTACTTGTCAGTGATTGAAAACTAATTGCCTTGCATTCCTCCATCTTTAATGTGAATGTCACAATTCATACTGTAATTTGCTGCTTTCTGGCTGTTCCACTGCTCAATTTGGTATAAATGCTCACTAGCAGCAATTGAAGTTGTGATCAGGCTTTGCTTAGGCTAGCATTGTTAGGCCATTGCTTGTCCTTATATGTTCATCTGCCATCATGACCATCTGCTTTCACATTTTCTCTGCTGCAGTAGATTAGATCTACAGGGAAAAAAAAAAAAACACACAAAAAAACCCACAAAACCAACTCAACCTGACCCAACCAACCAACCAACCAAAACAAAACAAAACAAACCAAAACAAACAAAACAAACAAACAAACAAACAAAAAACCCAACAACAACAACAGAAAAAAAACCCTCACCAAGTTCCAAAACTCAAAACCACTATCAGGAATGTACAGTTGTATTCTCTTTCTGACAACACAGACCAGTTGCTTGCAGAGCACTGATGATTCGACTGAATTTTGCACCTACACAAGTAGTTGCTGCTGTCAGCGAGAAAAATGAGAAAGAAGCATTCCAAAGTTCAGGTCTTGCTTTGTATTAAGCTGTGGCACAAGTAGTAGCTGAAAAGTTGTATGTGCAAATACTGTCTGCCCTTGTGTAGTTGTACCCTTTTCCTCTTTGGCTGCTAGTCTCAAGGAGTAGATGTCATTTCTATTCTTATGTGATTTAGGGATACTTGAGCAGGATGACACTTCCTATTTCAATACCCTTATCCTTATTCCAAGGCAAAACCATAATAGATAGAAGAATCATGATCACTGAGGATTTAAGAGACCTCTGGAGGTCATCTGGTCAGACAGGGCCACCTGTATCTGATTGCCCAGGGCTATGTCCAGCCAGCTTTTAAATATCTCCAGGGATGGAGACTCCACAACTTCTCTGGACAACCTGTGCCACTACTCAGTCACCACTCTCACAGTGAAAAGTTGTTTCTTGATGTTCAGGAGTGAACCTCTTGTGTTTCAGTTCTTGTCCATTGCTTCTAATCCCGTCACTACCACCACTAAAAAGAGCTTGGCCATGTCATCCTTACACCTTGCCTTCAGGTATTATTTAGATTCGGTAAGATTAATAAGATAATAAAATGAGTAAGACTTAATGAGATTTAATAAGATTAACTAGATGAATCATTAACAACAGCCGCCCCCAAACATTCCCTTTTCCATGCAGAACTGTCCTATTTCTCTCAGCTTTCCCTCATAGGAGAGATACTCCTCCAGTCCCTTAATTGTTTTTGTGTATTCTCTTCATTAAGTCCATGCCTCTCACAGAGTTACTCCTGTCCTAATGCTCCATACCACAGCCTGTTGCACTTCATCTTGCAGGACGTTAAGAGCTGGAGATTTGAGAAAAAATAACAGGAATCACAAAATTGCTGCCAGTTGTCATGTTGTGAGACATCAGTGTTGGCACTGTAGTAATGTGGAACAGAGTAGATCATCACACTACTTTTCAGCAGGACAGGAAAAAGTAGAGTGGAAATAAAGGATCTAACTGTGAGCTGACATGGACACTATCCTTGTCTGTGCTGACTTCAAATCAAGTGTGAGTGAGTTTGGAATAATGCCTGAGGTAATGGAATAGGGCAAAAAGAAATTCTATTTTATGTTAAAAAGCTTGTTTAAACGTTCTTCAGTCATTAACGAAAGTAAGAGCTGACTCAGGACTGGAACAGCTTACATTTAGAAGCTTTTTAGTTGGTTGGTTGGTTGGTTGGTTGG
The DNA here is from genome assembly GCA_038380795.1 of Pyrocephalus nanus. Lineage (NCBI taxonomy): Eukaryota > Metazoa > Chordata > Aves > Passeriformes > Tyrannidae > Pyrocephalus > Pyrocephalus nanus. The sequence continues at coordinate 17,023,499 of CM076264.1, read as the reverse complement.
TTGGGGTATTTTGTTTGTTTTCTTTCTTGGCTTTGTGGTTTTGGGGGTTTTTTTGTTTGTTTTGGAGACTGAGATCATAATGACTGCAGTGCCTGTATTCAGTATGAGTGGCAGCTCACTTGATTTTTAACCCCATAGAAATCAGGTGAGTCCACTTGAGGGGAAGGAGTGCATCACCGAGGTGAAAGAAACTTAATGGAGTGTGTTTGGAAGCCTTTGAGCCTTTGCTGTTGATCTTGTAAATGAGCTTTCTTTACGGCTGTAAATGAGATGAGTTTATAAAGTCTTGTGTTTCCAACTGAAAAAATACCAAACACATTTTTAAATGTTATTTAAAAACCATATGCTGAAGCACAAGAGAAACTGTCAACACTACTGCAGCTTGATGAGAGTTATTTAGATCTTTTTTCTTAGAACCTTTTGCAGGTAGATTCCTGCAGGTGCATCTGTGAAGACTGTAATTGATATGCCACAATCATTCTGTGGGGTGGGAGGAAAATTCTGGGATTATTTTCCCTTGCTACTTCTTGCATGTGTTTGTTTTTGAGTATGATTTTTGTACAGAAGAACATTTTATTTAATGTATGGTACAAGTCCATACATGAAGAGTTAATAGACTAAGACTTTACCATGGTATATTCTAGTTTATTCCTAAAGCATTCAAGTATTTAAATATTTTAAGCAGGTGTCAGATATACAGAAAACATTAAAGTCTCTGAGATATGAAAAGATAAAGAGTTTTTCCTGGAATGATGAAGCTGAAATTAAATTTTACATTTAAAATTAAATACACAAAGAGTACACATTCAGAATTTCCAGATGTGTTTTCAAAACTGCTTAAGGGAAATGAAAGAAATAATAAAAGAAAAATAATAAAGGAATGAAAGAAATAATAAGAAAAACCCAAACAAACATGCACTTACATCTAGAACTTTTGAAAGAAGAAAAGTTTTTGCCAGTCCTGCTGTACACTGCCACTTTATCTGAATAAAACTCAGTCATGTCCATTTGTTGGGATATATTGTGCTTCACATGACAGTATTCTAGACATATAGTTCAGTAACTTGTGCAAGTGCACATTTTGAAGATTAAATGTAGGCATTTAAAGCTTTTTAATGAATGAAATGTTAAGCATCAGTCCTGCTTTTTCCTGAATCATTGCACTGTGCTTTCCATTGCAGCATCCTGACTTCCTCAGGAATCAGATTGCCTATTTAGGCTGTTCTCACAATGCAGAGACTTAACACAACTGTGCAAGCTGAGGGTAGCTTTCAGCTCTAGGCTGCTCTCTTTCTCCTTGCTCTTTCTGTTGTTCACCATTTCTGTCTAGGTTTTGTGTGTTTTCTTGCAAAGCCCTGTGTCATGCTTTCCGAAAAAGCCTGTTAAAATAATCTTTTCAAATTTATGAAGAGTTCTCATGAAGTTGCCACCAGAGACGGAAGGAACACCTGTCCTTCCATAAACCAACAAATGTTGCCCTTTCAGTGGTTTTATTTACTTGTAGGACTTCTTCCTCTTTTTTTTTTTTTTTAATCTTCATCAATACTTCTTTCTATTTCTTGTCAACAGATCAGCTCAGCCCATTATTTTAAATTAGAGCGATGTATCTTTGTCCTATGTCCTCGTTATATAGCTCTGCACAGTATTTCCTCCCCTTCTTTTGTATGCATGTGCTTTCTCTCCTTCTGTTTCTGAAACCATGCTTTATTACCTACATGTCTACACTACAGGGGTGCTCTTGTTACCTATGATGCCACATATTATCATTGCTTTCTTAATCCTCAAAGGATTAATATAGGATTAAAGTTAGAGCAGCATTCCCAAAAGGAACTAAAAGAGATTTCCCCTGTATTATTTATGGTTAGATATAAATAATATTAGTTATACTGATGATTCTGTGGAAAAGACATTCTTCCTTCTTTGAAATAATTAGCTAATGCAGAGCTGAAGGTTGTCCAGCAGACACACAAAAGAGTTGCACCATCCTTCTTGAAATTAAAGAGCTGTGGGGGTAGGTAAACTAAAATTTGTTTACAATAAGTGATCACTCTTATTTTAATACATCAAGCTGTCAGTTTCTTTTGAAAATAGCTGAGGTAATTTCAAATGTAGCAATTAATTTTGTTCTTATTAATTGATGAATTGGTGACTAAGGATTGTTAGCCAGATAGCATTTTTATTATTCATTTTCAACCTTTCTGTTCAAATTCATTTAAATTCACTGTTGCAAGCTATGAAATGCCTATGTTATGTGTTTGCATGCTTACCTCCAAAAGGCCATCTATTATCTCGTTATATGAAGACACCTAAGCAGTGACAAAGTTACATACACAGTTACAATGGATATTGCTGCTAATCTGAAGCACTTGTGCACTTGATCCAACCACTTCTCAATGATTGTATGGCTGAATTGTTTACACAATTTGTAGCAGAAGTCTTAGAGGATCAAATTTTAAACCCAAGTGTCCAAGACTGTGCTTATAAGGATGGTAAGAGAGAGCTTATGTGTTTAAAAGTATTGAGAATAATTTTCAGTCCATGTTTGTTGGTTCTGTGGGGCCTGTTGTCATCAGTAGAAGCTTTCACATTCATTCATGGCATAAGAAATATCTAAACTCTCTCAGAGTATGTTAAAAGACTCTGTGCAATAATTGTAAGCTTTGGATCAGAGCCTGAGTGTCTCCAGAACTGAGACATGTCTTTGACCTTTCTTGACAAGACTCTTGGTAGTCCCTGCCTGGAGCACAATGGCGGTTTTGAAGTCCTGGAAAATTGCAGGATGCTCCCAGTATTCTGTAGCAGGGAAATCAATGAGGGAGTGAGGAATGTGAGAAGGTTTATTAGTATCACTTAGGAGCAGTGAATAAAAAAAGCAAGAGTAATTTAATAGTTCCTATTTCAGTAGCTGCCTTATGGTGAAAAGTAAGGGGGAGGACTGGAAAGCTTATAGTTCTTTAGTGCAACAGATAGTGTTCATGCTATTTTTGTTACAAAAGGTAAGGTTTTTTAGTGCAGTTGGCCATGTCAGAAGGGGGGAGATGAACCTGAAGATATGCCTGAAAAACAGTGGAGGCTACTCCTGCACTAGCTACAAACACATAGCTCTCTCCTTCTGTTAAGAGTAGCACTCTTAAAGGCATGAACTAACTCTTAAATTACTATCAGAACCCATTTGCAGGCCAGACCCTCGCTTCCATATTCACATATTATGTGATACGTTAATTCCCTAGAAATTCACTGAAGTACACAAAATTATTTTAACAAATGTCTTACTCTCCTGTACCTCATTGTCCTACCAACAGAAGCAAATCCATGGGAAATATTGTGCAAAATCAACTCTGATGCAGTTTTCTCCCTTAAAAAAGAGAGAGGCCAGGCAATGCATTGAAGACTTTACTGGAACTGCTGATGGACTGTAGTGCTTATATGGTGCTGCTGTGTTGGGCAATATATAAAGTTCTAAGACAGAAAGGCAAGATAATTAACAGTGGCAGAAGTGGTCCCTTAAGAGTACGCTGTTTAATCATCAGCTTCCTATCATCATCATCTCCTCTAATGGCTCACCAGCAGTCTTGCCTGAAGGTCTTTGTATTAGGCATTGTGATAATGTGCATGTCAGAATGCCAGCAATGAAATTTATAGCTAATTTAGAAGGCTGGGTACCTTGCAGGACTTTTAGATGTTCAGTTTCAGCATGTCCTTCATAGGGAAAGCTCACTAGTCATTCAGTGCTTAAAGAAAAACAAGGCAAACCTCAGTAAATACTAAGTGGCTTTTGAAGAATTAAAAAAAAAAAAAAAAAAAAAAAAGGAAGATAAACAAAATAAAGTAAATAGGCACTGACTGAACCCTGATTTATCTGCAGACAGGACTGACAGGAAATAAGCAACTGTTTGGAGCCTTAGCACTGATGGTTAATTGAAAAAACAGGCCACTGAGGATGTTTATTCTCTTATATTATCTTCTTGCATTCAGTTTAGTTTAGCTTTCATTGTGAAATGAATATGCCTCACTGTTTTATTTCAAATATCTCACAAGCCAAGATGAAAAATCAATAATACATAAAAAATTGATCAATAAAAATGTTTAAATAAACCACCTGTCAACAAAGACAAATATTAACTGATAGTTAATATAATGAAGGTAAAACTCTGTTTCTATTTTAATAGTACTTTCCAAATCAGTTTCTGTCGTGTACTCATGTATTGATCAAACTCTGACTTTACCACAAAGCTTTTCTGAGTTCAAAAATAGAATTACAGATATGGGTAAGTATAATTTTTCTTGTCATCTCTTGTGTATTTCAATAAATTGTCCGGATTTTCATCCTCCAATGCACTGTCATCTCCAAAGAACATTGAATGTGAGCATATGTTGAATATAGCCAAGGTTGGTGAGCTTTTGATATTACTTTTGATGGAAAATATTTTGCCACTGTGAGTCATCACAATTCACCCATTATCCTCAGGAGTCTTCAGACTGGATAATAAAACAAATAAAAAAGGTGTACCATCCATTTAGACATTTAAATAAACACTTATATTTTCAGAATTTCTGAGTATTTCCTATTAAGTTTGTCCATGTGCCTAAATAGATGGATTTTTAAGAGCCCAGTGTCTTCAGCCCCTACAACAAATGAAATAAAATGACCACTTATTTCATCAGGGTATTTTCAAAATCTGCTAACTTTGTTTTGTGGACTAAGTAGGAAATGAGCTGCTTTGGAAATGTGTTCAATGTCAGTACTGAGCAGTCTGGAAAAATTGGCTCTGTTCATAGCTCTAATTTGTGGAAGTCTGGACCCATTTTCTTTGTTTTGTTTGTCTAATTTAAGAAATAATTCTCAAACCTAGGTGAATGTTTTCTTTGTTGGTATTTAGTGAGTGAGCTGCAGTAGAGAAGGTTGGGGCGGGCTTGTTATATACAGTAGTATTTAAACCATTGTCAGCAAAGTGACACTAATTCTCAAATTTGCATGCAAATCCATATTGTCAATCATGACAGAGTTTGTGTGAAACAGTGAACAGCTGCATTTCCAGATGAAATAAGTAGGCTGCAGACATGCTGAGTGTTTTGTGCTGATGGTGAGGTATGAAAGTCTGGTGATGATGATTGCCATCTCAGAAAAAAAACACCCTTCAGGAGGATTTGAGGTTTCATTTTCAAGGGTAAATGTTCTCCTCTGCAGAAACACCATTTTGCCATGGCAAAGCATCTACACCTTCCAATAAGCGGATTTTCCAAATTATGTCTTTACTACATGCCTATTGCATTAGCACAGTCACCCTGTCATTCATATCCCTGTAATGATCACTTCTGAAACATTTACACCCTGTGTTTGGCTGGCTGGTTGCTGCTTACTCAGTGGCAAGATTATTGATTGCAGGCGCTTATTAAGAAAGTACGAAGCAATAAGCTGTGAGAGCTGTTGATAATTCAAAAGGTGAAGCTGGCAATTATATAGGGATCAGGGGGATTATTATATACAGGGCCTAGAAAAATATGACTGATTGCTGTGGCACTGCTGTGATAACTGCTTGAAATAAAATGTATCATTATTGATTTCTTTTGTTGGTCTTTTTTATTGCATTTTAAATCTACATATTTTTAATGCAAACAGCCTATTCCCTACTAGAGGTGGAATATGCTGCTGTAACTTACTGATTTATGAATAAATCCCTCTGTTAGAGTATTTTTATTTCTTGTTACAGAACTTTTTCCAGTTTTTCACTCCACTGTCGGTATTTAAATGGGGCACAAGTTATATATCTGATTTAGATTTTTTTCTTCTTCCTCTGTTGCTCCTGCTGTATTAATTGTAAGAATTTTTCTTGTAATTATAATATGACAGTGATAAGTGAAGGAATAAATTAAAATAAATAAATAAATAAAAGGAGACATATTTGGTTCCTTTCTTGTTTGACTTGAGTCTTGCCCAACGGTGCTAATAATGCCAAGGTCACAGGTCAAATCACCTCTGTGGGCCATTCACCGAAGAGTTGGAATGGATGATCCTTTTGGGTTCCTTCCAACTCAGAATATCCTGTGATTCTGACCGTCCAAGGATACAAAGGTGCATTCTCCTCTGATCTCCGTTCCCACTTTGGCAGTATTTTTATTGTTTTCTTTGAGGGATGGGAAAAGGTAGAGTTGTCATCGAGGTCATTTTGTGTTTAGGTGGAATTGTGGTGACTTTAGTCATACATGTAAAGCATATACAGGTTTTATTTCATTAGCATATGCAGGGTGTGAAAACCAATATGCATTTCTGAGTTAATGAAGCAAAGTTTAGCTTTTGGTCACCTTTTGGGTCATTCCTTTGGCTTGTTCCCATTAAATCCTTTCTTTTAAACAAGATTGCAACAAATCCATGCTGCTTCATCCTTTGTTTCATATCTCTCTTAGAGCAGTTCACCAAGTTCCCTCAGTATTCCTGCTCCTAAGGTGTGCAGACAGCTTGCTTTTGGTGAATTATTGCCAAAACAGGCACTCCTTCATTTCTGAGTTTTGTCTTTCCAGAATTTTTGGAGCCCACTGGCATTGGCACTATCAGACACGGGGAAAGTTTCTAGCAGCTTTTCACAGAAGTCACCCCTGTTGCTCCTACTGCTACCAAAACCTTGCCATGCAAACCCAATATGTAACCATAACTCAGTGAAAACGTTTCCTACTTTAAAGACACCTATAACCTACATCAGCCATAAAGCCTCTGGAAAGTCAGACTTGTGAAATTCACTTTTTCAGAGAACCAGTGTTTGCTGATATCTAGTTCCAACTCTTTGCAAATATTCTGTAAAAGGAAGGTTAATGGGGATGTTTGTAGCAAACTGTTCTTTGCACCCGTTATCTTCACCACCATGCTCTTGGCTCTGTGGTGTTTCTTACCAAGACCCTCGGGATTTGCTTGGATGATCAAAACAAGAGTAACAAATCCTGTGTAGTATTTGGGCTTCTTGTTGATTGTGGTTAGGAATTAGATTCCATAGGAATACTATACTGAAAAATTTACTGAGGCCAAACCAAAGACCTGTGCTCCTTTTTCAAATACACATCCACATTTTCCTCTCCAGGAACAGCTGGTCCATATGGTGATGGCAACAGATAAATATACAAGGTGTGTTCTGGAAAAGCTGAGAGGCCTATGAATCCATGAGCACCTTTCCCCTCTCAGCCCTGCAGGAACAGATGGACTGGAGGATACAAGACATCAGTAATTTATGAATGGCTGGGACACGGCTTCACTTACATAAAAAAATTCCATATCGTGGAAGACATGGTTTGAGCCTCCTTCCACTGCTGAATTCTTCCATGGAGTGTACAAAGGAGTCACTTCCGAGTTTCTGCTTCTAGACTCTGAAGAACACTGTATGTAAATGCTTTAAGTGTCATTGCTACAAACAGACAATGACAAAGTAGATAGGGCTAAAGAAATTAGTCCCTTACATATGATTTCCAAATTAATTTCAGTATGTTGGAAGAGTATAACATGAAGTACTTTTTAGAATCTTATAGTTTGGCAATTTAGGGAATTGTTTGGATTTGAATTATTAACTTTGACCAAAACTCGCTGGGTATATGCTCTTCCTTCTTGTCACTTTTCTCTGAATACAGCATACCTTTCTGCTTCATTCAGATTCTTCAGTATCTAATTCATTGCACTATATCTATTTAAGTGCTAAAATTCAATAGATTTGTACTTAGTTTCCTAGCCTGAAGTTTCCAGAACTGCTGTTACCTTGTATCAAATTATTACTTTGGTAAGCAGTAATAATTTACTTATTAGTGAATATATTTTCTTTATTTAGTTATAAATAAATAAATATTAGTTTATTTATAACTAAATAATTTTAAGTTATTATTAACTTAATAACTTAGTTATTAATTAGTTATAATCTTGATGTGTAAAAATGAAGTTAAGGTAAGAAAAAATTTTGTGTTTTTTGGGATTTGAACTTAATTACTTATAGAAACATTGCATTCTGACTTCCAAATTTTTTTCTGAATTATTTTCTCTAGTAGCTTTCTCAAGAGTTTAACTGACATCAATACATAAATAACAAATATTGAGAGATAATGATTGCAATTTTGTTGATAGCCTGATGGAGCAAGATAAAGCAGTCTCAGGAAGCTTATGTTCTAGTGACTGCCACAGAACTACATTACATCTTTGGGAAAGAGACTTAGTGACCAAAGTAGTATTGTCTCCCTGGTGGCCAGTGTTCCAAAGCCAACTCCTGTGTGTTACCTTTTCATGGTAACAGTTCTTCCAGAAACAGAAAAGAAGGGCCAAACATTACTGAGATAACAATATGGGAGTTGGGACACAGATGCTGACACTGATTGGAGTGTACTAAGGTCTGAGACCTGGAATGAGAAAGTGTCTACGTCCTATAAGGCTGTCTGAAGAGCTTTCCTCTTAGACATATGCACAGGATGAAGTTTAAATCCCTCTGTAATGGCTTTTGCAGTAATTGCTGCTTTTCAGCTGAAGTTTTAGCTTTTCAGATGCAGTTCAGTTGCCACTACTCTGAAACTTTTGTTATCTGTGTGATTTGTGGCTCCAGTGCTGGCTGTATCATTATCGTGGTTGGTCCTTTGCTGCAGTTTATTGCATGCTATTCCGGTACTGGTTGCTTGCTCTTATTGTGCTGTCTAGCAAGAGGAAGAGCTTAACAAATAAATATTAGGATTCCCAATTTCCTTAGATCTATGTGAAATTAAATGCTAGGAATCACATATTGTTTTCATATTACCCAGGAGAATTAGAAATTTGTTTCTAATAAGCAACATAAAAGCTACTGAATTCCTTACAGTTGCTGAAGAGGCAAAGTCTATAGTTGTGCAATGTTTAAAGAAGTGAGCAGCATTTTACTAAGTCTTTATCATGCTGATACTGCAAGGAGCCTGTCATACTCTAGGTCAGTTCTGGGCAAGATGCATCTTTGAGATACACAGGATGAAGCTTTCTCACACATTATTTTTCCCAGGTGTGATTTAAAATAAAACCTCCAAAGCTCAGTGATACAAAAAGTAAGCTTTTAAAAAAACTGAGGCTGCAGTTCCATGTTTACCTTCATCTACAGAAGTATAGACTTGCACTGAAGGTGGTGCCTCACTGACTGATCTCATTTCTTCTCTTACCTTCCTTATCAGCTTTGTGCCTCTCTGTAGTGGCATCAAGAATAGATCTGATTGGAAACTTATTTGCCATAGTTTATGCCGTGGACATATAAATGGAAATAAGAATGAGGTCAGAAAGAAAATCTGGGCAGTCCTTTCTGATAGAGCAAGCCTCCTTTTTCCTTGGGCGTATATGGCTGTGGAACTGTCTATTTAGTTACTGATGTCAGTATTATATTTGAAAAATTAATTATTGCTTAATGACTATTGTTTTTGGGAGCTTCCAATTTTAGTTTCTTTGTTGCAAAATAAAAAAAAAAATTACAGGGAACATTCATTTTATTATATATCATATTTATTATATATTTATTTCTTGACATTTTGGAGGATATGTTTTTCACTTAGTCTCCTCTTGTGGCTTTCAACAATATATGGTTTCAAAAATTAAATCTCCAAAGGATGTAGCCTTGAATTTAGAGACAAATACAATAAAGTGACAGATGTGTGACATTCAGGTGCGGTTTAGGGTGGAGGTGATATAAAGGCAAAACATATGCTTTCCATAAGTGAAAAGTTTCTATAATCTGTTCTTTTTGACATGAAGCACTGATGAAAGATCATGATCTTCAGGAATTCACATCTGAGCACATTCTTTATGATATTGCAAGGAATATGCAGGCACATAAATTGTGCAGCTTACACATCCTTTTCCCTTAGGTGTGCCTGTTTTCTTGAGGTGAGTGGGTGCAGTGTTCTGAGCAGCCAGGAGCTGTATAATGTTCTGGGTTGTACTATACTGTGTACCAGTTTACAACAAGATGTTTGCATATAGAAGTATCATTACCCTGGGTAGAACAGCTCTTCTTGTGTAAGAACTGAACAAGGGAAGAATTTGCTTAATGTCAAGTTGAATTCTTGGAACCTGTGGATTTCAGTGCCTTTAGGTGCATCAAATATATATTAAATATATTTTTTTTAATTATTAACTCTTATTTTACCATTCATCAGGTGGCGTGTTTAGCTGCATAACATTCTTCCTTGTTTTAACTAGCTCCCTTATTTGTGTATTACCCCTCATTGCTTATGCCATTTCCAAGTCTTAAATGACTATAATTAAAGCAATATCAGACATAATTAACATTAGTGACACAGTAAAATTCCTGGTGCAAAACATGGAAAAGCCTTCCTCTTTTGAGAAAAAGTCCACTACCACAGCTGAGTTTGTGACTTTATGAATACCCACTCTGTTGGGAAGCATCTCAATTCCTAGAGTTTGTAAACCAATGAAGAAGCCAGTGCTAGAAGGTGGATTTCCTTTTTGATCTGCAAAACCATAAACAGCCTGAGCTTTTTCTTAAAGCAGAATTACTAGATACTCAGGTGTTCTCTCTGTCTGGAAAAATATATACCTTTTATTCAGAGTTACTTTTTCTAGTAGTTTCCATACTTAACATCTGCCTAATGAAAATTTTTTCACCTCCAATGTGGTTCATGTTAATGGTAGAAAGAGGCAGAGATAATAGTTGCATGATTTATTATTCTGCATGAACCTAATACTCTGGGAGACTGTGAGCTACACAAAACATTACAGCCACCCCCCTCACTATGTACTTTTTTGCATGCAGGTTCTAGTCCTCTTACCACAGCAAAACATCTATTCAGTCGTTATGTGGGTAAGGTTGACTTTTAGCCAGATCCAGACTAAGCCCCACAAGCCAGATGCCTAATCAATACCACACTAACTGCTCCATTAATCCTCTTTTGCTGCTATTTCCATCTCATCTTTCCAGGAGAATGTTTTTACCTCAAAGCAGATAATTGATTTTTTGCTAGGTAATAAAGGCAGCAGCTTTTCAGTGATATTTCCCTCACACTCCTGTACTGGAGGTGCCTATCATGATCTGACTGATCAGAGCTGCTTTCTGATTACTCCAGAGTAGTGACTGTATGTTTAGCCTAATACAAAAAGCCACTGCTGATGTAACTGTAAAATAAGCCAAACTTTCTTAGACCTTTCCACGTCAGATACTGCAGGAAGGCAAGCAAACTTGCATGTTCCCATATGCAAGGGATTTTGCACAAATTGTCTCCTATATAAAAGGCCTAATAAAATAAAAGGATTAGAGAAATAAATCTGAGGCTGGAAGAATTCCTGGACTTAAGGTTTTTAATTCAGGATCTCATTGTATTCATTATGATTTGCAGACTTAGGTTTGCTGCATACAGGGGCCTGAACTGTTTGACCTTGTATAGCTACAGATGCTGACTAGAAAAATTCAAAGCCAAAAAGATTTGCTTTCTATTCTCAAAAAGGAGAGTATATTCCTAAAACAATAATGCTACTCTAAGCATTCCCTCTGATATGGAAAGCATTGTTACTATGAATGCTGTTAGGAACAGTGCTAATTTGTTTCAGTTTTGGACCTTGTTTGAGCCTTTTCTAAATTTGACTGCTTTAATCTAAGATGTTTCTCTTTGATTTAAAAAAAATCTCAGTTTCTCTACCTCTTGTTTAATTTCTGGGTACTTTCACAGTGAATGACAACTCTAGGGGAAGTAACAGGATTGTCCTATTGCTGATGTTTTATACTCTTGCAAACCAGGGAATAACTTAGTTTGCATTTACTTATATGTTTAATATCTTTAAAAATATCTTTAAAAGACTTGGGTATTACTGGCCATTAATGTCAAGAAAAGAAAGCATTTGATAGGGTTGTGCTTAGTCTGAATAGTTACTGTGTAAAATTTACTGAAATAGGTATGTCAGCTTAGACCCAAGACCAATCTTCTTCACTGTCCTCAACCTATTAATGGACTGCTCCAGATGCCTTGGGGAATGGTAAAGCCCTGGAGAGCCCCACTCTATGTTTTTACCAGAGCAGATCTCACCTGTCTCTAGTTATTAGCACTGTTACCCCTGAACTGCTGAGGTATTATACCCATCCTAAACTGTAGTAGAAAAATCTGGACGGGTTTGCTATCCATAGAAACATCCTACTCTGCTAAATTTGGGGTTTCATAGTTATCCTATGGCAAAATTTCATCTCCTATTAACATGCTGAGGAAAGAGGATTCTCCTTTGCTGTCTGCAGTTGTAAGACTTGGCTTTCATAACAAGTTCTTTTGGTCTTTTTTTGAGATGTTCAGATGTGCTGTCTTTTGAATACCTGTATTTTCATTTATATTTATGATGTTCATTCTTACTCACTCCCTTTTTTAAGGCGAAATACGTGTTTTCTGCCTGTGTCCTCCACTTCACTTTGGGACAATTTTCGGACATGTTGTGACATTTTGTGGACAGTTTTCAGGCATATTTATGCCAAAGACTGAATTCTCTCATCGCTTAGAATGATCTTTCTTAGGCAAGTCTCTAAAGTAAGCTAACCTTAGGATGTTTTTTTCTGTACGAGTGCCTGAAATTACAGCATTTGAAGGTGAGAGCTCATAACTCCCATATTTAAAGCACTAATTTCAATTTTGGAAAGTGTCTGTTATGTTTGGGACAGTATTCTTCACTATGTACCATGAAGGGCATTTAAGCCCTTTTCAAAAGACAGCCATTTTTTCCTGTGGGATTGAATCAAATGTTAGGTCACAGATCAAAAGATTCATTCTGCAGATTGGAAACATCCTTTCCCTCCCCAGCTGTTCAGTGTGGCTTTTGTGACTGGGGCTGCCTTTTGCTTGTAACAACAAGGATGATGTAGCAGTGCCAATGACAGCCTAAACCTCAAATAGTAATGATGCAGCAATTTATCTAAAGGATTCTTGTTAGAGCATTGGAAGTGGGACTCTTTGATGTAGCTAGTGTATTATTGACTTTAAAACAAAGTTGTGGCCAATGGGAATTGTGAAATCCCGACATGATATAACTGAAATAAACAAAAGCAGCTGAAAACAGCAAAGAAGACGCTTCAAATTCATTAAAAATATTTCCACACTGCCCCTTGGAGAATCCACGAAGTAATGCAATTTTTGAAAACATGACCATTCCAAGTTCAAAACAATCTCTTGAAAGCAATAATTCTTGGTTTAGCATCGCGCTTACATTAAAAAAATTAAAAAACAAAAGTAATTAAATGAATTCATAAAACAAAGCACTGGGCATTGGATCAAATGACAGAGTTATGCCTTTATTTATGCTTTGGGATTGTGTCACTAAGCCACAGTTCCGCAAAAGGGCCAAAATAAATAAATATATAAATAAATGAGACTAAACCAGATCTAGTGCTAAACTGAGATCAGTGCTGTGTTCAGAAGACAGGAAAAAAAGGGGTAAATGAGCATTATGATTGATACAAGCCTTTGATGTGCAGTTATTGCTTATGTTGTGCATTTCTCACCAGCAAATAAAATTAATTAGAAGCATGTCTGTAACTGTTCTTGCGTAAATGAGAATACAGATGGTGGGCTTCTGCTTGGAAGGGAGATCCTAATACAGAAGGTCCTTGCTACAATGACTCACCAAAATCTGAACATCATGCAGGCAACTTCATGCTTCTCACCAGGGTTTGTCAGTCTTTTTGTGTTTATAGAGATTTAGGAAATTTGCAAGTGCCAAGTGTGCATGGGGCAGTGCTCTGAACACCTAGACATGAATAATGTAACTTGGTGATTCCTTTTTCTGCCTGAATGTTAATATCACTCTAGGGAAAAAATTGTTTTATGCCTCGACTAATAAAACCTCCAAAAGTTTTATCACCAAAGTATTCAATGTGGTATAAGAACTTTTCCTCATGTAGAATAAGATGTAGTACTTGCTACAAACACTGTTTATTTGAGTAAGAATGTTCACAATCAGTATTAAAAGCTCTTGTAGCTTTTAGCAACAGGTTTTGACCCTGTCCAGATTTCTATATCCTGAGAAGAATCATAGTGTCAAAATAAAATTTAAAGAATAAAATTTTAATAACTTACGTAAGCAAGGATTTATGTCTGAAGTGCTATAGATTGTCAAGCCTGCATTTGGTTGCTTTTGTATATTTGTTCTCCCAAATTAAAGGGAAATTTGCTGACAGAAGGATTTGATGTACAGATCTGTCTGACCCAATTAGTATACTATCTTTGAATCTGCAAGGCAGATTATGATTCTTTTATTAATTTCTATTAAAAACAGGGACACAAGAGGTCTTTTATTAACTATTAAAATCAGGGATAGGGTCGACCAAGACTGCAAGTATCTGCATAGCCATCAATTAGTACATGTGAAATGGAGATTTCAGAAGTGTCAGTGTCAACATACTATTCTTGCTGTTCACTTTTTATAAGTGTTTAACTTTTTTCCAACAAAGGGAGTTGGATATTCAGCCAAATGAAAGATATGTATCATATTTTTACTGCCAGTTTTCACATTTATTCCTCTGCCTTTTCCTCATTAAGGGACTATCTTCCATGCTACAGTCAATGGCAATAACGAAGTTTGTTTATAGCAAATAGCTCTTGTCAGAAGAAAATTGCCTTTACCTTAAACCTCAACAAGTATAGCAGGACCTTTGGAAACAGATCCCCCTGGGACCTTAGAAAATATCTAAGGTCCTGTGACCTTAGAAATTATCCTCATGACATATGACAAGTAGATTAAAAAGTTCAGATTTTTCCTTTTGCCACTTTTCATACTTACTGGAGTAGAAGGATATAATTATATATGGTGCAAGGAAATGTTGAATTCACAAAATATTATTTTTAGCTGAGAAGAATATATATGGAAAATGAAGGCAATAAAAAGATTGTAAATTAATTTGAAAATGTTTTAAAGGCATAAGTACAGGAAGTTGTCTGATAGGAATTCTTAGTGTTTTGAATTAGCCTGGATGATGTAATGTGGCAGTCAATCACAATTGTCAAGTCAATGCTTTGCTAATTTGTTGCCTAATAAGGTGCTGGATGGTTTCTGATCTTTATGAAGTTTATCATAAGCAGGGTTGCTATCAGATAAAGAAAATTAAATCAGTGAATAATAGTCATAATATCCACAGTGGTGGACCAGAAATGCCCTCAAAACTGCTATCCTCTAAGATGAAGAGTTGGTTTGTGTTGTCCTGAGACTGCTTTGAAAAGACATGGTCATTCTTCATAGTGTGACCAGCCACCCCATCCCCAAGAACACACTGTTCTTCAGAGGCCTTCCAGTGTCAGAATGAAGGAAAATCAGGCCATAGAATGGGCTCATGGTGCAGTTTTATAAAACTATTTGTCCACTTGATAGCAGTTAGGCTGAGTCATACCTCCTATACTCCTGGACTAGAGACAGGCTTAAGGTCCATTTCATTGCAGCTTATAGTGTAAATAATTTATACTTCTCAATCTATATTATAGAACATATGCAGTGTTCCTTCAGTAAACACATTGGTTAGCTAATTCTCCAGTCATATGTCAAATTATTCAATGGATTTTTTGTGTATACTCAGTCAGCTTTAATGATAATTAAACCACAAAAAATATTAATTTAAAAGAACCTGCATGCAGAGTTATGTCAGTGCATTAGCAGAAGTAATAATCAATGCATTGAGACTGAAATGTTATTTCTAGAATATATTACTTTATTTCAGTTCTTTCAAAAATCAAAATGTCTTTTATGGAAAAACTGAAAAAATTTTCTTGGTCATGAATTGAAATAGAAAAGTCTAGGGTTTTTTTAAAGTTAGTATTATTACATTGGAAATGACAGGTTTCTGTAATTCATCAATGCCCAAGAATAGCAGATTTTAAAATTACTTATTTTGAAATGTTTATCATTGTAAATCCCATTTATATATATATCCCATTTAGTATTGAAAATTAACATAAAATAATAAAAAATTAAAATAAAAAAAGTTTCATTTTAAAATCTAGTTCTGTATAAGCCTTCTTGTTTAATTCTCTCATAAAATATTTTTGCTTCTGGATGTAGGGAGAAAGAGGGCAAAACCTCATTTTTCAGCAAATTTAGGTAGTTTGAAGCAGTCACACAATGCTCTTTTCAATATGTGAGCTAAAATACTTTTTTTACTTGCTTTGAAGTATCTTGCTAAAACTTAATTTTTAAATAGTGCTTTAGACAGATTTTTTATATTTTTTTCTATGCATTTCATCTAGGACAACTGCAGTAACTCAGTAACAACTAGCACAAATTAATCAAACATGGCTCATTTTTCAAAAACTTGAGGACGTTTCTAGGCTACACATCTTGGCTACAATAATTATTTTGTCTCATGCTTAAAAGGATTTTTTTCTTCTTTACCATGTCTGTCATGACTGTTGAGGATGCACAAGTCTTACGTTTTCCAAGATAGAATCCTACTTCACCTTTTTCATTAATTCAAAAGTGGTCTCACTTAAGCTTTCAAAGGTCAGATCTTGCTGGAAAAGGATACCTTTCCGTGAAAACATAGAAATCAATAATAATTCCTTAGTGATCAATACTTTAGGGCTTCAGACTATTTAGTTATTAAGGCTTTTTCAGTGTTTTGAAGCAACAGCTGACCACCAGCCAGATTATTGTGAAGATTTCAGGATAGGACTTTGAACCTGCCATTGGTGAAATCTACTTTTCTTTTGAGTGGAAATCAGAAATCAGAGTGTGATCAGCTGCAAGAAGAATGAGGCCAGCACTGAACCCTTCTGAGCAGCGGATCCTCTGTCTCATGCTGTTTACACAGCAGGTGTGAGATGAGGAGTCTGCCATTTCTCACCTTCATTTCCTCTTCTTGATTTATTTTTTGCATGCAGCAGCACTGAGAACAGACACTTTTACAACACAACAAGATAAAACTGGACCATATTAGAATTAAATACTACAGAGATTTCTCTCTGCACACACACACACACACTGGCCCTAGTTTGGTTCCTGTCTAGGTTTTGTAAGCACCAGGACCAAAGGTATCATCCTCTCCAGAAGAAAATATATAGCCTGATCATAAATTATAGCGTAGACCTTAAGGCAGCCAACGTTGTAACAAGGCTCATGGTACTATACTTGAGAAGTATTGAATTTCTTCTAAAATAAAAAGTGTTGGGAACTTTAATCCTTTGAAGTAAAATTTCTGCTAAGCATAAATTTACTCTTGTTTCATAAAACAATTCTTAACAATAGAATAAATTTGATTTTTTGCATACTAAATCCATGTGATGTCCTTTATTCTGGTTTTCTCTTCAGTGTATGAGTTTTATATCCTTACATTAGTCTGAGATTTGTTTTGATCTGAGTGGTTTCACTACAGACAAACAGCAAAAAGAACACAAAATGCATTGCCACAAATACTTAGATTTCAGTTTAATGGGTTTAACAGAAGAAACTATCTTAATATTTACTTGGTATTATGCTAGCCAACAGTAAGCTTTTCATCAGGAGAGAAGTCTGGGGTTTAACAGCAGAGGATGAGAAAAAAACTTTATTAATTTTGCCTCAGGAAATCAATTATTTGAGTTTCAATATTTTTTAGGGGTATTTTTATAATTTATCTCCCTGTCTGGCCTCAGAAATAAACTTAACATATATTTTGTCATATGATTTACAAGGTGTTTGTTTGAGACACAAGGACAGTAAGTCAGTAGTCTCCCTGAAAATCCTACTGAGAGTTAGGAGTGTCTAATATTAAACGTGCAATCAGAGTCGAACTGCTTTTGAGGAGCTGAATTCTCTACTTTTTTTAACACTGACTTCATGATTAAGGTTTCGCTCTGCTTTTGGTAAGAGAAGATACAGAATCTCTTGCCCTAATTTCACTTCATGTTGTAACCTACAGCAAATTTTTTTCCAAGTAAAACCCTATTGAGCACTAGCTGTGCTGTATCTTTTATTTCTTGCCAAAGAGAGTGAATATTTTTGAGAAGGCCATTCTCACTGCAGTAGGAAAGTATCAATAACAGAGCCTAATAATGCAAGTTGCTGATGTGAGAGAAGTCTTGTGTTTGTCAGATAAAAAATGGATCTTGGTGCTCAGAGCAAGTTGCAAGGCACAGGAAAGGATATCTCTTTACTTCCAAGGAATACAGTGACATTCTATGAATGAAAATAATGTCATATGATGTCTCATAGAATTAAAAATAATAGGCCTCAAAATTAGCAGGCAAAATTCCTTAGGAGTTCTTTTCTAAGACCTGAAGTTATTAGCCAAATGTCTGTTGACTGTAATTTTATGCATCAGGGAACCTCGAGGACAGAGTCACTTAGGTATTACTGAGGGCCTCAACTCTTTTCCCCACTTGAAAATCTCTGCATGAGATGCCTGATCCAAAGTTTCATCTGTAAGCTCTTCAGCTAGCTTATTTTGAGGAAGTGTACTCTTAATAAATAATTAAAGCAATCCCTGTGGGTAAAATGAATAGTCCTTTGGAAATCCTGGTTACCACTTTGTCATATTGCTGTAGCAAAGATTTGGAGAGTCAGCTCAACATGACAGAGTATTACAAGAGGACAATCATCAGTTATTTCTATTTATTTTGCTTTACAATACACAATGTAATACTATTTTCAAGTCATCCCAGTCGCCCCATGCCTAATCTATAATTACAGTCATGATCTGATTGTACTTCACTGACTGACTGCCTCTCATAACAACTGAATTAGGATGAATAAAGATTAAAATGTACTTTGTATTCCCAAAAAGGCTTTAAAATTTTTACGGAATTAGTAAGATTCCTAGAGGGGTTTTGGGAAAACTACAGTGGACATAGCTGAGTCCAAACTGTTCTGCGAGCATCATCACTGGGATCTGCCAAAAGTCAATCTAACCTTCATAGATCAAAAGCAGTGATGGGTCCTGCAACAGTTTTCTCTGGATTTCAGTCCATGATCAATCTCTCTGCTTTGATATTAGTGAGCTAGCAAAGAATTTGATCCCTCATAATCAATGATTCTTTGGCAGCTACCGAAGTGAGTTGTGCTGGCTTCAGTTCCTGAGCCAAATGGGAGTTCATGCTGTCATTTATTTACTGTTTGCTGAAGGGAACATTTTAATCAATGACCTCATCACATTTTTGATATTTCATTGTCTCATGATAGTTGTTCTGTTAGTTTCTGGATTTAAAATTATTTATTTGCTTTAACCACTGCACAATTTAAATGAATAAATAAGGTTTGAGTAATTTAAATGGTATGACATATTGAGGGCAACAAAAGAATAGACGAGTTTTAGCTCTAGATTTTCAACAAAATAACACTTTTATTCAGAGTTAAGGTTCAGGTTTGTTTAGATGTAAGGAAAGAGACAATTCTGAGCATTGCATGTAGAGCTGGGACTGAGACTGATACAACTAAGCCATCTCTGGAATGGCAATATGGTTGAGAAGTTTATCTGTGTCTCTTGGCCTTTCCATCCTGGCCAACAAAACCAGAATTGATGGCTGCTGGTAAAGCTGAGCCTCAGCAAAAATCCTACCAAAACTCAGAGCTCAGGTGAGCCTCAGAGAATTAATCTCCCTGGTCCAAGGGAGGACATATCTCCTCTTGTTCCTATGCCTGATCTTTGTGCTGCGAGTGTGAGGGAAGCACAAAGCAAAGAGCTGTCTGGTAAAGTCAATTTCTCTGTATTTCTAGAGATATTTCACCTGACAGAGTCAACTGCATTGTGATAGAGCAGTGGCAACTTTCAGTGTGCTTCTACATGAGAAGCCTCCTCTCTGTTTCATGAGACTCTCTGATGTTATAGTTTAACAGAATAAATCCTTAATTTATGACTCTTTGCAGCTTTGCCTTTTAAATTAATTGCCTTGTGGAATTCTCTCCATATTAATGCTGAGTAGAGCTTCTCATCTTATGAAATATCAGAGTACTGATCTAAAGAAAATGAATGATCTGAAGCATGGAACAGTACTTAACAAATTGTCTTTATTACATGCTGAAATCTTGCTCTGTGTGTTGCATTTCAATCTGTTCATTTTTGGTGACCTTTAGCCCCCACTGGGAGAAGCATATATAACTTTCCTGAGCTGTTCACTTTGCTTTCAGAATTCCACTTTTGCTGAAAGATATGTAAAATCCCCGTAGTCAGATGATTCCTTGGTGAACACACAGCTGATAATACTGAAAAGCTGAAGCTAATCAAGCAAATGTTGGCATTTATTTATGCTTGCAGCTCTCCCCCTGAATGCAGTTCTTTGTGATGTAGTAACATGGTTTAGGTTTATGCTCATTTGACTTGCATTTTTTGAAAATATAACTTCTACATAAAGGGAATTCTTCAAGAATCTACAAAGGAGGAAGAAAACCAAGCTGTTGTTGGATAGAGGTAACTTTATTACCAAACTATATAATTCAGGGGAGAAATTGATCAGAAGACATGACTTTGATTCTAGACCTGTTTAAAATAAAGCAAATGTGGCTGGTTGGTTGGTTGTTGGTTGTTTTTCATTCCATTCTTTGCATTCCTTGTCTCTTGGATTTGTGTGAGTAAATGATTTCCATCTTTAAACTACTTGAGATAGCCAGTGGCACCAGGAATAGTTAGGTCTTAGCTCATGTCCTCTTTTCTTCCCTCTTTCCATATCAAACCACTCTTTTCCACTAGCAGTTTCCTTAATCTCCTCCAGCACCCCCTATATATTCCTAAACAAGGAAGTAGAATGTTGGTCATTTCAAGATCAAGTGCATTTTTGGACCATCTTATTTAGTTTAAATTTTTTGTTGTTGTTGTTATCTTTAGAAAGGCCTGTTCTAAAAAGATCTAGTGTCAATTATATTTACAAATAGCAAAAGCATACATTTTAGAGAAATTTACTTTCTGTGGTCACTTGGAGAAAAAGATATAGTATTTTTTAGCAGAATATCATGTTCTAAACTGAGTAAAAACATTCCCATCTTTGAAAGCAGACCACTTGCTTTTCTACCAAGCTCATTTGGTCTTCCAGAATTCATTATCTGAACCCTGATGCTGGTTTAGTCTTTTTTTCCTGTTACTTTGGCTGCATCTTAAAAAGCAATATAAGAATAAATTAAAATAATAGAAGAAAACCATTTTGTGAAAACTGCAATCAGACCATGATCAAAATCCCAGAAACCTGGAACCAGTTTTCAGATTTCTGAACATTCTTTCCCCCATCCCAGAAAAAATAAAACACCTCACCACCGTGAATCAATTCCAAACACAAGCAGAGGGAAGTTAAGTGTCAGAAGAATATAGTTTTGATATGACATTGGCTTCAATGAGATATATTTTTCTGAAAGGAAGGAAATCTTTAATACCTTTTCTTCAGTGTGAATGGAAATAAGGACTGTTACCTCTTGCATATACAGCTCTTCAGAGGACTTCAGAGTTTGGGGAACTTTATAAGCAGTACATGTGCTATTATAATAATAATGCTGTGCTTTACCTATGCTTGTGCTTGAGGATTTGAGCAGTTTTATATCTTTGATTCACATGTTGTTGTGCTTCAGTACTTGGTGTGGAGGAGGATATCACATATACTCAAGAGATAACAGCTTGCTTTACTTAGTTAGACCACATTCAGTGAAAACAGCTGTTTCTCCTAGGTTTTTCCTTCCTGATAGATCACAGAACAGATTTCCTTTTGCTATCTAACAAAAGCTTTCTAGCAGCTGTACTTAGAGAATCTTAACTTTTCTTACCATATCTGAAAATTTCAGCATACTGAGTCCTTTCATCTGGCACACCAAAAAAATTCTATTATATTGTCTATTATATATTGTGCACAGAGGTTTCCTTGTAAATAGAATGGAAAGTGATCTGCTTATATGTCTCTGCCTTATAGAATCATATTGCATTTTAAGGCACCCAAAATGCTCATGATACCTGTGTGAAGATGCACATTACCTGGTTGGTTCCATGTTTGTAGGAAGATAGAAAGGTCTATTTACATGCTGAGATGTAAATAATATCACCATCTCTGTCTTACTCTGTCTCTTTTTTTGGCCAAGGGATTTTCTGAATCTGATTTAAGTGCATGGAGTTGCTGAAGCACTGCCATGGGACTGCAGCAGTAACTGCTGAGTGGTGTTTTAAAGTGTGAATATGTTTTGGAGCCTTCCACTGCAGTTTGTGCTTTGATTTAGAAAGGTGACATAAGGATTGTGTAGATCAAAAGTTGACTTCTTTTCAATAAGGATCTAGCTTAGTCCATCAATAGGCTACCACCTTTTCGACTGCAGTCTCAAAAGCATTTGGAAAAGCTTTTTTCTATTGCCATCTCAAATCCCTGTTTGAGGACAGTTCAAAAGCATGTCATAGTTCTTCATTCTCTGTAACAAAATAAGAAATATTTAGAAATTTTTATATTCTGGAACATCAGATAGGTTAGATTAAATCTCCAAATACAAAAGCTATTTGTATTAACTGGCTTTGTTAGAGTTGTCTAGAGCATTCTACAACTTAATGCATGACATAATACTTGTTGAAGTACAAGATGCGATTGTAAACCAGTCACTGACTACTTCTTTCCTTTCAAGTCTTACTCTAAGCAATTTTTTTAGCTTGTTAACCTCAAAGGGCTCTTGTCCTTTTTCCTGGTTTTAGAGCTAAACAAAATAATCATCCAGTCATACAATGTCATCTTTCATTTCTGTATTTGAGACAAACTTCTTTGTCTTCAGAAAACTAATAATTTCCATGATAGCAAAATTTTTTTGTTTTTAATGAAACTTCTAGAAGTGGGTAAGATTTGATTCTCCTGAATCAAGTTGAAAATTCACAGTAGGAAACTATAGGTAGTATTTTTTTCTCTTTATTCACTCATTTATTCTTCCAAATAAGCTTGCCCTATATACAACCATCAATACTGACAATCAAACAGTTCAATCAGAATTAATTTTTATGCATTGTTAGATCATGAACATATCTTCCCAATCTTCTTCTTCCTTTTTCCTTACTTTTATGATAGATTTTATTGGTACAATTTTCTGAATTTGGTCAATAGTTGTATTAAATCCAGAAAATAACGCTTTATTATTAGGAAGACAGCATAAGAAAACTCACTCAAGATTATGATCTTATTGTGCTTGGCATGACATAAATAACAGACACAAAACCCTCACATATAATTTTTTGTATGTGTGTGAATCCTAGGAATTTTATTTTAAGAACAAGTTCTAATCATTCAATGAACCTGGAATAGCTTTCACCTATGTGAAATAATTTCCATCTCCAGCACTTCAGGGATGATGATCTTCAAATCACTAGTTACAGAAGGGGAGCCAGAAACCTGCTTACTGCAGCAAGCATCTGTTCTTCTCATGTGTGGGAAGTGTTTAGTAGGGCTCCTGTGTTCCAGAGTTTTCCCTGAGATTCAGTGCCAGTTTAAACTTGAAGTCACTTTGGAGTCTTGAAGTTGTGAAGCAAACTTGGGGTTTATATTCTGACTCCCTAAAAGAGAACATTTTGAGTACCTGCTCAACTACCAGTTAAACATAAATACCTGAAGTCCAAATTTTAGGGCTGGAGTTTCTGTAGATATTGGAATGAATGCTTTTGCACATCATCAGGTGCATTTTGCCTTTTGCAAGAGCAGCTCTCTTTTATCCTATGCTGTTGAGATTTAGAAATTAGACATCTGTCTATCTGTTTTGTCTGAGGGATCTGATACTGTTATCTTTTCTAATGTACAGCTGTTTGGGCTCTGCACACAGAGGTTTTTGTAAGTACTTCAAATTGCAGAGGACTTTCATGTGGCAGGACAATGGAAGGACGCCTCTTTTTTCTAGATGGGATGCTACAAATGTCACATGCCAGTGCAGTAAATACTGAGAAAATGTCTAGAGCTGTGACACAAAATTGCTTAGTCCTGACACATGGAAGTAATAGTATAATATGCAATGTGTGGTGTGGGTACACCAGTTCACTTGGGATCTCTAAAATCTGAAAGTCCATGTAGACAGACTTTTCTTGCATTGTTGACAGAGGGTAGCAGAGTTTAGGTACTGTTCATGGTAGACACTTGCATTCTGTGTTTTGATTTTGTGGAAATGCTACCAAACAATGACCATAAATTGGATGTGGGAAAAAAAATACCTAAACACCTTACTGTCAAATTCAGTGGACTGAAATGCAGTGCAAATGGAGTGAGGTATTTTTAAGGAGAACTGAGATCTGAGACCTTCAGTATGGCTTTAAACTGTGTTTTTGTTGCTCAGATTTTGAAATTTCAAACTCTGGGATGTACTCTACAAGTGATAAGATTCAGTCCTCTAAATCTTAGAGGTGCTCTCAGGAAATGTAATCTTTGACGTAGGGGGATAGAGCTCCCTTCAAATCTGATTTTTTGTGGAGACCTGGTTGTGAGTGGGACACTTTAGCAAACACTGCTTAGCAGGCTTACAGAACGCTGATCTGATAAGGATGGTGCTGGGGAAACAGGGATTCATGGTGTAGGAATGCCAGATGCTAGGGGGTAAGATAGGAGACCTGACATTTCTTTAGTTCCTTTTGCTTTGTCCCTAGGAAATCCCTGGCTGATTATGATTTCATTTGCTTCCACCTCCACCTGAAATGTTCAGTTTATTAGTTGATTTTGCATTGCCTTGCCTTTAAAATGAATATTGGCTGGCAAGTAGTCTATATAATACTAATGGGTTAGAATTAATTTCTGACTATTGTTATAGACAGAGCACATTTATTTTTTTAAATGTATTATACTCTGGAAAGCAGATGGATTTTTAAGCTGAATGAGCCTAATAGTAATGAATGCACTATTTAACTTGACATTTTCTATATGTCTTTCTTTATTTTTAAATAATCCCATTCCAATCAGTTACTTAGAAGGTCATGTTTAATGTCACATCAAAACTCACAGAGAGATTTATTTTTGTTCTGATGCTGATAACGTTAAGTAAATACCTAAGGCTCTGGTCACTGTCTTCAGTTTATTCTCTTTTTAAACATAGCATTCAAGCTTTTAAAGATATTTCAATAGCGTTTGACAGTTTTATGCTTTAAGGGACCATTCCAGTTCTCTTATCACTGAAATACCCACTGTAATGCTATAAAGGTGCTTCTGTCATGTATATGAAGTGTGTATTGCTTAGTAGTAGCATAGGAGTAGTGACAAAGACTGAAGACAGATGGTAAGATTTCCACAGATGTGTTGTTAAATCCATCATTCAGTTATTTCTGACTTTTGGTGAGAATTAGTAATTCTATCTATGAGATCTCTCTCAAAATCCTAGATGTGACTTTGCCTAGCAATTCCTTCCCTAGAAAGCAGAGCTAACTTTGGTTTTAAACCTTTAGGTTTTGGCTTTTTCATGTAACAATACTGCTCTTCTTATTATTCCATTGATCATAACAATAAGTAAAAGGCAGTAATTGATATGTTGAAATCTCTACCCACTGAATTCACAAAGAATAACATTTATTCTTTTTCTGGATGGAGGCTGAAAGTCTTGTGTAAATGAAATCACAGAAGAAAAAGTAGCATATTTTAACACTGTTCTAAGCAGTGAAATCGGACTAACAAAGGAAGTTTTTAAACATAGAAAATGTAAATAAAAAGAAAACTCGGGCAAAGAAGATGTAGATAAGACAACTTCTGCATTGAGCTTCATTTTAAATAATCTGGAAAAAAACATGAAATTTTTCAAGTTAAATTCAAGCAGGTCCTAACAGGTGGCATAATATGGGTGAAACATTTAAAAATTTCTAGCAGATTTCGACAGTTTTTAGCATGTTCTGCCCAGGGAACAAATCATTACTCTGTAGATTAGATAGGCAACTAATAAACAAAGAGAAAACTAAACAGACTTTCAGCCATGTTACAGCAGAAATTACTTTTGCCAGTGTTTGTTAGGAAGGATTCTACGACTTTCTTTTTATGGGAAGCCTGAGTCAGAGACACTGACTGAAATTGAAATGTCAGTGTAAAAGACTTAGAAACATTTTCTAAATTTCAAATATTTAAATGTTATCCAAATACCAGGTTCAGGTGGCATTTACTAAAAACAGGAAGGAAAATTTGCCAGAGTATTACTGATGATATGAAGCATATTGTTCTAATCAGCTTCCAGGAAAATAGGAAGCAGAAAATGCAATGGAGTGTATAAGAGGGATCCAAAGAGATTTAGAATGCTATAGACCAAGTTTAACTTCCATCACTGGTGGCAGACACAATGAAGTGATGGTAAGGGAGAGAATAAAAAAAAAGATATACAATATATTTAGCAGCTGAAGAATCAGTGTGTCCTTTCCAGAGGGAATGATGCCCTTCAAATCTGAGGAACTTTTCTGGAAATGAACTGATAAACACCGGGACAGGGCCATTCATATTATGTACTTAGGTTTCCAAGAATCTGAAATTAATGTTTTTGAAGACCAACTATTCTTAGAGAAAACACGTCTTCTTCTGGGATAACGGTTACTCAAAATATATGAAGTAAAGTGTTAATTCTATATCAGATCACATAATCACAGAAGGGTTGGAAGAGGCTTTAAAATCTTCTAGTTCCCAATCCCAACTAAACAGTTGTATCTGTAGAGATTTTGTTGTTCACAATATTCACAAGTGCTCTGCAAGGCATGGTATGTACTGTGATGACAGATTTAATTCATAATCAAAGAAAGGATTTTATAGAGCAAAGAAAGGTGCAAGGAAGTACAAAGAAATAAAAAGGGTGGTCTGAGGTATGGAGATAATTTTCATAGAGTCATAGAACGGCATGGGTTGAAAGAAACCTTAAAGATCATCTAGTTCCAAAACCCTCTGCCATGGGCAGGGACATCTTGCACTAGACCAGGTTGCTCAGAGAACTTATTAAACAGACCTGTTCTCATCTACATGGGAAAATGAAATCTGAAGAAGGATATCACAGGACATATATAAAAACATGTGGTGTTTGAAAGCTGAATAGGGATTTTATGTATTCTTCTTCCATAAAAGGCAGCAGATTTCCAGTAGACACAGTGAATTGCTTTCTTATACAATGCAAAACTAAACAATGGAATGTTATGCTGCAGGGAGTTTTCTATCCATTTTATCCCAAATGTAATAAAAATGTGATTTCACATAGTACTGGGAATAATAGTAATGAATGGCATTAAATAGTATTTTGAAACCACCTAAAAAGCAGTCTCTGGAAATGTACAGCATGCAGTTGGCTATTAGGAGGATATGCACAGGTGAAATGTCACTGTATACTTCCCACATTCCTTATATGCTATCCCTAGCAATGTGGTGTCTTCTGACAGTGACAGCTCTGCTCTGTCCCAACACAGTTCTCCTTTTATTCTAAAAGATTAATTAAATTCATAGTAATTATAAAAATTGTGTGCTTTGATTCTCATGTCATTGAAAATGTCATGTCATTTACGCTGGAAGAGTGTAAATTTTACAACTGGTGATGATGTGAAAGTAAATGCAATTCTGTAGCACACTGCTTTGTCTCAGGACCACCGTGCCTATCTCCTGGTATAATTGAAAAACCTCAGTTCCTGGCAGATTTCAAAGTCTTGGCATGCCTTTTTATTTCATGGGCTTTTTCATTCTGGTATAGGGCAAGAGTTGCAATGACGATGTTAGTAAGCATGTGGACAAAACACATTTGGATTTTCTAAAAGCCTTTGGCAAGTTTCCATGCCAAAGCTTATTAAAGGAATAACACTGACATGGGACTGGAGGAAATGTTCATTTATAGACTGAAAGACAATTAAAGAATAGGAAGCAAAGTTCATTGATGTCATGGTGGTTTTAGGGTTGTTGGCCATTGTGATTTTTGAAAGCAGTTTGGAGGGGTTGTTTGTCTTAGGTTCAGATCAGTACTGCTACTTCCAGTCTCTCTGGGATCTATAGCAAAGAGGAGGGTAAGCACAGTACAGTGATATTGGCTCACTTTTGAAATAAGCAAGGCAGAGTTTTTCTAATTTTCCTTGCCTAGTCTGAAGGAAAAACAGGTAAGTGAAAGCATTTCTATTTACTGCTAATCCAAATATTTAAATAGGCCCTGCTCATTTTTAGCAACAAAGAGCTCCATTCCATCATCTTTTTCAGAGGGAACAGCACCACCAGCACATTGTCATTGTTCCTATTCCATAGAATGAAAGAGGGCCTTTGCGATTCGAACCCCAGACTGCAGAGTAAAAAAACTAGGCTTTTAATTCATCCTCTCCTGTTGGGTTGTTTTTTTTGTGGTTTTTTGTTTGGTTGGTTGGTTGGTTTGCTTGTTTTGGTTTTGTTTTGGTTTTAACACTAAGTGATGAGGGGGAATTCTCAGAATGGTAAGAATATCAGTCTTCCATAAGATTTTCTGTTTTGTCAAAAAATTCTGGTTTCTCATCTTTGCCACTGCACTTTGGTATGAAATAATTGAAATATTTAGCTTGGTATCAATTTAAACTCTACTGATTTGTTTATGAATAAGTAGAAGGAGTTAGAAAGCTTCTTGTTAGACCTTACTTACAGCAGCATCATTTGCTAAACTTGACTGATATTTTTCTTTTTGAGACCCAGCTTTCACTCACCTAAACTTGGAAAACATTTAAGTCTGTGGTCTGAAATTTCCTTTACTGGGTGTCTGCCAGAAGCTTGAATGCTTTGGTTACTGGGAATATGGTTGAGACAAAATTCATTTTATTATTCATGTTAAAAAGCATATGAACAAGTTTGCAGACTAGTCAGTGTGAAAATGTAGTTACAAAACACTTGTATGCAATACTATATTTCATGGAATTATTTTCATGAAGTTTCTTTGTAGAGTTATCATGGAATAAAAGAGCAGGCAATAAAAAATATGTAATTTGAGATGCATGAGGGACCTGAAGCAAAATTGTCCAAACTAGTTTTTTTTGTCCTTTTCATTTGTAAAGTTACTCAGCCACAGTATCTTCAAAAAAATGAGGACTTTCAAATAAATGAGGACTTGCAACAAACCACTTCTGTGCAAAGGTGAAAAAAGCAGTCTGTCCTAGGCTTTTTGTTCAAAATACAGAGCAGAAAGCCTGCAAGTGAAGTACTAAGACTCTGTAGGCAGCTAAATTGCTGTGATCTGACCCCAGAGTCCTTGCATCATTAAACTTGGCTGAATTTTCATCTTCTAAAATTTCTCTTTCTTTTTATGTAAAGTCAATGTGAAAGGACTGTGTAAAAGCAGCAGCTGTCTTTTTTTTTTTTTTTTTTTTTTTTTTTTTTTTTTTTTTAAACTAGAGGAACTGCATATGTGGGACCACATTGATCTATTTTCATGCACCTTAGCATGTTTTCATAGTTTAAGAATCAAGTGTGATGCCCAAAGAAAACATCAAGAGCAAGAAGAAATCAGGTCCCCAAATAATATGTGCTTGGTAAATCAGTCTCTATGAAGTACACCATCAACGACTGCCCATAGACAGGTTAGAATTATTTTTTTTTTCAGTCAGGGTAGTAAAGTGTCTAAAAAAAGTGCATGGCAGTCCAGGCAAGCAGTTTTTCAACTGAAAGGTAGTAAATATTTGTGATTGTCTGCATGGCAGGATTTCTGAGGGCAAACTACCAGGCTTATTCTAACCGCAAGCTGATACTATCTTGGGAAAATAAGACATTTCAGGGAGTTAGGTGGTATGCATGAAACAGACCTCTTTATTCCTAAATTCCACATCTTTTATCATTCTCAACATAAGGTTCATTCAGCTGCATTGTGTCTGACAGTTAAGTTACACAGAATTCCCATTTTATTCAAATGAATGGCAGTAACCTTTATTCTGAACAAATAGCTAAGCCACCAGGGGAAATGCTGCATTATCTCTGCAGTTTTTCTGTATTAACTCCTCATCAGTTATGGCTGAGCAACAATCATTTTCTTTTTCCCTTATCCATTTTGCCAACTCCAGTTCCAGTCTCTGTAAGTGATCACTGCATGGTTCATTAAGTTTTTGTACATATAAATCAGTATTTTGAGGGCCTTTATTAAGATCTACAAGTAATGGGATCTGGCCAAATTTTTGTACTGTTTTACTCAAAGTATGTTTCTCCACGATAACATTGTGTGAAATAGCACTATATTGGATGGTAATTCCACATTTAGAAATTGAACTTCTTTTTCTCTGTTCTCATAATTATGCTGGATTTTTGCAGGAAGCACTGGAAATTGTGAAGGGCAAGAATTTTCAGGGAGTTTGATGTTGATTTATGACTGCCATCCCCAAACTGCATAAGATTTTTATCATGTGTATACCATAGCATAGAGAAATAGATTGTGATGAAAATGTTTTGGGTTTTGTTCTGCATGTTTTATCGTTTTCAGTTGAAATATAACCAAAATTAAGCAAATATGTAGTAGAAATATAAGGCAACAGAGAATAAGTAACCTGGTAATGTAGGAATCATAATAAATATGCACCTTTAAACATTTCCAGGGTATGCTTCAGTTGAAATATACGAATAGACTGTCTCCATGGTGAACTTCTGACTAAATATTTATAACAAAACCATAAGAACTCCTTTGTTGAAAAACATTATTTCCCCCCAGCACAAGGAAGTAGGGCAGGGAAGGGTTTATTTCTGCATCTGCCACGCTCACCAGCCCAGCTGGTGGAGTGCTTGAACTCATCCCTTCCTCAGCTTTACACCTGTGTGTTCAGCCAGGTGCAGGTAGTTCCTTTCTACGGTACACAAATGCTCATTACTCTTACTCATTGCTCTTCTCTGTGGTGACCAGTGACAGGATCCAAGGGAACGGCCTGACGGTGTGTTTGGGGAATTTAGGTTGGATATTAGAAGAAGGTTCTTCACTCAGAGGGTGGCTGAGCACTGGAACAGGGTCCCCAGGGCAGTAGTCAATGCCCCAAGCCTGCCAGTGTTCAAGAATAAGTTGGAAAATGCTCTCAGGCACATGGTGTGGTTCTTGGGGTGTCCTGAACAAGAAGGACCTGGACTTTGATGATCTTTCTGGGTCACTTCCAACTCAGGATATTGTGTGACTGCTAGACCCAGAAGGTCTGCCTGAGAAAATTTACTCTATAATTTCCATGTATACTTAGTGTGGCACTGTGTGGTCATCACTGAGTGAGTCTCTGAGTTGGCCTGCAATTCTGCACTATGGCTCACCACGTTCTTAAGTCCTGAAGTACAGTGCTGCAGCCAGAGCCAAGGGAGCTGCTGAATTAAGGAATAAAGAGGCCATTAATGATAAGACCACTCCTTTAAAAGCAAGAGCCAGAATCTTCTAAAAGTTCTTTCATTTTGGTTATCCAAAGTCTATTTCATTTCAGGAAGAAAGAAAACAAAACAACTTAAACTATGATACTAAGGCATTTAAAACTTGTAAGTAGTCTCATGAAAACTTTAATTGATGGTAATCAAGACCTTGCCTGCATGTATTGAGTAAATACATAAGCTAATGCTTTTCTTGCTTTTTAAGTTATTGTGTAAATATGTGCTAATTCCTTCTGTCATTCATTAGTATTTCAGGGTTTTATGCTACTAAAAATGCATCATCTTAATAGTTACTTGAAATCTTTTGTTCAGAGTAAGGGAAATGCTCACTCTCAATTTGGCAGATGGAGTTCTGACGGTAATTAACAGAAAATATTCAACTGAAATAAAAACCCATTTAGGATGAAGCTTTGCACAGAAGCGATAGTTTGAATTCCATGGTCTAAGGTCATGGACCTTCTAATTATGTTTAATTTTTTACTCTAAACTCAGTTAACATGTAAGTAGCCAAAGTACTGCTTTTATAAGTAAAGCGTGATGATAAATGAGTGTTCCTGAAGTGAAAATAACAAAAAACAATTAAAAAAATTAGACAAGAATGTTGGGAGCTGTTCCCTGTGTTTGAAGTCCTGATTTCTGGCAATATATTTTCCTTAGTATATTTGATTTCTTCCAAAAGTGGGGAATCTTTTTGAGTCTGTAGCCAGCTCAGAGAGCTCTAGTACTACACTTAAGAGATGTCACATTCTTCATACTGCTTCAGTAAACGCCTGAAATGCATCTCATGTGATGCCCTGTTAGTAGACATAAACTGATTAATTTTCTCTTCAGTTAATGTCTCCCAAGTCTGAATCAGGATACTGATCTGTTTCTGAAATTCCTGAGCAGGGTTCTCCGGGGAACAAGACAGTTTGAAATACATCTGTCACCTTTGTCCTGAAATTTGTAACACAGTGCCACTGACAGACATAAGCACAGAGCAACACTGGGGCTGCCTGATGTAATACCACCTTGAGGTAACTCGGTTCCCAGATTGTAGAAGGCATATTTCTGGTGGAGAAAAAGAACTTACTGGGAGAAGTTCTCTAGTAATGTCTTGTACTGATCTGTTCTAGTAGGTCCCCTTAATTCTTCTCTTCACTTGTTCTCCTGCAGGAATTGAAGCTTAATAACTTTTTTAACATCTTTCTCCCACTCTTTTCCCCTGGGCTGCTTGGTATACATGAGAAGAGGAAGAATTAGCTTCTCAGCACTGCAGCCTTTTAGGACGTGGTTTAATAAGCTGAGACAATCTGTTCCAGCGCAAGCAGACTCTGGTTTTGTGGTGGCGGGGGAAAGGGATGTAATGAAACAGCAGTAAGATTGACTCGAAACTGGAGACCCAGAAACTCGGAGCAGTGAAGAACTGGGATCCAGTTATGGCAACAGATTGCTCCACCATGGGTTGAGAGTTTCCATATGGTATATGTATGCCAGATGCTGCATTTGCAGTTGCTATTGTTTGTATTTCCTTTATGGCTGGTGCCGTGTCTGTAAGCAAGTGTCTATTGCTATGTCAAAGGAGATAACCTGCAGTCAGGTATTATATAGGATGGCAAAAGCCTACAGGGATTTTGTCACCTGTTGGAGAAACTTCCTGGCTATGACAGTTTCCCCCTCAGAAGCACATAAACACATTCAACACCATCTGCTAAAGATTGTCCTCTGGCTCTGGCGGAGGAAGCTTTTTGGCATATATGTGGTTTGGATTCTGGGACCCATTTCCCATCAGGAACCTCATCTCAGAAGACTTGTTAATTCTTCACCTCCTTTAAACCACAAAACTCTTGAAAAGAACAAAGAACAGGTCAAATGTAAAGCAATGATTAATTGATTTTCTGGATTGAGGGTGAAATCTGACTATACTGTGCTTTCTTTGTCACATTCAGTTAGGTAGTCTGAAAAAATTGTATAAATCTTTTGCTGGTTTGATGGGTTTTTTAACCCTTTCCTTTGTCCCCTTTATTTGCATTATTCCAAAGTTGAATAAACAAGTTGTCTTCAGCTAAAAAGGTGGCAGGAGACAGTTGTCTGCAAAGAGAGGTGATGAAATTTACACTTTTGAGTATTCAAGTCTAAGGAATAGCCTAACTTCTTAATAAACTGTTACACTATTGCATGCCTCATCAACATTGCAAATATAGAGCACATCATTGCAGCTTTACCTGCATCTATGACTGAATTAGAGTAACAACCCACCATAAGGAGCAAGTAAAAATTAACTGTGAGTCAGCTCTGTCCTTAAGATATAAAGCTCTGCAGTTTCTGCTGTAAATTTTTACAATTTTTTTTCTCTGTTCTGAATTAGAGAACTGCCAAATTATCATGAAACCATTTGGATAGTCTGCAAACAGAGCTGTTTTCTGGATAGCATAGTGAAATTTCTAATAATTGAGAGCCCTTCTGTCTACAGAAATTTTTGTGTGTTTGTTTATTTTAATAACATGGGAGGCAGGAGATAAGAGCGCAAGTTGTCATTAGAATTTTGCAGATACGGAAATGGCCTCTAGCTGTTTGAAGACCAGCACAAAAAAAGTTCTTCCAAAACTATCACAACAAAAATATGTTGCTCTTACCAAGGCACTTCTCAGCTGCAAAAGATTACATGGCACTAAACACTTGCCTGTATTTCCAAATCAGCAGTTAGTGTCTCAGAAGCCATCTCAGCTGCATACACAGGTGGAAGCAGGAGTTAGTTGTCTAAGTCAGTAAGTTACCACATTGTTTTCTTTTTGGTTTTTTCTTTTCCTTTTTTTTTAATCTGTCACAAATCAGTATGTCATAGACTATTGGAGGCTGATTGAAATAGGGGTAGGTCTAACAGAGCTTTTGCTGAGAATTTAGCAGGGATATGAAGGTCTAGATGCAGCTGTGTATGGGGGAGGGAAAAGGGAACTAGAAGCTGTGCAGCCTTGTAGTGTGAGCGGGAGAACATGCTGCAACACACGGCATCAAGGGGTGGCTGAAACCCTTGAGCTGCCTTCCTAAATTTGCTTTCATTTCTGGCATTGAGATACATTAGCTGCACTTGACCCTTTGTAGGGGACATGGAATTTTGCAAGTTTTTAGAACACTGGAGTATGAAGTTTGTGACTTGCATAAAGCAGCGCCTTCCATATTTCTGTAGATGTGCTGTATACATGTAATCAGGAGAGAAAAAGACAAGATGAAAGCATCAGTTGTCTGAAGCAGTGCACCAGTGCAAATTCAAAGTGCAGAGTAAGAGGAGGAACAGTGCTGGTACCAGTCCTGTGGCCAAGTAGTCAATAGCCAATTTGTAAACACCATGTCTTGGACTGTGCTCCCTTTCACTTCCCATTCAGAAAGCACTGCACTGTTGCCAGTTGGTATTATTTATTCTGGTTTACCATTATTTTTAATTTCTTTATAGAAAGCAATGTTAAGGCACAGGCATGACAAGGCGGTGATCCCAGATAGGCAGCATGGCTTCACTAAGGGAAAATCCTGCCTGACCAATCTGGTGGCCTTCTCTGATGGAGTGACTGCAACTGTCAGCAGAGGAAGAATGACTGATGTCATCTACCTAGATTTCTGTAATGCCTTCGACCCGGTCCCATGTAATATCCTTCCATCTAAATTAGAGAGACATGGATGTGAAGGGTATGGAGTATTTGGTAAATTAGGAATTGGCTGAACGGATACAGACAGAGAGCTGTGGTCAATGGCTCCATGTCCAGGTGGATGCTGGCGATGAGTGGTGTCCCTCAGGGCTCTGTCTTGGGACAGGTGCTCTTCAGTATCTCCATCAATGACATCAGCAGAGAGATCAGCAAATTTGCTGATGACATGAAGCTGAGTGGTGTGATTGTCACAAGAGAAGGATGGGACACCATTCAGGGAGACCTAAGGGGTCAAGCTAAGAAGTGGGTTCACAAGAACCTAATTAGGTTCAACAAGTCCACAAGCAAGATGCTGCACCTTCTTCAGGGCAATCTCAGATATGAGTACAGGCTGGAAGAAGAAGCCATTGAGAGAAGCCCTGTGGAGAAGGACCTGGAGATTCCCAGGGATGAAAATATGGACGTAAGTTGGCCAATTTGCACTTGTAGCCCAGAAAGCCAGTTGTATCCTGGGCTGCATTAAAAGAGAAGGCCAGCAGGTAAAGGGAGAGGATTCTCCTCCACAGCTCTACTCTTATGAGACCCCAACAGGAGTATTGCATCCGGGTCTGGAGCCTTCATCACAAGAAAGATGTGGAGCTCTTAGACCAGGTCAGAGTTCCACCCAACATCACTCCATCCATCAAAGTCTTTCAGGCCTCTTGAAATGAATCACTATGTTCCAGACAGCAAGACAGAACTGATCTGTCCTGCAGTTCTGGCAAAGTAATTATTATGACTCCACCCATAGAAATTGTGTCTACTTGAATATTAGAGGACTAGGCCTTGAAACAGCTTGTCAGAATATTTTTAAGAGTATGTTCCAAAGTTATGTTATTATAGAAAAGGAATATTAAAATATATGATATTTCAAAGTAGTGTATGAAAGTTATTTGTTCTCTGAAGAGCCTAACAGAGATTTTGGATTGTTTTCATTTTATTAATTGACTGCAGTAATGCCCACAAACAAGCCTTTAAATACCTCTATTTGGCACCAGTTGCAGTAAGATTTGTCACATAATCTCAAATGGCTGCAGAGCAGATGTCTGTCTTATCAAGTCATGCTTAATATTTACTGAAATGCTAACAAGCAATTTAAAAGAGCAGTTCAGTGGCCTATTTTGGATGTCTTTCTGGGAATGGAGGAACAGACAATTATTTCTCTCTTGACTAGGAAGGTAGTGCAGTACCAGCTGTGTGTATTGTACGGGAGTGCTCTAGGTCAGATAAATGCTGCATTTGCAGGACCTCAGAAAATTTTTCACTTTGCTCTTTAGCCTTCAGCAAAGCCAAGGCCTCTCAAGATTTTCATATCAATATCTTTAACTCTTAATAAAACAGTTAATTACTCAGTGCATTCCCAAAATCAGTGATATTGTTCAGGAACAGGGTCTCTCACTGGATGAAGAACTAGATGAGGTTTTTGTTCCCGGATCTATCCCTGGCTGCCTGGGGACCTCTGTCTTCCACTGTTTACATTTTGTAAAGAAAGAACTAAATAACCATACCCACCTCCACTGAGACTAACTAGATTGTATAAATTTCTGTTAGATTTTTTTGTTATATTTTGAATCAGACTTCTTCACAGTGTGATTCTTGGGATGGTCCTGGTGAAGTCAGGAGTTGAACTCGATGATCCTTTTTGGTCCCTTCCAGCTCAGGATATTCTACAATTCTAAATTAGTTACATTTTTATTGCAGAATTCTCTTTCTGCATTCTACACATCACTGTTTTGTCACTGCGTTAGTTGTATTGGATCTTTGTGAAAGTACACATTATTCCTCTGTCTGCACAGTACAGCAAAACCAAAGTTTGCCTCTGCTCTATGAATGTTTTCCATTTTAATTGTTGTATTGAACATCCAAAACAAGCCATCCAGGGGAGCTCAAATTGTAACAGTGGGAATGTTATTTTCATATGCACAGGCAGCAGTGGCCTACCACTGTTCCTATTGACTTCAGAACTAAATCAAGACTAAAGCACTTTTTGAATACTTCTAACATGTTTTCAATAGTGTAATTCATGAACATTTAATTCATCCTCCTTGAAATTGCATCTGTGAGTTACTCTACTGACCTTGTTTTTTTAGCTAACCTTCAGTTACTTTTAAATCACACCTTACATGTGCAACAACAGGGTTTTTTCCACTTCAGTAATTTTTTCTTCTTAGATCTAGTTTAATTAATATTTGTTTTTCTAACACTTACATAGTTGAAAATACACAAAAATAAAATTATCATCTAATGCATGGAATGTCTGCTCTCTGAGAAAAATTTAAATAGAACAGTGTGGTTTTGAAAGCAATTGAACAGGTATATGACAGAGATACCTAAAATTATAAACACATGAGGTATGGGAATTGTGAACAAATATTCATTGTATTTTGCAGGACAAGCTATGAGAAGGAAATGAAATTTTCAGGGAATACTGTTTCATATAGCATATACTTATAGCATGAATATCCCTATGGTAGGAAGTGGTTGAGACTCAAGAGGATTCAAGAAAAATTAATGAAAAATAAAGTGTTACAGAGGGATAATAAAAACTACATGCTGAAAGAACTCCATCTCTGTAAGGCATCTTGATTTTCACGAAACTGGATTTTTTGATGGAGAATCATTGTCAATTTTCATCTAGAGAATTCAGACATTGCACCTCATCCTTCTCTAATCTAGAGAAAAAAAAAAATTCTGCAACTTTCCCTTGTTTTCCTGGCCTTCTGCTGACTGAGACAGTTGTATGTGGGCCTAATGATGCTCTGGGATTCCCAATGTCCAGGAAAATTTCCAGCAGAGTCCAGTGGAATTGTACAAGGGCACCATCTGGAAGTCATAACTTCTCAAAAGTATTATAAGGCATGCACGGAGAAAGATTTTCTCTCTACTCCCCCACTTCTTGTGAACCCTGATGATATTGGGGAAAAGATAAATCTTTCTTTTTGCCCAATAGGTGGCCATAGGTTTATATGATTGAGCTCCCTGTGAGAGGTCTGTGCTGACAGAATCAGTATATTCACATTTCCTACACACATTTTAGGCAGGCTTCCCACTGACCTGTGCTCATTCAGATGTCTGGAGGATCCCAAAGAGGAATGATGAAGACAATGCCAAACACAAACTCTACATCAGAGAGTGGAACAAAGACAATTAACAAATTTACTTCTCTGTTACCAAGGATTCTACTATACTGAAAACCACAAGGACCCCAAAATAAATATAATAATAATTCAAAAATTCAACATAAAAATACTTACAATTCCATCAGTCAAAGAGGGTGTATAATGTGCTCACATAAAAAAGGTCATCAGCTAGTTGAATTCATTCAAGCTACAGCTGAATTCCCTCTCAGGAGCCCTTGAGATGCTTAAAAACACAGAATTTATCAGTAACCAAATAACTTTTGCGCTGTGTTTTGAGAAAGGTTCTAAAACCACAGCTGACTGAAAATTCGGGAATTTTCAATGTATTTGCCGACACCTACTTCTCTTTCATTAGACATTGTTTCTCCATTTTCTCTCATCCCCTTTCTCCCTTACCAGTAAAGAAGGGTGAGTGGAGGACAAAAAGGGTATTCCTACATGTTGCAGAATTGAAGTTAAGGCTACTATAATATTTTTTTTATATTTAGCCAATAAAATCCCTCTTATAAACACAAATGACATTAAAGTGATATTTTGCCCCCAGCAGTTTAGATTTAATAGAAACACTGTTGAGTGGTCCTAACTTTGATTGTCTCACTTTGAGTGCACCAAAATTACTACTGGACAGGGGAGGCTGACACAGAAAAGATAAACAGAAGAAAGTGGTAAGCAGTAAACGGCAGCTGGAGCCAAAAAAGGACATAAAATTGTCTTTATAATGGTATGACAGGGAAAAAAACTAAATGGAGGGAAGATGGCTTTAGTAATAACTGAGGAATGATGTAGCTCTGGAAATTTTACAGGTCTGAAATGATTTTACGGAAGTAACTACTAAAGCAGACTATGCAAATAAATATTTGCAAAATAGAAGCATAAAGAGGTGTAACCTAACTAGGAGACACATAACTGAGTTTCCTATGGGAAAACCTGGTATGCAATGCCAGTTGGTGCTCTCAAGATGGACAGCGGGTGCTACTTGCACTTTTATTCTGAATTTGTTCTCAATCTGCCATGGGGTTGTTCCATACTCTGACATTTATCCTTGGTGTAGGGAAGCAAACAGCAGTCCTCAGGATAAGCTCCCCTCACATACACCCTGGGCTGGTGCTTAATGCTAATTGTCATTCAGTGAAGTGTCACCACAGGGGATGTAATAACAGGAACTTCTCAATGGCACCAATTAACACTAAAGCAGAGAAAATAATATAGAAAAACTGGTTGGTTTCACTGTGATGCACATTTGGCTCCCAGAAAGTCTTAGAAATGAAACCATAAAAATATATTTCAGGAAAGAATCCTTGTACTTCCAGAGAGGCTGGAAGTCAGTTGCTTGACTTGGGATTTCAAATCGGCTTTTGTAATATAAGGAGAGATGTTTGTAATGCAAATCATCCACAAAGGAAAGGGAATGATCCACTTTCCTCAAGCAATAAATCCTGTCATAATCTTGCTAACACCATAAAACCCAGTTTACTCATGCATTTGATGCATTTTTGTCCCCATATGTTAATCTGACAAGGCAGGATTTACAAAATGTTCCCAGTGGGATAGGACAAAAAGCAAAGAAAAATTGTAAAAGCCTGTAGGACTTTTATTAGGTCTTTGTGTAGCACTTAGTAATGAGGTCATTGCCTCATTTTCTACTGTTTGGTACTAAGGACTTGCTTTCAATCCTTTTCCACTGTACCTTTTAGCTGTGGCCAGAATCACTAGGTAAATGGTGTTCTTACACACAAAATCAGCAACTCCTGTCCATATCATGGAGTCTGTGGAAAAATTTGCTTAGGAATTTGGTGACCATTTATTTCTCAGGAGCCATTCCAAAGAGGGGAGTTTCCTTGTCTCCCTTGATCTTACCTGTTGTAGCCTTGTGTGATGGTTTGGACCTGGCTCCCTGCCAAATGCCCAAACTCACAGTAACTAACCCTAACCCCTCCCTTCTTCCCTTAGGGCAAAGGAAAAAAACTATAAAAATTGAAGAACCCGAAATCAACCGAATTATACTAAAATATATATTTTTACATATATTACAGCCATATACAATAAAGTATTAAGTACGCAGCAAAGGGGACCTCCAAATGCTCCCCAAAGGGAAAGAGGAAAAAGGGATAGAAAGGGAAAAAACCTGAACAGATATGCACAGTCGAACTCAAGAACTAGAAAAATAAAAAACTAGCAAAGCAAATCTCACCACGTCCCTCAGAAAAGCAAGATCACCAGACACAGCCAGCACTCTCCCATCTCCGCGTGGCAGACGAGCGGTCCCTGCAGGTCTCAGGCTCTAGAGAAGCCAGACCAACGCAAGGACCTGCTGCTCCTGGACTTCGCCAGAAGAGAAGAGAGAGGTCTCTAATTTCCATCTTATTTATACCCTGGTTTATGTAAAAATCGTATGGAATACTGGGAACATGGCCACTTGCTTGGTTACGAGCTGCTTACCACGAAGGCCTAGGCTAAAACCATCACAGCCTGTTACTCCTTTAAGCAGCCCATCACCTCTCCGTGTCTTATTGCCCATAGGTGAGCCTCCTATAACTTGCAAGTAGATGCTGGCAAGGAAAGGTTTTTCAACTCCTTGAAAAGATTTGCGATTAAAAATAAAATCACACTGCAAATCCAGCTAAAAGTCTGAAATCTTGTAAACTTCTGGGACTCATACGGTTGAAGGGGAGAAAACAAAACAGTTGAAAGAACAAATTTTGCCTAGTAATTATGGTAACTTCTTATCGTCTTACTGTGCATTCATTTAATTTTCTAAACATAATCCTTGCAGCTGAGAAATATGGCTTATTTTAGGAAATGAAAATGTGTTATTTCTTTGCATATTTTCTCAAAATTAAACATTCAAAGAAAATTCCATGGAAATTTCAAAGAATTAGCAGTATCAAATATAAATCTAAATATAAATAAAGAGGAAGGGGTGATGTAGGATTTTTTTGTAAAAATCCCAACTAAATGTGTGTGCAGGCATTTCAGAAAAATAGTAACCTCTTATGGTCCTTAGGTGATGAATCTTCTGCACTAAAGTTTGAATTAAATAATGATACACTCATGAAGGTTCTTTCAAAAACAACAATCCCTATACCTCATTCTAAAAATATAGCATTCCATATATCTCACATAAAAAAAAAGGAACTTATAATAAACAGATTACCTAGCTAACTAATAAATAAAGAGTCAGAGTTCTAATGAAAGAGCAAGATTTTATGCTTTTACAGAGTATCAATTATTTTACCAAACCTATAAATCAAGAATAACTTCTCTGGAAACTAATAGCATATTAACAAAAAAAAGGTTTTGTTTCTAACACTGATGTACAAGTAACAGAAGGAACCCATAGCATCTTCCTGAGCATGTGGAGAATAATTGCCTAAGAATAGAGGACATGCCTAGAGGCAACAGAAGGATGATTAATTATTACTGAAGAAAGCCCAAAAGGTATCTAGAAATAAAATTCGTGACTTGTCACAAGGTGTGACTGGAAAAAAAAAAAAAAAGAAATGTGGAACATAGAGGAACGCTCTATGCGTTCTCTACGCTCTATGCAATATGACACATACATCTTTTTTTACTACATCTTTATCTAGACATGTAAAGGCTAGCACAGATAGGAAAACAAGTGAGGTTTTATTATCTTGAGATCCTGGTATGAAATCGGCAGTTCCTCCTATAACATTAAAGAATTATTTAAAAACCCAAACACTGTTATTTTATTATTTTTAATAGTTTTGCTTTGAGGATTTTTAGAAGCGAGTATAACCAGAAAAAAATAAGCTTTTTTTTTTTTTTTTTTTTTTCAGGAATATCCTGATGTGATGAGATTGTTCTTATTTTATTGCTTTCCTTCATATGTTTCCTGTATATTATGAAAGTCAAAAAGTTCCAGATATCTCCCACTCCAGTCATATTTTGTCTAGAAAAAGGATTTACGTGGGATTCGTTTATGCATTATTTGAAATCTTTCTCATAAATGTCAGCTCCATGGAGAAGTGATATTAATAGTTTGTTCAGAAGCATAAGTAGCTGTTTACATCATCTTTTTTTACTAGTTGTGCAATTTCTTGGACTAAATTACACTGAAATAGAAGTGTTTGAGTTGATGTCTCTATTCAGAACATTTTCTTTAGAAAGGACTGATGGACAATTACATCCATTTTGCTCCCTATGCCAAACCAGAAAGTTTTGTTAGTATGTGAAAGGGCTTCCAGCTTTTACATGAACCAAGAATTTTGCTGTTGTAGTTCAAGTTAAAATTAGATTTTTTAAAGAGCTTATTAGTTAGTCCCCTCTGGCAGCTGCCATCTTCTGAGTCTAGTTGCAGTTACTTTCACATCTGACACACTGTCATGTGCTGTCAGATGTGCTGGCTGTGTGATACCTTAATACTAATTAATCAGTTGAATGAGGATCATAATGCTTTATAGAACATTACAAAAATATATGCATAGCCCTTACATCTCGTGTGATGTGAAAGCTGCAGAATATGAGACAGGTGAGTAATAATAAAAAAAAAAAAAAAAAGACCTTTTGAATTCAAGGCTATTAACTCCCTACCAGAGCTGTGTGGTTTGATTAGCATAAGCAGGACTAAGCTCAAGGAGGAATGCCAAGAAGGTTCAGATGTCCCTTGCATAACCTTAAATTTGATTCAATTTTGACAGTATTGCTACAGCTTAGTCCGATATTATGGACTAGATGTGATGTGTTCCAGGGTCAGCTGCTCCAGTCTTTGCCATGCAGACAGGTTAATTTGAAATCTGTGAACCCTTGTGAGGGAAGGATATTG
Source organism: Pyrocephalus nanus (assembly GCA_038380795.1). Lineage (NCBI taxonomy): Eukaryota > Metazoa > Chordata > Aves > Passeriformes > Tyrannidae > Pyrocephalus > Pyrocephalus nanus. The sequence continues at coordinate 16,980,750 of CM076264.1, read as the reverse complement.
TTCCAGGTCCTGGGGGCAGGAATGGGCTGAATATGTTGTTAATTCATTACTACATCTCTCTCTCCCCTGCCTTGCCCCTTCTTCTGTGCTCAGATAGCGATGGATGCCAGGCTTTAGTTCATGCTGAGGAGAGCAGCTTGTTCTATGTTGAAACTTCCTCAGGTGCTTATCCTGTCCAAGGAATCAAATGATCAAAAATATCCTGGAGGGAAGACAAAACTGGCCAAGCTGCATGGGGCTCTGAGCAAGCTGGTCTAATGGAAGGTTCTGCCCATGGAACTACATGATCTTTAGGGTTCCTTCCAAACCAAACCTTTCTATGTTTCTATGAAAACCATGGAGCTGGATTAGCACATGATGAGCAGTTGGTATCCTTCTGATAGAAAGTTTCAAATGTATGTATAATTAGTGACTTTGAAACTTATGTCCTTACCATTTTATGTATTGAAGTGTTAATCTACTTGCATTGATTGCACTCTGCTTTAATCAGAATGCAAGAAACAGGCTATAAAGATGACTGCATTAACAGTCCATTTTTAAATGGCTCATTCACAGAGACAGGAGGTCTTACACTTTTCAACTGTTCTTTTTTATTGGTGAAAAATTCTCCTGCTATGAAAGAGGGCTATTTATAACTGCGTTGTTTGGGGGAGGGGGGGGGGAAGTAGATCTGGTTGAATAATTTATTGCAAGGAGTATTAGCTGTGAATTTAGTTCTATTTTCTCTTCAAAAATCGTTCATTAAATGACCTGATTCTTTTTGTGGATGAAGAATGACAGCCTATGGGTTATTCTATTGAGCTATTTGCATGACTCCTTCTTGGTATGAGAAATTTTCCATCTGTATGTAGTTTCCTTCAGCATTCCTTGTTTTCCATAGGATTTAATTAGCTGCCCAAGCCAACATTGTTTCTTTTACTTTAGTGGAAAACCGAACTTTGAAAATCACAAATATATTTCTGAAATAACAGTACTACTTACCTGTAGACAAAGGTCTACAGGTCAAGCAGAAGAATTACCCTTCCCCTGCCTACAGCACAAATAAAATTCCTCCAATTTTTTATCAAAAATAGGTAACGGTATAAAGCAGAAATATTGAAAATAAAATATAGTCTCATTTTTATTTATATGCTTGATTTTGAATGAATGCACTACATCTATCTTTTCACCTATATCTAGCAAGAAGTAATTTGTCCTATGCAAACGACAATAAGTGAGTAATTCTGAAATACTCTTCCAAACAGTCTAGTCATGTCACCTGAACTCATCTAAGAGTATTTATGAAAAACTCCTGTGTATAGGAGTGAAGGTTCAAAGCAATGGGAAGGAAAATTGAAAGTGCCAGTTTCATATGGGCACTAAAATCTCATTACTAGATGTAACATAGAGGCTTAACACTTCAATCCTCAAAGATATTCTGGTACTGAATTCAGAAGTAAGTGAAGACATAATGACTTTAAGGAGTTGAGTCTTAGTTAACCTAAGTCTCTAGAAAAAGAAAACATAATCAGATTCTTAAGTATTAGGCCTCAGGTGGTTGTTTATGTATTATTTTTAATTAGCTGAGAAACAACAAAGCAAAAGTGGCTGGAAGAATGAATATTTCTCCTCTTTAAAAGTTTTCATGTAGGAAAAGTAATCCAGAAATAATCTTGTTTGAAATGCTGTCTTTTCTGAGGATTGAATGGTGACAATAGAGCATAGGGTTTCCTTGTTCTCCTAAAGTCCGTGAAAAATTATTTAGTTTAATGCTTTCACTTTGTTAATATTATTTCTTAGAATCTGTTTATTTGTAGTAATGTTAACAGGAGGTTCAGTCTTCTCCAAACTATGTTGAGATGATTAAAACTGAAAAGCAATATGAATAGTTCTGAGGATAACCTTAATGCTACACTGTGGTTTACTTGGTGCTTTATGTTCCCAAACCCGTATTAAGATATCTTCAGATATTCTGCCCTAAACCAACTATAAAGCAAATATTTTCCTGCTAGTAATTAAGTCCTTTTCCATAGACTTAACATGGGTCCCAGAACTTGCATTTGCCTCTCTGAAATTACTCGTTAGAAAACTGCTAATAAACCCATAATGCATGGTGAATCTCAGTACTGTGCAATTAACATTGCAGTTTAAACCTTAATTAGATTTTGCCTTTGAAGGCAGAGTATTTCAATGAAATTTAATGGTTTGTTTGTTCAGTGACTCTCTGCTTCTGTTTAATTATGGCATGTTTAAAAATAATTTTCTTTCTAAAACAAGTAGAAGGGGCTGAAAAAGGTATTGCTACTTCTTGATACGGGAGAAGGTAGGTGGGAAAATTCTTTAAAAGGGTGTCAACATCCTTGAGCGGAACTGCATGGATATACGTGATCCTACAGCACAGCAGCACTGTTAAAACAATGAGCCATCCCTTTGGCTGCTGTGTGAAAAGACTGGAAAGCATCAGCTTTTGTAGTCCCTTAAACTCTTGTCAATTAAATAAGCTCTTGTTCCTCTCTAAGCAGATTTTAATTGATCCCACTATAATTATATATTAGTCTTGCATGTGTTAGATAAGAAATACATTAACAGCATCATCTGTTAGGGCCTTCCTTTTGTAAGTGGTGGTAATCATACTGTCCCTGGCGAGAGGCTGTGCAACTGGCCTGCTAATTATGAACTCTAAATAAGAGGTGACATGCTAAAGTAATACTTCCTCACTCAGCTTGTCGCTGGCTCAGACACACAAGCAAGTTATCATGGCTTAGCAAATTGCTCTTTGAGCAGTAGGAACTGTGGAATAAACTGTCTATGGGCATGCCCACAGCAAATACAAATTAATTCAACTAAATGTACTCTGCAGTGGAAGAAGGACAAGCAGAGCTGCACTACTTCGCATCGTTAGCCACGCCTAATAATTGCAATTCTGAGCAGATCTAAACAGGAGCTTAACTATAGAAGGCAGGCAAAACCATTGGAACAAGTACTGGTCACCTTCATGATTACTGTTTCTTTGCTTCTTTTTATTCCAAGAAATAGTTTCTCAGAGTATGAAAATACTCGACCCTTTTACTCCACTCTCATGAGACTCCACCTTCAGTACTGCTCCAGTTGACAAGACATGTCAATATGAACAACAATAAATTGTTGAATTGAGCTGATTGGAGCAGTATTTGTGTCTGTGTGTGCATTTGCGGCTGCATTATTTTCTCTGTACTGGTTTAAATGTTATCACCTAGGGAAGGTATAGTTTAGTTGGAGTGGTGCTTCCGGAAGCAATGCAATCTAACTGTAAGAAAATGCCCTATTTCTTGCATACTTATTTGGGAAAGCTAATGGCAGAAGTGTAGTGTGTGTTGACCTTTTCTGTTTGCCGCTGTCCCTGTTGCTTGTTCTTTTGGTACTGAGGCAGAAATACAAGTTGCTCTTTGACAGAGGTTGTTCTTTGAACTAATCCTACTATAGCTGACTGTACAGATTCTGCAAAATCTCTACACTCAGGTCTATCCAAGACTTCTGATTGCCAAAAACCAGAACTGCTCAATTGAATACTTTCCTTTAAATGGGGGGAAAGAGGTACTCTGCTTTGAGGTGTAGATGAAAAATTAGTCATAGGAGCATACAAGCTTTAAACTGTTCTTTATAATTGTCTTCCCTCCTACTAATATTTATCAGTAGTGGGAAGTCCTGCAATTTTTGTTTTACAGTCCTGATGAGTTGAGTTGCCAAGTTGCATTCTCAACACTTGTGAGCAGGTACTTGTAAGGGGAAACGCATGATACTAGATGTCCATATGAGTGGCATTAGAGACAGTCATTAAAGAAATGAGTTGACTTGTCCATATAGCTTTCATCTAGACTGAAACCATTTAATTTTCTGAAGTAATCCTTCAAAAATTAGTTCTGAGTTTATAAATTAATTTTCCAAAAAGATTATTATTAAAAAAAAAAGAGGAAAAAAAAATGAGGAAGAGATTATATTATGAAACCATAGCATACCACAGGAGACCCAATACAGTGGTGAAATGAAATGTGGTAAATAAAAATATTGACAAAAGCAAATGGAACCTGTGGGAGTCTGTTCTTTTGGCAATGCATTTCCATAGGGAAAATATTTTCTGTATCAATTTAAATGCATAGGAAGACCACTGAAGTTTAGACTTCAAGGCTTTCAGGAAATGAAAGATGAGGAATCTAGACTTTCTGATTTTAAACCATAGAAGACACATGATTGAGGAAATCATTTACTGAATGTAGTCTAGAATACCTCAGATGTGGCAGTCATTCCAATGCTCTGAATAATCTTGGAGTGTAATCTCTAATTTTAGAGCAAGATATAGGGGAAGTAGCTACCACACTTTGCAGATTGCCTCTGGCACAAAAATTATTTGTGCTAAATGTGTTGGAATTGCATGATATGTGAAGTAGAAGTAAAATACTGCTGAAACAGTAACTGGGGGAAAATGGAAAAGAAAGTGTGGGTCGAGGAGAGGGAAAGAAACAAATGGTAATAAACTAGAGGAAACTCTTACAATGGAATAAAGTGGATCTAATCTGCTGGGGAAAGGGTTTGCTCTGTTTTTTCATCAGCAGCATGTTGGTCCAAAGTCAATGCACGAAAAAATGAAAAGCAACAACATACCAGCAATTTTGCTGCCATTTTGCTGGGCTACTTAGAAATAAATGAACAATTATTCAGGTAGCCCTACAACTGCTGGTCCTTAATACAAAGAATAGATGATTAAAAATAGGTTTCAACACACATTTAATCTTTCCACAAGTCTTCCATCAGTTTCTCTGCCATGCTGAGTTAGTATTTCCTACATGGCACGGGAAGAGTGGACAGCTTGGGTGTAAAACCAGATGGTTCTAGTGATCAATAAGAAGCACCTGCAATGGACTGTATGTAACTTAAAGGAAAAAAGAAAACCAAATGAGGACAGAGCTTTCATATTTATTACTATATTCAGTTTAAAACACACAAGCCAAACAGAAGAAAAGTAAAGGTGAAATGTATCACAACAATGGGCTGTTTTCCAGGTAGTTACACTCGTGGGTCTAACTTGTGATTTCCATGGATTTGGGTTTTCATTTGTTTTCTACTGTGGGTAATTTTATAATGTGAAACACTACTGTTGTGTTTACTTTAGTTTTTATAGTTTAAAAATACATTTGAAGCTGTTTGGAAGTACAGAAAAAATCAAAGCTGCAAAGATTTGTTTGTCGTGTGCATATGGAAAAATTAATGAATCACCAAAGTGTAGATACATTATAGGAAGTTGATTCCTCCCTCAAAATCAGGTAAAGTGATGTCAGGGACCTCTTGTATCTTGGCAATTAGGTTTTAAGGGATTGCCCTCCCTGGAGCACCCGCTCTTGTAGAAGAAAGTAACTGATTGTTTATTGTACCTCTCTAAAATGTCCCAATATAATTTGTGAAAGTTAATGTGCATTTGGAATACCATTTGTTTTGTAACCATAAAAAAATCAGAGTTACCTCTTCTTTAAGTCAGCAGTTTTGTGTTGCAGTGAGGGACAGATGTTTCTTTTCCATATTGACACTCATCCTTCTGAAGCTGTTTATTTCCTTTCATCCTTGCCTTTGCAAGGATGCACCCAACTTCAACAGTACACTTCAGCTGCATCCAAACAACCTCTACATCCTGGTAGCACTCCACTATTTGTGTTGGCCACCATGTTCCAGAAACTGTTCACTCTATCTGATATACACTGTTTCCCCCTCACTGTACTTCTTTCTAGAAACAGATGCTTTCTTCTTAATATCATACTGCCAACCAAAATACCACATATTGTCAAGAGTACACTTTTATGCCTTGCAGTCATAGGAAAAACACTTATCTGTTAAAAACACTGAACAATTTCCTTTAGTCCACCCTGTTACTTCCTTTTAGATCTGGTCAATTTAACTGTCCCATCAAAAAACAATCTTTCTTCCAATGCAACTTTCTGCATTCTCCGGACTGTGAGACCTCTCTTTTTGTTTCTACCCGATGAACCAATCAAAAAGGATCACCTGTTTTCAAGGGTGCACCTAGAGTACACTTCAGATGGGCTGCAAACGCCAGCATCAGTTTTGTTTTTGGCCAGTAACGGGTACCAAGTGTTTGATAGTAAAGTCTGTGAAAAGGTGAAAAAAAAATAGCATCAGCTACTTTCTCTTTGTCAAAGAAAGAGAAGAAATAAAACTGAATTTCTAAACACCTATATGTCCAAAGCCCACCATTTTTCTTCTTATGTTTCTTCCTTTGCATCCTTTTCCAGCTTCAATGCATCTGATGATGAACATTTTTCAAAAGAACTCTGTTCAGACAGGGACATCAGGCAAAGAAGCCAGATTTTCAGTGTAACTTAAAGTAAAAGGCTCTTGTTTAAAGATACAGTGATGGGAGTGTATATTCTGTAGTGGAATACGTCGATGTGAATAGGGGGTCAGTGCATACTCACAGGTTGCTCTTGGGCAAATCCTGTGTTAAGATAACCTATTACTGGCAATAAGCAAGCTTGATTTAAACTAACATTATACTGCATACGTTGGAGAAATCATAGAACAGTTTCAGATGCAAGGGTCATCTAATTACAACCCCAAAACAGCTTGGAGAGAGAAGTTAACTGTTTTTTGCTAGATGTGTTACAGAAAAGTGCAACTTACTCTGTTAAACCAACGAAAAATAAAAGAGTTAATAAATTTTTTAAACATATGATATCTGTGGCTGTTCTACCAGTGAAGAAAATTCTGGGTTTGAGCTTTCATTACCATTTATAACCAATAACAAGGATACTTCAAAATAATAAAATAAAATCCGAATTTGCACCTTTGACTTGTGCTTTATTGTGTGTTCAATACTTCGTTGGATTGACAGTGACCTAAAACTTTCTCAGTAAACCACCAAATTTTTCTACCAGTTTGCTGAGACTGCCACACCATATTTGGTAGGAAGACAGATTTATTATTAAATTTAAAACTGTCATCTGAACAGGCTTGAAACATGACATATTGCAGATAACAGGGGAAACAATACAATGACAAATAAAAGATGTAAAAGAGAAAAGGTATATTAAATGGTGAAAATATGCCTCATAAAGAGAAGTCTTTTCAAAACAGGCATTGATTACTGTAAAATTACAAATTAAATTAAGATGAGGGATGCTCTTGGAACAAGCAGAAGATATGACACAAAGATGTGATAGAAAACATAATGAAAGCAAGACAGCAGCAGAATGAAGAAGAAAATTAAAATGCATCAGATGTACCTGGTGATTAAAGCTTTTTGATCTAACTTACAAGTATATGTGTATTTAGCTTTGTGAATGGTCTCAGTGATGCTTTTCACGTGCATTCAGCAAGCACGTACAAAAATTGTGGAAAATAAAAGAAGTTTGAATGCCCTAAAAGAAATCCAGAAGCTTTTTTGCCTAGTCGATTCCCTGGGAATAATGAATTAATTAAAACAGTACAATGGACATTTGAAACCTGGAGTGTTGAGCACAATAATTGTCTTTAATCGTCAACTGAAGTTTTAGACACAGAAATGAATGTGTCAGTAAAATTCTTAGACTTGTGTTTAACCCCTTGAACAAAATTAATTCTTCTAGAAGGTTACAAGTTCAAACAGAGGAGTATGTTAAAAATCATTCAGGGTTTAAAACTAAGCAGGAACGTAGTTAAGTGCTACAGGAAGCCCATTGCACTGAATGTTTCCTGAATGGCTAAGAGCCTCATAAGCAAAGGAAGCAAAAGTACATGTTGTGGGAGAGGAAGTTTTCAAGAGTCGGGTTCAAAAGTTTTTAGTTAGTATAGCAAAATCCTAAGCCTGACTGCTATTTCCTAATCTTATTTTGGATATAGGTTCCACCCTCATGAAAATCCCGGTGTAATCAGTCTTATGCTCAACTCTGAGTCAGTGAGTTTAGTCTCACTGAAATGAAATAACTTTTGTATGCTTCTGTGGAGGAGGCTGTGTCCTTGCTCATGGGAAAATTTACTTAATCTACCACAGACCTGCTCCTTCTTCTATAAAGAGATTCCAGAAGAACTTGGAGCCTTAAGCAGACCTGCATACTAACAGATCTGTGTTTAACTGTAAATATACTAACTGAAGATATCTAGAGAAATGTTTTGTTTGATTATAAATTTCAGCTTCCATAATAAGGAAAATTACCTGGATATGAATTTCATCTAAAGTGGGCAGAAAATTCTGTGAAATAATTTTGTGAAAAACCTTACTAACTATATATTGCTAATAACAGGAGTGTGGAGGGATCTTTCCCCTCTTCAGTTGTTTGGTTAGTCAGCTCAGGAATTTGGATGCTAAGTCCCTGAAAGCAGGAGATATCTTTTAACATTTGTATAGTGTATATTCAGCATAATATGTGTGCTTTTTCTTATCTTCTTTCTATATGTTACAATTTCAGAGCTTTCTAAAAGTATAATAAAAAATAAAGATTTAAAATGAAGAAGAGGAAAAAGGAAGAGTTTCACTTCAGAATTTATGTTGTAACCAAGTTGTCACAAAAATTAATGTCTTAATTAAATAAATCTAATTAAATAAAGGTATCTTTGATTTTCTTTTTTTTTTTTTTTTTAATTTATATATCAAAGTCCCTCCTGGCTTTCCCTTTTTTATCAAAAATAAGCATGAAGTACTGCAGGTAAAGTCATCTTTTGCCAATAAAGCCTCACTGTGGACTCTGATGGAAAACCCACAAATGTATTCATGCTTTTTGAGGAAACTCTATTAACTTGCATGAAGACCCAGAATCTGGCCATCCTGAAAATCATCAGATTTTTGGAGCTGATTGTGCATCCTTTCCTAGAGTGTCAGAGTTCCTTTCCCTTGTGCACAAACATCGGGTGACTTAGAGCTTCTCAACCAGGCTTCTGTGACCCACTATGGTAGATCCATAGCTCTAGGTATGCTGGAGAACTGCGGGGATTTTTAGCAAAGTTCTTCTTCTAGTTTAGGAAATAAAACTCTTGTGAAGTCCTGAAATGAATAGTGAGCAATGTGATTACTAAAATTCTGGCATTTTCTACCACGGATTCAAAACAATAGGCAAGGATAGACAGATGACAGCTAAAGAGATCCACTGGATAGGGAGCCAGCCAATCACAGAACACACGTGTGGACCTATGTTGATGCCGCAAGTCCTACAGGAAGACAGACTCATAGCTAGTGTCAGCCATCAACAGGTGTTTTCCCTTAAGTACAGGAAAAGCAGCGCTAACAATCATGGCAACCTGATAGAAAACATGTATCTTTACAGCTGTCTCCCAGAAAATGTAGTTCAACTCCAAGGAATCATGGATGTTAAAAAAAAATAAAATGCTAACGGTAAGAAATGTGCAGAGGATGAAACCTTTCCTGCACTAGACATGAGAGCCAGGATAGGCACTAGAAGAAAATATGTCACAGCAATCCCTTTGTAAATCAGAATCTGATATCTGTGAGGGAGAAAGTAGTTTTTTGAAGGAATAATGAGACCTTAAAAGATTTTATATCCCTAACGTGAGAGCTTATTTCTTTTTGCAGCAAGGACTATTCAGTCTGGGTCCTCCGTGACATGGATAATACTTAATTAATATTTCACTTTTAAATATAAGCAAAGAAAAGCAGCAGAGTTTTGCTTCTTAATTAGCTCCTTGCTTTCTATTTGCAAAGACTGTATATCATCTAATCTGCTGGCTTTTGTCTCACCAGAGTAATTAAACACTTATAAGCATAATATACTTTCAAGATGTTTGCAGCTGGAATAATTGATTCTAAGGGAACTTCCACTGTAATAGAAAAAACCCTGCATTTGTGAAACAAAACAAAAACTGTTTTAAAGTCATAAGAAAGAGTTATATTCACTAAAAAGTAATTATGTGAAATATGGGACCTCATTATAAGCTTTAATATAGTCACACCAGGTGTTTGACACATTCCTGTGTCTCTTTCTATGCCTCATTGGCAGTCCCAAAGATGGGTTAACAGATCCTTATTTTTATGTAGTGATGCTCAGGTAAGCTTCAACTGCGGGTGCTCTAAACTAAAAGTTAGCATTTCCTTGCACCTAACCCATCAATATGTGCGGTAATCTAACCTTTCTATTTCATTCTGTTAGGTTTGTTGAACAAATGATTTCTGACAGACTCATCTGTGGGAACAAGCTGTGTGGACACAGAAAATTCTGCAGCTGTATACTTGAGATCTGTGTTATTGAAGCTAATGGTGTGCCAACTGATCTAGTAAAATCATCTTTCTGTGGGAAAATCAGACATTTAATGAAAGGTTAGAATGAGCATTTTGTGAAAGTCATAATATTTTGAAGTCATATGTTTTAGCATGAGTGATAGGTTCTGCATCAACAAAGATGGAGCATTTGGAATTTCAGAGACCTTGCAGAGAGATCTAGATAGATTAGAGAACTGGGCAATCACCAGTTATATGAAATTTTATCAGAGCAAGTGCCAGATTCTCCAGATGGGATGGGATAATTCTGGCTATAAAACCGAGGGGGGGGGGGAGGGGATGACAGGCTGGAGAGTAGCCCAGCAGAAAGGAATCTGGATGATTGGGTGGATGATGAGTTGACTATGAGTCAATGGTGTGCCCTCGAACCAAAACGGCCAAGGGTGTCCTGAGGTGCAGAAATCACAAGATAAGTAGCTGGTCGAGGTTGATGAATGTCCCACTGAGGTTTTGCTTGTAGTTTGTTCAGCTTGGAGAAGAGAAGGCTGAGAGGTGACTTCATTGAAGTCTAAAATTTCATCAAGGGCGTGTCAGAGAGGGAGGTGCTGATCTCCTCTCTCTGGTAATAAGCAATAAGACACGAGGAAACAGATTAAAGCTTCATTAGGGGAAATTCAGATTGGACATCAGGATAAGGTTCCTCACTGAGATGGTGGTTAAGCACTCAGAGTCTGGACAGCATTGTTAGTCGTATGATTTAGTTTTAAGTAATCCTGTGAGGATTTCTTTCTTAAACCATTTCCAGGAAAGCAGGGCTCTGTCACAGGTAGTGGTGACCTGGGGAGACAAACTCTATCACTGCGAACATCTCTCCTTCCTCCCCCAGCTAAGCATGCTGTCATATGGTATGGGATATCACTTGGCTCGTTTGGGGTCCACTATCCTGGCTATGACCCCTCCTAACTTCTGATGCACTCTCAACCTCTTCAGAGGTGGGGCAATAAAAGGGGCAGAAAACGTCTTGAAGCTGTGCAAGTGCTGCTCAGCAATAACAGAAACATCTCTATATTATCAATTCCTTTTTGAGAAGAAATCCAAAATGTAGCCCAGTAATAACTACTGTGAAGGAAATTAACTCCATCCCAGCCAAAATCAGAAAATTTGCTTTCAGGGCTCATGTACCTTGGCCACTTTTTTGGTTGCATGAGATAACCCCCTTGTGTCGTGAAACTGGTTGTTGTCATGCCAGTAATGCAACAAATGCCATATCAACTTTATCCTAAAGAGTATAGAGTTTCTTTAGGAATGAGAATGTATCTTTCCTTGACATCAGTAAACATCCTCTGAACACTGATTAATTTGCCTGCAGCCTATTTCTATACTGTATTCAACTTCTGGTGATTTTGAATGGAATAATTACTTAATGAGGGAAATGTTTCTTTTATAGCTGCTTCAATTTTTTTTTTTCTTAAATCAGTTAGCATGACTATTACAAAACAGAAGTTTGACTTCCAGCTGAAAAATTATTCAGTATTACTACTTATGTATAAAGTAGCTGTGAGCAGGTCAGCTGTACACTACTTGGGATTTCATCTTCAGGCTTCCATAAAAAAGCTTAGGCTTCTGTGGACTAACTTGGAAATAGAAATGTGATGGCATGTGAAACACCATCATAGAATCATAGAACAGCCCGGGCTGAAAGACTCCTCAAAAAATCATCTAATCCAACGTTTTGTGTGCAAGGAAGTCCAGATGAGATTAACCTAAATCCTGTCCAATAATATCTTAAAAACCTCCAGTGATGACGACTCTACTGCATCCCTGGGGAGGTTCAAGTGATTTATGAGGCTCCCTCTGAGCTTTCTTTACACTAGGGAAAGTATATAAGTTTCTCTGAGTAGGACTAATATCCTAATCCCTTTTGTTCTTTTATAGGAGATTACTATAGAAGTATGTAACCTTGCAGGGTAAAAAATCTGTTTGCAATGAGGCTATTTCATATGCTAGGTGTTCTCTACAAGTGTCTAAGCTTTTTCTTCATCCCACTGACAGAATTAAAAGTTTTGACCTTTCCTTCCTCCCAGAATCTGAGAACACTTATGGGATTATATTCTCAGAGTTTACTCTTTATTTTGGCAAGGATAATGCCATGGTGATAGAGCATCAAGCTCCATTTTGTTTAAAATGCATTGAGCGGGTATTTCTCATGTTTCATTGAACACAGTTCAGCCTACCTTTTTGTCTCTTTTTATCTATATCTTTTTTCAGTACCATTGCCTGTTGTGGAAAAAAAAAAACAAAACAAAACAAACACAAAACAAAACAAAACATAAGAATGTAATAAAAAATATTGTGAACTCATATGCAAATGCAACAGAGTAGAATGAAAATAACTGACTGCTTTGTTTGATTATAATCTTATTTTTTATAGTGAATATTCAAGTAAAGACCTTAATACAAATTTTACTTCAAATGTCTATAAAAACCACATATTATGTACTTCCTTCTTGGCAGTTTGCATGGTTTACCTGAAAGAAAAAGAATTGATTTCCTAAAAGAACTTAGTAACTGAAAGATGCACATATATGCATATAATGTCTATTCCCATATTTTTTAGGAGTATGCCTTACTTTTAAATCATGATCAGAAATATTTACCTCAAGGTACTGAGGGGTATCAATATCCAACTGGAATTAATAATGTTCTGAGTTCCTTCTGCAGCATGTGCCACCTCTTGCCAGGGAGGAAATTTTTGATCTTTACAGTAATTGCTTCTTAGAGAAAATCCTAGTGTATGCTGTGGGGAGGAGGAGTGAAGAAACAAGGGAAGACAGGACTTCCATTAAGTATACCAGTCAAAAGAAAAGAAAATTAGGTTCACTTTTATCTCTTTTTTTTAGGCAATATAATCCATCTGTTCAAGCTAGCAATATAAGAATACCCTCGTGCTCTGATTAAGTAGAATTACAGATGTCTAGTATATGAAGTATATGTTTTACCAGCTCACTATTTATAAAAATGTAAGATTTGTCAATTAAATAATTAAGAATGAGCTCCAGTGAAAAAAGTAATATATCAAATTTAGATCACAAGAAAAAACATAACTACTTCAACTCTATGAGTCAATTAAACTGGCAAAAAATAATTCCATTTCTTTGTACAAATTTTATGTATGATTTCTCTCTTGGGTTTGTGAAAATCTTATCCTTAAAGATGAATTTGAGTACAATGAGTGAGTACCTTGTGGATTTCTAATTAATTCTATAAACTTGTAATTTTCAAAACTATAAATCCCACATTAGAGACAATGAAGTATTCAGTCAAAGAAAATTACAGCAACATATAACTTTGATGAGCCTGAACAGTGAACAAGTGAACAGTAAGTTCCCTAGTTGCATCTGTTTAAATGTCAAAATAAAAAATTTAAGCCTAATAGCATGTGTTCATGCAACAAGAGCAAGAAAATACCTAGCTTTCCTTAGAAGACATTGATTTTATTTTCAAATTAATAGAAGAAGGAGGAAAGACCTGATGATGGTCAAAGTCCTGAACTGAGGTTAAAGAAGGAATGTAGAATGCTACCTTGTGCTATGTATAACTATGCTACCACCTTTGTGGCGATTTCTAAAGAAAGATCTCTTAAATACTCCCCACAATACCTACACTCTTCAGAAATAAAATTATTTTGATTTTTTGTATCTTTTTATATCTAGAGGATACTTCTGAGATGCTTACTTTGAGAAGTCAGTAGGAGTAAGAAACAGCAAGTTCACTATAAATTATATACCAAAACAGAGAGGTGCCTTCAGTGTTACTATCCACTTAGCCTGACTCACCACCACATATACATGGAGAGAGATATTGGAGCTATGCAGCAAAGTTCAAAGCCTACTTACAAAACAATTCAAACTCTTTTTCCTACATGCATACAAATAGCATTGTGAAAAGAAAATATTTCATCCTTATCATTATTATTTAAAAGGTATCAGTACAATGGCCTGTTGTAGTAAGTCAAAAATCACTTTCATAAGAGGGAATGCATTAAATCCACACTGTTTCTTGATCCTCTTCTGTGATGTATGCGTGGTAAGTTTTGCCAGCCCAGATGGCCCACAATCTAGGGACTGTTCAATTTTTTAATTACTGTTTAGGATTGGTACAGGGTTGGGGTTTTTTTTCCCATACTTGACATACCTACTGATTGGCAGCACAGTGAAAGTGTGCTCAAGGACTGAAATACAGCCAGAATAAATAATGGTACGAGGCAGTTTCTTGTTAGGGTACACCTGTCAAAAGTCCTGTTTTCTACTGAGTAGTTTAATATAACAACCTCCACTTCACTTAAACTTCAAAGCAGTTGGTTTTAGATATATTTGTCTGAGGAAAGAGAATGTTGCTCTTTCCTTGTCTTATGATCTCGTCTCAGTTTGACCCTGTGCAGAGTCCATTATATCCTTTATTTACCTTTCATTTTCAGAGCGCTTTTTATCTTTTTAGGTTGAAGGGATTTAATTAAAAAAAATAAAAATAAAAAAATGATCAAATAAGATCTTTGGAGACCTGCTGTATTTTTTCAAAGAATTCCTTAAGATTGAGAGATTGAAATAATAAAATATGTTTTCTGTTAGCCTAAAAGAGAGATCACATTATAAAAATATTTCTTTGGTCTCCTAAAGCAAACATATGACTCAGTTATTCACATAGGTGTTTATCTTAGAATAATAGCACTGAGAATATGGAAACTGCAACCCATCTGGCATGATGATGTTTCAGCGGTTCTTAACCCCCTATGAATTCCTGTTGTTTCTGAGGTTTTCCCTGTTGTTTCTGAGGTTTTTGTGTTTAACAAAAAAATACCTTTAGACATTTGTCCACAGCTTGGTGTTAGGAACAATGAGTAATGTATACATCAATTTTTGCTGAACCTTTATAATGAAATTTGCTCCTCCAGATCAGAGGTTAGCTCACTGTCCTCTGCAGGTTTGTCCGGAAAGGCTTTTTTTCCCCTCTGGTCCAGTTGCTGACGTTTAGGGAAGTGGCACCTGAGCCCTCACTTATACTCTCCAGGAGGCTTTCCATCACACATCCCACCCTTTCCTTTATCCCCTGCAGTAACTTCTTCTTGCTGAGTGGAACCAATATATTTGTATTTAGTGCTCAGTATAAAACAGTCAGGAGCAATGTCTTTTAAAGCAGGACGCAGATGCATGTGCATTTGTTCTCACCTAATTATGTGCTATAATAACAAATTATTTTGATAAGCAGAACAGAGTCAGTTTGCATTTCCCAGAAGCTCTTCAATGTTGAAAGTTTCTTGATTTGTTTTGCTCTTCTATCCCTGTACAAATCAGTAGGATTGCTCCAGTAGGAAGCAAGCTTGGATGATAACACTTCTTAAATGTGAACATTTTTATGGTTGTTGGAAAAGGTTTCTACTCTCTGTTTTTGGCTGCCAGCCCTTCTCTCCTATCCAAACAATTCCACTGGGTTAAATATTGTCCTGTTTATGTGGGTATCAGATCCCTACACTGTACTGATACTAAGCTAAGAGATCAGCTTGTGGGTTTTTTTACACCAAAAATTTCCCAAATGGAAATGGATTTCTACATTATAAAGGAAATTATGTAATTTGCACCAGCTCAAGTATACCATCCATCTGTCACGCTGTTTATGATGAATTATCTTGTGTCAGAATACAGCCTGTCTTTTTCATGGTAAGACATATTTTGACAGTACATAGACACTGAGTTTTGGGTCCCTGTGCAATCTGTGATGTGCTCTGGGATAGGAAACTTGATTATACTTGATATGAAATAGTAAAATATGACACAATGTAATAATAGCTTTAATGTAAAGATCATTTTTAGCTGAATTTACACATGTGGAGGAAGGGTGGAAAAATTTTTGAAGGTATCTGTTCAATAAACAGCCAAACACAAAGCTGTAGAGTAAACTAGGCATTCTGTCTTGGGACATGTAAAAATAAACCATGTTAATTTCATTTAACCCTAAGCACTCGGTGTGGTTTTGCTTCAAATTATTTGTAATATTCAGGAAGGTTCAGCCACTAATTTATCAGCAGTCCTGGCTAATTGGGGAGGTCCCAGGTGACTGGAGCTTAGTAAATGTGACCCCCATCTAAAAGAAGGGCTAGAAGGAGGATCCAGGAACTACAGGCCTTTTAGCCTGACTTTGGTGCTGTGAAAGGTCTTGGATCATCCTGAGTGCTGTCACGTAAAGATGTAGAGGACAGAAGGGGGATCAGGCCCAGTAAGCACAGGTTTATGAAAAGCAGGTCCTGCTTGACCAACCTGATCTGCTTCTATAACAATGTGACCTGTTTAGGAGGTGAGGGAAAGGCTGTAGATATCGTCTACCCAGACTTTAGACACTACCTCTGACACTGCCTCACACAGCATTCTCCTGGAGAAACCGGGTGCTCCTGTCTTGGATGGGTGTGCTGTTTGCTGAGTAAAAACATGGCTGGATAACTATGCCCAGAGAGTGGTGGTAAATGGAGTTAAATCCAGCTGGCAGCCAATCACAAGTGGTGTTCCCAAGGGCTCAGTATTGGAGCCACGCCTGTTCATGTCTTTATCCATGATCTGGACAAAGAGATCGAGTGTACCCTCAGTGAGCAAGCAGACAACACCAAATCCATATGGCCATAAAGCTCCAAGACAATATACTCCACACTAATAAGAGATTCTTTCTGGCAGACTTGCATTTGGGGGCAGTGATGTAGAGAGGGTTCTTTTTTCTTGAAGAAAAGCATTTATTTTCCAAAGAGTATGACATTACAGAATTTTTGTGTCCCTTTTAAGAAAGCTGTTCTACATTAATCCCTTCTGTAGTGACAGAATGATTTTCATAAATGTGGGGTTTTCCCAGTTTTTTTTTCAATGTTCCTGAATTCCACTTAATAACTCTAGGATACATATCCAGTATGTGTTATTATGTATTTAATCCTAACACATACTGGGAAAGTCAAAGAGGATAAATAACAACAGAGGGTACACCATTCTAAATTGATTAGGAAGCTGAAGGAATTTAACACATTATAGATAAACTCTATAAAGAGAAATAGTAGCTATAAGAAAAGTTCAAAATGGCAATAGATAGAGTCGACAAACACATAATGGAAGATAAGATGGTGTCTGTGATACAGTGATAATGGAATGTTTATTGTGTAATGCTTAGGGCTAAGTTTGATACTGATCATCCTTCACCTTTGTATACCTGCCCCGCTTTAAAAGAGCATAGTTATAGACTGATAGATAGGTATGTGAATATTAGCAACATGAAAAGTTATAATTTTATTTCTTTCATATGTGAATATGAGCAACATGAAAAAGCATAATTTTATTTCTTTCATACATATAAAATATAAACATATCACTCATGGTATGCTGAGCTTCAACAATATGCCATGGAAGTGTCTGTATCTGTGGTCTACACTGATTTATGCCAGTTGAGCATCTGGCTCTGTCTGGATGAAAATGGGAAGGAAAATACTTTTTACAAATATATTTTGAATTTGGGGATTTATTTCTTTTTAAACCAGACACACATCTTTTGGTGGAAGCCTTGCCTTGGATGAATATCTCCTGGAGCAACATCAGAAGGTAGCAGTGTTACAGGAACATATACCAGTGTGATTATCTGGAGCTTTTGCTCTGCATGAGCCATAAGACATCTAACCAGGGAACCAAGAGGCCGAAAGTGATACAATATTTAGGAACCCACTCTCTTTTTAGTTTGGGCCAACTCAATCCTGTTCATGGCAAGAGAGATGAGCTGGATGATTTAGTAGCTATATAGTTGGACCAATTATCAGTTCTTCCCCAAAGCCGCCACTGCCACCCATGCTCCTGGTGTCCCACTACAACGGCAGCAGTTGCATTTAGCCTACCTTTCCAGGACTCTGATCCTTCAACTTCCACCCTTTCCTTAGCAAGAGGACTCAACTCCCAGCTGTTTAATCTTGAGGCTGAGAGGTGATGTCTTCTGTAACAACCTGCAGGATCAAGGAGCATGCAGGTTCATGAAGACCATCATGGCAATGTGTGCACCACTAGAGGTTAGAGCTGAATGCCAAACCCACCTGTCTTGGAGGGAGAGTGTGTGAAAATCCCTGAAGCCAACAGACATTATTAAATACTGAAATTAGATAGGTAGTTTTACATCAGAATAACCAGATAAAGAAAATGGAAGGAAATTATAGACTAAGTGGAAAGGGGATATATTTAAATTATTAAATTATTTTTTGTATCTGTGTAGAAGAAAGAGAATTACATGTTTCTTAACGTCATTGTAGGTGTATATTGGTAGTTTGGGTTCAGAAGTAGACACTTTGATCAGACAAACAATATCATCATCACTAAGCTCTCTATTTTGAATATCAAAGTACACTTGCAACTATAGAGTTGGAATGACTGAAGGAAATTTTAAGGCAAATTTGACTAAACAGTTTTCATGTGGTCTGTCTATGCTGTATCTGGAAAACATGGAAAAACACAATGATTTTTCTAAGCCCATTGAAGTGCTGACTGTCAAAAAAGTATTTATCTTACAGACTTGCCTCAGCAAATTCTGCTAGAAGTCCTGACAATTTGAAAAGGTTAGTTATTTGTAGATCCTTCACTCAAAGATTACATCCTGTGTCTACAATAAGATTGAACCTCAAAAGATCCCACAGGTCTCAAAGATTTAGCTAAGTGCTGGGAATATCTAAACCACAAAAAATTTGTTATCTATTTGCACACTGCAATTTCAGTTTAAGAGCTGAACTTCTGACCTACTGCTCTCAATGTTCTCTCTCTCACTACCTTCCAGCCCTTCTTAATCATAGAGTCTTAAGCACTTAGGTCTCTTATGCACCTTCTCACCTGCTTTTGTAAAAAAGGAAGTGTATACTGTGTCACCTTCCACAGAGCTGAGGCTTCTTTGTGCAATCTCTTCATCTGGGCTTGGGTTTTGTTCTAAGGTATGGGAAAAGTGGTGAGGCTGCTCAGGAAACGAACATTTCAGGGAACTATTGCAAACTCTTGTAACTGAACTATAAGAGCAGCAAATAGTAGGGCATGTGGTTGGTAAGACTGCAAAAAGTTTGAGATGAGGGTCATTATATGAAGGTATTTTATCACTTCGAGGAACTACACAGAGGAGGTGAGAGAAAGGAGAGGAAAGCTGTGTCCAAATGGGTGGCATTTTTTGGTTTTATTTTGGGTTTTTTTATATTTATTATTTTTTATTTCACTTTTATTGCTTACTCCTACACAGGATTTTATTCAAGAAAAAGACTTTAAATATAGCTCCTTTCCACTTAAGGGTGTCATGTGCTGGAAGTTTGCATGTTGCCATTTACCATGACTTCAGTCAGGCTGGGAAATGGCAGCGTGCTTCTCAAGAGGAAGGTATTGCAAAGAGAAAGGAGCACAGACTGAGCATGTCCTCCTTCCTTGCAACCACTCATATGCACCAGGAAAGAGTACCAAACCTCTGGAAAGAGTCTTGCTTTCTATCAAGGGAACAAAGAAATTAACATTATCCTCCTTGTCCCATAAAAAGAACAAAAATTTTTGGATTCTGAAATCATTCTGCATTTTGTACCTTTCTAGAGCTTACAGGAAGCCAAAGAGAAATACTGTGCTTGATTTCACTAAGCATGGTCCTCTTCAGATGTAAACTAATATAGGTCATTGAAGTTGAACTGGTGTTTTCTACTAATGAATCTGGTGTGGAGTGATAGTGCACCAGAAATGCTTTAAGTTAGTCTCTCTCTCTCTTACTTTTGAAGACTACCAGGAGAAACACATGCATTGACTCAGCAGAACAGGTTTTCAAACTCAGGAATTTATGCTTCCCTCTGTTTATTTTCAAAATCCCTGGATCTCAAACAGTACCACAGAAATAATTTGAAGCACTGGAATATTTAATTATAATGTATTTGCATATTAAATACATGGTTAGCCTTGTTGCTTAATAGCATTGATGAAGCTTCAAGGATGGAAGAGAAGGTAACAGTAACTGGTAAAGGATGGGGAGCAGGGTTAACTCTTTTACTAGTAAGAAACATTGAACAAAATACCAATCCTGATTTGTACAATACATCAAAAACCACATAGAGAGCAGAAGACTGTAAAGGCAAAAAAGAAAATGGAGATTACTTTTAGGGAGAGATCACTTTTAAGAGCTTATTTACATTTTATTCAGAATCTCTTTGAATAGAAGAAATATTTATATTTGCTGTAAAAGAGAGCAAGCAGCATTTCAGAGATTTTTAGCCATAAAAGATCTTCACAGGGAGTATGTGAAGTACTGACACAGGTGAATGCTAGTGTGCCTTCAGGTGTGTCAACTAAAACAGCCATGAAAATTTAATATCTTAAAATCTTGGGAAAAATAACTTCACTGTGCTCAACAGCAGAAAGGATTAATTTACAGCTCATAAGTAAGAATATAAAGGCTCAGCTCCAGTTTTCATGAAGTAACAAATCTACAAGAAAAAAAACTCCCAGGTATCTCCAAAGAACCCACTGATCCTGACCCATTAGATGATGGTGCTTTTCACCCAAAAAACTAGTGAGCCATAATAGCTTTGCCATGCTCACTGTGTTCGTATGAAGAGCAAAGAATTCCTTCTGAGGTACTCCCATCTCTCAGCCTCTCTTATAACATGTGTCTTTTTGTTTGCTGTTTGATATGTTCAATACTTGACAAGGTTAGGATCCATTTCCGCTTCATAACCACATGGGAGTGTCAGGAAAGATAACTCTTTTCTTGTGGAAGAGGAGGATTTTCCACATGTGCCTTTTCTTAAATTGTAATAAAACACAAATGAATAGATTTTTCAGCCCTTCCTCTTTTCTTTCTATGTCTATTTTTTTACCTGTGTATCTCCTGGGAAGATAGAGCCTGTGAAAGTGAATTAGCTGAACTCAGAACATAGTTAGCTCTTCCTTTTCCCATGGCAATGCTTGCTACCACAGTATTTTAAGTGATGTGGGCTCATTCATATAAACAAAGGGATATTTTCTCATTACATTCATATTCAGTATGTTTTTTGAATATTTCTAGTCAAACAGAGTTGTAGGAAAGAAACTGATGAGTTTTTAACATTGCCCCTCTTACTGATGTCTCAAGAACATGCAAAATATTCTTGTCTCTTTGCTTTTGAAAAAGCTGGACTCAGTTTCTTTTCAAAAATCATCACCCCCATATTAACTGTCTAAATATTTGAAAGAAATGTGGGTTTTAATAATACCCTAAAAAGCTTAATATCTAATCACGGAAGCAGTGGAAAGGTGAAGATCCATTAATGACAACTTCTATTGTGCATTGACTTAATCAAACTAAAATGCTTAAACTGACAGCTGAGTTGCTTGTACTTGGAGATCAGTGAAAAAATCGCTGCTTGTATGGACACAGAGCAACTCAGCACGGGATATGGAAGAACTGAGTTTGCCAGCATACTTGCAGCAAGTGGCCTGGATTTGACTGTAGGGGGATGTCACATCCATTGTGAAAATATCCTTGGATGGTGCCATTTACAATGATGTAAATATACTTTTAGGGAATGTTAAAGGCTGATGTGTTAGAACTGAGAGACATACCTATTATTCCAGGCTCTAAAAGGAAGTGGGATTTGCTGTGGGATAAAAGCAAAGGGTAAGCTCCTTGGCTCCTTCTCTTCTTGGTAATCAAATAAAAGATGGGATCAAAGAGGGATTTGAGATCCAGTCAGTATCACAGCTGTCTCCAGGCAGGCAGACAAGCTATGAGATTTTGAGAAATGTCTTGTTCTGTATGTATAACTATACCTCACTTGAATATGTGCTGCTTCCTTTTTTATATTATTATTCTATTTTAAAAGATTATAATGGGCTGTCCCTTTTGCAACAAATTGCAGATCTTCATCCTACAAGAAAGTTGCTGAGCACTTCCAGCAATCCTCTGGCTTCTTACAGTTTGACTATATGATTGTGGCATCTGAGGACTAAGTATATTTAAGATGTGAGTCCCATTTGCTATGACATTACTTTTTCACTTATTTCTTGAGAATGCTGTACAATTCTACCTACTCATGTTAATTAAGGAATATAGTAACACCATCAAAAGGCCAGAAAAAAACAAACTAAACCCTGAAAAAGTGGGACTGGACCATTTCTCAACATACCTTTGTGGCAGCACTGTTTAATGCAAGTTGTAAGCTTGTTCTAAATATTAAGCCACTATGGAGTGCAGCAGGCAAATTCCAGGCTGCTAGATTGTACCTAATTGATCTATGAGATTTTTATAGTTCTGTCAAGTGCCAAGTAAAGTTTTCTGCTTGCACTGACTGTTGCCAGAGTGGTGGTACCAAGCAGGGTTAGGCAACTGTTAAATAATTCATGGGGTGTAGTGTGTTTAAAAAATACCTTCTGATAAATTTCCATTTTTATAGACAATCTAAGGAGTCAATAAACCTATCTTACTTTGTATCAGTCACTGTGAGCTTCTAGCTGATGTCATGCCTTCCTGAGCAGCCTTGAGAACAGGGTACATGAGTACACAGTACTGGGCTGTCTCCTAATCCTCTTCCATATCATGCAGGCAGTAAATTGGGTAGCCAGGCTGACTGTTGACTAAAATTTTTTGTGTAATGATAATTTTTATTTTACCCTTTTTTTTTCCCACACATTTGTCAATTTTTTTCCTTTGCATTCTTTTCCACTATTAAATAAAAAAATCCCCACTATGCTTGTGCATTTACACTTTGGCTAGACAGCAGTTCTCTGTATCCTCTTTGGTCTTATATCTGCAAAGGTGAATACTACTGCATTACAATTGGTGATAGCAATGAGAGCTGCATACACTCTTGGATTTTGCAGGCATTACAGGATCCATCAGCAGCTGGATGCTACTAGGAGGGACACACACAGCAGTAGCTGATGTCTGGGCTGGCCAGTAGATAAATGCAAATGGCTGGGGATTTCCTTTGCCTAATGGATGCTGAAGTGAATTCTACAAACTCAGTCTGACTTGACTTATAACAGAAAATCATTATGTATCTTTTAATGGGAATTCTTGTGCAAAGATTTTGTGTAGGAGCCTAGACTGAAAAAAGATTTTTTTTTTCCTGTACTCTTCATTCTTCTGGTTATATGTGAGTGTTTCCACCGGCTGTAGTGCTTTTCTAACAAAATTATCTCTAGACTCTAAATGACAAGTGCAGAAAAATTAGGTGTCACTTTTTCACAAAGGAGTTGCAACCTGGTTTGCAGTCTCCCCATTCTCAAATAAAGTACATTAAATAGGGATATGCATGCATAGGAACAGCAAGTGTCTCTTGCGTATTCAGAGCAAGTGCTTACTATTCTGCAGTCACAGAGGAAACAAGGCTATTTTTCAGAAATAAATCATGCAAACTCTCTTGTCTATATAGTCTTCTAAACACCTCTCAAATATGTATTTGAATGGCATTTGCCAGGACACAAAGTGTGGACTGAAAGGTATGAAGAATTTGACAGACATGTACCTCCAAACACTTTTTAAAGTCCATCTTTTTTTCTTGCCACGCTTTAGTCCCAAGTAACCACTGGTTTAGATGAAGATATACAGGAATGTGGGATTAAGTTCCTAGCAGCAGGAGTCTAAATAAGAGACAGATTAAGCAGGTGCCTTACTAGGTTAATAAATTCAGTATATATGGAAACAAGATGGTGACAATTTTGAGGAGGAGATGCTTTCTAACAGGCACTAGCAAGGAAAAACAATCTGCTCTTTTCTCTGTTGCTCTCAGCAGTCTTCTGTGACAATTTTTTAAAAATATCAAATGATCAAGTAGAAGCTGATGCTTATAACTAATAATAAGGTTGACTCGAAAATCTACAGTACAATTTTTTACATATTTTAAAGTTTAGAGGGTAATTCTGTGTATAACATATTTCTTCTTAGATGATAGTGTTGTTTAACAGTATAGAGTGCAGCAGTTGCTGGTCAAAGACTCCACATAGTGTGGACAGCTTAGGATTCACTGTTAATGAAGTGCCTCAGTTCAGCTGGGGGAGGGGGGGTGGGAAAAGAGAATAATTCTTTAGACAGTGTTACAAAGGATGTCAGATCAAATAATCCACTGAAATTTAACATCTTTCTTTCTAACAATTCCAGGTTGAAGAAAAATATGCAAACCAAGTCTTTCCTATCAATGTTTTATTGTGAAAGACATCAGGATCTTAGCTGGAGTACTCTTGCATCTTAGACCAAATGGTGATAATTCTGAAGCTTATAGTGAGCACAGAATAAAATTAGCTAGAATCAAATGTTGTTTGCAAGTGGGAAACTGAGGCATGGAAAAAACAATACACTACTATAGTAGTATATATAAAACTATACTACAGTACTATGCTGCACAATAAAGCTAGAACTATGCACTGTAGCTCATAGTATAAAATGAAATTTTTCCAATTTCTCCAAACTTAGGAACTCTGTCAAACAATGCAGCAAAGTTTGTCTTGCAGTATCTGCTCTTATTGAAAACAAATTGTGCTGTTGTCAGTGCTGATTCGGTCTGAGTCTACTGTGATTCAATTCCTTTAGTACAAGTGCCATTAACATAATAAGGACAGAAGATAAGATAGAGATGATAATTGTTATGCTGTTTCTTCTCTGTTCTCCTTTTTTATTATTGTAAGTCTTAGAATATTTAGAGGACATAGGAAATACAAGCCATTACACTAATTGCAACTGTAATTTAAAAATGTAACTTGGTTGCTTGTGAATTCATGGATATATTACCAGATATAAGAAAATGACAGACCTATTTCAACCTAAGTTGTAGGGATGAATAGCTTATGATCCTTCTTTTACAGTCCTTTTTTTTTTCTTCTTTCTTTTCTTTTTTTTTTTTTTAGGGAAACCCCTCATTTTCTACTGGGCTTAAATACTTGCTCAATGCTTCATAAACTCTGTACAAACTTGTATTTGAAGGGAAACTTAATGACATGAAACAAAATGAAAAATGTATTGATCACAATTTCACATTCTGTACACTAGCAGGGAGAAAAAGAGATTATTTCCTAGGTTTACAATTAAAATTAATGAGGTGCTATAAAGCAAAATATGTGCTTCAGGATGAGAAGTAGTAGATTATAATCTATTTTTATGTGTGTATGTAGATTATAATGAATCCATTAGATTGCTTTTATATTCATGTTATTAACGGTTTCTCTGCTTTGCTTGACATTTTCAAATCATGTAAGTTATTCAATACCTTGAATAGTGCAAATAATAATTTCTAAGGAAGGAGGAATCAATATTTTACCTTCCATTTAACTGAAATTAAAACAAGTGCTTCCATGTCATAATTTTGAGGGTACCCTTGCAAAATCTTAGAATGGATTTCTTAATTTAGGGCTTTTCTATCCAGGAAGATAACACGCAAGGAATTCAGTGAATTTACACCATATATGCTTCATCCTACTAACTTCCTCTGGAAACAGCCTTGCACTACAGTAAGTCTTAAGTTGCTCACCGTTTCCAAAACAAAGCTGATTGCATACACATGGTGAAGGTAAGGCAGGTTGGTTGCTCTAATCCTCACTCCATTTCACTGTGAGTTCCTCAGTCACTATCTGTGAATATCTTTTAACAAAGATCTTATAAATTAACGTGTGGATTCATTTCTGGGTGATATTGGGTGCTTTAGCCTGGTTTTCAAAGAAAAAAAATCATAACAATTGAACTAATCTTTTAAGGGCCCCCAATCAAATAAATGGGCCCTGCCCTTCCCTCCGTTATAGGCCATTTAGAGTATGTATTCAATTTTTCTTGGACAGGATTACAGAATCACAGGATAACAGAGCTTTCAAGGGACCTCTGGAGATCATCTTCAGTCAAATCCTCCTGCTCAAGCAGGGTCAGGTGGAAAGGGACCATATCCAGATGGGTTTTGTCCAACTAGGGAGAGTCCACAAGCTCTCTGGGTAACTGTGTCAGTGTGTGGTGACCCTCACAGTAAGAATTATTTTCCTATGCTTACATGGAATTTCATGGGTTTTTTTCAGTATGTTTCTTCTCCTGTTGTCCCTGACAAGAGGTTGTGTCCATTCTTTGCTCAACCAGTTACTTACCAGTTAATTACTCCATATCTTTACACATATACTTCAGTCAGCCTTAATACTGCAGTGATCCTGAATTTCAGATCCGTTAGCTACCACTTTGAAAGATGATTATTACCTGTCCATTTAAGGTCAGAATCAAACACTGGAGTACAGAGAGAGACCTCAGGCTATTATTCCTCGAGCAGGACTAGAACCTGAGATCATGCAGGGACCAGAGGCTTCAAAAAGCCCTAGGAAGGGCATCCACTTCCATCTTTCAGTGCATCCCTGCTAAAATTAGAATGTTCAGAAGAGAAATCTTCACTGAATGTTATCTCGCAGATTTGGTCTTTTTTTAAAGCTGTGGTGTTAAATTCTTCAAAACTTCATCATGTTTGTCATTGTTTAACCCCAGCCAGAGTCTAAGCACCACACGGCTCCTCCTCAGTCCCTGACTGGCAGGATGGGGGAGTGAATTAGAAGAGTAAAAGCCAGAAAATTCACAGGCTGATATACAGACAGTTTAATAGATAAAGCAAAAGCCACACACACAAGCAAAGCAAAACAAGGAATTCATTCACCTCTTCCCATCAGCAGGCAGGTGTGCAGCCATTCACAGGAAAGTTGGGCTCCATCACATGTGTTAGTTATTTGGGGAGATAAAATGTCATCACTCTGAACACCCCTACTTCCTCCTTATTCCTCCAGCTTTATATACTGGAATAGTTTCATATGGTCTGGGATATTCCTTGGATTAGTTGGAGTCAGCTGTCCTGGCTGTGTCCCCTCCCAGCTTCTCATTCACTCCAACCTCCTCACTAGATGTGCCTAATAAGAATCAGAAAAGGCCTTGGCACTATGTGAGCATTGCTCAGCAATAAAGAAAATACCTCTATAGTATCAACCCTGTTTTCAGCACAAATTCAGAATAAAGCCCCATGCCAGCTCCTTTGGAGAAAAATAACAGAAAAAAAACAGCAAAATACTCTTTCTACAAAGGGCCAATAATGTCACTGACCACACCAGAAAGCAGTGGATCACTTCCTCTAAAGATGTTTAAGCACTTTTCTATTTCCTCCACCATCGCACTCATGCTCTCCTTGAATAAATTTGGTGTCACATTGTACCTCTACGTTGCTCTGCTTTTCAGAACCTCAGCTGATCTGAGGATAAAAGCTGGTATCTCACAGTCCTCAGGTTTGCAGTGCAAGGGACTTATCAACTACCAGTAGCTACATCAGAGGTATTTGTGTTGACTGCAATTGGTTCAAAGAGCACTTCTTGAGCCCTATTGATCTGACTTATTTTAAACATCTGTTTTGAGATAGGATACATGTCACCCTGGAAGCACCTGTTTCTCTCTGTTTGTAAAAGAAAGGTGTAGACAGTTATTTCATCAATATAGAAGTATTTCAGGTGTAGAAATATAGAAGATGAAATACATTTCAGGCAGATGAATCTTGACCAAAGCTTTCTACTATGATGTTAAAGGTAATTCAGGTAAAGAAGGAACACTATGAATTCATTTGATAAATATAAGAAAATAATAATTTCTCATTTAGAGTTTATCACTATAAATGTTTTAATATCTATCGCTTCAGTGGGATTGGGTATGCTTTTCTGCAACATGAATTCATGTATTAAGTAAAACAAAAAAAAAAGACAGAACCACTTCAGGTATAAAATAGTTTAAAATCAATGAAAATGGGGTAGTGCAGTGTCATACATGGCAAAGGGGAGGAATCTCTATGTTAGTTGCATCCTTAACTTTAACTACTCCCAAAATTGTATTACAGAAAGCTAACTGGTACTTCTAAGTAACTGCTGTACTAAATTGTATCTAAAAGACAAATGAATCCTGCTAAAACTTGTTAATAATCACAGTGCTGGAGAGTTTAAGCATTACTATAAGGGAATCAAAAACAACAGTCATTTAGTTATAATTAGTCTTATGTCATAGTAAGTCCTATCGTCTGTCTCCTGCTCTTGATCATACGAGTAGAATGATATGGAAAAACACATTATCTCAAATAATCTTTTTTTTCCATCTTCTGGACCTCTCTTTCTGTACATAACACTTATGTTTTCTGCTAGCAGACATTGGACTTGTTTTTATTTTCATAAAGGAAAAATTAGAGTTCTTACAAGATTTATAAATATCTGAGGTGACTGACTAATAGTAAACTGAACAGTCATAAAACAGGTCATACAATAGCTATGCCTACAAATTGTTCTTTTATTTTTTGCAGTGAAGGAAGAAAACAAGATTAGTTTTTCAGTTCTGTCGAATTTGTTACTGTAATAGTTTTTCCCCTTTTACTATTGTAAGTTGTTGCCTTCAAACTCTTCTGTAAGCTGTTTTTCCAGGTTCACATTTATTTGTTTTTTCTTGGTATCTCCTAAATGTTTAAATAGAGTTTTTTATTATTTTCTGTAATAGGTAGATAGAATGTATAGCAATGAGGAAGAACATTAGTCTGTCAGGGGTGTTGGATTAGGCACTGATCTTACTGACAGAGATGTCAAAAATGGAATTACGCCTATCAGTGGATGAGGGATCAGCATCTCATCCATAAGTGTAGGTCAGCAGCAATATATGAAAAATACTGATACTTAACACTGACAAAAACAACTGAAAGTATATGGTCACTAAATGATGTTTCTACTAAGTAGATAGCAGAGTTGAAGTTCTTAGCTCAATTTTACAAAACAAAGGGAAAATAATCTCAGTCTCTGCAGTGCTATTAAAAAAAAATCACTTCCAAAATAAAACATGTCAGATAATACACTTTCAATATCACATATAAATGCCAAAACAAGTGCAGAAAGCCACTGTCTTATAATTTTATTACTAATAATAGTTTAATTCTCAGTTATTCTATGTTGGAATACTGGTTCCTTGAATGGAGAAGGAAATGTATAAAACAAGGCTGTGTACTGACCATTTTCATACAAAGTTATGTTCTGTTTTCACAAACCAGCAGTCCTGCTTATCATCATTAAGATGTTTCACCTGAGATTGGCCCTAAATGTGCTTCTCTTTAACTTTCTTACATTTGGTTCAAGTGCTTTCTTCATTGTTCAAGCTTAGCAATGAATGTAAGGGGAGACATTTAAAAAATGTCTCTCTGTGATATTTTTAACAGTACTGAATAATTTAGAGTTTGGTTTAGGAACACTGAAGGTTTTTTGAAGCAGAGAGACTCACAACTCTTATAATTCTAGTCCTTAAGGGACTTTGGGACACTCATCCCCCTGACCTTAACAAACCCTATACTCTCAGGTAATTAAGAGTTTTGAAAATCTAGCTCTTAGCTTTGCAATTGATTCACTAAGGATTTTCCCATAGAAGTGAATGCTTCCAGAGCATGAAGGGCTTCTATACATAGATGCTGTTGTTAGGTACACACACAGCAGATGGAGTGCAGTTACTTGTTGCCTTAACTAGGCGAGCATCCCCTCAATGCCACTGGAAGCAGCATTTGCCTCTTTTCCTGGGCTGCTCAATCCCACCAGCTCCCTATGCCATTACTGGTGACTCTTAGCTGGATCAGCTCCACTAAAGGAATTTGCAGTCCTAGTGTAAGAAGACAGAAGGGCAAGACTTTGCAGCACTGGTAGAGAGAGGAAGGAACTTGACTCTTTTCAGCATCAGAGTAAACTTCTGCCAGGTTAAAACAAGAATTTAACCATAGAATAAAAAATTACAATGCTCAGAAGAAGATAAAGCTTCAGTGGTCTTCACATTTAATATAGGCAACTTTCTAGGTCTTACATCAGTTTTACATTATTTTACATTAATGTTTAATTATCTCCACCCTCTAACCTTTGAGCATTGATAAATGAACAGGGTTAGTAAGATGAAAAAGAATCATTTCAGTCTGGGAATTAATTTTGAAACTGTAAATTAAGCTTCAGTTTAATATTCCTGGGTATCTGACCTGTAAACTAACCGGAAGAGTAAAGTTATAAAGCAAAAGAGACTTTTAAAGGATTTGACATCTGTTGCTTGACATATGGCACATGAGAATTACTGTACAAGAATGTCAGCAGTGCTCAAAAGGTTAATGGAAATGGGATTTGCATAGCCATGACTGATCCTTCTAGAAGAGATGAGAAAAAAGAAGATTTGGACAAAGACCTTTAAAGCCCTTTTGCATTTGCATCTTTCTATCTAAAGGGAAGGAAAAGCATCAGTATCTCTTTTAATTTAAAACACTAATTTCTTGGAGAGATCCAAAACTTGTCAAAGAAAACAAAAATCAGACTAAGAATGAGCTATCATAATGGACTGGGAGGAGAGAGTAGACCTATGGAACAGGACATGGGGGTGTTGGTGGATAAGAAACTTGACATGATATGTCAGTGAGCACTTGCAGCCCAGGATGCAGTGGGCTGCATCAAAAGCAGTGTGGCCAGCAGGTCAAGGGAGGTGATTCTGCCCCTCTACTCCACGCTCGTGACATTCCACCTGAAGTGCTGAATCCAGCTCTAAGGCCCCCAACAGAAGGACACAGAACAGTTAGAGAGAGTCCAGACGAGGGCTACAGAGATGATCAGAGGGTTGAAACACATCTACTAGAAAAGAGAGGCAAAGAGAGTTGGTGTTGCCCAGCCTGAAGAAGAGAAGACTCCAGGGAGACCTTGTAGCAGCCTTTCAGTATCTAAAAGGAGCTTACAGGGAGGCTAGAGAGAGCCTCTTTAAAAGGGTGGGTAGTGATAGCACCAAGGCTAATGGCTTCAAACTGAAACATATTAGGTTTTGATTCGATGTTAGGAAGAAATTCTTTACGGTGAGGCTTGTGAGACACTCGAAGCTCCTGAGTTATGGATGGCTCCTCTCTGCAAGTGTTCAAGGCCAGGCTGGATGGGGCTTTGAGTCAACCTGGTCTTGTGGGCAACATCCCTGCCCATGGCAGGAAGATCGGAACTAGATGATTTTTATGGTCTATTCCAATTCAAACCATTCCATGTGATTCTATGTGATTCTATGAAATTCTCAGTGTGAAGCTTATGAAAATGTATCTGCCATGGCATAGCAGATCTAGTTGAACTGTAGGGGTTTTTTATTTATTTATTAGGATGGATTAAAATACCATTACACAAGGAAAACAACTCACAAAAGAGGATCATTGTTTTATCAGGTCAACTGTGATTTAAATTTCTCACTTAAAGAAAAATAATAATTAATGGTCCTGACGTCTGTTAAATATAAAACATTTCTCCTTGCATTATATGAATTCACACTCAGCCAACAATTAAACTGAAAAACAATAATGGGATTGGTGTTTTTGCTGGTTGCCAGCAAGATTGGGGAACCTAGAAAACACTTCTTTTTTCCTAGAAAATAACCTTAATCAAAACCTTACAGCAGTATAAGCTGTATAAGCATTAGTCTTCTTACTCATTTTAATTCTCAAGCCTTTCATCTAGACTATGATGCCCTAGCATCACTAGTCAGGTTGCAGTTGTCTCTGCTGAGTAGTCCTGGCCAGAACTCTGCGTATATGAAACACATCTTTGGTTTGGTGGGGCAGAACCAAACACATTTAAAGATGGGGGATTGTTGACCAAAGTTGAAAACTGTCTTAAGATCTTTAATGGTCACTACCCAGCTTAGAAGATAACTTCCTTAATATTTGCAGCGTCTCAGATTAATAGGATGTGGCCCTGAGAACTCAACCTGGTTTGTGATTTTGGCTGTAACTGCTTCAATATGGCCTAGCTATGACAGACAATGAATGTTAAGCTATGGGGAATAGAAATAAGCTTTTCCTATAAAAGAGGTATCCCACAACTGTTTCCTCTCTTATGTTCATGTCTTCCTGTACTACACATGAAATTAGATGGCAGACCACCAACTCTCTACTTTGAACTCGGTTGACAACGTCTAGACACTAGAATGGTCTATTTGAGATTGCGGGATTTTTTAGCGATGCTTTCAGTTTCAACAAAACTGGTTTGGATTTTCTGGGACTCAGCAGGGGACGTAATACACAACTCCAGTTGTTCCTTCTAGCCTTGAATGAATGCAGCTCTCTTTCCTTGGTAGTGCACGACTTTCTATCGAAGAATATGACATCTCTTATCCCTTCGATGGCGTACATGATGTCACTTGGAGAATATTGTTCTCCTCCAAGCTAAAACATTCCTGGGACCTTTTCCCCATATATGATCTGGTTTATGTAGCATATAGTAAAATGGATAAAATTAAATTAATCATCACTTAGTAGATAGTGGGAATTCTAAAACAAGTCCCTTCTTTCTGTTGTGATTTAAACCCAGCCAGCAACCAAGCACCACACAATCTCTTGGTTAGTCTCTCACCAGCAGGATGGGGGAGAGAATCAGAAAGGTAAAAGCTAGAACACTCATGGGTTGAGATAAAGACAGTTTAGTAGGGAAAACAAAAGCCATACAAGCAAGTAAAGCAAAACAGGGAATCCATTCACTGCTTCCCATGGGCAAGCAGGTGTTCAGCCACCTCCAGGAGAGCAAGGCCCCATCACACATAAGTTACCTAGGAAGACAAACACCATCACTGCAAATGTCCCCTCCTTTCTCCTTCTTCCCCCACTTTACATACTGAGCACAATGTCATATGGTCTAGAATATCCCTTGGGTTATTTGGGGCCAGCTATCCTGGCTATGTCTCTTAACAGTCTCCCATGCACCCCCAACTTCCTCACCAGCATGACAGTACGGAAAGAAGGGCCTGAGTCTGTGTAAGCCCTGCTCAACAACAACAAAAAATCTTTAGATTATCCACCCGCTGTTTAGCACAAATCCAAAACACAGTCCCATAGCACTGTGAAGAAACCTAACTGTATACCAGCCAAAACCAGACCACTTTCATGGATGTAACATTATTCACTTATTTTTGAATACACACCAACACTGCCAACTCAAAAGTAGTTTGGTGTTTGCTGCTGTTATCCTAAACATTGTCTGCCAAAGGAGGACAGCATCATAAAGCCTGATTTGATGCCCAGCAAAATAATGCAATTTGACAGAATGCACCATTGAGGGGAGTGATTGACTGATCTCTGTTGACGTAGCTGTTGGGCAGGCAGCCTGAATTTTGATGGAATATTTGATGAGATAAAGGACTGATGAAAGACAGGGAAATATAACTGCATGAGTCACATCTGTAGCTGATCCAGTAATCTCCCAGACCTAAACATGGACTGGGAAGTTCAGATGGCTTCATATGCCCTTCTGATTTTTTTCCAGCTCTGGTTTTAAACACATTTTCTTACTGCTTTGTCTGTTTGGTGTAGAGCTGGGTAAACCCTGGAGTATTTTCCAACTACTTTGTCTGGGTTTCAGGGCTTAAAAAATTAATTCTGATTCAATTTTACTCAGGAGTTTAACCTCATACTGTTTCCTGTTTCTTCTGCTTCTTCCCACTGCTGTAGCTATACACCAGATGACAGAAGGCTGGGCTTTTGATGAAGAAAACTGTTTGCATGGTATAAGTCAAAGTGATATTGATGCATACATGCATGCATTCCTATCTAAAAGGAATACAACTTTCTCCTTCATGATATTCTTCTTCTCAACCGCCAGGCAAAATATTTTAGTTACTTTGATTCCACACCATTTTAATCCCTCCTCCTAATTCACACTGGCATACATTAGGAAAAAAATTAAGTCCTTCTCCCCTTGGGAAGCTTTTCTTTCAGCTTTTTCTTGGCAGAATATGTCAGCTTATGCCTTTCTTAGGTTTTCCATCTATATGTTCATTGTGTTGTTCTTTCATATATTCTCTTTCAGGCCTAATCCCAGCAATATTTTCTGGGATTGTTTGCAGTGTAGGTTGTGTGCTATGTTTAAAACTAAACTGTATTATTTATTAAGTTGGTTTTTTTTGTTTGTGTTGATTTGAGTCTTGACTCCATAATCCAAAGTCTTTATTAGAAATGGAGTGGGCCCCAATAATGAGATGTTTGCTGCCAATGTCAGTAGTCAAATGTTTTTCATATTAATTGCACTGGTTCAAAAGCTAGAACAACCTTTACAGCATAAAGTTTAGGAAAGTTCTCAGTTTCTAAATGAGCCTAAATTTCTGCAGGTATTTTCAAATTCCAGTGGGTCAAGGAAATATAAGGAAATGTTAAGAAATGTGAGTTACTGGTTGCTGTCATAAGGTATACCAAATATTACATCTGCAAGGTTCTTTAAAACTCCTATTGAAGTGCAAATTCTGTCAATTAAATAGGATATTCATTAATTTATTTCACTATAGTTAATGCTTTCCATTTTGCCAGACCTGGCCTATAATAAGGATGGGTCATTTTGCTAGTTGTCTGAAAGTGCAATAGAAATCAACTACCCATCTTCTGCTGTATTTTTGAGCAACACACATTTTTTAGGGAAGGTCTGCAGACTGAATAAAACAAATGCTCTAAAACATATTATGTCATTATTGTAAGAGCATTTCCACTGAAAAACCAATAACCTTCCAGAAGTCATCTCATCTAATGACTCTAGTCCACCTCTAATCCACCTAAGGTGGTTATTGAGACTTTCTGCACTGTCCATGAAGGAAACTGTATTGGTTTGGGTTATCTTTTCACTACCAAGAGAAGTGTCCAAGACCAGGGGAAAGATGTTTCTCTCTTCCCAATGGGTGAGGCAGGAAGGAAGGTAACTAACATAAATGAGAATCTCTAACATTCAGATATTAGGTAAGATGAATTCCACTTTTATTGTCTGTTCCTTCCTGCTGTCTCACAGGGTCAGGACTATTTTTTTCTGGGCAAGATACAAGTGTAAAGCCACATTTAGTGTGTCTCAAAGGCAACAAGGGGCTCTCAGATCTATCATTCAGTGTTAAGTAAGAAGTCATGGGAGAATACTTTTGCAAAGCAATATTTATGAGAAAACGCTTGAATATATTTTCTTCTGTTGTCTGAGAGGTGATTCTCAGCTCAGTCTTTTGTTTGTGTTCATCCTTTACCCAGGTACCTGTCAATGTGAAGCACAGTTGTCATCATCCCTTTTCTGATTCTGTGCCCTTCCAAAGAAAACAATAGCCATGGGGACAACTCTCCAGGCTTCTACCACCCACAGTGCTTGTAGCCCACACAGGAGAGGAAGGAGTATCTTTATTCCTTTTTAGGACCTTGCAGAGACACATGAGGCTTTCCACATACATATTTACGTACGATATAGCCTGTTCCTTCTGGAAGGCAGATGCTCACAGTGCTCTTTATTTTGTCTACTGCTCACCATCACCAGGAATATAAAATTCCTTTATATTCCTCTGTATAAAAGAAATATTCTCTTTATAATTTGTGTTTTTCTCTGGTTAACCTCCTAACTGTTGGGTTCAGATAAACATTACCTCTGTGACTTAAAAAGTTGTTCTAAGGTCATTTGGCTGACCTAGAAAACTAGCACATACATTACATACCTAGCCCAATGCAAACAAAAGTTACTGCACTGACACACTGAACGCTAAATCTAATGCCCTTGCTTTTTCTGGAGACAAAGTGTGCACAAATAACCAGTTTAATAATAATAACAATAATATTAATAATAAAAGAAATGTTTTGAATTACTAGAAAAGAGACATAGAAGAAAAATGGACAACTCTTTATGCTGCTGTAAATTACCAATTTACACTGTAAATATGGTGTGTGACTCCTTCCCTGGCTTCTTTATCCAAAACTGAGATAGTAGAACTGGAAAAAAATACATTAAAAAGTAAGTCTGGAACTGTCACAGTAGTCTTCTGGATAAATAGGCTTTGACTCTTCAGCTTTGAAAAGACATGACTCTGGGTGACATGACTGGAGTTTCTAAAATCAGGCACACCAGATGAATACTAAGTGACTGTGTTGTTGCTTCTGTCATCAGAACAAAGTTACATCAATTTAAACTTGTGGAAAAGGGCATGGTGAGAACAAACAGAAAATGTACTTTTTCACTCAACTGGTTTTGTACGGTTGCCACTGTATTGAGGATGTTAACATTTTAAATTGTTATTAAAAGCAGTTCATGACTTTTGCAGAGGAAAACATATCAGGGGCTCTTAGGTGCAAAGTCAGCATTTCTGTCTGGAAGTCATTTAATTACAAATCACCAAAGACTGGGAGGGTTTTCTGGGAAATTATTGCTGTATACTTGCTTAGTTCCTACATTCTTCTCCCTTAGCTGTTGTCAGAAATTGATTATGGAACAAGAAAGTTGTTTGACTTGACTTATTATAGTTATCCTTTTCCATTGCTTCCCACTGTCCAAAGAAATTTAATTTAGCTGTGGTCACTGATTTTAGTCATAGTAGGATAACAAATACTGTGTTCTGGCCATCATTAGAGTTAGGATAACCACCAGCTCTGACATCCTGCCCTAGTTGTTCATTGCCATCCTTTCACTAGTGTTTATGATGTCTCTTACTCTGGGATAATTGAGCACAAATGCAAGTGTAGCCATTGCTTACCCTCTTTCTGTCAAAGGATACATATTTAAAGGAATTAATTTTCCTGGTACCTTGTGTCACTTCTGCTGAACTGATTTACTAGAGGGAGTAAAAGTTTGCTGCCTGATTCAGAGTGAGCAGTGTAGTTGCTTAGCAGGATAATTACGCAGACTAATGAAAATTAAACTCTGGGAGTTGAACAGCCTTTTGCTCCCAGCTATCTGCTCAGCCTCATCCTTGAAGATCAGGTCTTCTGTGTCAGGGCTGACTAATGCACTTGCAAAACAGCTCCTGGAGCACTACATTCCATACACTAGAATTGACTGGGATTCATTATTGGTTACCTCTGAGTTGAGCTTGAATGGACTTGGGATATACTGCAGAAATAGAACCACATATGGGTTTAAACCACAGTGGAGATAAGAAATTTTGCATGAATGTAGCAATAGTATAGAGCAACGGCCTTTCTTCAGTTAGCTTTGGACAGAAAAACACGCCATATAAGAGACAGAGTAAAGCTTAGAGGTATGGGACTTACCGTTAACTAGGCTAGGATAGGAGCTGGAATCCCAAATCAATGCATTGCAAGACAAAAAAAAAAAAAAAAAAAAAAAAAAAAAAAAAAAAAAAAGATGCTTTGTTGACAGTTATTCTTTTTGCTGACTGCTGGAGCTTGCATGGGGGAAATGAAAATAAATATTCATGGTATTGGAAGAGATTATCTTCTGCACAAGACAACTTCCTTTAAAAAGTCAAAGGTTAAAAACCACAGGTCAGGATGCTTATAAAGTGAAAAGTTAAAAATCTCTTCCATAAAAGAACTACCTTTTGAAATTTGTTTCTAAATGAAAACCTCATTTCTTTTTGTGTATAAGCTCCAGAGTCGAGATTTCCAATTAGGAAGTATGTAATTTCCGGTTTTAAAAAAAGCCTTAGTTTTTTTTAAAAAAGCACCTCACCCTCATCATTTCCACTAGAAATAATTTAGAAGTTTATCTCTCAAAATCAATTTTATGCTAAATTTATCCTTTGGTACTCAATTTTAATTGAATTTTCATACCAGTTTTACTGCTCAGTGTCAGAATCTCAGTGCCTTGAAAAAGGGCATTTTCACCCACTAAGTTCTAATTTCTGATCAGGTTTATTTTTCTGTTGCTATTTTGTTGTCTCTCTTGCGATGTAACTGTAATTGATATATAGTAAGAGATATTGATCTGTAAAGAATTTTCTGCATTTTATGTCTTGGTAATAAAGTGCAAGCACTTTCATTCTAATAAATGTATTTTAAAGAGTTTACAGTACCTTTAACAAACACTGGAATAAAACTCCAGAATTCCTCATTAATTAAAAATTAAGCACTCACTAATGAAATGCCAAAAATAAAATACTTGATCAGAGGGAAATTCATACCTGCTCAGGGAACTCATAGCTGATATAACTATCCCACAAGTCATGTGTAAGTGCTTCTTTGTCTGTAATGGTGCCTCATGTGGGAATGGATATCATCTCTTTGCCTTACTCAAATGTGCCCTGAGTGTCATTTAGTCCTTTAAAAGTCATCTTAACAGAGTGACTGGACCACATAGCAGTTGATTTATATGCTGTCAGCTCTCAATACCTCTGGGAATCTCTCAGGTCTAGAAGGATCCCCAGGAGTGATCCCATGATTTTTACATACAGAAATTTAAAGGGCTCTGCAAAACAAGAGTTTGTGTTACAGAGAAAACAACTGTGTATTGTTTAGACAATACTCAGGATGGGCTTATGTTGTCTTTTTTGGAAAGGTTCTTCGTGTGAAAGAAGGTATCTTGTAAAGTAAGCTATTCTTCTGTAAAGTACAGTCTTAATTGTTAGGGGTTACAGAATAAACATTTAGTATGTCCAACTCCTTATATTCTTTTTCATTTCTGAAAAACATTGGGGGTTTTTTTGAATACATACTGTGGAGTGAATTAAGACAACACAGAAGTCAAAATACAGGACTGATTCTTTTAGTTATACCTTCGCGGTTTTTTATCTCACATCCTTGTTTCATGGTTTGTTTTCTCTTCCAAAAGAAATGTTTAATTAAAAAAAAAAAAAAAATAGAGCATTTCCCACTGAAAATACTCAGCATCAGCAAATTGCAGTTGACCCTTATATTTTCACCATCCCTAGTATCCCATCCAAAAGATGCCTAAGATGATGTTCAGTACTTGCTTCTATTAGATACAATATTCCTGGGGAAAAAAAGATTTTTGAGAAGATGTATTTATATTTTCTTATCTATATACCCATTCAGAATCTAAACACGTTATAGAAGAAACTTATTAATGGTGGAGTCAGGAGCAGCCTTCATATACAGCTTTTAGTTTCATATTCAAGATGCTGAAGACTGCAGAAATGCCTTAATCTCACCCTGGTTTTTGGCAGTAAAATCCTTGTTTCTTTTAAATCTCTTAAATGCTAGTCAGGTTTCATAGAACTGTAGAACAGTCCACGTTAAAAGGGACTTTGAAAGATCACCTAGTCTGACATTCTGCGGGAAAGGGAGTCTCCTTCAGATTATATTGTGCGCTGTACGATTGCATACTGAAAAACTTCAAATTTGCCCTAAAAAAAACCTAAAACAAGTGAACAACAACAACAAAAGCAAACCAAACTGAACTGAAACCAAAACAAAAAATCCAAAACCAAACACCCCCCCAAAAAACCCAACCAACAAAAAACAAAAACAAAAGCAAAACAAAACAAACAAACAAACAAACAAAAAACAACCAAACAAAACTAAAAAAGCCACATCCATTTTGTACACTGAACCAAGACCCAGCTGCAGAGGGTTTGAGTAAGTGAATAGATGAACTACCATGGATATGTGTTTAGCATTTTAAAAGATAGAAATTACAGACTATATTGTGGCTTTTTCATTGTCTGGATATTACTGATGGGTTGACTCCTTTTTAAACTCAAAACAAGGGCCTTTAGTAGTACTGACTTTATGACGGCTGATCTCAGTGGCATTTATGTAATTATTATGCAACCAAAAAGCCATGCAAAATTAAAATCATAGAAGGATTGGTTTTGTTTGGTGAAAAAATGAAGAGCAGTAAACATAGACCTTAGATCAAGCAACAGTTTCTCAGTGCACAGCATGCAGTGAAGTCTGTTAGATTGCCTTCTGGAGGAATTAATTAGGTGATGTATTTAATGTGTCTAGAGTGCTTTGAGGAATATGAAGTGCTTTATAACTGCTAGGAATTTTATTTCTTAATTTCTTAATTGCATATTTATTTATTTTTAAGTGATGCAAATTCCAAAGCAGATATGAAAAAACATCAATAGCTTACTTCTTCAAGAATTCATTAATTTCTATTCAGAACTTCTTTTAAAGTATCTGTGGGGGTTATTTTAATATTTTAATTTTAATACTTTTGTGCTACTTGAAGTACCCTAGTTCTATCCTTAAATGATTTCTTCTTGTGTTGTAATGAATTAGTGGGAGACTTTGATGCAAAAAAGATGGTACAGACTTAGGGACAGAACCCCATAGAGACTTGCACACTAACACAGCCAAGTTCTCTTGCTTTACACTTTTGTGTGTCAGTAAGGATCCAGACAGGCTGCAAAGAAGTTGTCTGAGGGAACACAGGAACCCAGGATCTCCTTCTTTCTGCAAAGTACTTCCTGTCTACTAGTATATGAACTCCTTAATTGAGTTATTTCCTCTAATACTCTCATTTTCTGTCTTCTATGAGCATTTACCACGGGCAAAGGAAAGGAAGATTTTCAACGTATATTTTGGTACAACTCTATAGGACATACATATGGTTCCAGATGTTACTCTTTAGTAGCTGGTACCATCTCTGAGATCACAGCGATGTGGACAAGTTATGGAAAACTGAAATCTGGTGGAATTTCTTTGCCTCTTGGTGGATTTCAATTAACAGCACAAATTAATTATCAAGGGATTGAATGTAATTTGTATCCTCAAGCTCTTGTTGTTTTGAAGCTCTTTGCTAATTTCACTAATTCGAGTATCAGCTGTTTCTAGTAAACTTCAAAAATTATCCCAGAGTAACGTGAATTGTAAAGAAAAAGCTGCTTCTAAGTGCTGTCTGGAGTTATAAATTTTCTCAAAATTCATAGTTTCTGCATTTTAAGGGAAAGCTCCAATATTTTGGTAGAAAGTGGCTTTTCCAACAGACTTTGCCCCTGTAATATTGCTTTCCCCTACTTTGCTCTTCTTTCTCCCAATTTCATATTAATTTACTGCTTCTCCCATCACCCTGATGACTTGTCCATTACTCCATGACATTATGAAACCCAGCCCATTTCCTTGTGCACAACTGAATTGATTTTGACAATAATTTGCTCATGGTTAGGCATGTAGTCTGTGTGAATTAATGGATAAACTTTGGTAGTTCTTTTAAATTTTCTCACAATCATGGTTTACAGAACATGCAAACTTTTTGCACATATAACCTTGTGTTACCCTTGAGGCATTTGTTTTTACCCTCTATTCTGTTGGCTGAATCCTCCATCACATTTGTGTGCATCTAGACTATAGGAACTTTTCCTTGGTCAAGGAACAACTAGGCAAACCTGTCATCCACAAGATCATGGCCCCTGATGGAATGCATCCACAACTGCTGAGAGAGCTGGCACACAACATGGAGAGGCTGCTCATGATCATCTTTGAAAGGTTGTGGCGATCAGGAGAGGTTCCTGAGGACTGGAAAAAAAGAAAATGTCACTCCAGTTTTCAAACAAGGTAAGAAGGAGGACCCAGGGAACTACCAGTCAATTAGCCTCACCTCAGTCCCAGGAAAGGTGATGGAGTGCCTTATTCTGGAAGCCGTCTCTGTCCACATGGATGGCAAGAAAATAACTGGGAGTAGTCAGCATGGATTCACTAAAAGTAAATCATGCTTGGCCAACATGATTGCCTTCTACACTGAAACAACCTGGATGAGATGACTTAGAGGGGACCTTACCAATGTGTAAAAGTACCTGAAGGAAGGGTGCCAAGAGAATGGATCCAGGCTCTACTCGGTGGTGCCAAGCAATAGGACGAGAGGCAATGGGCAGAAACTGGTGCAGAGGAAGTTCCACCTGAATATGTCAAAGAACTTCTTTACTGTATAGTTGGCCATGCACTGGAACACATTGCCCTGAGGGGTTGTGGTCTTCCTCACTGAAGGTACTCAAGAATATACGAATGTACTGCCTGTATGTAATTCTATGCAATGTGTTCTAGGATGACCATTCTTGAGCAGGGAGGTTGGAACTGCTGTGGTCCCTTCCAATTTACCCGTTCTGTGATTCTGAGATTCTGCATTAGTCCTGCAGTGCATACAGCACCTAGCACAAAGAAACACAGATCCAGACCAGAATATGTGTGGCTGTCATGTTAATAAAAGATTTCCCATATATCTTCTGTGTTCTCTAAAGCTTCAGGGCTCAGATAACAGTGGTGGAGCAATCTGGCTTGAAAAAGCAAGAGGTATCTTATTCAGGCATCCTTGGGAATTTGGGGGTGGGGATGTGGACAGAGTTAGAGAGACTATCGGAGACTTTGGAATCAATCCTCATAAGAGATGTCTACATTGTTATTTTCTCAGGAGCAAAGTTCATGAGCAGGTGGGCCTGAAATATACTCATTATCCAATTATCAACTTTATACGAACCATTTATTACCATATAACTGTCAGCATAGCTAATGAAACTCAGGTTATGCATATAAATGATAGACTTTCACTGGCTAAAATACTATCACAAGGAAACAGAATTGTGTATAAAAATTCACACTAAAAATGGATACTTTCTTCCTCAATTTTGAGTTTTGTTTTGTGCTTGGAAATAGGCATGACACACATCTAAATCCATGTAGCCAACAGATGGAGACTGAAAAAAGCTGGAATTTTACAATGACTTGCATGAGCCAATAATGAATTCATCAGATGAGGAATATTTTGATTTAAGGCTGGGACTTGTCCGTATTAAGACATAGAGTATATTATTCTACTAGTTGATAACAGAGACAGCATTAATATATGAGAAATCTGTGATATGATCCTCAGCCATAAGTTTCAGAGCTGGGTCAGACTCTTGTCCACCGTAGTACACCACTATCCATAGATTTGGTCCAAGCATAAGGGACTGTTTTGATCTTTGCAGACTTGACCTGAACAACTCTAGGACCCACTGTCCCTGTAAATATCTGTGAGGTAGGCTCATAGTGGAAATAAGGTAAAGAGGCAAATTCTCAACAGTGTGCAAAAAATCATCAGGTATATTTTCCCAGTATTTTCCTGAAGAAAATTCTACCTTTTACTCTCTAGGTGCACCTACAGCCTTGTACAAGGCAGAAACTAGAAGGCTGTTACTGCCACCTTAGCAAAACAAGGGAACAGATGCAGCCAAAATATTCACCTTCTCAAATGTCAGAAGTGCACTGCAATCTTCTCTTGCATTGTACAAGAGGATGTGGTTTATTTTGTGTCCCAGGATGATGAAGACATTCTGAAATGCCATCACTTAACAAAGGATTTATGCCTTCTGAATGCATAAATTATCTAAATTAATATCTTGTGGCTGATTGTCTTATGTTTTATTATGTTGTGTGTCCTCTCTCAACACTAAAGCAAGGGGCTCTCTCTGTTAGGACTTTGCTTTTCATCTTGGGAGACTGAGCCAGTGAGAGCTGTGTCTTATTCTGAATTACTTTTGTATCCACCTGGAAAGCAGTTGGGTCCTTGTCACTTGAGGGAGAAGCTTTTTACGGCACTGAGGTTAACACTTGTGGAGAACTATAGGAAAAGTGACCTAAAGTTTGAAAATGTAGTTTTTGAGTGAGACCTCTTCCTTTACATTTTTTTTTCTTTAAAGACCAGATGTCTATGTATGATCCCCAGAGCTTCAACGGTACTGTAATCTGTGTTTCTATTAATATATTTACAAACTAAATTGACCCTATTTTAGTCTCTGGTGTACTGTTTTTTAAAAGACCTATTGTGTGACAGAGATATGAATTTTCCACTGGGACTAGATCAAAAGTATTTTAGAGGAAAATATGTCTGTACTATATTTTTAAATCCAAACACTATCACAAAAATTTCTCTTATTTTTAATCTCTAGCATCATGGTTTTTAAATAAATTCCTTCTTGTTGATATTTTATACATCAAACTGAAACTATTTGTTTTAAAGGATCTGAATAAAACAAAAACTGACCTGAAAAAGTATCAGTGAAAACTTCAGTAGGAGACTCTAAGCCTTTCAAATTCAGTTTGTTTTCCTTATTAACAGAAAAGTCTGCATATGTTTGTGTGTCTGCTTCCTGGCAGTAGATGAAAATGAAAGGATAAGGTGGAAAACACTTCACAT
The DNA here is from genome assembly GCA_038380795.1 of Pyrocephalus nanus. Taxonomy (NCBI): domain Eukaryota; kingdom Metazoa; phylum Chordata; class Aves; order Passeriformes; family Tyrannidae; genus Pyrocephalus; species Pyrocephalus nanus. Next base: position 16,936,710 of record CM076264.1, on the reverse strand, counting down.
TATGTTTATTACATAGCCAGCCCCAGGGTTTCCTGAAGTCTTAAGAAGTAATTCTCTGTGGGTTCATGTGTGCCATCATGAAAGCCTAAACCAGGAGGAATTCTACTTTTATCATATAAAGCTTGTTTATAACAGGAAACAGAGAGTGTAGTAGTCAAGATTTCTCCTCTGGGCTGTGTGCTTGTTGCACCTGTTAATGCAATTTAGCCCAGCAAGCTTAGCTGTGGGGATCTTTGATGTCTTTGTTCTCAAGCAAGCTAGAGAGGAGAATTTCTTTGTGATCACGACACAAACAGCAGCCTGATGTGTCCTCTCAGCTCCCTGCAGGCAGTAATTGAGACATGTTACTGAAAGGGTCAAAATAGCAATGTCTTCCTTGTCTTACTGATGTCATGTTGGCTAAAGGAGTGTCATGAATGAGATGGCTGAACCCATGTGCCTATACTCACCTGACTGGGAGTTAACAAGCACAGCACAGCTGGGGTAAAGGCAACTAAACCAGTTGGCATTATCATGTTTTGTTTGTGGGGTATTTTTTTAAGGAAAAGACAGGTATGACCACATGAACTTACTCAAGCAAGATATTGGACAACATAGACAGGTTTGTTTCACTCACCTTAAGCTGGGTAACAGATGGTCAGCAAGCTAATTTTCATCCATATTGACAAGAGAGAAAGAAGCGTCTCCAAATGTAAAACCATTGCCCTTCTTGGTCTGTGTTAGGATAGGCAAACACACAGTGGAGCTGCCAGGTCTGCAAAGGCAGCTTGGAAAGATGCATTATAAAAGATGATTCACTGCCCATCTGCAGGTGAGATGACTCCTTCCCATGTCAGCAATCCATTTGTCACTCAGTATTCTTACGTGCCATTGAGGTTATGTCTGAAATTACCCCAGTGGGAATTATTAATCATCCTTATCTCTCAGCTAGCCACTTGCCTTGGCTGTCCCTGATAATTATCAGTCTGACCCCAATGTGCCAAACCACAGTGCCTTCAGCCTTATGGGGAAGAATTCAGAGGCTTTGAGTCCTTTGGCATGCTCAGAGCCAATCTGGTGAGCGCTGTGAGAATACAAATACATTAATGTCATTGACATAAGCCCTATTACCCTGTGGTTGGAAAGGCACAATTGCACAAGCTTTGGAGCATATTATGAACCTGTATTATCTGGCTTAAGAACTCTTTTCTTTAGAGCCAGAAGTGCACCTTTGACTCCTTTAGCTATTGTATGTATAATATTTGTAAAACCCAAAGAATGAAAATACAATAAATTCCCTTGTAAACCAAACATTTACTGACAAGCAGCTGACCTCAACTGGTACATTGCTTTATTTTATACTAATGCTTGAATTAAGATCTCATAGTCTCTGATTTATTGTTTTTTATAGCCTGCTTCATTTTCAACCACTGACTAGGAATTATTTTATATAATAAGCTTTTTTTCTTATTAAGAAATTATGATGTATTGCATGGGAACGGGTCAGAGTTTTTTATAAAGTCTTCATTATTAGGAATGTTGGAAAGCTCTTAGAAATTGACTAAACATCCCCTTTAACATTTTCAGAATGAAAACAGAAATTTTTTTAGAGTTTCTACTTATTTTCCTCCTCTGTTGCTCAATCATTTTTGTTTCAAAGAATTAAAAGGTTAAAACAAAATGCAATGCTTTAAAACTAAATATTTGAAGTTATTCAATTGGAAATTAACAAGAAATTTATGAAAAAAAATTATAGTTCCTTCATTTCATCTCAAGGACAAAAAAAAATAATCATAGCCTGACTAATGTTTCTCATTTGGGACAATGTGTTTTTTCACCAGCTTTGTTTAACTCCCATGTTCACTATTTTCCAAATCTCTTATATCTGCCTTCTTTTCAAAGAATAGAAATAAAATTACTTGAAAATTGCATGGTAGCAAAAGGTATTTCATAACAAAATATAAATTTTCCTTTTCTCCCTTAACCATATAATTACTAAACCTCCTGCTCTGAAAAATTAAAACAAATACTTCTGTTTTGAGACATATTTTTATGCAGACTGGAAAATGGTTATGCCTCACTGACTTTACTCAGTCTCCTCTTTATTCTAGTCATTTTTGATTAGGAAACTCTTCACTTCTAATAACTAACTAAAGCTAATATGCTCCAGTGGTTTAGCTAAATAGATTTTATTGCATTCTAGTGGGAATGCTGTACTCTGGGTTATTGGTTTGTCTCTCACAGGAATAGCAGGTCATACAAGGGTTCTGATTATTACACAATATATACAGGCCCAGTTTGCTTTGGATATTGCAGTAGGTTTGCAGGGCTGAGTACTAAATGAAGCAATAGAGTACCAAGGGGAAATCAAATCAAGTGTTTTTGTACTTCCAGTGACATGAAGAAAGTATTACTCCTGTTCATACTGAAAAGCAATTATTCTCTAATGAGGATCACAAATTATACTCATAATAACGAAGCCTTGAAATGGCATTAAATATTTCTAATTTATTACACATATTTGGCATGTTATTGACAATCATTACCTTGGGTGGTATTATTGACCATCCCTGCAGTTTTGTGAAATAAGAAACTGATTTATAGCCATGACAGTTACAATATCATGGGGATCCCCATGGCTTTATAGAACAAACATATAAAACAAACAAAAAGAGCTTTTCCTAATGCTTTTAGGAGGAAATGGGCATCATTGAGGAGAGGTAAACCTGAGCTACTGCTGGGAAAAAAGGGAAGATGAGTCAGCCTTACAGTACTAAGGAGCATTCCACAGCACAGTAGAGGATTGTGGTGTGTGGGGATGTTTCCTGAGCCATAGAAACCACAGACCTGAGACCTGCCAGGAGCTATTGGCTCCCATGAGAGTGGCTGACAAGGCATGGAAAGAACCAGTAGTGGCAGTTGCCTCCATTCCTACTAGGCAAAGCCCCCGGGACACTGAGTGGCCAGGACATGGTGTGACACTTTGCACAGGAGGACACCTCTTTGAAGGAGGGTGTTGCAAGCAAATGTTTTAAGGTTGCTTAATGAATCACCTGCCCAGAAACCATACCCTAGGCTGCATCAAAAGAACTGTTGCCAGCAAGTGGAACAAACTTATTCTGCTCCTTTATTCAGTTCTGATGAAACCCCACTTGGAGAATTGTATCCAGCCCTGGAGTATTCAGTACAAGACAGGGACAACTTGGAACAAGTCCAGTTGAGGGCCACAAAAATTATCAGTGAGATGGAGCACCTCTCCTATGGAGAAAGACAGAAAGAGTTTGGGTTGTTCAGGCTGGAGAAAAGAAGGCTTCAGGGAGACCTTATTACACCTTAAAGGGAGCTTTTAAGAAACATAGGACAGATTTTTAATAGGGCCTGTAAGAAAAAATGGTTTTAAACCAGAAGGGAGTAGATTCAGACTTTATACAAGGAAGAATCCATTACTTTGGACAGGGCTCGGAGAGATCAGACCTAGCTGACAATGTCCATGCTCATTGCAGGGAGGTTGTAATAGATGACCTTTAAACATTCCTTCCAAGAAAAAACTTTCTATGATTATATGATTCTATATGGTTTTCACCCACAGATGGTTGTTCCATGTGGCAAAGATGTCCCTGCTTCTTTGACTTGCCACAAGATCATTAAGGACAAATAAGGCTCAGTAGTGAATGGGTGACCCTGTGCAGGCAGTGAGGGCAGCAGCTGCAATGTGCTGCTGCTATCTGTATGAGTTAAATGGACATCATGGGATTTGCAGGATCAGCCTGCTAAAGGAACTGCAATCCAGAAAACAGATTCTTGTGGGATAGCTTTCCACAGAGTAGTTTTGAACCCATAGATAGGAACGATCTTCATCAAAGGGACTGGACTAGATCCATTCTGAAGACTTAATCACAGAAATGCCTACAGCATGGACATTGCCCCCCCTCCCCCCCAGTGCCAGCTACACCCACATAATAATCTGTCTCTACTGGTCCTCTTTTCTTGTACATGTGGACCTGATTTTACAGGGCCACTTTAATTCTTCTGTAATTAGAAACTTGCTTATTCAGGACAAAGCCATTGTGACTGGTTACTGAAGCACAGGATATGCGATCTGTTCCCTTTTTCAGCACTCAGGAGACTAACTTAAAAGTAAACTGAAAACACCTTATTAAGGGGAATTCTTATTTCGCTGCTGCAAGTATCTTGCTGTGTAGCAAGAGTGAGTCATCTGGGGAGATCATGACAGGCAGAGATAGGAACAGGACAACAACTGAGATGACAAACTATGCACTGTGACACTCTGGAATGGCCTCTGAGTAGCTCTCTGAGGGAGCTGACAGGCTTCTTGCTACTGTAAGCTCCCTTTGCCCCCTGTTCACAGATGGCAAGCTGAAGAGAAAGGAAAGAGCTGTACTTATCAATGCAGTAAAAGATTTATATAAGGAGATGTGATGCATCTGTGGTGTGGGAAGTCATGGCGTAGAAGCACTAAGTAGTTTTAGGCATCTGCAATTACATGATCTCAGCTAATTATTGCTGATATAAATAAAACAGCTGAACAGTAATAAAGTACAAGCTAGGCCCATGTCAAAACCTGCATGAGTGAACACTGTGAAGAAAACCCATTTTCATTGTCCTTCACAGAGTCTGAAAAGAGTAATGTCCCCATATTGAGTAGGAATAATGAGTAGCAGTCAGCTCACCATGGAGCAGAGACCCTGCTGCTGCCTCCTCATTGCTGGTGGAACCACCATGAGGACCAACATCCCAACCCTTCAGAGAATCCATGCCTGACAGGGAGCTTACTTCTTGCTGAGGGCTCAAACCTGCATGTTGTTGCTGTTTTCAAGTTTTGGAATCAAAGGCAATCAATCCGGGCCTTATGTTTTCTGAGTTCTTCTTTTTGAGGAAATTCTATTTCATTGAGATAACTGCTAACTTTGAGGAAAACAAAGTGTCATCCTGCCTTTGGAATAATTCTTCTCTTGCTTTGAATGTCTCCGTCCTGACCTCAATTCCGTCATTGAATTCAATCATTAAAAGGATTCAAACCCAGATGCTTTTCATGCCTACAAGAATGTCCTTATAAATCAAAACTATTCTTCAGAGACACAATATAATAAAAATTTATAAGAAGAAATTAATAAAATGCTTGCTCTTCAGACTCTGGCCTGAAGTATCAAATTTTTTTCTTTGCCAAATATGCATCCAAAATATGTTTTTTACCAAGCTCAATGTCCTATGGAGTTTTGTAATTTTCTCAGAATAGATATTTGATATATGTTCTAATATGAGTAAATAATGGAAAATATATCAGGAAGAAAATATAGATAACATGAGAAAGACATATTACATACTGTCACATAAAAGGGAGGAGTTCAGATAATCTGCTGGTTAGAGGAGAAGATATGTAAATTTGCCTTTCAGCACATCTGCAAGTAGTGCCTCCTGTAACAGAAGAGGGATATTCTGCATTAGCTGCTCTTTTCTTCAGCTGCACAGAGGTGTGCAGGCACCACCTTGAGATGCTGACTTGTATCATTACTGTTGTCAAATCCATGTCTAAATGATTTCACTGCCTGTTAATGTGTCACCATACATTGGCAGCAAGATATATTATCTCAATGTTTATTATTTTTTCTTCTACAATTTTTTTCTGCTGTTGGCATCATATGCTGTCCCTTTTAATAAAGCTTATTGAGGCTAATCCAGGAAAATTTCCACTGAAGCCAAGGCTTTATGTGACTAGCGAGAGTAGAAGCAGTGCCAGCATTTTCCCCTGTCAGACTCCAATGTAAGAAGAGGAAAAGGTGACTTCCTTCAGAAAGAGAGGAGCTGCAAAAATTGCATACTCCAAAAAAAGGGAGAAAATAAATCCAGAAAGGAGAAAAGCTTGTCTGGTTGAACTTTTTCTTAGTTCTTTGTGCAGAATGTATGATTACATTTTCTAGCTTGTACCTTAGTTTATTCTATTTTGATAATGCTGCCTTGATAATTCCTTAAATTATTATTAAACTCTATGAGTAATTAAATAAGATATAAGAACTCTTAAGCCAACTCTTTTTTTTACTTATTCACTTTTCTCAGTTTATTGAAGATATATTTTGTTCTGCAAGATTCCTTGAATGCCAGTTCTTTTAAATGAAGTCTCCTGCTAATAAACAACCTTATTAAAGCTTCATGAGCACCTACCCCAGGCTAATTTTTTCTCTTTCTTATTGCTGTTCATTCATATTCTCTGCTATAACTGTTGTTTCATAGATTTAATCAAGTTTACATCACAGATGAAGTGACAGAGCAGTTTCACTCAAAAATACTCAGAGACAATAATGTGTAGCCCTGGCCCCTCTAATGTAATAAACAAATCATCACCAAAAAATTTGAATATAGTCAAAACACTTTCAAAATACTTTCAATACAAGATTTCCATTATAAATATTAAGTGTGTTTATATCAAAAAGCTCTGTATAAAACCACGAGGGAGAGCAGGAATTGGCTTTTAACTGCCATTACAGGGAAATTAGTACTTTCTCTTAGGAGAGTTTTCTCTATTGATGTCTGGCCAGACTTTCATGCTTTTTTGCTTTAACTTCTGTATAGTTACTTAAACCAATGCAAGAGGAAGCACAAACAGTATGAAACTGAAGTAAGGTTGAAGTTTTTCTTGGAGTTTATAGGAATTACTACATGGAGATAAAAAAACCAAAACAGTCTAATCTTTTTGCCTTGTTACTCAGCTATGCGTCAGACTTTATTTATCAGATTCCTATAACAAAATCATGACTTCAGTTACATTAATAAGAAAGTTCCATAAACTCATCAAAAGGCAAGATTTGCCCCTGGAACAGTTTCACTTCACCTGACCTAAATGCTGGTTTCAAACTCTGTTAAACAAGGTGCTGGTTTGTCATTGCTTTAGATTATTTAATGCCTAGAGAGACCATTCTTCAACATCTATCTGATCTCCTCAGCCAAAACCTCACTCATAATTTCTTTCTAAAATCCTTTTAAATTTTGGAATAGGAACCTATTTTTAGGCTCGTTTTACAAGCTCTAGTGAATGCACCAGTTGGTGGTTTGTTGCCACAATTAGCCAGTTATCTTTAACAAACAGTTGCCCAAATGGAATGAAAACCTCTGGAGACACACATTTAGTTTAGTGAACTGGTGCTCGATGAAAAGGCTGATAGTTACATGGTGTTTTTCTCATTCCTACTTATTGCCAGAGTGTTTGGTTGAAGTAGTTAACTACAAGATAGTCAGAAGTGATGGGATCCTGGCAGCTTGGCAACTGCTAGTTATTTGCATTCCAACATCAATAGGGATTTTTGTTAGCAGAAGACTTCTTCTCAAAGGCTTTGCCAAATGGCTTGCTTTGCACAGCTAAAGCTTAGAAGTAGCTTGATTTGAATAAAAGTGGGCATAATAAGTAAAAAAACCCATATAAATAAGTAAAAAAAATCAAATAAAATGAGTTGCTTGAGTAGATGTATAAAAACAATGTGGCAGAAAATCAAACTGCGCTTTCCTCCCTTTGCCTTTATATTGATTTCAAGGAAAAGCACAGCAGTTTGTTTTCCTGGTTTTCTTGCTCATAACTTCTCAATTTTCCTCTATGATTATAATCTTACTCCATTGCAAACAGAGCTGTTTTATATATGGAAAACTTAAACACATGGAGATAAACAGAGAGTCCCTTCTGACAACTAACAGTTATTTGAAAAGCCACATTTTTTGTGCTGATATATCCAAAGTATTTTTGCCAGTCACTTGCTCTGATGCATAAAAGAGCACACACTCTTTACCTATAGAGCCTACATTAAAGAAAATACTTACACGGCACATCATAAAACCAAAATGACTCACCAGTAAATCTCTTAGCCTTGTGTCAGTCTGCAATCAGTAGTTGCACTAATCCTAAAATAGGAGAGACAAGAGATTGGTCATGTCCTTGCTGTTAGGAAGAATTAGAGCATTCAAAGGACTCACAAGGAAAGGAACAAATGTTCAATCAGCCTTAGTTCTATAAAGAACTGGAACTAAACCCAGAAAGAAATGCAAAATTATGTCCTCTTCTGTATAGATGCTTCTTCTCTGAATACTTTGTTGGACCATTTACAATGGTGACAGGCAGCTCTAATTAAGATATTAAATTTACTTGTTCTAATTATTGGTTTCTAATCCCTGGATTTTTTTTCCCTGGTTCCATTCTTTCTTGTACTTGATTGTTTCCTGCAATGTAGTCAAACAATAAATCCCTGCTACAAAAGCAGCATTGGCTGGCTAAGTAAATTTTCTGTTATTTTGTACCAGTGGATGAGCTACAGGCTCAATCTTTCTTTAGCAATCATGTCAACTGTTTGCCATCAGTATGCTAATTTTAATGTGAGAGGGTTCTCCCTCACACAAATGGAAGAGTCTTTAGGATACCTCCTGGTACTCATCTTCACACAGTCCTTCAAACATCTCTATTTTTCTGCATTCACCATTAGTCATACTGTAATCACTACTGTTGTTACTTCACTGCAGCTACAGATAACGTGTATGGAGAAGAAGCATGAAATCCTTTTTTAACTCTGCATCACAAAAGACAGCAGAAAATAGTGTGGCTTTAGAATCAAATAGCATAATATCTGGCCTGTCTGTGCATCAACAAACTGGAAAAATAAAAACAGTTCTTAACATGACAACCCTCTTGCAGTCCATCCTGTGGTTGAAGGGTCTTTAGCCACCCATTATAGGGTGTTTCCTTCCTGTGTATATCCATGCTCCAAGTGCAAATGGATTACTGTGCCTACCTGGTTAGTTCTAGCAGTGAAAATATCACAATGCAAGTTGCATGTCTCCTACAGACTGCTCCAACTATCCACAGCTGCTGAACTCCTGGTGTTGTGTTTAGTCCAAGCTAGTTAGAAAAAGTTGCTTTAACATACTTTGAGTCTTTCCCATGAGCATCACATTATTTCTCTGGTGTGCAGGGCTACTTCTTATCAGCAAACAGTTACAGGATGAAGATAGAATATTCTGTTGGCTTAGGTCTTACAATGAGGCATATTTTTGTTCCTGAAAGATCCATGGTCAAGGAATCACAGAATGGTTGAGGTGGGAAAGAACCTTGATAATATCTGATTCAGTCCACCTGCTCAAGCAGGGTCACCTAGACCCAGCTGCCTAGGAACATGTCCAGAGAGCTTTTTATTATCTCAAAGGATGGAGGCTCCAAAACTTCCCTAGACAATCTGCCCTGGTGCTTGGTCACCCCCACAGGGAAATAGTTTTTCCTGATGCTCAGGAGGAACCTCCTGTGTTTCCACTTGTGCCATTATCCCTGGTCCCGCATTGGACACCACTGCAAAGAGCCTGGCCCTGTCTTCTTTATACCTTTTTTCAGGTATTGTTGTACATTAATAAGTTTCCCCCAAATCTTCTCTTCCCCAGGCTGAACAGTCCCAGTCCTCTCAGTCTTTCTTCATAGGAGAGATAAATACTGCTGTCCCTTAATCATTTTGATGGCCCTTTGTTGGACTATCTCGAGTATGTCCATGTCTCTCCTGTACTAGGGAGTCCAGAACTGGACACAGCACTCCAGGTGTGTCTCACCAGTGCAGAGTAAGGATGAAGGATCAGCCCATATGACATTCTGGCAGCACTCCTCCTAATGCAGCCTGGAAAAAGAAGACGTATCGGTCTTCTTTCCTTAGAGGGACATATTGCTGTTTCATACTCAGCATGATGTTCACCAGAACCCCAAGGTCCTTTTCTGCCCAGCTGCTTTGCAGCTCATTGTCCCCACAGTTGTATAGCTCTCATGACAGAAGATCCTTCTGACTCTACTCAATTTATAGCCATTTAAATAATTCAGTCCTGTCCCATTGGGAATAACCTCTTCGTCCGAAATTTTTCAAGCTACTCACTCTCATTGTCTTCATTAGTGTTCTGGCTAAATAGGAACAAATCTGAATAAATTTCTCCCTCCCCTGAAAGCATATCTGCTCAAGAACCTTTTTTTTTAATTATTTTCTTGTGGAATTTATCTTTGATTGATTGATTGATTGATTGATTGATTGATTATCTTAAAATTATCTTTGTTTTATGTTGTTCAGAAAGGAATGGTTAGTGTGATGATGAACAGTTTGTATTTCTTAAGAGGCTGAATGAACTCTTAAGGTGTTAATGTCTTCATAATATAATCATAAAAAGCAAATAAACAAGCCAAAACTGAGGAGTAGAGAATGAAAAAGCTGGTAGAAGTATTTTCTGTAAAGCAATTTTTAAAGACATTTTCCAGGGACATAGTTAAATTTGTGAAAAGCCATTATTTGGCTGTTCACAAACAAAATTTCATGTCCAGCTTTTTAGATTTTGCACCTTCCTCTTTCTTTAAATGTCTTGTAACTAATGCTAAGACAAACTTAAAGCAAATAACTATGATGAAGACTTTTAAAACCAGGATCATATAAATGTGCATTTAAGCACCAACCTGATGTTCAGAATTACTGTATTCAACAGTTCTCCTAGCAATCCTCATATTTACCCACTGAACAAGTACTATGTGGTTAGTATTTTACCAAATGCATGCACTAATGGACACTTGAAGTATTCTCTAAACTGCATATATTTATTCCAACCATGACTCCTTAAAATCTGGAGCGATGTGCATTTAGGTCACACTCTTTACCTGAAACACTTTTACCTCATTGCCCAGGAAATGTATTTGGGCATTTTTTTATAAAAGGTCGTATTATAACTGAGGTCTTTTTTATAGTTAATGTCTTATGAATCATAATGAGATTCTAAACAAGGAGTTTAGTCCATGGTAATTCAGTATGGTCTTTATCATGGTCTTGTGATGGGTCTATATAACAGACTTCATAATCTGTTATGTTGCAGACTTCACAATCTGTAAGTACTTGTCCCAGTCTTGAGTGTAGATGTTACCTCTTTATCACTGGTGGTCAGGCAATTTCATAATATAATTTTAGGAAAAAATTTAATTTTTAATTGTTCATGCTTCAAAACAAGACTAGAGAACCATTACTGCACAAGTATTCATGCCATTAGAGACCACTCTCATCATCATTGCACAGTGCTAATTTCCCTCTTTCAGATTGAAGGCTTTGTAGATGTGCTGGTTTTGACTGGGGTAGGGATAATTTTATTCACAGTGGCTGGTTTGGGGCTGTGTTTTGGATTTGTGCTGAACACAGGGCTGATAATGTAGCAATTTTTTGTTGTTGTTATTCCTGAGCAGGGCTTACACAGAGGCAAGGCCTTTTCTGCTTTCTGTACTTCCAAGGTGGTGAGGAAGTTGGGTGTGCATGGGAGGCTGGGAGGAGACGCAGGTAGGAGAGGTGGCCCAAACTGACCAAAGGGATGTTCCAGACCGTGTGCATCATGCTCAGTACATAAATCGAGGGGAAGAAGGAGGAAGGGTATGATGTTTAGAGTGATTCTGTTTGTCTTCCCAAGTAATCATCACACTGGATGAGGTCCTACTCTCCTGGAGTTAGCTGAGCACCTGCCTGTCCATGGAAGCAGTGAACTAATTCCTTGTTTTATTTTGCTTGTATGTACAGCATTTGTTTTTCCTATTAAGCTGTCTTCATCTCAACCCATGAGTTTTCCAGCTTTTACCCTTCTGATTTTCTACCCCATCATGCTGGTAGGGGACTGAGTGAGCAGCTGTGTGATGCTTGGAGACTGGCTGGGGTTAAACCACACAGTAGCAAATTTAAATTACAAACAAAGAAAAGTGTACATGAAAAGTGCATTAACTGCATAAGCTAGAAATACAGAAATTGAATGTGTGATTTATGCAAATTGTGGAACTGCAAGTGCTTTCCAAATTAAGCTACTAACTGTAATGTAAACATAGTAAATGTTGCAAAAAAAACCCATTTTTTGAGTGCAGCATGAAAAATATTGCATAGCTACTGTATAAAAGGACTTACTTCTCTTTAAGAGGAAATAGAGTTAATGAGACTGGAGGACCTTCAGTAAGGAATCAACTATCTGACATTCATTTTTTTTGTGGCTTGTTATTTCTTCTCTTTGTGTGCAGAACTATCAACCTTTGCATGCAAACCAAGAACTTCCATGCTGTACTTTACTCCATTTTGTTAGTTTGGTAAACACAGACTTATTTTCAAGGGTATTTTTAAAGATTATTCAAAAAAAATCTCTTCATAACCACTGAAGGACCTCTCCTCTAGAAGTGGTTGTGATCTCTTATTTTATGAGATGTAGACTTACTGCTGCTCACACAGAATTTGGCTCTGCACAGAAAACTGTCATCTTCTTGGACTTCACCCTGTGAGGACAAGATCCTCTAGAACCTCAAATAAATGGGCCATATGTAGTTGTCATATCCTATTACATCCTTAACTGCATAGGATCCTAACAAGCGGGTGAAAACTCTCCTGTTCATCCTTGAACATATATGTGTTCATTCATTTATGACCAAGATACTAATCTGACTCTACAACCACAGATCCTGGTAGGAGAGCATCAGATGTCCCTTCTGGCCTTTCTCTTACCCTCCTGGTCTTCTTTTACTCCAGTTGGTAAATGAAGCTGTGACTAGTAAGAAGAGTGACTGGCAACACTGCCTGGAGGAAACTAAGTTTCTGACCATCCTCCAGGAATTTGCAAAGAGGAAAAAGGAACCTGTGAAATGGTCTGGCTGCACAGAGGAGTACTTGAGGGAGTTTTCTCCTCTTATGCCCAGTGACAACAATTTATGCTAAGAAATGGTGATATTTGAAAAGTTGTTTCCTCCCCATAGAATAAAGGAAAGTGAAATAATGACAGAATTTCCCATGTGAGCTCATTAGAAGTTATTCTGGACATGGCAGAATATCCAAGGTCATAGTAAATGGATTTCAAAGAAAATCATAATCTCAAAGAAAATCAATTTAATCCATTTTAATGGCATTGGAATTGAAATCCCAACTGTAAAGCATCCTCTAATGCTTGACTGTAAATCTGACCAGGCTTATTCAAAACGAATCTGAGTTAATATATGTAACAGAAGTGTTCTAGACATGGCTTGTATGACAGGTTGTCTATATAGCTCCATTTTCTGCAGAAAAAAATCAGGTAGAAATGCTATTCACATCAATGGGTGGATTCTCTTTGACTCATATGGGTTTGAGCTAAGGCATAGAAGGGCCTGCTATATCCTTATTGGGCTGGAGAACTCATTAACAGAGCAATGTCATGGAAGTAAAGAACATAGCAAAACTGAACGACACTTTCCTTTCACATCTAGAACAAGTATAGCTGTGGAAATGCTTCAGCAGTGATTCATCCTCGTTCCAATGCACTGAGAAGCCATAGGTCTGCAGCTCATCTTAGAAACATTTACTTTCTTCAAAGGTAATTCTACTTTGCACTTGGACTACCAGAAGACTATAAATAGAATGAAAATAATCAAATTAGTGTTGAAGTTGTAGTAGATGGATGGTGTCGCACTGGAGTATAACAGATAGGACAGTGCAAGACCTTTCTTAATAAATTTTCTAAAAGTCAGTTTTGTATCATAAGTAGTATCTGTCTGCTTCCTACTTTGATCAAATACAACTGTCAGCCCAAATGATGCATTTTGGAAAATGGAATGTTTGGGAAATCAAATGTTTCCCAAATGTTTTGGGAAATCACCCAGAGAGGTGGTTTCTCTATTGAAGACCTTGTTCAAATCACCATTAATACAGTGGTACTGCCTGAAGACCCCTTGCATAATAAGTAGCATAAGCTGCAAGACGGTCTCAGTGGGTATTCTAGGTCACATCAAAGTTGCCTGTAGCCCAATGTCCTATCTCTGAAGGTGTATGAGAGGAAATAAAGAGGTAAGCATGTATGTTAGTTACTCAAACTGATCTCAGTCATCAGTTTTATTAAATATTTCAGCTTCTATCCTTACTGGAAAAGAAGACTTCTTTGTGATGGGTTCTCCTGTCTATGCAAGAAAAGTTTCAAGCTGCTTTCTACTGAGGTTCAGTCACAGTCTTAATTAATTAATATTCATATCAAAATGTATGTCAAAAAGATTTGGATAGCATGGGACTTCCTTGTGCTGGCATGATCTGAACGTGAAGATAGACAAGACACACACATGTATGTATAGTATACGTTTCTGGAAGATCAGTCATCTACAAAAAATGCATGCCTGAGCAGAGAGATGAGTAAAGTTATATGACAGACAACACCCCTTCCGGGCAAACAGGGCTAAGGGAGCAGAATGTATACTATTAAACTGCAGTCAGACTTTCACTAATAAATCACAGCAGACTGAGGTGTTTGCACAAATACAGATAGCTGTTTTTCAATATCTTTTTCCAGGCAATTATAAAGTTTCTTGAATGTGGAGATTAAGTGTGGTGATCATGTAACAGTAATCAAATTGCTTTTAATATCTGAACAGGATTTACAGACTGGATGTAATCTGAGTATTTTAAAGCTTTTGCCTTGGAACATGCTGTCATTACATTTATTAAAATATCTCCCGTGGAGTTGGCTTTTATCAAGTAAATTATAGGGATTATCATCCATTTGGCATTTCACAACTTTTGATCAACCATTTCTTCATGTCAGGACAAATTTATAGGTATTATATAAGCTTGTGCTTCACCAATCTGCTGTTTGATAAAATAGACTGAGTGTATCACTGGGAAAAAATAAATTGTACTCAAATTAAAAAAAAGAGAGAGATGTGGATTTTGAAAATACTATAGTGATCCTAGAAAACAGTACACATTGTCTGCTTTCTAATTGCCCCAAAGCAGCAGAATAAAGGTTTGTGAAGAGCTTGTGCTGGTGTGTGATGAGAAAAACTACTCAAGATTCTGCTCATGTTTGAGAGTCTTTATTGTGTATGATTAATTAGTCTGTGTTGAAAACAAAGTGATCTCTACCCATTTCTGCAAACTGATGATATTACTGTAGCTGAGTTCACAAACCTATCTCAGTAGTCTTTCACTCCGCAATTGTTCCTCCTCAGATTTTTTTCCAGCCACCAGCTGAAACCTTTGTGACATTTGACCTTGTAGAAACATGTCAGAAGTGCCTTTGCCCTGATACCTTGAAAGTCAGACAGAATCATGAATATGTCCTTATTAATTTTCCCATGGTCAAATTTAGCTTACTTAACACTGCATCCTACTAAAGCCTGAGAACATACTATAGGGAACAGTACCATTCACACCTGAGTAGCAGTCTGCATTTGTGGATGAACAAAATGTAAGATTTTGGCCTCTGCACTATAAAAAAGGACAAATTCTTAGATTTGTGTATTTTGCTGCATGAGTGTATATGTTCACTACTTACAAGGGTCAGGATTACACCGAGAATGATTTCTTGTTATGTGATCAAAATACACTGTGTACAGGTGAAGCATAAGCTTACTGAATCACATAACCTCTGATAATTCTATTTCACAAATAAGCATTTAATAGGGTGTGATGGAAAATGAGTTGTTACCTTATGATGTGAAGTTTGAAGATGCAACTCTGACTTCTGGATATAGCAAAGCATGAATTGTAGTGTCATTTCATTTCTCACTATCAGATTGCCAAGAGATAGAGTATTGTCACTAGAAGCTATTTGAAGTTACTGCTAAGTGGAACTGGAAACCACTCAGAGAATGCAGCATATAGCTGCTATGTTCTGTCTTTCTTCTCTGGCTTTTTTCAGATGATGCTGGAACAATTATAAGACTGTTGTTTCCCCCTAGACCATCTACTCCCACCAAAAATGGGAAATCTTTTTATATTAACCTCCAATTTTAAAATACAGCACCAAATGACAGGTACAAAGCAGCTGTAAAGAAGGCAGTTGCAGGAGTGGCAAATTAACTCCAAAGAATATGGATCCTGTTTCCATGCAAATGTTTTTATTAATAAAGAATGAAGAAGAAAATCATAATTTACATAAAAGGTCTCTAAATAAAATATTTTTATTCCTTGAGATGTCAGAAACTTTTGGTGCTTAAACTCCATATATGGGTATTAGAGAATTATGTATGTCTATCTACATGTATTTGTGATGCCCATAATACAGGAATTGATCTTTCTGCCTACATCAGTGTGCTTTAGTATAATTTGCTGAGACAGACACAAAAATATGCTTGATTGCAAATAATGCTTTGAAGACTCAATAATTGACTATTAAGTCTAAGATTAACTGAAAGGAGATCATAAAACAGAATGATAACATACGCTAAGTGCTTGCAAAGATATCTGAAAAGGTACCTTTTAAACAACTTTGACATTCTTCTGGACCAGTTCTGCCATCCTTAGTCACGATGAGTAGTATTTGATTCCACTAATAGCCCTGATCTGATCAGTGGGGCTCTTTGCAAATTAGGGTAAAACTTAGTATGAGCCAACATGGCAAAAATGAGTCCATGCTTTGCTGTGTTTATACATTTATATGCTTATCTGTAGTTAAATAGGGAAATAATTTCCTGCTACTGACTCCTTGATGCAAAAATACAATGTAAACCTGAATGTATTTTTCAAGAACTTACTTTTTCCACTGGGATTTTTCTGCTTCATGAGCAAAAGGATTGCAGTCTGACTAGATATCTGTATGATCTTCATCAGTCTGGTGTTTAAGGACTCAATAAGTATAAATTCTTTGAAAGATAGGAGTACTGTTCATACATGACAGCCAAGGACCTGAGACACACACTAAATGGAAGATCTGAAGAACAAAAGAAGTAAAGGATAAGGATAATGTCTTGGACATAAAGAGAAGACAACTTTCTCTTTGGCTATAATCAGTTTTTGCTGTCTTTCCCCATGTTAAGGACCTCAATTACTTTCTGGTAGTTACAATTTTGCTGTAAAATCCATGAATTTGTAAATTACTTTAATTTCTCGTTTGTTGTTTATTCTCAACACTAATGATTACAGTCTACTGACCATTTTCTCAAGGCCATGTTATCAGATAGATTTTCTTAATACGTATGTTTGTTCATAGCTGTTTGATCAAACAGTGCTTTTGAAGAGGTATGAAAGATTTTTAAGCATGAGAGGAGATAAGAAAGTGAGAAAAGAAGTGTCACACTTGAGAAAGGTGCTAGTTTACTGGGTCACTTCAAGCAAAAGAACCCTTTAACTCTACCAGTACAAAGTACACATTGATCCCTGTCTTGTCACATCGGTAACTTTGCCAGCCTGATGTATCAGTTTATTCATTCTTTTGTTTGTTTTTTTTGGTTATTATTATGCATTTGCTTTTAATCCAGTAGCCTGTGTGGAAAGATAGAGACAATTCAGTTGTTCTTAGGGGTGACTGCTTCGGGCTCAGCTGCTCCAAGTCTAGCACTGCATACTTTTAGACCTTTCCTCTCTGGCACAAGCTGGAGAGCACACAGCACAGCATGGGTATATTCAAGGGACATACATGCTCCTGTGAAAATTAAATTTTATTTTTTTTTCATGTTGCAACTGATATTAAGGTTGCAGTGTGATTCCAATGGCAATGTCTAGCAAGTCAGGACTGATGGCAGCATTTCAGCCCATCCTATGTCTGAAATATGTCCCAAAAAGCCTATTTTTGTGTTCAGTTAAAGGGATTAGGCACTCCAAGAGTATCACTTCTGGATACTGAAGAGTTTGAAATTTGAAAAATCTCAGAAGGTTTAAATGTAAATCAGGAGATAGCTAGGTAGAACCCAAAAAATGATTGTGCTAGGTAAGACTGTGGCCCACATGCATCAGGGCAAAATATCTTCCCTTCTTGTCTTGTGCAGTGGTAAGCAGCCAACCTAACCCCAACACCAACTAACTGCAAGCAGCAGTGCCTATCTTTCAGTTTCTGGCTATCAGCAAGTTAGGGATCACCTATTCTGGAGTATACCTGCATGAAAATATGGAAAAGAAAAATTAAAAAAAAAAAAAAAGATCAGATTACTTAGACAATCTGATATTTTCTAAGTCAATTTTAATAAATGTTAGTGTGAAATACATGTTATGTAGCTCTGTTAAACACAACCAGATTCTGCCATTACCATTCTGGAGGACTGCAAGCAACCCCTTTAGAATTTATAGATCTGCTTTAAATTTGTCTCCACACTTGTGAAGACATCTGGATACCTAAAAATGATCAAAATTTGTGCTACACACACTGGTTTAGTCACCCCCAAAGTATTCTGACTGTGCTATGCATGTCTCAGCTATTTTTTCCCTCATCAAATACCTCTCTCTCTTCCAAAAGTCATCCAAGTTCAAGCTGCTATTTTTACTCAATATGGAAAACACTTTGAGTCATCCTGTCAGGAGACAGGACCAACACAGCATGATTTCACATCATATGAGTGGGTCTACAGTTGGTGAGCAAACACCTTGTCAAAGAGGACAGTTTGCAGGTTGTTTACAAGCCAGTGTTTATCAGACAGATCAGACTAGTGCACAGTTCCATGCAAGTCCTGATTTGTTTCTAAATAATTTACCATGAGAATAAATGCTAATCTTTATGAAATAGAAAGAAAATTGATTCCATGCTAAGCATGATAACGTGGTTAATTCACTCTCAGTGTTTTTATAGATGCTATTGTAAAGTATCGCTGAGTTTTCCTCTGACCTAACATATACCCACTGGAGAGATGTCATGTAGATAATTCAAATTACCTTCTTTTATTACAGGATATCTTGAACACAGACATTTAATCAACAGATGCTGACCATTTAAAATGGTCAGCCCTGAAAAGGCATAATTAGCATGCTGAGCTATAAGCACGGCCCACACCCTCTCTTCTGAGCAGAGGAAGGAAACCTGCAAAAGATCTTCAAGCATCATTAAGTCCAATTACATTCTAAATAGGACAGACTCTCAAAAGACTTTCTTATTAAGAGTTTTTGCCCTTTATTCATCCACACAAGGATGTGTGATGTCCCAGTTCTTCAGGTCCAAAACAGGTTGTTTTCATACATGTGTAGAGAAGTAAAAGGTTTTTTGCATAATACATGGTTATATCAGTATTATTAGTACCTAAAATGGAATTTACATTAGTAAGCAAGCTGAATAATTTAAAAAATGTAAATTTAGACTCATAAGAAGCAGTAACTTTGAATATGTTTTACGATATACTTTTTTATTCTTTATTTATAGAGTGGTGACAATTAAAATAAGCAAAATTTAGTAATAAAGTGTAAGAGATGGTATAAAGTAATTTTTTTCTAAATAAATTTAAATTTGATGACCTACCACAGCTTTTATATACTACTAAACTTGCATTAACTCTCTTTGTCATTAATAGCCAAGATAAATGTAGGTTGAATTATGATCCATGGCAGACTGAAATTTGAATTACTTCCATAACCACAGGGTGTAGATGATAATAGTACAATAAGCAGGCCCTTACATTTATAAGATGTCTTCTGTATGGCACAGAGTGATACAGAGTGGCACAATGGCCTTGATGTGAATTCAAAGCCAGGCTGAGCTGCTTTTGCAAACTTCAGCTTGCTGCATTCCTGGGCTTCAGAGAGAATCCAAGATGGGATGAATAAGTATAGGAAGAAGAGCAAAATATGATGCAAGGGCCTGAGGAGAAGAAAGCATATTGCACTTTTTTTTTCTTTAGCAACTGTATAGAAACTTGTATAGGACACTTCTGACTGGAACATTTGGTGAGGTCAATGGAATTTGTATCAATACTTCTTTCTCTCTCTTAGAGAGTGCTCACTTTCATTCCCCCATACTTGGGAGTCAGAGGGATGATTGCCAGTGCCATTGCTGTGACCTGAGAGGTGAAGATTTCCTGTTCTCTATTCCTTTAAGAAGGGAGCTGATGTTGGTCTGAACATGATGGCTTTGAGCTGTGGGTGTTTGCTGAGAACATACTAGGTTTCTATGCTGGCTTTGTCACACTGCCTATGTGCAGACAGAGCAGAACAAGCCAACAACCTGATATTTACTTCAACTTTCACATCAAATGTCATATGTCAGCTTCAGTGGAATCTGCTCCAGAGGTCCTTAAGGTATTGATTATTTTCTGTCCCTGCAGATGCCATCTCTAAACCTGAGCTCGTCATTTCTTATACCGCTGCCTAAGTAATTAAGATTAGAAGACCTGGAAGTCGAAAAAAGGAGCAATTTCTTTACTAGTCTGAGTATTCCACAGGAGGTATGATTGTTTCCCTTTGTAATCCCAGTAACATCTCCCACTGATTTCAAGACCTTTACATTTGGCTTCCAACTCTATATTCATCTAATATACACCATACATGAATGCATGCATATGTTCGCGTGTATAATGCATGAATATTATATGTATTAATATGGCTATCAATCTGATCAGCTGAAAGCCTTGAGGTATATATGTCAGTGGAAAGAGAAGGAATCCATTTCAGTGACACTGACAGGAGCATATCATCAAGAGCAGTGTGGCCAGCAGGTCAAGGGAGGTGATTCTGCCCCTCCACTCTGCTGAGACACTACCTGGAGTAAGTGCTGCATCCAGCTCTGGGTTCCCCAGCAAAGGAAGGACACAGACCAATTGGATCCAGTCCAGAGGAGGGACAACAAGAAGATTAGAGGGAGGGAGCACCCCTCCTATAAGGAAAGGCTGACACAACTGAGTTTGTTCATCCTGGAGAAGAGAAAGCTTTGGGGTGACCGAACTGCGGCCATCCAGTACCTGAAGGGAGCCTGCAAGAAGGATAGAGAGAGTCTTTTTACAAGAGCCCATAGTGACAGGACAAGGAGGAATGTCTTCAGACTGAAAGAGGGTAAGTTTAGGCTAGATATTAGAGAAAAATGCTTTATTGTGAGGGTGGTGAGGCACTGGAGAAGGTTGCCCAGAGAAATTGTGGCTGCCCTATCCCTGGGAGTGTTTAAGGTCAGACTGAATGGGGCTCTGAGCAACCTGGTCTAATGAAAGGTATCCATACCCATGGCAGGAGGGTTGGAACAAGATGATCTTTAAAGTCCTTTCCAACCTAGGCTATTCTATGATATTCTATTATTCCATATTTAGATTCCACTGGGAACTCAGCCTGGTGGGGACCTGAGGAAGTTTCTTCTCATCCCATGTTTTCAAAATCAAAAAATCAAACCCAACTGGTTTCCATTTGGAGCTGAGCTCCTCTGGGACACAGAGTCAGAGACAAGCTCTAGCAGTGCAGCTCTCACAAAACAGGCTCCTTTATTGCTTTCAACCTTCTCTTTGCCTTTTTTTCTCTTGGGGTAAATAAGCATAAAAAGTCCAACTCAATGTGAGACAGAATGAAACTTCTAGTAATTGAAGGCATTCCTGAACATGCAAGGCTTCCATATAAAGGAGTAAGACAACCTCTTGAGCCAGATTTAATTATTATCACCCCTCTTAGGAGACAAAATTCTTTAATAAGAGTGTGGGGGAAAGTACTGTACAATATTCTCCCAGAAGAAAGAAAATTAATACACTATACAGTTCCTTTGGCTTTTCCAAAGCCCATCCAGATGACAGATTACCTGGATGATCTTTCAAGAATACTGAAACATTATGTGAAGAATTGTGACTTTTCAGGATTTTTTTGGCTTCACATTATCAGAGACACATCTATTGCATGACAGCCAGGTTGAAAAGTACTGTTTCATTCCTGCCTTTAGATTTCTAATCTTTTCTTATGGGGGGACTTGATGATTTGAGGCAAACTGTATGCAGCGCTGTGTTTGCAACATATGTTCCTTTACACGTGATAATGAGGACCAAAAGATCACGCTGACTTTGTTTAACTCTCCTTCTCTACATGTTAAAAAGCTAAGAAATATCTCTGTTTATCAAGAGGGACAGTTTTCTTACAGCATGAATGCACAGTGAGATGCAGGTGACTGCAGGCTAACTCAGTCCATGCTCTGCATGTGGCTGCATGTGTGTGCATTTCTGTGCAGAACCCTGCGTAAGTGGGGCTTGGCTGTGGAGGGCTAAACTCCTTGAAGGCACTAGTTGGACAAAAGCTAGCTGGACAATTAACAAAGCAAAAAAGAGAGAGAATGATAAAAGTTGTGTAGGGGAAACATCTCTGGAGATGATCTGTCATGTAAATGAAAAATGAAAGGACAAACGACTTGCATAAAGGGTAGGAGAACAATTTTTATGTATTGGATTGAGCAAAGAGTGGAAATGAAGGCAAATGAAGAATAAATCTTACTTACGTTTTAAGAAGGGGCAAAATTTGGGGTGTGGATTTTGACATGGTGTTTCTGAGTTCTCCAATACAGTCATACTAATGCAGTCAAACTAAGGTTCTTTCTAGCTGTACCAGTACAGAAATTGAAGAATGGAATTTTTTATATTAAGTGATTTTTTCCTAATTAACTTGAGCTGGTATCAAAATACATGCTCTGTTTCTATGTTGCTGTGGGGATGCTGCTGGTATTCATGTTAGCTGCTCTAAAGGCACCTGCATTACAACTCAGTTACTTATCCAAAAGTGATGTAGGCATTTGTGAAATTGAGGACACCATCTGAAATCCTTGCCACATTGTAATGCTGGTGTGTTCCTTTTGAGTCCTTTTACTTCTTAGTTATTGTCAAACTGAGCCAAAGAGAAACAATTGGCAGGCTAAGCTCAAGAAGGTCCTCCCTCAGGCGATGAATAAAGTGGTAACTTTGAGGAAAACTTCAGACAAGTAAAGGAATATGTTGCACCTGGATATCTCAGCTAGTGATCTGACCCAAGTGTGAGCAGTATTCCAAAAAGGGCAGGAGTGGCTAACAGGGAGGTCACCACAGGGATTCTGTGAGAAATAGCTTTAGCGGTGGTCTGGTAATTTGAGTTTCTTGCTTTGACATGTGTTTGCCACATTTTGGACTCAACTAGCTTTGCAACTGGGGAAGAGATTCCTGTTAGAGAGTTCACAGGGAGTTATTTTAATTTCTCAGAGCTGAAATCAAATAGTTTCTGCATATGGCCTTGAGCTGTTCTTTGTGTCATTTCCCTAAAAGGACCCCTAGACGTTTTGAACCTTGCATTGGTTAGTACCTTCAAGACTTGTGTGAGGAGCTCTACCCAAAACAGTGCATTGGTACCTTATAGCAGGGTTGTACAAATTAGTGTTCATAAAATGTTTGCAGTGCCCTCTGTGAGGGGACTGGTGTGAGCCTGAAGTATTATTGATATTCCTTCTACAGAGGAGTTTGCACTCTGACAACTATTGATGTCTGATCTGTCTCTTCTGGTTTTGCATTTTTCTCTCTTCACTCTCCATAGCATCCTATTTAGAATTCCATTAGCCTAGACCCTGAATGACTGATCATTTACATGCATTTCAAAGTAGAGGCTTTGTTCCATATCCGAAAACATGGTGCATATCATTGGATACCTTCTGTAACGTAGCAGCACTGTATCACAGTCTTTCTTTGAATAAATCAGCCCTCAGATCATCCAGGAACAAAGTTGGCATCTGGCATTTATCTTCTGTGAGTCCTCTTAAAAATGGGGAGAAAACAGAAGCCCATTAGGAGGCTAAGTGGGAGAAGAAATTATATGAACAAGTGAATCCAACAACTCGGTTGTTTCCCCCTCTCCTCAACAGTCCTAAATATATGTTTTCAAAAGAAAAGAATCGTTTGTCCATTAGAAGGGTCTTCCCACTGATATTCAGTGCCTGGGCATACATGTCACCTGCAGCTCCTTGCTACCTGCTTGCTGTTAATTATTTAAAGGCCACGTTTGCTGAAGTTTTAACATGTGCCTCAACTGACATCCTTAATAGTGGATGTTGTACTCCATTAAAGTCCTACCAGTATTAGTAGGTACTGGTGGAGCTAAGATACCTTTGTTATACTTAAGCACATGCATAGTTTTAAGCATGTGAATAAAACCATTGATTTTAATGGGATCAAAAATGGAAGAGAATGTTTACTAGCTGACAAGTAAGTTACAAAGCAGAGGCTAATTTTAGAATTAGTTTGGCAAAACAAGTAATTCTGGGGTATGGGTATGACAAACTCTAATTAGCATCTGTGAGGAATTAGGGGAGATTTGTAGAATAACAGTTCACACACTGTTCATACTTTAAATAACAATTTGGTCTGAGTGTAATTATAAATAAGCTTTTGCTTCTCATTAATTTTCTACTTGATTACTTAAGCTCTTGTTCAAGTGCAAAGCATTAGAAACTGTTTACACTATGCAAGTGATAGCAGAAATTATAAAGGAAATTTACATTATTGAATAAAAGGACATTGATCCATATGTAAAAAGTGTTCTACCCGAATGAGATTAAATTGTGATGATTATTTTAATGCATAACCAGGAATAAATAAGTAAACTACTGAGCAGGATAGTACAACTTCTTTCTGATGTGTTTGCAAGTATTTTTTTTCTGTCTGCCTTGTCTTTTTCATCTATAATACTTGCTAAAATGCCTCTTTTGCAAATCTCTCCTTTAGCCTTGGTAATTGCAAATTATGCAAAACTGCTAAATATATAATTATTAAACTTCTTATGTGAAAGTATTTAAACATACTTTAAATCCAAAGAAGATATTATTTTTTAGTATTTTCTTGCAAACTTCTAAGATAAACCTTTTAAATAGCTCATGAATTTTAAGATTTCTCATCTCCATGGCTACATGTGTGAACCCAGACATGATTGGCTGTTCTCTCCATAAAGCTGGGTGCCTATATATTATCTGATACACTGGTATTATCAGGAATAGCCAGGAAAATATGAAAATTCCTCTCCATTCTACTGTAGACTACCAGTTGCAATTTAGCATCTTTGTGGAGGAGAGATATATTTTTTGTATTCTCTGTAAGGTCGGTATATTTTATTAAGACCATATTCAAATGTTTTCTTTATAACCACATGTAGTAAATGGTCAGAACTTCACAGTGTTGCTTTAAGACAGTGAAGAATTGATAAGGGTAGTTGGAAAAAACATGAGCCGTCCCTCTTGCTTTTCTTGCACTTGGATGGAGCGATGCCTAGAAACTGAATGGTCTGGAGTGCAGCAGAGGTCTCAAGGCCTGGTGTTGTTTCAGTGAGGCACAGAAGAATATCATGCCTCTGTAGTGGCCAACAGCCACACTCCCTTCATTGGGAAAGACAAGCCTTGTTATAAATCTTTTTCATTAAGGAGATAAGGATGCACTCAAGGACCCTCCGATGAAGATCAGACACTCTTTGCTGCTGCCTCAGTAAGTGGAGGAGGAGCAAAGTGTTTTTTCTACATCTTTTGTCAGCCATAAATTCTGACTCAAAGTAACAATGACTGTCATTAAGCCCCATCAAAATATTAGCTTACGCATCCCTTGGGATGCAACTGAAGAAAAGCTTGTGCCACGTAATGCCTGTATGACTAAATTCACCTAACCCAAACTATAATACACAATTGTTCCATCCCTTTTGAATGGGTCAAAATTTATAATATAAAAGTCTTCAACAAACTGTGCTATTCATGTATCTGGATGGTGCAAAGTCTTATGGAATGTGACCAGACATGTAGTACCTGATTGATAAACTGCACTATTTGTGCACCTGTGCTTGTACACGTCCTTCCTTTGAACTCGACCAGAATTACAGTGCTAAATTTGCTATAATCAGAAAATAGGACCAGCCACACTCAGCCCCTCTGGTCTCTGAGGACAAGTGGGAATGTAAGAGTGTTTATTTTCTACTAAAATTCCATACCCTTAATGCAACACCACAATAGCTGGTTAGCCCACGTGTGAGTACTTCTCCTTAGATACTGCAGATATATTGTGAACTTGTCAGCTAGGGTTTACTCCCTCTTAACTATTATAAACTTCTGTACATCTGATTATCTTAATTCCTATTCCACCAAAATACTTTGCAAAATGTTCATCATCTCAGAAAGTCCTTTTCAACTTCTTTCCCTGGTATTACATAGAAAAGCGATTGTCTAGAAATGTCATGCATTTCATGCATTTTATGTGAAGTATGAAAGGTCTTTGTTTTGTCATGCAGAACCACCTTTATCCTTCTCCTGTTGTGAATTTAACTGTAAAGAGGGAATTAGAAGTAGGACAAGATACCACAGGCTTTTGGTGAAAAAGATCTCAGATGAGTTTTCTCTGTGTTGCATTCTCCTCCACATCCTCCCATAAGAGAACAGAAAATTCTCATTTGTGATGAGCTTGTGGCTAAAGACTTAGATTCACAACAAAAGACAAAGCCCACAAAACACAACAAGTAAAATATTTCTTTGTTTAGATGAAAAACCTTCTCCCTTTTTTCCTCTTCCTGTAGAAAAAAAAGGCAAGTAAAAGCTTCCTAAAAACATTAACACTCTAGATGGAAATCAAGCAGGTTACCATTTTCCAAATCTCTTTACTTCAGGATGCCATTGTTATAAAAGGAAAAGTTTACACTAATTTAGATGTTTACAGTTAACAGACAATTATGTTTGCTCACTCCACATCTTTGTCAAGCTCACAGAAACCAAAGTTCACTTAGATTTTAAAATATATGACTCTCTTTAATCTCTGCTTTTATCAGGTGACTCTTTTGCTACAGAATTCAAGAAATGTCCAGGTAATGGGGAGTTCAAATATGAGTTTAAAACTGTAGCCCATTCTAAATGTTAATTCCACATCTTAATGTTTTACAAACTCTGAGTAGAAAGGGTCATCCCTCCTGCCCTAGCCAGGGACATTTTTCACTAGATCAGGTTGCTCAGAGCCCCTTCCAACCTGACTTTAAACATTTCCAGTGATAGTGCATCCACAAATTCTCTGGGCAACCTGTTCCAGTGTCTCACCACATTGTAAAGTATTTCAGTGTTATAGCCAATCTAAACCTGCCCTCTTTCAATTTAAAACCATTGCATCTTTTTCTGCCACTACAGGCCCTAGTAAAAGTCTGCATTTCTTAGAAACCCCCTTTAAGTATTGAACAGCCACAATAAGGTCTCCCCAGAGCCTTCTCTTCTGCAGACTGAACAACCCAGCTCCTCCAGTTGTTCTTCACAGGAGAAGGGTTCCATTTCACAGATCATTTTCATAGCCCTCCTCTGTACCTACTCTAACATGTCCTTGTCTTGTGCTTGAAACCCCAGAACCTGATGCAATACTCAAGGTGGGCTCTCATGAAAGCGGAATAGAAGGGGAGAATCACCTTCCTTGACCTGCTGGCCACGGTTCTCTTGATGAATCCCAGGATATAAGAGGCTTTCTGGGCTGCCAGCACACATCCATTTCACCCACCAGTTATCCCCAAATCTCTTTCTGCAGGACTGCTCTGAATCTATTCACCACCTGGTCTGTACTGTTATTACAGATTGTCCTGACCAATGTTCAGGACTTTGTATTTAACTTATTAAGGTCCACTTGTGAGGTTCACTTGGGCCCCCTCTTTTTGCTACTGTACAGTTTATCCACTGCTTGAGTTTGGGTCTGAAGTTGGCACATCTTTATAAACACTAACTAGAGATGTTTTATCTTACAGTTGTTTGTTTCAGCTTCAGGTCTGATGTTTTCAATATATTTCTGGGTTGTGTGATTATTTTAATGTTAAAGTGGAGATTTTGAAAATGTGAGGACTTTTAGGGAGATAAAAGAAGTTTGTTGCCAAAATTATAAAGGCATTCCTTTCATCTGAAATCTTGTGGGCTAGTTAACTCCTATGCAGGATGTATAGACAGAATAAACTTTAAAGACAACATTCCCATCTCATTTTTATCAAAAGCCATTGACAGTGTCTTGGAAATATGTCTAGATCAACTAAGAAAATGAAGCCAGTAATGACTCATGGTAGCTGCTGGCATGATGGTTTTCAGGGTTAAATCATGTCACACCTAGAGTTTTAAAAGGGCTAAAAAAATGATTGAGTACAAAGCCATATTCTGTTAGGGATAAAATGTATGAGAGCTTTTTAGCATGTAAGACATTTTTTGTAGTTATTTATTTTTTTACTCAGCACAAATACCTGACAGTCCACCTCTTTTGTGTAGCATATCTCCTGTTGTATCTCAGAGATAACTGCACTTCTGGTGCATCAACTGTCTGTAGAGCCTGATAAGGAGGCTGATGTCAATGCTAAAGGAGCCATCTTTCATGGCATTTTGAGACAGAAAGAAGATATGTTAGCTGTTCCACTGATGTAGGCTTGCATGAATGGAAATTGCTTCTTCCTCTTGGATCAAGAAGCCAGTGGGCAGTCACTTTAGCTCAGTCTTGTGATAATTTACGACTCAAAGGAAAATGAGAGGAGATGATAAGCGCTTGATTTATATACTCCGTGTGTTGTTTGCAGAGATGGGCAACACAAGCAGGAAGAAAAGGTAGGTCTGTGCAGTCAGACCTACACCATAACAGTGTTTGTGTAAGTACAGATTTGACTGGCTTCTCAGGAAAAGTGAGGGTTCTGACAAACTGCTTCTGGCTATATACTACATAATAAAGTACCTTACTCATTATACAATTTAATGAAACACTATACTCAATATATTTTATATGGCGTATTCTTTAAGAAGACTAGAGCAGCAAGCCTTGAATATCTTAAAAAACTTTAATCTCTGCAGTGGAAACAAAGGTTCCAAACTAAAAGCAGCACTTCTGATTCAGCTTTTAAATGTAAGGTGGTGCAATTTTTTGCAGTTTCTGAAGTTCCAGAATCTGAAGTCAAACTAATTTTGAGAGACACATTAATACTCAAATGACAATCTCATTTTTGGAAAAATAACTTATGCTCATATTGAGCATAAGTTATTGACGTTTTGGAAATTCAGTCCTTGGGTGTATCAGATGAGTGGGATGTGAAGTGAACATTTTCTTTCTCCATTATTAGTATGTTCTGTACAGTGTGTTATCTGGCAACATCAGTTTGAAGTATTACTCTTTTGTTCATTTTTGTCTGGTCATTTGTTCCCCTGGATATTAAGCCTGTGTAATGTATAACTACAAATAGAAGAGCAAATTGCTCAAAATGGGCTAAGTAGCTTTGAATTCTTCCTGCTCATAAAATAAGCAAGTGAAATATCAAATCAGTTGTACCCCTTCTCCAGAAAAATGCTCTTGTCTATATGCACAAATTATCCTGGGGGAGAAGAAAAATGGAAGGGTTTAATTGCAGCAAAATTATAACAAGCTGAAATGTCTTGTTACTGCAAAAAGACTGTCCAAGGGTTACATTAGGAAACATCAATATTTAAAGATCTTCTTCTGGACATTTCAAAGAGTTCAAAGTTCAGTGTGAAACATCTTTGTCTACTTAACACATAAATATTTTAAGATGTTGATATTTTGCTCACACACAGAAACACCTTAACTCACTATAGGGAAATCAAGTGTAAATGTCTTTCTATGCTCACCTCACTGCCAAACTACTGGGTTTCTAGGAGATGCTTTAGGCATAGAAAACCTCACCCTAGTTGCATTTATTTTCATTTCAGAGTCTAGTGTAACAATGGCTTCCAATACATTTACTGTAGAAAGTCAGTATTTGCAAATCTTTAGGAAAATAAACAAACCTAATAGGGGAAGGTCAAACATGAAACCATAAAGAAAATTAAATAGGTAAATAATCTTTTCAGCAATGAGGTCCAGCTATTTTGTTTCTTTGATTTATTCATTTATTTTCAACTGTGATGATTGACTTTGCTATGGCAAATAGTTTGTGGCAATTTGGGACACAAAGCATCAGTCACAAAGCTTCTTTGTGTCCTTATGTTGCCCTTCATCATTCTCTGATACCCAGGAGGAAAGGAATGGTTGTGCCATCTATTTGACGATCTGATCTGTGGGCTTACTGTATGGATTTCTTCCTATCAGTTTCTTTGCAACATTCATTCCAATAGCTGAAACATTGACAAGAGACGTCTATAAACTCATTGTTTTTGTCACTGTCATTCAATCTTATCCAGTTGTGGAAGGTGATGCATCCTTCATTGGCATTGTAATTAAAAGGACTTGTTTATGTAGTTTGATGTTAGAAAATTATGTTTGGCTGTTGGATAAGAGAATATTAGCTTTTACTTGCCTGTATTCTGCACATATAACTTCCTCTGGAAGAATAACCAGCAACGAAATACTGCAAGAAAGGAACAGTATGTCAGGGAAGAATCTGAGAATAGAGTGAAATACAAATTGAATGTAAGTTTCCCTAGTTTTGAGAAGGATAGAGTTAATTTTCTTCTTGTTATCTGGTACAATGGTGGGGTTTGAATTTAGTATGAGAATAATGTTGACAACTAACTGATGTTTTGGTTGCTGCTAAGTAGTGCTTATCCTAAAGGAAGAACTTTTCTGTTTCCCATGCTCTGCCAGTGAGTAGTGTGAAACTCCTGAATCCCTGCAAGACATTGATGATGCCATTGTTTGGGGCAATGCAGCAAAAGAAGCTTTGAAGAAAGGGTATAAAATAGTCCAAATCCTTCTGAAAGCCAATTTTGCAATAAAGTAAAGGAAGGTCAAGGGACCTGTGAAAGAAATTCAGTATTTACAAATAAAAGGGCAAGATGAACCTCATCAGATCCCAATAGATGTGATTAACAAAATAACAACAACATCTCTAACAACTAGAGGGAAAGAAACACAAGCTTTTTTAGGTGTTGTGGGTTTTTGGAAAGTGAACATTGCAAATGACAGTTTGAATACAAGCTCTGTCTATCAAATCACCTGTAAGAAGAATGATTTCAAATGGAGCCCTGAGTAACTACAAGCCTTGGAACAAATTAAAAATCTGTTCATACAACAGCCCTTGGGCCAGTCAGGACAGGACAAGATATGAAAAATGTGCTCTGCACAGCAGCTGGAGAGAATGGTTCTACCTGAAATTTCTGTCAGAAAGCACCAATGGGAGACTCAAGACTGAACATTGTTTGTAAGAGTCTAGGATACAAAAGATCTGAAGCCTTCTATACTCAAACTGAAAAAGAGATACTATTGGCTTATAAAGAGGTTTGAGTTGTTTCAGAAGTGACTGGCACAGAAAGTACAGCTTCTCCTGGCACCCTGGTTGCCCATGCTAGGATGGATAATCAAAAGGAAGGATCTCCTCTACACCTCATGTAACTGATGCTACATGGAGTAAGTGGGTTGCACGAAAAAAAACGAGTTCAAATAGGGAACCTCAGTTGTCCAGGAGTCTTGGAAGTGATCATGAGCTGGCCAGAAGACAATCTGGTATGTCATCAGAGGAGGAGGTGACATGTGCTGAAGAGGCCTCACTGTATAATTTACCAGAAAGTGAGAAGCAATATGCCTTAAGTCTTGCTGCATTGTAGGAAAGCATCAGTGATAAGAAGCAGCTGCATGGAGTTCTCTACAACAAGTTGTGGAAACTGCTGAAGGAGAAGGTGAACTGAGGCAGTTTGCAAGAATGAAAGCAATCCATGTGGCTTTAGACATTGCAGAACAAGGAAAACTACCAATATTGCCTCTCCTAGCTGACTAATGGAGGGTGACAAATGCCCTGTAGGAACTGCTGCAGCAGTAGAAGCAGAATAACTGGCAGCACAAAAGTAACCTACCAGGGCTGCTGAATGGTGGCAAATTATTGCTGCCTGGGTGGAGAACCCAGCTGTAAGTCTACCTCACATAGATGTTCATGTACGCAAGAGCTGGACCACTGGAGAACATTAAAATAATCAAAAAGTGAATCACACTGCTAAGGCTGAAGTGGCTCAAGTGGATTTGGGTTAGAAACATAAGGGTGAAGTATTGCTAGTTCAGTGTGCCGATGAAACCTTGGACCACCAAGGAAGGGATGTAATATATAGATGGGCTTGTGATCAAGAGAGAGACAACCACAGACACTGTTGCAGAGGTTGTGTATGAAGCATATGTTGCAATTAAACAATTCAAATTATTAAAACCTCTCTGGTTTGAAGAACTGGGGTTAAACTACTGCATAAATCAGCAATATCTTGCCTTTGGATAATATGGGAAAAATTGTAAATGCCATTTTAGGATGTAGAGATAGAATAATGAGGCCAGGAATGTAGAGCATTTTCCTATAGCCTTACAGAGGCATTAGTGCTACAGCATTTTATACTTATGGTCATCATACTTGGAGAAAGATTTGGAATGGCTGGTGTGAGAACAGCAGTAAGAATGAACAGTGATTGTCATGGTTTTGCCCACCAGCCCATCCCTGGGGCTGAGGATGGTTTTGTCCAGGTGATTTCCGGACAAAAAGGCCAATCAAAAGTCCAGTGATGCCTTTGCTAATTACATCTTTAAGAAAACGGAAGAGAAGTTGGTTGTGCAGTTGAAATTAGGAGCAGTAGCCATGTAGGAGGGAGGCGGCTGGTCCAAAGAGGGCCAAGGCCCTCTCCTCCCCTGGCTTGGGCTGGGGGGTGGGTGGGGCAGGTGCAGCACTGAAGCCTCCTATCTCTTGTAAGAGAGTGAAGAAAAAAAAGTTTAAAAGATGAACTGCTTGGACAGAAACTGCTTCAGAGAAATTCCAGCGAAGAGATAACGGAACTTTCAAGGTCAAAACTGGCAGCCGGAGAAGAGAGAAGAAAATTCGAAGAGGGGAGAGCTGTTTCTTCCCCTTTCGCTCTCTCTCTCTTCAGCGGGAAAAAGACTGAAAAGTAATCCCTGCTACTTTTAAAAGTTTGTTGGGGTGAGGAGACCCCCCCATGCGGCTCACAGAGGAGCTTGTGAATGTATCAGAGAACCGAGACTTCATGAGAAACCTGAGGTGAGGCAGAGTCCTGTTAAAGACTTTGTGACCCTTGAAGGGGACGATGCTTATGCAGGAGCAAGGACGGCTCGGATAAGCTTGGGATCTCAGTGAGAAATCCGTGCTGCTGTTGAAGATTTTGTGACCCTGAGGGAAATCCACGCTGGAGTGATGACGGCTCAGGTGGGATACTGGGATCTGTGTGTGGGATCCATACTGCTGCTGAAGATTTGTGACTTTGACAAAGAGAGAAAACCTCATGCTGGAGCAAGGCGGCCCAGGTGAGATGTTGGGTGTGATCCCCCCTTTGTGTGTGGGATCCGTGCTAGACCAATGCACGGATAGAGGTGGACTCTTAAGCCATTATCCCCTGTACCCTGTAGTGAAGATTCATAGTAAGCAAGTGTCCCCTTGCAAGCCTATGGAAGGAAGACCCTTCAGGACCTGGGTAGTCCCCAGCCTTTGGTCTTAGCCCAGGAGGGGGGTAGGCTCAGCCCTGGGGGCCGGCACAGAGCGAGAGAGAGAGAGAAAAAGTTCCAGCTGCAACAAGAATGCTGTAGAGTTGCTGGAGAGAGAGAGAGCTGGAACTCTGAAAATGGAGAATGAAACTGCTTCTCCTCCTTGGACTGGTATAAAGGAGGGAGGAGTATTTCTCTAAATATTTTAATTGAGTAGAAATTGTTGTAGATATAGTTCTTTAGTTTTTAACTTGTTAGTAGTTTTTGTTTTACTAGTAATAAATGTTCATACTATTTTCCCCAAATCCTGTCTCTCTTTTGTCTGCATAAACTTTCTCTCAGCTATTAGTAATTGTGTGGGGGATGTGAAAGCAAATTAACCCAGGGCAAAATCACGACAGTGATCTAAAAAATATGTTTCAAGAGGGAATGTTGAAAATATTGTATCTGCCTCATCTAGATCAGAGAGAAAATTGGAAGGGACATTTGCCTTCAAGTATGAAAAGAATATAAAAATTAAGTACATTTCATCATTTTCTGTGCTCATTCTGTTGAGGACAAAGGTAGCAGACTCAAATTAGAGCATAAGAAAAGAAGGTAAGCATGAGGAAAACATTTTCAGCTCTGAAAAGGATTTTGTGTGATGCTTTCTGACTTCAGTTATTGAGCAGTTTTAAAAATAGTGTGAGAAAAATATCCTTCAATAATGACTGGGATAGCCTTGGGCCAAAAGATGGTTTAGATGACATCTGGATAGCCCACCCTATCTTTTTTTTGTGGGATTTTTACAGACTGGAAATTCAGAATTAAACTTACGGTCTGTTCTTTTTACTTGCCTGCACTATTAATGCTCTGTGGATGCTGTCTTCCATGCTTTGAAGTGTTTGGTCAGAAAAAGCCCTTGATATTATACAGTTTACATTTGATCAGTATCAACAAAGAAATTTTTGCAAGTAGTTGGTTAGGTTATCATCAATATTTAGTTCAGTGGAATGCCTGGAGGATTTCTTCGGGACAGAAATAACATTTGGCAGATTTAGTGGGATTTCCCTGGGATACAGGTAGATATTTGACATCTCCCCATGGGTAATGGAACTAATCTCGACAAGATGTTTACCACCAATTCTCTAGATGATTGCTTCAGCTCAGGAGAAAAGTTTAGGAAAATAAATTTTATCCCTCTTCCAAAAAATCCCCCAAACCTCCTCCTTTATATTCATCTATTCAGTTTTGAGCCTGCTTTCTCTATTTTATCACCTGAAAGACAAGTGGCTACATCACTTTTATCCTATCCAAGCAAGTTATTATGGGATGTACTACTGAAGGGCTCTATAAATAATTAACCACAGCTGTGCCATTTCATGTTAGGATGGAGGCTCATTCTTGTCAACTCAGGAGAAAAAACAAAGCTGTGGAAAGTAATGCATGCACCTACTTGAAAATATTACAGAAAGTAGAAGCTTGTGTCTTAGTAGGAAAATTCACTTTAGGTTAAAATCTTTTTGGATATCAGTTCAGATATGTCAGTATCACTCTAAGTAAGTAAAGTAATCATGTTTACTGTCATATGGGACAACTATGAATTCCAACTCAGAACAGCAGAAATGCAAAGAATTACCAAGCTATTCACAGCAGTCAGTGGAGCTTCTCTCGTTAGTCTACCCAGAGAGTCTTACTGTATGTGACATCCTGCTTGCTAGCAGCAGAGAAAATGGAGCTTGAAAAGAAACGAAACATCAAGACTTTACTATTTCACAGATGTCATTGCACACCTTTCTCTTGTATTTATCATATTTTGAAAGTTTCACCCTAAGGAGGGAAAAAGGACATTCTTGTGGTCATGGATGTTATCAGACATATCCAACAGCATGAATTATGAAAACTGGTTCTTTCACCCTTACTTGAATCTTCAAAATTTGGGTTTGATTGGGTTCAGCTCATGTTATATATGGGAGATGGTGACACTCCTAAGGGTTATTCTTACAAAATCTCAATCTTTTTAAGTGGTCAGAATTTAACTCACTGAAGATCCCTAAAGGATGCGAATTTGAGCATTTGCATTTAGATTTGTTTTCAATTGCTATAAGGGACTCAATGTTGTTGAGATTGTTTGTGTTATGCTGTGGACGCTAATTTGATTTAATACTACCAAACTCAGAAGCAATTAATTCTCATGATTATTTGAGTAATGGAATTATATGAGTATAATGACAATATACTGAGAAACTCTGGAAACCTGAGTAGCTATTATCAGTTAAATGTATGTCATTGTGGCAGTAACCATCTGGATTTCCCTAGTTACCCCTGTATGATTCGAGTAAGTGTTCTAGAGAGGCTAATGTCCTTGATTAGTTTGGAAGTGCAGATAATTAATTACCCTCCAGGAGCCAGAAAATGTTTTTGAGCTTTTAATAGCTTTCATAAAAAGAAGAATTAAATTAGAGGCCACCATGAAAACATTGAATATGTGACCAGCATGCTCCCCAAAAATGGAGTTTTCAGAATTATTGACAGGAAATATTAATAACTGGAGTAAGTTTCATTTTCATGAAGGCCATGCATGAAAAGGTGCCACTGACTGAACTTGAATGTTGCAAGATGAAGTTGCTTTCCTCAAAAGAATACCAAGAAACCTCACAAATACAGAAAATTATTGTATAAAAGGTTATTTACATTTTGTTTACACAACATGATGAGCATCTCCAATGTCTAATTTGATAGGATATTTGATTTTGTTTTATTCTACTTAAACTGGGATTTGCTCAGTCTTTCATTGTAGCTATGCAATTTTTCCTTAAGCCAAGCAACAGCTCCTTGAAGATAATGTATTTCATAAAGTTACCTTTTCTTCAGAATTTATGAATTTTCCTAGTAATGAGATGCAGAAAGAAATTGCTCCAGGTTTTGAGAGCTGTGTGCAGGACAGATATGTGGTAATGTCAGGCAGCCTTATGTGACCTTCGTGGTTCCTTATTTGCTAGAAGAAGCATGAAGGGAAAAATCAGAGGACTGTAAGGTGCTGTTGTGTAGGGAGAAAAGCAAGTAGGACTTGTTCCCTGAATTAATCCATGTGAGAATGAGGAAGCATGCTGCTGGTTGGTCAGTCCATGAGGATCTGAAATAGCTTCTGACAAAGATTCTAGATTGGTAGGACCTCTTTTCAGAGATTGAGTTATAGAGCTACAAAATAAAATCTGCTTTAATGATAAGTAGAAGGGAATTTTTAGAGACTGAATTTTAGAGACTGAAGATGTTATATCATTTTCATCAGCTTCCCTCTCTATGGCTGCTCTACCATCTCACACTCTTGCCTTGTAGTTACCATAAAGAAGTCCCTGATGGGGGACAGTGGGAAACAGGGAAAAGGTGTTCTCATTTAAAGGTATATAAAAGGTGTACCATGGATGAGATGGATAAGGAGAACAAAATATCTTCACAGTTTTAGACAGTTCTTCTCAGGTTTTGGAGTGCCCATTGAATCCACACATGATATTAGCAGTCATCTCTTAGTTCTCTGTGTTGTCTGAAAACCTTAAGTGCTTCCAAAACAGAGGCGTCTCCACTGGTGGTTCATGTTTCTGTACAAAATAGCCAAAGAGCTAGGAGGAAATTGAAATGAAATGGCTCTAAACAACCCCAAAAGGAACCAGGATATTTCAGAAGATAAGTGAAAGCAAGTTTTGGAAGTCTTGACTGAATTTAGAGTACCCCTGTGGTATTACCATGGAATTTCTGAGGAGAGCAAAACTTTATTTCTTTTATACATGATGTCATATTTGCTCCCACCTTCCTAACTGTAAGCACATGTCCTTGTCTACAGTGCTGAAATAGAAGAGACTGGGAGAACTCACTCTTAAATATTGTGCAGTGTGGTGGATACACAGAACATGGAAGTTGTTTAAACAAACTACTCCAGGCTTATAAACGGATGAATAAATTCCCTGAGGGCTTTCTGAAGGCTGCATCTGTGTATTTTACTCACTGCAGTTGTACCATTTTTGGAGACAAAAATATGGATGCATGATGGACTTGCATTACAGTTAAAAGGAAGGGAAAAAAAGTGCATTGGTTTCTTATAATGTTGTAGTCCCAGGATTGTTCAAATTCTAGACTATATTGATGTTCAGGCTGCTATAGAGTATATGATGTCTTCTTACACGAAGATCCATGTTCATGAGTTCCAGTTAATTGTTAACTGAGAAATTGGAATTCCTCCTGCTAACTTACATGGCATTATGCACATGGGCCAAAATAAAGAGTCCAGGAACAAGTGATATCATGGAGAAGTAGGGAAGTAGGGGAAATTCCTAAGGTGTTTTCCTGTGAAACTAACTGTAGCCAAAGGGGGAAGAAAGAGAACAAGTTGCTGTCATGAATCCTGTCAATCAGGATGTGTTACAAATAGTAATGCAATTCATAGAAAGAGCCAAAAATTTGACAAATATACTGCATAGTTAACCAATGTGCATAAAACCTTAACTCAGGACAGATACCCACTCCAGTAATTGGTAGGCACACAGTCATTTTTCAAAGAAAGCAATGTAACATCAGAGATCCTTTTTCCTGTCTTCTGCTAGTGAGTTCTATTCTGAGAATGGCAGGCAAGCAGTCTTTCAAAGTCATTTATATGTCAGCTATGAATTGAATGAGGCAAAACTGCGAGATGAATTTAAACTTGTTTTGCAGCTGATCAGTCTTTCATTCATCATCTTCCCCTTTGGGATAAAAGGCATGGAGTGAAATAGCAAAGGAAGGAAAATTTTAAAAAGTCTAGCAGAGAGTCTGCCCTGGCTTGTGACAGCTTTCAGCTCTCAGCTCTCATTTATTGGCCCTGCTGGTGGAAACATCACTGGGACTACTCATAATCCAGCAATGCTGAAGAAATGCGCTTTTAGAAATGGGGTGCTTGCAATTATTTTATATCTAAAGAAGAAGAAAAAAATGACCCTGCAGCTTAAAGTAAATGAAAATTAGTGTAGGGCTGACATTCTATGCATGAATTAGAATGTTCTTTTGCATCATGTTTTAGATGTGAAACTAAAGTGTGCAAGACCTTGTATTTTACTCTTAGGCCTGAGATTACCTGATGTCATAAAACATGATGACACAAATATTGCTCATTTATGTCACTATAAAGTTAAGTTTATAGTGGTACAATCAGTACTACCATTTATGCTATCTAAGCTCAGCATTACTAATTGTATCACTATAAAGCTATTTTATAGTCATATAAACAGTACAGATAATGCTGTCAGGCATCAGTATAAATGTTGCAAATAAACCTACAAACACTTCATCCAGATATTTTTTATAGTGCTAATATGCAGACATTAGGGGCAAGCTCACCATTGTAATCTGTGATATTGTGGCCAGTTATGAGCCGAGAATGAGACAAAGGAGTGTCCTTGCACTTCCCTCTGCCTGAAATATTTATTACCACATTTGCTTTTCATAAATGCCTGACAACTTCCTCTTTAACTGGGGATGTGCAGAAAGTATGTCACACAATGAGGGCCTGCAATCAGAAGTTCAATTTCTGGGTGAGGGGCTGGTATAATTCTGTCCCTCCCCTTTTTCCTGGAAAACATAGTGGAAGTCTAGATGGAAAAGTAGTCTTTTCTGCTAGACAATACAATCATTGTTATTTCTCTTGTATCCTGAGCACAGCAGAAAGGAAAACATCAAAGAGCCTCTCTCAGAGAATTAGTATTGTGTCCTGTTGCCAGATTCATTTCTCATCTATTGTTTCCAATAGGTTTCCTGGGTGGGAGAATACCTCAGACCTGTAATAGAAGAATGAAAGGAAAAATCTTATCTCTCATCCATTTTTACTGCTGATTTGCAAGTCTTAGTCATAAAGCTGAAAGTATCCAAAGACCATATGATAGTTTTATGTATCCAGCAGCAGAGGCCATGAGAGAATGCAGAGGTGCACATGGCTTTAGGGCTATTAAGCTCCAAAATGGACAATACAGTTCATATGCAATATGATCATATAACCTTTTTTTCTGCAAAACACCAGGATTAATGAGATTATATGAAAAAAAGCAAACAAACAAATGGAGACTAAAACAGGGAAGTCTGCTGAAGGTGTTCATCAACCTTGCAGGAAATCCAGAGTTAAGGTGTTTTGTTCAGGGACATAATGAGGAGAAACATCAAGGTCCTTCACCAGGATTCATAGACAAGCATCTGCCTTCTGAGAGCCTTTCCTCAGTTTCTTCCAGAGGCTTAACAGTGGTGCAAGGGCAAACCAAGGGGACCACAACTCTCAGTGCCATGTTGCAGATGAGTACTGATTTAGTGCAGTGAGGACAGATTGACACCCATATTATGATATTCCATCGCTGTTGGCTCTGACTAGCAGGAGGAAGAGCACTTTGAAGGGGGGAAAGAAGTGCTCTGAGACGCAAAGACAGGAGGAGACTCAGAAGAACTCTTTTTATGAACTGTGTTGAGAAGTTAGAGTAGTAGCTTAAATGAGAAGCTTCATTTTTTTAATATGGCTAAAACTGGGGAGAATATATTCTTCCTTGTATATGAATGGTTCGAAAATCACACAATTAGCACCTAGCAGGCACTTGCAGCATTGGTCTTCCTTCGGCCCAGCATCGTGATGCACACCAGCCTGGTGAAGAGGAGCTTCTTAACACTTAGAGGACACTTGGATAGCAAGGGAAAAGCCATTACCACTCCAACTTTTTCAGGTCACAGTACAGCCTCCCTCTGCTTGGGCAATTTAATTGAATTCTTAAACTTTGCTTTAGAAGAATGAGAAATTCTGCTGTAGGTTTTCCTGTCTGCAGTTCTGTCCTAGGCTACCCGGTCCTTTTTCAAACTCCTATGAAAGATTGTAAAGGGCTCTTCAGATGGATACCTAAGAGGCACTGTAGAGGAAAAAAAGAGACCTCTCCATTCATTATCACTTTTGTTTGATACTTTTCGTAAAAAGTGAGATGATAAAATGACTTTTTTTAACTCTCTCTAGTATACTGGTTTTGATTTCTGCTTTATACCAGAAATGCTGGGTAGTGTTCAAACTAGAGAATTTAAAATTTAAATTGCTGGAAGGAACTAGATGTCTGAGACTGCT
Organism: Pyrocephalus nanus; assembly: GCA_038380795.1. Lineage (NCBI taxonomy): Eukaryota > Metazoa > Chordata > Aves > Passeriformes > Tyrannidae > Pyrocephalus > Pyrocephalus nanus. Next base: position 16,896,607 of record CM076264.1, on the reverse strand, counting down.
GTGGGAAACCTGTGGTCCAGCTGGTGAGGGAAACCTGTCTGACTGTGTGAGTGTAGGGTGTGCAGTGAGTCAAGTGGGGCACCCATCAGCTCAGTGCAGCCACCTGCTGTGAAAGGGCTTTGATCTCAGCAGTCAAAGTCTCTGGTGTGTGACTCCCAGAGTGGCCCCTGGATGGTCAAACAGGAAAGTTTCCTTAAATACCTTAAGACATCAAAATAGTACTTTGAAGAGTTGAAAACTAGAATGAAATAAGCAGGTTTGACAGCACTGGATGATTATGGGATATCAGAGGGCATAAGACAACTTATGCACTGTGAATCCACATTTCTCTCCAGCTTGTTTTTTGAGCTGGATGTGTATACCTCCTCTGCACTAATGATTTGCAGACCATTAAAAGTCTTCCACTCTGGAAAATAAGTGCTTCTGATACTTGAGCTTTGGTGGAAGCTGTCTTTGTATGGCTTGTAAAGGGAAAATGTGTGTTAGCAGAGTCAGTTTCTTGGGTTTCCAAATATTTTGTGTGTTCTATTTATTTGTTTTAGAGGAAGTATCTCTAGCTGCCGTGACTGTAAACAAATCCTTGAAAATATGATCTGAAGGTAGTCAGTGCAATTATATATGCTTGAGTATGTCAAAAGCTTGAAGCACAAACTGCAAGAATAGCTCCTATCAGCTTTAACTCAGATGTCACTGATGATGTCTAAATGTCAACATTAACTGCTTACTTGTTCATTGAAGCCTGGAAAGGAGACAATAGATGTAAAGATCTGTGTGATCTACTCCAAGTGAAAAAAATCTCACTGGGATGCAGCAGGAGAGCACCCAGCGACATTTTCTTGCATCTTGAATGTTCAAGCAATTTATGCAAATCCTCATTTGATTTCCTTGTGGACATCCCATTTGCTAGTGGGCAAGGATGGAGCTGCACATTATTTTGCAATTCATCCCCTTATTTATCACTGATATCTCAATTTATAAAAGATAGCACTGAGCAAGCACATTGTCACTGAGGCCAATCTAATGTTTTCTCAGAACTTCGTACTTTTCCTCATTCTTTGTCAGATTCTTTTGTGTGTCAGAGATGTGACACAGGATGGGGCTAATTCAGGCAGTAGACAGAACTAGTGGACACCACTGTCTGGTAAGGTCATGTGTCCATTTTGAGTGGAGTCTTTTGGGGAAAACTATCAGGAGCTGAGGTACCACAAGGTTGAGCAGCTGAGTAAAAGCTAAGCTTCCCCACTGTGCTGTTTGATCTGTATTTGTGAAACATATTTGGGTTTTATTAAATTATGCAAGACTTTCTCTTTGTCTTTGCTTAAGGGGCTGCATTTCAACTTTCGGACAAAAGATACTGAACTTCATCACTTGAAGACAGGGCCTCTTCATCATGTTGTTCTTAATGTTGTATGCACTTCTTCTGAGAGCAACATTATTTAAAAAAAGGTGAATTACAAATCCCACAAACTGAAGCAACCTCTGCAAACAAACCCTTTTGTTTTCCCTCAGCTCTGTGGTATATTTTTCTCAAAGCACTGAACAAACCCTCTTACTCCAGCAAAGAAAGGGGAGCAGAAAATATCAGACTGACATTCCTTTGCCTGTCTCAATTGAATTATTTTCCAAATTGCCAGAAAGTACAAAACAGATGGCCTTGACCCCACAACGCCACAGAAAAAAGTCAGGTCCTTTTGTTTGCAGGGTCAGCTCTAGGCTGACTGTTACCTTTCTACCTTGGGGATCAGCCATGGCATAGGCACTGGAGACATTCAGCACAGCACATTTAATCTTTCTTGCTGACTCAACTGCCTTGGTTGCATCCTGCTGTTCCATTAGTCTCCTCTTCTACGTAGTTATTGATTAGAGTGATACTTGACCCACTTTCCAGCACTCTCTTACTCTCTACATCTTCATTTTTCTCTTGTTCACTCACTGTCTCAGTTGTTTTACTCTGCCCTTGTTAGCGGTGTTGCTGGGGGATATTTTGCCAGTGCAGCTGCTCCCCAGAGTCAAGTATTGGGTTGCATCTAATTACTCTTTTAATGCACTGTGGTGAATCAGTTGTCTTTCCCAGGCACTCTGTGCAATGAGAAATAATTCACAACAGCAGCTGAGCTACTTCACAGTAAGCTGGAAAGGTGAAGTCAGGAGCTGACTTTACTCAGCACAATTGAAGAAACAAGTAGACATATGGATTTGGGGCTCTGCAAAACACAGTCTAAAGACATATTTTGTGTGTAGGATTGCAAAGTCTAGTTTTAAGAGGATTCACATGGGATAGTTTCATCTCAGTTTTTCATTGCAGCTCTTTCATATTGGGATTGGTGCTTGCCCTTCACATTAACCCTGCACCTCCTATACTTCAGGAGTTAAGAGGTAAGAAAAAGTTCAAAAGCAATCAAAAAGTAAAACTAACAGATTAAGTTAGTGAATTAGGTGGGCAAATGAGGCCATAGTCTATTCTTTAGAATAACGTGGTGCAAAGGGTACTGGGCAGGTTGTATATGAGACCTGCAATCCGCTTTGTTGAGGTGGGGAAGGACACAGGACGGGATTTAAGGAGTTCTATTCAAGCTTGTTTAGTGTGGCATTGCAGATAATTTCTATCTTGTTGAGAGAGAAAATGAACTAAATATTTCTCTTTTCCTTTTTTTTTTTTTTTTTTTTTTTTGGTAGGTATACATGAACTGTTCTTTTCTCATTGATGTGAAGTTCATGGTGCCTCAGTTTTTCTCCGGGTAAATTTGAAGGACCTTTAAATTCCTCTAATTTTTATTTTTTTTTACTAGCTGAGATGCATCTCAGTAGACTTTTCTGTCTACTTATCCTGGATATAAATGGCTGTGACCATTTTCTGTGATTCCAGCATATCTCTGTCACTTGGTGATTGCATTAGTATGGTGCCATGGTCTACCCTGCCTAAGAAGGGAACATATAGGTCTTGTTGGTCAGGAAGCAGACACCTTGCATATGAGGCATGATACTTTTAAGATGGTTGCCTTTTTTCACCATCTACAGAAGGCTGTTTTTCCTTTATATCAGTGAGTGCATGAGCATTTCAGGTTTTTTTTGTGTGCCAAACTGAGTAAGGACAGCTATGGAAATCTACATCAGTTGTTATCAACTGGCTCACAAACCACGTGAATATGTAACATCTAATATATAAATAATGTACTGACTGTGACCTTAGCTTATTTTTAGAAATACTGTTTTGCAGGAGTTTGGAACAGTAAAAAGACATAAAAACATATCTTCCACTACTGATCAGAACAGCAAGGGCTGGGGAAGAGACCAGCACATACCGCCCCAGAAATTGGTGTGAGATAATAATCCTGGGGGAAACTGAGGGAAGGCATTACAGCCACACCAATTGAAAATAGTTTTGTCCATCAAAATTTTCTAAAATTACCCTACAACACTCTCAATGTAGTGTCTGAGCACCTTCCAAATTAAACAAAAGATATAGCAAAACTTGCAGGTTTTCAGGAGCTGTCTCTATGAACTCTTTGGAATATTTCAGAAAAACACTGGGTTATTTTTTGATGTAATTTGACCTGATTCAACTGGATAGCTCTACCAAGAGTTAGTGCAACCCAAAATAACTGAATTAGACTAGATCATTGGAGCACATGGACATTTCCATTATGTCAAAATACATCATCTTCTTTGACAATCTACTGTGTCTTTGGCTGTCACTGCTGGTCACTGATAGAATCAAAGACAAAATACCGGTCTGGAGGCATCTTTGCTCTGATCCAGTCCAGTTAGGCTTATGCAAGAAAGCAAAGAATAAAAATGTGAAAAAAAGGCTATCACTGAAGAAGACAACCTAGGGAGACTCTGTATTCTCTTCCTAAAGACCTCCAGTGACATGAATCATTCAGGAATCATGCAGTTATGGTTCTGATACTGAGGAGCAGCAGAAACAAACTTCTTAACAAGTTAAAAAGGGCATTCTTCTTTATTCAGTGCTGGACATTCAGAGGATAGCTCCTCAATCAAACATGCCAAAGGACAGATGGACAGGGCCTTTTATTACACAAACTGTTCACATACTCATTAGATATTCTCACTTATTTAATGCATATTCATTACTTTGCTTTACACAGTAACACCCCTATTGGAAGTCCTTCTTTGGTCCTTCCAGATCTTCTTCATCATCTTGACCTCAGTTCTTGAGCAGGCAAAACGTCATTACGTTCCACCACCAAAAACTGTTATATTTGTTCTTTATTTTATCTTCTTTGGCTGCACAGAGCTTAGCTTACATCCTCTTTGTTTGAGTACAGCCTTATCTAATTCTCTAGAACTTCTCTAAGATTATATTATTCCTTATCTGGGCATTCTGAGATACTGTGAGTAAAGTTTCTATTTCTCCTAACAGTTTCACCTGCCTGGGGAAAGATGAGTTGATTTTTGGAAGCTGCTTCAAGCTCTCCAAAGACCAAAATGCCTATACTTACAGCTCCACAGGAGGGTCCATTTTTGGGGGACATTTTCAGATACAAAGTCACCTAACTGCACCATTAGGCTGTCTACTTTCTTTACCTCAAGATCATTGTGACATTTGCTTGTTTCAAATGTTGATGGTAACTTATTGCATTGAAGAAGCGGTTTCTTCTGAGCAGAAAAACTCTTCTAGGAAATGATTATGTGCCTTAAACTGTAATTAATACAGCAGCAAGATTTTGTGCAACTTGCTGAACTGTGGAGCTTCTGGCCATCACATGAGACTGTGGCAGCAGAGTGGAGTCTGACAGATATGCTAGGCCCTGGATCTGGGAAGGATGTTTATAGCCCTGCTGGTGAGAATGGAGGAAACAAGAGCAAGTGTGCATGTCCACAAGGAAAGCAGCTTAAGTAGCACCATGTCAGCTCAGCTGGCATGTCAGTACTCAGCCTGCACAACAAAGCCAATAGCTCAGTGATGTTCTTGTGACGTCAGTGGCACCAATGGAAACACAGCCAAACAGCCAACTGAGAGCTAAAGATTAGTACGGGGATACAATCATTTGAGCACCACTTAGCACAAATGAGAACCAATTATTCTTTCAGTACATCTGCAGAATACATGTGAAAAATTAAACCCTTGCCTTGCAGAAATCAGTGAGAGCTTTACTTCCGAGCTTTACTGAAGCCTGATTTCAACTTAAAAATACAAATCTTTGTCTCTGTTTTGTAGATGATTTGCAAATATGTGCCAGAGTTTGGGCTTGCGTATTGGGTTCTGTCCTAGAGATGGCTAGACTTCTCTAAATTTTACATGAAATTTAGGACTCTTACATAGTTTTGTTCATTCACCTTTAAAGGGAGTTCTTTATAGCAACTTTCCTGTGTTTTCTTTTGAAACTTATTGTAAACCCACAGGCTTATATAATACAGCAGCAAGATTTTGTGCAACTTGGCTTATAAGGCTTATATATTCAGGTATCAAGTACATAGATTCAATTCTTTTTGACTTTCTCCCACAGACATAGTAGTAAGATGCTTGATAAGGGGGAAATAAAAAGTACTTGTTTGAGTTGTGATGTGCTGATTTTAACTTGAAAATAGGAAATAACCAGATTTCCAATAAGAGGGGAAGGAATGGTATTGAAAAAGAGAGGAATATGCGCTAGGGAAAATGTCCTCTAGGATTTCATCATGACCAATTGTTAACTTTACCAGGCGATTGGACTACCTCTTGCACAAATTAATATTTTCTAGTGCAAATTGGAAGGACCTTTTAAGAAATTTTGCAGATGCTGGTTGTTTTATTGCCTATTTCCTTGTCAGTTCAAAGATTTGTTCTATGACTGTTTCCGAGGCATCCAATTTCTAACCTTTGGATCGTGACTCATCTGCTCACAATCAAAAGCATTTTTGAAGGACAGATATAGAAATGTGTGAATTCTTTTACCTGGATCTCAAATTCAAAAGACTGAGAAAATTTCAACACTAGTGAAATTCTAGCAGTGGGAAAAAAGCTGGCATTTGCTTTCTCATCACTATATCTGATTATGTGCACTTTTATATATGCCTCTGTGTTTATTTGCCTCTCCCAAAGGGTTTTATATAATACCACACTTCATATCTTGATATTCAGGAAGCTGTTTCTTTGATTTGGTACTTCTACAAGTTAATTTTCTTCTGTCTAACTCTGAAGGAAATGGGAATTTATAGAATCATAGAATGAACTTGGTTGGACAAGGCCTTAAAGATCATTTAGTTCCAATGAGACTGTTTGATCATGAGGACAGGGGAACATGTGATAATATGAGTGAGTCTGTGTGCAAAAAAGACATCTCTCCCTGAGGGCCATTGTAACATGGACAGCATGGGGTGGAATAAGTTAAAAATGCAGAAGACTGGTGAGGAGGATTGTAAATCATTCAGATTACCTCAGAGCTAGGAATAATTAATGATAAACCTGTGTGAACAGCAGGTCAGTGATCCTCTAGCATGGACTTAGTATACTGGTGCCTACATCTCTGCTTTTGTATGTCTGCCCATATGTTGCTTTGGGGACCCTCCAGTTAGCAAAATAGTGGAAATAAATTTACTCTTTGCATTCTATCCATGAGACTGTGGCTATTCTGGCTGTCGACTCACACAGCCAGAGAGACTGTTCAGGAGTGGGCATTTTTCACAAAATGGACAACATACTCATTCCATTGTCTTGTGTATACCTGGCTTTCCAAATACTAACTGACTGCTCACTGTAACACACAGTGTGTGACCCAAACGAATCCATAGAAATGCTTTCCAAGGCTGGAAGTAAAGATTTCACTGGTGAAATACAAGCCATTTCCTGGTCTGCTCAAGACAATAGGGCTGCTTGTGTAAGATTATCTGAATTTTCCCCTTGCTATATTTAAAACAATTCAGCAGCAATATGAGACAGTGAACTTTAGAAAGGTGATGCTGCCTTTCACATCCTGGAACTAGAATCATTCCTTTCCATGCCAAATTCCCAAGGTCAGAGCATTTGATCACTGCTGAGAAGAGTTTTCTCAAACTCCAGTAGCATCAGTCATTGTGCTGCTCTACTTTTCTATTTCTGTGTTCCATTGATTTCCATTGATTTGAGTTACAGCAATGCAAAACTGGGCTAAAGTAGAAGGTAATAAAGCTGCTTGCAAAGATACTTCCTTAATTACAGAAAATAATATTTTTGCCTGAATCTTGAGGTAAACTTTCTGCTTTTTTTTCAAATCTTCTATCCAACATGTGTTGCTTCCTCACCTTTTACAGCATTTTACTTTTTTTTTTTTTTTTTTTTTTTTTTTTTTTTTTTTTTTTTTTAGATTTTTTTTTTCTTCTGCAAGCTTACAGGAGAGACCTTATTGCTCTCTACAACTACCTCAAAGGAGGCTGTAGCAAGGTGGCTGTCAGGGTTTTTTTTCCCCAGGTAATGTTACAAACTGAGGGGAAAAGGCCTTAAGTTGTGTCAGGAGAACTTTGGATTAGATAATATTAAACATTTCTTCATTGAATGGGCTGTCAAGCACTGAAACAGGCCCCCAAGGGAAGAAGTTGAGTCACTAGCCCTGAAAGTATTTAAAAGACATAGATGTGACACTTAGGGACGTGGTTTTCAGTGGACTTAGCAGTGTTCCATTTGCAGTTTGACTCAATGATCTTAAGGGTCTTTTCCAACCTAAATGATTCTATGTTTCTATGACAGTTGTATACCAGTGATTATTTGGAGCTTTAGAGCAGCTATGCTTCCAGTTCCTCCAGGACTAGCAACAGGAAAGGGGGGAGCACTAGCATTTCCTTGGTAATCAGCATATTTCGGTCTGACTCCTGCACAAGCATCTCCTAGTTCAGTAGTTATGTCAGTGGCATCTGAGAGGGAAAGTCCTTTGCTGACAAGGTAGTTACAATTTCAATGCATTATTTAAGAAACAATAGAGGAGTATTTAGAGCAGCTTTCTGAGGCTGAGTGTTCAGCAGGGTCAAGAATGGAACTGCGTCCTTAAATATTTTTGAGATCAAGGCCCTTTCCTTCTCCTTGAATTAATCTATTCAACTGGTTTATGGGATTTTGATTTCTTTCTTCTGCACTTTCCTTTTAACAGCAGTTTAACATAGGACTATTCAAATAGTAACTAGCTTCCTGTCTGTTCCCATCAAACAAATCTGTAGTGATTTATCCCATGAATACTAAGGAATAAACTGTAAGATTGTGCATGTGATTTTTTTTTTTAAGAATATTAACATAACTGTGTTTTTCACTTGGATTTTGCTTCCTCTGGCTTTACAAATATACTGCTATGCTAACAAAGCTGAGCTGCATATGAGAAAATAGCTTTATCTTCTTCAAATTCCAATCTCTTACAAATGTTCCTGCAAAAGAATGGCTTTTGGAACATCTCCCAAATCAACAGATTTCAGCTCTGTCAAATTTCAATGGAAAGTAATTTTGAATTTAAATTCCTTTCACTGCAAACATCCTTTCTGTGTACCTCAAGACAGACTCAAGCACTATTGGAACAGAGTCCCTGAAGATCATTATGATGGATAAAGCCTAAAAAAAGCATTGCAGACATGATTTCGTCCTTGAGCCCACATAGCTCAGGAGTCAGACTGCTAGGATCTGATGGGTTACAGGACAAAATGTAGAGAATCCAATGCATGGCCTCAAATCATGACAATGTGGTAATTTTTATAGTCATACATTAGATCTCTATTCAGGATAGGAGACCCATTCTTGCCTTGGTCCAGATAGAGAATGAGTTACAGCTGAATGGTTATGCTGAAGAACAGAATAGGAAGAACAGAATTTTTTCACTCCAGTTTATCAGCAATTTAATCTGCCCTTCTTCTATCATGTCGTGTTGAATGAGATCCTTCTCTGTCCCCCAAGCTCTGTGAAATTAATAGATCACATGCCACCCACGTAGTGAGCCTGTGAAGCAGGGGGCTGCAGTCCAGCAAATCTTTTTCATTTATTTAGGGATGCTGTCTCTCACACATTTTTTCCTTATTTCTTTGTCCTTTTCATCCACTAAGGAAAAGATTTCCCTTATTTGATATTCTCAGAAGCTAGGAAAACAGCTCAACTGAAAAATGCTACTTTCTGTATACAAACATAACACTTTGGAGTATTGTAGGTGAATTTGGCATGGCCACAGTGTTTGTGGGAGTATAAACGACACGAAGCAGGTCAAAGTCAGTGTTTTGTTGAAATAAAGGGGGGAAATCTAATTTTCCATACCCCAAGAGTCCAGCTTTCTGTATGGAAGTAGAAAGGTTAGTATTTATATATATGTAATTATTATTATTATAAATATAATAATATATAATATATAAATATGGAATTATTATTATTATAAATATATATGGAATGTATATATTTATAATAATGGAAGCAGAACCTATATGAAAGTCTGGTTGAGGGTACTAGGGAAAGACCTGAGCTCAGTGGATGAGCTCATACTTTCATTTGACACCAGGTTTAGCAAAATGGAGATTTTGCCCCTCAGAGATGGAAGGTCAAGTTTTCTGTGCCACATCTTGTGGCAGAATCAGCTCAGTCTAAATGACTTCATGGAAAGGTTCATATCAAAAGCATGCAGAGTGACTGTCAGTGTTATAAAGGAATTTTCATTTATCTAACAATATGTAAGTCAATGACTGCCCACAGATAAAATTGATTTAAATCAAAACTGTGTGGAGGTGTGTACATAAACAAGATTGGGAGGCAATAATATGCATATTTCTAAACCATTGCAGCAGAATGACAGGAACAAATACTACTATAATTCAGTGGCAATCGTGTATATTATGGAGACAAAGCGGGGGGGGGGGAAATCATCGTTTGGTTCAATAACTCTGCAGGTTACATGTATGCGAAGGCAATATAGTGAAATGTTTACTCCTGAGCCTTCTACCATTTACTTTTGTTGACTCAGATTTCTCTGTTCATCTGCCACTGCCATTGCCCTTTCCTGACTCTGTGGAACATCTGACATGATAGTTATACTTAAGAAAATAGGAGTATCTCACTGACTCCCTACTCACACGGCAGCTGTATCCTCTCCTGATCATCTGCTGTAACGGGTAGTTTTTGAAGTATTTAAAAAGCAAATTACAAGTGTTACTTCCTTTTGAAACTGGCTTGTTATTGACTTGGTATCTGAAAACATACAGGTGAAAAAGTGCTGGGAATGCAAATGGAAATCAAAATATTTCAGTTGGAGATAAATTAGAAAAGATGTATGAGAAATTTCTAAAATATTGTCTTGAAGAAAGGGACCAGACACTAAAACTTATCATTTTTAAACAATCAGAAAAAATAAATACACTTAAGAGTTTAAATCACCTGTAAGTAACCGAGAGACAGAAGGAAACATCACCTTATAAGCAAGGTACTTCATGATTTTTTTAAAGGACTTTTCCCATCTGTCTTTCTGGCAGCCAGTACTAACCTTTCTAAGAGACATCGTGGTTCACTAAATATCTTTCTGCATTGATCAAAATTTGTATTTCCTCTGTTCTTCACTTCTCCTCAAACATTCATACAGGGCCAACTCCTGGATAAAAATTTGCAGCAGAAAGCTCCACATTTTCATAAAAACTGCCAGCAAGCTGTTCTGTATGCTTCCGAAGATAAATCATTTCTGAAAAGATACAAGAAAAGCCAGTGGCTTGTGGAACTGGATGAATCCTTGTGCTGTACTGTAGCCAAAATGAGCAAATTATCAGGTTATCCAACTGGGGTTACTATATTCCTCTATTTTTAGATACTATTTTTATAAATTTTATTAATAGTGATATTAATTTAATTTAAGTAATAGTGGTATTAACATTACAGCTTGGATGGATTCAGCACCACTTGTGCTCAGTATTGTGCAAAATTATTGTGATTAGTAACATCTTTTCCTACCAATCTACAAGATGAGACCCACTAGACCTATTTCACATTTTACCAAAGTTTCTCTGTCCACATTTATGCAGCCATTTATCTATTCTGCCTCTCTTCTCTCATTTTGTTCTTTTTTCTGAAGCTGCATGTCCTTTGGGGTGAAACCATCTTACACTGCTTTCCCTATAGGAAAGGGCCAAATCTGCAACAGAGTTAAATTTTACGTTGTTTTTTGCCTTTTTTTTTTTTTTTTTTTGTGGTGAAAATAGGACTGGAAGATATTTAAAAAGCTCTCTGCTACTCAAATATCCCAGTGTCATACCTCATAGGACTTTTTTTTTTTATAACAGCAGATGGATATAAATGCAGTTACAGAGAGGAATGTTTCTCCATGTCAGAGGGAGTCCATTACTTGTATCTAATACCCACAGTTGTGCATTCCTCATTAGACTAATTACCTCTTTCTGTTGAAAATGATCAATTCCTCTGTTTTCGCTCTTGTTTTAGTTTAGCAGCAGAGCACTGCAATTGCCTTCCACTGTATTTAGCTTTGTGCTTCCAGCTCAAGAAGTCCCCTTTAAAGCCTCTTTACCACAGTGTACCTATGACACACTGACAGAAATAGAAAAGGAGTTTGTAACAGTGATTAACTTTTGTCTAATTGGAATCACCATAATTACAACTAATAACTTGGAAAGTTGTTCATCTTGTTTGTCCATAAAGAACAGTGTTCGATAGTTTTATATCTTGAGAGGATTTGTTGTCAAATGCAAGATTTCAGTAAGAATGGAGCACAGTGGAGATCAAAGAACAAGGAAATGTTAACGGATGGTTCTCTCTGTGAAAAATATAATTGGTTTCCATTGTCTCAAACTGAGAGGACAAGTCTACACAAAGTCTGTCAGCAGAAGCTTTTCAATTGGAGTTGCATCCCTAGGCTGGCAGGTACAGAGGATGGATTTGCATCAGGTGGAAGCCAGCCAGCCTTCGCTGAGATGGGTACAGTTTTAGTGGTGGAGAGCAGACGGGCCACAGGCCCAAAGAAGTCAGATGCTTACTTTGCTCACTGCTTTGTTTTTGCATGTCAGCTTCCACAGATTTTCAGAGGCACAACTTTGTTGACTGTATGCCACAGTAGCCTCCTCTTCTGACAGCTGTATTCTCTTCCACTGTCCCCTCTTCATCCAGACTCAAACCTGTTCTTTATCCTTTCCAGCCAGCACCTACATGGAGAGTGTTATGAGCAGCTGGGCCTCTTCAGATCGTTGCTGGGTCTGAAATTAGCTCTTGAGTCAAGAGTTTTCATTGCACCGAGGTAATAATCACTTTTGGTTATATTTTAGCCCCAGAGAGGGAAGCTTCTATATCTTTAGGGTTAGAAAGAAAATAAGAAAATCTGAGTCTGGTCAGGGGAAAAGTATCTTACCCTGCATGAGCGTCACTGTATGCACTGGGAAAAATGGTACTGGATTTCAGCTGCAGCACACCATCTTTGAACAAAAGGCAGAAGCAACCTCAATATGGTTATTTCTGAACACAGGTATGAAAGTAAAGGATGATGGCATTAAATATTTTGTGAAATGAAAACAAGAAGTCAAGAATACCCAATCTTTTATGTGTGTGGTTGTGTAGTATTCCCTATAACCTGGGGGAAAATATATTTGAAAGCCAGATCAAGGGTATGCACTAATTATTTAAGAGGATAGCTGCATTCAATAGTCAGTAAGCCCCAAACAGCAGGGACATTTTTTTTTAATTTACACCTTTTGCCTTACATCCATACAAACTGAAGTCAGGGAGGAAGGTAGGAAGGGAATGAAAGGGAGAAACTTGTTTATGTACCAACCTTTATGTAAAGTTTTTGCATTTCTTTCAGTCACTCCATATTTTTATCAAGTTAAACTATTCCTTATTGCCACTGCTGTTTTGTTCCCTGGAGAGAAATATCTTTATTAGCCATGATTGCATCTGGACATCCTGCAATTCTACAGGGACCGGAGGAGCAAAAGAGCAGGAGGTGGGTGCAGGAAAGAGAAGAGAATTCTATCCTAAAAAAAAACATACATCTCAGGCCAGATCTCCTTGGTTTTGAAAAGACACAAAGATGTCATTGTTAAACCAGGGGAGTGAGCACAGCTGCTCCTGTCAACACAAAAGCCATCAGGTTAAAAAGGCTCTACATGTGTGCAGAGCATCTCATCAAAGCCAATCCCACCTAGTACCTGCTTTGTTTCTCCTGGAGAAGAGTTCCAGCTCCACAAATAGACTGATTTGGGAATTTGAGAAGCAGCCAAGGTTGGGCATAATTGGAGATTCAGGAAGCCCGCCGGCCTTTCGTGCCCACCACTGTACAAGCAGAGAGGAAACCTTCAAGAGTTGTTTTCCTCTTCCTGTGGCTCAGTATCCCCATTTGAAAATAATAATATCAGTCTTATTGATAGTATTTTAGATGCAGAAGGAGCTGAATATCGTTACACTTACTGACTATTACAGCAGGACTTAATTGGCAGCATGCAGGTACAAAAACCCGTCAATAAACCAGTAATCCTGGCATCACACACTTAACCTGTGTTTTAAAATTCCAGCTCTCCCGAGTTTACAGTGAAGAACATTTGAAATTTTCAGAGAAAACCCTCTAAAATCAAAGTACATAATAATAAAGAGAAACAAAGGCAGAGAATATTAATTTTTTTTCAACAACCACATTTACATCCAAATATTTTATGCATGCAAAAATATGCATCCATGCCTGTGTTTTTAGATTTGTCTAAAATGCAGATAGCTAGAAAAGCAGTTGCTTATTACAGTTCCTCATATATACTTTCAAGGGTGAGTTACAGTGACCCCATTTCTCCCAGATGGTATTTAATATTCTTTTTCTGTTTTTCTGGGGGTTTTGTGTGTAACTTATGACCAGGTTATAAATATCTGACTATCTATTATGCTGAAAGAACTTCTTCCCTATTGAATATCTGTGTTTAATATTCATTTCCTCTATCAGTTAGATGTCAATATTGGATTCTGTGATGAAATTTATGGCTTACAACATTTGTCTTTAGCTGTCTGAAAAAATACTATTTTATATTAATCTATTTTTCTAGCCAAGATTTTTTTGTCTATTCAGGTTCCGGTTTCTTAGGATGTTATATTTCAAATGGTTCTGTTGCAAATGGTAAATATTAACAAATATATTTCCTGATTGTTGTATAACTGGGGAAAAAAATGCAGGCAAAAGTAAGACCCTTAGGGGCTTTGGTCTTTTATATTATGAAATTTGTATTGCCATCAAGTTAAAAAGACTGGGTAGCAGAGTGATTGGTGTTTAACAGGTAGATAAACTTCTGCCATTACTAATGCATTATTTTTGTCAGAGGCCTTCTTATATTAAACTTTTCATCCAGAAATAGTTTCTGTTGGATTAGTGTGCCAAAGAATGGCTGTTCTATCCCACCAACCCACCTAATTACCAGTGCTGGAGATACTGATGAGAGTTTGGTGGCTGAGTTTCAGTGTCATGCCTAGTGCTGTCTCTGGAGTTAATTCTAAGGGGAATGCTCTTCATTTTTGTTATCGCTAATGAGAACTAAAAGAGAAGGCTCTGCATTTACTTAATGAGAACGTCATGGTTTGAGCAGAGCTAGAGAAGAAGTGAATTTGAAAGGCTGATCTCTATAATGAACCAGAACATTATCAAATCACATCAGCCATGATACGGAATTGGGTTTAACAGCTCTGTGTCTTACATGAGGTCAAATAACTGTGTGCATGTGAATTTTGCAGGCTTAAACTTATAACCATTTGTCCCTCACAGAAAAATTGATTCGTGATATACTTTTACACATACTATTGATCAAGCAAAATATGTGGTGGTATTAGGACTTGGAAAAATGCTGGTTGGTAGGAATGAGAAAAAGAAAAAAAAAAAATTACCACCAGCACATAAAGCAAAGGCTTTATGCTTTCACTAGGAACTAACTCTTAGAGACAAAAGAGAGTAGGAAGTGACATGGGTTTGTAACTGACATGTACTAAAGTAAGACACACCATAAAACAGTTCAAGAACTACCAAGAGAACTTCCCAAAGAAAGGTGACAGGCTGTCTTCCAAGATAACTACCCAAGCCTGCATATTGAAAGTTACCAGCTATTTAATATGTTCCCACTATGGGGCATACCTGTGTTCCTCTTCCTAGTTCATTTGTAAGGCCCTTCAAGCATGACAGCACTAACCTGACTTCAAATTGTCCACACAGTAATAATGCTGAAATCATAAAGCCATTAATGTCATACTGGGCCTGGACAGTTTATATCTCTACAAAGGCTAGTTATCTGCTTCTAATTAAGTGTGGTGCAGTCCTGACTGTAATGTTGAGTCTCTACTTTTCTGTTAACTACAGTGAAGACCTGCAGGGAGGCCATCGATCAGCTTCAACAAGGAAAATCAGCATGCAAAGTAAACCACAGATCCCTCATCCACACCCACTCCTGGGCAGCAGGGGCAGGCTTCCCCTCATCTTCAATTGACTCTGTGTAAGAACTACCCTGTATATCACAGGCACCCTGCAGCAGCATCTTCATGACTGGATGTGCATGTTCAAGCCTTACATCCAGAGAATATAAATTGTGTGAGACCTTCCTGATGAAGGTCATTTTACTTCTAGGCACTCTGGAAATTCACAGGGGTGACAGGATCCCTCTGAAACAGACAATAGCAGTGCTTGGCTTGTACCTTAGGCTCACCTGACAGCAGAGAGGAGCAGCAAGAACAATGTACAGATGTACCAGAAGTCCAAGATGATAAACTGCTTCCTAACTCCTGTCCCCCAGTTTTTCACCAATTCTAAATCTGCTGCTGGGTGATTAGAATATCTGCAATTTTTCTTATACAGCAGAGCCATGGGAAGAAATTTGAAAGTGTGTTCTTTATTATTATTCATAGACATGATGGGAGGGGGAAGCAAAAAAACCGCATGAAAATTGCAGAATATTCAAATAATTATCTTATGACTAAACACTCCATCTTTCTGGTCCTCTCCATGCTCCTTAGTGTGGTCTAAGCTATGTGGAAGAATGAATTATCACATCTAACCAGCATTTTCTCTGTTATTTACAAGTAGGAGGATCTTCTCAAGAATTAAGTGGCATTATTTAAGCTCAGGTGAGACACAGACTACTTAAGCCTACTCAAAACATAGCCAACAGAGTTATTAGCTAGGCCTGATCCTGGCTCTGCTGAAATAAGTGGCTGCTCTTAGAAACAATAGTAATCTGCCCCTCATTTGCTAATGTCCAAAAAAAAATCTGTAGTAGATAATAATATTGTCTCTCATGGTTTTACAGTTCACACAGAGCCCAAGGAAATTACTGAAATCATCCCCACTGATTCAGTTAATACTGACACTGCTGGAACCCTGGTACAGACAATGCTCAGTCAGTGTAGAATGGGTTTAGTTGCACCACACGTCCCTCTTAAGCATTCCAGTTTCCTTTCTGGTTCATTTAACCAAGAGAAAACAGCTGAACTGATCAGCCCAGGTCTCCCAGGGAAGCTGGAACATGGAGAAGAAAGCCTTGTATAGATCTCCAGCACCGAAACAGCCATCAACTGCTAACAAAGCAGGGGGATGTCTCCAGCAATTCAGAGTGTCTGTTAGTCTATGAGCAGTCTGATTGTGTGTATTTGGCATTCAGGTGGAAACCTCAGGTGACTTTTATCTTCTCAGTGCTGACCTGACTTATGTAGATTCAGAAATATTCAGATACAGTGGTAGGCAATTTCTGACAGTGAAGCTAGACTTTTAGCAGCTGGGATTATTTTAAAAAAAAAAAAAAAAAAAAAAAAAAAAAAAAAAAAAAGGTTGTGCAATATAGTTAAATTTAATGAGTTGGTGATGGTTTATCCAAGTTATAAAAGTAGTAGCAACTACTGCTTATATAGGAATCTTATCTCAAAGTTGACCCATATACTTTATACACAGTACAGATTATTACTCCAAACTCTGCTGAAAATGCAGCTATTGATGGGGGCCTGATATTTTCCCATGTTTTTCCAGAAAGAAACATGTTAAAATGGATAGAGAAATTCTTATTAATTCTCCTTATCCTTCCTGATTACACAGATGGTCCAGAGCCAAAGATTTAGGTTGCTCTTTTTGCTCTACTTTTTTATTGTCCACATCTCATCTTTCTTTAAGATAGGAATTTGAAATCTAAGTACCTAATATTCATATGGTCTTATCTGGGCATATTTTTTGAAGAACTGTCATGTGGCTGAGGAATAAAAACATAAGTACATTTTCTAGGTACTGGGATACAGCATGTCAGTGTGTAGGCAACCTTGCAACTGTGGCAGCTGAATGGCTCCTGCTTTGGTGTTTAATCTGTGCAGTTTTTATATAGTGCAAAAAATCCTTATAGGGCTTGATATATTTCACTACCAAAAAAAAAAAAAACCACAGGAATTTTGTGATCCACCTTGGGAAAAAGGTCTTGGGTTTAATGCTACGTTCACAAAAGCAGACCTCTGTGATTATGCAGCATATCATAGGAATTGGCAGCTAGGACAATGTCCTTTGTGGGCCTTGAATTTGATCCAGGCTAATCAAAGAGAACCCTTTAAAATAAAATGCAGTAGAATAGAATAGAACAGAACAGAACAGAAGAGAACAGAACAGAATAGAATAGAATAGAATAGAATAGAATAGAATAGAATAGAATAGAATAGAATAGAATAGAATAGAATAGAATAGAATAGAATAGTTGGAAGGGACCTACAAAAATGTTCTAGTACAACTGCCTGACCACTAATTTTATCTACTTTAGAGATTAGTTGAAGAAATCCTGCCTATGTTTTCAAAGGGCTCCCATCATTGCTGTACTGAGTGAATAGTTTATGCCTTAAACCAGATTTTTCTGTCCTTTCTCAAACACTGAGTAGAATCAGATCTTGAACTCAGTGTGACCCTGTACCAGAGACTCATCTGTCTCATTGTAAGATGTTTTTGCTCCAGAACTAGACTTTAGGCAGATTTCTGTGAGCTCCAGCTGTATGGTTGGAGTTAGACTGGGAAGTCAAGGCTGGGTTAGTGGGACCCACTGATAGACTTGAGCCCAAAACAGAAGCAGTCACAGTCTGAGAGCTAATCACAGACCTGTATGGAACAAACTTGTGGTTTCACTCCAAGTTTTCCCAGGAATGGCAACCCACCACTAATTACCCATGTCTTTCTTCATTGCCTGTTCCTATCTGGACATTGTTCAAGGGCTGAACTGGTGAAATGATGACCAAACCCCATGTGCTCCCTATCATACCTTGTCTCCCTTTGCATGAGCTGAAGCAATTACGACTCAATTTTGGTCCCATAAATGTAAACTCTTATGGGAATATGGAAGAGATGTCATTGCTAGCAGAGACAGCATAATCTCATTACACAGGTTCCCCTGTCCCTCTCAGCTTTTCCTTGCTTCCTTGTGCAAAGCTTCAAGGGCCCTGGATTTTACCAGGAGCAGCTCTGAATCTTGACCCCACTGCTTTGCTGGCACTAAGAACCCACCCTTGCTTTCTTCCATACAGGTCAGAAATCTGTGATTCCTGGCCTCAGTGTGTCAAGAGACAACTCAGGCAAGTCCCTCTGCTTCTCTGCATCTGCACATGACTCGTGCTGCCTTTCAGACTAATAATCTGTATGTGTTTGTTCCTGCTTAGGGCAGAGAAGGGAGCATCTGCAAATGCAGGTGGTTTGTCAAAGCTGGGCAGATGCTTCAGGCTGCTCGGAGGTGACCAGCATTAGCAAGGCCTGTGAGAAGATAGAATCTGAGCAGGGAAAGTTGTAATAAACCTCAAAAAATACTCCTTCATGTATCTCGAGGATCTTGCCTCTCTATGCCTCTGTGTGCACTGGTACAGAGCCAAATGCTGGTATAGAGTAGCAGTGTGCATAAAACCTCATCTCTCCATGGCTTTTAAATCCTGCTAGGCTTCCTGCGTGATTTGATGCCATATGCATATCAGCAGGATGGGTATTCAGTCCTGGCACTGAGTTCTTAGCTGAGTTCTTTCAGAGGCATTTGACATATTTGTTGCAGTGAAATACTTAGCCTGTTTCCTGCAGAAATACGTTTCTGCCACAGTTAAATACAGAGGCAGTGATAATGGTGAGATATGATTGAAGGTTCTGCAGGAAAAGCCAGGTGGTTTTTGTCCAGCTGAAAAATACGTACATGATGGAGATGCCTTCAACGCTCGGAACAAGAGCTAATTTTACCGTATAGGAAGCAGATTTGGCTCCACCTGCTGGTTTCAGGCCAAGCTGCTGTTCTGGGAAAAACTCTGAAACACACGATTTAAATTTGAATAAAATTGTGAACAGATAAAAAATATGTCATTTGGAGTGAGATAGCATGTTTTCTGTACACAAAATAATATGAAAATTAAAAATAAATAAAACAAACAAACAAACCAAAAATAAAAAGAAAGAAAGAAAAGAAAAGAACAGAAAGGTAACTGCCTTTTTTGGGTTTTTTAGCCAAAGCTAAAATTAATTCTTCTTAGAGGCATTAATAACTTCAGGGATTTATGAGAGGAATTAAAGGTGAAATTTTCTATGAATGAATGTCTATTTTGAATGGCCTGTTTATCTGTAGTCAAACTCCTTGTTAAAGATTCAGTGACATTCTATCTTTTGGGTGGAAAAGCTAAATATATCCATTCTCAATTATGTTGTAAAGTCAACTGCTCTCAGAAAGCTTATTACAATTTCTAGGGCTTGTGAAAATGATGATTATGGTGATTGCTATCCAAATGCCTTTCAATTTACTAATAAAACAGTGTGATAAGTTTCTCGTGCTGAAGCCATCTGTTCAATGCTGAGATGTTTAACACTGACAGATGAGTCTGAGAGTTCTACTTCTGTTTGGGTTTTGGGTTTTTTATAACAACTTTCAAGATCAGTGTAAATTCTAATGATGTATTTTCTATCCATTTTTTTCTCCAGCTTCTGTGGGATAAAGAAGGGTGTTAAAAGAAGAAATGTCTTACATGTAAAGAAGACCAGTTTCGGGATTGTGGATTCAGATTCTTGGTCTGTCAGATTTCTTGAGGGATTTTAGTGAGGAATTGGAGACTGTTGTATTTGTTGCTCATAGTGACCCACATTTGATTCAGAAGGAACTTTCTGGGAAACATTGCCTACAGCTGTGTCTCTGTGCTTTTGTTTTTAACAGAAATACAAATATTAGGGAATGTTATAAGGTAGGGTTGACAGCAGCAACAGCACATGCCTGTTCTCCTTTGCATAACGATGATGTGGCCTCAGGCAGTAATTTAAGAAAAAGAGCACCAGCATTTCAGCAATGGACACTTCTCTATTGGCAAGCCCCAGTATGAACTTGCTATTGCTACCTGGAGGGCAGGCTCTTTCTTTTTAAAAAGTCTTTTCCTTTCAGTTTTGCTTTTACACCTTCTTTTAAATAAGGGCTGCCAAGTCATTCCTGCATAGTTCCTCAGCATGACACCTGACTACATCTTCAGTACCATTTATATTTTATTTGGACAAATTTAATTGAGTGCAATCTTTATGAATGTATGAGATAGTAAAGTATTTAACCTTATTTATTTTAAAGACCTGTGGTAGGAACTGTAGGTAATTGGATCATTTTATTCTTAAATTTGATATGCTGTCTTGGAAAGGATACAGATTTATCAGGTAGCTATAAGACCTCTCACTCTCTTAGGTGTGAATTCATATGCCCCCAAAATTCTCTCTTGGCTCTTTGTCAGTGTCTGATGTGTATCCTGGAAGAAAAAGCGTCTTTGCATTTAATGGCTTTTATGGGCTTTACTTCCTTGGATATGTCTGATTGCTTCTTGAATCCCCACCCACTTTTAGCTTCTGCACCATTCTTTGGCAAGCTGTGTTTCACAGCTTAACTCAGGCCACAGAACCATAGAACGGTTTGGGTTGGAAAGGACCTTAAAGTTCATCTAGTTTTAAACTCCCTGCCGTGGGCAGGGACATGTTCGTCTAGATCAGGTTTCCCAGAGCCCCATCCAACCTGATCTTGAACACTTCCAGTCATGGAGCATCCACAATTTCTGTGGGAAACCTGTTCCACTGTCTCACCACATTCAAAGTAAAAAATTCCTTCCAAACATCCAATCTAAATCTACCCTTTTTCAATTTAAACCCATTATCCCTCATCCTATCGCTATACTCCCTGATAAAATGTCCCTCCCCATCTTTCCTGTAATGTCTGCTTTAGGATTGGAAAGTTTCTATAAGGTCTCCCTACAGCCTTCTTTTCTCTAGGCTAAAGATCTGTCTCTTTTATTTTTTCCTTTGCTATCTTCAAATGATGTCAGTAGAATTGTCATTACTTATATAAAAGCACCACATAATATTTATATAGAAGGTATTTGTTATTGGTAATGATAATAGTTTTAGAGTACAGGTTTGAGTATTATCTTGGCCTCCTACTTCATTTCCTGTCTATAAAGAGTTAATAAAGAGTAAATAATGGTGACAGGTGGAAGAGAGGTTTTGAAAGGCTTATTTGCCATGACTTGTAGCTGCAGAACTCTGTGAATTCTGCAAATTTCCCAGGGCTATGTCAGTGAAATAACTTATACTGACTTTCCCCCTAACACATAGCAGCAATTTCTGAACAGCACCCACAAATTCTCTGAAGCACTCTCTGTGTTTTATTTTAATCACATGATATATACCAGACATTGAGTCATCATTTTCTAAAGCACATAAAATGGTATTCAATCTTTATGCTTCTCTAGCTGTACAGCTTTACAGATTATTGTTTTACTGGTTCTTAGGTGATTATCTTACCCATGCAATATTACACTGCATAAAACTGTTTCTCGTTATAGGAAATTGAATTTGGATTGTGATTCATATTTGCAATTATTGTCTAAATCCTTTCAATGACTCAAAATGACACAGCTAGTAAAAAAAGCCAAACCAGTCTTCATGGATAACATATTTGCCCCTTGCCTGAATTTTTAATAATCTATATTAGCATGGTAGTCTTGTGAGTAAAATCTCTCTGGAATTTATTCATATTTCTGTCTTCTCTGTGGTCATATAAATTGTGACCATAAATTCAACTGTGAAGGATCTGTACAAAGTACCAACTGACAAAGGCATTGCTGTGGCATTCAACATAGCTGGGATTGAATGCACTAACATTTCACCTTGAGGACTGTTGTCAAATCCCTTTAGTGTCTCAGTCTAGTTTCTCAGAAGACACACCTGTCCATTCTGAAGAATGAAGACAGTCCTCTGTCAAACAGTTTGAGTCACAGCCCCGAGATGACAGCTTATCCATGTCTCAGCAATGGGAAACACAAAAAAACTTAGAATCAAAGAATCATTAAGGTTGAAAAAGGCCTCCAAGACTATTGAGTCCAAGCTTTGAATATCAACATGTCAACTGAACCATAGCACTAAAGGCCACATCTTGCCAGATGTTGGTAAAGTGTGAAAAAGTGACTCAGTTACTCATCATAGTAACCCTATGCCTGTTCTCTGTCTGTGCAGTTATGCATTCTAGGGGGTTTTCACTCATATTAGGACTTCAGTCAAAACTGTTCTTTCTTATACATTATCAAGGCTTGTGTGGAAGCTGCTCCCTTTCTACAAAGACATTCTGTGCAGCACAGTGCAATTCAGAGCCATCAGAGTGGGCATAGCTGTAGAGGTGGCACTGAGGTCCTAAGTTGTGCCTGCAGACCCCCAGTCACTAGCTTTGCTGATCAGTCTGGCACTCCTCCAGCTTTTGGATTAGCACAAACATTTCAGAGAGTTAGAATACTGCCCTATCAGAGAATTTTTCTTCCAACCTGTCCCAACTGGAGCCTTAAAAGAGGTTTTTCCCTCCAGGAGAAGAATAATGGTGTCACCTCTGCTGGCCTTGTTGACCTCACAAGACAAGAACACCTTTTATCAGAACTGCTTCTCCATGGGAAACCATCTCGTTTCATCACAGAGAGAAAATTAAAAGCCTGAGCACTGATTTGTTTTGGTCTGCTGTTCTTCTTCGCCCTTTCCATAGATCAGCATAGCACAGCTGGAAAGGATCTCTAATAAGCTTCAAGCGGTGTATGTGAGCTTGGTTTAGTGTTTAAAAGCATTTGGAGCTCTGTATTTGCTGTGAATGATGTGTAAATTCAGAATGGTATTTCCATTTGGCAGGAGAGGATGACATAGGAGGACTGCACTAGATCCTGAGAACTTGACCAAACTGCTTTTGTATGAAGTGTCCTGACTTATTGGAATGTCTTCACAAAAGGGAACCCAATTCTGAACTGAAGGTTTCAGTGGCTTAAATATTCATCTCTCCTCTTCATAATCTGTTCCAGTGCAGTAAAATTGTTCTTGAAAAAAAATTAAAAAAAAGTCATAAATCTCATTGGAACGGAATGACCTTAGGCTTATAATGGTGATCTTTTCAGTATGAGGCTTTGGAAGCAATTTTTCTAAATAATGTGAATACATTAAAAATATATTATATTTTAGTGGGTATAGAATTTCTAATGTCTGAGACTTGGGTGAAAACCTATCTCAGTTTCAAATGAAACTGCTGAGGTAAAATTGCACATTCATTTATTTCTTATTTATTTTCATATATACCCTTTCCTTCCATCCCCCACAGTGCGGAGATGTGAAATTTTGCTGCTTACAGATCAATCTCACTAAGCATTTTTCCAGTGCTGTGACTGCTTCTATGTAGAAATAGGCTCTGGCCACTGACAAGTATTCACACTTAGGCTTGGAGGAACACACCACAGTTCCAGCAATAATGTGACTATTTAAATATTTGATTATTTTGTAGTTCAGGTGATGCTGAACATACCAATTCAATACTTTGGATGAGGCATAAAAATCAATACTTGAGGTCCAAAGGGGTTTATAAAATAAATCTATATCACAGGTCTGCCTAAGAAGTTGTGATCTGGTTGCATGGAATGCTACTCCTTAAGAAAAGAAGAAATACAAAAGCAAGGTTTGAAGTGCACAGCAACTAATTGAGAAAGTAGCAAGCATAATCAATTTTTTTTTTAATAAACTTCATTGACCTCAATACATATTTAGCACGATGTATTCAGTTATAGATTTTATGCTTTCATAGCAGTTCTTCATCACAGGATACAATGACTCTGCTTGGTCATGCAGCAGCTGGGTACCACACTCGTCACTCCTTTCTTCCACTTACTCAGGTATGCTTAGCATATGCATGGCTCAGTGTATGGACTGTCTAAAGCATGCTGTCTTTTATACGTGTGATTTAACAGGAGGAGTGGCAGCTTTCTTGAATTCAACCTGTGTGAGTGACAACTTTACTTCACAAGGTGACATTTACTTGATCTGATTTCTTTTGTAGCCATGTCCTTGTAGCTATTCACCCATCTATTTCTTTCACCCTCCCATAAAATAACTTTTACACCTGCTGTCCAGCCATAATGGAGATGTGTGAATGGATAACAGTAGTGAAAGAAGCCTCCATCATTCACTCCATGCTTTGAGCAGATGCAGGGTAACCAGCTGTATGAATCCACCCTTAGGCTATTGATTATGCTGTCACTGTTATAAACTGTTTACACATTATCTCAAACAGCTCTGTCTTCAGTCTCAGGTTGCCCCTGCTACCCAACCAAACAGATGACACAACGAAAGACTCTTCTGCTGCCTGCTCTTTCATTCCTTTAGATCTGAAATCCATCGACAGATATAGCACCTGCTGCTTCTTGGCCTTGGCCCACTGCTATGGGCTGTCATACAACTTTCATAAGTAGAAATGTTTATATCTGTAGAAATGTTCATAGTTTGTGCCTGGCTTATAATAAATAAGTCAGAGTAAGCAATGCATTGCAGTGCAGAACAGCTGCTTTCACTGCCATGCATTGTCAAGATGACAAACTGAGAGTTATATTATCTGTCACACAATCTCAGCTGTAAATCTGTTAGTCATTATCATTACTGAATGCAACTCAAACACAAAGGGAAATACAGTCAAGAGTGGGAGAGCTCTCAGTGCTTGATCTGATGTCAGCTATTGGGCTTATGTATATTTTAGGTCTCTACTTTTCTTCATACAGACGTTTGCCTTAGAAAAGACTGTAAAAATGCAAAAATGTATATACTGGGTTTTTGTAGAAGGGATAGGGTAGTGGAGTCCAGTTGCCAGATATATTAAACTTATTTTTGTTAGAGTAAATGAGAAGATCTCATTATGCACTCTGTCTAACATACCTAGAGCCTCATACCTATTCTGTAAGGGTATCTTAGAAGGTATGCAGGGGTGCCCCTTTCTGCTCTGTGCTGTAGTCTTGTTCCACCTCTTTGTATCCCTTGTAAAGCTGCCTTCCCCATGGTACAAAACAGGTCCTGGACTTGTTCCCATAGTGGCCACTCTGAGTTGGCTTCCATTCATCATAGATAGCAGAGTACAACTCCACTGATCATTCCCTCTCACAATTCTCCTCAGTCTGCTGACCTCCTCCTGCAGATCAGCCATCAAACAGAACAGTTCATCAGTCTGGCCACACATCCCATAGGCTTGCTTGCGATCACTTTCCACCTCTAGGAATATCCCTTCATACATCCCACAGCCAGAAAGCTGGATGGTCACAGGCTTGAACAGCAGTTCTGTCTGTATGGCTACATTGGTTCTACCGGTTGCTAGAAGCTCAGGAGAGGCAGAGGACACTGTCATTTTGCTGGGTGGTCACTAAATCTGCCAACAGCTACCGCCCACTGCTGGGTGCCCGCCCACTGCAAAATAGATGGACTTGCCTGTTGCAGTCACCTGGGCTGATTGTTTTAGCCTGATCAAGTATCCTGTGCTGCCAGTGCAGGCTCTGCCTCTTGCTGTTTCTTCCAGTCAATGAATCTCATTTGCTCAGGGAATGCCCCCTCTTCAGTTAAGCCTTTCCTTGTCCAAAAATATCCTCCTGTGTCCTCTTGCTGCTGCTTGCTCCTTCTATTGCTGGTGCTGCTCTCACTTCTATGGTGTCTCTTGCAGTCAGCTAGGCTGATAGTTTTACAGATGTATATTCTTTCATTGCATAGGTATATTCAGTTTCTCAGTTCCACAGATTCTCTTGTGATTCAAGGCCAGAAATTCAAAGCAAACATGGAACCAGGTCCACTGTCCTTGTCCCGATGACTCAAAAAACTCTACCCATAAGTAGCATACTGAATATCCTTTAAAGATAGCTTTTTCTGAAAACTGTACCTAGACTGACTTCAGGAAAATCAACAATTTTGTTTCAGCCTGCAGTTTCCTCAGAGCTGCATCACTTCTCTAGGTAGAAAATGCCTCATGCCAAACACAATCTGCTTCATCCAGGTTAGCATGTCCTAAGTAGTCAAAGCAATGACAATAATATTGTAATTGTCATCACCAAGTGAATCACTGGGTGAGGATTGTATAAGGCTTAAATGAATTTATTACACTTCTAAAACAAACAAAGACAACAAAGTCATCTTATTAAGATTGCTGTATCTTTGCCATGGATGTGTGTTTGGTCTGATGAAACATCTAAGTCTGTGTACATGTGCAAAATGGATAATTTGGCAGTAATTGCATCTTATGCAGAGTATATAGTGGAAGGTGGGGGATAAACAGCTTGTGAATCAATAAACCATGAGGCTGAAGGCTGAGTTATTTATTGCTTTATGACCCACAGCTCCCAGTTTACTTCACATCTAATGTGATTATACCTTCTGGATTATATTTCATTTAAGAGGGAAGGAAAATACATCATTTCATCTAAGGTAACCTGCTGTCTGCATGTTAATAATACATCTAGGAGTTTGATACTGTTTTGCAGCTGGGTACATTTTGGTGAGATGTGACATTCAAAATCTAATGTGCTGTCTGCTTGACTTCATCTTTAAAAGCCCTAACAAGACACACTGCAAAAAAAACATGCAGAGCAAACCTACTCCCTCCAGTCATGTTACCAGCCTTGACCTGTGCTGATTTAAAACATCATGGAACAACATTACTTACTCAAACAGCAACCATGTAGCCTGCAAGAGCTAGCAACCTCTTCAACCTGTGAGAGATAAAAGAGACAAAATGCAGGACTTCAATAGCAGACACTAGACAAACATGTGACAAGCATCCTGTTTTCTGGAGTGTATCTGAAGCACCTGTGCCCTGGAGCACTTCTCACGTGATTAGCATCCAATTGTTTCAACTTGAATCTTCAGGTTTGGCAACACCATACTGGATGAGAAAATGGTTGCGTGTGAAGGGGAAAACTTCCAGCTAGCTCAACTGAGCAGTAAATATGTTGGGATTGATGTGTTTGGGCTTTATTCCTTTTACTCTGTTTTTCTCCAGGATAGTTGCCCAAGAGCACACAGGGGACACTCCTCTTGTGCATACAGGTGCCTTGCTTTGGGAATAACTCACCTGCAGGAAGAACATGTCTCTGCTTCAGGAGGGTGAAAACAGTGGTGGTATGCAAGCTCATGTCCACTCAGGGTCAGAATCTCATACTGGACCTTACTCACATTCCTTTTCTACGTTGCCCTGTGCAACACTTGTGTCACAATCATCTCTTCTCGAGACAGAGGCCAGGGAACATTTATTCTTAATACTGTAAGAAAAGATCATTAGCAGAGTACTCAAATTCTTAGCTAAATCACTCTGATTCTCATGAGGGTAATTCATTTCAGTGAAAATGTTTCCTTGAAGCAATAAAAAAATTATCCTCCTTCCTTCACAAGTACAACTCTTCAGCTGTGTCTCTATAAATCTTTCATTTGATTTGTGACCTGTCAGGAGTATCATTTCCCTCACTGATAGCTTGAACCTACCAGGTGCTAAGAGTCTCCCTGTAAAATGTTAAAGCCACACACAGTTTCATTGTGATTGCCTTCTCCTAATCATGCAGATTCCCCAAGATGTCCAAAAGAAGGATAAACTCTTTAGAGTACATCAAGATGTGACCATTGTCCAGTGGAAATCATGTCAGCATCATCCAAATATCTACTCAGTTTTGATACAGGAATTCGTAGACATTTCCATTTCAGTTTGTTTTCCAATTGGCCTCTTCAATTTGCTTATTCAGAAGGCTTTGCTAAATATTCTCAAGCTGTAAAACCTTGTAAAACTCAGAAAGTTTCTTTAACAACTGTGAATTCATACATAAAACCTATTGAGTCTGGATTCCCTCCAGACCCTTGGAACATCAAGTCCCATAAATGGAAAAAGTCCGTAGGACTCAACTCCAAAGTGTTTTAAAAAGAAGAGAAGGGAAGATCTGGTGAATTTCAAACTGGTAAGCTTCACCTCTGTGTGTGGGAAAATCATGGAACAGATCTTCTAAGAAGATATGCTAGGGCACATAAAAGACAAGGAGGTGATCCGAGACAGCCATTACAGTTTTACTAAGGGTAAATCATGCCTGACCAATCTGGTGGCTTTCTATGATGGAGTAATGGCAACAGCTGACAGTGGAAGACTGACAGATGTCATCTATCTAGACTTCAATACAGTCCCTCATGACATCCTTATCTCCAAATTAGAGAGTCATGGATTTGATGGATGGACTGTTCAGTGGATAAGGAATTGGCTGGATGGACACAGACCTCATTAGTTGTGGTCAGTGGCTCTATGTCCGGGTGGAGGCTGATTATGAGTGGTGTCCCTCAGGTCTCTCTCCTGGGTCTTGGGACTGGTGGTCTTCAATGTCTTCATCAATGACACAGACAGAGAGATCGAGTGCACCCTCAGCAAATTTGGTGATGACATGAAGTTGAGTGGTGCAGGTGACACAACAGAAGGAAGGGATGCCATCCAGGGGGACCTGGACAAACTTAAGAGGTGGGTCCGTGAGAACCTCATGGAGTTCAACAATTCAAGTGCAAGGTGCTGCACCTGGGTCGGGGCAACTCCAGATGTGAGTACAGACTGGGAAAAGAAGTCATTGAGAGCATCCCTGCGGAGAAGGACTTGGGGATTCTTGCCAATGAGAAGCTGGACATAAGCCACCAGTACGCTCCCTGCCCAGAAGGAGAACTGCATCCCGGGCTGCATCAAGAGAGGAGTGGCCAGCAGACTGCAGGAGGTGTGACCAGCAGATTGCAGGAGGTGATTCTGCCCCTTTACTATGTCCCTGTGAGACCCCACCTGTAGTATTATGTTCAGGTCTGGGGTCCTCAACGCAAGAAAGATGTGCACCTGTTAAACCGGGTCCAGAAGAGGACCATAAAGTTAATGAGAGGGCTGGACCACCTCTCCTACAAAGACAGGCTGGTTGTTCAACATGGAGAAGAGAAGGCCTTGGGGAGACCCCATTGCAGCCTTCTAATACCTTAAGGGGGCTTATAAAAAGGAGGGAAGGGGACTTTTTTTATGGACAGATAGTGACAGAACAACAGGCAATGGTTTTAGACTCAAAGAGGGCAGGTTTAGGTTAGATGTTAGGAAGAAATTCTTTACTCAGAGAGTAGTGGACTACTGGAACAGGTTGTCCAGAGAAGATGTGGATGCCCCATCCCTGGAAGTGTTCAGTGTCAGGTTGGATGGGCCTTGGATGGGTGATCTACTGAGTAGCATTCCTGCCCATGGCAGAGGTGTTGGAACTAGTTGATCTTTAAAGTCCCTTCCAACCCTAACCATTCTAAGATCCTATGATTCTATGTTGGGACCACAATTTAAGGCACTTGTTCAGAGTTCAAGATGTCTTTAAGAGTAACTGCCTGTTTGGCCTATTAAGAGTATACAGTAGATCTTGGTGAAACACCTTCCAGTACTGGGACATCTGTTTTAGTCATTCCTAGCCATCTTGCCTGTAGATCAATTCCCTTTGCTTCCTTCTCCAAGTAATGCTAAGAAGCTGTGAATGGGGACAAATGTCTCAATGGACAGGACAGACAAGACTTTCCTACTCATACCTCTTTGTGGACTAGGGGCCCAGACCTTCATAATCACCCTAAGCCCTGCTGCAAACCCTACTCGAGGCTGGTTTGCTGGTAGGGGATGGTGTGGGAAAAACATGAAAAAGTCTGTGCCAGTGATTTGACCACACAAGATGAGACAGACCAAGTGAAGTCTGTTTATTTATTCATAGAAGAGAGAAAGAAACAGTTAGCAATGGGCCCTGAGACCCCGAGTATAATCTGTGTGAATTGGCATAGCCTGCCACAAACGTCTCCTCTTGTTTTGAGTCATGACACCAGTCAGTGCAGGCTGGCTTCACCAAAAGATTTTCCAGCTCTCCATACCCTGTCAATGTCTTTTAGCCTTGAGTTTATATTGCGAGGACATTTTTGTTCCCTTTGTCTCAGAATTTAAATTGTGTTATAAGCAGACAATAAGAACACAATAGGAAAACAGTAGTCACACTTCAAGCAAAGATGCAGGAGATATACCAGGATTTTGCTTCTGTATGTTTCTTTACATATTACATTACTTACAGTCAACTATTTCATTTGAAAAATAGTTAGGATAGCTGCTGTCACACTGTACTGAGGAATGGCAAGCATTATGTTAATACAGAAGGCAGTTTTTCTGCCTCTTTCTGAGTAATGTCACTGATGTTAGCCTACAAGCAGCAGGAAGGTGCTTCTTAAACATTTGAACTGAAAATATCAGGAAGGAAGAGGAAGGTGTTTAAAATGGATAGCTTCACTCCCTCACCGGAGTTGTTTGTTATGTAAGTCACTGGACTCCCAAGCAGAGAAGATAACTGTGAGATTCTGAGATTGGATCCACCTAGTTCATTTTTTACAAATCAAGTAAAGGGAATTTATCCTTGGGGCTGCAGAGGAAGGTACAAAACATTTTGTCACTTGACACGTAGTATATGACACTACCTGTGTTGACAGGTGGTCTGTGCCACTGAAGCCATGACTTCTCTGTTTCTGCCCTGGTGCTGTAGCAATGTTTCTAGTCCTACTGCAGGTTCTCATTTAAAATCTCATTTTGAAAAGATATAAAGTCAGAATTGTTAGTGATCTGCTCTTGGTGCTATGAAGAGTTTGCAAATTATGTTTTTATATATTTTTATTTTGCTTTTACTCTGTGCAGGACAGAGGAATCCTTACAGCCTGAATTACAATACAATGACAACAGACTATAACCCTGCATTTTTAACATGAAATAATTATGTTAAGTTTAGTGGTGCTATTATGGTTAAACTATTTTGTTCAATGCCTGAAGTCAACAATGTCTACTCATTGCCATTAGAATGGAGAATAACTCAAGAACAGCTTATGGTGTCACAAGTAAATAAAGTCGTTTGCTACAAGTTATTTTTCATCTCAGCAGAGACA
Organism: Pyrocephalus nanus; assembly: GCA_038380795.1. NCBI lineage: Eukaryota > Metazoa > Chordata > Aves > Passeriformes > Tyrannidae > Pyrocephalus > Pyrocephalus nanus. Next base: position 16,865,453 of record CM076264.1, on the reverse strand, counting down.
GTAGTCTGAGAGCAGAAGATTTTTAGGGGCAGAGGGCAGTATGAAAAGCATGGAGATGAAAATAAATTTCATCAGGTGTCTTGGTTTTGCTCTGGGTTAATTTTCTTTCACACCCCCCACATAATATTATTAGTTGAGAGAAGGTTTATGCAGACAAAAGAAACAGGATTTGGGGAAAATAATATGAACATTTATTACTAGTAATAAATAAAGTAAAATAAAAACTACTAAAGAACTATATCTACAATAATTCTACTTAAGTAAAAGTGCTATGTATTTACAGAAATACTCCTCCCCCTTTATATATCAGTCCAAGGAGGAGAAGTAGTCCTTTTCTCCATTCTCGGAGTTCCAGCTCTCTCTCCAGTAACTCTGCAGTACTCTCGTCATAGCTGGAATTCTTTCATCTCTCTCTCTCACTCTGTGTCGGCCTCCAGGGCTGGGCCTTACCCCCCTCCTGGGCTAAGACTGGAGGCTGGGGGTTACCCAGGTCCTAAAGGGTCTTCCTTCCATGGTCTTGCAAGGGGACACTTGTTTACTATGGATCTTCTTCCACAGAGTTACAGGGGATAATGGCTTAAGAGTCCACCCCTATTTCCCTATGGAGGTCCCTCTCCATGGGAGAACAGTCCTTGATAGACCTCTCCAGCATGAGTCTAGTATGGATCCCACTCATGGATCCCAACATCCTTACCCGAGCCGCTTCTGCTCCAGCGTAAGTTTGATCACAGTGGAAGATTTATATATAAATCTTCAGCAGCAGTATGGATCCCACACACAGATCCCAGTATCCCACCTGAGCCGTCATCACTCCAGTGTGGGTTTCCCTCAGGGTCACGAACTTTCACAGGTGGCAGGGATTACTTTTCAGTCTTTTCCCTGCTGAAGAGAGAGAGTGAAAGGGGAAGAAGCAGCTCTCCCCCCTTCGAACTTTTCTTCTCTTACTGCAACTTCAGCTGCCAGCTTTGACCTTGGAAGCTCCGCTATCTCTCAGCTGGAATTTCTCTGCAGTGGTTTCTGTCCAAGCAATTAGACTTTTAAACTTTTTTTTTTTCACTCTCTTACAGAAGAGAGGGGGAGCTGTTTCAGTGCTACACCTGCCCCCCCCCGCCCCCCCAAGCCGGGGGAGGAGGGGGCCCTGGCCCTCCTTAGGGCCTTGTTGCTACCTCTACATGGCTGCCGTTCCTAATTTCAACTGCGCAATAAATCTTCTCTTCCGTTTTCTTAAAGATGTAATTAGCAAAGGCGTCACTGAACTTTTTGATTGTTTTTTTTTCCGGAAATCACCTGGACAAAAGCATCCTCAGCCCCAGGGATGGGCTGGTGGGCAAAACCACGACATCAGGCCTAAAGAATTATTTGGTTGAAATAAGATACAATTTTTTTTTCACCTGGTGCATTCAACCTCTCTTATTCCAGCTCACTAGGTTCGAAGTGACTGTGTTCAAATCCAAGAAGTATTTACTTCACATAGCATAAGTCAGGGTGCCAGTTTCAGCATATATTTGTTCCTCCTTTTGATCAGCATTTTGGAGATAAGGAAATGACTGTGCTACAGCTAAATCTGAAGAAGCACATAATTCTGTGATTTATATCACCTGGTGTGAAGTTGCATGCATTGGTTGAGTGAGCATCAATTGTATTTCAGAAGCGTCAGAGCACCTCAGAAGTGATCTTCAGTTTGTGGACAAGATGCAAGTTCATAAGTTATGTTGGCATTTTAAACCATTTTATCCATTGGTTAACAGCTTTTCAAGCTGACTCAGTGCTCTAACTGATAGATGAAACACATGGAGTCTATATTAATTAATTCAAATAACTTGGAATTAAAGCCAGCAGATCTGGAGATGACCAGGTACAGCCCGGGAGTGGTGGCATTTAATAAAGGCCATTAGATATTTAGTGGAAATCAGGAAAAGGAAGGAAAAATTAGGGAAAGCTTCAAAAACTGTGCAAACAAAAAAGCAAACAGAGTTGCTTCTCTGAGTAGATGCCAGGATAAATGACTGCAGGGAAAGCATCCAATCTATGTGGTTTTTTAATAAAGTCATGGAAGCCATTTCTACATAATTCACATCTCAAAATCAATTCCTGTAGTAAAACTCTAAGGTGGACTTCAAAATAGCTGATTGATTGTAACACAGAGATAAAACAGAGAAATTGTGATATATCCTCTGGTCAGGCACTTTCTGGTAAGAGATTTGCAGTTTTTTAGTGAGATGCACAGTCTTGTTTAAGTTCTGTTTTTTTATTCATTGTTTTCTCTCATAATAAATTCAGAATTCGTAGGACTGATTATTTTAGAAGGAGAGTTCTTTAAAAAAAGACAACAGAAAAATAATGCAAAATTAATTAAACAATCAAGCAAGTGTCATTAAAAACTGAAGGAAAATAAGGGTAGGTGTATACTTGTATTTGGGAAAATAAACAAGCTGTGATATATATCTTCTGGCTGGCACAATTTCTGGGTGAAATAGTCCATTTCTAGAGAGAAATGAGATTGTAGAATATTCCTCATGGCATACATGACCCCTTCGGGGCTTACAGAGCAGAGCTTTGTCCTCAGTTTACCAAATTAAAGGGTGAGTTAAAAATGGTGTGCTAAATACCTACTATTTTCCTCTGGGGGACAGATCAACACTTCAGTGGACTAAATTGCCCTCAAGAGATGTGTTCCTTTCTCCAGCATCTATATGAAGATCTCTGAATGACTGAGCTCCCATTCAAGACTCTTTGGGATTTGTCTAAAAATCCCTGGGTCAAGTATGGGCCTTCAGTTTTTGCACGGTTACGGCTGATTTAATATATTACAGGATAAAGATGATTGTGGAGGACACACTCCAGTTCTTTGCTAAATAAATGTATCTATATGGAAAGGTATAGCAAACCCAGGAAGTTTTTTGTAGTGTGATACCTTACATTGATGTTTAAAACATTCACACACTAAATAAATTCATTGGTCGGGAGATGCTTTGTACATAGATGATGTACATTGTCTTGATGGTAAAGTCGCTCTTTCCTAGTAGAGATATTTATAAACTAGACTAGACTAAAATATCTTGAGTTGAAGGGACCCACAAGGATCCAACCTCTGGCCCTGAGATATACATTCCAGAGATCCTGACATACTCGACTTGCTTCATTCAGTGGTCTTGGGGACTTCAGTCTCCGCTTCAAACAATCATAAGCTTGCTGTTTTTATGGAGAGATAGGCATTAATCTCTAGTATAGGCATTATTTTAAATTTACATGACCAGAACCTGTGGTATTTACCGTAAAGTTGTCATTTGACAGTATTGGCCAAGATGGCCGTGTTCTAAAATGATTCAAATTCAAAGTAATTCAGCTCCAAACCTACCTCCTCCCAGGCACCTTGACTCACAGAATTATACCAAACCTCAATTTCTGAGTTTTTTTCCCCTGCACACTTGATGTATAGTCGTCATGAATCCTGGTGGTGTTTATGTCCACAGTCACAAGCTGTGGCATCACACAGGTGGTATCCAGGCACTAATGAATTCAGAGCACTGAAGTACATGAGTTGAAAACATGCAGAGAAAACCACAGTCTTGCCCCAAATGTTCTTGCAGTTGGAAAGACAACACATAGAAGTAAGGTGGAGAATAACCAGCACTTTGAAGTGGTTGAGTAGGTAAGTGGCAAAATATCTGTAGGATTTAAGGAACCCATCATCAACAAGAAGAAACGGTTATGCCTTTCCTCTTATTGTAGCCATTGCCACTACCAGTGTATGGTACATAGGGTACATGGTAGGGAGAGAAGTGCCTGCTTTGTAATTTGCCCTTGGTTTGGAAAAGTCTCTGAAGTACTTGTAGCCTGATTTGTGAGTTTGTTCTCAACTGGGAACAATTAGATCATCAGATGTGCATCTGGCAACTTGCACAGTGAATTTGTTTTTCTAACCTGTCTCTCTTAGCTGCTTAGATACTTGAAAAGATGCTGAGAACCTAGATCTGAAAATTAAACAAAAAGAACCAACGAACTAAACAAAAACCCAATAAACCCCAAGCCATCCTAGATGTAAGGTGTACTTCATAGACTTTATTATGAATAATGAAACATACAGCCTAGCTAACACAGAGCATAAGAAAACACTGTCCATGTTATTTTACCTCCAGGGAAAAGGGAGAGAAAGAGAACAAACAGCATAATATGTAGAGTAGAAGTATCCTCTGAAGGCTTTAACATCCCTGCTCTGTGCCTGAGTCAGCACACTCCACTCTTATTCCTTTCTGCTGTGGGTGTGATCCAATATCTTGTTTCCTGTCCATAGCCCAAGACACTACTAATGTGAGCAGTATGTTTAATCTACTTGTACGTTTGCATTTTTTCCTGCTAGAGTGGATTCCTGATCTATTCTGATCAAATATTTGCTTTGGTAGGAAACCTAGCTCAGAGCTAACCCTGCTGAAATCCCATCTGCAAACCTACCCAAGCTGGTAATCCGCATGGTTTAGACAAGAGTGTAAATCATACAATCATAGAGTCATAGAATGGCTTGGGTTTGAAGGGAACTTTAAGGTCGTCTAGTTTCAAGTCCTGGAACACTGGTCCCAGTACAGACCTGTGAGGGACACCACTTGTCACTGATGTCCATCAGGACTCTGAGTCATTGAGCACCATCCTCTGGATGCAACCATTCAACCCTTTTCTAATCCATCTAATGGCCCATCCATCAAATACATCTCTCTCCAGTTTAGAGAAAAGGATGTTGTGGGGGCTTATGATGCTTTTGACAGATTAGCTGTAATTGTTTAGCTCATCAATTGAGATTCTCTAATGTTACTTCTTTGTGCTGGGTAAAAACCATCTCAAACTCAACTAGGGAAGATTTTAGTGTGACCTGAGAAGCATGGCAAAAGGACAAAATTCTGCAAAAGGAGAAGCAAACAAGGACAAAGACTTGCCAGAAAGAAAAGAAGGAAAAAAAGAAAAGGAACCTGAATTACACTGACAGCTAATTGGGGGGGAAAAAAAAATCAAAGAAACCCCCAACTTTAAAAAAAAACAAAGCTGCCAGTTTAAGCTGAAACACTTCCATCATGAAGAGGACTTTCCAAAAAATCAACTTAGGAATTTCTTTGTCTCACTTACCTCACCGCCTCCATCAGAACAACTCAATATATTCCCTTATGAAGTTTGGCAAATTCCAGCTGCTGTAACATGGCTCCATGAAGGACCATTTTGAATATAGGGTTGTTGAGGTACTCAGGGTTTGGTTTCTCTCTTTCTTTTCCCTTTTTTCTTTTCTAGAGGGCCTGGAAAGAATCATAATTCATATAAAACATTTATTTTAAAATACAGCTTTAGGGAGGAAAAACTCACAGCTTGGTCTAGAAAGTTAATGGATGATTGATCACAAAAAAATTATTATCAATTACTTTCAAAAATCAAAGTTCCAATTATGTGCTGGCTGGCAGCTCCCCTAACCAGCAAATAAATCCCTAACATTGCCATCCATGCAGTTTGGGTGAAAGTGCAAGCAGAAAAAACACATCCCTTCACAAGTGAGCTGTAAGGGAGGATTAATGAATATTCATTGTGCGCACGTGTCCAATTTGGTAGTGATACATTGCAGAATTACTACTTCTGTTCTGAAGGGAGGATTTGGAAGCATTTCAGTAAATAAGAACTGTATTCATTAAAAGAGGCCTCACTAGAAACAGAAAAGAAAGAAAAAAATTAAGAACTGGCCATTCAGTGAGTGAAACAGAGATCCAGGGGCAGCCAGGTAGTATAGCACCATATAACTAGGTAGTGTCCTAAAAGTTGTGCAGTGGGAAGGCAAACTAACATATCACAGAAAACTTTTAATTCTGGAATCTTAAAATTTTAATGTCATGAGCTGTATAATGAAACATCTTTTTAATGAAAAATTACAATACCATATTGCAAGATATTCAATACCCCTTTGTATAAAAATGAAGCAGATTCAGCCTCGGAAGCAACATCTTTGGGCAAATTTATGGGATTAAAAAAAGAAAGTGCTCTAGCTGCTAATCACAGCCAGGAAGGAACCTTTCCCCAGGATACATGCTGAAGTATCATTCCTAAGCCCTGGAGGAAAAAAAGATGGTGACAATTTTTGACACTTTTAATATCCATCAGGAGGCTGAAGTCACTAAAAGGCTCAGCTGAAGGATATGCTATGAACCTCTAAGGGGCTTTTGTGCTAGAAGACTTATCTGGAGACCACTTTCAGAGTCTTTTTCATCTCCTTTCTGATACAAAAGACCAGAGAGCTGCTTTTCTCACCAATGCCTCAGACCTCTGCAGAGTAAGGCCTCGGTGTGGAGCTGTGCAGAGGCTGAAGGGACTGACTTGTGCAGCCCTCTGCCCCTAGACAGGCTGCATGCCAAATGCCTGCAAAACATTGCCAGTTGTGTGCTCTCTATGCACACAAATAAAGAGATATAACTGTGTTATTCTGCAATTTTGGGAGGGACACTCTTGGGGCTCTGTTAGTTTTCAGGTTTGTTTCCTTCCCTTTGGCAGATGAAGAACACATTCCAAAATGAAGGGGCTTTGTAACAGAAGTAGGATTTCGCTGAACAGTTTTGGTCGGTGGTGTCTTGTGCCTTGTTCTGTTTCTCAGTAGCTTTATGTTTGTACAAAAATATTTCAGCTGGCAAGCATTTTAAATGCAAGTCTTTGAGGCACTGCTTCAAAACTGCAACAGCTTCTGTCCTCATCTTAGCAGCTCATGACACTTGCTGGTTGAAATGTTGTGATGACATGGTAGTTGCTTGACTTTCTGAGAGAAAGTCACTTTGCCTTTGAAAATTCACCCTTTGAGTGCTTGACATGGAGGCCACTTCCTTTCAAAATGAAAATGACTGTGTTAATACTTGAAAAAGAGCACACTACTTCTGTATATTTACTACTGGCAAATATGAAAGGAAACATTTCTTCACACTCTAAATGCTAGAGCATTTTTCTTTCTGTGAAGCATGAACTCTACTGCTACTGTGCAGTGAGGTACTCTGAAGAGAAGGAAGCAGGATGTTATAGTGTGATTGAAAAATTAAAAATATGTTGTATGCATAAGATGCAAAACAGCATAGTGGATGAAATTTATTTCATCAAAAACTTTTGCTCCTAGTGAGAAAATTTGTACTTTGTCCTATACCCTCAATTTTGCTAAAAGAAATATCCAGTTAAGGGCAAGGAGAGATTTTGTGTTCTGACATGTTGTGACATGTCTAATTTGTTCCTATGGAGCTTGAGGAGATTTGGTATTTCAGAATTAAATATTTATTTTCCTTTGTCCCACCTTATAAACAGTCAATTCTCTTAAAACATGGGAATTTGAAAAGCTCAATTGCTAACTATTAGTTATAAGGATATCCTAGATCAAAAAGTAGAAAATTTTTCTTAGCCACGTATGTGTTCTCCAATTTTCTTCTCCAGAATGTCTGAATAATTAATAGACTTCAGTAATAAACTGAAAAATGGCACCATATTTAAAAAAGCCATTGGCCTCCAGAAAAGTAGAAGAATTTATTGGGGAAGAGTTATTCCTTGCCTGTGGGAGCTGTTTATTTATAGTATTTTTGCAGACCTTACCTCAATGTCCATTCTTTAGGAGACCAGATAGCTTCATCTTTGGACAGAGCAGACAGAATACACAATAAAGTTTTAAAGCCCAACAGTTTCTTCAGGAAAGTGTGGCATCATATGACCTTCTCTCATTTTCCTGAGGTGGGAGTAACAGACAGTGGGTTTTGCTGTATATAGGCAATTCTTTCTATTTCAGTCTTTCTCCTGGCAGAGATTAGTTAAAATATTCAGATTAACTGCAGCTACCAAAATGGAATAATAGTCGAATATGGTCTTTTTTTCCTAGAGTTTCCAAACAAGGACAGAAGAGGTCAGGTTCAAGCTGATGATCTTTATTGTTTTCACAGTCCTTTCTGTACTGATCAAGGGCTTCTGTAAAGTGGTGGATTTTTTCAGTTTTATGTGCACTGTAGTGAAGAGAGAGATGTGGAAAACACTGGCATACTAAAAGCAAAATAAGTCTCTTAATCTAGGCTAGAATCATTTTATCAAGGAATCATAGAGTGGTTTGGGTTCAAAGGGACCTTAAAGATCATCGGACACACTGGAGTGGTACATTTATAGAGGCTGGAATTTTGGATATACTTAGGTCCCTACAAATCCAAGTAAAAATCCAATAGGATTTTTTAGAAATGCAGTTTTTTAATGGTATTTTGGCTCAGAGCCATTTGTGACATGCACAGCACATTGCACACTGCCTTCACACCTACTTGCAGGAAATGGTATGACACATTTCTAGAGTGTGTTGCTGGCTACATGGAAATGTCAGGAAGGCAGCTGACATGCCTTACATGGTGATCCTGTTCATGAATGGATGAGGGAGAGACAGTGTGACATTCCTTAGGGAAGTCTTGAACAAGGGGGAATGTGGCAGAAAGAGGACGAGAAAGTGGTTCTTATGCACTCTGCCAACACATGGCTTTAACTCTGAGTAGCACCATAATTCAGTGCCTCTGGAAGCCTCCTCTAAGGGTGCATAGTGCCATGTGGATGTTCCAGAACAAGTGGGGGAAATAGAGGTGATGTTGAAATTGAAATTGCAGGCTGCAATGTGGCCTTGTGATGATTTGCTTGCTTAGTTGTTTTTTGAAGTTTGGAGTTTCTTTCTTACTGAGTGTCTTCAACTCCGGACACAGATATATATCTTTGCTAAAAAGTGCACTTTTTACTTCGGAGAGGATGATCCTTTTAATTAGTGCTGAGAGTATTTTTCAGAAGGTTGTTCTTTTCTTTAATTTCTTCTTTCTCTTATGGCTTTAAAAAAAAAAAAAAAAAAGGTACATTGGTACATTCCAAGATTCCAAGTCTTATCCACATTCAAGTAATTTACAAAGGCCTTATTATTTACTAAATTGAAAATCTACAATATTTTCATATCCCGCTGCTTTAGAGAAAACACTGTGACAAAGTGGGTCAGCTATTCTCTCCAGGCATATCTCGGTCTAGCTCATTAATAGCAGTTTTGCTTCAGTTTACATCTGATCATCTAGAATCTCCCTAATGTCAATGATAATATTTCTCGCTTAATAACACTGAAAAATTCTATCCAAGTCCAAAACCTACAGAACACTGTATGAATCCCTAACAGGATCTCTTCTACTGCCCATCTCTAGAAGTGATCTTGACCCACATCACTTGTTTTACAGCCATTGTTTTCCTTCCCACCTCCCTTTTCCATTTCTTTATTCACTGCTGCCCTTCAGCTGCTTACATTTTCTCCAGATGTACTTTAAGGTCAGACATGGAGAGTCTCTACTTAACATCTCCTGAAAATGTGTTTAAAGATTTTCTTGCTCCTCCCAGCCTTTGTATTAAGAGACTGGAATTTGAGGTCAAGACAGTCTGTTGAGAAGAGTACATGCAAGATGACTTCTACATGTAAAAGAAATTAAGTTATATGCTAGTCCTCCCAATTAGCTTGTGAGATGTATTTTAGAAGAAAGATGGCCAGAAATTTCTTTTCTACATATCCACAAGTGCCATGAGCTTCCACAAATAAAAAATTTAGGTGGAACTGTTCTGTTGTATGTTTGGAATTATTGTGCTTTAATTCCTCTTTATTATATTAGTACTCATAAACTATTTGGGAAACTAGATCCCTACAGTGTAAAGTGGGAAAATGGAGAACTCCCTTGGAGAACTTATACTCTGTCAAAGATGCCATCCAGACCAACAGACTCTTTTGTAAAAAGAAATCATCACAATCTGTAGACAGCTTTGTTTCCAATGGAACAACATTTGTCACTTAACTGGCTGGCAGAAATGAGGTGGTAAATCCATTTGTAGCGAACTTTTTCCTTCCTAAAACTGACAGAGAAAATCTGAACCTATGTGGTTTGTAAGGAGTGCAAAGGCTGGCTAATATTGGGGCACATGGTGTTGTCCCTGCACTGCCAGTCTGTGTGAGAACAGGACATGTACAAAGGAAGGCAAAGCAAGGATACTGTCTCTGCTGAAGCTGCCCTGCCTGTCAAGATCAGCAGCTGAAATCTCCACCTAAGCTGTATGAACCCAACAGAATCCATCTGCTGAACCATCTGTGTGATGAATCACTAAAACTACAGTCCATCTGTTGTTTCACTGCCACAAAGTTTGCCAGCCTCACCCTCACTTCATTATTTGAATATTTTTTCTTTCCCTGTGGGCCTCCTCTGTGCTCTTGTCTCTCTCCTTGTCTATATCTTTTGGGTTTTGTTTTGTTTTGTCTTGTTTTGTTTTGTTAATACATTGCCTTTACAACCTCTGAACTGTAAAGAAGGAGGAGGTTATATTTCTACTACCCTCCAGTTAGCTAGAAACAGCTCTGCTCAGGGCAAAATATAGATCTGTTATGTGTATGTCATCATTGCCTGTCTCCAGCTGCTCTGTATCAGCACAGCTCATTTCAGGCAAGAGATCAGGGATGTTTCACATTCCTTAACATTCTCCCCCACATTTGGGCTGTCACATGGAACTATTAGAAGTTTAGAATGTGGCTTGACTTTTCTTCACTCTTGAGTGAAGTATTTTACATGTATTATTTACCTCTCAGCTTGAAAATTCAACCTTGCCTTTAGTGTCTAAAAAAAAAAAAAAAAAAAGAGAGACACATGCCCAGTTGTATTTTTCTTCTCATCTATCCTATATTTAGGGAAGGCTTAGCTGAAGATTTTTCACCAGAGCTTTGGCTGGCATCAGCCCATGGCACAGTGCTGAGAGAGCAGGGATGGGCAGGAAAGGTGGCTGCACGCAGAATAGCAGGCCAATTTCTGTAGAGCAGAAAAAAGGAAGACTCTCTTTTACAATCCTCACAGTCCAACTGAGCAGATTTTCACTATTGGCCCTCAGCTTAGATGTTTAACAAGGAACAAGAGTAGAATTTGGTCCTGTGTGGAAGCATAGGAAAAAGAGGAGAAGGAAACCTCCATCATGTGTTATAGATTTGGAAAGCAAATCTGGTGTTCAAGCAGACATAAGTACAACACTATTTAAGAGGTTGGCTGTAGTCAGCAGGTTTCTGTGGTGTCAGCATTGACATTGACTCAGCCTGGGTTGGTAATGCAGTGTTGGATGCCCTGGATACCACTCAAGAAAAACATGGTTTGCAGCAGGCACACATTTGTTCCATCTTCCTGCAGTACCTACTCCATCTATCTCCCTGCACTCTAAACTCTGTATAGTAGTCTTACAGATCCATTCAGATCAGCATGGTGGGGGGAGGAATGCATGTGTTACTGAACCTGCTCTGCAGTACATGTAGGATGATTAAAGGGTGGGGCGAGCACATTTTTATAAAGGCCCGATCAAACTGGAGTACTTCATCATAGTATCTGTCCCATCCAAGTGTAGACATAGAGCTGCATAGTGCTCATCCACAATACAGCAAGGCTGCCCTCATAGGTGGTCGATGCTCCAAGCCTACTAGTGTTTAAGACACATTTGGACAATGCCCTTAACAGTATGATTTAGTTTTTGGTCAGCCCCACAGTGGTCAAACATTGGACTAGATGGTCATTTTAGGTCCCTTTCAACTGTTCTGTTCTGTTCCACTCTTTATAGCTTGTATTCACAGAGCAGAAATGTTTAGATCAGCTGTTAGGCTTCAGTTCTGCATCCCCCTTGTCCTGAATTTCCATTTTTCTCTGTACTTTGCAGGGACTAAAGACTAAAAAAAAAGCTGGCTAAATCACTCCCCCATTCTTGCTTTGCCTTGCTCTGGGTTTGAAGTGATGAGAAATTCACTATCCATCACCTCCAGGAGATGTTCAAATGATTAACTATTCTGTTAAAATAAAGAAAAGGGCAACAACTTGTGCTTTTAATTTCAGATTTGCTACTATTTAGCTTCAAACTCCAGCCACTGGATCTTGTTACACTTTTATCTGCTAGATTAAAGGACTTCCTCCTGACACTTATCTTTTTGTATAGGAATTTATGTTCCTGCACTTGGGAACATCAGAGATTAAAATCAGAACATAAAGAGCACTGAATACCATTGTACTTTGCTTAGGAGAGGATGGACTTATAAAACACCCAGGCTAATGCGACCACTTTTCCAAAGAAAGAGCCAATAAGAGTGATCTCCTCTCTTGGCAAACAAATTGGAGAAACAGCAGGAGCAGAGTGAGCCTGGGAAATAGCAATTTCTTGTCGTTTTTGGCAGGGACTATGTCCCCGCCCTATCGTGCACCTTTCACTTTCAGACAACACTTGCTCAGTAGTTTATCCAAGGTAAGAAGGGCCTTCAAGAGAGTAGTTAATGGAATTATACAGTACAAAAGGGATGTTAAATGTAAACAACGACTAGAGAAGCCAAGAAATAGGATCAATTCACTGCATGGATGAAGACAGTGAATAAAAAGCAGAAAGAGTGTGATATATTTGGGCTCAGAGATCTAGTCTAGTTTTCAGAGGTATTATTCCAGAAGGGTTAAAGGGATTCTTGTTGGGCATATATAGAACAGCACTTCAAATTCAAGGGATACCTATTTTCATTAGAATGCATATATCTGCTTAAAATGTCAGGCAGAATAAGCAAATTTCCTGTGTTTTATGGTTTTTTCAGTGTCCAACTGACTTGCACCCAGGTATTCAGTTGGATTGAAAATATTTGAGCTCAAATGGATTGAACATCTCTATGTAGCAAGACTAGGTTATAATATTTTCAGTTGAAAGGGACCTACAAGGATGATTTAGTCCAACTGCCTGTTCAGCTCAGGGCTGATCAAAAGTTAAGGCAAGTTATTCGGGGCATTGTCCAAATATCTTGTTAATAACAGGTTTGGGGCATCAAACTCATCTCCAGGAATACTCTTCCAGTGTTTGACCACCCTCTCAGTAAATATGGTTGTTAACGTCAAGACTAAACCTCTCCTGGTGCAGCTTTGAACCATTTCAATGTGTCCTATCACTGGATCCCATTACTTCAAACTAGGCAAACCAAACATCCTCAGACACTCCTCACAGCACATTTCTTCCAGCCCTTTCAATACTGGTGTGTTACCCTTGTCTGAACACATTTTGGGTACTTTTCCTTCTTTTCTTTAGTTTTGGGGCCCTAAACTGCACAGTACTCAACTTGGAGGTTGCACCAATGCTTAGTACAGTGGGATAATCACCTTTTTTGGTGGGCAGGTGTGGTGTACCCCAGGATGTGGCTTTTCCTCTGGGCTGCCAGGACATATACACTGCTGATTCCTATTGAGTTCACTGTGAACCAGCACTCCAAAATTCCTTTTTGCAGGCCACCTCTCCAGACTCTCCTCTTCCAGCTTATACTTGTGCCTGATGCTACTCCACCCCATGTACAGAATCCAGCATTTGGTCCTATAAAATTTCATGTCACTGATGATTGTCCTATGGTCCACCCTGCAAGGCCTCTCATTCCTCATGAAAACCAAAACCAATACCAGTTTAATATTGTCATCAAACTTGCTAATGGTGTATTTGACTCCTGCATCCAGACTGCTGAAAAAATATGGAGCAGAAATCGACCTAAAATGGAGCCCTGAGGAACACCACTGGTGACACATCACCTCAAACCTGCTTATCCCATAGTTGGACAACTTGTCCAGAAGGCTACTGTAAGAGACAGTACCAAAAGCCTTACTAAAATTTGGAAAAAGTGCCCTTTGTGAATTCACTTTGACTGCATCTGACAATTGCAATGTTCTTTAAAAGCCTTTCAAGGGGGTGAAGTGCTCACTCATTGGTCAGTGAAGCACCTCTGTCTGTGCCAGGTGCTCTTGCCTGATATAGGTGGGAACAACATTATCTGTAACAGGAATTTCAACTGTCCAACCAAGGTGGGGCACTGAGGATAATCCATCATCCCCTGATAGCCTTGGAACACTCCCTACCTGAATCCTAGCCTAAGTGGAACAGTACCATTTTTGCCTGAGTTTTGGAAACAATCTACCATTGTTAACACCAGGATGGAAACTTACTGATGACTAAAGCAATCCTATAAACAGCAGTCCTAAATGAGGCCCTTTGAGCTCCCCTGGGCTGAAGTGGGCTCCACCAGAATCTTCACGTGATTGGGATGCCTCTCAGAGCTTGTGAATGCTCAAGTTTGTGACTTTCAGAGGACCACAAAGAGGCCTAGACTGATGCTACACACACACACACTCCTCAAGGTGCAACCCATGCCTGTAGAGGAGTGCTAAGGGACTTGACCCTAATTTCTGACAGGTACCTTTACACAGAAATAGATGTATGCAGCTCTTCTCCTCTGTGCATGCATATGAATTGACCTTCTATACACATTTTTAATGCCAGAGAAGGCTCTTGTGATCGTCCATTCTGAGCTGTTTCTAATTGTTGTATAGGAAATAAGAATCAGGTAAAAGAGGTTATGTGAATGGAGCCAACACTCCAGGGGGTGAGCTGATTCAAAATCCATATTAAGGACAAGGAAGTGCACTTGTCTATGTTGTGTAAAATATATTTTTAAAAAAATATATAAAAGAGTTATTTGGGCAATTTTGGTTGGGGCTGCTGCAAGAGAAATGGGAGATGGAGATGTTCCCTAGCCAGAGGACTGTTGACTGACGGAGCAAAGACCAGGGGTGTTGTTGTTCATGTAGCAAGAATAACTCAGTGAGAGATGAGGGAGAAGCAAGCACTGGCCTGTGCAAAGGTGGGACACCAACCAAGAAATGTTAGAAAGACCAGCTATGGCACTTACTCTCTCAGATACAAAGAGGGATGATAGATAAACAATGGTGTCGTGCAAAATGATGTGGTGCAATGATTGTGGGAAAAGTGCTGAAATCACCAGCTCTGGAAAGAGAAGCAGTGGTGACAGATCTTGCTGAGATCTGGCTTGCTGGTCACACATGCCTGGTATGCTACCTCCTGGAACTAGAGCTAGCATTTCTGCATAGCCCTGCACTGCAAAGAAACACTGCTGTGCTTAGAGCTAGCTCAGGTGTCTCTGACACAGCACTGCACAGACAAGCCATATATTTAACACCCATTTGCTTTTTTGGTTGGGTCATTTATAGCTCAGGATGCAGAACTGTGTCAGCAAATGAATCCATGTACTATACTAACTGCAACAATCCAGGAAGATTCTCTGGTAGCTGTTTGTTCTTGATTTCTTGGTTTGCTCCAGGATATTCCTCTGACATGCCTGCAATGTGTCAGACTTGCCTGGGTCTGTGTAGTTTTTGGTATTTCTGATTTGGGAAACATAGATTGGAATCCAGACGCTACCTGTAATGAAATAATCTTTCTCTCCTAACAGTAAAACCAATCAACCAAGCAAAACAAAACAAAAGAAACCAACCAATCAAACAAACCCAAAAACCAAAAATCCCATTCAATTAAAATTTGTGACTTTATAGCCCAGGGACTCACCTGGGATGATGGATACCCATGCACCGATCTGTTTGGGTTTTTTTCAATTACTGCCTGTGATAGGTTATCAGATGAAAATTTCATCAACATATCTGAATTCCTGAGGGAATAAAATTAGTTTGGAAAGCATAAACATTGCATGGAATTTCTGAGAAGCTCTGCTTTGAACTGATGGCTTTCTAAAAGTTAGTTAAAGAACAGAAGTAAACAGCCTCATACAATATGCCAGCTAATTTTTTTGACAAATGATGAAGGACAAATAAGGAGGGAGAATGTGGGAAAAAAAAATATTCCTCAGAGAATATTTGATTTCTGTAGAAGCAGTCAAATAATGATAGATCCCAGTCAGAAATAATACAGTCATAAAAAAAGATGAATTGGATAATTTACTTGAAACAAATAATGTGACTAACTCTACTCCACAACCACAGAAAACAAATTTATCTAATAGCATTTGACAGCACTTTCTCAGGAAAAAGTATTGCTATACAGTCAGCATGTACATTTTCAAAGGAATTGGCATTGGGAAAGAGCACACTTCAAGCACTTAATAAGGGTGATTTTTCTTTATGACTTTAATTTAAAATACATTATGAAAATCACTTGATTCTACTTGGCTGCTGCCAGATTTTGAATAACTGACTTCCAAAGCCACCACAGAGCTGGAACTAATTTAATAAATTAAGAGGAAACATTGTCGGAGCAGCATTTGGCATCAGTCACACTGGTCTGGAAGTTTACCACCATGTAAAAACTATATCATAGGATATAGTTTAGGATCATGGCATGAAACATAGAGACTGACATGGGCTCATTGCTACAAAAGGTGAAATCTTTGCCATCCTTACAAAATCTGAAAAAAAATGGTTCAGAGAAAGGCCCTTGTTCTATGACTGCCATTTGTGAGAAGCACTTACCACAGAGCTCCCCAAAATTTAGGTCATCATTTGGATCCAACTGAGTTCTGACCTGAAGTAGAGACTGCCCTTCCAAATGGTCCATCATGTTTGTCAGTGGAAATCTGCCCTTCTCTTTAGTGGAGTAATTTTCTTATAAATTCTGGTTGGTTATCTGTTATCTGTTATGTCTGGAGGGGATCCTCACAGCAAAATATTGAGCTTGTCTGAAGCTTCTCCAAGAGAGGAAAAAAATACTGCTTATGAACTGTGTCTGAGGATTCTGTAATACTTAGACACTACTTACTGCCATCCAAATGTTCCTGGTGAGAACTGGAGCTGGTAAAAAGAAAAACATTTAAGTTCTTGCAAATAAGGCCAGAGTAAATTTGTCCTAACTTTTCATCTAAATATTTCAAGTCACAGAACTCTCATCAGCGGTGATGCGATTAACAAAGCAAACAGACTGCCAGAAGAAATGCTGACAGAGAGACATGTCCTCTTACACTTTGGAAATAAACTACATTTTTAGGTAAAATGTTTTGCAAATGGCAAAGAAGACTTAACTGGAGGGTCTTCTGACTTCCTGAAGTCTTTATGTACCATCTCAGGAGAACAGTCAAAGGTGACAGCTTGCACAAGTTGCCTGAGAGCGTGAGCCAGTCTGGGAGGACTGGAGCCTGTAAGGCAAATTTCAATTATTTATATATTCATGGGGTCAGATGTTGATTTGCAGGTCTACATGAGGGACACTGGGAAATGTTGTCAGTTCCAAGGGACTGTTTGCCGTCTGCTGTGTTTGCAGTAAAGCACCCCAGGTTGCATGAAGACAATTCCTTGATATAGTTTTGCTCTCTTACCTGCTTCTCCAGTCTTGCATTACTCTAACTTTAAAAAAAAAAAAAAAAAAAAAGGCATTTTTATCAGGTTAAAGGCATTTTTTTATCAGGTTGTACTAGGTAACAGGAAAATTTTCTGTCTTTGAACTCCATGGGCTGATAGGTTCACCTACCCCAAGCCAATTTCCACTAGTTGATATAGTGTCCCACTAGTCACTGGCGAGTGGACTGGTACTTCACACAGTGATATCCAATCTTCAGATTTCTATCAAAAAATGCAGGATGCAATGTTACGCCTGCAAAGTAATGATCCTTTTTTTTTTTTTTTCCTGTAGACAAAGTGAGATTTATAGAAGACACTAACTGCCAGGCAGCTGGAGCTGAGTAAAACCCATCTCTTTCAAGCTCTGTTCATGGTTTTGCTTCCAAACAGTACAAACATGCTGCTTCAGCTGTTGCCCCTATAAATGTGTTTCTGCATCAGTGGATACGATCCCTGGTTTATCTGCATAGCAGGCTCTCTAAGGAAATGAAAATGAAGCACAATTTCTGCTTCACCCCACCCCACAAAGTTAGAAATATTTTTATCTTCTAACACATTTTGCCCACAATTGTCTCGAAAGTTATCCTTGTGAACATGAGTCTTTCCCTCATTCTTTGCAGATTTCTTTAAGTCTCCACTTCCCAAACTCTTTGACACCTTTGCAAAATGTCTGTGTATATTTCAAATAGGTTTTGTTGCTGTCATTCCACTCTTGAAACCCTCATCAGCTAGCCCAAATTGACTGTTATTTTTGTGGTGAGCATCTTCAGTCCAGTGACTGTTAGACACTGTTAATTTATTGTTAGAAGCGTGAGATGTTTTTCTCTTATAGAAATACAAACATCCTCTAGGCTTCCTACTTTCAAGACTGTTTTTTAAGCTAAAATATTTTGTCTACCAGAGAGTTGCACACTGTCTTGGTACTAAATTAGTTAGATACTACTTTAGTATCTAATAGGGACATAATGTGAAAGCCTTTAAAAAATCAGAAATAATTTATGCAAAATATTTTTCACTATACCTCCTCAAACACTACGTTTTTTGAGAGACTTTTGGTGAAAGTGAGCTCTTACTACTACAAATATTTGAAGAGTGTCAATACAGCTATAAAGGCAGAAGTGTCAGGTCAATGATTAAGTGGAAGGGTTTCTAGGTGAGAGTATTTACTCACTGCAAAACGTATCCTGAGGCTTTGAAAAAATAAATGACATGAAGGAAACATAAATGGCACACAGGCTCTGTTAAATACCTTAATTTATTCCAAAATCACAGATCTCTTTGCCCCCTGAGGATGCTACTTTGCTGCCCTCAGCTGTGGCTCCTAATGCCAGAGTGAGAGCAGGGCCAATGACATTGGCTGGTGATTGGGTGGTGGCCATTCTGGTGAGACCACAAGTCTGGTCAGTGAGCTTTAGGGCAGGAAATCTGGAGCTAGTACTTTCCAAGACTAGAGTTCAAAGTGAAAATTCACAGTGAGTGTTTAACCTGAAGTATAAGAGCTATTGACTGCTCAGGCCTTCACGATCAGGGCACTTATTTATTGTATTTATTTATTAAATCATGTGGGACATATTCAGAAACAGTCACTAGCAGCCCTTCCATTTCTTCCTTGGGAGCATGCCTGTAGTGTTTCTTCACAAAAATCTTGTTGTGGTACATGGAACAAAGAATATGCTAATACTGCCCTGTATTCTTTACAATTTGGAACATTTGCAGCTAGGAGCAAAACAATCCGTTTGCTTCCAGATGCAATATTTCTCACAATTCAATGGAAAGTTTTTATCAAATTTAACAGCACAATCAAAACAAATGGAGCTGTAGGATGTTAACTGAGATCTATCACCATTGTTACTCAAATAGAGTAAGAGCTTCCAAGACTGAAATAGAGGATGCAATATTTTTTGTGAAGTTTTCAGGCTTTTTTTTCCAGTGATGATGTACAATTATGCTCTTGGGTTAGAGATAAAATCCTGCAGGATGGTGAGAAGAAAAAAAAAAATACTTCAAGACAGTCTCTTCCTAGCACATCAAAAAGGATTTTTTTTCCTCTCACTGATTAGGAAGAAACATTTACCTCAGAGCTCAATGCTATTATGCGAGGTAACCCACAATGTCTCTGAGTCCCCCTATGATTGCCCACGTACTGCTTCAGTTCCAGCTGAAATGCCCAGACTACCTTCTTTTGTCTCTGTGTCATCAGTGGGTTTATGAAGCGGTATTGGTGACTATTTGGGTGCTGTAAGCCAGCATTATCAGCTCTGCTCTGCTCATCTCAGCCATGACTACAACCCTTAGTTCCTGCAGGAGTGTATTATACCAACTTGGCAGGTAAACAAAGTAAAAAAATACACTGAAAAATTTTCTCTACCTCTGTGATTTTCTGAATTTGTTTGCCATTTTATCCTTCAGTATGTTCCTTAGTAATTCTGTTTCTATGGCAAATTTCAACTTGATAGCTTAATCCCCCTTCTCTACAAGGTTGCTTGGGAGAAAAAAAAAAAAGTAAAAGCAAATAACAAGGGACAAAAAAATATATATTTAAATGTGGGTGGAGAGGAGGGGCAGGTGAAATGCAGTCTTCCTTCCTTTCTGAATTAAAATGTTCATTCTCTGTTCCCTAGGTCACTTGAAAAAAGGTAAGGTACTTATGAAACTTTATCCATTTCATGAGAACCATATTAAATTTCTGTAGGGTATGTAATGCAAAATATATTTTAAAATGAAAGGAAGCCAAAGCATTGTTTAATAGGAAATAGGCAAAATTTTTAAAACAAAGCCAAAGAACAAAAGAGGAAAGTAATTAACCAGAATGGTTTCTGAGGAGGCATTTGCTCTTCTCTGGTTGTTATAGAAAGGTGGATAGCAGACAGAGTAAGGAAGTGTGACTAAGGGCACTTAAAAGCCTGCTTGTACCCCCAGTATTGAATTACTGTGTGATATATCCAACCGGTTTACCTGCTGTGTGTTATTTTTCCTCCAATTTATTTGGGCTTCTATCCTATTTAAACTGTAAACTCTTTAGTCTGGGAATTATGTTTTGCTGTATATTTTGTGTGGACAGATTTTGAGTTGTTTTGTAGGGTTTTTTTCATTTGTTTGTTTCTTTGTAAAACAATGGTGTAAGCACCTACTCTTCTTTTCTGATTTGTTTTGGTGGGTGTTTTTGATATGGAAGAATTAAAAATTAAAGTGGTAATTTTACTGCCCCTTATCAAAATAGCCAACTGATGACATCAAGCTGAAATGGTGGGGAGAAATCTGCACAGAAAAGTTGTAAGAAAGCATTTTGAGTCAAAATACATAGTTTTAGCTAATTCGAGCTGCTAGTGTATGTATAGTCTGTAATTACTTGGCACTGCTGCAAGCATAGGCCAAATTCTTCCTACCATAATCATTTTGACCTTTTGAATTTCACTCAGGCTAAAATGGTTACAATTACATCTAACTCTTCTTCTCGAGATTTTTTTGAGTACTGAGGCAAATGGCAGATAACAAACAACACTTTTTTCTCTTTTTTTTTTTATTACTAAATTACAAGTCTGAGTCACAAGAGAAGAATTCAAATTTGTTTTCACATTTCATAACTAATAGCAAAATACAATGAGATGAAACTAGATCAAAAAAAAATTCTTCATCTCTAAGAGATTTCAAAATGCCATGCTGGTCTTGTTCTGATAAAATATACCTTAAATTTTCTTCTTGCTTACTATCTGCCCTCTTTACAGAAAGCTCTTCACTGATGTGTATTTTAGGTCAACAGTACAAAAAACAAGCACTTTGTCTTCCTTGTTAATCCTGTCAGATACCCATTTATCTCTTTCTTTCCTGAAAACATCTTTTTTCATATGATCTTTTCCTCCTGGTAATTTTTTTCACAAGTTTTAAGGGTGACTATCCCTTTTTCCATGATCTCCTATGGGAGATATACTGTGGGACATTTCATTTTTCTCATTATACCCTGTTTCCCACAGGCAAGAGAGAATATGAGAGTGAACAGTAACAACATCGTTACTCTTGCAAAGAAAGCTGCTTTTAAAATTTTTATTGGACTGTATGAAATTGTAAATATTATAGGAAAAACTATCCAATAAGCAAAGCTCAGAGACCATGTGCTGTAAATCAATATATAGATTCTCACAGCTTCAGCCATGAACCATTCCTAGAATAATTCAGCTGAATTACCCTAGGAAAATTGCCATAGGCTGTGGCCTGCAGTCTCACCTGGGTATTCAACTCCTGAGCAAGATTGTAGTTTGAACCCATGCCAACATCTGCTCACCCACTTTTGACCCTCACAGCACAGCTTTAGTCTGTAGCTAAATTGCTTATAGCAAGGCCTTCTTACCTTCCTCTGCACCGGAGTTACAGAAAATTTTCTAAATCACTGAAAGATCAATATTGCGCATGGTGTGTATGGAGATTCTTAGCTTTGTCAGTAGAAGGACAGAAATTACTTGTCTTAGCAGCACATTGCTCCCTTTCAGTACTTTAGAGCAAATCGCTGAACAGGACGCCAGACACCGCAGCTGAAATTCTGACTCCCCTCTAAAATGTTAGTGGCAGCTCTGCTACTGGCTGCAGTAGAGATGAGACCATCGGGGGAGCTCTGCCTCCATCAAGTAACGTCCCCCCTGTGGCAGTGCTGAGCCAAAGAAGGCTGAGGGGGACAGAGAAAGGTTTTCTCTCTCAAGATCATGGCCATTTGTCTCATGCCAAGACAAGTCTGGCAAAACCAAGACGGGCAGAGCCGAGCCGGACGGCGCGAGGGGGCTGAGGACGGGGACAACAGATCAGCCACCAGGGGCATCCCTCCTCCATCCCTCCCCTATGGTCATCTTTCTCCTACCTCTGGTGGGTTTTCAGGATCTTGCTGGAAGATTTTAGGTCTGCTTTTGCAGAGGGACTCAGAGGAGTATATGAAGAAGCTCAAAACCCATGTAGTTTTAAGAGATTCAAAGAGCAAACTAAATTTTTCTCATCTCTCCTTCAGCGGCGTTTCTTAAATCTTCTTGAAAATATCTTAAAATTAAACACACCACATTAAAAAAAAAATAATCCCAAGTGTCAGTGGAGTCTGTCCTGGTTTTAGTAGCCTGAAAATACTCAGCAAACTCTTCAAGGTATGACAAATTCTCTCAAAACCAATGAGATTTAGGCTGGAGCACT
Source organism: Pyrocephalus nanus (assembly GCA_038380795.1). Lineage (NCBI taxonomy): Eukaryota > Metazoa > Chordata > Aves > Passeriformes > Tyrannidae > Pyrocephalus > Pyrocephalus nanus. The sequence goes on along the minus strand of CM076264.1, from coordinate 16,843,086 downwards.
TAGCAAACTAGGGTAACTAAATGTGGGATCATTTTTTGGTCTCTCTGGAAGATTAAGTTTAATATTAGGAAAAGGTTCTTCACCCAGAGAATAGCTGGGCACTGGAACACTCTCCCCAGGAAAGTGGTCATGGCCTCAAGCCTGACAGAGCTTAAGGCACATTTGGACAATGCTCTCGGGCACATGGTGTGACTCTTGGGGATGGTTCTGTGCAGGGCCAGGAGTTGGACTGAATACTTGTGGGTCCCTTACAACTCAGAATATTCTATGATTCTATGATTCTATGCCTTAAAAGGGACATATTGTTTCACCACACAGGAGAAGAGCAAATTTAAAGCCAAGACTGCCAGAACCAAAGAATTTTATTTGGTACACATCAGCATAGGTTTCTAAGACCAACTCCAGGCCTTTGCTGGTTTAGCTGGGTACTGAACTCTGTTTTTGTATGGAGGAGGGGCTGGGAATATATTCTTAGCCTTCTGAGAAGTGAATATTTTATTCAAAACCCTTGGTGAAAATTTGTCAAATAATTGAATCAAATCTATGGATTGTTGGGTTAATTCTATTAGCTGGGTTTCTAATAGGAAGAGCATGTTTCATTCCAAAAATAACACTTAATAAATAATTCATCAAATAACATTTGGCCAGCTCTTGCAGCAACTGAGAGGAACCTGTAGCAAAGCAAGTGAAATTAACCTAACCCCCAAATGAACCTGATTATTGCAGACTATTCCAGCAGTAAAAGTTCTTTCCATTATTCTCTTTTTCTAGTGTACACATAAATTGAGAGAGGCACTTAGAGATAATACCTTCCTCTGAAGCTTTTGTGGAATCACAATAGCACATTGTAACTACTGACTATGAAAGGGAGAAAACTTTGCTGAAGGTAAAACATATGCAGCATGGTTTGTAACTATATCTATCCAGTCCTTTTGGGTTTTTTTTCCAGCTCAGAGCAAAAAAGAATCCTCAAAGCTTAAAACCCTTATTATTTTCCCAAACGACTTCACCTTCTCAAGAACTGGTCCTGCCTCAGCTTATTCAGGAAACCCACTGGAACTCTTAGCCCCTTAGGAGATTTTTAACACTGGCTGCCATTCCAAAGAGGTCATGTTTAACTCACACTTGGTAGCAGATTGTTGTTGCCTGCAGCAAATTTAGGGAGGAATGGAACTTTACCAACAAGCTTCTTCACTGAGCCTTCTCCCTTTTGCTTTTTGTAGACCCCACAGCCAGGTGAGCATGGCATCTCTGCACTTTATTTCCCTAGTCTCCTGACACATCTTTATTCTTCCAGCTAGATCCTGTATAAGGCACTGGTGAGGGCAGCTAGTCCTTGCCCGTTTCTCCTGGCATCTAGATGGCACTAAAGCCAAGTTTTCTGCATCCAGATACAGGTAAGCACCTGCACATGTAGTTGGCTCCGTTCCACACATGCAGGAGAGTAGATTTTGAGGTCTGCAGCTCAATAGGACAATAATCTTGGTGAAGTTCCCTGTTAGCATGGGTAAACATATGAGTCATCTGCCTTCATATTAAGAGATATCTCATCTGGACCCACACAAATGTTGTCCCACACAATTCTTTTGGAAATGTCCTCACCTGTAGACCAGAATGAGAAGTCATCTAAATATGGTGCTCCAAAACAAGTGCTACTCTGCAGTGATCAGCTGCTGAAAGCACTGGTCTTGTTTACCCACATATTACAGTGACCTAAGCCATGCCTCACACTTAAAATGGCTTAATACAGACCTGACAGCCTATTTTCTCTCTCCTATAAGAACGCAAAACTATGCTGGTGCCTGTGCTGTGGAAACTGAAGAGTGAATACCTTTTCTACATGATAAAAATTGGCAACCTGCTTTTCAGCCTAGTTACAGAAATAGGTTTCAGGTTTGTAAGCTGACCTGAGACATTTACTTCAGTCTTAAACTGGTAATCATTAATGAAGTGAAACAAGTTTACCCCTATAATAGATGCATATCTTAGGTGGGTTTTCTTCTGAATAAGTAAGTGTGCTTCAGTATTTTTCAGGGGAGAGGCAAAACATTCTCTCCACTTACAAAATTTAAAAAAAAAAGAGGCAAAATGAAGAAAAAATAATCTCTTCTAGCAGAGCTTTTTACTGTTTGGAAACTGGGAGGTGAAGAGGGCCATAATTTATTATGCTCTTTAACAATATCATATAAACAAGTAAAATAATAATCTGTCTATATTCTTCAAGGAAAAATACCACTGATTTTTAGCCCAGAGAATTGTTATTCCATGTGAGTGAAAAGAACACAATTCCCATTCATATTCTAGACAAAATATTACTTAGAAATTGGAATGGTTTATAGCATCTGTGGTGCACAAATTTTAGAGCTGTTGAGTTTGTCATTATTTCAGTTTCTTTCAGAACAACAATCAATATCCAGAAACAGAAAATGGTATAAATATTTTTTCAGTGAGTGACATTTTTTGTAAGGAATGAAGAAAATGTTATTGAGGTTTAGAAATAAAGATATAGCACTCAACTTTTCGTTTGTTTGGGATTTTTTTCAGAGTACTATAGAATCTCAGTTATTCAACTTCACCATTGGGATTAACCCCCCCTCCCACACCTGAATTTCTAGGAAAAATAGGTGGAAGACTTCCTTGAAAATGTTCAGGGGGAACCACTTTTACTGGCTACAGAGCTAGGCAGTTAATTGCTTAATTTAAAACATTAATTAAAAAAAATAAAAGATTGAATTTGGGGAAGGTGTTAGGTTTTGTGAGTGCGTGAATGTCATCTTAAATTTTGGTAAGTTCTTGCAACAAAAAAACTTGTAAGATACTTGCAAGTATCATAACATTGCAGCAAGGATCACTGCTCTAAGTGATCCCTTAATCTGGGACCAGGAAAAGTGTTTAAATGCCTTATCTTCTAGTCAGGGAATAGAATATCACTGGAGAGCTCTACTTTGTTTTCCTACTTCGCTGAATGGTTGTGCTGGTTTTGAGCGGGTAGGTTAATTTTTTTCATAGTAACTGGTTTGGGGATATGTTTTGGATTTGTGCTGAAAACAGTGCTGATAACACAGAGATGTTTTTGTTATTGCTAAACAGCACTTCCACAGTGTCAAGGCCTTTTCTGCTCTTTACTCCACACCACCAGTGAGGATAGTGGGGATGCAATAAGTTAGGACACAACGCAGCCAGGACGGCTGATGCCAACTGACCAGTGGGATATTCCGGATATATATGCTGGCATCATGCTCAGCACATTCAGCTGGGGGAAGAAGAAGGAAGGGGGTACATTCAGAGTGATGGCATTTGTCTTCCAAAGTAACCACTGCGTGATTCCAGACTAAACCCTGAATGTTCTATGCTTATCAGTTTATACTTGTGCCTAATTATATATTTTCTGTTTGAGTCTGAGAAAAGCAGTAGAAATACATCTGAAGGCCTGTTTTGATGGCATTTCTGACCCATTGCAATGTAGCTTTCTGCAACTGGTAGCACTGTAAAGCCTTTCTTCTGATGAGTAATGATGTCTTTTTCTTTTCAAAGGGAAAAAAAGAAAAAATGGTTGAACTACTTGTCAATTATATACTGTCATATTGGTCATAAAACAAATCATTAGAAATTAATTAGAAGAAAAGAGAATGGTGCTGCAAATTTTGGAGCTAAAATAGGCTTTCTTCTGCCTGACAATATTCATAAATCAGTCTCCTATAACTAATTATAAAAACAACTTGTCACCGCAAATGGTAGAGCCAAGTCAGAACATATTTATAAGTAGAATAGAAAAGAATATTTTCAGTTGAAAGGGACCTACAAGGATGATCCAGTCCAACTTCTTGACCACCTCAGGGCTGACCAAAAGTTAAAGTAGGTTATTTGAGTCATTGTCCCAATGCCTCTTAAACACTGACAGGCCTGGGGCATCAAAAGCAGCCCCAGGAATACTCTTTCAATATTTGCCCACTCTCTCAGTAAAGAAATGCTTCCTAATGTCAAGACTAAACCTCTCTTGATGCAGCTTTGAACCATTCCCATGTGTCCTGTCACTGGATCCCAGGAAGAAGAGCTCAACACCTCCCTCTCCACTTCCCCTCCTCAGGAATCTGTAAAGAGAAATGAGGTCACCCCTAAGCCTCCTTTTGTCCAAATTAGACAAATCAAACATCCTCTCTTCACAGGATATTCCTTCTAGCCCTTTCAGTGGCTTTGTTACCCTCCTCTGAGCACATCTGGGTCCTTTAACATCCTTTTCTCAATGGTGGTGTCCAGAACTGGCCCCATGATTAAAATAGTGTGGGGCACAGTACTCAAGGTGGGGCTGCACCAGCTCACTGGGAGAGCACCAGGAGCCCTGTGGAGCCGGCAGCTTGCCCTAGAGCAGCTGGCTGGGTGTAGGTGCAGTCAGCAGTGATGGTGGCTGTTCCCCCTGTCCTCCTAGAATCAGAAACGAAGATAGACTGGTGGAACTAAGCTCTGGCCTCGCTGAAACAGGAGCAGCCACCAGAGATAATTCTAGATCAAGGAGATCCTCTAACCATATCCCAACGAGGAAAAGGTAGCAGTTGTAAAGAAAGGAGCAAATGGAGTGGAAATACCCCTTCAGTGAAGACTGCCTTTCAGCAGTAAACACAACTGATACTTACTTGGTCAGCTGCATAATACTTTTTTTTTTTTATGAGTCAGGAGTTTAAGTTAGTGTGCAGCTCAGCCTTTTACTGTTTACCTCACAAGTAATCTCCCTGAAAATTGTCTTTTCTGCTCCATTAACATTTTTTGACAGCAGATAAACTTCAAAGACCTTGGCATATCTTACCACCTAGGGATATTATTCAGAACTACAGCACCACTGCCTTCTTGGCACTTCCCATTATTGCTCTGACAGACTTTGCTTTGGCTTGTTATAGTGGAACTGGACTCAGTGTGGCAGTGTTCTATCAGTAGGAAGTGGCTTCTTATAGTTGCAGTGAGCCTTTGGCACTGGTGACAGAAATATATCACAGCTCGGTACCTGATGTTCAAAACCGTATTTTGCCATCAGAAGCTGCAGTTCTAGAACTCAGTATGAAGTGCAGATGATATGAGTGCTTTGCTACCACTCCTAGCAAACACGGCAATTCTGCCATGAACATGAGCTGACAATGCCAACATTATTGCAGCCAGGGTAATTCTAACAGGGAAATCTGGGATAAAACATCCTGTCTCTTTATGGCAGTAGGTATCAATTCAAAGTTCGTCTTCATAAGGAACCATCTTAGTTGATTTTTCTAAGTTTAGTGTTGAGTTGCCAAGCCTCTCTCCAGGATGTTTATAAGTCATGGCAGTCAGGTGAATTCCCAGGTGACTGGACAAAGAGAAACACTGTACTTATCCTTTAAAAGGGAAGAAAGAAGGAGCCCAAGAACCACTGACGTGTCAGCCTCACCTCTGTGCCTGGAAGGTCATGGAACAGATCCTCCTAGAACCTGTGCTAAGACACATGTAGGACAGGGAGGTGATTTGTGACAACCATCACAGCTTCACCAGGGGCAAGTCCTGCCTAACCAACTGAGTGGCCTTCTATCATGGAGTGACTCCATTAAAGGATAAGGAAGGGGTTACAGATGTCATTGATATGGACTTCTGTAAAGCCTTTGACACAGTCCACCACAGCGTGTCTCTGAATTGGAGAGAGATGGATTTGATGAGTGGACGGTCTCATCCAGAGAGCCATGGTCAATATGTCAGAGTCCCGATGGATTTCAGCGACAAGAGGTAACCCTTAGAGGTCCAGGTTTTTGCAACTAGTGTTACTTAATGTCATCATGAATGACAGAAGACCAGATTGAGTGCACCCTCAGCAAGTCTGCAGCTTTATGAGGTTTAATAAGACCAAGTGCAAGGTGCTGCACCTGGGTCAGGGCAACCCCGGTATCAACACAACTGGGGGGAATGAGCAGATGGAGGGCAGCCCTGACAAGGGGACTTGGGAGTGCTGGTGGATGAGAGGCTGGACATGACCTGGCAATGGGCACTTGCAGCCCAGAAAAAGAATTGTATGCTGGACTGTATTCAAAGCAGCGTGGCCAGCAGATCAAGGAAGGGGATTCTGCCCCTCCACTCCTCTCTGCAGTGCTGCATCCAGGTTTGTCCTTTCCAACACAGAAAGGACATCGACCTGTTGGTGTGAGTCCAGAAAAGGGACACCAAGTTGATTAGGGAGATGGAGCACCTCTCCTACAAGGAAAGGCTAAGAGAATTATGTTCAAACTCTAGAAGTGAATACTTCAGGGTAACATAATTGTGGCCTTCTAGTACCCAAAGGGAGCCTACAAGAAAGACGGGGAGAGATTTTTACAAGAGCATGTAGTGACAGGACAAGGGGGAATGGCTTTAAACTAAAAGAGTAGGTTTAGATTAGATATTAGGAAGAAAATATTTACAGTGAGGGTGGCGAGGCGCTGGTGCAGGTTGCCCAGAGAAGCTGTGGTTGCCCCATCCCTAGGAGTGCTCAAGGCCAGGTTGGACAGGACTTTGATCAACCTGTCTAATGTAAAGTGTCCCTGTCCTTGTCAGGGAGGTTGGAACAAGATGATATTTATGGTCCCTTCCAACCCAAGCCATTCTGTGATGCTATGATATTTGCTGATTTTACTGTTACAGAGGGTAGAATCCAGTCTTCCATCTCCTGATAGAATAAGCTGCTCTCTGTCTTTCTTTCATTACCTCCTCTTTTCTTTTTTCTTTCTTTGTGTGCCGTCTGCTGAGTTACCTGTTGTTAGCAGCACAAATTATCAAAAATATGTCCTTGCCAAAGTCAGCCAACAAGCTCTTTATGACTCAGAAAAGAAGCCTTCTGGTTATTTGGCTCAAGTGGAGCCATATGGACAATCTACCTCACAAATGGCAATGAATTGGATAAAGAGACTCCCTCCCCCAACATCAAGTGGAAAGCGTTGACCTAATTGACAGACAAAGGATCTGACAGGTTAAATGGAAAAGAGACTGGTATATCCATTGCATAAAATGCTTTTTACTTCTTGGTTTAAGCAAACAATAGGAAGTTCCAATAAAAAGGGGAATTATTTTTGTCTATTTCATGAAAATTACAAAGATGTTGAAATTACCTACCTTGTGCCAGCTGTTGTGCATAGGTATACTTGTGCCAAAATACTTACTTTCTTGTTGAATATACAAATAATTACAAGGAGGAAAAAAAAAATAAAAACCAAAAAAACCCCACTAAACAAAACAACAAACCCAACACAAAAGGAAGCCATTTATCTAGGGACTTGTACTCTAGATATATGTGCTATCACAGTTATCAACGTCAGCCATGTATGAATTGCATGAGAACCTATCCATTATAGATACAGCTGCTTAGGGACTTCTCTTAATAGTAACTCAACTACTCAGCTATGGTTTTGAGTCAAAACTTCCTCCCTGGCACTGGCTTACAGATTTGAAGCATTCATACTTCAGATATTTGCATTGACTTTTATTTCTCAGGACAAAAAAGCTTTTCCTTTCCCTCTCTAGGTCTTTGTCAAACCCTTACAGACAGTGTAACATTTATGCTGTAGCTACTGCAAATGCTGTGGAAACCAACTGGTATTTACAACTCCCATCTTCTTTTCTTGATGTTTCCTTAGGCTCTTCCTTTAGCTCAGATAACATTGTTGTGGCAAATGCCTGGAGAAGAAGGGGCTGAGGGGAGACCTCACAGCAATCTACAAATTCCTCACAAGGAAAGCAGAGAGTCGGGCACCAATCTCTGCTCTCTGGTGACCAGAGTGAATGGCATGAAGCTGAGTCAGGGGAGGTTTATGTTGGATATTAGGAATAGGTTCTTCACCTTGAGGGTGGTTGGGCACTGGAACAGGCTCCCCAGGGAAGTGGTCACAGCACCAAGCCTGACAGAGTTCAAGAAGCCTTTGGTCAATATTCTCAAGCACATATTGTGATTCTCAGGACTGTCCTATGCAGGGCCAGGAGTTAGACTTTGATGAATCTTGCAGGTCCCTTCTAACTCTATGATTCTATAATAAGTTCCTATTGCAGCTTGTTTCCTTTCTTATCTACTCTCAGCAATAGAGTAGCTTTTTTTCTTTTTCAGCACTTGGAAAAACTCCTCTCACAAATTATGACATGCATATTTTATAAAGCAAATTGATATTCTAAAATATGCACAAATTGGTCTGATTTTGCCTGAAGGCATCTGTCCAAGCGGGAAAAAAAACCTACAGAAGTTCATTATTTGCAGTCTTACAAATGCTGTTTTTTATATAGATATGGATGCAGAAATCATGGCACAAAGAGGCAGAAGAAGGCTTAAGAGCTTTTTCGGTTTGATTTGGCTTTTTTAATTAAAAACTGAATTGGGAAGCTATAAAATCCAGACATGTTTTGGAACAAGGATAACTTCATGTCCAAACTTGGACTTTGAGTTCATTTAGGTGGGGATTGATACTCAAAGAATTGCAGTGTTCAAGAAGTGATTCCTTGGAAAACTATTGGGATCCTGTAAGGTACGGAATCCGTATTTGAATGAATAACTCTCATTTATTCATTTCTGAGTTGAGCTGAGTGTTCTGCTCACACTAAGACAACCACAGAGAGAAGTGTGGAGCTGCAGTGGACACGTGAACTACTAAGGGGAACATAAACATGTAAATGGGTGTTGAGTGAAGGAAAAAAACAATTATCTCTGACTGCTTTCCTTTCTATTGTACTGAGCGTCACAAAAAGACTGTTCTGTTCAGTACATGTTTCCTGATTCCCAACAGGGCTGGAGTCCATTGAAAGAACATTGTCACAAGGATAATTTCCTCACAGCAGCACTCCTTACATTAGAGTCTTACAGTATAAGGTACAAGAAAACTGTTCTTCTTACTTGATTTGCAATTCAATCAGTAAAAGAATAGCCCTGGGTACAAAATCTACACAAGTCAGTAAGTATTTTGCTGTTAACCAGACTTTGATTTCTCTTTACTACATCCAGACAAACAACAGCTTACTGAAAAATGCCTAAAGGTGATGCACAAAGCAAGGAGGCACAGGCTTGATCCATCTGTGTAAGGATAGCAGAGTACAGGCAGTAAATAACAGCACCATCAGTGGTGCTCAAGGTCAGTGAAATAAACGTCCCTGGACTGTTCTGTGAGAAATTTTGGCTGCATTATTTTTATAAATGTTATAAATGTTTATAAATTTTATAAATGTTTTTATAAAACTGTTTCTCTTTTTCTTTTCTGTGTCTTCTTTCTTTCCTTTGAAAAGGGAGGGGAACTGTACGGAAAAAGTAGAGACGTGAAAACTACAAACCAAAACCAGATAATTATTGAAAAATAGACAGGAGATAGTGGTAGAATTATGCTTGAAAAATACTAATATGATGTTTTGTTGTATTAAATTGAGGACAGCCATAATAATAAAACTGGGCACTTATGATGATGGCTTAAATTCAGCTGTTATTCTCTTCATCCAGAATATTACATTGTCTTCACACAGCTGCACTCACACTCTGTCCCTGTAGAATCTTACATACTAACACTATTCTTAGCTCTATTATCTATATTTACCACTATCCTTCACACATGATTGGACGTTCACCTCTTATTTACATTCTTTTCCATGCTGCCAGGCACTGCGGCCTTGCTGCATCCTCCGACAATGTTTCACAACATTGTTTGAAGTAGTGTTCAAGAATGGTTCTTCCCCAAAATATCTTCTATGGTGCTTGCACTGATGATTCTTTGTCAAAAAAAGCTGGAGAGAAAATCATACAGTGGAAAAGGACAATATTAGAGGCTAAGAATAAAATCATGGTGGCCAGGTAACCCCATAAACTTGCCATCAGTGCCATTCGGTGTGCTTTTTTTACTGAGAAGCTGTTGAATTCCAACACTTTAACTCTTTACAGCACATGGGACAACAGGCTCCCTCACAAATATGCAACCAGGTCAGAAGACTGACCCACTTGACTTCATGGTTTTCATATGCTTTTATGAGGGCAAGGAACATTATGAGGAGTCAGCAACTTGTAAAAGGTAGAGTCTATAAGACTAGTAAGTCTTTAAGAGCCTGTAAGACTTGTAAAAGGTCGGAGTCTATAACCCTCACAGTGAAGCAGCTGAGTGTCTTTGTTGGGAACCATATTTTCCCATCTCTAACAGCAGACAGCTTTCCTGTTCAAGTTTTGAAATACTAATGTTGAATTCCATGCTGTACCACAGGCTCATTCTAGGACAGTAACCATGTTCTTAGTCTTCTTGATCTGCATGTGGCAAGGGACATTATTAAACACTTTTTTGCTTGGCACAACATGACATTTTACAGTTTCACTTTTTGAAGCTGTCCTTACGCATTTGAAGATGGTTGTACTGGATGACCTTTATAGGTACCTTCCAATCCACACAGTTTTATGGTTATGGCAGGGCATAGATAGGAAGTGGGAGCTGTATATGCATCTGGAAAAGGCCATGTAAGATGACTGCAATGTGCCTTGCTGGATTTCTGCTGTTATACCACAACCTGTGAATAAGAGGAGATGCAGAATTGTCACATCAGCCTGCTGAATCCTGACAGCATTAACAGCAACATCATGGATGTCTCTGTCTACAGTAAAGGACATTCACAGTTATACACTTGGCATTCCTTTGTGGCTCATGTCACAAGCCAAGCCATTAAAGATCCAGGATTGTATCGCTGCCTGAAGTTGTAGGATGATATCACTGGTGGCCTAACTCTGTGCAGACTACTAAGTGAAATGAGAAAGTGAAAATAAGCCACGCATTCATTTATTCTTCAGCAGTTTTGTTCTGTGGAGGGTGATGTGCCAGTCCCAGCCACTGTACAATTTGGGCTGGATCCATTTTTAGTTCTTGAAATACAAAGTTCTGCTTTTATTCTGGCAGATGAACATTACAGCAGATGTCAAAACAGATGTGTATTATTTTTGAGTTCAGAATACAGAGGTGGTGGAGCATTACCACTAAATGACAACTGGCTATTGCACAAAGAGCTTTAATCACTGGACTGTTGTATTCAAATATTTCTCTTTGATCCACATTTTTGGCTAGTAAGAGCAGCCTGATAAAAATCTGCTAAATTAAGGACAGGATCCAAAGTGTGTACTCCTTAATATTTGCGTCACAGAAGTGTCTTTGATTATAGATTTGCCCTTAGAATCCCTTAGACTGTTTCAGGGATCTCTTCATCCTCATGTACTGTTACTGATTAGGAAAGCTCATCTATAATGTTTGATTACATCTTCTGATAATGTGCTCCAGTCCAGAACTTGGTGACTGTGTGGGCAGTAACCACTTTGAGTTTGTACATCTCTTTGTGCATTGCATGTTTAGATTCCTATGCACAACCACTTTGCTTCTGCTTCACCTTTCCCTTGACCACAAGCAAGCATATTTACAATATTTACAATATTGTAAATATGTATGTATATGTATACATATGTATATGTATACAATTATTGCTTATTTGGCAATATTTACAGCACTGTCAGGTCTTAGTGCAATCCTCTAGTGCTAAGAGGATTCCAGTTACCAGGGTCCTGATGTCACTGCTGGCGCAGTATTGAAAGCAAATTGTTGTAGACTGTATTCACTCAAGAATACCGAGCACCTTTTTTTGATTGCTAAAGCCAGGCAGCAGCAGGCTTGAGACTAGAAGCAGGCAAATGCACAATGTGAGGCCTCCCAGTTCTAAATATAATACATAGAGCTGATGGAGATTGTAAAGTGCTGAAAACAATTGCCTACAGAAGCAGCAGATTCAGGATTTTTATGAACAAGAAACATGAATATCTGTTAGATTTGAATTAAGTCGAGTTGTTCTTGCCTTTGGGCAACAGGGTGTATCAAAAGCATTTTGTGCACCCTTCCACCATCATTTTTTAAAAACTGAGTTATTTCTTTTATTTAAGAATAATAAAAAACATTCCATGCTTTATGTGCTGACTTCTTCCCTCTCTTCGAGAACAAAAATTTTCCCCATATGTTAAGTAACAACATCAGCAGTGCTCCCCTGGTAGAGAACTGGTCAGATGTTAGATATCTACTTCAAAACATAAATAAGATTAATTTCACTGAGCTTTAGACATCTCACTTATAGTTATCTAACCATATGATAACTGTGCAGAGTCCCTATAGGGAGGCACAAGCATGTCCAGGCTCATCCAATTGTAAAACAGGTATATAAAATGACTGAGACACATCATCCAGGAGGTTCCTGTATCTCCCAACTGAATATGTAAAGGGAGAATAGACAGCTAGGTTAGACTTATACAGCTTGTGCTTACACTTTTGAAGTTTGATGAAGTGGAAATACCCCTTCAGTGAAGACTGCCTTCCAGCAGTAAACACACACAACTGATACTTACTTTGTCAGCTGCATGATACTTCTTTTTTTTTTATGAGTCAGGAGTTTAAGTTAGTGTGCAGCTCAACCTTTTACCTCACAAGTAATCTCCCCGAAAATTGTCTTTTCTGCTCCATTAACATTTTTTGACAGCAGATAAACTTCAAAGACCTTGGCATATCTTACCACCTAGGGATATTATTCAGAACTACAGCACCACTGCCTTCTTGGCACTTCCCATTATTGCTCTGACAGACTTTGCTTTGGCTTGTTAAAGTGGAACTGGACTCAGTGTGGCAGTGTTCTATCAGTAGGAAGTGGCTTCTTATAGTTGCAGTGAGCCTTTGGCACTGGTGACAGAAATATATCACAACTCAGTACCTGATGTTCAAAACTGTATTTTGCCATAAGAAGCTGCAGTTCTAGAACTCAGTATGAAGTGCAGATGATATGAGTGCTTTGCTACCACTCCTAGCAAACATAGCAATTCTGCCATGAACATGAGCTGACAATGCCAACATTATTGCAGCCATGGTTATTCTAACAGGGAAATCTGGGATAAAACATCCTGTCTCTTTATGGCAGTAGGTATCAATCCAAAGTTTATCTTCGTAAGGAACCATCTTAGTTGATTTTTCTAAGTTTAGTGTTGAGTTGCCAAGCCTCTCTCCAGGATGTTTATAAGTCATGGCAGTCAGGTGAATTCCCAGGTGACTGGACAAAGAGAAACACTGTACTTATCCTTTAAAAAAGAAGAAAGGAGAAGCTCTGGAACCACTGACCTGTCAGCCTCACCTCTGTGCCTTGGAAGATCACAGATTCTCCTAGGAGCTATGCTAAGCCACGTGGAGAACAGAGAAATATTCAGTACCGCCATCACAGCTTCACCAAGGGCAAGTCTTCTTCACCAAGACCAACCTATGGTAGCCTCCTATGTTGGAGTGATTCCGTCAGTGGACAAGGGCAAGGTTATAGATGTCACTGATCTGGACTTTTCTAAAACCTATGACATGGTCCCCCACAACATTCTCTCTGAATTGGAGAAAGATGGATTTGATGGGTGGACTTTTAGATGGATGAGGAAGCAGTTAGATGGTGCCATCCAGAGGGTAGTGGTGAATGGCTCAGAGTCCTGATGGACATCAGTGACAAGTGGTGTCCCTTGGGGGTCTGTACTGGGAGCAGTGTTATTTAATATCTTCCTTAATGACGTAGACAAAGGAATCAAGTGTGCCCTCAGGAAATTTGCAGATGACACCAAGCTGAGTAGTGCTGTTGACACACCTGAAGGAGGGGATGCCAACCAGAGGGACCTGAACTAGCTCAAGAAGTGGGCCCATGGAAATACCATAAGGTTTAACAATGCCATATGCAAGGTGGTGCACCTGGGAGAGGCAACCCCAGGTATCGATTCAGGGTGGGTGATGAGCAGTTTGAGAGCAGCCCTGACAAGTGAATTTGGGGGTGCTGGCGGATGAGAGGCTGGACATGACCTGGTAGTGGGCACTTGCAGCCCAGAAAAACAATTGTATGCTGGACTGTATTCAAAGCAGTGTGGCCAGCAGATCAAGGAAGGGGATTCTGCCCCTCTATTCCTCTCTGGTGAGACAACACCTGGAGTGCTGCATCCAGGTCTGGGATCCTCAGCATAGGAAGGACATTGACTTGTTGGAGCGAGTCTAAGGAAGGCACACCGAGTTGCTTACAGGGATGGAGCACCATTTCTATGTGGAAAGGCTGAGAGACTTGGGATTGTTCAGCCTGGAAAAGAGAAGGCTTTACAGGACCTAATTGCAGCCTTCCAGTATCTGAAAGGAGCCTACAAGAAAAATGGAGAAAGGTTAATTAGAAGAGCACATAATGACAGGACAGTGTCTTCAAACTGACAGAGGGCAGGTTTAGATGAGTATTAGGAAGAAATTCTTTACTGTGAGGGTGGTGAGACACTAGAACAGGTTGCCCAGAGAAGCTGTGGTTGCCACATGCCTGGAAGTGTTCAAGACCAGGTTGGATGGAGCTCTGAACAACCTGGTCTAGTGGAAGGTGTCCCTGCCCATTGCAGGGGGTTGGAATGAGATGATCCTTAAGGTTCCTTCCAACTCAAGCCATTTCATGATTCCCCCAAAGAAACCTGAAAGTCAATGCACATATCACACCCCAGGGACAGAGAACAGCTAACCCTTCTCCTTATTAAAGTTCTTCAATCCTGTGTGTTCAAGACTTGGGTTGCAAGGTAATGGTGGCACTCTCCACAGTCAGTTTTAGTCTTCTGTAACATATGCACAAGGTCTAAAATGGTTTTCTAAACTGCCTCTATGTTAAGCAGAGAAATCCAGAGAACAGTAAATTCCGCATTCTTGTTTAGTTTTAATTATTAGTGAGGTCCTGATCTGTATGATCTCTATCTCTGAGAAACCCTCAAAGTTAGTAACATAAATCCTGCCCTAAACATGAAAAGATATAAATGGTCTGTAAATTTTTAATTCTTGGACTTAGTTCTTAAGCTTCTTAAAACACTGCAGAAGTTTTAAATTAATGTAGGAAGTGTGATATTTACTTTTATTACCTATCTCCTACTTCACTACCTACCCCAGTTCCGTTTTTTACTTGTCCCAACCCATGCTTTCTGGGTTTAGATCTTTGCAAAAAAAAAAAAAAAAAAAGAGAGAAACAGTGATAGAAAAGAAACTTGCAGTGGCATTTCAGGGTATTATATTTATGGGTTAATTCTCTGTCTGTGACATGTCCTTTGTCAGATAGCAATCATGACAGCATACCTTCTGCTTGTGTCAAAATCCTAACAGTGAGAGAAGAACTAGTGATGCAGTCCCATTATTCAATTCAGCTGTAGATTTGGAATACCTCAAACTTCAGCATGCCTTACATCCAGGGGCCAGGGCTGATCTGCTTTCAAGACATAGATTTTTTCATATAGATATTTTTTGAGATGATGTCAATATCTGTCTTTGTCATGGTACTATTAGGAATTCAAATTTTGTTCCAGTTGTCTATAAAAGCCCCAGATAAAATTCATAATAACTGTTGTAGACACAACTGCATTTGTTTTGTAAATACAGTTCCATGTAACAGCCATGGAAATATTTTGTGGTAATCAGTCCTTTCATCTTCCTATAAAATTGTAATGAATGAATTTACAATTCCCCATGCATGAAAATCTCTTTATCTAGGACCTCCCTTTATAGTGATTTTGTAAGAAAATAATCTGTGCTCACAACAGTCCTGTTCATCACTAAAAAAGTGGCAGTAAAATATCAGATGATTGTAAGAGACACCTACAAGGATTCGTCCCAGCCTTAATAAAAAATACAGAAACAGTTCCTTGACTGTTTGGAAAAACAGAACAAACTGTGAAGGCAGACAGAAGATCAAACAGGTCCCAGGCAGCTCCTTGCCCTAAAAGATCTAATCTGTCTTCTTTATTAAAAAAGTTAAAAGCAAAAGGCCTGATTCTTATCTACAGAGATTCAGCAGTGCTGGTGGAAAAGCAATAGCAAAAAGTGAGACAGGAAGACATTGCCCCTCTCTCTGTAAGCGCTGTGTTCTATACTGGCAGAGCAGGGGGAGGAACTAACCCTGCTGAAGGTCAGGTATGGGCCTAGGAGATGTAGCCTCACTTGTTAGTCCTGAGCATTGCTACTCTTGGTTCAGTGTCCACAGCAAATGCAGAAGTGTTAAGCCATTAGAGTGGAGGCCTGTGTCAGCTGCATCCAAGGCACCACTGTGGGCAAGAGTTTTCTTTCATTTCCCAATCCAGTGCTGGGACTTGCACATAATATCAAGGTCAGGGTTGAACGTGGGTTCAGGCTCTTGCTAGGCCAGTTTTGGCACCCACTGGGGAAGGAATAACTCATGCCCTTCTTAAACAGAGAAGCAGTAGCTGCTGCTCATCTTAATATCCCAAAATCACACAATCAACCAGGTTGGAAAAGACCTCTGAGATCATGAAGTCCAACCCATGGCCCAACACCACCCTGTCAACTAGACCATGACACTAAGTACCACATCCAGTCTCTCTTCTTAAATACCTCCAGGGACGGTGACTCCACCACCTTCCTGGGCAGCCTATTCCAACATCTGATCCCTTCCTCTATAAAGAATTTCTTTCTAATGTCTAATCTAAACCTCCCCTAGCACAATTTAAGATTATCATTGAATACCACCTTCAGTATCTCTGTGACCAGCGTCAGGAATTTTGGGAGTTTATCCAATTTCACAACAGTCTGGCATTATCTTCCCCCAAAATCTCTTTCCTCTAGACATGTCACATTTAAGTATGTGAGAGAGTAAGAAAACATTAGCTGCAGACCCCCTTATTAAAGATCCACAACTATCAGATTTTACTATTTTGGCTTGGGAGTAGACGCTTACTGGAAATGTAGGCTATAACTCAAAGGAGAAAATTAAAACAATCCTCTTCTCTCCCCACCCCTCTCCCTTCACTGCCCGCCCCCCTCCTCCCATGCAAAAAAAAAGGTTTGTTGAAATATTGCCAAGGTTCTGTTTAAAAGGTCTCCATGGTTCTATGAATTTGAGTGTCAGAGGATACTTAGTAGATTTAATTACATGCAGAGAGCAAATATATCCCAGTGGCACATGAGCAGAATGAGATTCTCTGTGTTCCCAATATGCAAAACTGCCTGTGTATGTCATATTAGGAGGTGGATACTGAGTAAGGAAGGCTTGCAACAGAAGGATGAGGACAGTGGAGAATGCAGGTTATTGTAATACTGCCCAGAAAGGAGGGGGAAACGCGTTCAGCTTGCACTGACAAAATAACCAAAATGCTGGAAAAGTCAGATTGTAAAAGGAGGAAGAGGAAACTATGCCCCTTGAGGACCCCTAAATGGCTGAAGATTTTTAGGAGTGTAAGGAAGGATGGGATCTATCAGGGCAGAAAAACAGATAGGACTAGGAGAGGAAAGCCCAGATACTGCTGATCTAAAAGGTCCTGCCTGGATAGCCAAGACTGTTCATCAAGTAGCACAGTGATGCACATTGCATCATACTGGAAATGCACAGTACACATTTCATCCCACTGCAAGTGAACTGAAAGCAGATGTCTGATTTGCCATAAAATCTAGCAGCTGGAATATAGAGTTCTGTTTTCTTCCTATTCATGCTGCAAAAATTTCTCAGTGTCCCTAAGCTATATGTTACCTACTGCGGGGTTTAGGCAAGCAAAGCAGATGACTACATGTGGCAATAAATCAGTACTAGCCGGCAGAAGCACTAATTTTACTTCCATCTGTGGGTGTTTTGAAGTCCAGTGGGGCCATCTCCAACGTGTGTAAGTCATTGGGTACTGCTGGGTGCCTCTTGTTCATGCCTCCTTCACTCTGACAATGTGCTTCTGCCAACAGAAGGGAAGACTTGATAAGTAGAAATTAGGGGAGTGAACTGAAGGGTGGTCTAAGATCACATTAATGGAGTATGTTGTAAGAGGTAAATGGATCACTGTGTACTCCTACAATTCAGGAAAGATGGAAACACATAGTTGTGAGAAACTTGGCTCAGAGTGTTATATTAGCTTGGCAGATCTAATTGGGTGCAAGATACCAGAAGGCATAAGCCTGTTTATTTCCTCTGCAGTAGTAGCAGAAGTCTTTTGCTGTTATAATACTCAGAGATCACTGGTAGCATACAGAGCACTTTTAAATGAAATAATATATCCCATAGTCATTAAATCCTATGCAAAATAGCTTCATGACTAAGGATGTGAATAAGGTGTATATTGTAATTAACTTTATGACCATATAAAAGATGCAAGGAAAAAATACATCAAATTACAGAAGGTGGAGGGAGGAGAGTGAAGTACAGGTTGCAGAACATTTTTCTTTTTAATTATTGTCAGTACAAGAAGTTTTTTTAAAAAAAAAATCATTAGGATTAAAAGCTGGGTTTTTTCCCTGGACTTTCACAGCCTGAATTTTATGGAAAATTACTTACACAGAGAAGACAAGTGAACAGCACCTACAGTCTGCAGTAAGTAAACATTTCTCAATGATATTAGAGTAAATCAAAGTAAATCTGTGGAAGATGCTTTAGCTGTTAAGCCAGAAGACCAAAAAGTTAAGCAGTTCTGAGAAAAACAGCTGTTAAACTCTTTAAAACAGAATTTGTAGGTTAGATATCATTAATTTTTGCTTTCAATTCAGCTTTTGATACGGTGTCTTGGCAGCTTGGGCACTCTCTTTGGGAAAACGAGTGTGAATTGTCCAACCACTGAGGCTTTACAGGAGTTATTGTTCCCAAACTCCTGAATGACTTCCACCACAAATCTTTAAGTTGGTGACATTTCAGCAGTCAGACATCATTATACATTATCAAAATCCATTCCCTAATTTTAAGGAGGTTTATAGTAATGAAGTCATTATGATCTGTTTGCTTTTCAGGTTTTGCTAAATGTTTTTTTCTCTCTCTCTTCTAAAGTATTGGTCCTTCATATTTCAGTTTGGAAACACATATTTTCTGTTACCTTAAAAACTTATGAAGATGTGTATATGCTCTTGGTTTTGCCTGTTAGGAATATTTTTAAAAATCTCAAGATTGACTTCTATATGTGTATATACACATATTTCCATGTGTATATATATATACGTATATGTGTGTGTGTATATACACTTTTATACACATATATATGTGCAAATACATTTAGAATTTAATTTGAGGATATTTCTGATTTTTTGGATGAAGAAGCCAATTTTTTAACTTAAATACCCATTCTCCAGATAAAATGTAACTTCTGAGACAATAGGTTAAAAACTGATTTCTCTTAAGGGAAATGTCACTTAATGATGGGACTTAAAGGTCCTAGTTGTTGAGAAAACATCCAATGTTGTCTATTCTGATAAAAGTCCTGAGCTGACAGAATTCAGGTAGGTCAAATAAAAATAACATCCCACATTAGTGTAAAATTAAAACTAAGGGGGAAAAATAAAATCAACATGAAGAGAAGACAAAGATTTTATCATTTTCCTGCCCTTTTGTAGTGGATTTAATGTAAAGAACATAACTCAGAAAATATATTTTTTGCAAGCAACATAAATTCCCAGTCATTTAAATTAATAGGGAGAATTCTAAGTCGAGGATGAAATTGTCTATCTTTGGAGGACGTTTTATGTGTCACTACCCATCACAACTAATATAGTGCAGGAAAGGAACACAAGGCCAGAACAATAGCTTGGTATTTCATTTCACACAAAATTTAGTGCTTCCCTGAAAGGAGAAATGAGCCGCTCTGCACACGTGAAAAATGACTGTACAGATGCAATTAGTGTATCTTAAATGTTCACACCCTACTTGAACTGTAATATAGAAAAGGAAACCTGGCAAGGAAAAAAAGAAAAAAAGAAATCTTTTTTTAAGCAACTGTATTCTGGCTATTTTGAATAAAATCATCACTCAGCCTAAGATAACAAGAATCATGGATTAAAGCCAGTCAAATTAGACCATTTTAAAGACACTTTTGAGACTCTGCCACTAGAAATCAGTGCAGCAACATGCTTAGTTGTTTCTCCGCTGTTCTAAAGGCTCCCCTGAAATATTTTGTCTGCCAGTAAGTTGGGCTATTTCCTCTTTTTACTAATGTTGAATGGCGAGTCCCAACAGAAACAAGTGTCATCACTAACAGAGATAAGGTACAAGCTCTTATTGCTAAATGACAGCAGGTTTCAAAGCCCTGGCTGGTGCCTCTTTTTCTCTCGAATCTCCTGAAACTTGGATGACAGCTGTTTTGTTAGCTGAGAAGAGTACTGACACCTTCTACGCATTAATAAGTTATCTACTGTGCTAAAACATTATGTGTTCATTTCTACTATCACAGCCCTCCTAATTAGAGAGCAGATGTTGCAAAGGAAGGTTTGGTAACAGTAGCAAATAACACATATTTTGCTGGCATTAAATATGTAATGCTCCCAAAAGCAGTTTGAAGAAGAAGGTGTACTAAGATGCAATACATGACAGCTCACAGAGTGTATGATGTAGCCAAAAAAGTCTTCCTGAGCTTTAGGACAAGAGATAATTTGGGGGATTGTTGTCAAAATACGAAAAAGTTGTATTGTGTCTCACTTGGACCAACAGTGATGTGTTGTGGTACAATATAGACTTTGAAGAGGAAGATTTCACCAGAAATCTGTGGAACTTTGAGTGAGATGTAGAGAGGGCTTGATTTAGCAGGGACAGTAAGCACCCGTCAGGTTGGCATTTGTATTTTGCCTAGGGGCTTTGTGCAAACTTGTTATTTGAACAGAAGAAACCATTTAGTTTCCTTAGATGTTTGAGATCCTGGTCTGGGATAAACATCTGTTGCTCCATGCCTCTCGTATTATGCTGATGTTATTTCAGTGACAAATAGGTTGTTGTCAGTTCTAGTGGCAATAAGTCAGCTTTAGATCAGGCAGGAGTGGGAAATGCAGGTTCAGCAAAGAGCAGAAGAGCAACAGGGCTTTATTTCTGTCTCCTTCTATATCAAGTGTCCTATTTTGTAAAAGAGGAGCAGCAATCTTGACTTAGTAATGTGGGTTGATTGGGAGTGCAGGAGTCCAAGGTTGAAGATTGTAGGATCAGAGCCTGTTAAACCACCCTGCACATAATTCTTAGCTTTAGCATTGAAAACACAGCCTAAAAACAGGTGGGTTTTTTGTTTCACACATTGCAAGCTGTTTCTATCATTTCACTGCACTGAACTAGAAAGCATAAACTTTTCGATAAGTTTGTTTTCCAGAGGTGTCTCCTGATCCCTACACACATTCCTAGGCCTATGCCCTATCTCTCACCAGTAATGATGCTAAGGTTTTGGAGACTGGTGATATTAGTAAAATAACTTCAGTAGAATTTCGTAAAATACTAGTCTGTGCTGGTTTTCATGTAATATTTCAACAGAAGTTTTCATTGCAAATAACAGGAGTTGTTGTCTTTTTTTAAAAGTATTAGCCACAGTCACTGCCCTTACAAAAAAAAAAAAAAAAAAAAAGAAGACGACCAAGTAATCTATTGACTGCAATCTATCAAACACTTAGGAAGATCTTCCAATGGATAATGTAATTTATTTTAAAAACAATCAAGCCACATGAATGTGAAAGTTTCACTAGCAATTTCAGTAGAAAAGACAAGGCACATAATTTCAGATTTCATGTACCATTCTGCTAATGCTAAAATATTTTCTTTGAATGATTTCATGCAGATGATTATGAAAGGATAATTAGACAAAGAGTTTGACATTCTTGAAAACATTTTGGTCATCCTAATCCGAGGTTAAACATTTTAACCTTGAGGGAAAAAAAGTCATTTTGGCTTCTTTCAGTAGTTTGGGCTAACAATAGCATTTGGAGGCGGAAATGCCTTGCAGAGTGAAAATGTGACTTCTTAATCAGTTCTGCTTTTCAAAGTCAAAATTAATAGCAATTAACTTAATTTAGAGCACATAAAATATTTGGAAAATCTTCATCTTGATCATGGTGGCTTGATAGGATGAAATGTGGAGTACCTGGCAACAGGACTCTCTTAAATGGGTTTTAAGAAACATGTTAGTGAATCCAGACACAATTAATTCTGTAGTAGATTCAAGAGGACAGTCTATGTGATCTCTTGAAGTTCTTGCTTTTCTTCATTTCTGTGACTAACTGTTGTCCCTGACACAGTGTTGCATGACAAAATTGAGTTAGAAGGGAGGAAGTATTTGTATGTGAAGCCAGAAGAAATTTCAAAGACTCAGAGAAGTGTTTTCTGATTATTTCTTTGGGCATATTTTTCCACTATACTAACCAAATACATTGTCTTCGGTTTCTTGGGGTTTTTTTTGGATTTAGGTGGGGTTTTTTGGTTGTTGTTTTGTTGGTTTTTTTCCCTTGCCATCAGTTAAAGAGGAAGGAAGACAATTAGACTGGCAGAACAACTTTCCTGATTGGACATGAGTGTTCCAACCTCTTTTACATTCATAATATTTATACAGTTAAAACTGATAGTGAATTATGTACCTCAAGGCTGTGGCTAATTAAATTGGCTACCCTTTGTCTTTAGTGTAAGAGCTGGGGATTTCAACTGCTTGAATTGTTGAGTCCTTCTTTGAGAAAATTCTGCTGTCAGACAGTCATGCAACTCATATCACGAAGATCCTGCATTGTTCCTAGCTGTTCAGAAGAAGCACTTGTGGGAGAAAAAAGCTTTAAAGCATTTTTTTAAATACAATCTCTCTGTGGGGTTTGGAAAGTCACAAAAGCAAATCAGGAGGTCTTTTCCAATCTGTATTTCTGGTGAAATGGTGCTAAAAAGGAGATATTATCTCCCCTTATCTTGCAGTCAGGAAGTTCTTGGATCTTTAGGTGCTATTGCAAAGCAGTCAGGAAAGCATTAGTCATATATATGTTCTCACCTTTCGTGTGGATTAATACGATGGAAATTCCAGAGGAGCGTGGTGAAAGGCTGCCACGACTAGAGCACATTCAGAACTAAGTCTGTCTGAAGGTCATCCTTAATGAAAGACTTTTCCTTCTCCTATCCTGAGAGTCGTGCCACCACTCTGAAGAAAAAAGTGCTCCTAAACACATAGAAGAATAAATAGCAGTTGGTGCACCTCCATGTCCTCCGCCTTTCAAAAAGTAACAGAGTAGCCACTATATAAAACCAAGGCAAGCATAGCTAAAGTTGCAGAAGAGCTAGAGAAAACTTTATGGGAGCTATATTGTCTGAAGTTCATTGTACTTCTTATTTCAAGAGTTACCTGGTTACCAGGGGTCTGACATAACCCTGCAGAGGACAACAATCAGCTAAAAAGATTATCACAAATCTGATAATTTTCTAGGGTTGATGAACGCTGCTGACAGTGGAGAGACAGGCTCATTTGCAGGGTTACATACCTAGGAACAAGAATATCTCTGATTCAGTTGTCTTGGTTGTGATTTTAAAAGGTTTACTTTAGCACAGCCTCACATCAGCAAGCAATCAGTGTGGTCCTGGTGTCACAGAGCTGCTGAATGGCACCAAACTTTGTGTCGTGGATGTGGGATGCAGTTATGGCCATAACTCCTACACGTCTCTTACACTGAGAAACACTGATGCCAAAGTTCACAGTCAAGGTAATAAAATGCAGAAAGATAGGAAAGCACAGGAGAACAATGAGACAGCATTGCTGGCTGTAATCAAACCACACCATTAAACTAACACTTTGTTTTGCAGTGGTTACACAGCATCAAGGCCTTTACTGCTCCTCCCACTGCCCCGCCAGCGAGCAAGATGTGGGTGAAAAAGGAGATGGGAGGCGACGCAGCTGGGACAGTGGACCCTCACTGACCAGAGGGATAATTCCACGCCATATGACATCATGCTAAGCAAAAAAGAGCTGAGAAGATGAAGTGATGGCATTTGTCTTCCCAAGTAACTGTATGCATCATGGAACCCTTCTTTCCTGGAAGTGGCGGAATATCTGCCTGCCCATGGGAAGTGGAGAATGAATTCTGTGTTTTATTTTGGTTTTGTCCACAGCTTTTACTTTACTTTTTGGACTCTCTATCTCAACACAGGAGTTTTTTGCACTTTTACCTTTCTGATTCTCTTCTCCATTCCACTGGGGGGAGTGTGCAAAGAGCTGTGTGGATTTATATCGTCACCATCCTAAATGTGTTTGGGGATTTGAGGTTTTTTAAAGAAATGGCAATTAAACTCTTCAAAACTCATTAAACATTTCACACTTTTCAATGACATTCAAGTCAGAATTAATTACTATACTTATAGAAAGCAATCCTTACAAAGTAGAATAAAGTTTGAAGGCCACTGTTTATACTGGTTTATTTTAGAGTTGATGCTTATAGAATAGAAATTTCATTTCTGGACCTTTGAGCATTGGTCACGTGAGGAAGGGGAAAGTTTTCTTTCATCAGGTCAGTTAAATTCAATTAAAAAACCATTTCCTTATTTTATACATAGCAAACCTATCTTTGCCCAAAATGAATTTACTACAAAACAAAGCAGAACATTTTTTTCCACCAGAACATAAGTATTACTCTACTGCAATCAAAATTACAACACTGTTGACTTTAAAAGTAAGCTTTTATAATAATCATCCTGTGATGGTATTTCAGTTTTCATAGGGATTTTTATTTGACAAGGAAAGGCTGAGATCTATTTTGCTGTTGATGCCTATTCTCTCCTGACATAATTAAATTGTAAGATAATATGCTTTGAGAAATTGGAAGTTTTTACAGTTCCACTTGTCTTAGATAAAGTACATATGTTTTTCAAAAGTTTGTCCCAGTTCATCTCTAATTGACAATGTTTCTAGGGCAGCTGGCTGAGAGAGGGAGAACAGGGTGGGGTTTTGCTATCCCTGTGGTCAGGACATCTAAAAGTAAATAGGAACCCAAGTGACTGATTTGTTTTCTCCTAATGGAGAGAACTCATGATCAATTTATAAACTGTAAGTTTAGCTTGAGTGGAAACAGCTCTACCAATGTGAGATCTACATCTCCAGTGGAAAAAAAGTCACACAGAGCAGCATTTGTACTGGACCTGTTTATCACATCTCACTGGCCAATTGTAAAATTGTAGTGTAGGAGTAAAGAGGAAGTAAACTAGTATGTACTCCCTTTTCTGTATTTTATGCATCCACAGTGAGGAAGACAAGATGCCTCTCCTTTCATCCTGCTCATTCACATGGCAGTACATCAGCTCTGCACAGGCTGTCCCCAGTTGTCTTCTCTTCTGGCTGTATGTGATGCTGGAATCCTTCATCTGTTATGAATAGCACTGAGTTTTATATCTATATCTAGATATAGATATACATACACACATCATCTTTTAAAGTTGGAAACCTTTCTACAAGGCTCTCAAAATAACTTGACTAGTTATCCAAATCAGGTGTGTTATCTACTTACTAAAGAATACAATTAAAAAATGGCAGGATAAACAATATTAGCTTTTAACAAATAAATCAGCTATATTTGTATTTTCATTTTCACTTCACAGCTTTTGCTGGTAATAGTCCTATGATAATAAAATTCAATTACAAAATAAAATGAGAACTGGTTAATTCTTTATAGTATGGGTTGAAAGTTGAACCGAATTTTGGTATTGAATCAGGGCTGCTCAACAAAAACTCAGGGTGAGTGCACATCAAAGTTCATTATGTTGTCTGTAGAGGAAGGGGCTATCAAATGTGAATCATTTTCAGGGAGAAGCTTCAGGGTTTTTTGCTAAATTTGAGCTTGGTTTAGTGTTGGTTGAGCATTCTAACCTAACCATTTACTGCTTGAAGTCCTTAACCCAGCTGTGATTTGTACCAGTACAGTGTTTTGCATCTGCTTTTGAATGTATAGATTTCTTTCCAGCAAGGTTTTGGGACATGGCAATGGGCCACACAGGGTCATCTCTACGTCCCACAGCATGTTGTGTCCAACTGTTGCTAAAAGCAGATACCTGAGGAAGCATAAGAGCAAAACGATGATATAGTGATATTTCATGTGAAACTCTCCTTGCCGGAAGACTTCTGAGCACTGCAGTTCTCCCTTCAGGGGTGCATGTGCTGGGGAGCATTCTGAAGTGCAGGAGGAACACAAGATTTTCCTCTGCATGTGTCAGCTGCCCTAAGACTGCACCAAAGCGTTTTCCTGAGTGTAAAGAACATGAATAATTAATCACTTCTCAAAACACTACAGCCAGAGCACAATACTCTGCACAGATCTTGATGGGCAAATGAGGAGTTTAAGCTTCCTGCTGCCAAAAAATTAAAACTCGAACACCTGTGAGTGTATATTTTGAGAAATTTTAAGGAGAAGAAAATGCAGGAAAGTTTTATTTTTGAGTGACAGAAAACCTCTATTTATTCATTGTAAAGCCTTCCTGAATTCTTTCTTTATCACTGTTAGCTCCTATAACCTTTAAGCTTATTTCTGCATGGCTCTGCATATGCAACAGGTGTAAATGAAAAATGGAAACCTTTAAAAACTATCCCCCAAAATGTGCTCCAAGTTTCTTAGCTCATTCCTTGAATCTCTTTGCTAACTTCTGCATTTCAACAGTTTTCAAATATATTTTTGCAAATTTCAAATAAGAGAAAATGAAAGGCTTCCTCTCATGCACACTATTGATCCTTAATGCTCCCCTATGGATTAACATTATTTTCATATGTCTGAAAAGCTTATTGACTGGGCAGAGACAAACTGTTCATTGCCTTATCGCATCAATTTTTCATTGAGAAGGAAAAACATTTATGCACTTCAAAACTCATTAAATAATTAATGTGTTTCAGCTGCAGTAAAAAAACAGGTCTAATTGCCAATACCTGCCTAGTGAACCTTGTATAGCTGGATTTATTCTACAAGGACTAATGACCATTTTACAGAAGCCTAGCACCCACCTTCAATAAGAAGCTAAGATGCAGTTGTGAATAGTTTGGAAGCTTAACTCTTATATTCAGCCAGTGACAGCTCCTACAATCTCAGGACTCTCCTGCGTCCAGCAATAGGAATCCAGGTTTTATAAATGCCTTTTGGGTTTTTTGTCTCTGGAAAAAAAGAAAATCAGATCCATTGTCCCCAAAACAGTGTAACTGAGCTCATTCTGACACACTAGCACCTGAAAGTGACCACCACAACCTAACATATATCCATTTGTGCAGAACAAAAACATTTGCAAGTAAAGTCTACGAGTAATTAGAAAGTGTGGAGAAAATTCTGCAGGAAGAGCGGAGAAATCCTCACAGGTGATTATCCATAGAAAATATTTCTTATTGCTAGCATTGAGCAAGGACGTATTGAGCTTTTGGTACTGGTCCCATATTTATTGCAAATATCAGAGTTTTTATCTATAAGGCTCAGGGAAAATTAGCAGGGAATTCTCACTGCAAAGAGATAGGACAGAATAGTTTTGAGTTTTAAAATCTGGAAGTGAACGTTGAGATGCATGCAATGGGTGATTTCTTATAGCTGTGTCTATAAATAAATCCTACATAATGGCAAGTGTTTCAGGCACCTGATGGAACTTTCTCATTGGTTTGTGGATTTTAGTGGGTTTTTTCCTCTACTGACTTTGTTGTCCACATAAATTGTGGGAAAATTAAAGAGACACCTTATTTCATGTATACTAAAAGATTGGTTTAAAGATGGTACTTAATGCAGTTCAGTTTACAAACTTGTCAGTCTAGAAACCAGGACAGGAGTTCAACACAGACCTATCAGGTCAGCCTTGCATCTACAGCTGCGTCTCAAGACAGGGTGTGGCATATTTCATCAGCTGGTGCAAAAAGATTTAATCCTTCCTCCTGAGACATCCCCACTGGTGTGAAATGAAGGGTTGGTAGAAGGAGTGGAAAGACCCTTGAGTGCAGATATCACTGGAAACAAGTAAGTAATGGTAGAAGTGTTTCAGGCAGAGACAAGAGCAGGGAAGGCATGTCCACAGCTCGCTGATCCATTGGCTTTCCTTTCTGTTCTGCTAGTTAATGTATAGTTGTGTAGCAAAAACACAACACTTTTGAAATAGACGGATGGCAGTATGTCCAGCTGCCTTTATGGAAGTCATTAAACTAAGTCATAGCTTTGTTTTAGTGGTGGGGATAATCAGTTATTGTCACTTCCAAGCTACATGGGGAGAGATAAAAATCATCTAAATTACAAAGCAAGCAATTAGAAAAATGTTTATAGTTGTATGAGGTAGAGAACTTTTGCATCAGTCATCCTTGCCACAATCAATAAAAGCTGAGTCATAACTAACCTGCTGTACCAGAACTCCTTGGTCTTGGATTTCCTATTTGTGAAAAAGGGCTGAGAACAGTCTAACTATAATGAATGTTTGAAGCCATGGGCATCTGACTTTCCATTTTCTCCTTAACCTGAACAGTCATTTATATTAGAGTAGTATCCATGGAGGTTAAGGTTTCAGATAAAATTTCTGATG
This sequence comes from Pyrocephalus nanus, assembly GCA_038380795.1. Taxonomy (NCBI): domain Eukaryota; kingdom Metazoa; phylum Chordata; class Aves; order Passeriformes; family Tyrannidae; genus Pyrocephalus; species Pyrocephalus nanus. The sequence goes on along the minus strand of CM076264.1, from coordinate 16,814,841 downwards.
GGGTGATTACTATGAGTTAACTGATGATTCAATCTCTTATTATAAAAAAATCTGTTATGAGACAGGGCAGATACATGGGCAATGTTTGGACAGAATGCTACTAACATGCTGACTATGTCTGGGCAATATTTGGACAGAATGCTACTAACATGCTGACTATGTCAAAGCAATAAAAAGCCAGGGGACCATCAGGAAAATACCATCTAAAATGCCATCAGGAAAAAGCTGTTGGGTTTCTGTTTCTTCTTCAAAGTAAATTTGCTTTTTCTTTTTCTGGTCCAGATAAACAAGAGATTTGCAGTGACAAGCACTGAAATTTCCATTGCAGTGACACTCATGACACAAGGCTGTAAGATCCTCAAAAGAAGCTCTGCACACCAACACAGATGGCCTTGGTTTGTCTCTCAGAAGAACAAGGAGGAGACAGAATAGACTTTTCTCAGGAACTGTACCCATCATCATAGTTCCTTTTCAAATAAAGCTGGACTGCAGCAGGATTGATAGTGTCTCTGAGAGCTCAGGGAATCAATACTGCCAGCAGGAAAAGGCAAAGGCAAACTGCTGTATCTTCTTAAATGAGAATTGATTTTTATCCATTGTCCATTCCCATGGCAAAGGAACAAGCTTATCACTTCAAATCAAGAATAGAAGGGAGACTAATTCTCTGTCTTGGTAAAGGACAGGAGCTCAGTAAAGGTCACTAAGATCAACACTGTATTAAAGAAATCTTTTTTTACTTTACTTCCTGACAAAGAAAGTGGACTTGGGCTACTCAGCTGTCTGTCTTTCCTACAACATTGCTGTCTGAGGCTACAAGGAGACCAGGGTGCACTACCAAGGGAAAAAAAAAAAACAACAAAACAAAATATTCATGCATTCTTCAGTGAAAGAGAAAATCTGCAACATTTGCAGGCAGAGAACTCTGCCTCTCCTGGGAGAAGCCCTGGAAGCACTAGCACCTCTGTGTTAGGCACAAGTCAACACCATGGACAACAGAGCTCTGTTGGGCTCCCAGCTACCCAACCATGATACTGCCTCCCCAGCTCCTCTGAAAGATGCTTCCCCACCCAGCTCCTTCTGGCATTCCAGTTCTCCCATATGATAAGCAGTCTAGATGGGGTGGAAAAATAAGTTTTGGTTTTTTTGGGCAGACAGATGAAGCATAAGCAGAAAACACACCCTTTCATTTATGCCTTTGAGTAAGCTTCACACGGCCCTAAAACTCATTGCATTTTCCTGTAATTGCACACCGTTATGATTAAAACAAACACCGTCAGTCCAGCTTTGCTTGCCTACAACTAACAATGCTTAGTTTCCTTAATGCCTTCTGAACAAGGAATAATAAATATATTAAAATATACATATATTTACATATAAATGTATTCACAAGGATGCTTTACAAGCATGGAAGGAATCTGATTTCACTACAGCAGAAGGCAACAGGACTAAAATATCTTGTTTAGCTCCACAGCAATTGATCTGTGACGTGGTGTGTGAAGAGAGGCAGGTGCTCTGAGCGCTGCTGAGGTAGAAGTGAGGCTAGGCAGCATCTTAATGACATTCATGAGCTTGCTAAGTGTGTGTGAGTTCAAAAATCACCAGAGAAGTTCTCTGAAGCTCAAAAGTCAAGTGGCATTCATTTACAGTCCACGTACTGGTGTCCTATTCTCCTACTACAGTGGCATCAATCTTCATGCTGGATGATACTGGGAGTTTCATTCCTTACGTGATGATAAAAGAGAAGGGCACTTTGTACAGGAACATACTAGAAACTTGTAGAGCTGTATGTGTTGTATGTGGTTTTCAGGTTGGCTTTAGAAGACACTGTACTACTGAAGGGGATTTCTAAAAATTTTCAGTGATGTTGGTGTGGTTTATAACCAGATCAGAACACACCCTCAGCCCTCCTTTACTTCTTCATGGCCCCCAAATCCTCAATATGCCACATCAAAGCAACCACCACGTTCAGTCTAACTCGGAGTACTTTCAAATGTTCCTTTGAAGTTCCCAAATTCCTTTTGTTTAGCCTTTCAAGTTTGTTACACTTTGAAGAAAAAAAAATTCCACTGTAAACTGTTCCTTCTCTTATAATTCTCCTTATTAAAAGAGATAGCTAGTCTTGTATTGAAAATCCAATATCTTTTATGACCAGTATTTTGGGTGGGTGATAAATCTGTCACAAAGCTGTCACAGCTGACAGACTTTTTTGTTTATGTTATTCTGTCTAATTTGGTCTCTTCTTGTGACAGGAATGTGTCTCTCATAGTTGTTTACAAGAAGATTTTCTGTGCTATAAAATAATTAGATGCAATCACAGTCTAGCTCTGTGACTTTAGGTAAGAAGGAAGATTCAAGATGCAGCTTTCATGAGAGAAAGAAAAGATAATTAAAGCAAACCATAGAATTTCTGGATTAACTCTATAAAGCTGTTGTTCCTGCCTTATCACAGAAATAGTACAGACCCAGGAGTTTTGGTCACAAACTTTTCTTTGTGTTTGCTCAATGAACTAACACCGTGTCACGTAATTGGCATATTTGAATTACACAGTGATGATAATTGATATATTCACCAAAAACAGTTCATAAACTGCCAGAAAATCAACTAATTCATTAAAAATCAGCATGTCTGCCACCAAAGACCAAGACACTATGTTTTGTTGACTAAATTAAACACAATCAGTAATTTGATTAGACAACCTATTAATAGAATTAAAAAAAAAAAAAAAAAAAACCAACCAAAAACACTAAAAACAACGTGGCTTCAAATGAAGTATACAGTTTTGAAGCCAGGAGGAAAGGTTTTCATCATTTAAACTTAACTGAAATACAAATGATAGTGCTTTGAAGTATGTGATCACAATAAGCCATTGCAACTCAGAGGAAAGATTTAAAGATTTGGTGGGTCTGGTACCACACAGTTCCTGACTGAAGATTTCTTTGTTAGCAAAAAAAAGTAGGTCAATTATTTCAAACACTTTTAGAGGATGATGAACAGTCACCATATTGTTTTGTAACCTTTGTGGAATATTAAACTCAGGTGTCACCTCTAGTAAACAGAGCTGAGGCTGAAGGATGAACGAAGTATGAGGTTAAGATGCCGTGATCTTGGTATGTAAGGAATCATCTAGTGATACACCTTTGCAGACTCTTTGCAGAACTGTTTATGGCAGTAGGATCTAGCCCAAACATTGCTCATTTAATCTCTTCAAGCTTAAATGTGTTTAATACTGTCAAAGGATACCATAAAAGTCCCCTAGAATATAAAAAAACTAAAACTTTGGGGTCAATGAAAATCTGTTTATCAGGGTCCTTTGTATACACAGGAATTTGCAAAATAATCATCTGCATCCCTTAACACACATCTAACTACTGAAAATTGTTGCATGAAAGACATTTTGTGGGTATGGATGGATACCAGGCTTTCTTTTTGTACCTTGTCTAAGTTGTTGACCTGAAAATATGCCAGTACTCCATGAACAACATTTTTCTTCTGGAATTGTTCTAGACTACTCTGTAAATAGGAAAACTTCTTTGTTACTCAGACAGAGGGGAAGAGGTTGTGCTCTGTACCAAAGGTGTCAGGGCTGAATAGTTTTAATTTGTTAACCACTCAGACTTAAAAACATGTTTTGAACACACTTTTACTTTGGGATATGTATCTAGTTACCAGGGTTAAAGGTTTGACACATGACTGTATAGCAGTTTGACCTGTTCCTCCTTTTACAATTGGTATATTCTGAATTAAAGTGTTGTATCACTTATTTCATGTACGAGCTGAGAATGTTGATCTAATATGCACGGAAAGCCTTCAACCATCCTCTTAATTATTCCTGAAATACTGATGGCAGAAGAGGCACTCCCTGAGACTACAAGAATTATGATCATTACCTTGAAAAGCCAAAGGTGACAGGAGCAATGTTTGAGTGGGGATTGCTCATTCATTAGGTAAATTCTGTATCTTCTCTGCTATGAACCAAATGCTTGGACAATCAGGAGTTAATCAAGCAGCTGTGTTCTATCAGCTCTACTTTACACATGCAGAAGCATATTGACAGTGTTGTGAGGTGACTGAACTGCTACTCCCAAAAATAGTTTTAATGTGCTAGTCTCACATTTACAGTTATCTAATTTCATCTTTCTCAGCCATCATGTCTCACCCTAAAAGCACATCTTTATTCTGGATTTGTAACTTCAAAAACAGCAGAATACTGTCAAATTAAGGACAACTCTACCAAGTACAAGTCCTTTGCCTGACAAGGGACTGCCACACGCTACCCCCATGGTACAGCTGAGGGTCCCTTGTTCATCTTGACTCTTGAAAGCTGTTTCTGGAGGCCGGAATTTATGATAGTTTTAAGCTCAACAGCATTCCAAGGTGAAGGAAATTGGGTCTTTTGTTTTCTGTCTGGACGACCCTCTGTATAAGCAAAACAAAACCTCTGCCATGGAGGTACTGCCGGTAACGACACAAAAGACTAAACATGAACTCCAAGTCAGCACTGGTTATCCTTGTGTATTTTGAATGTCCTTGTTCTGCCTGATGAGGTTTGCAGAGGAAGTCCATTGGGGACATAATGCCAAAGTTAGGGTTTTGAAGTGCAGGGTTGTATGTGGGGATACAGTAGAAATCACTACAGGCTCTGGTCTGACCTAATCAAATTGAGGAGTGATTGACCTTAGGAACAGCTTATTCAGTCAGCCTTATTGTAAAAAGAACTTATACGAGATCAAGCAATTGCTGCCCTGTCCTTGAAAATAACTAGCTAAGATAAACCCACATATGACAATCACAATTAATATTTTTTTATTATTATTAAAGGAGAATTAAGACTGCTTCCATGTACTCAGTCAAGTTTTGTTACAATCTTAAGACTTGGAGAACTACAGTTAATGTTAATTAGATAACAGTACTTACTATTATCATTGTTCCTATTTTTAAATAGCTGCATTATCACATGAGCAAGAACCATTGTGTTCAGGATGGTGCAGAGATGCTCTATAAGTTGGTATTTACTTCAAAATACAATTATACAGGATTAAAGTGTAATAACCCCAGGACAGGGAAGTATGCACAGCATTTATAATCTAGCCAGCATGTAGCTCAATTAAACCTATTAAAATAGAAATCATATGATAACTCTTACATTATTATACTGAAAAGATTAGAGGTCAGAATTTGAAAACCCTAATTCAGAAAGAGTAAGAAGTTTTGCAGACCAGGGGCTTGCAGAGTAGCTGAGGGAAGCTTTCATGGAATATAATCAGTGTTCAGGAGGGCTACTATGTTTAGCAGCGTGGTGGCTGCTTGAAACATCAATCTGTGAGCTTTGGTCTGTCACCCAGATGCAAGTTGGTGGGAGGGAAACACAGCTTGTGTGTTAACAAGTCCTTCAAGACAGTTGACTGAGAAAGTGGGAAAGTGCTTCCTTTTCAAACAGCAGTACTTCTGACCAACTAATGAGTATGCATTCCCTGCTCCTATCCCTTACTAGCAAGCTTAATGTAAAGCTTCTAAACTTTGTGCTCTGTCATTTTTGTGTGAAGATGGGATGGAATACGGTAAATATGGCATCTTATAAGAAAGTTATTAAAAAAATAAAAATATGTTTATGCTCCTTGAATGTGTTTATACCTTTCTAATGGAAAATTTTTATTTGCACTTTCTGGTGTATGTTGATTTGAGCAGCATAAATATTGAAAAACGCAATTATGAATGAAAGTTGCAAAGCCCTACAATATGAGTATCCCTGAAGTTTCCTTATACACATTTCATGTGGAAGGATCTTACAGTTATTTTCAAGTATTCCTTGTACTTAGATTCATACATACATCTCTCTGCAGTACTTCACCTTTCAGCACAAAAGGAAAAAAAAGTTTAACAATTTCCATTCAGTTTGTGTTGTTATAATAAGTAATAACAAACTTGACCCCTGCAACTTGTAGCACAGCAAATACAAAGGAACTTACCCCAAAAGCTTGGATCATTCCTTGTAGTTTAGCAGAGATAATCTTGGATTCTGGGTTCAGCTGCTTTTCTGGTTCTCCTTCAGTACTCCCATGTGGGATACTGAAGGAGCTTGGTGACAGACTTGTAAACATAGCATAGACAACATGATTTGAATCATAATGAGGATATAAATAAATACTTAAAAGTTCCTGGTACCACCAATCGTATTAGTGGTAAGGGAAGTTCTCAGACAGAGGATGGGAAGAATGATGCTACTGAGATTTTATGAAGTCAGCAGACATACAGATCTCGTTTGTCTCCCCCACAGCTATTATGATTCTGCTTGGCAGCAGAGAGAAAGAATCATTCAATGGGGAGGAGTAAAGAGAGTGCCTTCCACATCCATCTCCAGTGCTGGAGCAGAGAAGCTGTGCAGCTCACAGTCATCATGCTCTTGGGATGATGACAGAGGGGAAGGGAATGGAAGAGAAAGAAGGAACTCTGAACAGACTTTAACAGAACATGAGATAGTTATTGTAAACTTTTGAAACTCTTGATGCTTAATAATTTTGTGACTGGGCAGCTAAAATCAAAACACAGATGTCAAATATGTGTAGTGACCATTACCACTGCAAAGGTTTTTAATTTTTTTTTCCCATTGACTTTTCATTCAGATCTCAAATAATTCCAAATTCTATAAAAAGCAAGCCCTCACAACACTGTATATCACACACCAAATCAGTGCCAAGGGAGATTTCTGGACAAAAGGTTTATGGACTTCTCCATCATCTACCAGAAGCCCCATGGCTGATTCAGGGGTTTTAGTATCTTTTTATAGGTACTGCAACACAGAGATTATTCTCATACAAGCAGTTCCATCACAATCTGCTTCTGTTGACTTGTACTTAAATGTGCGTGGTTTTTTTTTTTCCTTATTCTCTTCTCCTTTCATGAATACTTCCTACCATGATGTACAGTCTTGTCCTCCAAATTCAAAGGTAAGTTCTGCAGGTACTGCTGCCTGTAAACAAATGTTAGAGCCCCACAAAATAACAAACATAGAACTGATGTTGTATACATTAAGCTAAGCTGAAAATTTTCTAAGGTGACCTGTTGAAAAATGCTGATATTACAGAATGAAAATGTCTTGAAATGTTAAAGTTCCTATTGTGCAATTAGTGTTAAGTCTTACTATCAGGAAGTTGAAATAATTAATTTCAAAAAAGCCCTAACACTTTTTCCCATCCTGTTTTTTCAGCTAAATAACAGAATAAGACTATCAGATTACCAGCTCTGAGCTTGTTGAAATGAAATGCTGTGTATGGTGAGAATAAAATATTTCTACATATTTGATTTGCAAAATATTCTGAGATTTTCACACCAATTTAAGACAATGTAGAATTTTGGAATTTCAGTCTCTTGGATGGCAATTCCTTTTTCCAGCCTCGTGTAGCCATTGGAGAATAAGAACAAAGCAGAAGAGCCTCCAAAGAAAAGAAAGAAAGTGAAAATGCAGCAGTTGGTAACTATAAACACAGCTGACTGAAAAAAAAGCTTTCCCGAATCATTGTGACCTTTAGCAAATGAGAAACTTTGTGACAGTGATTTTATTAAATGCAAATTTTGATTTATTACCTGGGTTTGGCAGGCATTGCTGTGAGATTCTCAACGTAGTTAATGAATTTCTGTGTAATTTGGTTTTTATCCTCTTAATGGACTAGATATTTCTATTTTAAACCCCACACATCAAGGAACAGTTTTAACCTGCCACTGACTTTGCTTTCACTGAATTGTCTTTCTCAAGTGCAAGTGTGGTCTCGTTGCTGCTCAAGTAGTTGCCCAAGTCAGCCCCTAGCATAGGAGTCCAGCAGCATTCATTCATTTACCTCTGTGCACTGCAGTAATATTTCAGTATGTGTGGGTGACAGGTCTCAGTGCGGAGGTTACATGGATGGGAAGGCCTCAGAGCAGCAGCCTGCGCCCTCAGACTGTCCCTGGGTTATGTGCAAAACACCACTATGTAGTTGGGCTACCCTCCTTCCTTCCTCTCTTAAATCCCAGAGATCGGGATAGGTAAGGAGAGGAAAGGGTTTGTTCTTCCTGACTCAAAAAATCTGACAAAGGCATAGATTGGAAATGGGCAAGGAATCGAAGTGTGTCAGACCCTCGGCATATCTGAGTGCTGTCTTGTTTGCATGGTAAGCTTTGCATTCTCTTAAAAACAGAATTATGTAACTGTATCAAATACTGTTGCAGATGCATATCAGAAATCTCACTAACAAACCCATGCTGACAAGGTTTTCCAAACCAGAAAGCTGGGAGTACTTTATTCCCATATCTGAAAGCAGAGGGTTTGATAAGGACCTTTACTCTCCGTAGCCTTCAAGAAGCAAAGCATTTTTCTTCCTGGAGCTGAGTCTGTAGTTGTTTATCCACATATCCAGCCAGTGAACCATAGAGATCTGATAGTTATTCAGTGAAGAATTCCTGATGAATGGACAAACACTCTGTTCTCTGATGTCTTCTATTTCATACTTCCATTTCTGACACAACATCCCTCTTACTGAGGTAAGTATAACTTACTTTAGAAACTCCAGGGAATGAAGGGCCTGAAACTGTTTATTAAAAAAAAAAAAAGAGTGTTAGCAGATATAGACTGAGGGCAGAAACTCTCCTCCAATTTACTTATTTTCATTGGCAACAAAACTGTAAATAGAATATGAAGAGTATATTCCAACTGTCCTCCAAACCAGAATATTTAATGATTAAATTCTGGGGCTAATTGGGCTACTTAATCCCCAATGCAGAATATTAATTTCCAGTTTCAACTCCTGGATGAGTAACCATTTTTAGAGAAAATAAATGAAAGGACAGACACGTAAGTTGTCTTGCTAGACATCTGTAAAATTATGTTACTGAAAGAAGAGCACATTGAGATTTACTGCTGTATCATTTTTGTTTTATTACGGACAAAAAAATTGTCTTTGCAGCACATAGTGCTTTCAGAAAAAAACTTGTCTAATTCCTTACTTTTTTTCTCTGAACAAAATTTATTGCTGTTTTTTCTATTATGGACATGTCTTAAGGCCCCAGCAGAGATGGTGTCACCATTCTAAAAATCTCTGGCTCAAACAGAGAGTTAGAGACATTTTCTGCCCTGGAAAACTGAATGTAAGTGAATATGGCAGAGATAAGGAGTGAAAAAAGAACTAATAAGGTCACCTTTTACAGGTCAGTTAACTGTAACATTGAGTTTGTGTCTGGCAATATGCATCAAGTTGGAATTTGAATCCAGGTTTCCTGAAACTAAACCTGACAGCTTTGGGAATCTATTCCCTTAACTGGCCTCTCAAACTTCCTCTCATTTCAGACCATCTGTGCTGGTTTTGGCTGGGATAGAGTTAATTTTCTTTACAGTAGCTGGAATGGGGCTATGGTTTGGATTTGTGCTGAAAACAGCATTGATAATGCAGGGTTACTTTAGTTATTGCTGACCACACCAGTCACCTGTTTACAGGCTGGGGATGCACAAGAAGTTGTGAGAGAATGCTGCCGGGAGAGCTGACCCCAACTGACCCAAGGGATATTCCATACTGTTATGACACCATGCTTAGTATCCAGAGGAAGAAGGAAGCAGGGAATGATTGGAGGGATGCCATTTGTTTTGCCGAGTAACCACTACGTGTGACGAAGCCCTGATTACCTGGAGATGGTTGTACATCTGCCTGCCGATGGGAAGCAGTGAATGCATTCCTTTTTTGCTTGGCTTGGTTGTGTGGGGTTTGCTTTACTTATTAAACTGCCTTTATCTCAACCCATGAGTTTTCTAGCCTTTATTCTTTCAATTCTCTCCCTCATCCCACTGTGGGGGATAGTGAGTGGGTGTCTGTGTGGTGCTTAGTTACCGGCTGGTGTTGAACCATCACACTCATCATTGGTTTTCTGTGCATTACTTTCAAACAGACATCAGAATGTCAGAGTAATCTACAGATAAAAAGAAGTGAATTTTAAAACCCAAAGTGAATTTTAAAACCCAAAGAGTGATCACTCAGTTTTCTCCAACACTCCAGGGCTGTTATTACCATACTGAAATTACCTCTAGATAAAAAAAAGCATAAGACTGTTCCAGAGCACTGAGTCACACAGATGCAGGTATACTGCCAGAATCCAGGTATGCAGTGAAAAGGACAAAATTGAACATAAAAAAATACCTTAGGTGGCAGGTGAGATCAGCTTTGTCTCACCTCTGATGTAATCTAGATTGCAACTTCAAACTTGTGACCTGGGGGTTGACCCCCTTTTGCAGAGGTAAACAAAAATTACGTCCTCTGCCTTTAACTGCTCAGCAATCTAAAGATTAGAAAGGGGAAGCAAAGGCACAAAGAGTGAGAGGAAGCCCAAAGACTCTGCTGAGGAGCAGTAATTGTGGACGTCTCATCATGCAAGCTGCCTGGCCTAGCCCACCCTTCTCTCCCCATCCTTGCCAACACAAACCAAGTTAGACCAGTGCTCAATAGGAAGCACAATGCCACAGCTCCATCCTTTAATAAATAAACACATCTGTGCATTGTCACAACAAATTAGGAACTACTTATTCATTTAAGTTCATTGAACTTGATGGAATCAGTAATCAGTGGCGAGCTGGCACTGGATTTATCAAGGCAGCTCTCTAGAATTCAGTAACAGGAGTGAGAACTCACCCACCATCTGCATTTCCCCATAGACAGGAAACTGGGCTAAAATTAATCTTGGCCCAAGTGAAAATAATGGGTAATACTCACTTTAGATTGCACTGTTTTGACATCTAAAACAGCTGAGCTTTTTCCCTAAATAATACATGGAAGGCTGCTCAATGCCTGATACGTGATAACTGTATTGTGCAGTCTTGTGAAAAGAAACTGAAATAAGACCAGAGAAACAGTCCTTAGAATTTCATGCTTATTTTTTGCCTCTCTGAAGCACATCAATCCATTCAAGAAGACTGGCTTTTGATTGCAACCTGTGTTTTCCATTTGGCCAACAACATGTTAGAAATTCAGACCTCTGCAAAACAAGTGTTTGTCCTTTCTCTAGATGGGCAAGTGTATAAGACTAGAGCTTAATATTTATTAGAAATGTCCAATCAATCTTCTGACTTTGCAGTTCTGTGGATATATCACATATTAACAGGGCTGGGAATAAAAGTCAAACACAGCACCAGATGTGAAATATGACAGTGCTGTAAAATAATAAAGAACAGCCAGAACTTCTCACTTTATTACTATTATAACAAACTTTTTTACTGAGGAAGCTACAAACAAGTAGAAGAATCTATTGTGCTGGGCACCATTCAGGTTCTTAACTGGGGAATAAATCTCACCCCAAATATTTTTCAATCCATGGCCTCGTAGGAATGCACTTTCTGACCTTATTCTTGGAGCAGCTCCACTGACAGCGGTGCTGTCACAATGATAAAGTTGTGCTTGTATGCGCTGCAGAACTGGAGCCTTAAAAGATGAAACAAGAAAAAGGCTCAAAGCCTACAGCGATCTGTACTCCCCATCATGTTTAATAGCTGAGAAACCAAGGCAGAGATTAGCTGGGCCTTCATGGTCAGAGGTCGTCATTAGCCCTGGCATTAATCGGTAGACATTTTTTGGCTTTTTTAGCAGGAAGACCAAAGATCAAAATGGACTGTGTAGACAGAATCCTCCTTTGGTTAACCTATAAATTTAAAGATTATTATAAAATTAATTATATTTTATATTACTGTCTCATTAAGTTTTAGTAATAAAAGGAAATTAAGACAGTTTCTCATCAGAAATGGGAGCACTTTTCTGAAAGGTAATAATCCAAGCACTGTTCTCAGTAACTCACCATTACTTGAAGTTGCTATTCCCACACTGACAGACTTCAAGATAATAAAAAAAAAAATCTAAATACAGTAAGTTTTAATAATTAATTAGTAATTAATTAGTAATTTTACAATAATTTTAATGGCTTAACTATGAAGTGCCACCCACTCTCCAAGTTGTCCAAAGCATTTTTCAGAAGTTTAATCATAAAAATAGAATTTAAACTATATTAAAGAAGCCCAGCAAATTACAAGTTTTAGGTTAAGTGTGTAAATTGCAGATTTGCACACATGAAAACTTCACCAGGGAAGGCAATGCAGACAACTGGATGGAGCATTTGAAAGGGTTAAAAAACTTGAGCTCTGATCCTAGGTCACTGACTTATTTAATCTTCCTGATTAAATAAGCACCTGAGTGAACAGCTCTTGACTTCAGAAGGTATTTCCTGAAGCTTCCACATCCCTGTGGTTTGAACCTGGCAGAAACAAACATCGATGTCTAGAAAAACTCAGAACCATGATCAAACATCTGTGCCATATTTTTTTTTTCTTTCTATAGTGACATCTGATAAGTAAGGACCTAACTACCTGATCCACGGTTGGTCTCAAAAAAAAGAAGATTTAGTGAGAAATGTACTAGGGCATCACTGAAAGGTCATGGTGAAGGTTGTACCTAGAGCAGGAAAGAGCAGGAAACATTGTTTGACTGAGGTACCATGAAAAGCATTATTTAGGCATAGGTCTGGTGATTTGCATTTCTTGAAACCAACTACCAGATTCTATAGAAAAGGTTCTCAAAGAGGCCCATACTAAAAGAATAGTGGAGACATTTGTTATGTCAAAATGTCACATGGCAGTATACAGGTCAGAGGAGGATATCTTCCCTGTTGTCCAGCTCCTTTTAAGGATTCCTATGTCTTGCAGTGCAGAGGTGCCACCCCCTCAGAAATTACTCTTCCCCTTTAGATGCAACTATCATGCCAGAGAGAACAATATTTCAGAAAGCACAAATACTGATCCCTTGGAACAGCTGTCACAGCCACGCCTCCTGAGTAAACTGCATTCCCTTGGCAACTTGTGATTGCATCTTGAGATTAGACTGAAATTATCTCCATTAAAAAACATGCAAATGGCATCAGGCATAAAGACAGGATGGTGGTGGAATAGAGGGTTGTTTAAAGCGAATTAAAAGTGAAAAGTGAAAATGAGCAATCCAGTCAGAGCAGTGTCACTAGTGTTATATAATTTCATATGCAAATTTGTTTTATCCTAAACTGCCCCTAGATGGCATGGACCCACTTAAGCTAAATCTAAAGGCCTGTGCCTGCACTGTGGAATTACTGGAACATGGGAAAAATATTAGCATCTGAAGAATAAAGATGATCTGGTGGAGGAGGTACATTACTTTGAGCAGCTTTAATGTGCCTTCTGCAAAGACCTGCTGGGAAAGCAAAGCCTCTCTGCTGGGGTACCCAGCACCAGCAACCTCCATTTTTCTGCCTTTTCAAGAAAGATCTGATGAAGAGAGGCAGTGATGTGGCTGAGTATCATGGTCCTGTTCTCCTGGGTACTTCAGGCAGGGTGCACATTCTTGGAAGTGACTGCTCCTTGGTCTTGCTTGGCCCTTTTACACCTAGGGTTGATCCAAAGAAGAGTCCTTCACATCAACTGCCTCGATTTCCAGAGATCTGGAAGCTGTCGTTTTTCAGTGGGAACCAGAAAGAATAGAGCTGCATTCTTCCTTTCACCTGCAAGAACCTTCTCTTTTGTCCCCATTTTTCACTGCTGTCTGCATGGCTAATGTCTTAAATGTGGAAATACACAAGGTAGCAAGAATTATGGATTAGGTGTCAGTAAATAGGGTAAAAAAAGGTTTCAAATTGAACATTCCTTTTATAAATGTGATTTCAGATGAAGTTATATTGCAAGCTGCCACACAACACATTCAGCAAGTGCTACCTTGCTATCATAAGATATTATTCTGCCTCTAAATTTGATTTGTGTAAGGAGGGAACCAGAGAGTCCCTCATAAATTACATTGTTGACTAATTTGGCCATTGAATTCTGGCATACCAAGGTTGCAAACGTTTAGTTGCATAACCTTTAAAAGGTTATACAACCATTATGTCTCATTTCACAGAAAACAGAGAGTCTATTTCTTCCACCTAAGTTTGTTTATTTAATTTCAGTATTTTGGCTTTTAAGAAAAATTTTCATGGTACACTTTCAGTCTCCCTATTTCACATTCACATTAAGTTAGGCCATTTTTAGAATAGTTATGCTGATCATTTCTATTTCTATGATTTTTCTGTCAAATATTTAGTGTTTCATTCCGGCCTGCCTTGGAAAAATAACAAAAACATTTTGCCTTCTTAAATTGATTAACTGTACTTAGTCCCTTTATAACTTGCACTGCACAATACTAGAGTTAAAACTGTTAAAAACAGAAAGGAGGGATACTGAACTCACCTTTACATATTTTGTATGTGTGTGTATGTTATTTATTCTAAGGAGTAGTAGTGTATGGTACAGAAACACAGAATAATAACATAGGAACATAAAATGGCTTGGAGTGAGAGGGCCTTAAAAATAATTTATTTCCAACCACCTGCCACAAACAGGGACACCTTCCACTGGAGCAGGTTGCTCAAAGCCCCATCCAACCAGGTCTCAAACACTTCCAGGCATGAGGCATCCACAGCTTCTCTGGGCAACTTGCTCCAGTGCCTCACTACTCTCACAGTAAAGAATTTCATCCTAACATCTAATCTAAACCTAATCTCTTTCCCCCTTGTCCTGTCACTACATGATCTTGCAAAAGTTTCTCTCCATCTTTTTGGTAGGCTCCTCTCAGGTAGTAGAAGGTTGCAAATAGGTCAACCTGAAGCCTTCTGTTTTACAACAATCCCAGTTCTTTTAGCCTTTTCTTTCTATCTCTCTGATCATCTCCATGTCCCTCCTCTGGACTCACTCCAGCAGGTTCATGTCCTTCCCGTGCTGGGGACCCCAGAGCTGAATGCAGCACTCCAGGTGGGGTCTCACCAGAGTGGGGTAGAAGGGCAGTCACCGCCCTCGACCTGCTGGCCACGCTGCTTTCAATGCAGCCCAGGATATGATTGGCTTTCTGGGCTGCATATATGTTTGTAGACAATTTTTCTGTAGTTCTGGAACTATTTTTTATCTGAATATGCTTGTGATGAGATATACATAATTTCAATTAATTAAAAGGTGCAGACAGTAGGCTAGCGTGGAAAAGGCTTGTAATCCCTGTCACTGCATCTAAAGAGGAAGTAATGTCATCCTATAGGAATCATAGCACTTATGTAGGGCCTCATGGCTGAAGCTGAAATGGATGAAATGAACTGTGACTTGCCATTTTATTTTGTGTTTCTTGATGTTTGTAAAATCTTAGACCATTTGTGGATATTCTCTTTTCTTCTACATCACATCAACAAGGAGGAATTATTTATTCTTTCATGTCCATTTTATAGCGCTTACTTTTCAGGCAAAGGACGTGTGGTAACTTGGACTGAAGCTAGTTAATGTCATACAACTGAAAAATACAGGATACCTGAGATTGCTTAAGTCAAAAAAGCATACAGCAATGCCAGCCACCCCTCAAAGCTTTTCAAATATTTTTCAAACAATGCCTTTGGTAATTTGTCCTACTGTGATTCCTTGATACTTGAGAGGCATTGGCTGTATATACTATGAAAATGTCACCTTTATTGCCTTCCTAAAGCTTTGCTTTATTGCGACACCCACAAAAATACTGAAAATCACCTGAAACAACCTGAACAAAACAAAATCTGAAACAGTCAAGTAGGTAGTATTTTGAGCTAACCCCTTACACTACTATTGTTTCCTTGTATTCACACATCAAACTGCATTTGCCTTTTACTGTTAATCAGTGGGTGGAGGTAACATTTTCTGATGTGTTGTCCCATTGGTGTCCTCTAGGTATCCTATTCATGACCAGGGATCCAAAGTGTTTCAGAATTATGAATAAGTGCAACTGAAATATCTCTGCATATTTTTTTTCAGATCTCTAACAAAATATATATGGCTGTAAGGCACAGCCAAAACATGATAAGGAAAACTTTTCTTCAGTACTAGTATCTCAAGGCAGCTAGCAAGCACTAGGTTGAGATTAGGAGAAAACTCAGTAATTTTCTTTTTGGTTTTCATTTTTTTATGTTAAAATGAAACGTGATAGACTGCACAGAACTTTTCTCAGGCTTTTTAGCTGGATGTCCAAGTAGGTTGTGACACTGTCTCATAGTGGAGAGGGGTTGTCTCTTACATTATGCATTTTCCTTTTCTGTTCAAAATGTTGTTAATGTTTTAGTCTGGCCCTGATTTGGCAGGGATTGTGAGGTGGCTATATATTTTGAAGGAAAAGTACCTGCTTAGGACTTCCATTGATGAAACCCTAATCATGCACCACAAATAGATTTAGCAGATCTTTCTAGACTCAGGCCCAGAAAGCACAGTTTTGCCCCCCTCCTGCAGGTTTTTCTGGGAATGTCACCCTGTTTTTTCTCTTGGAAACTGATCAGCGTGACCTGGCCAAGTTAGATACAATTTAGACACTGTTCTTGAAGTCTGGAGTGTCAAAACATGAATTTCACTACACGCCCCATGCAGTTAAACTGCACACACTCCGTGCCTATTTGTCCCACACTTCAACCACTCCTAATCCGTCTGGGCTACTAGATATCTGTAAATCATCCTGACCAGTGCAGTGCATGGATCAGAGGAGGATTATTATTAAAGCCCTGTAGTCCTCCTTGATAAAATTTTGCTGTACAATATGCTTTGAGTAATGTCTGGAAGTGGCAAAGCTCATGCACTGGATGCCTCCCTGTTACACAAATAAATCCTGAGAAGTTTGACACTTTTATTCTCTCAGGGGAAAATTGACAAAGCAGATCAAATAAGGGGCTGCATGAACCTGTTCTGCTAATGCAGGGACAAGGCACTCAGCTAACATTTGTGTAATGCCTTTCTTGTTGTTTAAAAGTATTTGTGAAAGAAGAAAAAAACAAGTTTGCACAGTCTGCAAAAGATAAGACTTTAAGTTAGATACAAGGTCAGACTAAATTCCAATGGAAAAATTTACATTGACAGAAACAGAGAAGGTGGTCCAAGGAAAGAAATGTTGATCACCCCTCCCCACCCCTTTATAAGATACAATATTCCTGAAACTAAGAATGCTTGTGACTTTGTAAAAAAAGTAAAGAAGCCAGGGTGAAGTTCTTTTAAAAACACTTTCTTGAAAGCTTTTTACTTCTTTGTAAATTCTCTAATTAATTTACAGTCTCATTTCAATTTGTATGTATTAAGAAATGCATATTATTAAATGTTGCATATTATCAAATGTGTTCGGTCTGACTGAGATGGACTTAAATTTCTTCATAGTGCTTTCCTAGTGCTCTTCTTTTTACTTGCAGCTAGAAAAATGTTGATAACACACTAATGTTTTGGCTACTGCTGAGCTTTTCTCACACACCCATCATGGCTGTTTCTCCAAACCACTACTACCTGGCCCCAAGCATGAAAACCTGGGGGTGGGAAATAGGCTGGGAGGGGACCTACCTAAGACAACTAACCTAAACTGACCAAAGGGATATTCTATACCATATAACAATATGACTCATCAATAAGAGTAAGAGAAGGAGGAAGGAGGGGTGGGGAAATTAATTATGAAGGCATTTGTCTTCTGGAGCAACCACTACCAAAGCCCCTACTTCACAGGTTGTGGCAGATCATCACCTGCTGATGGGAAGCAGAGAATAAAACCTTTGTGTTTTCCTTTGTTACACCACGTGGACCTTGGTTTTCTCTACTAAGCCGCTTTTATCTCAATCCATGAGTTTTTTTATTTTCTCTCCCATCCTGTCGAGGAAATACAGAGCTGCTTGGTGGGTACCTGACAGACTTTCTATGGGCTGCAGGTCTTCAAGAACTGCTCCAGCATGGGTTCTGTCCATGAGGTGTATTCCTTTAGCAGTGGACTTTTCCTGGATCCTTGTCCCCCACAGAGACACAAAAAGCTGGCTCCAGCAATGGACTCCTCTCTCCAGGGCCACAAGTCCTGGCAGGAACCTGCTCCAATGAAGGGTCTCAACAGACTGTATCTTCTTTCAGGGCACATCCATTTGCAGTGGCACAGGGTCCTGGCACTGGATATTGGGTGGATATTTGCTCTTTCACGGATCTCCACGGGCTGCAGGGGGACAACCTGCATCACTATGGTCCATATCACAGACTTCAGAGGAATCTCAACTCTGGCACCTGGAGTACCTCCTAGCCCTTCTCCTTCACTGACCTTGGTGTCTACAGAGCTGTTTCTCTCTCACATTCTAACTTTTCTCTCCCAGCAGTTGTTGTACCCCTCCTTAACTATGTTATCTCAGAGATCCCACCAACATTTCTCACAGACTCAACTCCGGCCAGTGGCAGTTTTGTCTTGGGTCTGGCTGGAAAACTGCCTCTGTTGCCCACAGGAACAGCTTCTGATGTCCCTCACAGAAGCCACCCCTTTAACTGTCCCACGACCAAAACCTTCCCTTGTAAATACAGTACACATACATTTCACTCTGTGAGAGCACATCTTATGAAAATACTTCAAAAACGATGAACTTTTTTTACTTGTTTGATATGAATATAAATTGATACCTACAGAACCTAAAGGACTCTTAAAATTCAATCATTCCTTCAGGCCTTCTACTCTGCAAAAAAAAAAAAAATTGAACTCCATCTCAATTATATATTTTTAATAGCTGTTACTGATCCTTGGCCAGCTGTAAAAAAGGCATTTAATAGTTTATTGGCTCACACTCTCATTATTCCAGCTTTGCTAGAGACATCATGATTGCTGACTCACATATTTCTTAATCAGAATTTTTTTTTTTCAGATACTATTCACCAAACTGAGACACTGCAGTTAAACTTGAAAGCTTACATGAAACACATTTAAAATTTCCAAAGAAAATTTATGAAAGTTCTCTTTATTTTAAGAAGCTTTCTTTGACTTTGAGGGTTGGAAAAAAACAATAACTGGATCTACAGTTCCTCTGAAAAAATGATTGTGTTATTGGTAAGTCAACTCCTGCATGAATAGATGTTCACCTTCAAGCCTCCTTAATTTGTCCTCATTTTGGAGGTATGATATGTGTTTTCTGGATGCAGAGGGGACACTGGGTTTGTTGCTTCTATTCCCAAACTGCGGGAGTGAAATAAAATCCAGATAACACAAGCTGTGTCTTTTAACTAACATTCCTGTCTTCATTTTCCCTATTTTCCCCTGCAACCATGAGGAATCAAAAAGGAGTATTTCTTCCAAGATAAAGGTTGAGATACACAATTATGTGGCATAAAAGGGCTGTAATAACACCCTAAAAAAAACAAGACTTGGAGGAACATCTAAATAACAGACAACATTGGCACTGACAGATTTCACAGGAAAAATTATTCCAAAGCTGTGTGCTTAAAGTTAGAATCTGAGCTCCCATCAGCTTCCCTGGGTCTTAAACAGCTTCTGACAATCAGGTCCCCTTCAAAGCCACCTCTGGCTGCTGCATGTTGTGATGATACACATCAAAGTGTATGAAAAGACAGAGGCATCTGGATATAAGTCTATGAAAAGAAAGCTTGAATCTAAGAAGGAAATTTTGAGAAAGGGGACATGAAGAACATCACTGAAGGAAGAGAAGAGAGGGGATTTTAAAAGAGCAGACAGAAAGAACACGAAAGTAGCCTCTGAGGAAAGCAGAGAGAAAACTGTTTGTGAAGAGGCACAGGCTGAGGTGCTGGGCATGAGTTCAATACAGTTGTGGACTGTGTGGTTTTGTATGTGCTCCTTATCCAACACAATAAGACCATGCACCTCTTTCCTCATGGTGCTGCCAGAATTATCTAATATTTTTGCTGCTGTTGCTGTTTGAGTGTGCTGAGCCTTTTTGCACGAAAATAATCCAAATCCCCAGGATAAAATCAGTGAAAAAAGGACCCTCACAAATATCAAAGAAATGAACTTTTTAGTTTCTTACTTTTGAAAATTCAGCGTGGCCTATGCCTGCGCAGAAGGTTTGCAAAAGAACTTTTCGTGCAATTCCTTTGTACTCCACAAGTATTCATCTCTGCCTCGGAGATTGTTTTTTAGCATTTTTCCATATTGTCTGAAAACCTGTTATGTTCAGCCTTTAAGCTGCAGAGTTTCTTTATCAAAGAGGATCTTTTCTGCAGAACCTCTATATTAAACACTTCCCTTTTGCCAGGAATTGTATTTGTGCTATGCCCTGTTTTATCCCAGCTGCATAGGAAATAAATACTTATTACTAGCTCCATTTTACTGAAACACAAGTAGGAACTCTTCTTTGTGCCAGAATTTAGTGCTTTAAAAAGCTCATTTATCATGGTTAATCCTGGCAGGTGGAAAGTAGTGCTTGTGCTCAGTAAATCTTGCTGTAGCTTGAGTTGTGGTGCTAGGCAGGTAAGCAACCTGTCTTTGACAGGCACTGTTTTCAGTAGACAGTATCAAACATGTGGATGAACAAGCCCAGAGTCTTGGTGGACCAGGTGGTTTTTGGGAAAACAGCACTTTTGCAAAACCCTTCTGTCAATGCATACTGAAACAGCATTCTCATTTCTTGGTTCCCAGCATATTTCTCTGTCTCCCTCCACTGTAGCTCCACTTCAAGGCTATTTCAGCCCAACAGCTGGGTTTTTGTGTTTGGGGGTTTTTCTGCATTTTCTTCCCCTCTGTGAAATTCCAACAGACTGATTTCAAAGAAATGCATCTGTTACCCTCAGTGCAAAGCTGTTAAGAAGCAAAGTTACTGCCATTCTGTGCCTTTGGAATAGTTTTTCTTTGGCTTACCTACGACTTTTATGAGTCAGGGTATGAGACTTGCCACTTCCCACCTGTTCGTGAGGTTTCCATTTCTTCTGATGTGAAATTAGCTGAAATAAAATAAACTTAAAACAAACTCAGCCTGACTGCAGAGCAATATACATAACAGAATTAGGAGCATCAGTGACATGCAATGCCTGATGGTTCCCAGTATCATTTCTTACTATGGAAGTAATTAACTGGGAAGATGCTGAAATGTTGGCAGAGCTGGATTAAGTGAGGTCATTAAAGAATTTCTGTTTTACCATAGGAATTTAACATATCATCATTGGCATACATGTATAATTCTTTTCACTCAGATTGAACTTAAAATATCAATTTTCTTTGCAGTTTCCAATGCCAAAACTGAAATTTCTTTTTCACTTGATTTTTTTTTCTTTTTTAATTAGATCTAGATAATTGCTAGCTGTGATCCATGCATCATCTAGCCAGTCTCTGGAGAGTGTCTGGTCCATCTGCTGGGGCTTATGGTTCTTAGTGTAATTTTTCTGAGGCCAATAAATATAATTTGTGCAGCATCTTGCATAATAGAGACTGTTCGCTATGTCTGGAGTTGTTGAATGTGAGAATAAAATAAATGTATACATGTTCAAGGTGTTTTTAGGAAATATTTGCAGTGCAGAACCTTATGAGGAGGATATTCCATCCTGAGTCTGCTCTGTTCAGTCTTTCTTCCACCCTCTGTAGGTGTTAACACTTCCCTTTGAGCTTCTTCATCCATCTTCCTCATTATTCCAGTCACTGAATAAACACTTGCAACCTCACCTGTCACTCAAGGAAGGACTGCAAAGGAAGTCAGTGCCTTCATGGGACAGCTGAGAAAAGTAATTTCTTCTTCTGAACACTGTTATCAGTCATGTGGCAAAGGTAGAGAAAAGATTGTTCTCGGTGGTGCTCTACTTTTCATAGCTGCTACTCTTTTTCCCACTTCACTGGGCAAATTGAAGACTGAATTGCAAACATCTAGACCCAAAAGAAGGAGCAATATATGGATGAAAGCTTCTTTAGGTCTGGCATGAGTGCTGAAGGAGGTCTGATTGTGGTGTTGCTCTTTGAGCATCAAGTTCCTGGAGAAATAGTGCAAGACATGGTCCAAAGAACTTCACATTTCAATCTCCAAAATATCAACCTGCATAGAGTACACTGAGGCACCCTTATCTGCTAATTCAGTCTCATGCAGCTCACAGCTGTTTGATCAAAGCAGTGTCTCAATGCAGTCTAACAATGTGAGCCTACACCAGAACAGACAGGACCAATCTATATTTCTGATCTCTGTCTTTTGTAGTAAGTGGAGAAGGAAGGGCAACCCAGTAGTACCCCATGTGGCTGTGCCTGCATTCCCTCCAGTCTTGCATTCACAGCCAGGAAAACATGTCAGCCCTATTCACTGTGTTAATTCTGTCCCCCCAAAAAAAAGTAGAGGGGAAAATCTACTCCTTGAGTTTTATGTTATCCTTTTATATTTCATATTCCAGTTCCTTCTCATGGGAAGATCCTAATGTCTGATGCTAGAAGGAGCTCAAAAGTAGTATGAAATCTCATCTGGGTTAGTGACTAAAAATCTAAATAGATTAGCATAACGAAGTTATCAAATTTTACATAGTAAAAGATTTCCTTTCTGCTGTGATGTTAAAAGTAGTTCTAGATTTTCAGATGAGAAACGAGAAATTTTTTTTTTTTTACTTTTTTTAATTATTTTATTTTTTCTGCATCTCAGAAAAAAGGGGGGGAAAATTCTAACCCTGATAGCATTAATTTTTTTTTTCCCAGTTATTAATTTTTCCTCATACTGATGTGACCTACAACAAATTTTTGTTTTCAGGTGAAATGTTTGGACTTAAGGTTCTGGATTACTACACAGTAAATAATTTCCAGCTCAAGTTCTGATCTTTTTTCACTAGTACAGGCAGTCTTAAACTTATCATAAAGGTATAAATGAGCAAACATTTCATTAAAAATGAAGAGGCTTATGACAATACCTATTCTCCCAAAATGGAACCACCTGAGCTTTTCTAATAGCTGGTGACATCCATTAGCAGTTCTCTCAGAAATTGAAAACATTTTCCATCTGTTCATACACACTCATTACAAAGTAGTTAAGAGCCTATGGGATCACAGACACATTTCTGCAAATTAAAAAATATCAAAATGAGTTATTGAAGAAGCAGGGATGACTTTGTAATAAGTATCTAAGCCTCAAACTTTCTCTTTTCTTAGACACTGAAGACACTCCATTAGTTGAAATCTGTTTAGTCTGTAACCTTCCAGAGTATGACATTTTGAAATTCTGTGTTATACATATTCTTAGAAGGCAAGCCAGCCCTGCCAGGTTACATTGCTCTAACAAAGAGCAAAAATCAGCCTTTTTCTTTGGCAGACATCACTGAGGATGAGTGATTAGGAGAACTCCAGTGAAAATGGAGCATTTACATAAACAATGAGATCAGCCAGTACCATACGAATATGAAATAAACTTCATGAATAGTGTGCTTGCATGTTGTCACGCCTGAAATGATCTCTAAGCAGTAAGTCTGGATTTATCTTTCCTGTGGGAAAGCTTATTGAGAATGGACATTTCCAATAACTTCCTCCAGTCTGCAAGATGATGGAAGATTAGTGAAAGCCTGCTACAGTCAGGGCTATTAGAATGACAAACATGTCAAATCAAATAAGCACATTATCCTGTTCAACTTAAATCTATTTAAAGGTGTCCCTCAAAAATCAGTCTTGTTGGGAGTGATCCAGTACCGTCTTACTCTATGCATGTTTCTTCACATAAGTAACCTCTCGGTCAGATCTCCAGCTTGTGCATGTGTCTAATTGATTATTGAGTGCAAATTTAAAGAGTTACCACGTTTTACATTGTTGGGTCGTAAGCCTGATTCAGAGCTTCAAAATCCTTTTTTTTTCAGGAAAAGGACTTCCACATGCCTTGGTCTTGTGTCACCGGTACAGAGAGGTTACTTATTTTGTTGCCTTGTGATTTCTCACAGCTTGAGAGATCTGCACATCGTGTGGTTTTACGATGGAATCTTTATCCCCCTGGCCAGTCCACCTGTTAAATCCATGTCACTTCAAGCTGGAGATGAGGATGTATGGGACTGCAGTGAAGGCCTTACAGAAGTCTATAAAGGCAGTTCTTTCCATTTCAAAGGTTCTCACAATATTTAACAAACCACTGTCATATTATGGCATGTTACTTCACAGAATCACTAAATGGTTGAGATTGAAAGTGAAATCTGGACATCATCTGGTCTAACACTCTGCTGTAACAGGGCTAGCTGCTAAGGACCATGCCTACACGTGTTTTTAATATTTCTAAGGAGGGAGACTCCACAATCTCTCTGGGCAGCATGTGTCAGTGCTCAGTCACACTAGCAGTCTAAAAGTGTTTCCCGATGTTCGGGAGGACCCTCTTTGTTTCAGTTATGATCCTGTCACACGGCATCACTGAAAAGAGCTGAGTTCAATCCCCCCTTGAAATTTTTCATATTTGGACTGAACAGTCCTCACTGTCTCAGCCTTTCCTCATAGGAGAGATTATAAAATCATAGTCAGTGACTGGTAAAGTTATGGAGAGGTATTCTGGCAAGTATTGAAAAACACCTGAAGGAGAACACAATTATTGGTAGGAGCCAGCACATATTCATGAGGCTAAAGTCCTGCTTGCCAAAATTAATTTCATTGTATGGACAAGGTAATCCTCATAGCTGATCAAGGGAAGGCAGCTGATGTAATGATTTTAGATTTCAGTAAAGCTTTTGATACTGCCTCACACAGCATCTTTTGCCAATGATACTAAACTGGGAGGAGCTGTTGACTCCCTTGAAGGCAAAGGGCCCTGCAGAGACACCTCAACAAATTAGAGGGCTGGACAATCACCAACCATATGAAGTTTAACAAAGATAAATGCCAGATTCTGCACCTGGGGAGGGACAAGCCTGGATATACATACAGACTGGTGAGTGAGCGGCTGGAGACGAAGGTCACATTTTCTGAGGAGATGTAAAAGTAGCTAGGAAGGAAATGTAGCAAGGAAGAAGAAACCTACTGGATGAAGAACCTTGGACAAGCCATTAGTAGTACACATGTTATGCCTATGTTTCAGTTCAAAGCTGGTGAGAGCCAAACTCCAGACTGTAGGAAAAAGGACTGTATGAGCTCACTCAGTGAGACAATTACTTTTGGATGTCATACAAATATACATAAGCATGAACAAAGAAAGAGCATAGAACAGAGTGATGGGTCATCTGCAAAATGAGAAGAAATAGGGTCCAGATGTTCTTAGGATTCATAAAGCAGGAGGCCAACTAATATATTTCTCTGCACTCTTCCAATAGTTTCTAAGCTGTGTGATGAAGACATAGCTTCCAGCTCCAGGATTTTCTGTATTACGATACTGTGTGCTGTTTGGAAACTGATTGGCTTGTTGTATGATGTGAGCACTGAGAATAAAATGTTAACTTGAGTCAACATGAGAGAAGTGAATTTTCTACCTTTCATTTACATATCAAATTTTTTCAATCTCCTTTACAAATGAGGAGTTAGTAAAAGGATCCAGAAAGCTCCTTTTTTAACATCACTTACAACACTTCTTCTCAGTGGCCCACAGAGAATACAAGGAATCATTTTTTAAATAAAAATCCATAGAAGGTGGCTATGCCAAACGACTAAATCCTTGCTAAATGTTGATACATTGCCAGTAGCCTACAGTAACAATGGAGATAGTCAGAATTAAGGGCACAACATGACATTGTGTGGAGAGTAACAGCAGTTACAGTTCTTGGAAGATAATATCTTTCAATTGATTGGTTCCATGTGGAGAGAATGAAGACTGAGTGATGGGGAAAATGAGAGCCCTCCTGTGAGTTTTGACACGAGGGAACCTTCCATAGTTTAACAATTAAATCTTCTTCAGGCATTACAGACACATCAAGCAAGATGAGCCAAAAAGAGGTGATGTCATCCATTATAGAAATGATAATGTAATAGATCACTTTGTGGGATTATGGCCAACATTTTCCAAAAACTATTCCCCCTGCTCTGTATTTAATCATCTGAATGATCTTAGCCAAGATTTTTAAATACAAACACATAAAATGATCCTTTGGTGGCAAAGCTTTAAAAAATGCTCAAGTCACCTGAATGTCTCTGTTTCATTTTAAAAAAAGGAATTGTACTTTAATTGCCTTTTGAGGAAAGTCTTGTGTACATAATGGAGTGTACATATCTGAATATTTGTCTCCTACATTTGTGATTAGACTTCCAAATATGTATGATATCAGTGTCAAAATTGCTGAATAGCCTCATGCCCAAACTACTTGGTTGGCAACTGAAAGTTCTTTCAAGTATTTTGGATGCAGAGAGCTTTTGAAAATGGAGCCATTCATCTTTTATATATTTTCATGGACATTAGGACTCAAGTTTTTAAAATTAAATTTCCAGTTTCACAGTCCCATACCACTTATTCATATGGCTGTGACTTTCATGGTGGGGTTCTTTTTAAGAATATCCAGTATCTGGGCTAGACTACATTGAGGAAGATTTACTTTTAGTTTTAGAAAGAACAGAACTATCTTTTCCCTGTAGGTAGGGAAAGCTTAAGATGAGAAAAAGAAAATTTAAAATTAAAAGCAAAAAATATGTTCACTAATTAGGGGCTAATTATGTCAGATCCAAATGAAGAGACAAATGAACATTTGAATTTGAAAGAAAGAATACCATGAGGAACAGGGAGAAGAAGTTAATATCTTTCTCGTTTACCTTTTGTTCTTTGTTTCAGACTATTTCTCTCAGGCTTCTTTCCTTTAAAAAAAGGCAAAGGCAAAATGTAGAGTGGACTAATCACTTTTATCTGGCTGCTAAAAACTGGTTTTAAAGAGACTACTTTTCCCTCCTAACGATCTCAGGGTTGGAGGTGGGGGTAGGGTGCTGTCAGAAGAGCTATTTAAGTTCTGTTATCAATCTGAGACAGCTGGGTGTTGATTAGTTATCAGACTTCTTAAAATCAGAAATATCACTGCTAAGATTGGATTTTTGGTGTAACTGTTTATCACCTTTTAAATGGGCACCTTGCTGCACAGTTTGTTGAGGGGGAATAGATGACTACTCTGTAAATTCTGATGCCTTCAGGAAGATACTGTTGTGCAGTGTGCTGACTTTGCAAAACCTTGCAAACAGTGATGTTAACAAATGAGTGGCTCAGTACTGGAGTGCTTACTCAAGCAGATGTTGTTTCCAACAGGCACATACCAGCAGGGAACAAAAATAAAAGATACCCAACCTTTCACATCCTACATAGAGGCAGTGCTCCTCAGCAGACCACCTGCATATATCAAACACTCCTGGGAGGGAATGGTAGCCCCAGTCTTGACCTGCAGCTGTGCTGATTAAAACGTGATCCCTGCAATATCCATGTGTAGCTCTTTGATCTTATTCCATCCCAGAAATCATAGAATCTTTAAAGTTGGAAAAGACTTCCAAGATCACCAAGTCCAACCATTGACCCAGCACTACCATGTTCACCACTAAATAATATCCCCCAGTGCCACAACCACACATACTTTTTTAACGCCTTTAGGGATAGTGATTCCACCACTTCCCTGGGAAGCCTATTCCAATGCCTGACCACACTTTCAGTAAGAAATTTTTCCTAATATCCAGTATTTTATACCTCCTCCCCTGGTGCAACTTCAGGTCATTTCCTCTCATCCTATCACTCATTATCTGAGACAAGTTGCAAAAGAGATAAGGTCCAGTCAAGCCTCTTTTTCTCCAGGCTAAACAACCCCAGTTTTCTTGGCTGCTACTCGTAAGACTTGTGCCCTAGACCCTTTACCAGCATTGCTGCCCTTCTCTGGAGTTGCTCCAGCACCTCAGTGTCTTTCTTGTGATGAGGGGACCAAAACTGAACACAGCGTTTGAGGTTTGTGTTCACCAGTGCCGTAGAAAAGGGGATGATCACTTGCCTAGTCCTCCTGGCCACACTATTTCTGACACACTGCTGACTCACATTCCTGTGGATATCAACCAATGCCCCCAGGTCCTTTTCCACCAGGCAGCTTCCCAACCACTCTTTCCCAAGCAGGTAGTGTTGCATGGGGTTGTTGTGCTTTTTTGAATCTCATGCAACTGACCTTGGTCTGTCCAGATCCCTCTGCAGAGCCTTCCTACTCTGCAGCAGATCAACACTCTCACCCAACTTGGTGTTGTCTGCAAACTGACTGTCTGCAAATTTGATCCTCTCATCCAGATCATCAGTAAAGATATTAAACAGATTTGTCTCCAGTACTGAACCATGGGGAACACCACTTGTGACAGGCCAACAGCTGAATTTTACTCCACTCTCACAGTGTGTGCCACCTTTACTGAGAATAGGGGATGATGTGGCTACACCTGTCCTGGTGATGTGAAATGTGTGATTGTTTCTGTTCTGTCCAGAGAAAAACACAGAAGACAGGGCCTTTCCCAAAACTTCATCCTCTGGACATCTAGTCCCTTGCTTATGCTTCCCACCGTGATTCCTTCCTTACCTTCCATGGTGGCCCAGCTCAACTTTGAACTGCTTGACCAAGAGAGGGAAAATAATGGTACTTTGCCAGGCAGTGCTGCCCGCACCCAGACACTCCCAAATGCAGTACCAGCAGTGACAGAGAGATGAGGGAAAAGTTCCCTTCCAGGCTTCATGCGGTACATCTCAGGAAGGGTGATAAAAGCCCAGACTTTTTCCCATTAAATCATCCCCAGGCAGAAGCTGTGCAACAATTCACTCAGGGAGGACTCAGCAGGCAGGGTTTGACCACGTCTCCTCACTGAAGAACAGAACAGAGCTGCCAGAGGTGTGTCATTCAGAAAAGGGCTTGTGTAGCTTTCCCTCATCTGAGGAGGAGGAGGAAGAAAGCATAGACTTCAGAGTGTTTGCTCACTGAGATCCTCTGGCCCCGTTTTTGCCTCTAGGGTGCTTCACAAAGGGTAGGACCTTTTCTCCTGGAAGCAAATCTCAAATTCAGTTGTCATTCAGCTCACTTTGATTTATGCCTGAAGCACTTCACCCACCTCAAATAGTATATCTCAATCCTCTTCAAAAATGGTATACTGCATCAATGTCAGAGAAAGACAAAATGGGAGCTTGGAGAGATCCCAGTCAGTTTTCCTACAACCCCAAGGTACATCAAGGACATTATTAGAGCATGGATATATCAGAGAATTCTAAAATAATTTAGATCAGAAGTGATATCGTGTACTTCTATCTTCCAAGTCATGATGGGCTGCAAGCAGATAAAAGTCTGGAGTGAACATCCTGACAGTGCTTTGGTCTGAAGATTCAGATAGATCAACACAGATTGTGGTGTAAAGATTTAGATTTTCCTATACTTCCTTTCACCTTCCTAGCCTGTCTTGTACGCTCCACACCATCTCCTTTCTGAGCTACTAGGTTCACAACTTCCCCTAGTTTAAAGACTTCTTAGCAAACAAGACAACCAAGGCAAGGTCTTACCACTGTGGGTAGGAAAGAAAGGTCATTACATTTCCCAGGGGGGGAGAAAGAGAAATATGCACAAGCAGAAAAGTGAGGTCCACTGTTTTGGACAATAAGACAGAATGTGTGATGGGGAAGGAAGAAAGGAAAATGGAGTATGAAGTGTGAAACTAGCAAGGATAATCAAGGCATGGTGTTTTCAAAAGGCCCATTGGGTGACAGTGTTTTTTATAACATCAGTACTGCAGCCAGCAGAACGGAGAGGTCATGTGCTGGGGGTCTTGGGAATAGACAGAGTGAGGAAATAGTTTGGGAGTATCCTGCATGGGTATTTGTACCAGAACCTGTCTGTGCTGGGGCTGCAGCCTCAGCTTTCAAAGATGTTTGTCTCTGTTGACATTTCTTTGTTAAAAACTTCCATGTTTCATTCCAACAAATAAGCAGCCCTATTTTTTAATACCAACTAACTTCCAATTTCCTGGGTCAATAAGTGGGAGTAGCCTAAGAAACCTGCAACTCCACATCTTCATTTATTATGAACTGATTTATTTACACCGACTTCATTTGATCTGTATTAACTTCTATCATCTGATGATGGATCTTCCTGTTTAAGCAGAATCACATTTCTACCCTGCTTCTGAAATCTAGAGCCTGTATTATCTTCAATTTATGCAGTGACATGGGACCTTTAGGGAAACTGCATTGCTTTTTAAATGATTTTGTATTTAACGTGAAAAAAGGAAAAAGTAACTCAACTGCTCTGGGCACATAGTGTTGTGGACTTAGTGTGACCACCCTGCCAAATTTACTTCAGGATGACACATTTGCTCATTAATTATTGTATTTTAGGTAAATGTCATGCTTGTCTTTATCTCCACATTTTACAACCCTTCGACCTTTTCAGCAGGTTTTCCATTGAATTTTTCCTTGCATAAAAGTATTGGAACCATGCCTCCCCTTTCCTTAGAAATACCTCTGCAGTTTTTCTGACCCTACCGCCAGCTGGAAGAATAGATTAGAACTCTTGAGCTGTGAGTTACATTAGTGAAAATTATAGTTATCTGTGATAAAGCAAAGTGTTGCCATGTCACATGAGGAAAAGACCTCTTTCTACATTAAACAACATTTTCTTATAGGTGATGAAAAAACCCTGTCAGAATCATAGCAAGATTTCTGTGTGAAGGGTCCTCTGGAGGTCTGTAATTCACATAGTTAGATCAGGCTTCTGAGGGTTTTGTCCAGGCAAGTGCTGAAGATATCAAAGGCTCTGGATTTCATTGCAAAATGGTATCCATTGTAGGATTGTCATTGTACAGCTGAATCACATAACAAGCAAATGCCCAGCAGGACTACCATTAATTGAAAGGAACATCCAAATGAACACTACTCCGACCCAAATGAAGCTAAAGATTTGCAATCCTACTCACAGTGCACCAAAGCTTTCATCAACTGCTTTGTACTCAGAATAAATGCCCTGTACCAAGGCATTCCT
The DNA here is from genome assembly GCA_038380795.1 of Pyrocephalus nanus. Lineage (NCBI taxonomy): Eukaryota > Metazoa > Chordata > Aves > Passeriformes > Tyrannidae > Pyrocephalus > Pyrocephalus nanus. Next base: position 16,784,173 of record CM076264.1, on the reverse strand, counting down.
TCATTGTCTTAAAAGTAAAAGCACAGGGATAAGAGGCAGGCAAAGAGGGAGGACCCTCAGTCCATAACCTGAGTGAGAACCTCACTAATGTGCTGATGTGTTGATCCTGCTGGACCATGGAAGAAGTCTTCATTTGATAGCCATGAGACTGATTTCACATCTGAAAAACCCACTTTACAGGGAATTGTGGAATAGTTGGGTTGGAAGGGACCATTAAATGTCACCTAGTACGACCCTGAAGCTGAAGGATGTAAGGGATCTACCTTTAATAATTAATTTAAATAATGTACAACAAAGCCAGTGTTTTTTAAAGAATTTGGAGTGATTATGTAGGAGCTAGTAGGTTATGTATGTGGTATTGCAGTCCTAAGCAGGAACTACAGCCAAGATTGCATGATGCTAGGAGCTGAACCCATAAAACACCCAGGGAGACATTTTCAGGCTTGTAGAAAACCTTTACATATTAAATTTGTCTTGATTTTTAAGTCCTTGTTTTCTTTCCTGACTTTTCAAAGCCACTTTTTTCCAAAACCTTAGCACCCAGCAACAACCCATGCAGTGAGGGAATCAGCAGTCCTGAATCAGTTTTATCCATGCCTGGATAAAACACGGAGACCTTTGACTCAAGCATGAAGACAAAGCACTCTGAGCAACATAATTAACTTTTATTTTTGTGCTTTTTAAACCCTGACATCAACTGATTGCTTTTTCTCACATGCATATTTAGGGGGAAAAAAATAAAACCAACAAAAATAAAAATAAAATCAGAAAGTTGGCTGAGCTTATATAGTTATGTATTTATGGCTTTGCTAGGAACAGACTGTTAAAGATGTGTTCTTTTTCTTTATAAATGTCAGCTTTTACTGAGCAATCCATTCTGCTGTTCAGTGACTTGTTGAAAAGAGAGGTAGAGTGAAATGCTAATCAAGTCCAAGATCTCAGAAAGCTGCTTGTATCTATTTATTTATTTCCCTACCATTTATCCTTGACTAGCCAGCTTAACTCCTACATAAGAGACCAAATGAATTGTAGACTCATAGCTGATGTCCTTCAGCCTAACATAGTCCTTGGAATAAAGGCATAAACTTTGAATTTCCAAGGAAACAGGACTTTCCAAGTATGAGTTCAGAATAGATCCAATAACTTTTTTTTTAATGTGTTTGGGTTTCAGTTATAAGTTTTATTTAATTATATTGAAAATTGCTACCAATGTCAGGCTGTTTTTTACTTGCACTGTAGAGTGAAACAATTTTCAAAGATTATTTTTATATCTATAGATGTACTAATGCCAAACACTAGTTCACTTTTTGACTTATGGATTAGGAGCACTGGAATGAAAGTTGTCTTTCACAGTAGCTTTTAATTCAGTTGTTGACCGAACAATGAAAGCAAAGAGTAAAATTATTGTAACTGTAATCAGTTAGCCAATGGCAGAAAGAAACTCATAACACATTGCATGCGAAAAGTCATCATACAAGGCCTTTATACACACAAATTTATATTTGTTTGGTCTGCATTAAGTGTAGAGGCTAAAATCCATGGGAGTGGTTGGTGATGGCAAGGAGAAAGAATCAGGATGGGAAGCTTCAGTTTGGACTTTGCCTTCTTTAACCCAACCCTTTTTTTCTCAGGCAGCACTCTGGCTTTCCTTACCTTGTGTACCAGACTATGTGCCTCACCATTCCCAATATTATTTATGCTTCTTCCATCCTCACTTTAGGCAAGAGTGAGTCTTTTAGAAGTCTTTTAGAAGCACAGACATACATCCCAGAAGTCTTCCCTACTATCCTCCTCTCCAGTAGTCAAAAGCAGTCCTAAAGAGCAATGTAAGAGCAGTAAAAGCACAGAGGTGAATTCCCACAGTCCTTTATTGAGTCTCCAACCCTGTATGACATCAGGTCTTAGTGGGCATGGAGCAGTGTCCTGGTGTTAGAGCTGTGAGCCCAGCTCTCCTGGGTTCTGAATGACTCTGGGACATGAAGCTGGTGAGACACACTCACTTCAGCTCAACTATCAGCCATTTCACCTCCTTGAAGAAACACCTCTAAACTCCTTTAAGATATTTCCCTGGTCTTTCCCTGTTTGTTTCAACTACCTCAGAGGCCTTTGGCTCATCTCCATGAGACTTCAAATGTGGCTAGGACATCTCTGACTCACCGGCAAAAGGCCCTTGCTAGCACTCACTAGCACAAATTCACAGAAGAAATTCATAGAAGAAAATCCATCAGGGTTATTTAACACTAAAATACTACTACTACTACTTGTTCAACTGCAAATTGCTGGGACGGTGTAATTAGGAAATCACTGCTACAAAGCTTGCCATAATATTTTTCCCTCAAGCATTCAGTACAGTACATTATCAGATACATAATGCTGTGGTTGAGATACACAGATTATGAGTATACAAAATGGGCATATGGGTTATTTATTGTATTCTGTTGCTCACATGCCAAAGTTAAGTAGGCTTTCTTTAAAGGAAATTGAATGGAAATTCATTCAGGGTAGACTCCAAATTCAAAAAAGTCTGAAAAAGGTGGGAGTAAAGTCAGTGCAGTAATTCAACCTTGACTGTAATCTTTGCTCTGTCTACAACTGTAATCATTCACTCCCAAGTCTTGGATATTGACCCCAGACTGACCAGAGTATAAGAACTCCCACTGAGCCCAGGAGGGTCATTAGGAAGAACGATGATAAATTAACATGTTTTGCATCCACCAGCTGCAATGGAATAACTGTACTGAACACTGCAGTTGTTCAAATCACATTTGTCATGGGGAAAAAAATGGAAAAAAGAAGAGATTGACGACTCAAAGAGTAGAGGCCTATGTTTGTCATGTTTTTCTATATGGTAGCTTATCCTCTTTTTCATAAAAGATAACTCCATTGCATTGGACTGGATGAAAAGAGACAGGTGGAAGAACAACCAAAACTAATTTCAGTTTGTGATATTATTTGCTGTCTCCTAGTCCCAGTAGCTAATTGTCATACTGCACCATGCTGTGAGAACAGCTGAAAATAGCTCAAAGTAGACAATACCTATTACACTGTTTGCAGGCTTCCTCCACCCTGCACGGCTTGTTTATCTGTTTGCAAATAGTTTCCTTGGGCTTCAGGTTTTCCAAGTGTTTAATTATTTTTGGTGTGCATAAAATTCTTTGACAGGCTACTTGTTACATAGAAATGCGGAAGAAAAGGGAAAACTGATGAAGAAAAAGGAAACCAATATTTCTAAGTATCTTTCACCCAGGTGACTTGGTTATGAGCAAAGGCCAAGCTGTGTCCACAAGGTATATTCTAATTTTCTCTAATGATGAGGAAACCTGAGCTGAATAAAGTGTGCACATTCAAGTGTAGTCTGGTTTGCATACACCCATACCAGTAATATTCTTAAACAGGACTAAGGTACAGAAAAGGCATTGCCTGCCTGTATTTGTGACACAAAACAGCCTTCACTCTGCTCTGAGTTAATCCAAGGATTGAAGAGGATGGAGAGGTAAAGTGGATGTATAGACTATAAGGTTAAATAATTACTTGGTGGCAGCTGATAGGCTGAAAATATAACTTAGAGTTAATTTCACTAGAGTTAACTTCACAGGAAGGGAAGGGATCAAAGTGGGATCATCTGGTCCATCCTCCTTGCTCAAGCAGGGTCAGTAATCATTTTAGATGATTATAATCTAAAAAACTCACTCCTAGTAAATTACAGTATATAGTATATACTACTACTACATGCATATTTTGAATTTTCTCACAAAAGCATGAGTGACCACCTGTTTCTGTATCATTCCTTCTTTGTTACCCTTTTATATAAGAGACTGTGCTTGTTTCGTAGAAGATGTAAAGCTCTGTTATATGCCTGGCACCCTATTCTGCAGAATAGTAATGAAATCAAATATCTTGACTCAGTGTATGGATTGTCTCTTGCCCACTGGGTGATAGAACCCTGTTTTAGGAACAAAGAAGTCATATAAGACACAAGGGCTATTAGGTTCTGCCATCACATCCCTTTCTGTGCTTTCTCTCCCTGGGAATCTGTGTAGAAAGCAGAGAGCTTTCCCCTCCACCAGTGTGGATAGGAATTGCTGAGCACTTTTCCGAGTCAGGTTAGTCAGGTTAGATGCTTTAACATAGATCTATGATCTGGTTTTAAGTGACTTTAAAATGTAATGGAACTAATTTTCTTTCCAATTAAATGTAGAAATGTTGATGAGTTGGGGTTTTTTTTAGAATAGTTTTAGAGGATACCTAATAAAGAATGTCACAAGCACATTATACAAAGGGCAGATTCTTTTGACTGTTCACGAGTGTGCAGAAATTTGATGTCTACATCTGAAACAGTTCCTTCAGGCAGTGGAGTGCTGGCCAGTACAGCCAGTGGAGCTGAAGAGGTGCTTCCTCCCTACTTATGGGAGAAGCTGATCAAAGAAACAGCACTTTCGACCTTACTCTGCTGGTAACTAGTTCACATGTAAGAGTTCACTCCTCAAGTTAGAGAGGGAGCTCCCACCAAAGGTGTCTATATGTGTTTCAGTGGGTTTTGCTCAGACTGTCCTTATATTCACCTGAGTCAGCAGAGCTTCCATGCCCAAAAAAAGAACCAAAGAGAAGGTACACAGCATTCCCTGGCATCCTTGTGAGATGGGGTTTGAGCCTCACAGTGTTACTGGTGGGTGTTAGTGTGCTTCAAAGGTAGCTGCACAGCAGGTGTATTCTTAGCTATACTTGAGCAGAAAAGCTTAAACTTCACTTCTTACTCAAGCCAGGCACTAAGAGCCAGGGCAGACACAGATTTCCTTGCCATGGATTCAGTGCCACTGGGAACAAGTGACGATAATCACACCATGTGTCTCTCACGGCATTATGATGAGAGTGTTGCTGTCTTTCACTTAGGGCCTCTGACACTGTCATTTTTTGTATTCAGAAAGTCATGCCACCTGATGTCAATGCAGATACAGCCTTACACAATACTCTCTCATGCAGCTCACCAAATGAAGACTGAAGACCAGAGGGATTTGAGGTGTTTTGTTCACAATCAGGGCCATAGATCCAGGAGTAAAATGTCACCTATTGGCTTAGTTTAGATTGATAAAGTGGTCATTGTTTGCACCAGCTTAAATAAATTCTTCATCTTATACTTCTTTTGTGAAGTGTATAAAACCACATCAGCCTTCTTTAGTTACTCTTCTGCTTTTCTGTTGACAATATTTGCATATATAACAGAAAAATGGGTCTTTCTTACCATACCCAGCTAGGCTCAAAATTTGTATCAGTAAAAAGACATTACACTTACTGTGAGGTCTTTTGCCTTTTTTATTAGGTCTGATTCTCAAATGACACCATAAAACTCAGCCAAATCTCCTGGAGTGGATTCTGTGGAGCGCAGTGGGAGGTGTGCTGCATATCTGGTGGTATTTCAAAAGGTGAAACTATCAAAAGAACTTATAAAATGGCAGGTTTTTAGGAATGGATGAGCATCTGGCAGCAACTCTTTTGTTCACACACCCAAGTCCTTGGTACATTGATCATCCTTGGTAGTCTGGGTACAGAGTTGGTTGGAGAAGCTGGTTCACATAATTTTGATGTCCCTAACCATGTAAGCAGGATCTTCCTGCATTTTGCAGCAATTGGCTTTCCCACAGCAGTAAACCTCGTGTAGACTATTCAGATATTCACAACACTGTTTAGGATTATTATGGAAATGGTGAAGTAAGGAAATGGTTCTGAGAGCTGTGTTAAATCCTGTGACTGAAATCATGGGAAGCTGAGGGCTTAATTAACTTTGAAAATGGACCACCCACTCTTTCTGTCATGAAGCACTTACAGTCTGTACATGTGAACACCAAAGAATTAGCCTGTCCTGAAGGCTGGGGTTACATTTAGACTGCATAGCATCTGTAAAGATTAAAGAGAAAAAGACTGCAGGCCAAGTTGAGAAAGCCTTGCATAGGTGAAGGAGTGTCTGAGGGACATTCAGAGGGAGAGCAATTGCAGGTATGGTAGGGAAGAATGTAATTAATTTTGTGAAATGCAAAGAAACCAGCTATAGAACCTCAGATTGGGACACCTGACAAGTTTTAGAGAAACAGAGCCTTGGTAAAGCTGCATCAGTTCTGCAGAGCCAAAGGACTCAAAATGCAAATGTTGATGATCCTTGGATTTGTTTCCTAAAATTATTTGTGAACTTGACAGCAAAGAGATTTGTAAGGCATCTCCAAGGGAAAAAAGATTGCTAGGGACCTGGCTAGAGGAATGGAGTCTTAACCAAACCTTAACCTGGGCAGTGGTGAAGGGTCAGTTCAATAAACTGCTTTGGGGAAAAAAATGTTGGTGTAGCCAATACATGCATCTAAGCTAAGAAAAAAAAAAAAAAAAAAAAAAACAAAAAAAAAAAAAAAAAACCAAGTGTGAAAAACATCACTTATCTATGTGTGTACATACGCACACAAATGTTTTAATCCTCTTTTTCTTGCAATTTTTCCCTGAGTTTTTCTTCCTTCTGCTTCTCTTCTGTCTCTTTTCCTGTTGACCCTTTATTTTTCTACTGACTTTTTCTCATTGAAGAGGTAAAACATGCCCCCTGCAATTGTATTGAAGTCAATAGACAGCTTTTCCAACTTTTAGGCTTAGTAGATATTTCAACATTTATGTTTTTATGTGACTTTTCTTCCTTTCAGAAGGTCTAGGAAAACCAAAATGGCCTTTACTTGAAAACCAGTGAAGTGGCTTTCCTCAAAAGAGGTCTGAAAGCTTTCAGAGTGGTTTTATGAGAACAATATTTAGCCAGTAATTTTCATTGCTGGCTAAAGGGGGCCTTTGAGATAGCCTCAATTGCTGTGTTTATCAAAGCCCAGTTAGAACCAAAAAAGGAAGAACTATACTGAGTCAGAGCAGTACAAACAGTATGAATGTAAGAAGACCGTTCTGAACTGAAAAGGAGAAGGTGCCATGTCTTGCTGCCCAGCTAGAGAGTTCAAACAGGCACATTTTCACTGTGGTAATCCTCCACATGGCAATGATAGTTGTGTTTTAATGGTCCTCATGGCATGGGCCCAGTTGCTGTTTGGAATAAGTATCAGGATTGACGTTAGCATGGGTCTTTTCTAGGTCAAGTGGCCCCTTGTGAATTCCTGTGGATGGCATGTACTGGTTCAGGAGACACAAAGCTTCATTGTTTTCAAAGGTTTCAAGGTTGGAAAGACCTTCATGAACTTTTAAAAGTCTCAGCATGGAAAATCTATTTTGTGTTTTCAGCCAGGCACTAACTCTGTTTGCCAATCAGCTCTTTCTGAATCAGAAAGTAGGTAACTGTGTTACCGGAGTGCTGAGCACAAATATAAGATCTGTAAAAGTGTAGCTCAGTGCCTTGGTAAAGGACTAATCTACAAAAGATCTACAAAGATCTACTTCATAATAAGGTAGTAATTTGGTATATAAAGTAAAAATCTGGAGCGAAAAACCTGCATCTATATTGCCATTGTTTTTTGCCATCTGGGCTGCCATGGCCATTACATCTGTTTCAGAGAAAGTAAAAAATATATTAATAATGTATTCTGTGAGTCAGCATGGACTCATTAAAGGCAAATCATGCTTGACCAACCTGGATGTCTTCTATGATGAAACAATTACCTGATTGGATGAAGGGAGAGCAGTGGATATTGTCTACCTCAGCTTCAGCAAGGCTTTCAACACTGTCTCTCAACATCCTCATAAGTAAACTCAGAAAGTGTGGAGTGAAAAAATGGATAATGAGGTATGTTGAGAACTGGCTGAACAGCAGATCCCAGAGGGTCATAATCAGTGGTACAGGGTCCAGTTGGAGGCCTGTAACTAGTGGTGTCCCTCAAGGTTCAATAATGAGCCCGGTATTGTTTAACTTGTTCATCAATGACTGGGATGAAGGGGCAGATGCCTCCTCAGCAGTTTCACAGATGACACAAAGCTGAGTTGAGTGGCTGATACCCCAGAGGGCTGTGCAGCCTCAGCAGATTGGAGAGATGGGCAGAAAAGAACTGTCTGAAATTCCACAAAGGCAAATGTAGGGTCCTGCACCTGGGGAAGAATAACCCCAGGCACCAGGACAGGACTTTCTGGAAAGCAGCTATGCAGCGAAGGACCTGAGGGTCCTGGTAGACAAATGACCCAGCTGTGTGCCCTGGTGGCCAAGAAGGCCAGTGGAATCCTGGGGTACATTAGGAAGAGCATTGCCATTAGGTCAAGGGAAGTGATCCTGCCCCTCTACGCAGTCCTAGTGACAGCATGGAAAGTACTGTACCATCCTAGATAATCCACTCTCCCAAGTTTTGACCTCCCAAGTTTTACCCCTTATATCCTGACTTCAGAAAAGTGAGGGAATCACAGAATCAAGTAGGCTGGAAAAGACTTCTATCATCAAGTCCAACCTTTGACTCAACACCACCTCGACTACTAGACCATGGCACTGAGTGCTACATCCAGTCTCTTCTTAAACACCTCCAGGGACGGTGACTCCACCATCTCCCTGGATAGCCCAATCCAGTGTCCAGTTACTCTCTCTGTAAAGAATTTCTTCCTAATGTCCAACCTAAACCTCCACTGATGTAGCTTAAGGCCATGCCCTCTTGTCCTACTGCTGGTTGCCTATAAGGAGAGACTGATCCCCACCTGTCTACAACCTCCTTTCCGGTAGTTGTAGAGAGTGATGAGGTCTCCCCTGAGCCTCCTCTTCTCTGGGCTCCCTCAGCCTCTCCTCATAGGACTTGTACCCCAGTCCCTTCACCAGCCTCGTTGCCCTTCTTTGGACACTCACCAGCACCTCAATGTCCTTCAGCAACTGACATAATAACTGAACAGTTCTATATAATGTTAGAAGTTTTCCCTGCCATTCCTGAGTTATCTTTATGGTAATCCTGAGAGGGATGATTATATGGAGGGAGGGAGAGGCTGCAGGAATGAATAAACCAAGCAGTTAAAATTCCAAATGGCGCTTTTAATGAGTTAGTTTTATCATGGTGATGCAAGAGCCTTGTTTAATTTACAGCTGCATCTTTGTTTCTATTATAAGTCCAATATCATTTTCTGATTTTATTATGCAAAGTGTTGATACCGTTAAGAATTAAATTTTAGTCAAGAAAAGCTTACTCCTGGGCACTTGATCTCTGACTAATGGACCAATCCAGGAAAGCACTGTAGCATGTAATTTTATCCCTGCTTGGTAGAGTACATAAAGTCATGCTTAATTTGAAACATGTGAAAAGTCCAATTGACTGTTAAATTAAGCATGTGAATGAGATAATCCAGAAGAATTCAGTCCACAAATTCAGTAGTAAATAAAATTAAATAAAGTATAGAAAATAATAAAAGTTGCTAGTTTATTCTGTCTCATTCTTCTCATAAGTTGCCCAAGAGGCAGATATTCTGCTGTCATGGCATTAACATCATTCACGATTTGTCAAGAAGGAGTGCTGGTTTTGTACTATGATCCCTCTTGAGTAAAAGATGCTGTGCAAACCCCAAAAAGTAATAATCCTGCCCCAGGTATCTTGAAGCCCATTTCTATCTGATACTGCAATATCTGTCACCACCCTTACCTAAAAGCAACCAAACATATAAATGAGATACTGGGTTGTGGGGAACCCACTCAAGGTGTCCTACCACTCCAGAGAAGAAGAGAGGAACTTCATATATTTCACTCAAGCAGCCCAAATTCCTTCTAATGTAATATAAATTCTGCTAAAAACTCCATGCAAGAGCTTCACATGGATTCCCTGTTTGCAAAATTGGGATCTGTGTTGTTAATACATTGGGAGCTTCTTTTTAATTCTACTAGTCATTGAAGGTCTTTTTGTCGACTCCTTTGGTGCTTTGTTTTAGGCTTTTTCAGGCCAGAGTTTGCATTGGAGCCAAAATTATACTCCTTATTCTAGAAGATTTTTGAAGTGCTGCTGCATGAAAGGAATTGGCTTTATATTATAATGATTAATTAAACATTCTGCAAGAACTAGAGTTAGAAATTTAAAAACTAAAAGATTTTGTGTTTATTAACACACAAAAGAAAGTATCTTTGGGGTCTGTCTTTCTTGCACTTCTGTATTTTTATTAATGATACATGGTTTTCAACAAAAGCTGAATTTATATGCTAGACTGTGTTCTTAACATTGCTAAAAACACAAACATGAAGCTGAATTCATACACAGTGTCTTACAAAAATGATTTTAAAAAATTAACATGAAAATGCAAAGTACTGCCCAAATTAACACAAATCAGAGTTCATTACATGACATTAGGAGGCAATTTATTGCAATCATTATGCCTGCTGTTACAGAGAACCATATGCCAACTCCAGAAATAACAAGCCTTCTGAATCAGGGTCATTGCTGTCATATTTGCATGTGAAATACATTAATTGATCTCCTGTGCATATTAAAACTAAATCCACACTTTTTTTGCTGCTGAATGCCCTATGAGAAATTTGGTGTGTGAAGGATGGAGAGAGATGTGATGCTTTAGAGGAATATTTGTTCCAAACTACAGTATATTCTTAAGTAACTGAATACATTCTGTTTAACTACAAGAGGTCCTGAGTATCTTTTAGTTTCCACAGTAGGAAGACATTCACTTATACATGGCAGACATATGAAATACTGTGTTCTTATCCTTGTCATCTTGTTCTGGTGGTCTTCTAGGGGTCGTCCTGAGGAGGCTACAACTCTGAGAGCTCATGGGTGAACAGCGTAGTGTTTAGAAAAGTTGTCTCTTCCATACAGGTTTGCTGTGCCACAGAAAAAAAGATTTTATTGTTCAGTCACAGATAGTAAGAAAGATAGCATGCTCTTCAGCTGTAACTCCCAGGAGACACTGCTGCAGTGTAAATTAAAGCAGTTCGATAATCAGGATACGCATTTTGATGTTTCAGGTTTTGTCCAGAACTTCCATATTGACCACATAAATAACAGGTGAAAAGAAAATCCTTATTTAACAATAATAAATATAACAATACCCTTCCTTCCCCCAAGCACTTTTGATGAGTCCTGGGCAAAGGCAGTGGGAAACTTCACACAGGAAATAAGAAACATCTCCTTCCAAGCCACAGAGAGATTGTGGGAGAGAAGATGGATGTAAAGTAACTAGGGGGAAAAGCCTTTACTGTAAGATAGGTCATGGAGATGATGTTAGAGAGTTGACTTTTTGAATTGAAGACTTTGAAGGAGTAGAGTATTAAATATTTTGAGAAGAGCAAAGAGGTGATTAAGTTAGACAAGCCAGATATCGGAGTTGGAGGGGGAACTCTGACGTGGGCACAAAGGGTGAAAAAACCTGAGAGAACTGGGGACTGGGAAAGGGATGCGTCAAGAGCCATTTAAGGCAAGATGAAACCAATAAGCAGGACATAAGAGGAGCAAAGCTGGCAGCTGTCACAGATTGTTTCTCCCATAGTTGATGTCAATTCACTTAGGACAAAGAAAATCTCTCCCTCTTCCCCCTTGAGGAGGAAGATGTACCTCTCAAGCCATCTGCTGACATAGTCCTTCAGGCTTTTTGCTTGGTTAAGGTTTTCCCTGTCAAGTCACATGGGTTTCTCTAATCTGTACCTCCCTTGATCCTGCAGGCCAGAAAGAACAGTTTGAAAATGCAGAGAAATTACGGATTGTTTTGCTCCAGTCTGCTTTATGTGAGAGCAGATTTTCTGGAGCACATTCTCCATGGTTCATAGCACCAGCACAAAATAGTCCTGCTCTGTGAAAATAGATCACATGCTTTTCTATATACCAAGTGAAGACAGCATTTCTGTTGTAGTGGGTGTCTGTCACTCTTAACAATAAAATCAGAATTAAATTAGAAATAAGTACCTTGAACAAAAAATATCATAATACTAGCGTGACCAAAATAATCCAGAAAGCCTTAAAACTTTTTTCAATTAATGTGCAAATGGTGGCAGTCCAATGTTAGCAGTGCAAACAGCTGTTGTGCTTACCTAGACAGAGGGTAACTTCTCTGTAATGATGTGGGTTATTAAAATCTTTGGAGATAAAATTATCAGGAGCAGCACACAATACTACCTACTCTATTCTTGTCAGTGCAGAGAACATAAACACTTTGCTTTCTAAGCAGGAAGTCAGATAGGCTGAAGTATGGATTTGAGGGGTGAGTGCTATTAACCTTCGGAAAATGTGAAGATGTCAGATACACTTTAGCAATTGCATAAGGAAAATAAGTCTGTGCAACCATGTCATTTTGCACTTAGTATGAGTAAATGTAGCTACCGAACTCAGCACTGCACAGACACCTGCCATACCAATCAACAAGTGATGTGTTAGAGATGGCAGAGATTAATGCATTATTATTATTCTTATTGGGAAGTCCAAGAGATAAAGGATTATAATCAGTAAGGCATTTTGACACCACAACACCCAGAGTGCTCAGTGAGCATTCAGACTCCCTGTAAATACATGGGAGAACTGGGCAGCTCTGACTGGAATACTCATCAGCTTGTGTGCTGAATATGGAATCATTCACAGACAAACCAAAGGAAGAGATGCAGGGAATGAAATGGCTGAAGCCCTAGATCCAGAATGCTGAGCTAACCTTTGCTACTTCCATAAGATCTGCAGCATAAGAGGCTCTTTGCAGGATGTTAGACAAAGAGAAACATTGCTTTTGGATCTGCTTTGGGTTGAGCTGGCAAACTGCAGAGAGCTGCTTTTCCTGTGGCTTTTAAGACCACGTGAGAGATGCTGAGTGCTTTGTACCAGCCATGTAGGAGTTCCCACAGAGTAGAACTGCAAATGGACCCCTTGATTCAGTAAAAATTTGTGCCTGATTTATCTCTTTGTCCATCCATTCCAGTTTCTTTATGGGTAAGGTTACATGCAAGGCAGTGATGGTGTTTTCTGTAATGTCCAGCTCTGTCCCAGCATGGTGGCATGCAGGGATCCTTTGAGGCATTTTCTCTTCCAGACAATGGGAAGTCTAATAAGGTCAACATGCTGATAAGGGAGCTTAAAATTTGCCTTTAGATCTGTTTAGCCCATATTGCAATCTATTCTTGACAAATGCTCTTTGTCTGCATATATACCAAGATGAAATCAAGACATGTCAGATAAGTCAATGATCATTTCTATGCTGATTTCAAAGTCTGAGACTCCTAGCCATTAGGTTACAGGAAAATTCACGGAAGCAGAATGATTTACAGCTCCTTTCAGTTTAATGTCACCTCAAAACTTCATTAATAGTCTCTCTGCCTCATTAAAAATGAAAATAATTATTATATAAAGGTCAGGGTAGTCTTCTGATATCTGTTCAGCCTGAGAGTGAAAGACTGGTACCCAATATCAAAATGATTTTTCAATTATTTCTGCACCTGCCTGACAGCAGTAACACATAGAGAATATTTCTTCAGCTTTCTTATGAGAATACTATGTGGGACAGTAAGTATTAAAAGCCATACTAAATTCTAAGTAGTTAATTTCTACCACTTTCTTTCTTATTCATGAGAGAAGTTTTTAAACTTAGAATACATATATAACTATATACATATGTATCATAGCTAGTTCTCTGATGTCATTTCACATATGTAAACTAATGTAAGTTCCTGACAAAATACTAATTTCTCTCTCAAGAAAGTCCCATAGGCCATTTGTTTTATTATTTCAGATGTTTATTCTGCTTGAATACACAGTATTCATCAAATATTTTCTGTCACAGCACAAAATATGTCTTATAAGATTGCATTCTCTTATCAAGTGACAACAACTTGGGGTTGGAATTGGCACACCATGCAAAGCTCTCCACAAAATTAGTACTAAATCCATCTTTGTTGCTTTGTTGCTTTTAACTGAGAAATAACCCCTGCATTTCAGTATTTTATGTTACCTAGGACTCTAGAAAACACAAAAATAATTTTTTTCTTTATTCTTTAACAATAAAAAAATCTGAAAATCACTTTGGGACATAAATGGATTACATAACAACAATCAAAAGACAAGCACCTTCTCAACTTGTGCAGTACTTTGTATTTTTAGTAAAATAAGGCCAGGATTTGATCAGCTCATTAAATTTTTTGAAAAATAGCTTACTGAGGAAGATATTATATTTTATAGCTTCTTCCACTGGCAACAAACTCAGGAGGGTGGGTGAAACATGAAAAAACTGAGTTTACCGGCTCTGCATGAGACCTGGAGATATGAACAGTTCCCTTCATTATTAGCTGGTTGCCCATTGTACGGAAAGTCCACTAAGGGAAGTGGGAAGGGCAGTCCTGCAACTCTCTAAAATGTAATATCAGCTTTTAAAACAGTTCTCTTAGTCTCCTGTGCCAATCCCTCAAGCACGAATGAGGCCTGAAGCTGAGATCAGAGTTTAGAGTCATAAAGACTTTCAGCAGGTGTTTAGGCACCTCTTTCCTCCTAAATGGCAAATGTTTTTGTGTTCAGATAACTCTTGACACCTGACACATCTTCAGATCAGTTTCTTGCTAACTTAGCCTCTTCTAGAAATCCGGGGAAGAGCCACACAAAGTATAACACCTTTATTATGTGGGATGTGGAATCAGATCACTTTTCTCGTGCAGATCAGGAAACCTTCTTCCTAGGACTGTGATATTGACAGTGGAGACTTTGGAACAGATTAACACTGGACAGGACATTAAGTATTTGAAAGAAGAGAGATGGCCCCATTCTTCTCAGGAATTAAAGTGTCTAGCTTACACACAGTGATTAAAAAAAAGATAAGAAACTGTGTCAGCTGAGATTTAAAGCTATGGTATAAATTTCCCCTAACACCCCTACTTTCCCCTTCAAGTGTATGTAACAGCAACAAGCAGGAGGTTGTATGAAGAATAGCAATAGACTTATTTATCAGCAAGTTATGCTTAAAGTTATTCAAGATATTCCAAATATCACATTCAGTATCACCTTTATGTTACATGTTGCATGCTGAGAGGTGACTGGAAAAGAGTAATGCCTATTTATCAATACTTTACAGAGTTCTGAAAGATCCAATAGATAAAAAAAAAACATTGCATTAGCAGAGCTATGCTAGGATGCGTGAATGCATAATACAAATACACAATATTATCTGAAGTTTTCTTTGTGCTCCTGCACATCCAGGTGCATAAGGTGTCCTGCTATGTACGGCATGACGGTCAGCAGGTCTTGGAAACTCTTTAAATTACTGGAATTATGGTCTTGAATCATCCTAACAAGTAGTTTTGATAGATGCAATCAATGTTCTTTATCCTTGACACTGCCAACTTTACCTTTTAGAAGTGGAAGTTCATCCATTGCTTGCTCTGTTCTTGAGGTATTTACAAAGCTGAATTTCGAACAGTTAATTATACACTATTCTTATAATATTTTTAGCAATAGAGAGCCACCAATGTCATATTTACATGGTATTTTCAGACAGTTTACAGTGGAAAATTGGCAGTACTTCCTCTGCTGCAGTGATAAGAGGGCAGCATTCCGAAGCCACCTCTCTGGGTTAAGATTTGGTGCAGATTTGATCTTCTCATAGCTGAAATCACACCATGACTCATAGGGTTTATATATGCTACTAAACAGCCCATGTTTCTGTCTGAGTGAATTAATTGGCTGTGTTGTAAAACAACCATTTCCAGCACTACAGCCGCAACCTGACTGTGCTTGTGAGACTGGGGCAGGGAAGGGCTGAGCTGAAGATAGGGGGGAGTGTGTCACCCCAGGAATGTATCAGCTCCTATCCATTAGAGGATGAGACACCTGAACTGTCCAGCAGGAGACAGTCAAAGACATATTTCAACCATGAATGTCTCTGTGATCGCTCAAAATACGTTTCAGTGCAAAATCAACTGTAAGGCTAAACCCAATGCCAAAGATGGTTTTCTTGTTAGTGGATCTTTCACCTCTGCAAGGAATGACTTAAGGATTATGCTCATGACAATGAAATCACTGTTGTCTGTGTTTCTGGGCAGAACATGGGCCAAACATGCAATGAAGGTTTATTTGAGAGCCCAAGATCATGCTGCTCCGTGGTCCTAGAGTAACATAACTCTGAACTGCTCCCTGCCAGTCTCTCAAACCCACCCCCCTATACCCAGGATGGTAAAGGAGACTAAATTGCCATTCTCTTGCTGCTCATGTCATATTTTTAAGAGCTAGCTCCGGAACAAACTTAATAATGGAAATGAAGAAGAGGAAAACTTTATCTAAGGCCTGTATGGTTTGGTATTTTGTAGGTGAGAGGGGAAAAATGAGAGAAAGCCTCAGTGAAAAATGACATTTGAAGTCTCTGGAATGTGAAATAGAAAGGAATGGGTGAAATTATTGGAAGGCACAAAGTTCAATTTCATATCACTTGATATTAATGCAGTGACAGCTACTTTTGTGAGCTTCAGTCTTCTCTTGCCTGCTTCCATCCTGCATGATTGCAATCTCATGCTGTAGCTCCTACTTTAATACTTGCAGGGATTACTGGTGAGATATGGCCTTTTCTAAAATATGGAATAGACTAGGAAAAGCATCAAGAGAGCTAATCTCAAGTATCTGTGCTTGAGAAATAAAAATACTTCTGAGCAAGAAAATGTTAGGCATCTGTAGAATCACAATTGCAGTCATTTTCCATGTGTCCCACAGTAACAGAGTATAGGACTTAGTACTTATCTGCAAAGAGAGGCATCTAGATCCAGACAGGTCAATGAATGCTGCAGCAGTGCATTACAGTGCCTGGTTTTTACTGCTCATCCCTTGTCCCGGATTTCCGAAGCCTGCAGTTGCTTTGCTGTACTGACCAGTTGTTGTGGTTTAACCCCAGCCAGCAACCAAGCACTACACAGCTGCTCTCTCACTTCCCCACCAGCAGGATCAGCGAGCAAATCAGAAGGGAAAAAGCAGGAAAACTTGCGAGTTGAGATAAAGACAGTTTCATAAGGAAAGCAAAAGAGGCACACAAAAGCAAAGCAAAGCAAAGCAAAACAAGGAATTCATTCACTGCTTCCCATGGGCAGGCTGGTGCTCAGCCACCTCCAGGAGAGCAGGGGCCCATTAAGTGTAATGGTTATTCAGGAAGACAAAGGCCATAATTCCTAATGTCCCCAACTTCCTTCTTTCTTTCCCCTACTTTATATACTGAAGTTTTCCCTGGCACAATACAGTATTGCCCTACTTGGAGCCTCTGGCAGAAAGCACCAAGGAAGGCTGAAGGTCAACCTCTAGTTTTCTAGAGTCAAGTAAACAGACTGAGCATGATGTCATATGGTCTGGAATATCCCTTTGGTCAGTTTGGGTCACCTGTCCTGGCTGTGTCTCCTCCCAGCCTCCCACACCCCCTCATCTTTCTTGTCAGAGTGCCACTATGAAAAGCAGAAAAGGCTTTTGGTAAGCTCTGCTCAGCGATAACAAAAACATCTCTACATTATCAACCCCGTGCTCAGCACAAATCCGAAATGTAACCCTGAATGAGCTACTGTGAAGAAGATTAACCCTACCCGAGCCCAAACCAGCACACTACATAAGGTAAACTTCTTACTCTGGAGCTGATATTTCTGTTCAAAACCAAATAAAAAAAAAAAAAAACTTGGAAAAAAATGCTTCATCTCTTAGGTCACTGACTGGAGTTAATGTTACTCTGTGCTTAGAGCACATCCAAAGTTTTTTGTGTTTTTAACCTTAATCTATTCCCAGATATTCTTTAGTACAGTCTCACAAGCAGCCACACTGGCAGAGCTGACAGAGGTGTGAACAGCAGCAGCAGGAGACAGGCAAGGTGCTGACAGAGAAAGTGAGATCCCTTCCAGCCTGCTTTGCTTTTGGATAAATCTCTCACATTTTCCTCCTTAATTGGAAACATTTGTTTAGCTGCAAGAAAAAGGGAATGTGGATGTAAAAGCTCAGCATCCTGACACTCCAGTATTTCAGCCATCTATTGATATACAGAGAAAAAGGTCTCTCAAGGATAAGCAGAAACATTTAAATTCCAATATGATTATTATTATTTTAACTCTTTTTTTTTAATAAATCTAAGCAGAGGACCTCGCTCTTCTTTTTCACAGAGGTCTGCAAACATGCTGAGAAATTAATAGCTGTTTTGTGTAATAGAAATGCAGCAAAGTGCTCCAAAGAGCAAGTGTATTTTTTTTTGGACTCTTGCTTATAGGAATCATAAAAGACAGTCTTTTTAAAACATAGTGAAACCTTTGCTTTACTTCTCTGACTTTGTTGCTATATTGGAGCATGCACTGTCTTTTTAAGAAGCTTATAAAGGAAATGGCAAGACATCCTTAACTGCAGCAGATCAAGTGATTTCCCTCACAATGCAGCCCAGGTGGGAAGGTAACAGCAGTTAAGGAGACTAAAGGAAAGCATCCCCAGAAGCCATTACATTAGTGAGGTTTATCTCAGCCAGCTAACTCACCAAAGTCAGGAACAGAAATAAATTTACTACTGAAGCAGCAGCAGTACACACAGTGCTATTTGTGTGTTGTTTATCTAAGGTGTGCTCTGTATCTATTGTGCTCAGAGACAAAAAGTCATCCATTTTTTCCTGTAGGAGACAATTTAGATGTTAGCAATCATAAGTAATTGTTTCTCACCATGCAGATAACTTCTTGTATGTGTCTTTGCATTTATTTTCATAAGCCTCAGCCTCATGGCTTCCCTGGAAAGACTGCAAGCAGGAGTCTGTTTCTCCTTGATAGGGCAGAAATACAAGCACCATAATGACAGTCCCTCAAAAGATATCTTGGTCACCTGACTGTAAAGGAGAGTGTTGTCTGCAGAAGAGGTGAAGGTTGAAGATGTCACTCTAGGCAGATGGGTTTTCAAAAATCTGTCCCTCTGGAGAAGGCTCTAATTTTTGGATCAAATTAAGTAATTCTCTGCTCTGGACATCAATGGCCCAGATTTGCAGTGTTACAAGAATGACAAGCACTCCTTTAAGAGAAGCTAAATGATAACACTTGCAGAGCAGCATTTCTTAAAACTCTCTCTTTAACCATGGTAAATTGACAGCAATTTCCATGTCACCTCAGTGGTTTTAGACCTCAAGCCAGACCACAGTTTATTGTGTCGGGACACCACAGGTTTTGGAGTTTACCAAAAGCACTGCAACAACGAGCACTCCATTTTCAGCACAGAGGCATCACTGAGACAACAAACCACACTCCCTGAGGTGGCTAGACCTTCTTTATTTCTAGTCTGGAGTCACATAAGGTCACAGGATGTCTCTAAAATTACTGGTCCAAAGGCCCATTAGGCTAATGAAACGTATCCTGCTGCCATGGAAGCACTCACGTCTTTTTCTCAGAGGGTTTTCAGATGTACAGAGCTATTGAAATACTCTGAGACACTTTCGAGAGGTAAGATAGCACACAGGCTTTTAGGTCAGATACTTGCTTGAATTCTGTGAACCAGCACTCCTTCACATGTCCTCCAAAAACTGAAAGAAAGATTCACTTATCATCTTCAGTCAAAGTGAAAATACTGCCAGTGGAACTCATCAATATAATAATTTAAATAGTGTTGCCAGGAAGGCAGTGAATTTTACTTTAGTAATGTGACTGATCTGGGCTAGACTCAATTTTGTTGTCCACCACAAACTAATATAATCATGATAAATCTCTTTAAAGCACTTTACCTCTATTTTCTGTTTCATGTAGGCTCAGGAGATATTCTTCCTCTTCTAGCCTATGTAAGGTATAGATATTTCAGGGACAGATCTAGATCTTTCAGTGACTGCCTATCAACATACAGTTTTAGACTAAACTGGAATTGGCTGAGGTTCCTCATCTTGCTACTCATGTGAGTCTCTCAGTCTTTGTAAGGGTACTGTTTCTAATTGCTAATGGTAATTTGAGCTCCATTAATATGGATTTGTTTTGTTTTTATCTACATGGACAGGTAGAACAGAATAGAATAGAATAGAATAGAATAGAATAGAATAGAATAGAATAGAATAGAATAGAATAGAATAGAATAGAATAGAATAGAATAGAATAGAATAGAATAGAATAGAATAGAATAGTTCTGATGGAATGAACATACAAAAATCACCTAATCCAATAGGGAGGTTAAAACACGGTACCATGAATAGAGTTCTGGCAATGATATTACAGAGGAAGGTATTTATTTCATCTCTTGCAATTAATACACTTTCTGGAAATTCCAGTTTTGTCATGGTCTTTTTAAACATCATCATTTTACTAAAAGTTTTGAGTCAGCTGGTGAAAAGATGTTCGTGTGCTTTTTAAAGATTGCAAGCAGTTCTTCCCTTTTCTAGGCAGAGTTTATCTGTCTGACCATGTGTCCATACAATTGTCATTCACCTAAATGAATGAGAAGAGAGCATGGGAGGAAGTATTTGCATGATTGATGGGAAGAATGAATTTATTCTAGCCACCCAGCAGTAAAGTAATTGGTGTCTGGGACACACTGCAAGTGCCACATAATAGCTGTCAGCGTCATGTGTACGCAGATGGTCTCAGTGTTTTGGTGTGGAGATAACACTGTGACAAAAGGATTGGCATGGTGTGAACAGAACAGCACAATTCTTGGCTTGTAACCACTGACAGCACTGTTGTGCTGTCCTACATACAAGACATCCCTCACTGTCTCCTGCATCTGAAAAGATGCTGATGCCTCTAAAAGAGAGAAAATCGAGGCTTGAAAGCAGCAGCAGAGATCTATGAAATATATGTGATTTTCTCCCATGGTCTTTCAGATGCCTAAACGTCTGGGGAAGGGGGGTGGTTTTTTATTTATTTGTTTATTTTAATTTTTTTGTTATTGTGGGGCATTGGAGACAAAGACTTTGTTCTGAAGACTGAGCATACTTTCTAAAGTTCCTACAAAGTACTGAAAGGTAAAAATACCTCTTTTGAGTTCATTGATTAGCTCCCATGTAATCCTCAGAAAGCACTTTCAGCTAGAAAAACAGCTAAGCTAGCAGTGTGACCGGGATTACTGCCACACACTTTAGTTTCTGCCCACTCCTGCTCTCCTGTCATCCCACCTCCAGAACAATCTATATAATGGGAAATATAGATTTTCCCCTGTTCCTTATCTCTGTTACAAAGGAAAATGTTGAAGGTTACATGGTACTGGGCATGCAACTGTAAACCTGCACAAGACTTGCATAGTGTGTGATTCCTAGACATTGGGTTGTTCAGCCTAGCTCATTCCAGTAGTCATGAATATCTGTATTTTTAAAGCAAAGCAGGTGGCAGGCTGCAAACGCTGGTCAAAGGGGAAATGGGAGAGGCTGGCTGCTCTTTGGTACTTGGTTTGAAAGCAGGTTAGCTATGGACAACTTCCTGGTTACACACAACTGGATGGGATTTCAAGCAGCCAGAGTAATAATGTCAAATGGGATCATTATTTCTTTAGTTTCTTCACACTGCTGAGTCTCCATACTTGGGCTTTGCTGGTGCTGTGTTGCACTGCAATTCCTTCCACTGTCATGGCTGCTGCATACTACTTACCCTGCGATCTCATTTGTGGGGGAGAAGATAGAACTCTTAATGCCTTCAAATCCTTGTGGTGTCAGGGGTGGCCTGATTCCCATTGGCTTCTGTGTAGCACAGTCATTGAACAGCCCTGTTTGTCAAGCCTTCAAAGCCATGTGTGGTACGGAGAGGAGTCCCCTTCACCACGAACTGAGGACCTCAGTATACAGGAGAAAAGTTGCCCTACATAGTCAGATTTTCCTACAGAGGCAGATAGCACTGGCAACAGTGTGAATCACTTGTGCTGAACAGGATTCTCTAATTCAAAGCCTGCTTATATCAGCAGCAAAATTCAATCTCTTATAGAATTGAGAAATTTTTTTAAGAGTTTCCCTTTGGCTATGGAGCTGCTCCCTCCCACATACAGAGGAGTGCTGCAGAGGGGAGGGGAGGGGAAGAGAAGGGTTGTGAGCAGACAAACTTTCCGTGCAGAGGTACAGAGGCAGTTTCAAAGTGTGCACATGCGGAGAGCCTTTTATGGTGTCTGGGAATAGACATGGTCAGAATCAGCTGCTGAATGCACCAGTGTAATAAGTGTTGCCCAGTTACTAGCAGGGTTCTGCGGGACCCCATCTTAGGCCCTGTGCTCTTCAACATCTTCTTTAACGACTTGGATACGGGAGTTGAAGGAATATTAAGTAAATCTACAGATACTAAACTGGGAGGAGCTGCTGACCCCCTCAAAGGCAGAGAGGCCCTGCAGAGAGACCTCAACAAATTAGAGGTCTGGGCAATCCCCTGCCTGTGATTGATTATTTAACAAAGACAAGTGCCAGATTCTGCACCCGAGGTGGGCAACCTGGGATGTATGAACAGACTGGGGGGCAAGTGGCTGGAGTGCAGTGCCACAGAAAGGGACTTGGGGGTCCTGGTCAGTGGCAAGTTGAATACACGTCAGCAATGCCCTGACAGCCAGGAGGGCCAGCTAGTCGAGGGAGGGGATTGTCCCACTCTGCGCTGGAGAGGCCTTGCCTTGAACACTGTGTGCAGTTTTGGGCACTGCAATCTAAGAAAGACATTAAGCTATTAGAGTGTTTCCAAAGGAGTGCTATAAAGATAGTGGAGGGTCTAAAGGGAAGCCATTCAAGGACCAGCTGAGGTCACTTGGTCTGTTCAGCCTGGAGAAGAGGAGACTGAGGGGAGACCTCATTGAAGTTACAACTTCCTTGTGAGGGGAAGAGGAGGGGCAGGCACGGATCTCTTCTCAGTGGTCACCAGTGACAAGACCCAAGGGAATGGCCTCAAGGTGTGTTAGGGAAGTTAAATTTAGATATTAGGAAAGGTTCTTCGCACAGGGGGTGGCTGGGTGCTGAAATGGGCTCTCCAGGGAAGTCGTGACAGCACCAAGCCTGCCAGAGTCCAAGAGCATTTGGACAACACTCTCAGGCACATGCTGTGATTCTTGGTGTTGTCCTGTGCAGGGCCAGGAGTTGGACTTTGATGATCCTTGTCAGTCCCTTTCAACTCAGAATATTCTATGATTCTACAATTCCATAATCAGTTCTATGATTCCAGAGAACAAAGCTCTGACTCTGCCTCAAAGTGACTGATTTGGAGAGGAATCTGACTCAGAGTACCAGTAATAAGGCTATTTGTTTAGATGTGGCTCTCAGTCACAAATGATCATTCCTTCTACCCCTTCTGCCCCATCCTACAATTGTTTATTTATTTGCTACTTGTTTTGTCCTGACTCTGGATTGTGGGCTCTCCATGTGGAACAGTCTGTCCTTTTTTTTTCCTCACACCTATGGATGTAGATCTTAAATGCTTAGATCTTGGTTTTCCCTTGAAACTCAACTTGCACTCCTGCATATTTTAGAGATGTGTTTTGTTGTCATTTTTGACAGCATATCAAACAGCTCAGTAATCCCTCATTTGGGATGCCACTTCTTGAGGTAGAGTTTGGATTAAAACTGAGCTTTATGTTAATCCTAGCTTAATTCTTTCATGATCTTCAGTTTAATTATTGAGGGGTCACCCTAGTTTGATAAGATCTGCGAAACCATCATTTACAAAACAAAGCAGTATATCTAGATGCCTTTACCCTTAGATGAAATTAGTTTGCTCACAAAATCAAATATTTATTTAACACTTACTTAAGGTTAATGAAAGAGTTTTTTAGAGATAATATTTTACAAAATAAACCAAGTACAAGTAAAGACCTTGAATGATTAAATAGATGCATGAAACTGATCTGTTAACATTCCTTTAACATGAATAAACATAATTGATTTTAATAATTTGCAGTCAAAGTGGGTCTGCACTCTTAGAATCCTAATTATGAGCTAAACAGCAAGATAAACATTTCCTCCCTCTTTTTCAATATTTAAATCTTTTAGAAAACAAATCACACAAGATGCTTACAGGCGTTAATTGCCAAAACCATTTTGAAAAATGTATTCTGATTACAATGCATTTTGCTGGAATCAAAGTAGTCAGTCATGGAGTAAAAGCTATAGCTTGTCCTCAGTGACACTGAGGACACTCACTGCTTTCTTTATGAGCCATGCACATATTTGGGCCAAATTATGTAGCAGAGCTAGATTTTCTGTTCCACATCCTCCAGCACATAATTCAAAGGTGCAATAAAGTCCTGGGCTAAAATGAAATTTCTATCTGCTTTTCTTCACAAAGCTGAGCTCAGTTTTAGTGACTCATTCGGGACCACCTGTACTTCTAGTGCTTTCTCATGACATTGAACACTAAATATTAAGGTAACTACAGTGTGGCAAAAAGTTCTGGACACTTAGTGAGGTAGTGATGTTGTAGCTATGATGATCTGAGACTGTAAGAAAGACAAGGTTTGACAGAGAGGCAGTGATCTTCACAGTGCTAATTAATGCAGTTGGAAAAAGCAGATAAGCCTGTGGGTGCATGCAGGCTTATTTTCAAGACAAGCAAATGGAAACATTAAACTTGTAAGTCCAATAAAAGTTGAGAATTTTGACACTCATGTTGTTATCTGAGAATAGACAGATATATAGGTAGGTGGGTAGGTAGGTAGGTAGATAGATAGATAGATAGATAGATAGATAGATAGATAGATAATTGAAGATAGGTGAATAATTGAAAACTAAAGGAATTGTGGGGGTGATACCAAAGATTATCAGCTTCCTCCAACTAAGATCTTGCCTTAGACCTTACTGAAGGGTTCACTCGACCTGGGTGCACCTCCTTAAGGAACAGCTTTGACTACTGACTCCACTCAGTGGGAATTGCTAAGTCCTACCCTTCCAGAACATCCTACTCCTTTCCCAAATGACAGAGTTGCCCCAGTACAGAAAAGTTGTCTTGGACTGGGGGAGCAGATCCCATATAGCCAGTAGAGATAATTTCTCACCTAATAGACATTCCCTCCACAGTGCTGAAATTCATAAAGTTAGGATGTTTTACACAAACTGAAAACAGCTGAACATTACCAAAATAAGTAGAAAATTTGTCTCCTTTGACAGAGCATGAAAGAAGCTTTATATTGGAATTTGTTTGGGAGGTGAATTATTCAGCCCTTAGAGAGATTTCACTGCAATAGCTGAAAACTTGCCTGTCTGCCTGGAATAGCCAAAAGTAATGGCTTAATATTTAGTTGGCACAGGCAAGAGGGAAAGTCAGAGACAGTGTGATTAGTAAGAGCTGGCTTGATAACCAGCATCACTTTTCAGTGTCATTCACTGCAGGACACCACCAGCCTTCCTCTGCCATTCCTGAGTAGTTTCAGGAGATAAATGTGTGCCCAGATCCAGTAGGTACTTCTCAAAATACCACACTGAAATTCCTATCTATTACTTTCAAAGTCCTTATCCTCCATGGTGATACTGTCATAGACCTCAGCAGGAGCAGAGAGTCACCTAAGATAGGAATATATGGAATATGCTGATGATCTAGGCAGGATTAGCCAAGCTGGTGTTCTTCAAGAAAACACATAAAGACAACAGAAAACAAATCATGATAGGCAGCTATTACAGGATATTTTCTATTACCTTGGCAATTGCACAGTGATTTTGGACTAATGGCAAAGTATTTGGGGCTGATGTCTGGGTAGCCAACTTGTGCTACCACTGCACGAAAGTAGAATGTGACTAATTATTCCAAATGGCATTTAAAGGAAGCTAAAAGTCTGATTTTTAAAGCTCCCAGACAAGAAAAGTCTTCATTCCAAAGTCTTGATTAGCTGTCTTTAATCTGAAGCAAATTCTGTTGAGAGACAAAAGCCAATTAAAGTACATTTCAGTAGATAATCCAGTATCTCATTCACACCTTTTCCATATCCCACTCATTAAAGTGGTAGAGTTTTGGCACTTCTATGATCTTGTATCTTAAAACACGGAAATCATTCAGTGTTTTGATTAGTAGGTGACAATAGAGGAACATTGTAAAACACATCAATTAAACTAAATTACATTTCACAAAATCTGTTTCAGTACCTCGACACTGAGTCAAAGTTTTAAAAGAACTCTTCATCTATTAGAAATAGAGGAAAAAAATTGGCACATAGATTACTCAGAAGGTACATTTAATGTAAATTTAATTAAAGATGAAAATTTAATTAAAGAGTACAACAACAAAATAATAATAGCTCATGATTCAACACCTAGATAAACAGGATCAAGCAATTTGTGTTCTGTTTTCATTATGTGTGTCTTCCAAACAAAGCTGCTCTTCCTCTCCAAGCAAGAATGCCATGAGCTGCTACGAGAGAGCTGTGCTCTCCCACTGACTTTTGAAAAGAGACAGGAGGAGCTCATAGCAGGGCAAGGGAGGTCAACGGTTCTGAAAGTTACTCTCTTCTCTTAGTCAAGTGCTGGCATATGAAGTTTGAATAAAATAGTAAGAACGGCTCTAGGGCGTCAGAGCAAACACTCTTCTAGCTCCATCTCCAGCCTCTGACAGTGGCCAAGAGAGTCACAGATTACACCTGCCTTTCTCTAAGGGAGCATAGGGGCACTACCAGCCTGAATAAAATTATACAGAAATACAAATGAAATGCTATACAGGCAGAATAAACAGAAAATGTCTGCTAAAATGCTGGCTGATGATGCTGTCCTCCATGAGAGCAGATTTGTAGCTTGGTCTGTCTGGATCAGCTGATAAAAATGGAGGTAACAACTTTTGAGAGTCTTAACTCCTTCCTTGAGGCACTTAAGACAGGCTAAAAATCATATTAAATCTTGGTGGTTTATAACTGTACAAATAGATTAGACTGCTGAGGACAACAGGACAGTTTAACCTGATGAACTTGAAAAAATCTTTAAAAGGCAAGAGGTGGTAGGCACCACGAGAGTAGTAGTAGATATTACTAGTAACTGGTTTTCTTGGTAGCAGACACTACCAAGAGAGTAGTAGGAAAAACATAATGAGGCACAAACCCCTGGTCTTTGATTTTTAGTATTACATAGTTACAGATTTCAGTTTCCAGCTGGAGAATGAAATAATTATGTATGTGTACCTTGAGGCTGAGGACTGGCAGGTTAGAGACAAAGTTCCTATATAGATAATTTGGGGGAACTCATTGCTGGGTAGTGGCTGGCTAGCTTTGCTCACATGGTTTCCAAAAGGGTATTTAGTTGTTGGTAGAATGCTTCAGGGCACACATGTCTGCTTCCATGGATTTTGATGACTCAGCTGGGAGAGGGCATTGATTTTGGAAGCCATGTATCTGCTTTGCCAGGGGTTGCTTTTGCTCTTTGCTTTCCTCAGTTTGCCACTCTTGTTCTGTGAGAATATTTCCTATAGCAAGGAATTCGATCAGGTTAGGGTAGTTTGCAGGTCAGGAAGAAGAGTTTCAAGTTGTGATCTTTTTTTAACAGTGTAGTGATTTTTTAATAACTTTGAAGATTCCCGTACAGGCAAGTTAAGGCCTGTGCAATGCTAGCAGATTTTTCTTTGCCTTGTAATACCTGGGACTCATGGTAACCCTTCAAAAATGCAGCCTGTTTCTCAGAAGCAGCATTTTTTACAAGTTTGTCAACTTTACTTTGGTGAAATGAATATCAGGAGAGATTTGCACAGCACAGTTACAACACTATTGAAGGGTTTGGCTATACATTACAGCCTTCTGAAAAGACATTAAAGAATATAATTTTGGAATTACACTTAACTCCTCTCAAATGTCAGTGTGTGAAGGCAGAAATCAGATTTGCAGAAGAGAGGATATTGCCAATGTTCTAGAGTATAGCACTGCAGAGACTTCATGAACTTGTTATGTGAGTGTCACTCTCTGCCTCTTACCCAAGAGAACGTGATCACACTTGCCCCCTTTCTGCCATAAAATTCTCCAAAATCAGACAGATCACTCTCTGTGTCTCCTTTTCTCACTCTTCCTTGTACCCAGGCCAGTCCTCACAGACCTTGAGTTAGATATGCCCTAATTTTACACATCTCTAGTTTAACTTTCCTACATGAAGTGAGTGACTGCCAAATATTGCATCATAATCTTAATAACTTGTCCAAGAAGGGC
This sequence comes from Pyrocephalus nanus, assembly GCA_038380795.1. Taxonomy (NCBI): domain Eukaryota; kingdom Metazoa; phylum Chordata; class Aves; order Passeriformes; family Tyrannidae; genus Pyrocephalus; species Pyrocephalus nanus. The sequence continues at coordinate 16,756,268 of CM076264.1, read as the reverse complement.
ACAGCATGCTGGCATGGTCTGTCATGCAGAGGTTAAGCGGGACTGGCCTTCTCTTTCCTATCTTTCTGTTTTCGTGCTGGCTACTTGATATTCAGTGATCATGATGGAGGTATAGAGCTTTCTGAAAGGTATTGTTTTGAGAAATATCAACATCAGTGAAAGTCTACTTTGTACAGAAGGGAAATATGTTGTTTGTTCTTTATTCCTCTGAGTTGCAAAGTTGGTCTTAAATAGAAAGGGACTATCTAAACAAACAGTCTAGCTCAAATCTACAATGACTTCACCCTGTCTTCTGGGTTTATTTATTTTAGTCATCGAGAACAGTAATTCTCTCATACTGTTGCTTAGAAAAGCATCTTGCAATTATTAATTTCACCTCAGAGACCTGACCCTGTAGATTGCCTAAATGGGACAGATGGAGGTTGTCTAAGGCTGTGTTTCATCATCCCTGTCCTTGGCAGGCCTCCCATAGACATCACAAGAGGCAGTCTGATGTTCTGTATTTTTGCAAAAAAAATGAAGGAATATTGAATTTCTTCAAAATGGTATTGACATATTTTCTCATGGAAATTAGACTGTCAGATTTAGTAATAAAGAGGTTGCTTTGAAGTCACAAAGCTTTCTGCTTTCCAGGCTCTGAGTGGTAACAGTAACTTACATGTTGGAAATGCAACTTAAAGTGACAAAACTTGCATAGAAAGAAGGGAAAATGCAAATAATTAATAGCACTGGTTGAGTCAGTTGCACATCTTCATTTCTTGGCTACTTACCCCTGTGATGGAAAATAGTAATCTCCAACATAGGTACTGGTAATTAGTTCAGTCACTTAGAGCCTGGTGCTATTAATGCCAGGGTTGTGGCTTGTATGGGCCATTCACTTCAGAGAGGAACCCAATGATCCTTGTGGGTCCCTTCCAACTTGGAATAGTCTGTGATTCCGAGGTACTAGCATGGAGGCCTAGAACTGCATGATAGCTCTCCCTTTCTGGTTGATGTCTGCTTTCCAGGTACAAGCAGTTTCTATAGCTGCAAACTTGTTTAAGAGACACACAGTGAGGCAACTGCAAGAAACTTGTGAAGGCACAAACAGCAGTGAGAGGAACTTGCACAATCACTTTAATAAGGGCAGTATCCTTCTCCTATGGCTGTATCTTTTTGTTTGTTTGTTTCTCATTCCAAAGCCCACTGACATCAAACTAAAACTTCCCGCAGGTTTCAGAGCTTCAGACTGGGGCCATAGAGACAACTTCTCAAAGCAAGAAGCCAACCTGGCCTCCTTTCTACTGTCAAGAATTTATGTTCAAAGAGTGAGAAGCACCTAACCTTTAGTACTTTTTGATAGACATTATGTCATCAATTGCATGAAATTACAGGAACTGTAAATGCTTTTTCTTTACAGTGATTTTTAAAATCAGACAGATTTGAAATGTGTAAGCTCTCATATCACAGTAGATACTCATAAATCCATGTTTCTAAAGCTTCAGAGAAGCCCTGTCACATATATTTTTTTGCTTTTTTTCAAGGCTAATCTGCACATCTTGAGCCTGATTTTTATTTATAATAAAGTTTCTTTCTACTCTGGTGGCTAACAGAAGCCTACACTTAGAAAAGGGCTTTCATTGCTTCCAGAATTGTCTGAAAAAACCTAAGCAAAAATGAGAATATGCTATTCCCAGTTCATCCTTGAGCAAATTGCTAAAGACTTGAGAAATGTGGAGCTTTCATCAAAAGTGATGGAAAAAAATTACGCGCTTTTACAAAATCATATTTCTGCTTTCTGCTATCTTTACTCTGCAAGTCATCTTCTTGATTTCAAAGATTAAACATGAATGAATGAAGCAGAATCTGGTGTGAAGACTCGATGGTTTTTGAAAATCATGATCGTATTCCAAGGTTGCAAAATTGCTTCTGTATCATCTTACCATCTGAAATCAGAGACACAGCAGGGGAACAAGGTTTGAGAAAGGAGGTGGTACTAGAATACCACTCAGGACCCCTTCCCTGCTGTCCTCCAGCAGTCAGAGAGAGATGTAACATAAAATCCACAGACTCCTCTGTTTTCCAGTCTGTCTACTCAGTCCCATTCCGAGGTAGAGGTTTGACCAGAAATAAACACCTGTGCAGTAGTTGATGAAAGAAGGTCAGTTCCTTTCCTCTACAGAAAAAATATTGCAAATTTGAGAATTTCTCTGCATTTGTAGTAAGGCACGTGGTGTTGTTACTGTGAGGGAAACGATGAAGGGCAGATTTAAGGTATTAAGTGGCACGACATGTCAAGTAGTCAGAATTTCTGAACCTATTCAACCTATTGATGTCATTAACCATCAGAACAGTTTTGTAAGGATTGTGGCAACTCAAGACAACAAGATGATCAGGTCCAGTCAGCACTGGTATATGAAAGGCAGAAGCTCAACTAACCTGATCTCCTTCTATGACAAGGTAACCTCCTTAACGGATGAGGGAAAAGCTGTAAGTGCTGTTTACCTGGATGTTAGCAAAGCCTTTGAAACTGTTTCCCAGTGCATTCTGCTGGAGAAACCGGATGTTCAAGGTTTGGATGGGTGCACTCTTCGCTGGGTAAAATAATGACTAAATGGCCAAGCCCAGAGAGTGGTGGTGAATGGAGTTAAATCCAGTTGGTGGCCAGTCACAGGTGGTGTTCCCCAGGGATCAGTATCTGGGCCAGTCCTGTCTAATGTCTTTGATGATCTGGACAAGGGGGTTGAGTGCACCCTCAGGAAGTTTGCAGATGGCACTAAGTTGGGTCAAGTGCTGATATGCTGGAGGGTAGGAAGGCTCTGCAGAGGTATCTGGACAGGCTGGATCAATGGGCTGAGGCCAATTGTATGAGATTTAACAAGGCCAAATGCCCAGTCCTGCCCTTGGGTCACAAGAACCCCATGCAACGCTAGAGGCTGGGGGAAAACTGGCTGGAAAACTGCCTGGTGAAAAAGGACCATGGGGCATTGGTTAATGTCTGGATGAATATGAGCCAGTAGTGTATCCAAAAGAGTGTGACCAACAGGACCAGGGAAGTGATCATCCCTTTTTACCCATCGTTAGGCCCGTCACTACAAAAAAGACGCTGAGGTGCTGAAGCTCATCCAGAGAACAGTGCAGCAGATGAAGGATTGGTGAAGGGTCTAGAAAGCAAGTCTTACAAGGAATGGCTCAGGGAGCTGGAAGTCTTTAGCCTGCAGAAGAGGGGGCTGAGAGGGAACCTCATTCCTCCATATAGCTACTCAAAAGGAGATTGTATTGAGGTGGGTATTCCAAGTAACAAATCATAAGATAAGATGAACTTACCTCTAATTGTGCTGGTGTAGGGTTAGATTAAACATTAGTAAAAATCTCTTCACTATAACAGGCTACATAGGGAAGTGGTTGAATCACCATCTTTGGAGGTATTTCAAACACATATAGATGTGGCATCCTACAGACATGGTTTAGTTGAGTACTTGGCAGTGTTAGGGTCATAGTTGCACTCGATCTAATGGGTCTTTTCCAACCTAAAGGATTCTATAATTCTATGATTGTAAGTCTTCCATCACCAGAGGTGTTTGCAGTTATTAGTTCAGATGAACATATAAAAATATCTCTGAGTCAAGGCAAAATGGATTCATGGCTTTGGTCACGCAGTAGATCAGAGTAGAGAGTGAAATCTTGCAGTAAATTTCTGAATTTGTGAATAATGGAAAACATCCTAGATGCTATGCTGGGGGAGGGCTGTTATTGGCTAGTTAATCTGCCTGAAAACATAATTCACCTGTAAGAAGAACAGGTTACCTTCAGTGTAGTGGTAGTATCAATAAAATTTTGCTATTTCCCCCTTCCTCTCAAAGTTAAAAAACATTAGCTAAAAACTATCACTTTGATTCAGTTAGCAACCTTGTTATCTTAAGGATAGCTGGATAAAAGAGAAAGGATTTCTTTTTGTAATCGCATGTTCCAGTGAGTCTTACCTTTTTTATATATCCCATGCAATGCCAAAGGAAAGCATTATGAAGTAAAGATCATGACATTTGGAAGCAAATTTTAGCCAACCACTGATTTTTGTGTTATATGGCTGGAGTGCACATATATGGCCTCCAGAAGCAACGGCCTCTTGATAAATGACTGCACTGTGGACTTGCACAACTATTACAAGACCTCATCATCTGGATAATAAAAGTCTCAATTCTTGAACCTTCTTGCCTTTAGTATCAGGAAGTCATATCCGGCTCCAAACACTTATCAGCAAGTTTTATAGTTTATGTCTATGGCTTAAAAGGTTTTATCTTCCACCTTAGCTCCTTTTACAACAATCTGACTTACTATAACCTCTTCTTGTGCCTCATGAATGTCAGGGAGTGAAATTCCGAGTACTTTGGTTTCTCAGACCCTTTTTTTTTTATTTTCCCTTTCCTTCAAAGCAATCTTGAGGACCTCGTGTGCCAGGCTTTTGTCCATCCTTTGATTTTCCAGTATTTATTTTTATTTTTCTCATTTAATATGCTTTCATATTTTTTCTACATTTTTTCCATAGATCCTATTTTACTCTACCTCCCCAGCTCAAAATAGCTTTTGCTGCCAGATTCCTACAGGTACCCATAACTATCTTTTTCTTTACAAATAAACCATCATTCACCCTATAGTATTAACATTTATGAGTGGCAGTACAATAAGTATAAACATGCATTTATTGGGGAGGGAAATTTTCATAAGGTTCTCTTTCATTAGGGAAGAAAACTTTACTGTTAGTATTAGGTGACTGTCTTGGGACTGATGAGTTGTTTCCTTCATGGGTGTACATCTCAGACTGTATCTCACCTCTAAGGAGATATTGCAAATTTTTTTCCACATTCATTTTTTGCTAGTATCTGATGTATGTCCAGTAACTACTTAGAAATCTCAAATTCAGCAGTATTTTCACAATATAGCAGTATTTCCTACAGACAAAATACTCTACATGACCTTGCTGTTTAATTCAGAGCCTGCTGATACTTTTTCCATGACCTGGATGCATATCTCATGCTGCATAGATTTGTTTTTAACCTGACACAGCAGGCAATAAGATATAAACAGTCCCCAACTCTCTGTAGGTTTTACTATAAAAAGCATATAGAAGAAAACTGTGCCTTGGGTTTGTTTGGTTTGGGTTTTTTCCCAACCCTTACATAAACCTTGCAAAGCACAGGGTACAGTTCTATTTCAAGATGATGAAACAAAATGCAATAAGCTAGAAGACTTAACCTGTTCCACGGTTTGTAAGCAATGCATCAAGCCCTGTTTACTGCCACAGCCCTTTTCAGTCAAATTTTTGTTAGTTTACTCCTGATCACCTCCAGTCTATGAATACATTAAAAATAAGGGAGATGCAACTTGATGTTAAAAAACTTCATTGGAATGGGAATTCTCTGCAAGACAATGTCACTTTTGGCAATGTTCTGGCTAATTTTAATGAGTGAAAATGAGGAAGCCCATTTTGCTTCCAAAAGGACATAGATGCTCACTGATTTGGCATCTTGATGTTGAGGTGGCAGACTGAAATATTTTATTTCAAAATGGAGATACAGTTCAGCAAAGAATTAAATAAAAAACACCTGAAAGAACATCTTCTCCATGAAATGGACACATTTCTTTTATCTTAGGGAAACAAAAACAACTGTTGAAGGTTACAAGACATACAATGTAACTTTGATGCTTGTTCCCTTTCAATAAAATACATGAATGCTCACTTTCTAGGGGACAAATTGTAAATGTGTCAGCAGAGGCCTCAGGAACATCAGTTAATTACAGTAGCATGAGATACCTGCTAAAAAGATTTCTTTATAGTCATCCATCTCTTCTTGGGTTTTTAGGTCTGCCACTATAAATTGTCTGTCTGTCCTCCATATGAATTTCAGATTTCTGGAAGTGAGACCTCTTCGTTAAATAACTACAGAGAGGAACATGAGCAAAAAATATTAACCTGATGTAAAAGAATACAATTGTAGTTCCTTGAAAGACAAAAAAGGGCTTAGTGTTGCTTCTCTGTGTATTCTGATCTCCAAAAGATTTGTTTCTAAGTAATGGTGCAACTAGCAGATTCACTAGCATACTGACATTGAACATCACAAGGGGCAAACCATTTTACTTGGAAGCCACCCAATGTGTATTTTTTCCTACCTCTAGCGTTTGTCATTTTTTGAGGTCTTCTATTGACTAGAAAGTTGTGGACTATTCTCCTTGGAATTCAAAAATGCATTTCAAGCCAGGAGAGAAAATGTTGCCATGGACCTCTTAGGTTCAGACTCAAATGGCAGACATTAGTACTAGTTTTATTCCACATAAGATTTTTGAAGGGCCTTTTAAATTAGTGGCCACATTCTTCCAGGTTGAAGAGTTCCATTGTACATCAGCCTTAGTAAGAAACCAGGAATCATAAGAATCCCATTAAGTACCTAAATACCTCCTAAAACATGTCCCTGTTGGTCCTTTCACAACTTTTTTTCTGAATTTCTGCAGCAACACGGCATGTGAGGGTAGTTAGAATGTTGCTAATGATAAAAACCAAGTGTCTTTTATTCTGAACGCTGCTGACAGTGGCTTTTTTGTGTTGTTGTGTGCTCTCTGAATTTTAAGCTTTGCTTCTAAACAAAACATGATGGTACTTGCACATGCCTCCTGAAAGTGTTAGGGAAGTGTTAGGAAAATCTGCTTTCCCATCTAACTCTTCTAGGTCCACAGAGATATATTGCCTGGCTTCTAAACAATTCTAACCTTGTTTATGATGGCAATTGGACTGTTTCTTCCACTGTTCCCCATCTTTTGCTTTTTCTCCTGTGCTATCTCCAAGAATGTCAATAAAATTTCTTTATGTAACTGCTGAAGATTTGTTCACATTCTCTTTTTGTGTAAGAAAGTGGAAAAGTATTTATTTCTTTGAACAATACAGTAAAGAATACACTTATTGTTTGCAAAAGACTTTTGCCTGTTAGCTAGTATTGTTCCACCACACTTCATCTTTTTTTTCCCCCTAAAAGCTGTCATCACAACACACCTCCTAGTTACAACTAATCTTAAAAGGAATGCAACATTATTATCTATAGATTCACCTTACTGTTTTCTCTAACCAATTTTCAGGTCATGAAAGTTACAGAAGCTGCACATAGAAAACCTCTGTATGATTTTAAATCACACTGGCAGGCCATGAACCTCAAGATTGAAGTGATGTTATTACCATACAAAAGGAAATCGAAATAAAGAGGCAAAGCTGCCACTTTATTTTCAAAAATAAAATTAAATGGCACAGTAATTTTCCCACAGCACATCACTGTTTTGAAAGCACAAAGCCTTTTGTAGCCTTATGGTAAAAACTTCCGGTAACAAAATCAAAGTATTGTTTTTGCAAATAATTTTAAGTCATCACCTGAAGATACTAAAAATAGAAAAAGTCAGAAAATCTCCTGTTTGTTGTAACAAGTAGTGATTTATGTAAAACCAACATTTTTTCATTATTACCCAAGACCAATTAATTTTTTTACTACAGTGTCTCAGAATAGGAGATTCAGTCAATGCCATTATAAAGTTATCCAAGACTATGAGTCATTTCCTAATTCTTCTTCTCTTGGTATACAAAGTATATATATATATATATATATATATATATATATATATATATAGCAAGAACAGAGGAGGGTCACCAAGTTGAATAGAAGGATGGAACACCTCTCTTGTGAGGAAAGGCTGAGAGAATTGGGTTTGTTCAGCCTGGAAAGGAGAAGTCTTTGGGATACCCTAATTGCTGCCTCTCAGTACCTGAGAGGAGCTTACAAGAAAGATGGAGAGAAACCTTTTACAAGAGCCCGTAGTGACAGGACAAGGAGAAATGGCTTCAAACTGAAAAAGAATAGGCTTAGATTAGGTAATAGGAGGAAACTCTTTACTATGAGGGTGGTGAGGCACTGGAATAGGTTGCCCTGAGAAGTTGTGAATGGCCCCTCCCTCGTAACATTCAAGGCCATGTGAGCAACCTGGTCTAGTGTGTTGTCCAAAGTCAGCTCTTATAAGAATCCTCTAAGATTCAAGTTGTGAATTTTAGAAGCCAGGTGTTCTTTTATTTCTCCATGTTGAAATGATTACAGCATGCTGGGTACCCTGGGAATCAGTTCACCAAAGTGCTCAAAGAGCACTATAACTTATATGTCAGAATAACACGATTATTAATTTTTGTTCCCTGCATTCCTGTTACATATTCACTACATTTCCCAACACTTATTAGCATCTATACATTTCTTTTAAGGTCTCTGAGGGGCTTCACCAACGGCCTCTGGTGCTTGTCTCTGTCTTTAGACCCCAAAGTTCTTAGTGACTGCCTTATGAACTTCTTTAAGACAATACTCATGGTTATGTATCAACCCAGCACTGCCTGCTCAGTTGCTTCATCTCCCTTCATTGTTTCCTCACCTTGCTTGGCTGATTTCTTTAATACAAAGTTTTGTTTATACTGTAATTTTATTTGAAGATGATAGTGATGACCCATGAGCAGACCTCTCAAGACTGTTTATGCTGACTTAAATTTCCTATGGATTTTTTGCTGTTAAAAGCACCACATTTTTTTCTTTTCATCTTTCCCATATTATTGATAAATTTAATCCTTGTCATAGAGGTCTATGACAGCCAAGAGAAAAGAGCAAGAATCAAGAAAAGATACAAACACATGCTAAAATTTCTTCTTCATGTAACAATGCTCCTACTGTCATGCTCTCAGAGGCGATCCTTAAATGTCACACTGAGAGATGAGGAGTATTCTGGGAGGGGCAGGCAAAATTGGTACCAATAAAATGCAGCTGTCCTGAGGGGCAACATCAACGAAGCAACAAAGTAACTATTATATTCCTATATTTTCTTTATTAAAAGCCCCCATTCTCTCAAAACCTCCAATACAGCATGTGTGGATAAAACAAGTAATCCTTGCAAACAAATGTGATTAGCCCTTCAGGCAGCAGCTATGAGGATTAAACACATGGTATTTAGAAAACTAAGTCCAAAGGTTAAAGAATAGTTATGTGTATGTGTCTATAACATGGAGCAGAGCAGGTTATAGTTCCCAGGAAAGACTGTTGGCACAGTGCTGAGATAGTAAGCTTTTGGCAAAAGTTTCTTTAAGAAATAGAATTCACCTTGGAATGCTTGATTTTTTGCGTTTTATCTGGGTGAGACTGTGATGATTCCCAAGAGCATTGTGAAGGAAGGTCTTCCAGCTGCCAGCTCTACAGCTTGGTTTAGACCCTCTGCCAGGAGTAATTTTTCCTTTTGTAGCACAGCTTCCCCTGGTTGCCTGATGAATTTTCCTTTCACATCTATGTAATAATTCAGCTCTTCCTGCTGCATCCATAAGAAGAGAAATATTACCTCTTAGTTAAAAATAACTGCTTATCCATGCCTGTGGGTTAGATTCTAGTTTTGGGCATCAGTATCAAGACTAGCAGTGTTGTTTACACTAAAAATTATAAATACTTTCCCAAATTATTTATTTTATATGGTGATATGGCTTTGAAACTAAGATCTGCAGTGAAAATACAGATCCTGTAAAGAAAATACAGTCTCAGCAGCAGGCTAGAAATTTGGTTGGGTTTGTGTGGCTTTCAAACATGCAAAGTGATAGGGACAACATTTTTTCCATAGAAAAGTTGTCTTTGACCAAGTGTGCACTGCTGATACAGAGAAGTTTTGTGCTGGTTGTGTTAAAATTGGGCTTTTTTATTCAGTTAGGTTTGATATGAGAACTCTCTGAGAAAGAATAAGAAATATATCTTTGTGTTCCAGGTGTTAAAGTCACAGTCACATAGAGGGAGAGACATGAAAGGAATTTGAAAGTGGTTTTTTTCCCCTGAGAGTTAAAATATATGATCTAAATTTTTTCTTATTCTAAATATATTAGATTATCTTGTCTCCACTAGAAAATGAAGAATGTTACATGCTCTTGCTATATCATCTAAATAAAGGAGCCTTCTAAATCATCCAGTAAAATCCACTTCGTGCTGTGTTGACATGAAGTAGAACTGAGATATTAGGTCTATATTGCCCTTATTTTTATATTTGTGGAAAGGATTGATGTAAGGGAGAGCTTCAGAGAAGTTATAGGTCTCTGGGCACAGGATCCCAAATAATGCTTAGGATCTGGACCAAATACTGTTCAAGCACACAGTCCACACTGATATGTGGGGAAACACAGCATCCTGGGTAGGTGAGTTCTCAGAGTTCTCTGGCTGGTGTCCATAGATAAACAAATGAGAATATAATTTCTTGTTTCTGGATTGCATTGTAACACTGTGACATGCAGACTAGTTTTCTATTAAAAAAAAAAAAAAAAGTTATTCAAATCAATTTCACAAAAGACTCTAGCTTTCTGTAGAAAATGCAGAGGATTCTGTTTCTGATGAAGAAATCAAATGACTGTAAATGTTATCTGCATTTTTATACTAAAAACTGGTAGAAAAAAAACTTTGAAGAGTGGCACTGGGAGTTACTCCACATTTATACATACATGCACAGTTTTCCTTGTAAGTCAGACTCTGCAATGGCTTATCTCATCATGAGACACAGAACTGATGGGAATAGAGAGATTAGAATATGAGATATTATGCGAGTCAAAATCTAGCCTCTGGGACAAAAACTCCTGGGAAGCTCCTATCAGTACTTCAGAAAAGATCTGTATAGAAATTAGCTGAAAGAATCAATGTTTTCTTTTCTAAGCATTGTGATTGTGGGACAGGTACTTCGCCATAAGCGAGGCTGAAAACAAGATATACGGTGTTTCAACCATCCTACTATCACAGAGAGGACCTCTCAAATATCCAAGTCATGGACAACAGCAAAGAATGATAAAGCCGGTGAAGGGACCACATCACTTGCTAAAAAATGAAGGCCTTCTGTCACTGTCATAATTGTCATTGAAATTGGCACGGTTCTATTTAATCCTTATAGGCTTTCCCACTCCTCGATTCTAAATTACCCATTTTTGCCTCTCACACTGAAGCTAAAGGCACTCTGAACCTTGTGCTCTGTACAGAGAGTTATGAGACATTTTAAATTATGGTGTATTAAGGAGTAATTTACCTCTGGCTCTCACTGATTTGATCTGAGATTTGCTCCATAAGCTGCAGTAGAGTGAGAAATTTGCTGCTTAAAAGGATGGCGTTATATTTACGTTCTGACATATCCTCAACTGTAATAGACTGAGAAATGTTTTATCTCTAACACTTGCACTTTGCTCTGAGATATGCACCTTTTAAAGGGGACTGAAATTGCACTTGTAGCTTCTCCCTCTCTGATAAATGGCTTGAGCTTCCGAGACCCTAAATGAGTGCCACGGTGAAGAAATGTTAAAAATTAATAGCAAATAAGATGCTGAACTCTTCTCATTCAATATGCATGAATAGAAGGAGTAATCTGGAAAAGGAAATGCAGGGCAACATTGATTTGAGGCATGGCATGCTGGCAAGGTCCTTTGGTCTGCCCTCTCTTGGTGCACACAAACACGCTCAGCGCCAACAAGAGGCAGGAGGAGCTCACAGCCATTGTGCAGCAGGAAAACTATGACATATGCAGTCCTAGAAACACAGTGGGATAACTCACACAACTGGAGTGCTGCAATTGATGGCTATAAACTCTTCAGAAAGGACACTGAAGGAAGGAGAGGAGGTGGAGTAACCCTGTAAGTTAAGGAGTGTTTTGACTGTCTAGAGCTTGATGATGGTGGTGATAGGGTTGAATGTTTATGGGCAGGAACAAGGAGGAAGACCAAAAAGGCAGTATGGTGGGACTCTGTCACAGAACACCCAACCAGGATGAAGAGGCAGACAAAATATTCTGTAAACAGCTGGAAGAATTGCTAGCGCTTTTTCTCCTGGGGGAATTCAACCTACCAGGTGTCTGCTGGAAATACAGTATAGCAGAGAGGAAACAGACTATGATGTTCCTGACACAGCTGGTGAGTGACCTTGCTAGGGAAGGCATCCCAATGGACCTGTGGCTGATATGATGGCTGGAGACCATCTTGGGCACAGCCATCAGGAAATGATGGAGGTTTTGATTCTCAGAGAAGAAAGAGGTTAGCAGAACTGCTACCTTTTTCTTCTAGATGGCAGCTTTTGTCCTGTTTAGGAGCTTGATTGACAGAATCCCTTCAGAGGCAGTCCTGAAGAGCAACAGAGCCCAGGAAGTCTGGATATTCTTCAAGAACATTCAACTACAGAAGATGGTAAATGACCCCCAAAAAAATGTTGATGTAATTCTGCCACAGTATGAAAGATTAGAAAATTGTGAGAATTTTCTTCTTTGTGGGTCTGTATGTAGTAACTGATATGTCTCCTTCCTTTACCCGTGTAGCATTTAGAGAGGACAACATAGTGCTTAATAGAGGGTGTAACTGAAGATAAATCAAGAAATTCAGCAATGATGGTTGCTTGTATGCACATTGAAGTTCCAACAAAATGCAGAGATAAGCCATGTGCTTTTCCCTGTGCTTTCAGGAGCTTAGAATAGCTCTTACTACCATTTTATGACTGGAAGAATGATGCAGGGATACACATACTTGTCTGACAATCCACGGTTTTGATTCACCTATTTTGATCAACCTACAATTACAATAGCAAAAGAATTTGTACTTGTTAATAGCAAACAGAGCAGCCTTTGTCTAAATTAAAACCACTGGCATAATACAGAGCCCCTGCTTTGGCAAGTGTACATGAGAATGGTAAGTTCCACTTCAATTTCAGCCACTTGCCACAATTAGCCTTCCATGTTCAAATAAATGCAAAAAGCTGTGATAAGGTGGCTTATCCCCACTAATGTTGCAAATCTAGGTTACCTGGATCCGTGGGGTAATAGACCACATGACTGAAAATGGTGACATTGTCTTCATTGTCACTTTGCTAATGAATGCCACAATTATCTCTAGAAGATAAGAAATCTCAAGGAAGAGGAAGCAGAAAAGACCAAAGCACAAGCGCCAGGAGAATATCTAGTAAATCTTTGCTACATTAAGCATTTACCATATGAGCCATACTGCAAAAATAAGATGTGGAAATGAAGGGATCTTCAGGCTCACCTGACTGTGATAGGTTATCTGGGAATGATTATCATCTGATCAGACACTCCCATGCTGTCCTACAAAATCCTTCTATCTTGCAAAGGTGAATCCTTTTGCTTCTTTCATGTTTCATGTTGTACACATGTAAAATCATTAAGTTCTTCATGTGTCATGCTATGATGTGAAGGATCATTAAAGCTTTATAAAGATGGACCCAAACTTTTAAAGGAATTTTAGCTCTCTGGGAAGTGATCAGGACTCCATAATATGTTGGGTTGTGGTCTGAAGGCAGAAAATATCTACAAAACGTTTATTTGCAGTGATGTCAGTGGTGGGGGTCAACAAAGAAGAAGCTGCTCAATAGAACAAGTGATCAGAAAGAAATGAGGTCAATGACCACCTTATCTCTCTTGTTCAGAGCAAATACTATTGAGCCTTGTCTTGTGTTTCCAGGTTGCTGAAGGCTTTTGAGAACCAGTTCCAATTGCAAATCAATGGGATGTGATGATTCCATCTGAGTGTGTGAGTCTAGGGAATGGGGAATTCCCTTGATTTCTGGAAAACAGAACAAACCACAAAAAATTTCTTGAGACCCTGCTCTCCCTATCTAGAGAGGGCAGGGAAGACAGAGGGGCAACTGCAGGAAATTGGGAGACATTAATAGATGACAGCAAAACAGATGACAGCAAAAAGAAAGGAGAGGGAGAACCTTACTGCTGGGAGACTTTTGTGTAGATGAAAATGCTGTGAAATTGCACAATGACAAGAAAGGGTGTTCTTTGCTTGGGAGGAAAATTAGGTCTTGATTTTTTAAAGTAAAGACTTCCTTGTTATTTGTAGACTTTCTAGGGAACTTGTGCCATTCGAACCACTATGAGTCCTTGGAGGGTGCTGGAGACAACTTTCGGTTTTGGAAGGCAAATGAAATGGCTGCTTTAGATTTTGATATTAATTTAGAGGGAGGAATTTACTGTGAATACAAAAAGGACAGGTAAGTGGGATGAAAATGATTATGGGGATTTACTTTATTTCTTAAAGAGAAGAAAATGTGAGATAATTAAAGTTAACATAAAGGATTGATAAGGAATTAGGAAAAGCCGTTCATTCTGAAGAAGTCAATGACAATCTGATCAGAATTGAAAAGTGTGTTTAGAGATTATTGTGGCTACAACATGAGATTTTCTGTAACTTAAAAATGAAGAAGGAATTGGACAGAGTGCAAAAATAAGGGTGCACACTGGAAGACTATGAGAAGAATTTAATTATGAAGGGATCACAGCAGAAAAGTGTTGCACAGAATAAAGTTTCTATTAGCAAGGGACACTAAATGAAAGGGGAAAGGTTATACAGACATACTGGAAATGAGAAAAATGCAAGCTCAAATATGGGACAGGAAAACTTCTAAGATTTTCAGGAATTGTTTTTTATCATCAGAAATGGACTGAGTACTCCACCTTGTCTAAAAAGATGATTGGGCTTGGAAGGTCTTTGCAACTTCTCTTACAGTTTGCCTTTCTCTGATCTATGTGACAAATGAGGATTTTTGCCATTAAATCACAAAGCAGCAGTAATTAATCATCATCCTTTTTATATATGAAGTATTTAATGATTTATTAATATCTATTTGATTCTGAAGGGAGCACTCCTTTACTGAATAGCAAATTTCTGAAAGTATAAATCAGTATGCTCAGTAAAAGATACATATCTTTTGAGGGAGGACAGGACTCATACTTCTGAACAGAAAATACTGATCAAGTCAGATGTGAGTGCAAATTAATGCCTCTTGCTCCTTGTCTGCAGTTGTGTGACAACTAGCTGCCATTCACCCATTTCCAAATGGAAATGCATTTTCAAATGGGAATACAAAGTCCTGATGGTTCCCAGCTTGAATTCACAGTAGGAGAAATTATGTGCTCCAAATCTTGAGTTCCTCCTGCTGAGATCACTGAGTTATATATTATGCTGCTGCACACACTGCTTCAGCATTTGATCTTTTCCATGACATCCTTTAACAAATAACTTTTCTCAGTCAATGAGGAAGGCAAATAGACAGTAGCTTGCCTTTCATGTGTTTTGCCAGTTTTCAGTCATCTATATGATACTAAATTATGTCTCTATTAGCCTTCCTCTCCGTGCCTATTCTCCTCCTTTGAAGAAGTATCTTCCCTGTCTTCTTGGATGCTTTCAAGTCTAAATGCCTAAATATGTCTAATCTCATAATCAAATGAACAAGATTTTCATTCCTAGTCATAGCACTAGAGTTTCTTAACAAAATGTGAACTTGATTTTGGATCAAGTTCCATCCCCTATGTAGACTCCAGATAAGGATTTCACTTTGCAAACTCATGTTTAAACTATCTCTCTCTAGTGCTAATTCTGGACTACTTAATATCCTTTTTACAAACACAAGACAATCAGTAGCATCCCATAAGTGGTGTCTCTGTAAGGCAGTTTTGATTCTGCTGCAGTTTCCCCCTGTAAACCCTTGCTTGATACTCATCCTTCCCTTCTTCCTACAGTAAGACCTGCAGCAGCAAGCTCTTGCTCTCAAAGCTTTGTTACCAAGTAGGAGTGATTTTATTAATGAGTTTGGAGTTTTGTGTTTGTCTATTTATTTTTTTTTTCAAGCAAGCTGCCTGTCAGTTTTTGGCCTTGATACCTCACAAGAAAATCAGCATTTAAATATTGTTTATTTAAAATCTCTGAGCCCAAAAAGGTTAAATATTTGAACCTGTAATACAAACAATAAGATCAAACTAAATTATTTACTGGGGGATGGGCTAATGGAATATGGAATTTGAATATGACCTGTCAGTGCAGAATCTTCTAAGTATTTAAATTCCGAGATTGAACTGCTTTGAGTGTGTAAAGTCATTCTGCAGCAGTAAAAAACTGTGAAAGTATCCTAGCCAGCTATTCTGGGGCTGTAAGCTGATTTGTGTAAAGGGAGAAGCCTGAATTAGCTGCAATCATCATGTCATCTTGATTATCTGAGATAGGCAGTTCTTTAAATGCTCATGTACATGTTCAGACATGCACACATCTTACTCAACTTTTTAGAAGATAAACTTTGATGCCAAAGTCAGGCATTCTAGGAACGGACTTAGCTCTTGATGTAATTCTTCAATTCGCTGCATCAAAATTGCTATTTTCACTTCATTACAGCCTGGTGTTTTTTTCACCAAGTGAAGCTTATGTAGTGGATTTCATTGGATCTCAAGTGTGAGAAAATTGAAGTGTTTTACACTGTTAAGGTAATTTGAATCGAAGGAAAGGTAAAGATGCTTCATGTGTTTAGAATCTAATTATCTATCAGGTTGACTTGGAAATTGTCAGAAAAATAGTTCTGTCCTCAGGGAGCAAGTTTGGTAAAGCTGAAAGGGATGCCCATTTTTATGTATCAGGATCACAGTGTTTTATTCTGTGTGACAAGAACAAAACTGAGTTCAGGCCCAGATAAGAAGTAGGCAAGAATACCTTCATAGTAAAATCTCCATGGGAGCAGGCTGACGTGGGTGTCCAAGTAGAGGTTTTTTCCATACTAGATAAGGTTAATTTCTATCCTTACAATCAGTGTCAGGCCAGTCTGTGCTTTGAACCACATGAGTTTACGGTCTCTATCTTGTACCCCATTACTTCAGATTCTTTGGGCATTCGTTGCCCTCTGGAATTTACTTTATAAATCAAATTCCCAACTACTTCTTCTGCAAAGCCTGCACCAGTGTTAAAAGTTTCTGATCGTAGCTCTTCTTCTACGACTTGCCAGATTCTTCTCCCACCAATATATGACTCCCATCACCAACTAATTTCTTGCTTTTTAATAACCCCTCCCAAATGTCTTTAACTCCAATTGCTATTTTATCTAGATTTATTGCTGCTATAATTTCATCAAAGTAGTATCCTTGAGCTCGAAACAGTATCCCAGAGCTCTGAGGTTAAGATCTGTCAAAAACTGTCAATGAACATCGCTCCTTTTGATACCAACAGTTATACACCAAAAGGCACAGTCTGCATTTCTTTTTGAAGTGAACTGTGTATCAGACTTACTGCATCCATTCTACTTTTCCCTAGCAAAATCATATATGAATAGACATAACTACCAGATGCATTTGCCCAGGCAACTTTTAAGAGACAAGACTTTTCACACGCTCGCTTTTTCAGTTGCTCACTGCATGCAGATGCATCTGAAAAATATAATTTAGAAGTTCAGCAAGTATCCATCATACTCTTTACTGTTTGAATTGAAGCTGGAGACTCCATTTTACTCATAGCAACACAATTGTTTTATCTCAGCCTCTGCTGAGCCTTTAAAACTATGTTTGCTGGGTTTTGGTGGGCTAAGGGTATCTCTACTTGTGTTTTGAAAAATAGTATTAATTCCAAATAGGCTTGTCCAAAGGAACATGGTGCTTGTTCTTCATTGCTAACTGGACAGATCTCATGTTGCTATAACTGAGGTTTCACTCAAAGGCTGCTAATACTTAAATGGGCTATTGATTATAGATTTCAGGAAGATTTTGACCTTGCTTCTATCATTTTCTCACAAATTTCAACCTGTGTTATTATCAAACACTTAAGTTAGAAGAACATCTCAATAGCTTCTGAGAGTGCAAGCATAATAAAAGAGGGTCAGAGGAAATAAGGCCAAAAAACACATTGTGACTTTCACGTGCACAAGGTTTGCAAACAACTGTTGCTGTTCATGGTGACAGGCAGCTGCAATCACACTACATTTTATGCTAGTTACACATGCCAATCTCTTCCAGCTCATTATAGATTTTAATGTTTAATTGGATCAGCAATTCATTCTTAATTAGAGAAGAGTGAAATTCAGATTTTTTTATTCTTTGAAAAACTCCTATGTTTCAATGTGGATTTTTATGCCAAATTGATGCAAAAGGATCATATTACCCAGAGATGGGGCACCAGGTTGTTCCAGGAGTCAGTGGTATGTCCAAACATACATTTAATGCTTGATTACAGAATGGAGTCTGGATATTGTCCTAATATCAGTCTTTGAAACTTATTAGCTACGGAAGCTAAGAAGAAATGTTTTGCTCCCTATGAACAGGAGTTTTACTGATGAGATTTTTTATTCCTTTACCTCCACTTGAAGCCCTGTAGTCTGATTGTGGCTGAGACAAAAAGCAGATGGTGTTCTTAGGGAACACCAGTTCTCCAGTGACAGTCCAGTGGCAATATCTAAGTATGCTGTGACTCTTTCTTCTGGTCTACTATGACTAAGGCATTTGGGGTTGATGTTTGATAGTGTTCCAAGTCATCTGGTGTACTATGTCTGGAGGGACTGGATAAACCAATGGTCCTGAAAAATGTGCTCCAGTGAAAACAAGAAGCTTTAAAATCACCTCTAACAGATGAACAAACCAAGAAATAGAGGGCTTGGAGTAATTTCTTCCCAGCAAAAATGCTTGATAAGCCCTACCAAGGCAGGAATGCAATCACCTGGCAAGTGTAACTACACAGATGAAACTACCAGCATATTTAACTGAGAAAAAACAGATAATATTTCCAGGAATGTTGGACCTAGTCTGCCTTTCCACAGATTTGTGTCCTTGGTCCATCCTATCTGAGTTTTCTGCTACTGATAAACAGTTGATTTCACACTGCCTTTCTTCCAGATGAACAGGTTTTCATCTGCCTGGCTGCCTGTTTCCCACAGAATCTACAGAAGCTTTACATTCAACTTTTCTTCAAATCTGGTTGAGTTTGGGCAACTGATTCCACAGTTACCAGAGAGGGAAAGCTGACAGAGTGAAATCACAGAAGCCCTGTTTCCTGGAGAAGAGGATAAATGGAAAATGGGGTGAGATAATCCTTCATTCTGGTAGCTATTGTCTCTTGATACAGATGTCCATAGTGATGATGCAGTAGAAAAATTACTAGGGAGATGCAGGATGATCTACCTCCCCTGTCAGGCTGTTGTGCAACAGTCAGACCCATATGCAGTGCCAGATACAATTGATACAGTTATCAGATTTTGATATACTGAGACACAGCTTCTAGGAAATACCTGGGTGTCATTTGGCTATGCAGGCCCTGGTTCTTGCCTACATAGATAGAGTGGTAACTTGTGGTGAATTGTCCAGTTCATTTCTGTGGGAAATGAAACCCTAAGGTTTCAAAAGTATATCAGTTTTAAGATACTGAAGCCGTATCAGAGCACAGTCTTGGCCTGGATTACTGCACTATTTCAAACTATTGTTTCCCAGCTGTTAGCAGACTCCTACTAAGATCAGCAGTCCTTCTGCATCTAGTTGAGGAATTCAGCTGCATGTACACTGTAGTGCTCATAGCAAACAATCAGTATTGTATTTAAATTTCCACTGGAAATTATTTTCTCCTTCTTCACATGGTTCCTCATGCCCCTGAGAAGATTTAGCATTCTTTGAGAGGGGGAAATCAAATTACTTCAAGAAATAAAATTGATGGGCCTAAGGAAAAAAAAAAATTACAAATTCTCTGCTGTTCTCTAAGGCAATTAAATTCTAATTGGAGGAATTGCCTCATATTCAACCTGCAGGCTGCACTAGGAAGGTTCTACAAGCTCAAAAGGGACACACATAGCAGCAGCACATATATTTCTTGCTTTAGGCAGCCCTATATCCAGTGGGCACAACTGAATAATGGAAAGAGCTGACACTGTAATGATTCCTGCTCTCTCACTATTCTGAAACAATAGGAGTCACTCCCTGAGGTGTGAATGACACTCCTGACACCTCTCCTGACTTACTGATTCATTACAGCTCCCAAGCAGTCAGTTGCTTACATTTCATCTGGCACTATTCATTTCCATTTCAGAAACTGCATCTGTAGTTATCCCTTTTCCTAGAACGTCTGCCTATGGAGGAGTTTTGGGGCTCTTTTCTCTCAGGGCTGCAACTTCCTGGAACCAGACCTCAGTATGAGCTAACATGGAGTGAAATCTGCACTGCCTTACCCAGCAAAGCAAACCTGCTGGACTCTCAAACCAAGCCTACCATTTGCAAAATAGAGTAGTGCTTCTGAGCATCTAAAGGCCAGGATTATCCTCTGCTTAAGGCTTGTTTTCCTCAGAGGAAAGCAGCTTGAGGTTTACCAGTTTCATCAGGAGGAGTGCCAGAACAGTGCTATCGATTGAATATCCCAGCCCACTCATTCTGCTTTAATGATGTGTTTTCAGGTGCCTCTTCACTGAGGCATTAGAGAGGTGTTGAGGATTGAGAGAAACAGAAGATTAGAGGGAAGGAAGTTAAAAGTAACTGGTGGTCAAGTCTCATTTTTCTGAAATAGTAAGAGCTTCTTTTAGTGAAACATAATCATTCTAGGGATTGCAGTGCTATAAAATGAGATGCACTTTTGAGGAATCACAGCCCTGCCAAAAAGTATAACAATATTTACAAAATCACAGAATGGGCAAGGTTGGAAGGGACCACAGTGGTCATCTGGTCCAACCTCCCTGATCAAGCAGGGTCATCCTGCAGCACACTGCACAAGATTGTGTCCAGATGACTCCTGAATATCTCCGGTAAAGGAAGACTCAAACACCCTTGCTGGGCAATCCGTTCTGGTGCACAGTCACTCGTGCAATAAAGTTCTTCCTCATATTCAGGTGGAACTTCCTGTGCATCAGTTTCTGCCCATTGCCTCTTGTCCTATTGCTTGGCACTGCTGAGAAGAGCCTGAATCCATCCTCTGGACACCCTTCCTTCAGGTACATATAGACATTGATGAGGTCACCTCTCAGTTGTCTCTTCTCGAGGCTGAACAGACACAGCTCCTCAACTTTTGCTCATAAAAGAGATGCTCCAGTCCCCTTGTCATCCTGGTTGCCCTCCACTCGACCTGCTCCAGGAGCTCTGTGTCTCTCTTGTCCTAAGGAGCCCAGAACTGGACACAGCACTCCAGATGTGGCCTCACCAGGGCTGAGTAGAGAGGCAGGATCACCTCCCTTGACCTTCCGGCAGTGCTCTTCCTAATGGACCTCAGGATACCATAAAAATAAAAATAAAGTTAAAAAAAAATGAAAATGAAAATGAAAATGAAAATAAAATAAATTCAAAAATAAAATAAAATATTAAAACACAAACATCAAATTAAAACGAAAAATAAAATTAAAATATTACAAAAATAAATTTAAAAAAAAATAAAATTTAAAAAATAAAATAGTAGAATAAAATAAAATCAAAATAAATTCAGAAATAAAAATAAAATAAAAATAAAAATTAAATTTAAACAATAAAAATAAAAATAAAATATAACAAAAATAAATTTAAAAAATAAACACAAAAATTTCCAAAAATAAAATCACATTTAAAAATAAAATAAAAATAAATTTAAAAAAATAAAAAACAAATTTAAAATTAAATAAAAATTAAACAAAAATAATAAAAAGTAAAATGGAAATAAAAATAAAATTTAAAATAAAATAGAAAAAATAAAATTAAAAATATAATAAAAATAAACTCAACATTAAATGGAAATCATAATTTAATAATTTTATTTTGGTTTTTGGTCTTTTTAATTTTTTTTTAATTCTCTTTTATTTTTTTATTTTCCCTTCAGGCTTTAGCGGGACCTGGGGACCTATCATAATTGACAGAGACAGCAGCCAATGGAACGGTGGGGAGGCGGTGCGAGTCGCGCCGTGACCAATAGAAGGGCAGAGCGAAGTTCACGGCATCCAATGGGGAGGCGGCGGGGACTGCAGTGTCTGCCCCCTCCTTCCCTACTCTGCGCTCTCCCCTCCCGCTCGGGGCACGGCCGGGCAGCGCCAGTTCTCTGTCCCGGTCTCCGCGGTGCCAGTGGCCGCCGGCACCCTGAAATCCAAGCGAGCGTCCCGTGTCCGCCAGAATCGCCAGAGATTAACATGGCGGCCGCTTCGGTCTGGGCAACGTGGCGCCCCCCTATGCATGCTCCGTACAACATAATGGCGGCCTCCAGGGCCCGCCTCCGTCTCCTTAAAGCCTTTAGGGCGGTGAAGCCCCTTCTGCGCACCCTGCGGCCAACTAGTCAAATTCTCGCCAAGAAAACGACGTGTGATTGGAATGTTGTGTTCTAATCTCATCTCCGATTTTAATTTTTATGTTATAAAAATTTGGAACCCGCATCGGGAAAACGGGGACCAGCCACCGGACACCCGCGCAGCCCCGAGCGGAAGGGGAGAACGCAGAGCAGGGAGCGAGGGGGCAGACAACCTCAACCTCCCCCGCCGCCTTCTCATTGGTTGCCGTGAAGTTCGCTCCGCATTTCCATTGGTCAGGTGGCGGCTCGCACCGCCTTCTCCACGTCCCATTGGCTGATGTCACTGTCAATCCCACCAAGTCCCCACGGGGTGACAAAATTAGGATGAAAAATAAAATTTAAAAAGAAAAATAAAATTTAAATAAAAATAAAATTAAATTAAAATTAAAATAAAAATAAAATTAAATTAAAAATTAAAATAAAAATAAAAAGTAATAAAAATAAAAATAGTAATAACTACAAAAAATAAAATAAAAATGAAAATAAAAATACTCATTAAAAATAAAATAAAAATAAAATTTACAAAATAAATTAAAAATTTACAAAAACAAAATAAAAAATTAAGTATAGAAATAGACATAAAAATTAAAAAATAAAAATAATTCCAGAAATTAAAACAAAATTTAAAAAATAAAATAAAATTTGGGCAGTAGGCTGTGTCAGCATGAGACTAATCGACCCCCCGGCAGCACTGGTGGATTTCTTCAGCTTTCAACCCAAGCAGAGCTTTGTAGAGCATCAGTGCCCCCTCCCCAGGCCACTCTGTTAAAAGCATCGGGGTACCTGAAGCACTTGGCACTTGGAAAAATTTGCATCAAGCTTGTTTGGTTTTCCCTGGAGCTGCTGTGGTGTTTGCAGTGATGTGAATGCCTAAAAGACAACTGTGTCCAGCAAGGGACTTCCCAGAGCCCCCTTTGCCAAGCTCCTCAGCTCTGATAGTCACTTTCCCCTGAAATACGAGACAGCCCTTTATTTAACTGAGGTGGTTGTTGCTCTCAAGTGGTTATTGGAAAGCTGACTTCCAAAGGGAACTATGAATATACCTCCAGCTAGCTGCTTCAGCTGCACAGAGTCAGCTGCAGGCCCTGTGGTGAATGGGTATTCCTTGTGGATATTTCAGTGCCTGTCTACCTTTTTGCTCTTCCTCACAGAGCAGGTGGCTTAGCACAGGTGGACGAATAACCTTGGTTCCTGTGCAGGTTTTATTTAGTTTTGTCTTTTTCCAAACTTCCTTCCCCCACAGGGGGAAACTGAGAAAAGCAGAGAAATGGTGAAGAAAGTTGAGAGACCCCAGCAGTTTCCCCCTCTTGCAGAGCAGCAGGAGAAAGGGAAACAGGCAATCTGTCTCAAAGAGCCAGGAGAGGAGCTATTCGATGTTAGGTGTGTTTTCCCTTGCAATCTCAGCGCCTGACTGCAGGAAATCCCACCTCAGAGCCTCACTGTTTTTATTGTACAGTTTTATTGTTAAAAAGTGTTGTGTTCTGCTCTGGTGCAAGCAGTGGTGAATCTGTAAAAGCTGTAGAGTGGGTGCAGTTCAGCATGTAACCTGCCATCCCAAGAGGCCTCTGCAGTGTCATTTCCCATAGTTTTTTGAGCTACTCTGGGAAGGGATGCATTGCCATGCTCTGTTGGCAAACTGGTGAAAGAAAATCAGCACGATGTGCTGTAGGAAAGCTGTAAAATTGCTCACACTAATGAGGCAGCTGATGAAATTCAAAAGGTTTTGCAAGTCCCCTTTGAATAAAGTAACTCTATTTTTTGACTGTCTTCTGTCAGATGTGCCTGTTGTATGAAACTATCCAAATATTTTCTCTCTCTTTTTCCAGAGATATTTGCTGAAGTCATGAGCTCTGTGTTGACTAGTAGCCTCACTGGCCTGTTTACACTACACCAGACAGGGATTACAGTGACTGGGACTGGAAGAAAGCATGCCTTAATTGTTTCTCCAGGACGTTAAATGCCTTCAAGTTTTTTTGTAGTTTTGAAGACTTAGAAACCTAGAAACTTAGTTTAGCCATTTTTTTGAATTGTTAAAAAAAAACACCTTGGAGTTTTTTGCATTTTTGGAGACTTAGAAACTTAGAAGCTTAATTTAGTTATTTTTTTGAATTGTTCAAAAAAGCAGCTGCAAGCAAAAATATTTTAAATAAAGTTGAAATTTTCTAGTTCCACTGGGAAAACTTTGGACTGCTTTTTTTCTTGGGTAGCACTTTGCTGCCTTGAAAAAGAAGGGATTGAAAATGGTACCTGCCTTTAAAATTACAAAATGCAATGAATTGTCTGAATGGCTCCATGTATTGATGGTCTAAAAACATTTCTCTTATGAGTAACCAACAGGAAAATAATCACACATATCTGTGACAAGGAGACCTGCCTCCAGAGGTTATTATGTGACATGCCCTAGTCTGCAGTAGTTATGTGCCCAGAAAACATGCCAGAGGAGTGTTTTCCGAGCAAGAATGCAATCTTGGAGTCTTGGTTCCTCCAAATAGCACACAGCAGCGTTCTGTGACAGTAAAACCAGCAAAGGGATCTGCTTTGCTTGCTTTCCAGCCTCACCCTCTTGCTTTTGTCAGCCAGCCTTCTCTGCTGTAAGTTCACTTTTTCAGTCATCGCTGCTTTGGTCCTCCTTGCTGTGCTCCTGTGCACATCCACTCCCTCAGCACTCAAAATGAGCTACTGAGGATCTTGCTCAGTTTCAGCCTTATAAACCTCAGCCTGGGGTGGCACAATGGCAAGGTGTGTTTGGAAACAGCTCTGACAATCTTCTGTGGCAGAGGGATGTCATTCACAGTGAGGATTCCTTCTTGGGCTGCTTTTTGTCATTTTAGTGGATGGGGGTGAAAAGCTGCACTGGGTCACTGTGGTTGCTTGGACATTGTGCTAAGCCTGAGAGCTTCCATGGGGAGGAATCCCTTCTGTTTGAAAAGGGACCAAATGGCTGAATGTGGAACATGAGACAAATTTTGCATGTGGATATTTGCCTGCAAGCATTGGTGGTCTCGGTGAATATCTAAGAGCGGGATTTAGTACCAAAGTACCTTATGTACGAGAGAACTCATGGGCTCCTTCTCAGCCATACCATAGGATGGGCCCTGCAACTAAGAAACCTGTCAAGGGAACACAGAAGGGAATAATTAGCTGTTTGCAAGCATTTTTCCTTCTCACAGTAACAGTGAAGGCAGCGTCACCAGCATTTGTGTGTTCAGTAATATGACACCTTTCATTACCCAAAGACTTTCCATGGTGTGACAGCAGCATCTGCTGTTCTCATATCTAAAAGTGTGCCGTAGCCCTCTGGCTCTCTCACATCCCTCACCCTATCTCTGACAGACCCGTGGGCGTGGTGAAAAGAAGGATGGTATCCCAAAATGACTGTGTTTACAATAAAGAATAATCTCCCTTTTCCACATAATTTCACGATGTGGGAACTGGTCCGCACATGTGCAGCGGTACCCCCTTAGTAAAATACCCATTCATGGGTTTGAGGATCATGGGTCATGGCTGGGTCTTCCCACACCTTCAGGGGACTGTCTGTTCTCCTGACTTTGTCAAAAGCCTTAGTGAGTTTCAGGCATAACCTGTTCTTAGAAAGTGGAAGGAAAGTCCGTGTTCCCTCCCTTTCACCCATCAAACGTCATTTGCCCTCCTCCTCCCTGGAGCAGTGACTGCTCCCAGTAAGCTGGGGACAGAGGCTCAGCATTGTCTTGTTCTTGGGAAGCATGGGGCTGGTCAACCAGCCTGAAGGCTGATGTGCACTTTGGAGCTCGATTCCAGACTAGTGGATCAATTTTTTCTTCTGACTTTTTCTTCAGACAAAGCCATTTTTAGACTCACCAGCTGAGGAGGAGGAAGGAGGGCCCCTGTCACGTGGAAGCCTGGTGTCATTCTGCTTTTGTGAGGTCTAGTAGAAATTGTCCCTGTCCACAGCAGGGGGGTGTTGGAACTCAATGATCTTTAAATTCCCTTCAACATAAGCCATTCTATGATTCTATGAAATAATAGGAAATTTTTTAAAATGCATCATATTTCAAGCTTGAGCCACATCAGGGGCCAGAGAAGCATCAGGAAAGATACTCATTGTTTTCACTTGGGCCTATTCAGGCCTTTGAAATAAAATAAAGAAAAAAAAAAAAAGGAAAACCTAAAAACCCCAAAACAAAACATAACAGTGAAGAAATATCGTTTGCCATTAAGAAGCAAAGCATTCATCCAAGGAAGAACACAAGCTGAATCCCAGAAAGAAAGGAGGCAGCTATGGTGGCAAAGCAGCATTACCATGCAATATATATTTAAAAGAAATAATACATGTGTTTAAATTGCCACATGTTCTATTTTTAAGATGCCATTTTTTTAATAGTTGAAAACCCCACTGACATGAAGATAGAGATCTATTGTGTGACTGAAAGACAAAGTCTGACTGCAATGTCCTTGGCTTTAGTTTTGTCCTCTCCCCGCCCTTTTGGTTCCTGTGATTAATCTGTCTATCTTAAACTTACTCAGGGGCTGTATGTCCCTCCTGTAAGAAGCCTTTTTCTGTCCTGTGAATGATGGAGTTTCTGAGATGGTCAATTCAGTCATGCAGGGAAATAACCAACAATGAAGTTTGTTATGAGACTGTGTAAATTGTAGAGGATTCTGAAAGCTGTTTTAATACCCACTAGATACGTTGCTGATACAGCTGTGTATAGAAATGTACTGCTTTGTGGGGTGTCAATGCAATTTTTCGCTGAGTGCTTAAAAAACCAATGGCAAAATTGTTTTTTATGTCAGAAGAAAAATATCTTGTTAACTAAAAAAAAAAAAATGAAATGTAAAATATCCCCAGTTGAGCATCTGCTGGAATTTTTAGCAGCAAACTAGACAGGAGGAGCTTGCTGGTGGGTTTGCTCAGGTGGGACTCAGTTCACTGCCTTCAATTAGTGTTTCAAGTGGCATGAAACCAGGTCAGCCCCAGGCTGGTTGCAAAATGCATGGAGGATAAGAAAAGAGCATGGGGAGAGAGCTTGTGGTTAGCTTTGGGTGGGTGCAAGGGCTGGTTGGACATAAGCAGCCTGTGCAAGTGCTCTGCCACCCTCAGTGTAAAGTTCTTCTTCATATTGAGGTGAAACTTCTTGTGTTTCAGTTTATGGCCATTGCTCCTTGTCCTGTCACTGGACACCACTGAAAAGAGCCTGGCACCACCCTCTTGGCACCCACCTTTGAGACATTTATATGCATAAATTTAATCCCCTCTCAGCCTTCTCTCTTCAGCTCAGCCCAGTGCCCCTGTGTGTTGTTACTCCTGCCAGGACAGTGGCTGCTGCACCACCTGATGTAGGGGGTGTGCACCTACTGAAAGATCAGATCACCCTTTTTGGTGGAAAACTTAAAGCAGCTATGTGTTGAGTGGGCTTTTTCTTTGAAGTGACAGAACACAACAACCCCTGCAGACCAGACAAGTCAGATGGAGGAAATTACATAGCTCCCTATTGAGTTGTTGTTTTTTTTTTTTTTTTTTTCTGCTAAAACAGCTTTAAATAAAAAAAAAAAAAAAACTGTACTGGAGTAAAAGAAACTGCGTTAAAACGCCACAAAGTGGCAGCAACACTAACCCTGCTGACAGAGCCAAGAAAGAATTACAACTAGAAGTTTCATCTCCTGGCTGGGTGAGCTTTATTTGCTGCCAGTTCAAGTTGAGAGAACACGCAAAGCTTTCGAAAACAAGTACAGATGTGGTAAAAGCGGACAGCAAAAAGTTTAACTGGAGCATCTGGAACAGATACTTGGGTTTGCAAAACTGCACTGCAGTGACGCCAAAGTTTTAAAAGCAGTTTCAGCCTAAGTGAAGATAGAAAGCCCCATTTAACTGTGGAGCAGTCTAGAGATAAAAATTTTCCAGGCATTTGTTCTAATTAAGCTTGCATGGGTTAATTGGCTGCATTTTTTATCGCCTGTTGAAAACTTGCCTGTAAAATGAATCTCAGTGTTATTCTCGTGGGAGTTGTGGTCCTGTCATACGGGACCAGCTGAGCATCCTGCAGCTGCCTCGACAGGCAGAGGGAACACACAGTCAATAAGGTAAACGCAACTTCTGGTTCTCATGGTGGTTCAGGGCACTTGTGTCCGGCTGGTGCTGTGAAACTGAGCAGTCAGTGTTGCATTCTGAGCGCTTGATTTTATCTCTAACAAACCTTTGTTCGCTCAGGCCTGACCCCATTCCTCAGTGATTGCCGTTTGTAGATATTTTTGCCTGCTGATGTGAATTTCTAATGCAGCTTGTTTCTCCTAGAAGAGATGGAATCACTCCAAATGTTGTTGCAAGTGGAGGTAAGATACAGAACTGGCGTTCTGCAGCCCAGATTTTAGGTGAGCGCAGACAAAAGTTCAGGGATGCAAAACAGTCTCATGAAATCTCATGGTGCTTCAATAGCCTTAGAGCTGCTGAACTGTCTCTGTTGCTTGCACTGGAATGCAGTGGAGTGGAGCGCAGAGAAACAGGCTGTTCACCCGAGTGCTGGTTTCAGCACCTGCTGCCAGTTCTGTGGGCAGCAGTTGTGCTTTCATTTAATTACCTTCCCACTGCTCTAAGAGAAAGGAGTGTCTTACTAGGTCACAAGCAAGAGGGAAGTTTCTTGGTTTTGATGAACAAACTGCTTCTGACGTGTTCAGTCTGCCCTCCGTGTGTAGTGTATTAACCGTGCAAGGGTTAACAACACTGGCACTGCCATAACTGCCCCCTAATCCCACCGCATCCGAAGGAAGACCCTGGAGACAGGCAGGGGATCCCTCCCGCGCCTGGCTAGGATCATTGTTGCCTCCTGCCGTTTCTCCCGTGCACCATCCCGAGGCCGCTGCTTGATGTCTGTTTGGTTGTGCTGATAACCACAGGGTGTGAGCAAAGCTCTCTGACAGCGTGGGCTCGGCTACCCGCAGGGCTGTATCCCCCTCTGCAGGCAGGCGTTCCGATGGAAGCATTGTCTCAGCCGGTGTTCGAACAGGAGGGAAGTCAGCAGTCTTCCTGACTGGACTGAGTGCACGTACGTATTTTGTTTACCTTTTAAAGTATGCAAGTATCACGTGTCGCCTTCTAAGATACTCACAGCCAAATATTTTAGCAGGATGTCGAATCCAAAGAGGTTTGCTGCAAACACAGCTTTATTAGGAATGTGATGCGTGTGAGGGTGCCTGTGGGGCCGCAGGACAGCGGAGACGGGGAGGTGGAAGGTCCCAGAAGCTTGGGGTGGGTGGCAGCATCAGGGCTTGTAAGCAGTGGCTGCACCCATGTGACTGGAGACACTCGGCCAAGGGGGCTGGTCAAGAGTGGTCCAAAGTCTGGGCTTGCTCCTCCCAAAAATGCATGATGTTGTTAAAATCGGTGAGTCAGAAACTCATGTGATTAACTGTGACCACACTTGATTCCTCCAAAATCAGTTTTAAGTTGCATTTAAAGGATGTACTAATAGGAATCCTTGGGTTTACGGTTTTTATGGGAGAGATCAACGCTTTCAGATGCAGGAAAGGGTCATTAACATAAGCAGCGACAATTCCACATTTGGGATCAGATGTGTATCATGCTTAGACACAATGATTTCCTGGCCCTGAATGTTCACAACTTTGGTATTGCAAATGCAGGGGCTGCATGGACCATCCTTTCTCATCATTATCCCATTGCCAGTACTAGAAGAAGCAAAATGAGTTTGCCAGTGTTAAATCACAACAAGCTTTATGTGCAGGTAGGTCATTACAGTTTGTCACCAAAGTAATCCTACATTTTAATTTTTTTTTTATACTTTGACATCATTGTCACATTTCCAGCAGTAGTGTTTCTAAAAACAGTTCCACACAAAATACTTGTAGCTCTGGTGCCATCTAAGATTATTAAGGTGGACACCACTGTACTGGCAACAGGGTCATTCCTTGTAAACCTGCATTGCACTTTCATGCCAGTCCTTAAAGATTCACCTCCAGAGGTCTGAGCACGAGTGCTGGGGCAGGGCTGAGCATTGAAATGCAACTAAGGTGTCTGTCTTAGGATCCTGTTCAGACCTACTTACAGCCACAGGGTGACAGCAGAGTTCCTCCCACACAGTACAGAATCCCAGTGCTTTTGCTGTCACCCGATCTCCCCCCTGGACACTTCTCCCTTTGGTGCCCGGAAGGTGACTTTGGTCAGTGTGGTCCCATCCTGAGTTACTCACACATTGCCCTCAGGGGTGCTCCCACTTTTCCACCAAGAGGAGAAATGTATCAGCTGGTAATCAGCACTGCCAGGCTACTTGGTTTCACAGTCAGTGACACTTACTAGAAAACTTGGGGGTTTTTTGTTAGCCAGGACATCCATAGAAAAACCCCTTTGGCCCCAGAGAGAGAACCTGCTTCCCTTCTTTCCACCCCTCCTAGTCAGATTAAGAGCCACAAGGATAACCACAGCCTTTCAAGGCAGGTAGCAGGGTGGTACAACTTGCAGCTGTAACACAGGATTTTCTCTGCTGCCAAAAGCTATCTGTTGAGAATTATACACTGCAGAAACCAAAAAATACTCCATGCTGTAATGTTTCCCAGCAATAGCATGCCCCAGTCATACTACAAACAAGGTGAAGTACAAATGTTTTATTGCAATGTTTCATTATTTACAGTACCGTTCACTGTGTCCCTGGTGCTACCAAAGTGCAAGCCATTTCAGACAGGAAAGCTAAACCACGGTAACTCAGCAGCAAAACGTGGCTGTGCCTTACGCTCGTGCTGTCCTGCCTCTTCCCCGGGCCTGAATGCAGAGGAGTTTGCTGCTCTCCTTGGTCACTGGGAACAAACAACCTGGTAACGTGAAACTTTGGTCACAAAGGATTGTCAGTTGTTGGTCTTTCAAGATGATGCAGGAACAGGAATCTGCAATCTTTCCAGCTGGACCTTACTCGGAATTCAGTGTTTCTGATTGCGTAACAAGGCGTGTTTGTGTGCCCGACTGTCAAATTCCTATTTTGATATTTTTATGTAAGTACTGCTTTATTCCCAATTATTTTTGTTACTGATTCTCTTTGGTTTATGTAAGCTTTTCATCATCTACCTGTTTTGAGGCTATCTATCTACTTTCTTAAAAGAGCTAGTACCTTGAGAATTACCAGAGTTGCTACTGGATACTGATACTGGTTGAGTCTTTACTGCAAATTTTATTATGCACTTCCATTTCATATAAAGATGGTGATTCAACCATCACTGAAGCCTACATTTTCACACACTGTCACACAGAGTAGGACAAACTACACCTGTTACTTCAGGAATGATCTCTGAACAGAAAATCACCTTTGGAAAGGAGGGGTATTAACTACAAATTTTATCCAAGACTAAAGAATTCCAGTATTCCAGAGGCTAAACTCAGGTCAGGAATCTTTTCAGTTTTCTAACGTGTATTACCTCAAGAAAGTACTTTGAAAGACAGTTTTCAGACTGAGTTCCACTGCTGCCAGCAGTCCCTTGGGAGGTGGGCAGTGAACTTCTCTGCATCAGTTATTTTATTGTGCACCAGGGATGTCGTTACCTTCTAAAACTTGAGATGCCTTGTGTTACAAAGCTCTTGTACAATTAGGAAATGTTTAAGACTCCATTCCAGAAAATAAGTTATATTAAATGGCACTCGAGTCCTCCAGGAAACATGTAGCAGGGCTGTTGGGTGAAGTTCAGCAGTAACAATTTCTGCCCTCTCTTCTCCCCATGCCTGGTTTACAGTTCCTGTAATAATGAGTCCCTGCAACAGCTGCCTCAAATGATTCTGAAATTACAGCTTCTCAAAAATGGGATGATTGCAGCTCTTGGCAGGTTTTTTTCCTGTGAGTCACACTTTTATTCCATGTTATCACAGGCTTTTCAGTATCGCTATTGATAAAAAGTCACCAAAAGCTTTACAGCTGCAGAAGGTACCATTTTCACAAAGAAAATGTACTGGATTGATTTCTTAACCTACCATACAAAACACAGTGTTTAAAAGCTCTGCAGTGCCTCCCTATTATCGTTCCTTTGGAATTTGGAGGAGACAGCAGAGCTCACATGCAGTCAACCACATTGCTGGATCCTTGGCCCACGTCCCGGATCTGGCTGCTGAGACAGGAGCACACGGCCACGCCTGCCCCAGCCCGGCAGTGTGACACCGAGCCCACGAGCTCCCACCTGCAGAACGTGGCAGAGGGAAAAGAGAAATGTCAGTTCCTGCCCTTTCTGAGCAATCTGAAAGAATTTATTTCTGAAATTCTTTTACGTGGCCTAGCTGTTTACTCTGCACAAAAATGCACCCCAGTAGCTTTTTATTTCTCTGTAGGTTGTTACTGATTGAACAAGGGATGCAGAGGAGGCAGGAGATGCTTAAATATTTACAAAAACAACCTAGTGGCATAGGCAGCAGTCCTACATCAACAGTCACGGATATTACTCAATTATTACCAGGAAACAACAGCTAGACTCCTGCTGCACACTGTTATGTTGTGTTTTCATATAGGCAGATGTCACTGTCTTATTAAGGCAAACAAAACATTTAAAATTACCTATTCACTATGGGATCAAATGCTTCCACTGTATTCAGGTACACATTGCCATTATGACCTCCAACTGCAAAAATCTTTCCCATCAGCGTTGCGATGCCAACACCACCCCTCGGAGTTGTGAGCTCTGCCACGTATTCCCATTTGTTACTGCGTGGGTCAAACCGCTCCACCGAGCTCAGTGGGGAGTTGTCGTCAAAGCCACCTACAAAGAACCATCACATTTATCAGTTTTTAGACATTTCTGGTGCAGGTGATGCCCAGGACTGGCATGATCAGGCTATTCTCAGTGTTCAGGGGGTACTGTCCAGCTCTCTCTTTGCCAAAACTTTACAAACTCCTAAAAATTAATCTAGCACCTCTCCCTCCTATCACTGTACAAGGATCACCCAGAGCACCAGCTTCCTTCTATTCAAGTTGCAAGGGTTCTAGTTCTATTATTTTTCTCCTTGAATCCAGCAAACTTACAATGAAATAGCTTCCCATTTGGAATAGAAAAAAACACAAAGACCAATAAAAAGATGGTCTCGATCTTAAGCTTAGTTTAGTTTATGCAAAACACACTCTTGCAGAGTTCTCAAGTTACAGCACTGACAAATACCTGAACAGGAAACAAAAACTCCTCACGTGAGACTTCAGTGTTGCTTTGCCCTTTTGCTGGGGAGCATTCTGCTTGAAACCTTTGTAAGCATTTATGGTAATACACAAGCCAGAGCACTTCAACTATCACTATGGCACACCTACCTGGCATCTTCCTCCCTCAGGAAAGCAGGTAAAAGGTAGCGCACAGGACAACAGGCTGTGGAACAAGCGCGAGAAAGCTACTGTTGTCTACACTCAGAACACAACTAGAAAGCTTTGAAAGTGTGCGAACTTAAAAATTTAATTTTCTAAAAGGAAACCCAAGATTAGTGAGTCTGAGAGGGTTTTCTAATACAGACATATTGTCCTGAACAGTATAACCCTCCTGAAACATGGGTTAGGAACTGCTTTTTCACTTCCTAGCTAACATACCTTCATTTAAGCGTGTCCTGGTTGTGCTTGCTCTCTTCTCCTGCCCAAGAACACCAAGTACAAGTCAGGTCTATCTTTTCCCCAGTTTCTCTGGCAACAACAGCTACTTCCACAAGCCAGTACCTGGCAGCACCAGCACTACAAAATGCCACATCCCTACTCACCAACAACATACAAGCAGCCATGGAGTTCGCTGACACCATTCCCAGCTCTTCGCTGACCCATTTCTTTCACTTCTATCCACTTATCCAAATGGGGATCGTATTTCTCCACACTGGAAAGAGATGCTACACCGTCATTGCCCCCCACAGCATAAACGTGGTTCTGGAAAACAGTTGTATATGGAAAGAATATTAGGAATGTAGTTGTCTTTACAACTGTGTTAAAATTATAGGAAAACCTGGTGTATCCACACAGCCCTAATTATTTAAGAATTCCAACAAAAGACTTAATTATCTGACATAAAGGCCATCTTCCAATTAAAAAAGAGAAAAAGTTATGTAGTGCTGCAGCTATTTTACAGAGCATAACATGGCAACAGGGGGTTTGAAGTGCAGATGCAATCAGCACCTCTAAACATGATGACCATGTCAAACTGGACTTCTGAGTGAGACAGGAAGCACTAGCCATGTGGTTAGAAGGGTTCTAAGCACTTGCTCCCAGTACCTCAAATACTGTTGAAACAGTTCAGTTTGATACGAGAATTATCCTAAATATCCTCACCTTTTGCACAGTTCCATTGGATTTTGATGACCAGAGGTGCTCAGACCCACCAGCAGCATTTTAGTTTAAGATCTCATGTTCTGCCTTGTAGAAAGCAGATTTCAAAAGCAGGTCGGTTCCTCAGTTGGCCCTGACTTGGGAGTAAACAGCCACTTACCACCAGGGCCACGG
Source organism: Pyrocephalus nanus (assembly GCA_038380795.1). Lineage (NCBI taxonomy): Eukaryota > Metazoa > Chordata > Aves > Passeriformes > Tyrannidae > Pyrocephalus > Pyrocephalus nanus. The sequence goes on along the minus strand of CM076264.1, from coordinate 16,721,771 downwards.
AGCCGACTCCTCCCCGGGGAGTGTTCATGGGGGCGACTGTGCTCCACCGATCGGAGTCAATGTCGTACCTCTCCACGTCGCTGAAGCAGGTGTTGTCATCCAGACCTCCTATCGCATAAATGGGGCCGCCAAGGGAGGCCAGAGCGATTCCTCTCCTAGGAAAGCGACAGGATCAACACCTCAGCACGAATCCTCGAGGAAAGGGAATGACACATCAAGTGCAATGTAACATGACTGGCACCTCTTTCAGCTATGGGGGGAAAAAAGGCAACGAAAACTTGGAAAGTGAAGTTTATAGTAAATAATGTAGGTGGCCCTCTGCACACCTGTGCCAGAGGGACATGGAATACTGTTTTGACTGAATGTCACCTAAGGTCCAAGTCCTCTACTCACATGCTCAGATATCTGGGATTGTCTTAGGTATTTAATGTCTCTGTCTGGGTACTGAATTTCATGCCTCCTATTTTGTTTTGTGGAGTCTGATGAAGAACCAAAACCTGCTGGTTTTGACTTTGTTGGTATAGCTGGCTTCTACAATTTGGGAATGATTGAAGGGGGATATTAGTATACATTAAAAGGCAAACCTGTGCTGGATATTAGATGACTGAACTCTAGCAAGATGTAATCACAATTTCTTCCATTCTGATTTTTATATTAAGTGTTAAAACCAGTTGTCAGATTTGTTTTTACTAAATCTACCAATATGAGAGTACCATCGGTAGTACAAAATTAAAAAGTATTGTCTAGTGTCCACTTTAACTACAAAGCAAGACAATTTACCATGTCACTGAGAACATTCTCGTCTCATTACACAGAGGGCAGGTGGGCAGGAGCAAGGGAGGCACAATCTTTGTATAGAACAAACATTGTGGCAATATCCTGGGCTTATCTTAAATTGCCTCAACAGATAACAGACATCATTAATGATGGCAGTTGTCTTCTATTTTGATTAGGTCGCAGCTACAAATAGCTTTAGGACTTAGCTGTGCTCAGTATGCTCCTACTTGTACAGGATGCTTTCAGAAACAACAAACAAAATGGAATGTAGAATTAAGGATGCTGGTTTAAATAACAGCAGAAACAAAAAAATTACGGATCTGCGAGTCCAGTAACATCTTAAAAGAATCCTGAACATCAAAAGGCAAGAAAAATCCTCAAGTGGACTTTCAGTGTTTTAGTGCTTCTGGTCTTTTGAGGCAAAAACATAGGCAGCCACTTCTTTACTGGGCAGTAAGTATTTCACTTTTCATGTTATGCTGGCAGTTATCTTGTTCATTCTTAAAAAGAGCAAAAAATCCACCAAACCAGTTCATCAGTTTCAAGTTGTTTATCAGGCATAGCAGAAAGGCCCTTGATACCAGAACATAAGCATAGCTGGAGTAGAACAGGTTTCTGCTCCAGAAGCAAACCATCCCCCCACCAAAAAAAAAAAATAAAAGGAAAATACCTTTATAGGACAAAGCTCCAAAACAGGGAGAAAAATGCCTGGAAATAGCAGTTTGAAAACCCGAATAAAGGCAGGACAGACACGATGTTTTTCAGCATCAGCAAGAAATGATGTATCACAGACTAGGCCTTAAATTTTGGATCATGGGACACATATACCTCTTTGTGTTCATTGATGCCTTCATCATCCACTTGTTCGTGAGAGGATCAAATACTTCCATGCTTCCTAAGTGTTCATTTCCATCATGTCCACCTACCGCGTAGACTTTACCTGAACACAAACACATCTTTTGATATAGAGAGTGCTTGGCAACATTTCAGTTTTCATTTATACAATATCCCTGACTATGTGGAGACAAAGAGCTCAAATAACAGTTAAAGTTTCTGTATATTTTCAACATCAGAATTTAAGTAAGTATGGACTTTGTATATTTATATGCTGTACTCAACCAGCAATCTGTTCTAATGAGGACTGGCTGACTGCTGTGTAAGGCCATTTTGTATAAGGGGATTTATAAAAAGTAAACCTCATATTTAAGGCAAGAGGCTATATGCAGTTCACAGACTCAAAGAATCATTTGATTGGAAGGAACCTTTGAAGGTCATTTAGTCCAGGGCATTTTCAACTAGATTAGAGTTGCTTAGAACCCTAATCAGTCTGACCTTGAATGCTTCCAGAGATGGGCATTTACCACCTCTCTGGGCAACCTGGTTCCAGTGTTTCCCCACCCTCACTGTAAAAAATTTCTTCTTCATATCTACTCCGAATCTACCCTCTTTTAATTTAAAACCATTACCCCTTGTCCTATTGCAACAGGTCCTACTATGAAGTCTGTCCCCATCTTTCTTGTAAGCTCCCTTTAAGTACTGAAAGGGCACAACAAGGTCTCCATGGACCCTTCTCTTCTCAAGGCTGAGCAGCCCCAACTCTGTCAACTCATAGTAGTATCTTTTCAGTAAGTATGGCCTCAGACTGGTTCAGAACCAAACACTCCTTCAGGAAATAGGCTTTACTGAAGAGAAGAATATTCAACAGCTAAGCAAGTAAAGTAGTTTACTACCTGTACAACTAGTAAAAGTAACAATTCCAGTCAAAGGAGCAAAAATAAGTGCTTTCTGAATGGGGTTGCTTGAATAGGGTTACTGACCTCCCACAGAGATCACACCCACGTGCCTCCTCCTGCTGTTCATTTCAGGGCCGAAGAACCAATTGTTCTTACTGATAGAGTAACACTCAATGCTGCGAAACGGGTCACCTGATCCACCTCTGCCCCCGACACAGAACAGCACACCTGAAGAAGACAAAGCAGGTTTCCAGAGAACCAGCAGGAAGTTGGGGAAAAAAATTGTATAGCAGAGCGAACTGAAAATTATGCAGTTGGGGAGAAGTTGTATTTCACTTCAAGGGCACAGTCACTGCCCTGCATAAATAACTGCACACTGGATTTTGGCCTTTGCTTGGCATGCTGCTATGGCAATTGGCTATCTACGCTCTTGCAAACACAATGCATATTTTAAATAGGCTTTACTGTGATTTTGCTTAAGGATATAAATATATTGTTTGTTAAATATAACAATGTAAAATTTAAGATTTGCAGTCTAACAGTCATCATTCACTTTTGGTGTACGTTAGTCAAAGACTTTAAGAGTTAGCTCAGCCTTCTTACACCAAAAGATAACGGTCCACTGTTTTTGGTATAGCTTTGAACAGATTGCCTGGTCATAACATACTTAATAGCTCTAGCTTTAATACAGGTAGAGCCAATCAAGATATATAAATAACGCTTTAAAGAAAGAAAATGACTGCTAAAATTCTGCTAGGAAAATGCAGCACATTACCTAAACACCAGAATGGCACATGTCTTTCCCAATTTTGCATTAAGTCATCAACAATCCAGGATACCAAGCTATGCCTGCTTGATACCAATATACCTCCACAGATGTGCTGCCTTTCCTCCACACCACTCCCTACCAGATAACCAGACACACATTTAATTACCAGCAGTCTGCTTCCTTGGTGTTGTGCGAATGGAGTACTCAAAGTCAGGCACTGCCCTGCTGCTCAGGTGAAGGTGGTAGTTTCTCGCTTCATCCAGCAAATCCCTACATTTTAGATTCTGCTTGACAATCTCTTCCTTTGCCACAACGCCCATAAGGAAACAAATGGGCAAGAGAGGCAGCCGTACCTGACAGGAATGAACACAGTTGGAGAAACTGGCTGAACTGGCTGAGTCTCACCAGTCACAGTGATGCACACGTAACAGATGGCAGCTCCTGGGCCAGCTGGCAGCACTACGCTCCTCACTGAAGGGAGCGGCTTTCATGGTTTTTTTTCCCAGATAACAGCAATATGAAGTTCTTTCAAGTGACAAATGTTTGCTACAACCATTTGCACTTAAGCGGCAGTGGAGAACTGTCCCTTGGCCCAGGCTGTGTGGGAGAAGTGCAGCTGCCTGTGCTGCAGCTGAACCTGCCAGGCGTGATGCAGGCAGCACCTGTGACTTCAGCAGGGTAGTCTGTGTCAGGTCAGTCTGCTGAGGGTATCAATTTTTGGGTCACTGCTATGACAGCATAAGGAAGGCTTATGCCAGAATAGTTCATTTTCTTCGGGGTGGCAAGTCAAAAAGGAAACACTCAGCATGAACTAAGTGCCTATGAAGGACGTATTGCTAGTGCAGTAACACCTTTCTTTGATGCAGACTTGATAGACTTCAAGATTTAAAAAAAAATGTTGAGAGCCAATTGTTTCCTTCTCTAAGTCCTTTCTGTCATTTATTTCAGCAAACCTTTCATTTTTCCTTGTGAGAGGAACAGTGAAGAATGTGAAGTACAATCAGGGGCACAGGTGGGGCACGTGTTAGTGGGGGGACCTGAGGTAAACCTCCCCTGATTTCTTAAGGTTTGGAGTCAATGCCACCAAGCAGCTCTCAGTTAGCTCAGTGGTGAAGTCCAGTATCTCCAGGGCTTCTCAGAGCAGTGGGATGGCGCTGTTACATCGCTGACAAGTGTCCCTGTCTCCAAATAAGCACGTGTCTCTACCAGTTCTTCCTTACCTACTTGCTTTCAGTCTCACTTCTTCCTTTACTTTGGCCCGGCTTATTTTAGGCTGCTTTAAAGCACCACCGTAGCCCTGCTGACAGGCTCCTGAGGTTAGTGTTGTGGTAAGAACTCCAGGCTGACAGACTCAGAACCTGACTGTAACAGCAAAACCCATAAGGCTGATTATGATGTGGATAAAAACTGTTGATAAGCCCAGTCATGTTTTCTGCTAGCAATAATGTCTAAGTCAGCTGATGGCTCCATATACTCTGGCAAATAACCCATATGTACAGAAAGGGGTTTACTTTTTCATTGCTTCAACATAGACTTTGGTTTCAATACTGGTACATATATATAGATAGATAGATACTCTGGTACCAATAGAATGAAGTTGCTAATCTCATGTGATAGCACAATTGGGCATAAAACTTTTTTTTTTATTACATATTGCCTGTAAATTTATTAAAACGTACGAAAGAAGGGCTTTTTGTACCAAAAACCTCATGCTAGTCTAGATGAAACTGAAGGGTTTTTGACAAGTTAATAAACCATCTTTCACAAGGAAATGTGAAAAATGACACATAAAGATGCTGACAGCAGCATCTTAGTGGATCTCTCCTCACTCACATAACACCGATATTAGCAATTGAGCCAAATGCAAAATATTCAAGTTGGATTTCAGTGACAACTGAAACTGCACAGCTGATCCTACCTGCTAAGACAAAGGTAACCCCCAAAAATGAGGCGTTCTGCAGCGCACGGCATGCACCCCAATCCTCCCCAGCACAGGTTCCCCATACCTGCCTCAAATATTATATTTTAAACTCCCATAACCAGCACATGTGGAGCTTGGATAACTGAAGTACCTAATGCTTTGACAGGAGGAGGTCTGATGGGTGTCCAAGTAAGTTCAGCTGAATGACCTTTTGATACCTGTACGTGTTTCCTTCAGAAGCAGTGAACTTGCATCAAGTCTGGACAACTGAACGGCAAACTCCTTTTGACTCCTACAGATAACAAGCAGTGCTAGTCTAGCAAGCATTAAAAAGGCTATCATGTTTCCTGGCCTACTTGTAGGGCTGACACAACTTAGCCTTTTGTTAATTAAACACATGAAATATTTTAGAAACATGACTTGATGTGACGCACCTCTGCTAGAGTTTTACTTTTCTAGCCATGTAAAAAATCTCTTCAATAGTTTTGTTTCCTTTCTTAAATACAAATACACATCAGCAAGGGCAGTAGTTTCAGGGTGGACAAGTGTCAAACCAAGAGAAGCGATGGCTTTCTGTGTTTCAAGTAAATCTAAGAAGTTTCTGCTCGAGCAAAGATGTAGCTTTTTGTTGACTCCCCCCCTCCCAGCTGTGAGCAGAAAGCAAGTACTCTTTTCTCTACAGAAAGAGGAGAATATCACTTCTTCCTGATATTCAAGAGATCTAACCTGCTTCTGTTGTCAGCTCAGAATTGTGAACACCAGATGAGTCACCAACAGCTGAGAACATTTTTCATCTTAAGATCTACCCAGGTGCAAACAATTGACTATACAATTAAACCAGCAATGAGACAGGCACGGAGTGCCTTGGTCTGCCCTACCTGTGCAAGTATTTCATCCAGCCACATGGCATGATGCTGTGGATTGGCCAGCAGCCACTTGATAGCAGCGTTGTAAACTTGCTTCTCATTTTCAATATTCAGGTCACTGGAGGACAGGAGTTTATGGAGGTGCTGCGGTGACACGCTCACAAAGTCCTCGCACTCCATGACCTCTGCAAAGTGCTCGCAAGCGAACTGATCGGCCATGTCCATCAAGTCAATGCGGTTGTGGCTCTCGGCAAACGCTCTGACTGCCAGGCAGTTGGAGGGGTGGAAGTGCAGCTTCATGTATTCACAGCAGGCCTTTGCCACCAGTTCCACCTGCAGAATGCAGGCAGCATACAGGAGGGGCTGGACGTTGTCCACCGTCAGCGTGAGCCGCGAGGAGTACGCGAACTTCACCAGGTCCTCTATCGCGTCGCCGTCGAAGTCCCTGATCTCGATCAACTTCTGCTTGGCCTCAGCCATTTCCGAAAGAAACATGGCTCTGAAGTAAGGGATGACACAAGCTAGAACCAGCTTGTGGCAGGAGATAAGCTTTGAACCAACCTGGAAAAAAAAAAAAAAGAACAAAAAAACCCCACCCATTTTACTTTAATGTCAGTTTTGCTGTTAAGATCAACAGTTAAGCTGAAATGAAAATTCTGGACTCAATGTGCATTAAGCTACTGTATTTTGTTCAAACAAATTAACTCCATTTTTGAATCTCTTAGCTGCAAAACGTAGTGTATCCCCATGAAGACAAGGTATTTTTCAAAACTCTGATCAGAAAGCACAAAATAGGCTTTTCAGCTACTAAATTATAGAATTACATTTTAAAAGAATGTAAATATTGAAGGTAAATGAACAATCCACTATTTGTGTTACAGGAGTGTCTTCTTACAGCCTTTGTCATTCTGCACTCCTCACTACCATAAAGGTATGGCTGAGTTAAGCAATCATTTTCCCTGATGGACTAAAATGGCACATTCATTTTTAGATGGCATTACAGTGACCTGTCTTGCAATTTAAAAAAAAAACCAACTAAATTATAAAAGATAATTTGGATTTTTTTCTAGCTCTGATTCAATACACAATTGCTCTACCATTTTAAAAAGTGTGTATGATCAACGCAAGTGCAACCTACCTGGTAAAGCAGTGAGTTGAGTACAGAAAGCACACACATGTGAAAGAGTACGCAGGTTAAAAATGAGGCAAAGATGGATGGCTCAGTGTGATCAAACTAGATCACCCCAGAAGGAACAGTTCAGACCTACCAAATGAACAAAAAGCAAACCAACAGGAGGAGAAAAGCAGATGGTATCATCTGACACACGCCTTCTACCAGCTCTCCAACACTGTTCATATGACAGCAGCAGTACAGTGAAATTCCAGGATTTAGCTCGTAGGAGCTGAGGAAGTCTCCCTGTGTGCTCCCACGGCTTATCGCTGTTACAGCATCACTCCAACTAATTACAGTACTGATGCAAAAAGATCCCACCAGCTGGTCTGCTCTATCAGGGAAAGCTCCCAAGCTATTCTCACCTTCAGAGATTTTTATTCTGCACATCTTCCCACTCTCTAATTAAACCTTTCTTTTGAATTAAATGGCTTTATTATGTTCCCTAAATCTCTTTAATATTAAATATCTAGCATATTCTTGGTATTTTGAAATCTGAGTTTCCCTTCAGTTATTAACTATCATATTTTAGGAGCCAGCAATTGGTCTGACAACAACAATGCCAGAATTGCTCACTATCATAGGTCACACACAAAAGCAGAAAGTTCAGTAGAGATGTAATTATTCTTAAAACATGAGAAGTGTCTGACAGCTACAAAAAGAAAAATCAAGCCCTTCAGAAAATTCCAATTCAAGATAACAGTTACCAGTTACTTGAAGATTTAGGAAGCTGTACAGTAAGATGTACATGGGTTGGTTTAGCCTTCACTGGAAGACAAGTCATGCAATATAATATTCTTAAATTACCAAAGGAGTTCCACACAGATAATACAAATGAGCATTAAAACAAGCCTAACTTGGGGGACGTTACACTGCAACCACAGTAAAGCGTATTTTCCAAGCCAAGTTTAGCCAGCAGGAGTATACATTTAACTATGTTTATAAAGCAAGACTTTCTGGGTTTTTTTGCAAGGGTAGGTGGACAGGAAGGCAGGTGATGAGGTCAAAAAGGGATGAGAAGGGTTTTTAAGAGTTCTGATGTGGACCTTCTTCCCCAAAATGCCTTTTAAAATGGCTGATGTAAAGAGACCTGATGATGAGTGCTCAGCCCAATTGCTTCACGGCTCTCAGGCTACCCCGAGCAGCTTCAGCGTTGTCATTCAGTGTCCTGTGCACAGTAAATCAACTGTTATGAGCCACTGGACCTACTGCACTGAGTGCCTGCTCAGTGCCTGGTGACAGTACCCGCTGTGAAGAAGAACAGAATGTTCTTCCTTATTCTACTCCTGTTGTCCACTTGGTTTAGGAGCTATGCTCCATCTCTTTTTCTTAAATCTTGCACTAGTAAGATGTCTAGCTAAGTAGTATCTAATATTTGTAGGTGCTGGCACCCACTGTTATGGATGCTAGATATGAATTTATTGGGATCAGGATATAGGTAACATACAGCTGAGTTACAAATATTGCATTAAAGCAATCCTATGCAAGAATCATGAAACTTGATTCCTCCTCCTCCTTCTCCTTTACTCTTTGATCAGCAGCAGAACATAACTGTCTGGGGCTTTTTTGTTTTTTCTTTCTTTGAGAATGCTGGAAGTCAGATTTGTTCCAGAAATCCTGTCTGCTGGGAAGGATGTAGCAAAACAATACAGAGTGCAAAAATAAGAGATGGAATTGGAGATGAAAGTGTGTTGAGAACAAAGAGGCTACAAGGAGCTGAAATTGCACAGTAATACACTGACAAACTGTGGGACCTTGCTTAGAAGGCAAGCTGGATGAGGTCAAAGTCATGTACTTCACCTTAAATGTTTAAATTTCAGTTGTAAACCTCCTAAATAAGAAAAAAAACATCCGCATATCTAGAGATGCCTCACATTCAACAAGTGTTCTGTGGCTTCCATATCCCTGCCCAAACTCACAGCCACCTCCAGAACATATATTTGTTGCTTTATCTTCAGACTGTTAAATGCAATGGATGTGTGACAAGTATCACCTTCAGGGTAACATCGCAGAGCTCTCCAGCTTCAAAGAAGTGAAGAAGAGAGCTGTGAAACTCCTTCCAAGCCTCATTTGCCTCAAATACAAAGACGTCATCTTCACCATCACTGTTGGAAGGCCTGGTTTGCTGCTGCTGCTGTTGCTGCCGCCTTTTTCCCTTTATCAGATGTTGTTTTGCCTGCTCAGGGACCATGGATTCTGAAGCCATTGGCTGTTTTTTCTCTCACTGCATGAATCTTCAAAAACTCCTGCCAAGACAAAATCCAGCCCATCAGAAGTTAAGTTCTAAAATGCAGTTCTGTCCTCCTGTTAAAAAAAAAAACAAACAAACAAAACAAAACAAAAAAAAAAAAAAAAAAAAAAAAAAAAAAAAAAAAAAGGAATGAGGCCTTAGGTGATGCTAGTACATTAACACTTTGATTACATGATCTTACTTCGGGAAGGTGAGAGGAGCAGGGGCAAAAAAACCCAACCCACAGCCAAGAGTGCTATGTAGGTATCTCTAGGTAAAGCCATTGTTTGTGAACTTGTTGCCCACACTTCTTGAAAGAGACATGAAAAAGGCAAAGATGTATAACAGAATCGTAGTTTGTGTTGGAAAGGACCTTAAAAATCATCCAGTTCCAACCCCCTGCCATGGGCAGGGACACCTCCTACTAGACCAGGTAGCTCAAAGCTCCATCCAGCCTGGCCTTGAACACTTCCAGGGATGAGGCATCCACAGCTTCTCTGGGCAAAATGTTCCAGTGCCTCACCACTCTCACAGTAAAGAATTTCTTCCTAACATCCAATCTAAATCTCTCCTTTTTTTTTTTTTAAATCCCCCTTTGTCCTATGACTATCTGCCCATGTAAAATATCACTCTCTCTCTTCTTTATAATCCCCCTTTAAATACTGGAAGATACTCAAGAGTATATGGAGTAGCAAGTTCTTCTCTTACACTGGCTAGATTTCGGTTTCATGTTTTTTAATTAATTTATAATGCATTCATTCTTCATTCTATGCTGAGAGTTGATGGCTGCTGCAGTTCAGTGATTTCTGCTCATGGATTCGAGTGTTGCAGGAAGTGGACTGACCAAAGGAACAAAAAATTCTTCTACAATAAAAATTTAAATCACATGCCTGGGAGCAGAACTGATTTTCCTCTGGGCTATTTTGAAAGTGTGCATGTCTTTTACTAAATTTACAGCTCTTCATGCATCAGTACCAGAGAAAAAGCAGGAAGTGACCTGAGGCGACCGCACTCATTTCTGCTGTGGGTCACAGGGTTGCTGCCAGCTCCATGTCCTGAGTGGTGACAGGACTGGTGGCTGCACTGAGCCAGGTAGGTTAAAGCAAGCAAACACGCCTAGAGTGGTGCTTTAAGCAAGGTAAGTATTACATTTAAAATGTATCTAAGGGAAAGATCTTACTTCTAAAACCCCAAACTAGATATTATGGACCATGGGATATTTATACAGTTTATAGCAATAAATACTTTTTTCTGCTGAAAACTTAAGCTTCTATTACACCAGATTTGGAAAATTACTATACTAAGACATTTTCCTAGTTTGTTAGGCTATTTTGATTCTCAAAGTAATCCTCCACTACTGGTACTCACCACCTTTGCTTTGTTTAACCTGCCCTTCAAATGAAGATTCAAGCACAACCTCCTGAAGTTATAAAAATTAACACGGACAAACAAGAGGAAAAAAACAGAGAAGTTGAAATGCTGTACAAGGGTGTTGAAGAGCATCATGTGTCATTCCTTCATCTCTAGCCTACACTTCTAGGGAACTCATGCTTATTTTGGTCTTTGACCGACACTCTCACTTCACCACACCTAACAATTTTTACATGCAAGTAGAAGCGCTGCATTCAACTGCCACTGACTCCTAAATGATAGTTCACAGCTCCCAAGTCATAAGGTTTTTCCATCTGACACATATGCTACATTTATCCTCATGCTTTAACTGCAACTGCACATATACTTTCCCCAGTTATTCTGTGTCTCATAAAAAGAGGCTAAAGGCTGCATTTTACCTCCTCTGGGTATGTCACTGTAAACACCGTCATCAGATAAATCAGTGCTGTCAGGGTCAATTTTTTTATGCTATAAATTAACTAAGCAGTAACACATAAGCCAAACACAACTGATTTTAAGCAATGTTTTTCATCCAAATCTGATGCTTATAGCAATTAAAGCTCTTGGAGATGCTCTGGCCTGTAAGGAAATAAGTTGGGTGCATATTTGGATTTATATATTTGATACATACTAAGTATACACTTGATACTGTAGGGGAAGAAACTAGAAATCACATCAGAGGAAACCAATGCCATTACTCAGGCACACAGCCATAGATCACATGGATAAGGGAGCCCCCAGTATTGCAATATCAAACACGTGGATGGGAACAAGAGAGCAAGTCAATTACTGCTCCTCAGGTAAAAAGAGGTTTCTGCAACACATTGAAAATTAACTTGTATAATATAACCTTAGGGAAATATTTAGATGGCAGTAGTCTGACATACTTTAGTTTTCTTTTGATGAGACTTTGTGACAGATAAGATTTTTATTCTTCCCCGAAGTCACCAATTTAGGGGCATCTTGTTTCTGTGACACATCTCAGTCATGCAAATCTTTGTAGATACGTATCTCCAAATCCTCCATTGGTCTTAATTACAGCACCTCACAATCTGAGTCTTCAAACAAATCAGCATCTGCTATGGAAAGTACCAGCTGTAGCCATGTTTCATTTGCAGAAAATACTGGCTTAGGCTCATCTGAATGTTTAGCTGTAGGCATTTGCTGTTTTCAGATTTTAAACGAAAAAGAAATTAATTTTTGTAGCACTTGAATCAAGATACTAAACTCTGGAAATCTGAAGGTCACTCTGAAGTCGAGGAGGTCAGTGTATTTCAACTCCACAAACAAAGAGAGAAGAGCTATTTACAGATCTGCTCCCCAAATCATCAGTAATTCAACACTAACATCCAGCTACTTGAGGTTAGTTTAGAACCGGCTGAATGCCACACATACACAGTCTTTACTCTCTAGAACAAAACACTGCCATGTGTTTCAGAACTTCAGTAACCTGCTCCCTTTTTCATGTTGGCAATTAAGTCTTCCAGCCTCAGTACAGTCTAGTATTTTGACAACATAAAGAGTGTAAGTGACCATCACAGGAAGTGACTAAGTAAGCTAAAGGAAGTGCCTCATTCATCACATCATCTGTTATTCCTTGTAAACAGCTGCTTGACACTTTCCATGAAGGAGCAACTGTCTGATTAAAAAAAACAAACCACACATGTTTACAGCTCACCATTGTTTGTTGAGAGCAAGTCAGCAATTTTCAAGTTAAATATTTAGAAATACTGATGATGTCTGCTGTTCTTAAGAGTGCAGCTGTTCCAGACCCCAAAGTTCACGTTCTGGTTGTCAGTGCTGGTCTCCAGGCAAGAGACTGAGGATCCCCTCTTCCCTATTCCTCAAATTTATAAAAGCAAGCAGGGATGGCGCATCAGAGCACAAACACATTATCTTATAACTGCTACAATTCAGATAACAGTAACATCCTAAAGTGAAGTGATTTTGATTCAGACATTCCAGTTCAATCTTAAACTGGATCAAGTGCAAAATTACTCATGTCACATAAAGTGCTTATGTTCAAGAGAGGTATAATAACTCAATTTTGAAGTAAAAAGAAATTGCAGACATTGGACAGTGGCAGGACATGAATAGCACTATTTTCCCCTATCATGAAATTAAAACCCCAGGAATCCTGCCCAACAAGCCAACCTAGATGTTGGAGTACATGGCCTCCTTCCCCTGACAGGTACCTTGGGATATGGTGCCCCAGAAAGAAAGGATTATTCTTATTCTTTCTCTTGACACATGGAAGGAAGACACTTCAGTCATACAAAATAAACAAAAAACCAAGACTCCCACTATAACCAAAACTAGGCAGCATTCAGATGAGAGGAATTATGATACCTGTAAATCCAATGCACTTTATAATCAGTGGTACTGAAGCTTGAAAAAAAGGGGGCAGAGTCAAGGAGAAATCAAGATACAGCTGAAATTTCACCAACTACCCTTTATGTAATTTTGGTTACCCACCCACAAGACAAACTAAAATCACACCAAAATCTGCGCAGAGCAGGGCAATCGGCCTGACTCAGAAAACAATAAGGTCTTTTAACTGAAGAACTCAAGAAATTTGCCTTTTGAAAATGCAAAGTTTGTAGCTCCACAAGCAGGGGGGTGACTCAAGTACCAACAGACTGCATGCATATAAACATACACAAGTTTGTACGTGTGGCTGTGCAAAGCTACCTTGTCTGATAAGGAGCCTGGTGAGCGTGCGTGGATAATGAACCGCTGGCACTGCTGACCACAAGGTTAGATAAGCACAGGCAGGGACAAGATCTTCTCCAGTTTGATCCAGCCAAAAGAACAAGTCAAGCTGTTGTCTTGTGCTGTTCTAAGAAAACTTGAACATTTGGAAAACAGGCAGCTGGCAGAGCTAAGGAAGAGACAGAGAGAGAGGAGTGGGAAGGGCAGGAGGCAGCTGCAGTGCAAACTGCAGACAAGCAGCATCTCTGGCAGGGACTGCATAAGCAGCTGTTCACTGTTCAGTCTGGGTACAGATGTATCATCAAGAAGGAACATGAGGAGAAAAAGGACAGACAAAAATCTGTAGAAAATCCTCAGTGCTCTCCCCTTCTCCATTGACCAATTCCATCAAAGATTATGTATAAACTTTATGCAAAACTGTTCAGATGCCCACGCTAATTAGGTTAAATCAGACCTAGATCAGAAGATTCGATGGTTTTCCCAAACATAGGAAAGTTCAAGTCACATACTGTATCACAAACCTAAGCCCACTGTACTTTTCAGCAGTTAAAGTTATTTAACAGAAAGAAGAAAAAAAAAAGTCAGAAACCACATATCTAACTGGTTTAGCTTGTTTAAAACCACTAGGGTTCCTTTGGTAGAAACTCATAAAAAAAGCTTCTTAGACAACACAAATATACAATCTCTAAACCCTTTCAGCATTTCAAAGGTTCTTTGTAGCAAAACCTGACATTATCGTTTTGCATTGTCACACAGGTAGTTCAGCAAACACTGAAATGGGCACAGCTGGCACCATCTTTCATCTGCTTCTATAACCAAAACCTCACCAGTGCTGTAAACACATAAACAGTGAGCAAGGACTGCTCTTTCTTGGAAAAATGCAACAGAAGAGGTGCTTTGCAGAGCAAGAAAAGCACAGTCAGATAAAATCTTATTTTGGAAATAATTCTGCCTAGCAGTCCCTTAAGGCTGTTTTGATACAGCATATTCCCTGCTCCCTTCAAATGAATGCTCCAGTAAGTTCTACTGAGGTTAAATCCCAGTTTCCATCAAACATCAGAAAGGCCATCTGTCTTCTGGGATTTATGGAATGACAGGCTGACAATTTTGTTCAATTTTCTATTAAGAAAAACAACCAACCAACCTGATATGCCGTGATTTATTTATGCTCAATTTACTTTTGATGAAGAACAACCAGCAAAATCCCTCAGAAGCCACAAAACAGCAAAGGACTCTGCTTTGCAGACACAGGCGTAACTAGGACATGGTTTATTTATGCAGCGTAACCTCGGGAATACCCAAAAAGTAGAACACAAAAGAAAAAAAACATTAAAAAATCAGTGCAATGGGAGCACAGTGAAGTGTTGATGGATTTATTAAAAAATTTAACTAGTATATTTCATTCATAAAAACACAAAACAGACCCTTACCAAGAGGAGGCACTATTGTCTTCTCTGATGGACCTGATTAAAAATAACAATAGTTTAACGGTAAACAGCAGTGTTTAGTCCAGCCATTCCTGGCAAGTATTAACAGAGAGTAAAATTATTTCTAAGTCATTTGCCAGCTGCCCTTTACCATGGGCATGTAAATCAAGGCCTGGTACCCACTAGAGCATTCAGAGGTGTAGCCAAACTGTTTCCCATACACCCACCAGCCTCTTCTTCCCAGAACTCTCTGCCTTAGTTGCCAACCATCATCATATTCTCTCATCTGGAGCTGAGATTCACTGAGGCTGCAGCCTCATGTTACACTCACAAGTCAAACAGCTCAAACCATAAAGCAGCATTAATCTTCCTTTGGTCCCAGAGCTGTAAGGCTCTTCAAAATCTGTTTGAAATCAAGAGGGGGCAGAGGTAATGCAAGACAAAAGGCCTCACAACTCAAACTGCTACAACTATTGATGCAGGAAATTATTATTATGAAATCTAATCCTTGAAACCTGCTGGGGAAGAACCAAGGCACTGGCTAACGTGGTACTGGGCTGCCCTGCACCAAATTACAGGCAGTCATTACACAGTGACCGTGTGTCTTCGTGTGACCACAGTGATTAAATTTGCTTTTACAAACAAATGGCCAGCTAGAAAACTGGATGCCAGGCTACTGGCATGCTGCTAACAATTTATAAAACAAACGAGGTCACGAGTACACTGCAGAGAAACCCCAGGCACAATCTTGCCATGTAACAACACAGACACACGTCTCTCATGGCACAAGAGTTCACACAGACATTACAAGGGAATCAGAGCAAACTGACTCAAAAACCTCAGACCCAGCTGCTTACAGAAGGCGTCTGAACCTTTTGCAGCATCACCTACATTACAAAGCAACCAAAGCCACACGTGACAGGCCTGTTGTGGTTGTGGTTTAACATTCGATGAGCTGTTTTACCTGCTGTGGTACTTTTCTATAGTCACACATCCGTGATTTGTTTCTCGACTGCACTTCCAGAAGCCTTCACGACAGGCACAGAAAGCCAGGTATCACTGGGGGTTTTAAGTCTTACAACTGCAAGATATGTAGGAATGACTTAGGCAAAGGAGGTAACTTAGGCAAAATATTCCGAGTTGGAAGGGACCCACAAGGATCGTTGAGTCCGACTTTTAAGTGAATGGCCCCTACGGAGGTCAGATCCACACCCTTGGCATTATTAGCACTGTGCCCTAACCAACTGAGACATCCAGATCATATGAACCCTATTAAGGCCCTACTAAGTTTGTGAACTACCTGCTTATGAATACTACCTACCATTACGGATAAGAATCTGATTAATTGATACTTCCCAGCAG
This sequence comes from Pyrocephalus nanus, assembly GCA_038380795.1. NCBI lineage: Eukaryota > Metazoa > Chordata > Aves > Passeriformes > Tyrannidae > Pyrocephalus > Pyrocephalus nanus. The sequence continues at coordinate 16,705,411 of CM076264.1, read as the reverse complement.
CCGGTAAGCTTGAGTGGAGATGGGAAGGTGAAACCTATCAAAGGAGAAAGGAAATCCAGGCAGGCAATATCCAGAGTTGGAGGAGCTGAGACATCTGAAATTCTCATTTATTTGAGAAGCAAGGAGAGGCTGGTAACTCCTGAGGCTCTCCCCAGCAGCAATAGGCAATTTCTTGCTGGTTTTACCACAAGAAATATTTGGTTTGGAGCAAGCTAAGCCACTCAACTCGTTATCCCTTTCAAGATGTCAACAGCGAGCCAGCCGGGGCACTAAATCCTCGGGCTGTGGTCTCCAAATGGAGCGTCCTGAAACGCGTGGAATCCTGGCTCAGTTATTTTTTAAAATAATTTTTGTCTCCTTCTCGAACCGTGTGGCAGCGAGGGCTCTCTCTGAGGGGCTCCACGGCATCGCAACAAGCCCCCTGTCGAGGAGCAGAGCCCACCCCGGAGCAGCGGGGCACACCCCACTCCCGGCAGCGACTCCAGGTTAATGGGAATGTCTCGGTTTTCGCTCCCCGGCGCCGGTCGCGGCCCTCCCGGGAGCGGCCCCGCTCCGTCCCGCCCCGGCGGCGGTGCCCGAGGGGTGAGACCCCCACGGCGGTGCTGCGAGCACGGGGGACAACCGCGGCACCTTCCCGCGCCGGGGACACCTGAGGGGAGCCCGAGGGCAGGGGGCGCGTTACATAAGGGCAGGGGCGCCGCCATGGCGGCGGGAACGGTGCGAGGGCGAGAGGGGCGGCGGGGGAAGGGCCCAGGAGGGGAGGTGCAGCCCCCCTCCCCCGCCGCCGCAGGGGAAGAAGGGGAGGGGAGAGGTGGGAGCCGAGGCTCGCCGGGGCCGCCCCGCTGCCCGCCCGGTACCCGCCCCGCTGCCCGCCCGGTACCCTCCCCGCTCACCTGCGCTGCTGCCGCCACCGCCGCCGCCACGGCGGGTCTGGCGGCCCGACCGCCCGCCCGCCGCCAGGGGGCGCGCCCCGCGCATGCGCCGCACGGTTTGGAGGGGGGGTCGGGGAGAGTCCCAGAGCTTCCCGCGGTCCCGGCGCGCCCGGAGCTCTGCAAGGGGAGTGGGAGGTCGTGTTATCTCGCTAGGTGCTGAGTGCGGAAAACAAGACTCTTCAGACCCGTCGGGAAACAGAACGCAAAACTTGGCACGCGAATACAGACGCCCGAGTGTCGCTGGAGGATGTGGCCCGTGGGTACCCGGCCCGGGACGGTTTCCACAGCGAAAACGATCTTGTTTGGCTTGCGGTTTCCCTCACAACCACGTTTCCCTTTTCTGGTTCGGTGTTTAACTCCTTTTCCTTTTGTCGCGTAAAAGAAAGCTGCCCTTCAGTGGGAAGCAGAAACAGGCAGAGCAACTCCTGAGAAATACCCTCACCCTGTCCCCCCAGCTGGTGTAATCTCCTAGGGAATAATCTCCCTGCTTCTTGAGGGGAAGCCGTAAGAGGAGCGGCTGAGGGCACTTGGTCTGTTCAGCCTGGAGAAGGGACTAAGGAGACACCTCCTTGCAGTTACAACTTCCTTGTGAGGGGAAGAGGAGGGATGGGCTGTTCTCTGTGGGGACCAGTGACAGGACCCGAGGGAATGGCCTGAAATTGTGTCAGGGAAGGTTTAGATGGGATATTACAAAAAAGGTTCTTCACCCAGAGGGTGGTTGGGCACTGGAATAGGCTCCCCAGGGAAGTGGTTACAGCACCAAGGCTGGTGCTTCAAGAAGCGTTTGGACAACGCTCTCGGGCACATGTGGGATTCTTGGAGCTGTCCCGTGCAGGGCTAAGAGTTGGACTTGATGATCCTTGTGGGTCCCTTCCAAGTCAGAATATTCTGTAATTCTGTAATACAGATCAGGGTGATTCTGCTTCAGATTTTCCAGGAACTGTTCTCTATGAGTTCAGAGAGAGGAGGATGTAATAGGGAGAGGAAAAGGCTGTACCAGCTTCTTTCTCCCCACCTGTCCACCAGCTCTGGTCTCTACAGTGTATATATATACACATATCTCATGCAGAGAGATATATACATCCCCTCCAGTGCCAGAATACATTTCCTCATTACACACTTTCCCCCTGGCTTCAGTCTCTTTCTTTGTTGTGCCTCTCTCTGCCTGTGGAACAATAATGGTAATTCTTCGTCCGACTTTGCTTAAAGCTTGACTTGAGAGCTTGAAAAGAATTAGTCAAGAGTGTTTTACAGCCTGATAAAATAAAATAAAGACCTTATTAAAGAAATACATGCCCTGGGAAGCACAGAGTCTTCCTTGCACAAAAGCAAGCACAGCTTGCCAAGTGAAAATGCCCTCCGCCTCCAGCCCCACAGCTAGAAAGCTCAATAGATTTTTCCAGTTCCATACTGCATGCCAAGTTCACCCCTACAGATGTGCATAATAATTCTAGGATTTCCTTTTTTCCTGAATCCTACACAATTCTGCTGAAAAGCAGGAAGGTGTTTTATAAATCTGTGCTTATCTGAGAATGAATGGCTGGGAGCTTACAGTTCCACACAGAATACACATATACTGTGTTTAGGAGGAGATGCACATTTATTTTGGAGCCTGTAAAGGCAAAAATATCCAACTAAATAACGCTGCTATTTGACCTGGCCTGCTTGAGAAAGAGCCAGAAAACTATCCATAAAAATATGGGGATCACTGTTATTATCTAAAATCTATCTGTATAGTGATCTTGGGTTAGTATTCCATACCCCTGTGCCATTTATTTCATAGAGGTCAGAGTGGGCAAAAATTCAGTAGCAAAAAGCTGAATTGATTATATTGTGTGCTTACCAAAACTGCACTAGTTCTGATCAAGCCAACACATTTTAGGGTTTGCACCAATACATCTCAGAAAATTCCTGTTCAGCAGTGTTTTAGTGGCTATTTTTCTGAACACAAAAACCCAAGCAATCCTCCCCAAATTCAGCCATGTGTTCAAAAGGTACTAACCTGTATGTATGTGTCAGAGATGCTGCTGTCCATAAGCAGTTTCCGGAGGGCTGTGATCAGACAAAGTGACCCGTACGGACTTGTGTTTTGCAGATTCCTCCTTCCTTTCTATCACAATGCACGCTTTTATTCTCTATTGACCTCATAGGGAATGAGTTTCTACATCATATGTCCACAATGTCCAGCCTGGCAGCAGCTTTAGTTTTTCAGATGGGTTCTCTTCAAGATGAAAGCCTGACACTTAACAAGTGTCGAGGGAGGAAATCTTACCTGCCAGCTTCCCAAGACAAGTGCTGGGGATGAGGGACGTTTATCGCTCTGCTCTGTGGAAAGGTGGGAGGAGTCAGTGGGCAAACTGCTATTCCAAATGGGAAACTAATGCCTTTGTGCTCTTATTTCTGACTTTGAGAGTTAGTGATAGTGCTTGTATTGTGGCTCTCATCCAATGCCCCTGGAAACCGCCAAGAAGGCTCCCATTGACTTCAGTAATAGTTTGATCAGGCCTTCAACCCACAAAGATGCCATTGTTTAGTTTTGCTGGTTTGGGTTTAGCTTAGTGCTGGCTCCTTATATCGACTTACATTGCAAGTAGTGATTCCCGAGGGTGAGGTATAATCTCTGATGACAGAAAGAGGTTACCTTTTCCTGAATGCTGGGAGACTTTGAGGCTGTGTTCCTGGTGATTGTTCTGGTTAAAGCTTTTCCTCTGTTCTGTTAGTAAATGTAAAATAACCGTTTGAATGGGTTCTCCTAAAGACTTCAGTTTAAAACTATAGTGGCTCATTGGACTAGCAATTGTAGAATCGGAAAATGTTTTCTAGAAAATACAGTTAAAGATTGCACTGGTCAGGAATTACATGTTAGGAAGTGGAAATCTGATTAATCTCCCAATGTATCTAATTAAGTTTATTCAGCCATCATCTTAACTCTGCAACAATAACATAAGAATACAGAAGTGTGTGTACTATGTTGCATGAAGCATATAAGTAGTGAAAGGGACCTCAGGCTCCCAAGATTTCGACTGTGTCTGAAGTTTGGCAATGTAGAGCCTATGGAATTCAAAGTTTTGTAGTGGGATTAATGATCATTTGAAATAATCTACGGCAAAAGAATTAAGCCTGGATGGTTGCTAAGCTACTTTGTTGGTGCGTGAGCTTTGAGAGATTTGTGAGACTTTGATACTTTATCTCCCTGCTGTAAAGGCAATTAATTTAAAAATATTGCTATTCCCTGAGTGTAACGATTCTCAAAAAAAAAAAAAAAAAAAAAAAAAAGAGAGAGACAACTGCGAAAACTTATATAGATGGATTTTCGGGTGTTTGGGTGGGTGGGTGGATTTGGGTGGTTTTTTTCCACCCATTTCAGAGGGGAAAAAAGAAGTTCACTTGATTCAAAAGACAAATTATGACCTGGCAGCTCAGAGACAGGATATAAGCTTGGGTGTAAAAGACCTTTGGGTGTTGAGTGACTGTGGCTTTGTGTGCTAAGCTCAGCTAAATCAGTGTGTGTCAGATATGCCTACAAGAGGTGAGAGACACACAGGAGCATGAACACCTCTCTTGAGGAGGCTTTGAACAGAGACTGAATGCCAGCTAGTTGTGTCTTGTCAAGGAGGTGTCACGCACTGACTAGAGGTTTATACCACGTCACTTGGCATCATCCAGAGATCCTAGGTGAGCTGATGAATGAGGAACAATCCCTTTCCCAAGCACGTTACTGGAGAACAGCACTAACACAGCTGTGCCGCTGCCAGGCTCCAAGGTAGCAGATAATCATAGGGCTATCTATATATGCAAAGCATCTCTTTCTCAGTGCCTTTGGTAGCTCAGCACTGCACAGCACAGGCGCTGTCTAAAATTGGCTTTAGATTTTCGAGGATCATGCCTTAGGATTTGTCTGCCTGTGATCCATATTATGTTTTTAAGCATTTGAGAGGATCTGTGCTTAATGTAACTGTGTACAGAGCGTCCCAAGTTTCATGACTTCTGAGGCTGCAGATGTAAAAACAAGTGTTGTGTGTGACAGGCAAAATTAAAACAATCCATAGCTTGAAAAATAACTATCTGAAAACTCTGTGCTTCTGCTTTCTTATCTATAGGCCTGGGGTACGAATGGAGTTAGGTCATTCTGCTAAAGGAGAACGCACCTCTGTTTGGCACATTTCTTTATCTATTTCTTGCTCCCGAGGAGAGAGCACAAAGTGAGCTACAGCTGCTCCTGCGCCTAGATTGGTTACTGATTAACCGTATGGATTGTGGATTAGGAACAAAGTAACCCTTGTGAGTCAGGAATTCTTTATCCAGAGAGTGAACATGTGACCAGTGAGTATAAACTGCGTTCATAAAATGTTGCTTTTTAAATGACTGTCACTCACTCATTCCTAATATCACAACCATTACAATTGACACGTATAAAAGGAGTCTCCTTTACAGAGTATCTGCACAGTCCTCTTCAGAGATATTCAGGAGTAACACAGCTGTGTTAGCTGTAACTAACAGCCTCTCTTAATTAGTGTGCTGATGTTTCTTGAAAAACATTTTGATTGTGATGTCTTTGAAAATGATCAGCTACCAGCTGTGAGCATTAAGAGGCTGAGTACATGGAGGGGAAATAGTTTGCAGGAGAGCAAGTTAACTCCTACTAACACCTGGCTTCTTGGATAAATGTAAGCTTATTCATAACTTTTATAGTGGTTTTGCAGTAAAACTTAGTGGTGAGTTCAAACAAAGCAAACGACCTATTTGGAAAAGAGAGACCTGCATGGTCAGGTACTGGATGCAGCGTAAAATAATCCAGACAGTTTAGGGTACCAACAATATGAGTCAGATTGGTTTTTTGAAGACAGCTTTGCAACATCTTGAATTACCAGTGATCTCAGATGCTTAATTTCAGTGAAGCGGTAGAAAAAAACCCACAAAACAATACAAAAGTTCAGTTTCATTAAACTGCAGGATTCAGGAGGTTCTCTGCATTTAGAAATCTGTGTTCTGAAATGCTGCCTAAAATTGCCTGCTTTTTTATGCATACTGGCATTACCTGCAAGCATTATGACACTGTGAGTGTTGCCCCCATCACGAGGCTGGGGCCTCAGTGCGAGCAGACAGGGGCAATAAGATATACAGCCATGATTTTCAAATGTAAGTGGCCTAGGGTTGTGGCAAGAAACACAGGTTGAGATGATTCTCTTAACATTCTGAGTAGGATTCAAGGACTTTGGAAAAATGCAGCAGAGCCAGTCTTCGAAGAAGTACTCTCAGACTTTGCTGAAGAGACAGGTCAGTTGGCAGTGCTGTGGGGAGCTTTAATCCATACCACTGGAAATTCTGTAAGACCAGATGTGGCCGAGATGAGCTGAAGCCACTTAAGTGTCTCTTGAAAATTTTACCTATCAAGATGAAGACAGTAGTCATGATCATTAAATATTGTTGTTAAATGTTGTTCTTCCCCCTAATAATAAGTCTCTTGAGTCTCAGACCAGTCAGTGGACATTTACAGTGGACAAAGGGAACTATCACAGCTGCTCCTTTGTTTCATTCACTGTTGATTTGGGTGGTGTCCTCAAAAGGTTTCTGTGTCCATAAACTTCCATTTCTCTTGCAAAGCATATGGTTTCACCCACACTGCCTGCCCAGCAGCCCTGTATCCGGGGATGCACTCCCCTCACAATATGCTGGAGCATTTGCTGCCAGGTACGGTTATGGACCACAAGTGCTCCAGGAATCAGGCTAACATTTCAGCAGTATGCATGACTGCAAAACAGTCCACAAGCGTGGTGCCTGGCCATATAGCTTACAGACAGAGCTATAGGGTTTATGATACCAGTAGTTCACCTTCATGCTTTCAGCACTGGGGAACAGAGCCTTTGTCAGCCAGCAGGGCAGTCCCAGCAGTGGCATCTGCATGCTGGGTGCAGCAGCTCAGGGAGTACATAGTGCACCTGGCACATAAAAGCCCTGTAGGCTCCTTACTCTCTTATGCTTTCGGAAAGCAGAACAGCTGGAAGAGCTGGGGAAGGAGCTCCACAGGCCTCTAGCCAACATCATGATGCTTTTAGCTGTACTGTTGCTCATCATGTCTGCAGGAGACTGGGTCAGCTTCAGCAGAGACATTCCAAGCTAGGCACTTCTTCCTTTTCTCTTGGAACTTCATTCTCTGCTTAATTAATACATCAGCATTTGGGCCAGTCCCTAATTGTACGGCTCAGCAGTGCTGTCATTTTCCTGGCACAGGGCTCCAGTCAGTGCTGGCCAAGGCAGAGGAGGAAGGGGGGCATAGAAGCATTGACTTCAGTAGACACCTCAGCAGGAGGTGTCTCTTGAAGCATAAGGCCAGAGTCACTAACCTGACTCATAACTCCTAATAACTGTTTAAGCCAGGGTGGTGAGGTACCACTCTTCAAATCTGGTACTTAGCTGTAGGTGACTGTATGAAGCTTGCTCACATAGGCTCCTGCTGGGCATCAATAATAAACCAGAGTTTGGGATAAGCTTCAGGTTTTTGTTGTGAAAGAAAACTGAGGAGCCTGGGAGGCTTGATCAATCAGTTCTGTCACCGGTGGTCAAGAGATAAAGACTTAACTCCTTGCTATTTGTTTCTTCATGCAAAGCAGAAGCCTTGGAAGCTCAAGCAACATATAGAACAGCAAGTGGCTCTCTGTTATGACAGGCCAGTCCTCTCAGCAAGAGATCAAATAAAAGCAGGACAAAATAGAAAACTTCTTTCAGAGTAGACAAAAGAACATTAAATCACTCTTCTCAGATTTGGGATTTGGAGGGTCTTCGTTTTAAATACAAACCATGTCTATGCTCTTTAATTTACTTTTAACCTTTTGGGATTTTTAATTCTCTGAAATTTGCTACCCTTCCTTTCTTTTTCTGTCTTGGGAATTCTCCACTATGAAGAAAAAGATCCAAATCTGGGAACTTGTGCTTCGACACACCCTGAGCGTCTTGTTACATGAATGTTCCATGAAAAAAATGGAAACTATTTTTGTGTCATTTTGCACATTTGGCAACCACTTGTGCTGATGGCAGTGCAAACTTTTACTTCTTGCCAACTGAGAGCAGGAGGAGCTGGATATTGAGGGCTCTCCCTTTTGTGAAGAACCTGTTTGCAGGACAAGAAGAAATGCTCAGGTGAGCAGGATGGATTCCAGCTGTGCCAAAGGTGGCAGCATGTTCAGGCCTCCCTAGGATGGCTGCGAGCCAGCAAGCCTGTGCAGTGGTTGGGAGTTGCACAAGTAGGTGCACAGATAATCTGTGCTCCAAAGGGGTCTTTGACCTGTGTTTCATCAGGTGCTGCTCTCTTGTACCACCGGCTGAAGACCTTTGGGGGTTTAACCTCCTGGTCAAGGAAGGTTCCATCAGATCAGGACACTGGCTTGTGATGAGGAGCTGTGTGAAGGCTCACCTGGAGCCTTTTCCCATGTACCACCCTCTGCCCTGGCACCCACCTTTAAGGTCTGGCCTTGGCCCCAGCCCTTGTGTGGGCTGTGCTGGTGGTGTGCCATGCCTGGCCCTGTACCTCACTGATCCTGATGTGACTTCCTGGTGTGACCACGGGACCTGCCTCATCCCTGCAGCCTGGCCTGGTGTTTGGCAGGCTCTGGCTGACCCTTTCACTGTTGCAGCATTTGCTCCACTGTCCTTACCTGGCAGCAGTGGGGCGGTGTCATATTGGTGTGATGCCCGCCTTGCCCCCAGCACCTGGAGTGCCTTCTCCTGCCAAGAGTCCCTACTCCACTGCTCCCCTGCACCTGGAAGGGGCACAGCACAGCTGGGACTTAAAGTCCAAGATTACACAGGGATGTTGTTGCTGCAGCATTTTCTCCAGTAGCAAGGCAGCGTTTCATAGGGGTGGAAAACATAAACCCTCAGTCTGGTGCACGTGTTGGAAGACATAGATGGAAAAGAGGCAACATGTGTTATCCAGTGCCTGTATGGGTTTAACTTTGTGCTGTGACATGTTAATTACTCGAAATGGAGACGTATTCAGGAGTTTTCATGAGTGGAGTTCAACTTAAACTCACCTGCTGCATGCAAACAAAGGCTTTCCTGGCTCAGCATAACCTTGCTCTTTTCTTTAATAACACGAGTTGGACTTAAAAATACTGAGAGACTGCAGAATTTTCATTAGTGGGATTCACTGCCTTGTAATGTAAAGAGGAAAAACAGTCCAACTTGGTCTGTGTTCTCATGTAACAAATCACATTCTCCCACATGCATGAAATGCAGGAGAGCACTCAGTAATTTGCAGAGAAATGATGCACTGTTTTCATGGGAAGGTGTTTTAAAGGTGTCTGGGAATTGCAGATGAGCAGTGTGAGAACTGATACAGGGAAAGGTGTGTTATTTGATACCACACCTTAAATGCACCTCTAGAATGTGCTTATGATTTTCACTGCCAAGAAACACTTCTTGTTCTTTGTATTAAAGAACTGTATTTATTCATATAAAGGCATATGGATGGTGCTAATTCATAAATGATAATCAATGTAATTAGGTATTATATTACATACACACATGTATTGGTTCAGGTACTTGCTACAAAAGTATGTGAAATTCATTGTAGATTTAAAAATATAAATCGAGGTGAAACAGGCCACCCACCTGCTGTATAAATTCCTTCTTGCAAGACAGCTTTACTCAGGGATGAGTCCAGATTAAAATATTCTCAGAGAATCCCTTTGCACTCAAGTAGGCAGCATTGCTGTCCCAAACACAGATTTTGTGGGAATTCCTGTCTGCCTCAACACTACAAGACAGAGGAGATGTGATTTATGTTCAAAGCAGTCCTTTAGACTTCTAGAGCTGCATCTCTGCTTGCTAACACTCTGTGTTAGGCAGGTGTGTTTCTGCTGCAGATGTGGGATAAACCCTTCTGTGTGCTCGGAAATAGTGGCCTGGAAGCACCCATCTGTGTTCTGAATCAAACCAGCTGAACTACCCTCAGCACATGTTCTGTTTTCACTCGTGCTGGGAAACGAGAACTGATTCTTGGCTTTCACTGGGTGCTTCTCTGCCCAATGACTGCATCAAACTTGACATCAGTCATCTTCTTCAGAACATTCAGGGCACGTTCTGGAAATACCCTGAAAGAGATAATAACGTGAAATTAAGCGTGGGATAAGAAAAACTCAAATGATAGGAATAAGTGGCACTGCAGGTGAGGGAAGAGCTGGTCTGGGAGCAGAATGCATGCACAGACACTGACTAAGTCTTAAACTTGGCATTATTTCCAAAGCATATGTAGTCCTCATCAGTCTCCAATTAGTTTTACCTTCAATCCCACCCATTTCCTTTTATTGACAATTACAGGACAGGTACGTACTGGACATGATTTTGGTTGCAATGTTGCTGCAGAATCCAGGAACTTTTCATATTGAACATAGACATATACATTTTCTTTCTCTTTGCTTTCAAAATGTTATCTGGTTAATCTGAAAATTCTTGAGAGGAAAAAAAAAGACAATCCCAAACATCTTTACACTTCCTCATAGAAAGAAATTTAGAGTTAGGCCCAATTTTGCTGGCTTTCATAGACAATAAATTACTAAGAGTTTCATGAGATACTGTAGAAGATAACTGAAAACTAATTTAGTTGTTCTGATGTTAATCCTAGGTTTGGAACCTGAGCTCTGATGAAAGCACCTCGTCAGCAGAGCAGCTACATTGGATATTAAAGATGTGTGAGAGGACAAATCTTGCTTTACATGGCAAAGCTAAGCAGGAGAGACATTTTAAAGCAATTTTCCAGCCTCGGTGGCCTCAATCTTTGGTGCTGATATGAAGAAACAAACACTAGTAAGCAGCAGGTCCTCAGCTCTTTCTGGAACTACACTGGGGGTGCTGTTTCAGAGGGTGTGGTATTTCCAGAAGGGAAATAACAATCTGTGAAGAAAAACTGTTCTCTCATTCTCTCTCTCCTTCCTTACTGGCCTGTAGAGCAGTTGAGCTCTCCACTGAGAACAGTTATCTACAGCAAGTGGATTAGAAGGAAGTACGAGAGGGCTCAAAAAAATAATTGTGTATGACATCTTTTGTTGTCGCTAGGAAGAACCACTGCATTATTAGTAATAATACTGTGATAATACACACACACCTTGTGATGTGTTCTAAAATAATTGAATCAGATTTTACAAGTTTGAGGGTGGTGCACTCTGCAAGTTATAGTTGATGACTGTTGATACATTTATTTTTTTCTACTTGCCTTTCAAGGAGTAAAGCGACACTCTGATTTGATGGAACAAAAACCATTTTCTGGTTGGTCACTATTCCTTCCATCAGAGCCTCTACGACTTCTTCAATCTCCAAAATCTTTCCAAGCCTGCAAAGGAAAGCACACACGTAAGAGCTGTGGTGGTAGAAAGGGGTGGTACAACCTTCACAAGGATCCTTCACATATGCACAAACTCAGGCAATTCCAATGCAACCATTATGTGGGTTAAAGGACACTCCTTTAGACAATTACACACACTTACTATACACTCAGTTGGAATACAAGGCCTGAAGCTGGGGATATTACGCGGTGCCTGGGTGCAAAGAAGGAAGGACAGGAAGGTAGAGCATTGAGTTACCTGGTACTGGGGTTTTTGACAAATCCAGTGTTTATGAAAACAGGACAAAGGCACGTGGTCTTTATTCCATCCTTTCCTAGGGTAGACAGCTCCTCTGTCAGAGCCTTATGAAATCCAACTGCAGCAAACTTGCTCGAGCTGCAGGAGGGGGAAGAAAGCACAAATTAGAAGCTATAAATAGTTTTCCTAACTCTCTACAACTGCAAATGGCCTAAACAATCATACAGTACAGGCTATGAGGCAAAAAAACCCCAAATAATGTAATCCAGCTGAGAGATGGGGCAGGGACTAATTCTAACTTCCCCTGTGCTGGGATGTAGTGCTGGATTAGATATTGTGGTTTGGGGAGTAATTGTGGAAAGCAGACAGGGTGTTAACAGATAGACAAAACAGACAGACAAACATCAGGAAATCTTAGAAAAAACAGTAACTAATCTGCATCAACTGATGAACGTCCCATTTTTCCCATGCAATAAAATTCTTGGAAGGACTGCAGCCTGAATCCCTAAAATTAAGACGTATGGGCAGTTTAGAAATTAAGATTAACCCTCTACTGTTTCTTGTAGCACACAGGGTCATCTCATAACAGTTGTTTGTGACTTTTGAATTATGTAAGCAAAACCGAGGAACAACCTGCCACAGAAATAGGAGTGTGTCTCTAGTTTAAGTCACGTCCAAAGAAATTAGAAAAGAGAAGACTGCTGCACCTGGAGCTGCTGTTATAGAGGGCTACATGTGGCACAGAATGACAATATGCAATATAACAGGTTTTCTGTGCATGCACTATGATTTTCTTGGCATGTTTCAGGTAGAAATGCAGTTTTATGTCATGATGGTAGAAGTATTTCTGTACTCTACAGTCACTGCCACAAAGGTAAAAAGACCAAAAGCTACTCATTAGGGGTTTACTTGACAACACTAAAAACACTCATGGAATCACTATGTTCTAAGGAGAAGGGAGGAGGATACCTGTTTCACTAGGCAAGTCTGGATCAGTAAGGGAGAGAAAATAGAACAGACTTTCATTAGTTGATGTGTCACAATACTATTCTTTCATACAAGCATTGCTCCTGATTCAGTCAGAGCTAATAACTAATAGGTGAGAACCTCCAGGCATCCTCAAGCTGTTGTGCTTTCTTCCTCCTTAGCAGAATCATTTGTCCATACTGCATTCAGTGGGAGGATTATTCCAGTTACTTGGTAATTTATGATGCAGAAAACAAGATTGAAAATAAAACAAAAATGAAGAGAGCTGATTTAAAAATCACTTACCAATAAGCCACCATGAAAGAAGTCACAAAATGACCTGCTGCCGAAGCCACCGTGACAATGTGCCCATAGTTGTTGTTCATCATGGCTGGCAGGAAAGCTCTTGTCGTCTTCAAAGCCAAGAGGCAAAAATGCAGGGGGCGGGAAGGAAGAGAAGAACAATGTTTTCTTGGGCATATTCAGCACTGACCCTGAATATCAGTCATTAAGAGATTAAGGCTTGATGCTGCACAGCACCTCACATTCTGAGAGCCACAGGGATACCTGTTCTCTGATCAGCTGGCAACCTGGTCTGCACATGTTTCAGGAAGTCAGCTATAAACAGGATTCGATTTTCACGTCTTTCCTCTGTTGCTTTTTAGGTTTCAGGTGTCACTGGCACTGCTGAGAGTGTCTCACCCCCAGCACATACAATAAAACACTTGCCAACCTGCAGCTTCACTTCAGCTGCAAACAAATATTGCTTTCACAGCTGAAACCCTCCCACTCTGTAAGCCCCACTACAGCTCTGACAGATGCTGCACATGAGGCTGCCACCAGCCTGCCCAGATCAGCAAGAGGCTAATTAAGTTTCCCAACACACAGTCTACTTGGGTGTCCCTGTGCTGTGCACATCTAAAAGACACGTGGGTAATTCACTGGTAATAAGGGTTACTTTAAATAGCTCTCCTCAACAATGCTCCCCAAAAATGGAGGTATGGAGATAGCAGTGGCCCTTACCCACATGTGAGCAAGGATGTTGACTTCAAACATTCTTTCTATCTGGTGGTCCTGAGTTGAGAGCAGGTCGGCAGCTGTGATCACACCAGCATTGTTCACCAGGATGGTCACATCCCCAATTTCCTTTTTCACCTTTTGGAGACAAAAAAAAAGCCCAGAAGTGTGTCTGTCATTCATTATAATAACAAAAACAAATAAAAAAATGCAAGGCTGCAGATGAGCAATAATTAATTTCTTAACTTTGTATCCTTTAGGGAGAGGAAGATCATAGTACCTTTCCAGATGCAGAAGAAACTGTACAGTATTACCATGAGATCTCATTTAGATCCAATTATTTTCCCTTAATAATTACTGCCAAATTTGATTGTCTTCCATACACTGTACACAGACACAGTTTGGACTGAGTAGTCATAGCTGGGACTATGGAGGTACACACAGTTTTGAGCCAGCTGGACCATAACCTGTACAATAAAATGTTTCATATGTGCTGTCCATGTTTCTTCAGAGGCTGGAACTCTCCAGAGCAAACTTGGCAATCAGGAGTGATACCCTGGAGCTTCACTAAAGGGTGTTATCTTGGAAATGCCTCATCACTCTGTGTACAGAGAGCAACAAGGAGCGCGGAGCTTCCAAGGCCTTGCATGATTTTTGTGCAATGCCTCTTCTCCAGTTTTGCCGACTTTTCTGGAAATGAAGTGCATTTGGGTGAGCCCCTGTCCGTGTGCCTGCTGCCCTACCTTGTCCGCAGCGCTGTAGATCTCCTCCCGTTTGCTGCAGTCCACCACGAAGGCTTCAACAGTGGCCCCCAGATTCTTGCATTCTGCTGCTGTCTCCTCAACGCCGTGCTGGAAGGGGCAGAGAAGAAAGACACACATGCACAACTGTCCCCTGCTGAAGATGTTTCTTAACTGTGTAACCACTGCCAGGCCCCTGAGTGGTTCACAGCCACCCAGGAATAGAGCTGTAGGTGGGATCTTTAGGACAGGTATTCTGGCCTAAATTTCAGACTTGTGTATACTGACTACCAAAAAGGAAATAACAGAATCATAGAATTACTTGGGTTGGAAGGGACCTTAAACATCACCTTGTTCAAACCCCCCTGCCATGGACAGAGTCACCTTTCACTAGACCAGGTTGCTCAGAGCTCCATCCAACATGGGCTCAAACACTTCTAGGGATGGGGCATCCACAACTTCTCTGGGCAACCTGTTCCCCTGCCTCCCCACCCTCACAGTACAGAAGTTCCTGCTAATCTCTTATCTAAACCTACTCTCTTTTAGTTTGAAGCCATCCCCCCTTGTCCTGTCACTACATGATCTTGTAAATCATCTTGCTCTATCTCATCTTTTTCTACGCTCCCTTTAGGTACTGGAAGGCCACAATTAGGTCATTCCAAAGCTGTCTCTTGTCCAGGCTGAACAATCACAATTCTCTTAGCTTTAGGAGTGTGGCAACAAGAGCGAGTTTGCCTTGGTAAGGCACGCATAACGAGGCAGAAAGTGGGCACGCAGTGCCTATCACAGCACAGCAGGCAGACACTGCGAGTGTAAACAGAGTTCTTCAAACACGGCCTGTCTGACACCCCTGATATGAAAAGTTTTATGTGTGAGAGGCTTTATGTGTTTCTGTATTCACAGACTGGGTGTGAGGAGAGAGGTGCCCTCCACAGTTGTATTGGGTCTGGCTGAGATGCAGTTCATTTCCCCATAGCAGCCTCACAGTGCTGTGCTTTGCACTGCTAGCTAGAAGGGTGTTGATAACACACCAGTGTTTTTTGGCTACCGCTGAACAGCACTGGCATAGCATCAGCACTGTCTGTCCAACATTCCCCTCCCATCAGTAGGCGGGGGGGTGGATGAGATCCTGGGAGGGGACACAACTAGGACAGCTGGCCCAAACTGAGCAAAGGAATATTCCATACCATGTGATGTCAGCTCAGATATAACAGCTAAGAAAAGAGGAGGGGGGGGGGAATATCCGTTTTTTATGACGTTTGTCTTATGAAGCAACTGCTACGTGTGCTGAAGCCCTGCTCCCCAGGATGTGGGCGGACACTGCCTGCAGATGGGAAGTAGAGAACAAAATACTTTTATTTCTCTTTGCTTGCTCGTGCACAGAATTTCACCCTTGCTTTTGGTAAACTGCCTTATCTCAGCCTACAAGTCATTTTCTCTGCCCAGTGCAGCTGAAAAGGGGGAGTGGCTGGGTGGGCACCTGACGTCCAGCCAGGGTCAAACCCACCACACCAGTGCACAGTGTAGAAAGACATTTCTTATGGAATGGCATTTGATGCAACACAGAACAGAAGCTCATCTATCAACCCACTAAGCCAGGGCAGAAGTGACTTGGGTGTAGCCTTGTCCCCAGGAGCCAGAAAGCCATGCCAGTGGTAGCCTGTGCAGTGAAAAGCCCTAGGTCACAAATAGCCTGGGATAGCTCAGCACTTGAGAGAAGCTGTGCAGGTCCCTGCAGTGGGTGACTGGACAGCTGCCCTTAGTCCCAGCTGCTGCTTGAGGCTGAGAGCCCCCAGGAAGGAGGCCTTTGTCTCGGTAACTTTGGCTCGTGACTAAGTTTATTCCTTAATCCCTGCATTCCATCCAGAGAACATGGACAATGCTCTACTTCTCTGCAGCCCCGTACACATCGGGAGAGCAGTGCCGTGCCTCCTCCACCCCTCCAGTGTCTGGTCTTAGCCATAATGGGCAGCACGAACAGACATTGAAAATGTTCTACATTATCTTCCCTGTTTATACATCCCCTTATCCTCAGCTTGTTTTGGATTTTGTGGCGTTTTCTTTGTTTGGAGTAGGCTGCATTTTGTTTTTGCAGCTTCAGGACAACAGGATAAACTCCTCTCCTGTCTCACTGTGTCAGAAACCCTTCCCACTCTCAGCTGTCCACCCTCCCTGTACAGCTGGTTGCACCTACACACACTTAGCCTTGATCCCTACTGACTGCCAAGCTGCATGCTTGTACCTGTCCATCCTCAGGTCTTGGTCTTTTGTCAAGGTCTTTTTGCACTCCAGTCAAATTATCTGAAACGGGGCCAGTATGAACATCCTGCAAGAACCCATCTACACTTGCAGCTGTCCCAGAGGGCAGCAGGGCTCACACACAGCTCAGCACAGCAATGCTGTTGATACGAGTAGAGAAAAAACACACCTTGCAGCAATGTATGCAAAATGCCTGAGGCCAGACAGACCCAGCAGAGGCAAACCTGCTCCTCTGGGGAACCAAGCTGCTGCTCTCAGCCTGCTCTGCCCGCCAGCCCGGGCAGCGCTTCCAACAGCAGCTCTCCGAGCACCTCCTTCCCTCTCGAAGGGACTCTGCCAGGCGGTACCTGCTCCCTCGTTGAGCAGCACCGAGGAACTGTAGGACCCAGAACCCTCCATCCTCTGCTGCCAGCGGGGCCAAACCCTCTCCTGGCGCTCAGCGTCCCAGCCAGAGCCGGCCGTGAGCCGACGGCAGCGGAGGGGAAGGAGCTGCTGTGGATGCAATGTGGTGATGCCCCTCTTAGGCTCCCGAACCCCGTGGGGCTCGGAGGCGAAGGAGTGAGGACACGAGCTGTGCCATTACCTTGCTGATGTCCCAGAGGACCAGCCTGCTCTGGCGCTTGGCGAACTCGAGGGCGGTCGCTCTGCCGACGCCATGGCCAGCACCCGTGATGAGCACAAGCTCTCCGCTGACAGACTTCCTCCTTACGGGGACAAACAGCTTCACGAAAGCCTCCAGGTAGGAGTAGGCGAGCGTGCCCAGGAACAGGAAAGTTTCCACAAACAGATTCATTGCTTTTTTTCCGAGGGTCCTTTGACGGCCGAACTGAACTTTAGTCTCTTTTGACGAGGGCGTGGGTTGTTGATTTACCAGCTGCCCGCGGCAGTCTCAGCGTTCACCGCTCGTCCTGTCAGTTCCCGGCAGGATCCACCCCTGCGCCTGGGGGCGGGAGCCTGGGGGGCTGCTCCGCCCAGCCCAGCACGGAGCTCTCCGTGCCCGGTGCCCTTTTGCTGGCACCGCGTGAGTGGTTCTTGTTCTTATTTGTCGTCTGCAGCAGGTGCAGGAGGGACACAACTGGCAACAAATGTGCTCATCCAGTTACTGGCAAAAGCATCTCGAAGTTCCCCTCAGCTCTGTGTTTGTCTCAAATTCTGCTTTGCGACTGTGCAGTCGCTCAGTTCTATGGGTTCCTTGAATGGTTTTCTCCGTGGTTCTTCCTTCCATTATGTATCTCTGCATTGTCAGCAGACTTTGTCCCATACCTTCGTCTTCCTGGTCACTTAGAGAAAGCTGAATGAGACAAGTCCGTTCGACTTGTGGAACTCCACAGGTGAGCTCTTGCCTGGCTGCTCTCTTTTTTTCTGTCTTAAAACTAGTGATTCATACTCAGTCCTTCCATCTTATGCTATGGCTGCTTAGTTTCCTCAAGTCCTTTGGAAAATGGCATTGACTGCGTGAGTTGGGCATCCTTCTCTAATTGAATCTAAATCACACAACTTGCTTGTGTGCAAGGGAGTATTCAGAACTTTAACCAGAACAGGAGTGCTTATAGGAAATAGGAGAAAAGTAGTTTCAGGTGTTTTTTTCCAGCTCCAACAATGTTAACTGCATGGTCTTACCTGAAAAGGATTGTTGACCTTACTCCTTTGCTTTTCAGTTAGAAATGTATAGATGTGTCACAGTCATGTTCATCCTTTTATTTAAGCACATTTTTGAGCTGCTTGGGGAAAAGCAAAGATTACATGAATATCTGTCAACTGACCAAAATCAGTCTCCAGTTAAGATATTACTTGCTTAAAAGCATTGTTTTTGTCCTAGTGGTTTGGATGCATTGTTGCTAACCTTGTCTGTGGGTCAGCTCCAGTAGAGACATTCCAAGCTGGGCACTTCCTCCTTTTCTCTTGGAAATTCATTCTCTGCTTAATTAACACATCAGCATTTGGGCCAGACCCTAATTGCACATCTCAGCGGTGCTGTCATTTTTCTGGCACAGGGCTCCAGTCAGTGCCGTGGCCAAAACAGGGGAGGCAGGCAGGGCACAGAACTGTTGTCTCTAAGAGACACCTCAGCAGGAGGCAGAGCACAAGGCCAGAGTCATCAGCCTGACTCGTATTGACTCTTAAGCCAGGGTGTGAGATACTGCTCTTCAAATTTGGTACTTGGCTGTAGATGGCTATATGAAGCTTGCTCACATAGGCTCCTGCTGGGCACCAATAATGACCAGACTATGGAATAAGCTGCTGTTGATTGCTGTGGCCAGAAAGAGAACTGAGAAGCCTTGGGAGGCTTAACGAATCAATTCTGTCACTAGTGTTCAGGAGATGAAGGCTTAACTCCTTGCTTTTGCACAAGTTTCTTTACTCCAAGTAGAAGACTTGCAGCCATAGGAGACAGAGAAGAACTGTAGCCACATATGAAGTACTGCACAAGCTGCCTTGCCCAGTGATTCCTCTGGGCTCTGAGAGACTGGACTAGATCTGGCAAAACAGGAATGAACACAGTCTCCCTTTTCCTAGGATCAAGTATGCTGAGAAACACACCCTGCAGGAGAGCGCTGTCTGTCATTCCCTAGATGGATTTCTGTCTTCCAATTTAATGCTGCCGTGAGAATCTGAATAATGCACAAGGCTAGTGGGAATGGTGTGCCAGGAGAAGCCAAATATCTTGTCTGATGTGTCCTACTGAAGCCAGTATGACAAGAGGGCCTAGTCATCGGGATGTTGACTTGTCTATCTCAGGGGTCTTTATGAGCGTTTTCTTTGGAATCACTAGACCATACTGCACACTTTTGTGAAGAACCTGTTTGCAGGACAACAAGAAATGCTCAGGTGAGCAGGATGGATTCCAGCTGCGCCAAAGGTGGCAGCATGTTCAGGCCTCCCTAGGATGGCTGCGAGCCAGCAAGCCTGTGCAGTGGTTGGGAGTTGCACAAGTAGGTGCACAGATAATCTGTGCTCCAAAGGGGTCTTTGACCTGTGTTTCATCAGGTGCTGCTCTCTTGTACCACCGGCTGAAGACCTTTGGGGGTTTAACCTCCTGGTCAAGGAAGGTTCCATCAGATCAGGACACTGGCTTGTGATGAGGAGCTGTGTGAAGGCTCACCTGGAGCCTTTCCCCATGTACCACCCTCTGCCCTGGCACCCACCTTGAAGGTCTGGCCTTGGCCCCAGCCCTTGTGTGGGCTGTGCTGGTGGTGTGCCATGCCTGGCCCTGTACCTCACTGATCCTGATGTGACTTCCTGGTGTGACCACGGACCTGCCTCATCCCTGCAGCCTGGCCTAGTGTTTGGCAGGCTCTGGCTGACCCTTTGCACTTGCTCTGCTGTCTTTTCTTGGACCTACTTCCTGTCTTCATTGCTGGGAGACATCTTTGGGTTAGAAAAATGTATTTATTTCAAATAAGGAGTGTTGATGGTGCTAAGGCATAATTGATAATCAATGTAATTAGGCAGTACATTACAAACAAGGCTGTATTATTTCAGTATTACAATTAATTAAAATAATTCAATAATACACATTACAAATGCACATGAAACTGTAAGTGTTCATCAGAACACTTTTTCTTTACATTTAAATATATAAATTGAGGTGAAACAGGCCACCCACCTGCTGTATAAATTTTTTCTTGCAAGATGCTTTTGCTCAGGGATGAGTCCACGTTAACATATTTTCAGGCAATCCCTTTGCACTCAGGTAGGCAGCATTGCTTTCCCAAATACAGGCTTTGTGGGAATTCCTGTCTGCCTCAACACTACAAGAAAGAGGCGATGTGACATACATTCAAAGCAGCCTTTATAGAGCTGCATCTCTACTTTGCTAACATTTCATATTATGCAGGCATGTTCCTGCTGCAGATGTGGGATAAACCCTTCTGTGTGCTCGGAAACTGGCCTGGAAGCACCTGTCTTAGTTCTGTATCTAACCAGCTGAACTACCCTCAGCACATGTTCTGTTTTCACTCATTCCACCGCGAAACAAGAACCAATTCTTGGCTTTCACTGGGTGCTTCTCTGCCCAATGACTGCATCAAACTTTGGAACAGTGAGCTTCTTCAGGACATTCAAGGCGCGTTCTGGAAGCACCCTGAAAGAGATAATAACATGAAATTAGGCGTACGATGGAAAATTAAATTTTTGGAAAAAGTGACACTGCAGGTGAGGGAAGAGCTGGTCTGGGAGCAGAATGCATGCACAGACATGGACTGAGAGTAAGTCTTAAACTGGGCATTATTTCCAAAGAACACATAGCTCTCATCAGTCTCTGACTAATTAAACTCCAGTCCCCGCCAAGTCCTGTTAGGACAGTTCCTATGCTGGGTATCTACTGGGCAGTATTTGGGTTGCAATATTGCTGCAGGACCCAAGAAGGCTCAATACTGTACAGATATAGGTGTGCATTACACGTTTCGTGCTCTGAAAAGCAGCAGGCCTAAGGAAGGATGTTAAAACTGAGGTGCAGTTTCATCTCCTAGGATTCTTTCTCTTTAGAGTTATATCTCTTTGTCCCCCTGTCCCAAATTAAGACAAAAAAAGCAAAGTTATCCTAAGGGCTGTGACAGCATTAGTTTTGACTTGTCTATGCTTCTGCAGACTTGCACTGTCAACAAGCAGCTCTTGGAGATGTAAACAAATGAAAAACTTTTTCTGACTGTCTAGTGTCGGGTTTTGCAAGCAAGATATTACCAGGTGTTTCCCAAAATACTGCAGGAGTTACCTGGGAAGTTAGCTTAGTTGCTCTGATGTGAATTACAGATTTGAAACTGGAGCTCTGATAACACCACCTCCTCAGCAGAGCAGCTATGCTGGATATTAAAGATATATGAGAGAACAAATCTTGCTTTACATGGCAAAGAGCAATAGAGCCTTTTTGAAGCAAAATCCCCAGCCTTCATGACCTCAATCTTTGGTGCTGACATAAAGAAACAAACGCTAATAAGCAGCAGGTCCTCAGCTCTTTCTGGAATGATGCTGATTCAGAGAAAGTGTTGTTTTCAAGCCCAAGGAAAATAATGATATGTGAGGAAAAGGTGTTGTCCTGCTCTCCCTCTCCTTCCTTACTGGCCTGTAGAGCAATTGAGCTCTCCACTGAGAACAGGTATCTGCAGTAAGTGGATTAGAAGGACCTAATGGATGCGAGGGCTCCAAAACATTTTTGTGTCTGTTCTCATTGGAAAGAACCACTGCTATTTCATTACCTTGTGATGTGTTCTCATACTAAAATATTTTAGATGGCTGGTTGTTTAATACATAAAACTGTCTCCTGCAGACAATTACTTATTATCTAGACACTACAGGCATACTGATGTCAAATCTAGATTAATAACAATGCCCAATACTGAATATAAAATAAATTAAACTGGGCTGAATGTAAACTACTTCTCTCCAGCTGTCATTTCAGTGTTTCCCTATGCTGCCAAACTATATCTTTTACTACCATGAGTGCAAAATGTAGTTTTCGATAAAATTAAATTAATCTTGATTCAGATGTTTCAAGTTTGAACCTCGTATACTCAGTAGTAAGGCATTGTTGTTTCCACCCCCATTTTTTAATTTTCTTTTGCTACTTACATTTCAGAAAGCAAAGCAATGTTTAGCTGTGGAGGAACAAAAACCATTTTCTGGTTGGTCACTATTCCTTCCATCAGAGCCTCTACGACTTCTTCAATCTCCAAAATCTTTCCAAGCCTGCAAAGGAAAGCACACACGTAAGAGCTGTGGTGGTAGAAAGGGGTGGTACAACCTTCACAAGGATCCTTCACATATGCACAAACTCAGGCAATTCCAATGCAACCATTATGTGGGTTAAAGGACACTCCTTTAGACAATTACACACACTTACTATACACTCAGTTGGAATACAAGGCCTGAAGCTGGGGATATTACGCGGTGCCTGGGTGCAAAGAAGGAAGGACAGGAAGGCAGAGCATTGAGTTACCTGGTACTGGGGTTTTTGACAAATCCAGTGTTTATGAAAACAGGACAAAGGCACGTGGTCTTTATTCCATCCTTTCCCAGGGTAGACAGCTCCTCTGTCAGAGCCTTATGAAATCCAACTGCAGCAAACTTGCTTGAGCTGCAGGAGAGGAAAAAAGCACAAATCAGAAACTATAAATAGTGTTTCTAACTCCTTACAACTGCAAATGGGCTAAACAATCTTACAGTACAAGCTATGAGGCAAAAAAACCCCAAATAATGTAATCCAGCTGAGAGATGGGGCAGGGACTAATTCTAACTTCCTCTGTGCCGGGATGTAGTGCTGGATTACATATTGCAGTTTGGGGAATAATTGTGGAATGCACAGCAAATGTCTCAAAAAAAGTCACCTTGCTTTCAAACAGACTAAGGAAATCTTAGAAAAAAATAACTGATGTGCATTGATAGACATTCTGTTTTATCCATGTGAAAAGATTCTTAGAAGGAAGGCAGCCTGAATCTCTAAAATTAATGACAGACAGGGTAGAAAAGAAGATTAACCCTCTACTGTTTCTTATACCACACAGGAGCATCTTGTAACAGTTGTGAGTGACTTCTGAAATAGAGGAGCATTATGCAAGAAAAACTGAGGAACAACCTGCCACAGGAATAGGTGTGTGCCTCTAGTTTAAGTCAATTCCAAGTAAAGGAGAACCAGAGAATCAGTTTATTGACTGTTATTGATTTGGACAGTATAATCCCACTAAAATCCGTGGCTGAGGAGTTCTCACATTGCCAACAGGGAGTGACACCAGCAGAACTACCACCTTGGATTTTCAGTGGACAGACTTCAGCCTGTTTAGGAGATCGATTGACTTGGGGGTCAGTCCTGAAGGGCAGAGGAGTCCAGGAAGGCTGGATGAGCTATAAAAAGGAATTGTTGAATATTCAGGAGCAGATTGTCCCCAGGTGTAGAAAGATAAGTCGTTGAAGAAAGAGACTGGCTTGGTTAAATAGATAACTTAGGGGAAAAAAAGAGAATCTATTGTCTCTGGAAGGAGGGTCAGGTAACTTGGGAGGATGATAAGGACATTGTGAGGTCATGTAGGGAGAAGATTAGAAGGGCCAAAGCCCAGCTAGAACTGGATTTGGCTGTTACAGTTAAAGGCAACAATAAAAGTTTCTATAAATACATTGGCAGCAAAAGGAGGGTCAAGAAAAATCTCCATCATTTGTAGTAGAGAGGGTAGTGGAGTGACAAAGCATGAGGAAAAGGCAGAGGTACTAAATGCCTTCTTTGTCTCAGTCTTTAATATCAACAAGTTGGCTCAGGATACCCAGCATCCTGAGCTGAGTGAAGCCCTCATAATCCAGGAGGAGATGGTTAGTGCCCTGCTGTGCCAGTTAGACACTCACAAATCTATGGGTCCTGTAGTGTCCATTGACAAGAAGGGTCAAAAAGATGATGCAGGGAACTGCAGGCCTGTCAGCCTAACCTCAGTTCCAGCCAAGGTTATGGAAGAGATCATCCTAAGGGCCATTAGATGGCACATGCAGCATAACCAGGGGATCAAGCCTAGCCAACATGGATTTACAAAAGGAAGGGCCTGCTTGACCAACTTGATCTCCTTCTATGAAAAAGTGACCCATTTAGTAGATGAGGGAAAGGCTGTGGATGTGGTCTACCTAGACTTCAGTAACGCATTTGACACCCTCTCCCACAGTATCTTCCTAGAAAAACTGGCTGCTCAAAGCTTGGATGGGTGGACTCTTTGATGGGTAGAAAACTGGGTGGATGGCTGGCCCCAGAGAGCGGTGGTGAATGGAGTCACATCCAGCTGGCAGCCAGTTGCTAGCAATGTCCCCAGGGCTCAGTACCAGGGCCAGTCCTGTTTAACACCTTTACTGACAATCTGGACGTGGGGATTGAGTGCGCCTTCAATAAATTAGCAGATGACGCTAAGATGGGTGGGAGTGCTGATCTGCTTGAGGGTAGGAAGGCTCTGCAGAGGGATCTGAACAGACTTGATCAACAGACTGAGGACAAACTGCATAAAGTTCAATAAGGAGAAGTGCCAGTCCTGCACTTGGGTCACAGCAACCCCATGAAGTGCCACAGGCTGAGGGGAGGAGTGGCTTGTGGCTTGAGAGATGTTCAGAAGGAAGGGACTTGGGGTGCTGGTCAACAGCAGCTGAACATGAGGCAGCAGTGTGCCCAGGTGGCCAAGAAGGCCAATGGCATCTTGCCCTCTATCGAGAATAGTGTAGCCAGCAAGACTACGGAAGTGATCATCCCCCTGTTCTTGGCATTGGTGAGGCCACACCTCAAGTGCTGTGTTCAGTTTTGGGCCCTTCACTACAAAAAAGACATTGAGGTGCTAGAGAGTGTCCAGAGAAGGGCAACAATGCTCACAAAAGGTTTAGAAAACAAGCCCTGTGAGGAATGGCTGAGGGAGCTGTGGTTGTTTAGACCAGAGAAGAGGAAGCTCAGGAGGATTCCTCATCTCTCTCTACAACTCCCTGAAAGGAGGCTGCAGTGAGCTGGGGGCCAGTCTCTTGTACCGTGCCTGCAGTGAGAGGACAAGAGAAAACTGCCTTAAGCTGAGACAGGGGAGATTCAGATTAAATATCAGAAAATTTTTCTCACTATTAGAGTGGTCAGGCACTGGAATAGGGTGCCCAGGGAGGTGGTGGAATCACCATCCCTGCAGGTGTTTAAGAAGTCTCTAGATGTGGTGCTGGGTGATGTGATTTAGTGGTTTGGGGGTTGGAGCGGTAGTGCTGGTTTCACAGCTGGAATTCATGATCATAAAGGTCTCTTCCAACCTTGATGATTCTATTTCTATACACTACAGTCACTGCCACAAAGGTAAAAGGATCAAAAACTACTCCCTAGAGGTTTACTTGACAACACTACAGCAAATCACAGAATCACTATGTTCTAAGGAGAAGGGAGAAGGATACCTTTTTTGCTAAGCAAAAGACTGGATTGGTGATGGAATAAAAATAGGAGAAAATCTTTCATTAGTTGATGTGTCACATGATTATTTGTTCATACAAGCTCCCGATTCAGTCAGAGCTAATAACTTGGTATCTTCTGATGGAGAAGATGTAATGAAAAATTAAAAAAAAAAAAAAAAAAAAAAAGCGAGCTGACTAAAAAAAATTACTTACCAATAAGCCACCATGAAAGAAGTCACAAAATGACCTGCTGCCGAAGCCACCGTGACAATGTGCCCATAGTTGTTGTTCATCATGGCTGGCAGAAAAGCTCTTGTCGTCTTCAAAGTCAAGAGGCAAAAATGCAGGGGGCGGGAAGGAAGAGAAGAACAATGTTTTCTTGGGCATATTCAGCACTGACCCTGAATATCAGTCATTAAGAGATTAAGGCTTGATGCTGCACAGCATCTCACATTCTGAGAGCCACAGGGATACCTGTTCTCTGATCAGCTGGCAACCTGCTCTGCACATGTTTCAGGAAGTCAGCTATAAACAGGATTCGATTTTCACGTCTTTCCTCTGTTGCTTTTTAGGTTTCAGGTGTCACTGGCACTGCTGAGAGTGTCTCACCCCCAGCACATACAATAAACCACTTGTAAACCTGCAACTTCACAGCTGAAACCCTCCCACTCTGTAAGCCCCACTACAGCTCTGACAGATGCTGCACATGAGGCTGCCACCAGCCTGCCCAGATCAGCAAGAGGCTGCTCAAGTTTCCCAACACACAGTCTACTTGGGTGTCCCTGTGCTGTGCACATCTAAAAGACACGCGGGTAATTCACTGGTAATAAGGGTTACTTTAAATAGCTCTCCTCAACAATGCTCCCCAAAAATGGGGGTATAGAGATGGCAGTGGCCCTTACCCACATGTGAGCAAGGATGTTGACTTCAAACATTCTTTCTATCTGGTGGTCCTGAGTTGAGAGCAGGTCGGCAGCTGTGATCACACCAGCGTTGTTCACTAGGATGGTCACATCCCCAATTTCCTTTTTCACCTTTTGGAGACAAAAAAAAAGCCCAGAAGTGTGTCTGTCATTCATTATAATAACAAAAACAAATAAAAAAATGCAAGGCTGCAGATGAGCAATAATTAATTTCTTAACTTTGTATCCTTTAGGGAGAGGAAGATCATAGTACCTTTCCAGATGCAGAAGAAACTGTACAGTATTACCATGAGATCTCATTTAGATCCAATTATTTTCCCTTAAATAACTACTGCCAAAATTGATTGTCTTCCACACACTGTACACAAACACAGTTTGGACTGAGTAGTCACAGCTGGGACTATGGAGGTACACATGGTTTTGAGCCAGCTGGACCATAACCTGTACAATAAAATGTTTCATATGTGCTGTCCATGTTTCTTCAGAGGCTAGAACTCTCCAGAGCAAACCTGGCATTGAGGAGTGATACCCTGGAGCTTCACTAAAGGGTGTTATCTCAAAAGTGCTTCATCAGTCTGTGTACAGAGAGCAACAAGGAGCATGGAGGTTCCAAGGCCTTGCATGATTTGTGTGCAATGCCTCTTCTCCAGTTTTGCCGACTTTTCTGGAAATGAAGTGCATTTGGGTGAGCCCCTGTCCATGTCCCTGCTGCCCTACCTTGTCCGCAGCGCTGTAGATCTCCTCCCGTTTGCTGCAGTCCACCACGAAGGCTTCAACAGTGGCCCCCAGATTCTTGCATTCTGCTGCTGTCTCCTCAACGCTGTGCTGGAAGGGGCAGAGAAGAAAGGCACACATGCACAACTGTCCCCTGCCCATGTGTTGCTGCTGCTCAGGCACCACAGCAGAGCAGGTACAGGCTGGAGGCGTCTCTTAATTCTGCAAACACTGCCAGACCCCATGCCTACCGAGGGATAGAGCTGTAGGTGGGCTCCTTGAGAAGACAGGTGTTCCAGTCTTAAATTTTGGACCTGCCTAGAGGGACTGCCAGAAAGGCAATGTGGCAACAAGAGTGAGTTTGCCTGGGTAAGGCACACTAGTCTGCAGAAAGTGGGCACACAGTGCCTACCACAGCATAGCAGGGAGACACTGTGAGTGTAAACAGAGCTCTTAAAACACAGGCCTGTCTGACACCTGAGATATGAAAAGTGGCTCTATGTGTTTCTATGTATTCACAGACTGGGTGTAAGAAAAGAGGTGTCTTCCACAGTGCAAAATGGCATTTCAAGAATGGCATTTGACACACATAGAACAGAAGCTTCCATAAGTCAACTCACTAAGCCAGGGCAGAAGTGACTTGGGTGTAGCCTTGTCCCCAGGTGCCAGGGGACCTGTGCAGTGAGAAGCCCCAGGTCACAAATAGCCTTGGACAGCTCAGCATCTGACATTAGCTGTGCAGGTCCCTGCAGTGTGTGACTGGACAGCTGCTCTCAGTCCCGGCTGCTGCTTGAGGCTGAGAGCCCCCAGGAAGGAGGCTACCTGTTGTACTGGAGAAGCATACTCCTAAATCCTCTGCAATTCAGCACTCCTTTGGTATCGTATTTCAGTTGCTCTGCACACCCACCCTTAAAATCTATTTCCCAGCACCAAAGCCAGGTGTCGCTCGCTACTAAATTTATTCTGTAATACCCACATTTCATCCAGCAAACATGGACAATGCTCTACTTCTCTGCAGCCCTGTACACATCAGGAGAGCAATGCCGTGCCTCCTCCACCCCTCCAGTGTCTGGTCTTAGCCATAATGGGAAGCATGAACAGACACTGAAAATGTTGTACAGCATCTTCTCTGTTTATACATCCCCTTATCTTCGGCTTGTTTTCGATTTTGTGGCATTTTCTTTGTTTGGGGTAGGCTGCATTTTGTTTTTGCAGCTTCATGATGACAGGATAAACTCCTCTCCTGACTCACCGTGTCAGAAACCTTTCCCACTCTCAGCTGTCCACCCTCCCTGTACAGCTGGTTGCACCTACACACACTTGGCCTGTATCCCTATTGACTGCCAAGCTGCATGCTTGTAGCTGTCCATCCTCCGCTTGCCAAGGTCTTTTTGCTTTCCAGTCAAATTATCTGAAACAGGGCCAGTATGAACATCCTGCAAGGAGCCATCTACACTTGCAGCTGTCCCAGAGGGCAGCAGGGCTCACACACAGCTCAGCACAGCAATGCTGTTGATACGAGTAGAGAAAAAACACACCTTGCAGCAATGTATGCAAAATGCCTGAGGCCAGACAGACCCAGCAGAGGCAAACCTGCTCCTCTGGGGAACCAAGCTGCTGCTCTCAGCCTGCTCTGCCCGCCAGCCCGGGCAGCGCTTCCAACAGCAGCTCTCCGAGCACCTCCTTCCCTCTCGAAGGGACTCTGCCAGGCGGTACCTGCTCCCTCGCTGAGCAGCACCGAGGAACTGTGGGACCCAGAACCCTCCATCCTCTGCTGCCAGCGGGGCCAAACCCTCTCCTGGCGCTCAGCGTCCCAGCCAGAGCCGGCCGTGAGCCGACGGCAGCGGAGGGGAAGGAGCTGCTGTGGATGCAATGTGGTGATGCCCCTCTTAGGCTCCCGAACCCCGTGGGGCTCGGAGGCGAAGGAGTGAGGACACGAGCTGTGCCATTACCTTGCTGATGTCCCAGAGGACCAGCCTGCTCTGGCGCTTGGCGAACTCGAGGGCGGTCGCTCTGCCGACGCCATGGCCAGCACCCGTGATGAGCACAAGCTCTCCGCTGACAGACTTCCTCCTTACGGGGACAAACAGCTTCACGAAAGCCTCCAGGTAGGAGTAGGCGAGCGTGGCCAGAAACAGGAGAAGCTCCAGGAGCAGGTTCATGTTTCTCCAAAGGCTCCTTTGCTGCCCGAACTGCGCCGGGGACCGCCGCCCACCCCACGGCCCACTGCCTGTGAGGCCACGCCCCCCGCGCATCAACGCTCAATCAGAGCGCGGCTCAGCACCAGGGGCGTGTCCGTGGGCGGGGCCAAGCCGAGGGCCGGGGGCGGAGGGGGTTTGAGCGTGTCCGGAGCCCCAAAAGGCTCTCTGTCATTCCCCCCTCCCGGCCGGGCAGGGGAGAGAGAATAACATGAAAAGGGACCCGTCTTAGGTTGAGACAAAGCAGCAAAATCTGAATTTTACTAGAGCAAAAACGAAAGTTTCCACCCGCACAAGCAAAGAGGGGGAAAAAAGAGACATTATTCGCTATTTCCCATGATCAGGCAGTGTCCGCCCGCATCCCGGGAGGCAGAGCTTCGGAACACGTAGAGGTCGTTCCGGAAGGCAGACTTTGTAAATAACAAACGCCCTCCCCTTCTTCTTTCTCCTGCCCCTCCTCCTTCTCCTCCTTCTTCTTTCGTAGCATTTATATCTGAGGTGACGTCACGCGGCATGGAGCATCCCTTTGGTTAGTTTGGGTCAGCTGGCCTCGCGGTGTCCCCTCCCAGAATCTTCCCCTCCCAGAATCTTCTCTCCCCGCGCTTGCTGACGGCGGGCAGAATGTTGGAGAGACAGCGCTGGTGCCGTGGGAGCGCTGCCCCGCAGTAGCCAAAACACTGGTGTGTTCCCGGCCCCCTTTCAGGGTACCAATGCCCAGCCTGGCACCGCGGGGCCGCCGTGGGGAATGAGCTCCATCCCAGGCAGTCCCGGTGCGGGGCGTTCGTCACTGGCGCCGCTCCGCCCAATGCGGGACGAGCTTGTACCGGGGCCGGCGGGCGGCTCCTTCCCGGCCCGGGCGTAGGAGCCGCTGGGAAGGAGCGGTGTCCCGGAGCGGCTGCCTCGCACGGCCGGTCCCAGCGCTCCCATCCCAGGCCCGGCCCAGAGCCGCACTCCCGGCCGCGGGGCCGAGGCTGAGGCGGGGCCCGCTCCCGATGCTGCTGCCGGCCGGGTGCCTGCGGCGGGCCGTGGCCGTGCTCTCGTTGTCCGTGGTGCTGTCGGCCCGGAGCGCTGCCCAGCGCCGCCCGGCACGCAGGTACCGCGGGGTAGCCGGGGGGGAGCCGGGACGCGGCCGCTCTCGCTGCCGGAGGTCGGTTCCCTGTTCTGCGGGGAAGCAGCAACCTCATGGCCGGGCCGAGATCCCGGGGCTGCCTCCCATCCCCTACCAGCGCAGGGGGAGCTCGGCGCGGGGTGTGCGGTGTCGCTGAAGAGTGTCCTTTTTGAGCACGGGCAGAAACGCAAACCTGGCCTTTTCCTTTGAAGTGATGTAATTACCGAAAAAATACAAAAGCAATGTTCTCCTTTTTCATATCTCTGTGAAGGGTTTGTGGGTTTTTTTGAACTTCGGGTGTCTTGCGAGTTGGATATTAGGAGGAGTTTCTTCACGGAAAGGGTGGTCAGGCGTTGGAATAGGCTGCCCAGAGAGGTGGTGGAGTCACCGTCCCCTGGAGGTGTTTAGGGAAAGACTGAACGTGGCACGTGGTCTAGTTGACATGGTCATGTTTCGGTCACAGGTTGGACTCGATCTCAGAGGTCTTTTCCCACCCAGTTGATTCTGTGAATTGTGATTTTGAGAACGTCAGCAGTGAATGTGACACGTGCTGTACTTGTGACCAGTGAACTCTCAATTCCAGTGAGAAGCAGAACCTCCTCTCCCAGATGCACCTGATGATTTCACAGCATCTGAGATGTTTGGAAGTGTAACTGCTGTTTTGGAAAAGCATGGCCTGTTCTGCTAGTTTTAATCTAATATTCACGTCTGGGTTCAAATACCAGGGTAAATAATGTATGTGTAGGGATTTTTTTTCTTTTTTAACCTGAAACTCTTTAGTCCTATCATCACCTTGCGTAGATGTTAGGTTATTAAAATCTGAATACTCTTTTGCAGAGGAGATATATTTCCTTATATAAAGGAAGTGATTCTTTATTAATAAACCCCCCACAACTTTTCACGAAGAATTTATGAATATCTTGTTTCTAGGGTACTTTTTTGGGTAATAACCCTTTGCTGAGCTTTAAGCCTCTTGTCTAAAGTAATCTTCTTTATT
Source organism: Pyrocephalus nanus (assembly GCA_038380795.1). NCBI lineage: Eukaryota > Metazoa > Chordata > Aves > Passeriformes > Tyrannidae > Pyrocephalus > Pyrocephalus nanus. The sequence goes on along the minus strand of CM076264.1, from coordinate 16,674,106 downwards.
TTTGTGACAAGTAAAAAAATAATTGAGTTCAGGAAGGCCACTTTTTATGTTGAAGGAAATCTGTGTAGAGTTTTTAAGAGCTGATGAACAGGCACTGCAACACAATTGGTCGTATTTTACTGTTGGTTGGTCTTTCAGCTTCTGAAAACCCATGGCAAAATAAAATAACTAGAGGCCTCAAGTATTTTTTTTCTTTTAACCTTATTTGATAGTTCGAGCCTTCTTTTAAACTGAAAAGCAAAGTGTTATCCCATATCTGTATTGCGCAAAATGCTATTTTGGTGTCACTGCAACCTGTAGAGCTGCATTGCTCAGGCTCTTAGATATTTCATTCTTGGTCTTACATGGTCTACCACTGGATGCAAGAGCAGGACTCTTGCAAGGCTGTGTTGTTTTATGGATGAATAGAGATTTAATAGAGATTTAAATAGATTTTTAATGCTTAGGCAGACTTCTTGCTGCATTTAAGGTATATATCCTTGAGGTGTTCCTTGTGTATGATTGCTAACTAGTCACTGTTCCACACAGCCTGCAATAGCAGTTCTAGTTTTCAGCTTCTCCTCATGCTATGAAGTCTTCATGTGTATTTAGCAGAGTATCTTCTGCTTCAAGTAGCTGATAATAAAACTCAGACTTGTTGGTCCTGCATACATTTGGAATGGTACATCACTGAAAGAAGCAGTGATATATTACTGAGATCTGTCTTCTGGGAAGAGCTGGATCTATTCCACTTGCTATCATGTACCCTGCAGATCTGGTATTAGATAACAGGTTAAAGCCTAATGAATGAGATGCTATATTTGTTTGATTTTTATTATTTTTCAGTAACTCATCTGCAAACTGTTGGTCCCATCTTCATCCTGTGAACATGTTCAACAATTACAATGTTAAGTTCTACCACAGCAAAGCTCTCACCTCCCCATATCCAGGATCACATGTTGAGCGTAGCCACGTTCCTGAAGATAAAGTGGGCTGGCTGACAGAATGGAAAGATTATAATCCTGTGGAGTACACTGCAAAGTCTGTTTTGGCTGGACCCAGTTGGGCAGATCCCCAAATCAAGTGAGTGGAAATGGTGGCTCTTTTCTTCTATGAACATGGAAGCAGGAAATAGTGATGACTTGAGTTAACAAGATCATCAGCTTAAGTGATGTGTGTTTCTGCAGTGATGTGTAAAAGTCAAGTCTAAGAAAAGTGGTGGTTAGAGAACTGAGTTGTTTGGGTTAGCTGTGAAGGTCTTTGACACACAGTTTTACTGAGCTGTTGATGCTGTGCAGTGTTTCTCTATGTTGTGAGCTAAATAAAAATCTCCTAATTCTCCTTAAGAATTTGCGACAATATTTTCATAATATACTTCTCTTTTCATGGATTGAATGCAATATGAGAAAAAAAAGTAGAATTGTAGTTCTTGAGTGCTCCGACCCAGGGAATGTGTCATTTTTATTGACTCTGCAAATATTCTCCTCTCAATAAATGCTGCATGCTTCTTGACTAGAAAGTTAGATGCATGCATCTAGTGTAACTTGTGATAAATGTGAAAAGGTGATTCCTATGTATGCGCATCTGTGTAGGCTCTTGAGATCTCAGCCTTACTTTCCTTGTTCCCCATTGCTGTGTGAGCATGTGCTTCTGTTTACTCTTAGTGGGGTTTAATGTTCTGTTGATTACAAGGCAATCCTCAGACACCATAGGTGTGCCAATGTTCTGCCAAGGCAGGTTGTGAAAGTGTCGGGTAATCTTTTAGTAGGCGTTAGTAATACTTGAAAAATTTTAAAGTCAGGACTGGGGCCAGTTCTGTTTAGTATATTAACTGATGATCTGGACGAGGGGATTGAGTGCACCCTCAGTCACTTTGTGGGTGACACCAAGTTGTGCCAGAGTGTTGATCTGTTGGAGGGTAAGAAGGCTCTGCAGAGGGACCTGGACAGGCTGGGTCAATGGGCCAAGGCCAGTTGGATGAGGTTCAGTAAGGTGAAGTGCTGAGTCCTGCACTTGGATCACAACAACTTCATGTAGCAGTACAGGCTGGGGAAGAGTTGGAAAGCTGCCCAGTGGAAAATGAGCTGAGGGTGCTGCTGGTTGACAGCAGCTGAACATGAGCCAGCAGTGTGCCCAGGTGGCCAAGAAGGCCAATGGCATCCTGGCCTGGATCAGGAATAGTGTGGCCAGCAGGACTAGGGCAGTGATTGTCCCCTTGTACTTGGCACTGGTGAGGCTGCACCCAAAATCTTCTGTTCAGTTTGGGCCCCTCACTACAAGAAAGACGTTGAGGTGCTGGGTGTGTCCAGAGAAGGGCAATGGAGCTGGGGAAGTTCTGGAGCACAGGTCTGGTGAAGAACAGCTGAGAGAGCCTGGAGAAAAGGAGGCTCAGGGGGAACCTTATCACTCTCTACAATTACCTGAAAGGAGATTGTAACAAGGAGGGTGTCAGTCTCTTCTCCCAAATAACAAGGGATAAGACAGGAGGAAATAGCCTCACGTTGTGCCAGGGGGCGTTTAGTTTGGGTATTAGGAAAAATTTTGTTCACCAAAAGGTTTGTCAAGCAGTGGAACAGGCTGCCCAGGGAAGTGGTTGAGTCACCATCCCTGTAGGTATTTAAAAGACATGTAGATGTTGCACTTAGGGACATGATCTAGTGGTGGGCTTGGCAATGCTGGGTTAATGGTTGGACTGAATAATCTTCAAGGTCTTTTCCAACTGAAACAATTCTGTGATGCTATGATTCTAATTTAACTCTTGTTACCTCTGAAACATTTTGTCTAAATGAAAATTTAGGGAGATATGATGTTAAGTACTTTAGTTCTGCAGTTTTCCGGCAGAACTAAATACAGGGAGACTGTCATGAGTAAAGGTTGAGACTTTATATAAAGAAAATAGAGAGCCTGCAACTTAAGTTCTGGTAAAAACTGCTCATTGGTCCATTGGGTGTTGCCAGTCTGATGGTTTTGGGGGGCAGAGGAGTGTTTTGTGTTTTATAACTATTTTATAACTATTAAATCATTATTTTCCACACAGTGATGAAGGTTTTTCTCCCAAATTCAACGAGAGGGATGGAGAAGTGGAGAGGAAGAGTCTGAATGGCTTGTATGTGGTTGAAAATGGGAGACCCCGGTGAGTGTGGGTTTTTTTGTTTGCATATTTATCTCAGTGAATTAGTTTCAGTCCTCTGGCAGGTCTGTCAGTTTTGGTATGTGGTACCTGCTAGAACAAAGCCAAGGTAGTCTTCCCTAGAGACAGGAAAGCTGATACCTCAGGGCTAGAGTTCTTCTGGAAGAAGATTGTGGCAGAGAGGCATGAAATGGTTAGCCAGAACTACTGCCACAACATGGGGTGGTGGTGGCACTGGAGTCAGGGAAGGTCTAATACTGTCAATAGTAGGGTCTGTTTGGTTAATTGTTTCCACAGTTTGACCAGATGTGGGGCTCCGAAGCTTTTGTTCCGCTTGTGAGCTAAGGTGGAGGGGTAGAGTATTTCCTTCCACTGACAAATCCTGGCATAGCGCAGATGAGTAATCTCACCTAAAAATAGTTTTTCTTCTTTCTGCCTTTTGTACATACTTGAACGCTCTGTGCATCCATAGTCTTGGAAACTAGATTCGGTTTTCAGACAAGGTTGTTGTGCATAATGAGAGTGATGCTTGATCAGGAGCATCTCGGGACACAAGATCTGAAAAATGACAAAGCTGTTCTGTCTTTTTCTTTTGTCTGTGCTATTAAACACAAAAAGAGGTTGATGAAGGAGAAAACCATGATGTGTCTCTTGCCTTTTAAAGCACAGAAGGATACTGAATGCATGTTGCTATACTTTCTTTTTTTGTTATTTAATCTTCCTTAAAGCTTTTTTTTTTTTAAAATACTCAGCATCTTTTGAATGCAGGGAAATAAATATGTTTAGTGTACTGTTGTGTCAAGGGTATAGAGATGTAGCAGTAAATAAACCCCCTTGCATTCCAGCTGGCCCTCAGAGATCAGAGGGACAATAGCATAGTCCTAACACAGAGATCAGGGTGCAACTGGGCTTAATTTCTGATTAGAACCAGTTCAGGGCTCTAAACTGTGTACTGTGGCATTTATTTCAGAAATCCAGCGGGAAGGACTGGCCTCACAGGCAGAGGATTGTTAGGGCGCTGGGGACCAAACCATGCTGCTGATCCCGTCGTAACTAGGTAAGGGGCAGGGGACTGCAAGGTGCCCTGCAGTACAGAAAAAGTGCATTTTGTTTCTTCTGTGCATCTCTGGACAGGCTATTACTTTTCATGGTCCTTTTGTGTGTGTGTTCTCTATATGTAAGCCCATTCAGACATGAGTATCTGAGTGGAGAGATACACAGACGTGAGGAACACATGGCAAAGAGTAAGGACTCGCTGCTAATTACAAGCAGTTACTTCCGAAATGCTGAGAAAGCACATTAAAAAAAACCACCAAATAACCCAGGAAGCATAATTCAATAGAAATACATTATATAAAGAATCTTCAGTAACAAATGTAAGAACTGAAAGGATTATGTGATGCTTTGATACTATACTGCTGAAGGGCCTTAGATGAGGCATGTGAAATGAAATTGCAAGAATAGATTTTTCTGTCAAAATGACTCAGCTGCAAAAAAAAAAAAAAAAAAAAAACTAATAAAAAGCTAAGTGCCTGCTTTTGTTATGTAAGAAACAGTAACTTGACAGTATATTATAGGAGGAGTTGGGGTGGGGTTACGATCCTTTTTTGGTCAGCGTGTGCTTTGTTTTAATGTACTTTTGCTAGCAGGATCTGTGTGTACATGCTAACTATTTTACACAAAGCATTCAGAAAACATTGTGTAGTTAACAAAAGTACAAGTTAGGAAGTGCCATGCTGAGGGTAGAACCGTAGTTAAAAATCATCCTGGTGCATTTTAGTTCTTCCCCTTTTCAGAAGGATGGCAATGCTATGGAGTTGCATCCTTGAAAGTAAAGGAAATGCTGCTTTTGTTTTAGTTTTTGTTTAGACAGCTTTTTTTCTTTAACTATTGGTAGTTCTTAATCCTTTACTGAAGGCGGTGGTGGGTGTTTGTGCCCTTGTCGTTTGCTACAGGTGGAAAAGGGATGGAAGTGGCAATAAAGTTGCTCATCCAGTTACTGGCAAAAACATCTTGCAGTTCGTGGCTATCAAGAGGAGAGACTGTGGGGAGTGGGCCATTCCAGGGGTAAGGGCAGAGCTCCAGAGACATTTCCCCCCCGCTGGTGAAGACCATGAGGCAATAACTGGCATGCGTGTGATAGAAGAGTGCTTTTTGATGAATGACCTGGTGTTGCAGCAGTGGGGAGAAATGCTCCTTGAACCAACTTTGCCCAGGCATCAGCTGGCATGCCTTCTGCTGTTTTTGCATTGCAAAGTGGTATTCCTGTTTAAATCTGCCCATGTCTTGCTTAATGCAGGCACAGTTGATTCCACTGCAGGTTTTGAAGGGGGTGTGTGCTTGATCTTTACACCTGAGGGTAAAGTTCCTCCTTTGTCCAGAGTACGATGCAGGTGGATGTGATATACTAAGAGCTGGGAGTTACAGCAAGTGGAATCTTAGGGATTGAAAAAAATCACCTTTTTTTCTCTCTAAGGGGATGGTGGACCCCGGGGAGAAGATCAGCGCTACCCTGAGGCGGGAATTTGAGGAGGAGGCCTTGAACTCTTTGCAGAAATCACCTGAGGAGAAAGCAAAATTGCAGAAGCAGCTCCAGAAGCTGTTCAGCCAGGAACACTTTGTGGTGAGCTCTGGGTGTCCTGTGATAGCCTCTTGAGCCGTGCATGTAACTCACAGCTGTATGGAACTTGAGACAGTGTAGCCGAAATGAAAATGAGTTGTGTTGCTGAGGTTCTGGTGGTGTAGGAAACGGAAGGGACTGTTGAAAATGCTGTAAGGGCAAATGTGTCAGAGGGAAGGCAAAAAAAATCTTAGTGATTCCACCTTGTTTGTTGTGACACTGAGTGTATTTTGTTTTGTTTGGGGCCTTAGGTGTACCGAGGATATGTTGATGACCCTCGTAACACTGATAATGCCTGGATGGAGACAGAGGCTGTGAACTATCATGATGAAACAGGTGGGTATCTCCATGTGTGCTTTTAGTTGCCCTTTACTCCATATGCTGGTTTGAAATTGGGACCTATGTTGAGCTGAGAATGGCAATGAAATAGGGGGAACATGCAAGTCAGGTGTAAAATATGGGACTAGAGTCTTAGAATCGTCTGTTATCTTGGACTCTCATTTTTCACCTGCACGATACATCAATCTAGTCAGGTGTTTCTGACTTGTTAAGTCAGAAACTTCATATAGTGACATTTCTACTGAATTTTGGGTATTAGATACCAGCTGTGAAGTTTCACATGTTACTGGTCCTTGATTTATCAGCCCTCAGAAATAGGAGAGATACTATATCTTTGGTCTTTGTTTCTAATGCAGAATTTAAAACCATTTCCTTGCTTGTTGTCTATGAAATCCTGTGACTCTTGTTGTAGAAACAGAGTAAAAACTTAAAGAGGGAGCATTTCAGAAGCCTTTCTGCATCCCTCCTTAAGTAGTATTTTTGATTTTGGGGCCTTTAGTAAAGTTTTAATTATTCTGTTTTTTCATAAGTGCATATATGTTTAAGAGTTCATTTTTTCCTGTAGAATAATAGCTGAAAAAAGCAGCAGTCAAATGTTAGGCAAACAAACAAAAATCAAGGCAGAAGGATTGGCTAAACTTATGGTAGTGAGTGTGTGTTGTCCTGATGATTTCCAGTAACCTTTCATGCTGCTGATGGTACCCTAGGAGTGGTGACAAGGAGTTCCCACCACCTCTGCCATTCAGATTTGCCTTAAAATAGTGCAGGTATGAGAAAAGTCAGTCACTGATTCTGTGCCAGAACTTATTTCTTTTTTCTCTGAGAAGCAGTTGAAAGTTGCTGCCTGTGAAGGAGCATTGTGGAAGGGGGAACTGATTAGATGTGAGAAAAAAAGCAAGAAGAAAAGATGCAATAGCATATCCTAACTCTTTTTTTTTTTTGTGAACAGGTGAGACAATGGATAATTTGCCTCTGGAAGCAGGTGATGATGCCGGAGCAGTGAAGTGGGTTGACATCAGTGAGAAGCTTGAGCTGTATGCAAGTCATAGCTACTTCATTAAGCTTGTGACTGAGAAATGGGGAGCCCACTGGAGTGAGGATCCTGAACCTGAGTGCCATGAGTGACGTCAACAAGGAACTGACAGACATCAAGAGGAGAATATGTTTTCCAGCCTTGAAACAGATGACATTGTCATTTTCAGAGGAAATTCAGTGAAAATTCTGTGAATTTCAGCTGGAAAAAACAATGGACAGTGATAAATAGAAGGTTTTTAAGAGACTTGAGATTGCTTCTTTTGATTTCTTAGCTAGTGTGAAATGAGATGAAGGAGGAGCTCTGACCTTGATTTGCTTTCTTGTCTTCATTATTTGCAGCTGTTTCATCATATCTGCAGATCTGCACAGCCTCACTGGGATTCTGACTGCTGGTGGTTCAGAGGCTGTTCACTTTAGCTCTGTGGTTTTTGCACTGATTCCTTGTCAGAAAGGAATCCTTAAGGGATGTGAGACTTGTAGGATAACCTGGATAATGACTTAATTTAAGTGCTACATAATAAAGTGAAGTTTCTTTTTTGAGTCATTTCTCTTGAGTTGCAGTGATTTTCTATTTTGAGATAGTTTATGGTATAGATGGTATTTACATCTGAATGTGTGACAGTGCCTCTGTGTAAAAAGATAACTGTTGAAGGGTGAAACTTGATGACTGATTTGGAGAGCTGGATTTTGAGGTCCCTCTTCCCACTGTTCATGGCAGTACAGCTGTGGGGGAGACTTACTAAAAACAATCATTGGAAAGAGCAGCCTTAAAGTATAAGCACAATCTTAAGCTCTGCCAGGGGAGGTTTAGGTTGATATTAGGAAGAAAGTTTTATGGAGAGAGTAATCAGACACAGGAATGAGGTTGGTGTTGGACTAACATTAGTAGCCCTTGGTGGTTCAAGGGCGAATTAGCAAGGGGCGAGGGGACTTCCAAAAATAGCATTTCTGAATCCCATATTCTTTTCACTGGAAAGGTGACATGGCTCACGTGAAATGTGTTTTCTGGTCTTCCTTTGTAGGAATAGCATTTGGGGCTTCTTCCTGAAAGCAGAGCTTGCTTAGAGTGTCTTCAGTGAAGTGCTTAAAAATAAAATCACTGAGTTAATGGGATTCAGGAATAATCTCATCCTGTCCTGATTTTTTTATGCTTAAATTGTGCCTCTCTTGAGGCCAGCAAAAGATGGGAGATGGTGAAAGACATAGTTAGCATTTTTTCTTGGAAAAAAAGTGGTAGCATTAGTTGGTGCTTCTGTGGGATGAAGGAAGAATGTGTCTGCTAAGGAGAATAAGTGTTGGAGCTGTGATATCCTCTGCTCCTTGTGATGGTGGATGTGTTGCTAAGCAGTCTTGATATGCATCCACACTCACCATGCTCATACAGAGTTTGTCAGCAGGAGTTCTGCTGTGTGGCATTGGTACTATTCCTGTTGATCTTCAAGAGGTGAGGGAAGAAGTATCTGAAAAGTGCTGATCTTTTTTCCTGTATTTTAGGAATTATGGTTTCAGGATTGGTGTATATGATCTACGCTCTATTTTCTTCTCCTTTAAATCTGAAATGAAGTCTTCACTGAACCTTTCCACTGCCTTGGTACTTTAACAAAGTTCTGACAAAAAACATATATCTAGGTAGACATTTTATTTGAGACTTCTATGCAGAATGTTAAGCTGACAATACAGTAAATAAAGGAAACAAGTCCCATTTCAGTGTATGGTAAAATCCAAATTCTATAATTCTACTGAAGAGTTTTGTGAACAGGTCAGTCTTTAGGTTAGTACTACTTATTGGTTCAGAGAGGTCATAGATACATGTGAGGGCAAACACTGGTTGTTTAGCTATGAACCAACTGGAGTAGTTAAATTTTTCTGCTGTTAATGAGTGTAGAAATCTTTTGCACTTGTGTTATTTGATAAGAATGCAGTGAACCTTACACCACCTCTGTCTTGAAAGCCGTTAATTACAGAAATAGAGAGGATTCACATATTTCACCAGGTTTAGTGCAGCACTGGGAATCTGTTCAGCCAGGCTCAGAAAAGGAGATTTTCATTTATGTCTTCTGCAACAAAGAAGAATAAAGCATTATTAACATTTTATGACAAAAAGGCATTTTTATGCTGTATCACTATCATTAAAGAGGTACACTAAGGTTTCAGAGGACTCACATAGGGGAACGCTATCCCTAACAAAAAACAAGTATGGTTGCTGCTGTCACACTCAGGAGCCATTCATTTAGACTGTTCTCAATGGTGCTTTCTTGTTTCTAGTGTTAGGTCTCCTTGATCTGTTTGTGAGCCAAGAATCCCTTCCCTTCTTGTGAAGAGGATTCTTCCAAGAATCCTCTTCACTAATGACTGACCTTATGAATGAGCCAACACTGGCAGCAGTACATGTGTATTGAGTTCTTGCAGCTTTTTTCCACCTATGTATTGTGACTGGTAAATTGTCATCAGAAGTGCTGGAAAAAATTCTGGGAAGAGTGAAGCCTTTGTGTGTCTGACCTCTGACCAGAATCAGACCTCTACTTAAAATTAGAGACTTGCTAGTAGGATTTTGAACACATTTATTCTGTCTGAATATATAGCCAAACGTCTTCTGTCACATAACCCTTCTGGGATTAACCTGTGCTACCTTGTTAACCCTTGCTTAGTGACTGGCAGTATTGTCCAGCTCTCACTCAGGGCTAGATCAGAAGAAGGTAGATTGCAAATGCATGCCTTATGTTGAATGCAGTAATCTCATAAATCTCAAATTACTATCACGACAACTTCTGTTCAGCTGCTGCCTAATTCTAAAGATATTACCAGCACAGTAGTACCAGACTTTTTACTATCCTAGAGAAGTCTCAGTGTGGATTGAGCTGAACCAAACATGTTCCTATCCCATTTAGGATTTGGAAGTTGTCCCTGCCTCAGCCTAAGCTTCCTGTGCACGCAGTCTGGTGGGCAGGTGTTGCAAGCGACAGATTAGGCGAAATAGACTACACTGTGATGAGAGCATCTGTATTGTGTATAGTAATCTAGAGATTGATCAATCTCTACTTGGTCAGTGAAAGATCTTGGTTGGTTTTCCTTCTTGGCTTGAGATCTTTGAATGCATTTTCAATCAATATGCTTTGACCACTGATTTAAAAGTGCAAGCTCACTTAACCTTTCCTTTGGCACTGAGGGATAAAATAGAGTGTTTCTGGAGAGGCAGACCTTTTTCCTATCTTGATGAAAAAAAAAAATTAGAACCTTGCCCCTTTTGCAGTCTTGTCATTCCTTTTCCATTTGCCTCTCAGCACAGTAGTCATGAGCTTCTGGTTATAATTTCTTTGCCTCACGTTGTGGTCTGAGAACGTGCCTAGTCCTGATAGGAACATTTTGTCAGGCACATCTGCCTGTTCGTTTATGTTTACCTTCTTTAATCCCAAAGCAGTGGCACCATTCCTTCAAAGCAATGAGTTTGTCTTGGTCTCCATCGCACTCCTGGAAGAAACGGGTTATGCAGTGTTCCATGGGAACAAGGGAGGCTCTCAAAGGCGCGAGCTCCGAGTGTGTTAATAATCTGAAAGAAAGAGCAGGTGCACAGAGCTGTATTTCATTAACAAATCATCAGGATTATCAAAGATGCTCTAAGCTGCTAGAAGACGTCAGCAGTGGCTTTATCAGAGACGTCCCAGTGGATTCTGTTGTGGTGCTTCTCTAGTGAATCTGTCCCAGGTCATTATGATGATATATAATACCCACTAACCTAAAATGTTTTAGCTGCTATTTGTTTGTTAAATTTTGTTCTATTGAACAAGTATGACTTGTGTAGTAATTACTAGTATTGCAAGTAGTGCTCAAAACTCATCAGTTACAGAGTTTTGCTGTTAATCCTTAGGAGATCAAACTTGAAAAGGTGCTTAGCTGTGTTCTAAGACAGTGGGTGTGATTGTTGTGAGGTATTGAGGGCCTAGAGCTTTGAAATATGGATCCCATCCCGAGTGATATGACCAAAAGCCTGAAACCTGGGTCGTGTTCTCAGAAGCTGTGAGCTTCCTCTGAACTGTGACACTGGTGCTGTCTTGCATATCTGCTCCTTAAACTGTGGTATTAGTTGAGAACTGTGGGTACCTCATTAGTGAATTATTACTGGCAGGACTCTGTCCTTTATACTTAGCCTGTTGCTCTTGGCTTCATGATTTCTTCCTGGTTCAGGGCATTAGTAGCTATTAAGACACTGTAGAACTTATAGTGTAATACAGGATTATGCAAGGCAAGAGGATAGCAAGTTCTGACCTAAGACATAACTGTAGGAAAACAATGAGGGAAGAAGTTCTGTGTTAGAAAGAGGAGGATGCTCTCTTCTAACATCTGAAGGACTGGTTCTATATGTACAAAATCCTTTGAGGGGATTAGAGAATTAAAACAGGCCAAGTTTAAACAGCAAATCAGAACTGAGCCCACAAAGACTTGGATGGGGTTTTTTTACCTGTCAACAGGGTGCTGATCAAGCTGGTGAAACTGCCAGTGCACAGGATACACATACATGTGATAATTTTTCTCGAAGTCATGCAGGAGCAGTTCAACCGTGTGGTCACCAGCCACAAGGCGCTTGTCATTCTGGTAGATTTTTTTGACCTGAACACAATGCAGAAATTGTTATTTTTTGTTTAGGGATAAAGGTCTGCCCTGAAGAGAATATGCAGCAAGGAGGTGTTTCAGAGAAATGAAACTTGATAAAATACCACAGGGGAAAGGGGTTTTAGTGTTTGTGACTATACACAGCATTAAAAGCTTGCTTCAGGTAGACCATGTGATTTTTGTTGCTGTCCCTGTCACCTTTGGTAGTAACTAGAAAGGAAGTGAAATTCCTGTGGCTGAACTGTCAGGCTCAGCTAATGGGGGCAGTAACTTCAAGCTGATTGGAGATTAAGCCAGTTTTATCACATATTCTGTCCTGTGACAAGCAACTCAGGTTTAGGTGTGAAATAATCTCTGAAATCACCTAAATCATACCACTTAGTATGAGATATTCTGGGCATGTCCCTCTTGGTAAGTGTGTAAGTAGTCTTTGATGTTGCTCAAGCATATTTTGTATAAACATGCTGTGACCTACTGCCTGTACTTCCTACTTCAGAGTTAGAGCAGCCCAGGTCTTGGTTTAACTTAAACAATGGCTTTTTAGGTAGTTATGGCATCTGTATCTTCAAAAACAAACTATTGTCACTGTTTCCCTTGACATAAATCCTTCCCTGAAAAAAAATAGGTCCAATGGCAATAGATGCTCACTCCACTGTAAGACAATGTAGTGTGATGTTGCAGGTCTGCTGCATAAGTAGACCATCCATCTTATGGCTGCTTAGTTTCCTCAAGTCCTTTGGAAAATGGCATTGACTGTGTGAATTGGGTTAACCTTATCCACGTATTAGTTGATCTTCCCAAGAGGTTTGTCACAAAGCTTCCCTGAACAGAAGCTGTTTCGTGTTTTCTCAAGCAAATGATATTTATCTAGATGTGCCTTAATTCTGCCTTCTGACTCTTGTCTGGAGACACTGACTTCAAAGTAATACATTTGGCTTGCATTTGTTTGGGCAAGAGGGGCATTTATAGCAGAAATGTGCCTCAGCTTAAATGAGTGTGAGGGGTCTTGAGATGTAAATCACTTTTTTCACATGGTTAGTCCAGTTCTAATAATGTAACTTCATGATCTTACTGAAAAAGGATTGCTGACCTTATTCCTCTGCTTTTCAGTTAGAATTCCAGAAGTGTTCAGATCACGTTCATAGTACTGCATAAGGATGTTTTTGAGCCAGTCTCGCATCCGGAGGGGAAACTGATCCACTTCATAATCAGTACAGGGGGGGATGTCTGTGCCAAACAGGAAAGCTTTTGTTAACACGTGATCTGTTAGGTCCCCATTTGAGCATTTCTGAGCCCAGTTAGTTTTGATTCTCACTATCAAACTTCCAGTTAAAATTGATGGAGCTGTTAACACATAAAATTGGGAATGCAACTACTGAGTTCAAATATAAATATGCAATTCTTTGGTGCACATGCTTAACCAGTTGTGCAAGTCACAACCTTTATATATCTGTGCAGTTTCTGAGCATAGTTGTGCAGTAAAACTGTTATCAGTCAGTTGCATGAAAGCAGAGTTTTTGAAAGCAAAGGAATATGCTGGCTGGAAGTGTACTTTTCTTCTACCATATGCAGGAATTGATTAGCTTGGAAATCAATTGTGGCTTTTAGATCCAACTTCTGCATTTGACATCTAAATAGCTTTTTTTATATTTGCTTGGTTTTTGTCAGAGGTGTTTGGACTGGACATTTTCATTTCTTAACTCTGTAAATGCTGTTTTTCTGGTCAAGTTATTAAAAAAATATTCAGAGGCTATACCGGTGGGAACATATATGAAAGTACAGGGGGAAGATCAAGTTGACAACAAATTGGTGTAAACACAGGAGAGATGTCTTTAAGTTTCGAATGCTTAAGACTTAATACCCTCAAGTGTAGGAAAAGTGAGTTTTTAGATGTTTTGGGTTTGAATGTCTTAATTAGCAGATAATTGATGCACTAGTGGCAGAGCACAGGAAGAAAGGTAATTTAGGGCTGGCTGATGGTTAAGATTACTGGCTCTTTATACCTAGGTGAACACTGCACAGAAAAACAAGCCTTACATTTGCAGGAGCCCATATAGTCTAGGTGCAGCTGGCGTCCCATTTTTGTGCCTTCCAGTCGACATTTGGTGCCAAAGAGTTGACATGTGCCATCATAAGTCTTGTTGTCCGTACCACAAACCTAGAGGACAAGTGAAAAGCGAAACCACCACCACCACCACCACCACTGTGTTGAGAAAAATCATTGCCCTCGTGTGGGCGTGTATAATGACAGTATCATTAACATATGATGTGGCAGTTGTGAATACCCACAGGGAGTACATGTGATCAGAAGTACTGAAAATTGTAGTTGTTGGATGCCTACATAAGGATTAGTACTCTGTACTTACACGTGCAGTTCTGAAACACTTGTATTTATTTTTTTGTGCATTAGTAATACAGTTTGAGATGCCAAGGGATTATTTCACTCAATACGTGTGAGTACTCAGCATGTGCTCTAAAACATCAAACAGATAAATAGAACTTTTAGTGACAGGGAAAAGCTACAATCCCTGAGAGACCAAGTGAAGCAAATCAGTTACTGTGTAGTTACACGTGTTCATACTACCCTCAAGCCAAAGTCAGTGAGTTTGGGTACTTTATACTGACTTTTGTAATTATTGAAATCACTCAAACTGACTCACATGCTTCTTAGGGTAGAATTATTGTAAATAATAGCAGGGGTAATGTGTTGTAAACACTTTAGTTGGCTTTTCCCAGTGCTGTGCACTAAATGAAATACTTACATGCTCATAGTCTTTGGTGGAAGGGCAAGCAGCAGGATCCTGGCAAATACAGTGGGGGTTCCCCTGTTTGTCCTCGTGGCAGACTTTACCTCTTTTGCAGTGGAAGTTCCGACATGGGTCTAGCAATCATAGCAAGAAGGAGCAACTGTTAGAGGTGGTGGGATGAAGCCAAGTGCTTGTCAGATACTACTGAAGCAAAATACAGTCAAATATTCACCAAGAAGTCTAGTGCATTTTTAAGTTTGTAAGAATGAAGCTGCATCTTGTGTTGAATAAATCCAGCCAAACTTTAAAAGAGGATTTTGGTGAGAATTCTAGCACTCCCAGGTTTGAACTGTATGGGGAAAAAATTTTCTCAGAAAAATCTGTTTCTTCTCTAAGGACTGACATTCACTTCCAGCTTCCTTGTGAAACATATCCCATCTGTCTTTGTTAAATCAAGCACTGGTATTTGTCCCACTCCTAGCTGAATTCAAGCTACTGTTCTGAAACTGAAAGCTTTCAATGCAAGGTAACTCGCATTTCTGTATGACGGGCCCAAAAATTTGTGCGCTGTCTACAAATGTTTTTCACAAACAAATGACTAAATCCAAGGGTGTATGGAAGGGGAATACTCTGGGAACATGACCACAATGCAGGATTATGCACAAACACAGTTCAGTCATGTGAAACTGTGTGCTGCAAAAGGCAGAAAAGAAATGCAGACCAGCAGATTCCCCAGCTGCAGAGAGTTAAGAGTTACAGGATGGCTTTGCTTGGGGCTTACCCAGGAGAGCCTTCTCAGTCCTGTTGCTGACACTTTCCATCTCACCATATGAACTGCCTGGAGTCTTAACCTGTACAGTCACAGAGGCATAAACAGAAGCTATGGTAAATCCTGGGAAGAAAAAGAATACTTGGACAAAATTCTTCCAGATTCAAATATAGAGCTGACTGAGGCACACTTTGCCCTGCTTGCAGCAGAGAGAGGTTGCTATGCAAAATGTGTGAGGAGAGCATAAAGCCTCTGGTGGTATTAACATGCTCTTGTTATTTGGGGAAATAAATAAAGTAGGAGGTGGAGAGGGAGAAACAGAAACTCAATAAGGCCTGAGTTTCTCATAATTATTCTGTGGAGTCTAGCCCTGCCTTCCAAGCTGTTCACTTCTGTATAGTAGTATTTAAAATCTCTGCGAGAGAGGAGTGAACAGGCTGTCCTAGTAAGCTGAGACTGGGTTTCAGGTTTTGTATCTCTATATCTGTATTTATTTGCATGTTTCATTACACAGCCCCTCAGGGCTGGAGCTCTTACATGAATTGCGTTCACCTCCTTTCTGGAACAATTCACCTAAATGCTCTATGCAATGGCACAGGATGAACCAGATGAATAGTGAATAAAGGGGGGCTTTAGACTTCTGCATATTAAAAAGTTATTACACCTGCTTTTCTCAAAAAATATAATTTGAATCATCAGGAATTTAAATTTGGGACTGGTCCCTCTCCCCCTTTTTATAGTATTTCAATTTTATTTTTAAGATAATTTACCTTATCTTCACTTTCCATTGAATTCACGATCTGAACAGAGCTACTAACTTTCAGTTGTTGCTTGTTGTCAGAATTAGGTGGCTCATTACTGTAGTCATCTGATTCAGAGTGAATAAACTCTTTAATCTTGACATTTTGATAATCCTCAGTCTCTCTATGAACTGCAGCGTCATCTTCAGTGGTTCCTTCCCCTTCATGCTCAGTACTGGTGCTCTCCTGGTCATTACTCTGGATTCTCTCCTCTTCCTCATAGGCTGCTTCTTTCCAGGTATTGCTGAGATATTCCTCACGATCATTATCACCACTGTCATGGCCCTCATCATCATTACTGTCCTCTGTATCTTGTATTTCCACCACTGTGTCATGATCACTCTGATAATTTACTTGAATGTTGTCTTTCCCCTCCTGGCTTTCCTGTTTGTCATCCTGTTCTTCATTATGGGTTTTTTGAGAGAGGGGGATTTCTCCTTTGTAGGGCTTCTTTTGGCTGTTCACCCTCAATTCTTCCTCTAGGTCAAATTTCTCTCCTTGTCTCTTGGTTATCCGGATTGGTTGGCTGGAATCTCTCAGGACTTCATCCGACTGCATCCTGTTTCCATTTTGCTGTCTTTTGTATCGGTCACGCTGCTTTCTCTGGTGGCCTTTGTGCTTCATATCTCTGTCATCAGTTTCTTCACCCCACTCCTCGTCTTCTTCTTCTTCTTCCATGCTTTCTCCTTCATTGCTTTCACTGTTTTTTTCAGGCAGCCCAACTGTATTTCTGTTGTATTTCCACATGTTATGCTCACGATCAAGACTGAGGGCTCCCGCTGGATGTCCTGCCTTGCCTATAAGGTGTCTGTGGGCCGTGTTGCCGTGTTTCTCACGCCTCCTGAGCTGATAATGCTCAGAGCTGGTCTGTTCTCTGCCACTGCTCCCAGAATCACTGTCTCGGTTATCAGAAGCCAAACCTAGTTTATTGTGCAGTGCAAGGAAATTGATGCTTTTTAGGCTATTTTTGCCTTGATGCTCGCTACCAGTTCTTCCATGTTTCCTGATGGTCTGGGGCTCATCCCTGTGCTCAGTGCCTGGTGCTGACACCACTGGTTTTAAGTTTCTGTGACTGGGCAGCAAATCACCCTTGTCTACATATCCTGTGCTCTCTTCCTTTGAGGCTTCAGGATGAAAATCTTCACTCTTGGGGAAAAAAAAAAAAAAAAAAAGAGAGAAAAAAATGAACAACTAGATTAATAAATCTTGGGATTTATTTGAAGTTGACAAAGTGTTATTTTTGCTTTCTATTGCAAAGCGTGACAACAGCTTTATTTGTTTTCTCTGTATATGTTCCTCTTACTCTAGCCCAGTGCACTAAATGAGTATGTTGTCTTATGAAATCTCAAAATGTTTCATTAGTAATTTAGTGTCATAACCAGGCACTTGTAGGCTGCAGTAATTATCACTTACCTCAGTGAGAGAATTATCATTTACCTCCTGGGAGAAGAGGAGCATGGGAAGAGAGAGTACCTTTCACAAGGTGTCATGATAGTAATTCCTGAGGAAAGCAATGCATCTTAACTATTTCATACTCCATGTATTTGTCTACTCTGAGTCTGATACATCATTGCTTCCTAGCTGAATTCATCAGGAATTATTGTATCAGGAATTATTGCTGACAATGACTGTGTCATAAGCTCACTAGCAGGAGTCATAGGTGTTTGAGTGGCTTTTTTTTTTTTTTTTAATGCTGTCAGGCTACTAGCAAAACTAGTACCTTCAGTGGAAAAGGTTCAAATGCTGGAGCAGAAAACAGGTACTAAAATTACTTGTCTTATTGCACCAATTGCCTTTCTGCTGCTGGGTAAGTCCAGGCACTTCCAAGTAGCAGCAGTGTCTAGTGTATTTCTGAACAACAACTATTGATCTTCAGTGTTGTTTATTGCTTACAGCAATATAGCACCTGTTGCTGATTTTTCTAAAGCTTTTGGGGGGTTTATTTACGAAGATGAGTCCTTCTTGGTGCCCAGGTTGCTGGAATAGTGTTTCCTTTAGTTTGGGCAGTCTCATCACTGCTTGGAAACAAACACTCCACTAACACTTATACAAATTTTTTTTTTTAAAGGTAGTACTGGAAATACTAATTTGGCTCTTGGCAGATCAGCTATATCCTATTTCCTAATGTCAGTGGTATCTAAATGTTTTTTGTCTTTGTCTTTTGCCTGGTGAACTTGCTGATGCAGGAAAAGTACTGGGCAATATATTCACTATGTCAGTACCAACTCTAACTTTTTCAGCGAGAGATTGTACTTTTGCTCAAATCCAACAGAAATTCAGTGTAGAGCTTTTCCAAATCGAATGCACTATTCTAAAAGACCTTGTAAAAAGTGATCTATGTGTAACAAAGCATCTCAAGATGATACTAAAACTTTTGAAAATAAAGTTTGAGAACAGTGGTTTTTTACATGTGATTTTGGACACTGCTGTGTACAAAATTTAAATGTTGTTAAGTTTTAGCAAAAAGCGATTTTCTGTGAAGGCCTACCCCTTCTATAGATTTAGAAAATACAAGGCAAATCAATCGTTAATATTGTCTATTATGGGTGTCTGTATTTCAAGCAGAAGTTTGGAAAAGATTTGTCTCATGTCTTGACAGGAAACCTCGCTGTGCACCACAACCTTAGTGCAGAGATGTGCCTGGATGTGGCTTTCAGATGCTGCTTTTTGTTATACTTTTGTCCCCTGAATTTAATCAACTCTTAGAACTCGGTTGCTTGCGAATGTATTTGGGCAAATTTCAGTCCCTGTAGCTGTGATTAACTAATGTTAGAGGACAACTGGCCTTTGCTAGATGTTGCATATTCTTGGAGCTGATGATTCACTGGCTATTGCAATGTTTTATTTTGATGCAAGTGTCTTCTGTGAGTTGTTGTGGGAGGCAGATGTAGGCTACAAACTAGTTGTTATACCATAATTTCTTCTGCTCAATACTTCTTTAGGAAAAGTTAATTTTTTTGGTTTTCATAATTCAGAACACAATCTGGATTAATATGAAATGCAATCTGGAAAGCTGTACAGAGTGGGATATAGTTTATAATTTAAGAAAAAAAAAAAGGCTAGCAGCAGAGTTGGAATTTTGGATTTCTTGCTACAGATCACACTCTGAATTTGGAAGTTCCAAAACATTGAGTGGCTTGGAGCCAAGACCCTTTGTGGCTGAACCACAAAGGCTCACCAGAATGGTGCAGTAAAAAGGAATTTTAATTTGGGCCAGCCATGAATGCAAAACTGTGGGCTCTGTCATTAGTGTACATATGCGGCATAGGGAGGGCTGCTGAAATCATCTGTCTCATTACCATCGGGGCTGTGAATGTGGCTTGTTAGCCACCGGGTGCTTTGCCAGGATGAGCTGTACCCAATGCTCTGCACTGTGAATAATGAAGCATATGGTGGCTACAATTCTTACATGTTTGGCACTGCATATGATCACTTGGTGTGATAAATTGGGGATTGGCATCCTCCTTGTGTACTGGAGCTGTGAAAACCACAATTTCAACTGCCAGTGGAGCTTATTGCTTGCATAAATACAGGTAATGATTATATGTGGGGATTCATTTAAGGTAATTTATTTCAAAAAAGGCAAACTTCCATTTTGAGCTTTACATTTTGTCCTGCTCTGTTTATAGTTGTTTGATATGCAAGGCATGACATGCTTGGTACTAATTCCTGGGGTGAGGGGGCCTACAATTTCTTAACCTAAATCAATTTGCCAACCACTATGTATGTGCTAATGTGTTTTTTATATTTGAGATGAATAATGTAAGCTACCTCTTAATGTTTAAAGAACAAGAAGAGTACCTTTTCTGGAGTTTTCTGTCCGTGAGTTTTGAGCTTGTGATGTACGGGATGGGTCTAAAATAGACAAATATATTAATGTCAATAAAAATCTTGTATAGGGCAACGGCATAACACAGAGTATTCACAGAATGGGAAATTAAGTGCCCAGTAATAATAGCATAATGAGAACTTACTGGAGTAGCAAAAGCTGATCCTACAAGACAAATGAAGAGAGCTACAGCCTTCATGCCTTTCAGATCTTGTAGAGGACAATAATTAATGGTACAGTGGTAGGGTTTAGAGCTTTCCTTTCTGCAAGCAACATGAAAAGAAAAAGGTTAGGATTTGGGTTTAATGGTCTAGAAATAACTGGTGGAAGCAATGTAGTCTCCTCTAAACTCAGATGTTAGACCACCTTAACTAGAGGACACTTTGGTCTTGGTTCTTTTACAGGACTTAAGCTGTAGCTGTGTTCAAAAACTCTGGTGGTATTACTGAAAGGCAGAGTTATGAACGTACATAGGTTCAGCCCTGTCAATATTTATTCCTCTGAGATACTACTTTGTGAAATACATCTCTTTTTTCTGTAATTCCGAGACTGCTTGTTTGTGGCATCTCTATGGCTAAGGTGTCTCCTGGCTGCTCCCCTCTGTGTCTGCAGTGGGAAGAATTAACTGGTATTTTTTTATTTCTTTTATATTTATACAAAATCAGAGGAATGTTTACTTCTGTTTCTGCTCTCATTCTAGTGTCTGTTCTTACTTGGAAGTTGTCATCTGAAGTGTACACTTTGGAAGATCCCTGTGTTGTACATTATTTAATGTCAATATCTTCTAGTTAATGAAGACCAAAACACTCATGAATGGGGCATATCTAATATTTTTCTTGCAGTAAGCTCATTCAGTCTCCAAATTATCTCTTAACTAATTATCTATTTTCTCTTTGGCATTCACAGTTACTTGTTTAGGAAGTTTTCAGAGGGAAAGGCAGAATACAACAAAAGCCATTAATGAGCATATGCAAAATGCCTCACTGGGCTGTGTATGGGCAGTCACTTCAGATCAAGGACAGTGTTGTTAGACTGAGGGTTATGCAGGCAACTCGCCAGAAACACAGGGAAATAATCTGATTTCACGTATAGCCCTAAAAACTGCATACTGTGCTTTTTGAAGGCCTGGCAAGTGACTGAGGAAAGAAGTATTTGAATGTCAGGTAGGCTTGATTCTTATTTCTTTCTGTTCCTGGTCAGCAACACATCTCTGGGCATGTCACTTAACCAAGTTTCTTTTTCTAAAATTCTCATTTGTCATATTTGTTTTGGTAAACTAGTTTGAGAGCTATAAAAGGAAAGCTCTGCATGTTGAATTTTATTTATAACCACAGTTTTCTAATTTGGTTTGTGCCACTGTCTGTAAAAGTTGCCTTTACCACCTTTGTCCAAATAATGAAAAAGCAGTTGGAATAAATCTGAGTTGAGGTGGCAGGACAGGGCTTTTGCATCTCTTCCTCTTAGTAAGAAGCCCACAGTGGGGGAAAGGAAACTCATGAGTTTTGAACTATTAGGGAAGCCTGACCACACTGAACAGAGTGGGATGATAGCCTGGTTGAGCATCTTTTTTTTTTTTTTTCTAGTCACAATAGTCTAAATGACTTTCAAGGATTTATAACACATCCTTCAGTAGCATAATCTGTTCCAAATGTTAAGTAGCATTGCCAATGTTAATTCATGCCTCTCTGAATATGGCAGCAATGTTCCTATGCAGTAAGTGTCCCCTCCCACTGTTTTCAGAGCAATGAGTTTTGGAGTTTAGATGGTACCTTGTGGTGGACCTGACTGAAAAAAAAACTGCAAGGAGCTCTTCCTGCAAGCCCTACAGCCCAAGGCTGCGGCTCATAGCAATCAATGGATGGCAAAGGGGTTTTTATACTTGCTCACTTAGTCCTGCAGTGCTGGAAAGGAAAAGTATTTTTTGCTAAGGTGATAGAATAGTCAGCTTGAGCAGGTGCAAAAATAGGAAAGCTCCTGTAGGTGGTATGTAATATCTGGCAATTAAGGTGATGGTGATGAAAGGAATTAAACAGTGGCTAATTGTCATATGATCAAGGGGGCCGCATTGGGAATTTTTTCTTTTTTTTTTTTTTTTTTGTTTACACTGAAATCTAAGTGGGAAGACACTTAATTCTTGCTTTAATTTCCAAATTTTTCCTAGAGAATATCTAAACCCAAGCTTTTAAAATGTATAAGTTTAATAGAACTGTCAGTAAAGAACAATTGCACAAGAAGCTATTTTTAAAAGCAAGGAGACGTCTCCCTGGAGAACTTAAGTCATTATTCAGAGAAGATGCTCTGCAGAAGAATCTGTGGGAAAACTTAGCCAAAAGGTGAATATGAAATGGGTTTTTTTGTCCAAGGACTGAGGAATTTAACAATACATCAGCTTTCAGGTATTGAATAAGCAATGCTAACTAGGTGTGCTGTGTTTGCATGGCAAGGTTTTGGTAGCAGTGGCTCCAGGGATGTCCTCACATCCAGGGATGTGAGAAGCCTCCATGTCAAATAGCATTCCTAGACAAGACACTCCGCTGGCCAAGGCTGGGCCCATCAGCGACAGTGGTTGCACCTCTGGGGTAATGTAATTAAGAGCAGGGGGGGAAAAACACAAGGCAACTTTAGTCAGAGAGAGGACTGGGAATACATGAGAGAAACAGCCCTGTAGACACCAAAGTCAGGGAAGAAGGAAGGGGAGGAGGTGCTCCAGGCACCGGAGCAGAGATTCCCCGTGGTGAAGACCACACTGAGGCAGCTGTGCCCCTGCAGCCCATGGAGGTCCGTGGGAGAGCAGAGATCCACCTGCAGCCCATGGAGGACCCACGCTGGAGCAGGTGGATGCCCAAAGGAGGCTGTTTCCCTGCTGGAGCAGGCTCCTGGTAGGACCTGTGGAGGGAGAAGCCCACAATGGAGCAGATTTTCTGGCAGGACTTGTGAGCTCATGGAAGGGACCCACATTCATGAGGAACTGCAGCCTGTGGGAAGGACTCACGTTGGACCAGTTCATGATGGACTGTCTCTTGTGGGAGGGACCCCACGCTTGAGCAGGGGAAGACTGTGAGGACTCCTTCCCCTGAGCAGGGAGAAGCAGCAGCAGAGACAACATGTAATGAACTGACTAGAACTCCCATTGCCTGTCTCCCTGTGCCACTGGGGAATTAGAAATAAAGTTAATCACAGGAAGGAGGGAGAGTGGGGAGAATGTCTTTTAGGATTTGGGTTTATTTCTCACTGATTTGATTGGTAATAAATTGAATTAATTTCCTCAAGTTAATTTTGCCTGTGACTGTAATTGGTGAAAGATGTCTCCCTGTCCTTATCTTGACCTGTGAGGCTTTCTTTATATTTTCTCTCTTCTGTCCAGCTGAGGAAAGGTGTGATAGAGCAGCTTTGGTGGGCAGCTGGTTTTGTTTCTGATTCCTCATTGTTGTCAGCCACTGAAAGAGCAAACCTTATGTGACTGCAACATAGCAGGTTCTCTTGCTTTTTGAAGGGCTACTCAGAAGTGATTAACTTGCAGAGGCTGTGGCTGGAGATGACAAATGCCTCATGTTTAACAAGTCATGAAGACTGACCTACTTCCAGCTCTAGCCACGGCAGAAAACCCTGCATAGGCTGTTGAGCTTAGATCTGACTCTAGAATATGAAGTTTCCCAATCTGCTGCCATCACTGATGAGCATGGATGTTGCCCAGCATTAGAAGAGGCATCTGGAGTACAGTGGTTCAACTTTGGAATTCAGCTTCTGACTGTGTAGAATGGATATGAATGTTCATTTCATGAGGCTGAGCTTTTGTGAAACCTTGAGTGAGATGAAATATTTTAAGACACTATGATTTTCATAATTATTAAAATGATAGAAAAGTTTCAAAATTGAGCTTTCATTCTCATATCCCCAAAGTATAATTGAGAAAACGTGCAATGTGATTTTTTTTTTTTAATCACCACACTGAAATTTTTTTGAACTGCAATAGAATTGAATCTCCTATTATTGTAAAAAGTTTCAGCTTGCTGCTACGTCAGGCTTCTTAGCAAAAAATGCTGTTGCCCACATCCTCATTGATAAATGCTCTTACAGTCTTAGTATCTGGGTGCTGATCACAGCATTAAATGTCTGAGTGGATGGAGTTTGGTGTACAAGTATCTGTGTACAAGGGAATAAGCATCAGTGGGGAGAGGGAGAATTCTCTGTGCAATGTCTGTTCTTTCTATCACAAAAATGTACATGTGATACTCTTAAATTGCAACTGGTATAGCACATTCCTATGTTTAGGTCTGTTTCAAAAGCCCTTGTGACAGCGTGTGTGCATACCTCTTACATACATGTACAAGCTGTTCACACGTGTACATATATAAAATTAAAAGGCAGAGTTTTCGGCAGAGTTTTAGGCAGAGTTTTTTACTCTGGTCTGAGTAAAAGAAGCAATTGTAATTAGAAAATAAATACCAGAGCATTAAATATTCTACTCATTCTGTACCAGTAAATGGCTGCTAATGAGCATTGATCCCTCTGATGCTACCAGTTTTACAGCTGCAAAAGCCATTAGGCATAAGTCCTTGATGGCTGAATGCAAAAAAAAAAAAAAAAAAACAAACCCAAACCAACAATTTTTTAGACATGTTAGAACAATTTTTAGAGAAACCATTCACATTAACTTAATGTTTAACATCTTACAATTCCCTTCTACTATTTGATTTTATTACTTGTTGAGGTCTGGGGTTTTAGAGTTTTGTTTGGTTTTGGTGTCTTTTTTCCAGAGCTCTGTATAGTTTAAGACCAGATCAGATCAAAATGAGCTACTTTGATTTAATTTGAGAAAGGTCAAAATGAGAATTAACTTAACCGGAATTATCACTCTGTCAGTTGGTAGGTTTGGCATCTCCCAGAATCTGCATTTCTTTCATGGACTATATTTGCTACATGTTTTCATTAGATCTACTAACACATTTTTGAAAGGTTCCTCCAGGACCAGCCACAGTTTCTCTCTCTCCACTCCAAAATGGGAAAAGAAGGGTGAAATCTATTTTTTTGCCATGTCTATTGTTCCTAAATGTTTTTTTTTCGGAAATTGTGACAAGTGTTAGGAAATCAGGTCACACCATGGCTTTCAGCTGGAAGACTATATGCCTCTGAAAGAGGTATGAATTTTGCCTGACTCTTGGTGGCCACCACATAATGCTTTATTGCTTTGCAGGGTCACTGGAAAAATAATTGTTCCAGCAGTAAGATAAAGGTCTTCCTCAACACAATAACTATACAGTGTTTTCTCCTACAAAGAACATCTTTCTCTGTTCTACACAGTCTGAAAAGAGTTATCCTTAAAACAGATGATACTGTACAAAGCTCCAGCTATTTCAGTGGGAAAAGTGGGGAAAAAATGCAGAGGGTTAGATATAAGACATTCTAAGGCTTTAACAAAAAAAAAGAAGAAACAGTACCATAGCAGTAGAAGAGGTGCTCCTTCTTGCCTAGCCACTGATGAACTGGAAATCCTTGAGCCTTGCAAAATGTTGCTGCTTTTCCTGAGAAGTGTTTTGGTGTGTGAAAGGGCCCCTCTCAGCAAGTGTGCTGTGCTGTAAGCTCCAGTGAAGGAAGATGATACTCTCTGGGTCTTGGTGAAACAAGGAATCCTAGGCTTCCATGGGATGAGGCGGGGTGGGGAGGGGGGGTTAATGGGCTGGTATAATTCTGCTGAATTAATTGAATCAGAGAGACCATTCAGTGTTCACAGGCTCTGGGCCAGTGGAGCTCGGCCATTGTGTGGGAAGGACACATTTAGTCTTTAGCGGGGAGGGGAGCCTAGGGCAGCGGGTGTGACACTTTCTGCCACATCAGCTGGCCCCAGAAGAGCTGAACTAAGGGATCATCAGGGGCAGTCACACTGTGGGTCTGGGGGACAGTAAAGCACAAGGGGTGCCAGTCCCCGTTGAACTTCTCAGTGTTGTTTCAGAATGCTGTACGTTATGCGTGTAAGCCTGTAAAAAGGAAGAATCCTTAAATTAAAAATGTAAAAACCAGCATAGGTTGGGGAATCTTGCATAACTCTTAGGATGTCGCTGTTTTGAAGCTGTTGCCATGGCTGTGCTGCCTGTCTGCCATAGCAACGGTACAGGGCAAGCTGGTGAAAAGTGTGAAAACCTCTACCAGTGGTGCCTGCCTGCAGCAGAGGCTTCTCATTTTGCAAAGATTATTAATAGAGTTCAATCTCTCTTCTTGTTTTCTCATTCCGTTATTCCATAAAGCGCACCACCTGAACTGGAATACTCTCTGGGAGATTGCCAGATCAGAAATAACAAAGCAGATGCACCAATGGAAGAAAAGAGGCCCTTCTAGTGCTGTATGGAGTAAAGTCAGCAGGTCTGGCCTCAAATTTCCCATTCTGCCAATATCATGGCTTGCTAAGAAGGACGCTTTCCATATTATGTTGACATGATTGGAAGAGAGGTTGAAGTAAAGGGAAATAAAGCATGGGATTGGTAAGAACTGTAGTGCAAATGCTGAAATTTCAATCACTTTGGATAAAGTTTTATCATGTGGTTTTGTAAAATTACAGTTTGACTGGCTCCTGCTCTGTTCATCCAAAAAGGTAACAGACACTGGGGAAGCCATTAGACAAGATACAGTGAGAAATGTACAAAAATTGACCATGTTTTATGTGAGCAACTGTGAACTTTATAGTTAATTAAAAGAAAGAAAAAAAAAAAAAAAAAAGAGAGGCTGAAATTACAGTTGAGCCCTCTCTCTGTAGACCAAGCAGAAAAAAACCTTTGACAAAACCCCATGAGAAATTCTTTAAATCCGTTCCTCTTTTATCTCTGCTTCTTTGCCTGGAAACTAATTCATGCCTATTGGAGTTGAAATTCTGCTGGTCTGTCAGCCAGTCAGTGTCTGAAAGGAGTGGGGATATTTCAGAACTTCACGTTTGTTTTTTCTTTTGTTGTGTATACAGAAAAGATGATTTGTTTTATCTATTCAAAACTTTGTTGTGTGCTGTGTTGTACTATCAGATTATCTTTATTGGGGGATCAAAGATAAGTGGTTTTCCAGTGATTTTTAAATATTTCAGATATTGATGGACTCTCAGCTAATAGAAGTTATCCATGTGGCTCCCAGAAACCAGGACAAATACACCAATGTTAATCTCATGCTAGCTAAGTATCTACTCTTTTTCTTATAAGATTTTCAGATAATGGCTATTAACATTGCCTTGAAATTGTTAATTCAAAAAGCATCAGACTGTGAAGAACCGTGAAGAAACCTGAAGCTGAAACGTGTGGGAGCTTGAAGGTTAGTATTGGAAAACTGTATGTGATTTGTAGACTTTGCCTATTTCTGTGTTTAAACAGCTTTCTTGGGACTTACAGGGTGATATGGAGGAAATGTTTTCTTTTTGAGGATGCTGAAAGATTATATCTGGTTTATCAAAGCTGTTAAATATTGGCAAAATGTTTCATTAAATCAAATTTTCTGGTTTTGTGCTTGATTACAAAGGGCTGTGGCTGAGAAAAGAACTCTGATTGTTTCCCGAGTGTCATCAGGAGGCCTGAGCTTGTCTAGGAGCCATCAGTACCAGTACTACAGTCCTCAGCCAGTCCCACTGTGTCAGGAAGGGTGCTTTTTGGAAAACCTTTCATTGATGGATTAGTAGTTCTCACACCAGTAAGAGGTGCTGTACCATCCTGGTAAAGTGTGGAAGCCAAGTAGTTGCTGTGCTGGAAAGCTTCAACCTAGAAATTATTGTTGTGACTCATTAGAGGATTTCACTTGGAAACAGGATAATTGTATCCTGTCCCCAGCTCCCTTTTACATGGGAGGAAGGACTTGAGCATAAGTGTGTTTTACAGCTAGGTGACCTTTCAGTGAAGTATATGGCTGCATCAATTCTGGCTCAACAATAGAAGGGCATGAATTTATTTAATATCAGTATTATCCTAGAGTTCCTGATATCCTGGCTTGATCTTTGCTTTGGTTTACATTTGTATTTCAGTGCTGTGCTTGTAGCCTGTGTTCTGGATCTGAAAATGTGGGACACATCTCAGCAACCAGGTCAGCGGAGAGACACTTTCTCATTTCTGTAGGCTTTGGACTGAAGCCTGATTTAATTAGTTAAGACCAGAAATTTCCCAAATTTCCTGATCCGTGCATGGCCCTTAGAAAGCAGTGAACACCTAGCCTGCATCAGCATGTGCTTGAGAAGCACTGATAGATCACTGCAGCTGCATCATCGGTGGGTCCCACTTTGGTTGCTGTGCTGTGCAATTACTGATGTGCCTCGCCTGAAAGGCCCAGTTTCATTTTAGACTTTGGCTCTTTAATTGCAGCCTACACTATTATGATGAAGTCACGCATTATCTAGCACCATGGTGGGAAAACTGGACATGTGGGGTTCTCCTTAAGAGTAATTTTTGGCACAATGAGTGCTCACTGGTGAAAATTACCTGCTGGTCTCCAGTAAATCTAATCTGCAGTGAGGAAAAGTATGGCTCTTGGAAGGAAAAAGACTACATGAAGAGGAGAGTTAAAAGGAGAATATAGAGAAAACAGTAAACAAAAAACAAAAACAAAACAAAACAAAACAAAACAAAAACATGAAAGAAAGAAGACAGATTAGCATAGGGAAGTGAAATTGTTTTATCTGTGCCTCATTGTGGCAGCTGCTAAACAGACACTTTAAACAAAGGAAGAAGAGCAAAAGCTCAGAGAATTTTGCATTATATTTATTAATATGCCTATTATTCATTGTGTTCTCTTAGCAGAAAAGATCTGGGGGTATGACTGACTGTGAGGCACACAGAGTTAGACTGAAAAGGTGTTTGTTTTTATTGGAGCTGTCTGCACATCTGCATGCTCAGTCCAGCCAGAGACCTTCAGGTCTCTGCCCACAAGAGAGTAGTGTTGAGCCATCCACCTCCAGACCACGTATCAGGGTTTAAATTACAGGTTTTTAAAATGTGATTTACATTTTAACCTCTGTGCTAGTTCTGATTCACAAATAAAATTTGACTTTTCCATCAAATATGCTTTACCCCAAATTCAAAAAATGCAAGCAAGTTGGAACTCAAGTGGGGTTATTAGAGTAGATAAAAAACTATGCATGTACACTGGCTGTTATATCAATGATATAGTATCTAGCTTATGTGTCCATACTTTTTCTCTTTTTACTAGAGGGGCGTAAAAAAAGAACTAAAAAACAACAAACAGACATGAATCAGTTTGACTGAAGCCTGACTGAAGCCAGGGCAGACCGTGCAGTGCTGGTGTGCACGATCCTGTCCCAGGTTGTTGCAGATCACAGCCTGCCATGTGGTGTTGAGAGGGCTCTAAGCATATCTCTGGTTGCATGTTAGTCATTAATTAACAAATTTAGGGAAGTCTCTGTGTGAATTCCTTAACAAAAGGTGCATCTACAGCCTTTCGTGAGCCTGTGAAATTATTGGCCCAAAACAGGTCCTTTCATCTGATGTCCAAGAGGCCAGTCCACAAACAGAGTCGAGGTATATGATTTATTTACAGTTCTGCACAGAAACAGCGGCTGGGTGGCAAATCCACACAGCCAGCAGACAACTACCAAAACCTTTCACTATTTATATATTTTAGCAAATGAGGGCACTAATGTTCATTGGCTACAAGTTACATAGTTATCTTAATAATTACTATTCTATCTCCTATTGGTTAATGATTGTCTCTCTTCTCATGCCAATTAGTCTTCATGCTCAGTCTTTCTCTTCTTTTGGGTTAGTGGGTTTCTTCAGTCGGTGGTTGCCATCTCCCCCTGCTGGAATTACCTTTTGCCCAGCTGGAGCTGGCTCAGGACAGTTGCTGAGTTGGCTTTATTAGTTTCTTCCTCATCTTGGCAGTTCTGCCAAATGTCCTTGTGACCCATAAATTCTGCATTCTTTCTGTACCACTATCAGTGGTACATCCTTCTTCCCAAGCTTTGTTAACCTCAGCCCCTGAGGGCTGAGATCACTGAAGCATGTCCAGCCCTAAACCTTAATAAGGCAATTCTACCAACAAGTAATTTGTCTTTCTGACACCTGGCCTTCATTTAGATAACTATATAAATAATTTAGATTCTCGAAAGATCACAGCCTATAGCAACCCCCACTGGGAATGCTAGCAAGTACTGTTTGCCCTTTCCTATTGGAAATAATTGATAAGGTTAATGTGGACTGTAGAAGCATTTTATGGGGAGTTTAATTTTCTGAAGAGTTAGCCAGGTAGAAAAACTGGCTGGAGACACTGCTGGGGGCAGGAGGGAACTGGTGCCTCAGACCAGCTCTGTTCAGTTGTGCCACACCAAAGGAATACTGTGAGAGGTTTTCTATTCCTTATCCTTCCGGAGGCAGGAGAATATCAGTTTATGTCCAACTGTGGCTCTTTAAGTGTCTTATGATAGAGATTCTAAAAAAAAAGACATTTGCCCAAGTATTTTTGGATATATTTCTTTCTAAATTAATTTATCAACTGAAAATAAATCACTTGTAATTATATATCTAAAATACATACATGGGTACATATATGACATATATGAATATGTATTACATTCTCTGTACTAAGTAATTTCATTAAATGGCTTGTTCTCTTTTACCTCAAAAGAAAGAAAAGTTTACTGCCTTCTGGAGGCTCCTTGCACTGAATTTGGACTCAAAATTCTTATACTCTGAAAAACTAATTTTTGGCTCAGCTTTTTTGGCTCTAAAGGTTGCCCCTCTCAGTTAGATACCAGCAATGCCCTGAGTCCTTTCAAGGCTAGCAAGCATCTCTTAAGATGGAGCATAATAATAAATGCATACAAGCTGAAACTGTGTATCTCTTTGTCATGGGTTCAAGTGGCTGAATTTTTGGTGATGGGGGCAATAGAGATAACATTTTTAGAGATAAAAAGATAAAAAGAGAAACCACAACACTCTTAAGAGGTTTTTTAGTGAAAAATCTCAACAAAGTGACATATCATTAAAAATACTTTAAAAAAAGTCACAGAAACACTAAGTTAAAAGTCCTCCTCTGTGTTCTTTTTGGCCTGCTACTTGGTCAGTTCTGTATCTACAAATAGATTGAACAGCCATAGAGACTATGTGGTTGCATAATTTATCTTTTACACTAATCCAGGAGCCCCCTGTCATCAGTGTTTTATTCCAGATAGTAGTAGTTCCGTCTCCTTGCACACTACAGTTCCTTTATTTTATTACATGCTGTTTTCCAATCCTTCAGAAATCTCAATTTGTCAAAACCCTATATTGCCTTTTTTTTTCTTTTTTTTTTTTTTTTTTTTTTTTTTTTTTTTTTTTTTTAATATCACAGCTCTTTATTTCTATTCTATCTGTGTTAAATGCCCTACTGAATGTATTTCTGCCTCTGATTTCTATGATGCCTGAGAAGAGAATAAGTGCCAGCCGGGGCTCTTGTTTCCTGAATGTATGGACACGAGTACCACTTAAAATGTTTGGGAACTGACTCCAAAACAGGCCGAGGCTCCAACAAGGCTGCCCATGTGCTGCTGCTATATCAGGCTTTGTCTTCCAAGGCATGATGCAGGTAGTGTACTAGAGACTCTCATCCTGCCTCCTGTGAGCTGCTGCACTGGGCTGTGTCATGTTTGACCACAATGCCTACATAAGTTGAAATTAAATGTTTAAAAAAGAGGGAGAAAAATAAACATTTCTCCAAGCCGGGGAACATTTGAGTCCCGTTGGGGAGTAGCTATTTTAAAGCTCAGACTGAGTGATGGCTATTTTTGCCGTTCAGCCAGACAGACTCAGCTAATGGTCTGTATCTTTCAAACTGCTTTGTAGACCAAATTCTTAAAAAGAGGAAGGTAAAAAGAGCAGGAATATCCCTTAAGCCGGCAAGAGGTAGGCATGGCTCAAACCTGGAAAGATCTTATCTGTACCTGACCCCTTCTGTCACTTGGGACTGCAGAGATGTGCTTTGTCTTACCCTGTTATTCAAGTGTGCATTTGCTTTAATAGCAAGGCACAGAGATGGAGGTTGGCGTGAGTATTTTAAGGCCAGTTCTGGTGAAAGCACTCATGGTGCACAAGTCGTGCAATCTCCACGTGTGGCTCAAGAGCAGGTAGTTATTTCTCTTAATCATTTCAGGCACACAGTGCAGTCAGAGGCTTTTGGGGAAGTGTAACACAGCAGCAGACAGCTATGCAGTGGCGTCTGATGTTGGAATAGCGTTGGACGTTGTGGCTTATCTTCCTCGTTTCTGATGTTCCACTGAACACTTGCTTTAAGTACTCTGCCTTTTTAGATGGATTTAAGTGTCAGGGCAGGGGGGAAAAACATTTCATATTATGGATGGGTGCCATTTAATTAGATTTGGAACCTGACTGCTATATTAAGCAGCTCTGCAGCTGTTTGGGAACACCACGAAGCAAACGTAAATGGAAAAAAAAAAAAAAAAGCCATATCCACATGTGATGAGGAATCTGATGTAAAAAGCATGTCAAGACTTACAAAGGAGTTTGTAAAGACTGTTTACCTACTAAGTGCTGTGATCTTTGGTGATGACAGAAGGGCAATGAAATTGGTGAAGGGTCTGGAGCACAACTCTTACCAGGAGTGGCTGAGAGACCTGGGGTTGTTTACCCTGGAGAAGTGGAGGCTCAGCGGTGACCTTAGCACTCCCCACAACTACCTAAAATGGGAGTTGGCCCCTTCTCCCGGGCAACTAATGACAGGATGTGATGACATAGCCTACATAGTCTTAATCTGCACCAGGGGAGGTTGAGGTTGGACATTAGGAAGAATTTCATCACAGAAAGACTGAGGGCTGCCCAGGGAGGTGGGCTAGTCATCACCCCTGGAGGTGTTCAAGGAAAGACTGGATCTGGCACTTAGTGTCATGGACTAATTGAAAAGGTGTTGGGTCATAGATTGGACTTGATCTGAGAAGTCTTTTCCAACCTAATTGATTGTGTGATTCTGTTACAAGAAGCGAAGCCTTTGACCATAAGGAGACATAAAAATTGTGCAACATTGCAATTAATCTGTTCCTTGTTGATTCAGTAACAGCATAGCGTTAGCATGGAGCATCAACATATCCTGCCATCTGGTCCTGGTTCTGCTGCTGATATTCCACATAATTTCTAAGTTACTTATTTCACCTCTAATGTTGGCTCCCTCTTGCTCGGGAATCGGCAAAACCCAAGTGTGGTTTTGTACAGCTAAACCAGCTCTGCTGTGCTCATTGACCTGTCTTTACCCTGCCTCCAAGTCAGCATTCCAGGGAGATTCCCTTGCTGCTGGGAGCTTGGGGACAGCAGCTCTCAGGGCATTTTGGCTTGACTAAGGACAGCCAGGCATTGCCCTGCAGCGGGCAGCCGCCCTCAGGGGTCTGCAGGGCACGGGAGGGTTTTGGTACCCACCCCTGTGGCACTGTGCCCCCAGTTTCTGCCCTGGGCAACTGCTCCTCTCTTCCTTCAGGTTTTTTCCTGGCTGTGTGCATCCTCAGCTTTCTGCAATTGCCTGTTCCTCAAATAGAAATAAATACTGAGGAGCCTGTGTTGTTCGTGACAGCATGAAGGTCAGGCTGCTATCAAATCTGCCATCTGTGTGTGTGATGTCTCGCTGCTTACAGCCCCTCCCAAGACAAAGAGGTGTCTGTGGGTGGGTGGGTGTAATGTCTGTTGTTCAGCGAGGGAGGAGTTTAAAAATACCACTTGTGAATTACCTGATGGGAGCAGTTTTAGAAGGCAATCCACATCCAGCATGTTTTAGTTTTCTAATGGGAAAGGTATTTGAAGAGATGCTTATTTCAAAACAAAATTTACTAAACAAGAAGGGAACAGGATGCTGAAAGGAGATAAATATCTGGTGGGCTCAGGCAGAATCAGTGTTGGACTGGCTGGTGGTTTTCACTGCGGTTCCAATGCCTGTTTGGGGTGGCTCAGGTCACTGGATTCGTATCGGAGAGAGGGGAGCAAAGGGGCAATGAGATAGGTGAGCTGGGATGGGGATGAGCAGCCAGCTTGCTTTTAAGGGACCTTCTGTTGGGAAGGGAGGAGTGAGGAGAGAGAAATACTCCTGCCGTAGGATGTCCATCATCTCTTGCTCCCCAGCACCAGAAACACACAAGGCCTTCACATGGACTCATTCCCCCTTTAGGCAAAGGTTTGGGTTTAGAGAAGGTTCAATGTAGCTGAGCTGGTTTGAGATGCGTGTCTGGTCCCCAGTTATTTCCTTGGATTTTTATCCAGATCCTTCTCACCTCTTTTGTTTGGGTGCCAAATTCCTTTCTGAGTGAAGGTTTCCTGGACGATTCCAGATGGTTGTGTCTGACATACTCTGGATATTCAAGATGTGTCTTACGTAGTAAAACTCCAATTTTTAATTATTTAATTTTCTCACTATTTACTTTTATTTAAATAACTTTGATTATTTTTAGCATTGCATAAAATCTTAGTTAATTACATAATACAGTTATAAAAATGTTGCCATTGTCTTTTGCTAAAATGAAGTGAGAGTAAGTGAGTAGAGCATTCTTTTGATAGGGTTTTTTTTAATGTCTGTATCAGTATGTTTTATTAAAAGAGATTTTGACATCAGTCTTTCAGTCAAAGACTGATATTCATTTCCAAATACCCTTTTCTAGTGCTGTAGGAACAACTTCCTGCCTGTATGTTTTATACTAATTTCAGTACTGAAAATCCAAAAATAGCTTAGGGGAGAGGAATCAAATTATAGTTTTGCCATAGGATGAGGTGGTGGGAAGGAAAAGGATGATGTGCCTTCCCCCTGCGTGGGCACAAGTGCCTGTCTTCCTGCGCTCAGAGGGAAGCAGAACCCAAACTGGGGCCAAACTGAGCACTTTGCAGAAGCACCACCTTGCAGAGATCTGTGACTGTTGCCTGTCTTCCCTCAGAAATTCATCTCCTGAGGACCAAAGCCATTAACACCAGCCTGTCAGCAGCACCACACATTGTAGAGCAAGATCTTCATGGCCATTACACCAGGATCTAATAGTTACACAAAAGAAAAGAAAGAATAGGGGTTTGGAATACTTCTGTTTGTAGAAGTCTCAGTAGTGCTATGTATTTCCTAGTTTCTTTGTTACCCCTAAAGCCAGAAGCTCAAGCACAAGTGCTGGTGATCTAAGCATCACTCAGGGTTCTTCAGTGCCCAGCACATGCCCATCCCTTTCCCCCATGCTTGTGTCCCTCCGTGCTGCATCCCAGACCACCATCATGGCAGCACTTCCCTATGCTGCACCACTGTGTTGGAATCGCCATTGGCACCTTGTTGGCCAAAGAAATGGTCATCACAGCCAAATCTAGTACAGCAAACACTGCAGGTGGGGTGGGAAGAGCTCAGAGCAATTCCTGGCTGGTGCCAGTCCTCAGCCCAGCTCAGCAGAAAGCTTATAGCTGGGGATGGGAATGGCGATGCCGGGCTGCGGGGCTGCCCTGCTACAGCACACAGCCAGCACAGGCAGGGTTTACTAATGGGAATGGCTTTTCCTGAAAAGATCATGAAACTGAGTGTTTTTGATGATGCCTCTTTGAGTGCACCCTTTGTGTTAATGCTCAGCCAGCTCTCACTAGGTTTATTTTGGGTTTTGGTTTCATTGAAAGGAAAAACAAATGGGGAAGTGAATCAAACCAAAACCTCCCTTTATTCCATTTATTTTCAGCTGGAGGGAATGGAAAGATATGAGCTTACCTGGTGGAGCACATTAGTCATATGAAGAGATGATGGTTGTGGGCATGGGCGAGATTTGAATGTGGGCTGAGTAGTGAAGTGCTTAAACCCACAATGCTGAGAGGATTATGGGTGAGCTGGATCAGGTTTTGTGATTTGCGCCTGATTTCTTCAGTGAAGACTGCTAAGACCCTGATGAAGATAAAGGATGCTTCGGCACATTAGCTGGGGTGACACTTCCAGGGATCTCCTGCTCCCACAGGGTTGGGCAGACGAAGGAAGTCCTTTCATGGCTTTGCATTCCCGTTTGGGCTGTTTCTGGAGACATGCCTGGTGGAAGATAGAGGTGGTGATGCCACTTCCTCACAGAAAGCCACAGAGTGTACCGTGTAATTACATCTGGGCAGAGCAGGGCTGCTCCTGCAGCACAGGCAGTTACATACGTGACTTGAGGAGGCAGGCAGTGCTGGATCTTTCAGACATTTCAAGAGGCACAAATATTAGAAATCCTCAGGAAAGCTTTTGTCAATAACTTGAGCCCTAAAGTTACTAAAAAAGTTGGAAGGGAGTGTCGTGTTCCTGCTACAACTGTGGGACCACACAGGTTGGGAATAGGCAGCAGTTCTTGAGCCTGCTTCTCCCAACAACACCTTACTTGCATTTGTTTGCATCAGTTTTCCCTGCTTGCCTATCAAGCATATTTTCACATCTTTCTCTTGTGACTGGTTATGCAAAAGTGTGAATTCTGTGCGCGAGTGTAAACGCTTATCCAGTGTTCATTTCTGACAGACTTTTTTTAAAGATTTCTGCTCATTATCTCCTGTGCAGAGTTATTCTATGCGTTCAGCATGCAGAAAAAAAGCACAGAGTGACAAGAAGAATTTCCAGCAGGAACAGTGAAGAGGAACTGGCCTGAGTCAAAAGGTTGTGATTAACATGTGCAATCACACATATGTAACTCCTTTGAGGTGTACTGTTGAATTCAGCTGGAAGTGTAATAGAGTGTGAATATATTTGACCAGCAGACTTAATCTGTTGTGTAAGACTTCAGTCTGTCATTTACAGCTGCTCATTTAAGTTGACTGGTATAAAATTACAAAGAACAAGTAGAGGGGAAAAAAAAAATCTTTATTCATTCATTCATAGATCAAACAAGGAGGAGTATTAAAGTCACCACAGTGTTGACAGTGAACAGTTGATCCACCCCTGTAACTGGTATCTGGACTGGGTAAACTGATTACTGAGGGAATAAGTAGAAGATCTTACAAATCTAGGTCTTTAAAGAAGTAAATATTTTGAACACTAAAAAAAAATAAATATGAGTAAGGCTAGGGAAAAGCATGTTGTCAGCATTAGGGCAGAACATCTCAGTTCAAGCACTTCAGGAATTAAAGTCATTGCAAACTGGACGAACTTGGAGATATAATTTATTACTCCACGCCAGATGAAGGGGCTGAGAACCCTCTTTCCAATGGGGCCTGATGCATGACACATCTGCAAGAAGTGTGCAAACCTTGTCGTGACAGCTGATGCCATGACTATGGGGCCAGCTTTCCACTCACAGGGTCAGTGGTGGTGATGCTCTGATGGAGCTGTGCACTCTGCACCCAGAAGGCTGGCTGAAGGCTGGGCTGCCCCAGGTCACAGCTGCTCAGCATCTCCACGTGATGAAGCTGGTAGTGGAGAAAACACTGGAAGCTGGCTTCTGTCCTTTGGAGGTAAGAGCCAAATTACTGCTGGTCTCTTGCTCAGAGCTGCATTGATGGTGTCTGTCCAGCTTTTCTAGG
This sequence comes from Pyrocephalus nanus, assembly GCA_038380795.1. Lineage (NCBI taxonomy): Eukaryota > Metazoa > Chordata > Aves > Passeriformes > Tyrannidae > Pyrocephalus > Pyrocephalus nanus. The sequence continues at coordinate 16,636,815 of CM076264.1, read as the reverse complement.
CTCCCATGGGATTGTGGTAATACTTCCTGTCCAGCTACTCCAGGCAGCAATAAATTTAGACCAAGTGAGCCATAATGACAGTAGAGGAACCAGAGGAGTGCTGACTGCTCTCCAGGAGAAGGGTCTGGCAGTCCCTACAGACATCTTCATCCCTCAGGCTGCCAACCCTGTCCTGACCTCTCTGCCCACTCTGGGCAGCCCACGCCTCCACATTACCCATTTGCACTTGTGCAGTGGCTGTTTCATACAATCCATTCCATCAGTCATTTCCTTCTGAAAAGGAACAAAATCAGGGTACTGTGACTCACTAGACATACACACATCTGAGGGGCACACACGGCGCAGCTGCCCTTATGTCCAACCTGCAGCTTGGAGCAGGTCACCCCAGGCTGATATGAGGGCAAAGCTGGCTCCAGATCACTGCTGTATTTTCCTTCCTGAGAGCACTGACATCACGCTGCTTTGAGGGTGTCTGGCACAGATCTCCACAGTTGCAGTTGGGGCAGGGGTGAGCACAGAGAGATGGCTGGAGAGAACTTCTCACGTTAAGGATCTGTTATTGTTCCAGTTCCAGCTTATGATTAACAAACACTTATTGCTCCCACCTCCCAAGAGATTCAATTCTGAGCAGGGAGTGATTGTAAAAGATACTATAGTCTGAATGAGATTTTAGGAGCTGTAACTACCCAATGCTTTCTCTATGACTACTGGTCTCAGTGCTGAGCCTTTGACAGCCCAGTGACACTGGAGCTCCCTGGTACTGGTGCCAGCAGTGCCAAAACTGGTCCCTGATGTGAGGCAGAGCCAGGGTTCTGTCCCTGCTCTTATTTTGACCTAGGGCACAAGCTGCAGTAGTCCCTGTGTGCAAGAAGACATGATAGATCTGACAGTGGCCAGGCAGAAACTAGGCACTCTGTTCACAGCTGATGAAGTCATGGCCTCGAATTAGTGAATTCAGCCAAGGTGACTGATGAATATGGATCTCCAGGACCTGACAGTCTGGTCACACACATCTGGCAGATATGGCCCAAGGTACCTGTCCAGCCACATGTTTCAGCTGCAGTGGACACAACTTGAATAGCAATTATTGCTCCTTGCATTTCACCTCAGCAACAAGAAGCAGCACAAACTTCCGAGTAGCACAGAACAGGTACAGCACCAGCCTTCATCCCAACAGACTGTCAAGGTGATGTGCTGGTTTTGCTGGAGCCCATCGCTCAGAGGAGGGTGATATAAAAATGCTAGAAACAGAAGTAAAGAGAGTGTGGGGCTAGCATGGGAGCTCGCTTTGCATGTGTTTCAGGAGAGGGAATGGTGCATCTTGTTGGTAGGACAAGATGAGCATGCTGGTCACCTTCCTTCGACAGTGTCACAGAGACTTCAAACAGTCTGTGATGCATTTCCTCCTGAAATAGGTATCTGAAATAGGGCAAATGATTGCTCCCTTAAAAGTACTTGTTTTCTCTGACTGCAAAGGAAACTCCACACAGAAGGGTGAATTAAAAATCCTACCTCTGTGCTGCCGGGAGGCCAGGGCAGAGGGATGTTGGTCTTGTGCAGAGGTCTAGCATTAGGGTGGGTCCTGTGAGCGTCTGTAATTCAGGGCTCCAGGACTCAGGCACCTATGATGTCTTTTTTCCAGTGAAGAGAAACAGCAAATTTTTAAAGGCCTAGCATAAACCGAGCTTGTGCACGCCTCTGCACTGTGAAAACCATGCTGGTAACTTCCATCTGCTGCTTATTACAGCATTTTTAGCTTTGAGGCTTGCTTCCAGGGGGAGTTGGAATATCAACCCTGTTCTTCAAACACCTAAAATGTTATCATTAGCTACTGTGTTACGCATCACCTTAACGCTGTGAAACACAGACCATATTTACTCAGGCGTCAGGTAACAGGTGTGATGCCTTTCCTCAGACCCCTTGAAGGCTGAGGAGGCAAAGCCAGGCTGCGTCTCCCACCTTGCACATGCAGCCACCAGCTGTGCTCTGCCCACCTGCAAAGCAGGCAGTGACTTGGGGACCCGGCTGGTTTGCAAGGCTGAACTTGCTTGTTTAGAGGAGCACTGTGGTAGTGAATCCCTTAGGATTGAGCACGAGATAATTCCTGGTGCTAGCATGCCACTTATGGAGGAAATTAATATTTAGGAGGCAGATTTTTCCCACCTGCTCCCAATGGAAACCTCAGCACTGCATTGTAGGTTTTGTCACCAGAAGGCACTTGGCAAAGGGATTTGCGTTTGGGTTTGGCCATAAGGTAGGAGCTGGTGTTGAATGTTTGGGAGAGGGCTGTGTCAGCAGGCCTGAGTCCAGCTCACATCCTAGTCTCTCCTGCCCTAGTTCATTCACTGAATCTTTTCCTTTTGATGCTACTGACAAAGCCCATAGGTCTATTCAGGAGAGAAGTGCACTGGCAACATCAGTACTGTGAAAATACTCAGGATTGGAAAAAATAGAGGGAATGGTGGTTTTTTTGAACAATAATAATTTCTTGAGTTTTTAAGGCTGAGATGTCTCAATCAGTGGAGGAGAGCAGCTGTTATGTGCCTCCTCTGTCAGCTGTCTCTCTGCAGTGCCAGCTTCTCTCTTGGCTTTGGCATCTCTAATCCCTCCTGCTGTCTTCACTTATTTCTCTTCTCTGTCCTCATAAACACTGCACAGTAAAGCTTTTCAAACAGAGAAGTGATATTCCTGCATCTTTTTATCTGCTCTGCCAGTCCCCTCTGACTTGGCTACCTTATCCCTGGTAGCCTGAGGGTGCCAGCTTTAGCCTGACCAAGTTACCCACATCTTACTTGCCCCACTGCTTTCCATCACAGCCCTCTCAAGGGACACACTGTCTCAGGAGAGTAGGACTTGGGGAAATGCCCAGTGACATTTAAAATACTCATCAGACAGCTGCTTTCCCCACCCTCAATCCATTTCTCACCTCTGATGTAACAATAATGCTGTATTGGTGTATTTCTTTTGTTTGGGGTTTTTTAAGGTTAATTGGAAGGTTACAATATGTGGACTGGGGTTTCTTTTCCTTGCAAAACATAGGCAGATCTGCTTGGGTAGTCTAGCTGATGGGGTGGAATGCTCTCTGGAAGGGATTTGGGGGACAGACCTCAGTCTTTTGAGTCAGGGCTATTGGAGATCACAGGGAGCTAGAGTCAGATTGGGGTGTTGACAGTGAGCACTCTTCGGTGTGCTGGTGCTGTGGGTGTTTCAGGAGGAGAGGGAGGTGACCTTGGGGTGGTGGCTGATGGGGCAGTGGGTGACCTGTATCATAAAAGAGCTGGGAATGCACAGCTTGGTGTTTATCTCCTTCTTCCACCACAGCACCTGGATGTGAGGCAGCACCAGGTCTTTGGGGGCTGAGTTAAATGCAGGTTTGACATTACAAAAAAAATATAACAAAACATGGTAATTGTTGGAGGTGCCTAAAAAAGGTTGGCAACATGAACTCATATCTGGCTGGGGACAGGGGTATAATTTTGTCCCAGGTCAAAAGGAAAATACATCCCACAGTAGCTGTGGCTGGGGTCAGGTAGGGAAGAAGAGGGAAAACATCTGCCAAAGGTGTGAGTGAGAGTAAGTGGCTCAGGGTGACCACCTTGAGACTGAGGGGCCATGGGGAAAGCAGTGGGACCGCCCTGCTTGGGGGGAAGGAGGAAGATGCTCATCACACACGGCACCTTGCAGTCCTCACAGGGCAGACACACATGGCTGGTGATGATAGGGGGAGAAGGCAGGAGATTTTTGAGGATGAAATTAAGCTGGCACTCACAACAGCAGACTGACAAATCTGCTTTCACAAGGTGCTCTGTCCAGCCACAGTGGTGTCACAGCACAAGTCATGCTTTCTGCATGCTGCTGTCTACAGATGGTACATCCCGGGCAAATTCAGATAACCCGCAGTTTACAGAGCCCTGATTCAGTCCTTATTGCTCAAGTTTCCTTCAGCCACTTATTCTGCAGTGCCAGCATCTCCTGTGAATCCCTGTAAAGCTACAGCCTGCCCATGTTCCCTGGGCACTACGCCCAGCTCTGGGAATTTGGGACCCTGCACCAAGGGGCCACTGCAGGTGACTGTGGGGAGAGGCCAGCTGGCAGAGCAGAGATGCACCACCTGCTCCAAAGCAACCTGCTTGCACACCCAGCATGTTTCTATTAGCAGAGGGGGGTGTTGTGGGCACACAAGATTTAGCAATGGCAAAATACAGGCAAGGAAGCTGCCTTCCTTCTGCCCGTGCTGGGGCAGAAGGAAAAGCCTGTCATATGGCCAGGGCATATTGGTCCTGTCCTACACCACACGGGCAGAGAGTTGTGATCGCACTGTCACCTGTGGAGGCTAGCAAGCTCCCTCTTGTAGTACCTGTGAGTGAGGAGGGTCCATCTGTGCTGCTGCCTCACAGTGCTGTTAGGAGTAGGTGGTCCATGCTACCACCAAGAAACCCTGGGGTATACGTAGTGTGTGTATATGTGTTCGTACATATAGAATTGCATTTACATGCCCATACGCATGTGCACATGTTGTTGCCTGTGTTTTCCAGAGCAGAGGTTTCATCTCCTCTCTGCCCAGTAGCTGGAAGGAGAGCTGGGGTGTTACACTCCCTCCTTGCAGGGGATGAGATGCTCCGTATGCATCTCCATTTAGTATTTCCCTTCTCCCTTGCCTGTGAGGGCATGAAAATAGACAAGTCCTCTCCTTCCAGCATGGTTTTGTGCTCCTGCCCCAAGGTACAGGAGAAGGCTGAGACCTGGCAGGGGAATCATCCCCTGTGGGTTTCATCACCCTGGCCCGTGGCACAGGGCAAACACCATTCCCAAGGGCACAGGTTAGGAGGATGCCATCCCTGGGACAGGGTCCAGTGCTTGGCGTGGGTGACGCCGTAGTTGTTTGTGTGTGTCATGGCGGGAAGTGTGTGAATGGAATAAATTTAGCAGTCAAAACACAGGGCCAGTGCAGTCAGTCATTAACTGCCAGCCCGTCTCGTCATCCTGCAACCACAAGGAGCTTTTTTAGGGCCGACGTCCTGGCGGAGGCCAGAGGAAGCGTGGGAGGCCAGTTCCTGGTGACACCTCCACGTGTGGCAGCACTGCCCGCTGGTGCCATTGGCTGCCCCCTGCCTGGGGCTGGCACTGGCCAGAGGTTAAATGCCTGCATGACCACGCTGGGGCACACAGCCCGGAGCATCCCAACACAGGCAGCCAGCTCATCCCATCCCTGGCACTGGAGGAGACGTGGGCTTGCACTACACCTTAAGGTAAAAGTTTTGGTTTATTCAGGTTGATCTGGAATTGTCTGGAGTGAAAATGGCAGTGCTTCGGAAGAGGAGTTGTAGATTTCCTCACAAGTTTTGGTAGAAAGCACAAGGCTTGTAAGCTGAGATGTAGGAGTTGGTTTGTAAAGGAAGAAATCAGGAGCATGCCTGCTTTTTGGGCCCAGGGTGATGCAGAATGCAGTTAGTGTGGCCCATGAGGATGCAGTGCTGGGCTGCTCAAGTACTTGGAAAACGAGAGCAGAGCCGGAAGAAAGCCCTGAGTGCCTTACCTGCCTACCAGGCAGCAGTGCTGCTGGAATGCTGACCCAGGGGCCTCTGGGGATGCAGTTCTACATGGGCTTACCTTACCAGGATGCTCCACTTTGGGGTGGTGGGAGATTTTACAGGGCTGTGGGGACCACTCGAGGTGGGAAGTGCAGCTCTGCAGCCCATGGACTTACAGTGCTGCCCATCTGTGGTGCTGGCTCCTGTCACAGCCACTGAGCTCAGCTGGGTGATGGGCGGACATTACTGGGGGAACAGGAGGTTCAAGAGAGCTTTCCTGCTCTTTCATGATGCTTAGACAAAAAATCTGCCAGAACACATCCAAGTATTTCAAATCCCAAACTACAAGGAGGTTTCTGCACAGGAGTTGCCAGGAGGTAGCACAAGGACAAATCCTTGGCTTGTTTGATGGCATGCCCGGCTGAGCACCATTTGCCAGGATGTCAAGGCTGTATCAGCTGGAAGGGCTTTGTGGGGCCAAGTTACAGCCAGAGGCACATGCAAATGCTTTGCTCCAGTGTGCGAATACTTTATTCCTTGTTGCAGCCACAGGGACCATAAGTGACATGAGGGTGGCTGCGTTCCTGGTGCTGCTCCTCTGGGCCGTGGCCAGCGCTCACCCCGTAAGTACACACTGGGCTGATACTCCCACCCAAAGCCCATCAGTTTGGCCCAGCCAAGGTGCACTGATGACTGATCAGATGTCTCCTGGATGTGTTTAGGTGCCTGGCCGTGAGTCGACCCGTTCCAGCACACAGCAGGAGGTAAGCAAGGGGTGCTCCAGTCCTGCAGGTAGCAGCCACTCATGGAGCAAGTCTAGGATAGGGAGCCAGCCCTGGGCAGGCATCCTTGGACCAGGGACTTGGGAGGGGAGCTGCTTCTTCTGCAGATCTTTGAGCTTTGCTCATCTACTCACTCTTCTCAAGCTGGGTGGTTTCACCTCATTTTGACTTGCCTCCCTGAGCATGTTCCCAGTTTACCTGATGCCTTCTGCTGTGTTGGCCCTGAAAAAGGAGTTTGTTTCTGTGCTCTGAACTGTCACAGTCTGGGCTTTTCTGAGTTGTCCTTTTGTTGGGGGCTATTGGGGTTTTTTGTATCATCAGAAATACCTGAAGGGCTGAGGTGCAAGTAATGAAAATGGCTTGACCACTTGCATGGCTTAGGAATGATGCCCTGCAGCAGCAGTAAAAACATGCTATAGTTGGTGTTCAATAAACCAAAGCACCGTGTCACGTTTTGCCTCCAGGACACAGCAAACGAAGAGCATGTCAACAAGCTGGGCAGCCTCCTAGATGGTGGAGATGACAGACATCCTCCTGTTGGTGTGGAGAGGGGGGACAATGCCCTTGCCGGGGACCTGATGGGTGGGAATGCTGTGGATGAGGAGCTTGGTGAGCACAGTGGCCGAGACAAGGGAGACCAAGTTGGGCAGGCTCCGCACATGAATCAGGTGGACCACGAGGCTGCAAGTGCCCGCAATGGGAATGACCTTGGTTTCCTGGTGAGTGAGTGGAGAGGCACATTTTGCTCTGCCAGGAAAGCTCCCTTGGCCCCAAAATCAGCATTGGTCAAGGCTGAGCTTGGCCTGTGTGGTGAGCAGTGCTGATAGTGCCTGTGACCTGCAAGCCTTAGCATTCATCTCTGTTTGTCACCTCCGTAGGAGGGGGATGCACGTGATGCTGATGATGGTGACAACGGAGACCACTACGGCACTGGAGCCAACGGGCTTCCCTCCCATGCTGGTGGGTTCCTGGACGAGGAGGATGACAGTGGGGATGACACCTTCGATGAGAACAGGGAAGAGGAGAGGGGAGAAGGTCCTACTTATGTGCCTGGTGCCAATGGGGTACCTGATGGTGATGCCGGCCGCGGAGATGCCGGGGCTGGCAGAGGGCACGGCGACAGCAGCAGCAGCAGCAGCAGCGAGAGCGCTGGGGCAGACCACCGGCGGTACAGGAACTACGTGGGCAGCTGGTATGAGCGGAGCTACAGGCAGGGAGGGGCCAGCAGCAGCAGCCAGGAGGAGGAGAGCTATGACTTTGAGGACAAAGCCATGCAGGGTGATGACCCCTCTGCCTTCGACAGCTGGGGCAGCAGCTACAAGGTGCGCCGTGCTGGCCGCCATGCCCTGGGAAACAGCCGAGAGAGCATCCAGGGGGCTGGCTCCCACCACTGGGAGGAGGGTGACAGCAGGTCCCCAGAGGTGGAGGATGCTGACTCTGGAGAAGACAGCCCATCCGTGGAGGACAACAGTCAGTCAGAAGAGCCTGTTGACAGTCAGTCAGAGGAAAAAAGCTCCAGCCGCTCCAGGGAGGATGGGGATGGGGAGGACAGCCCCTCCAGGGAGGATGAGGACAGCAGTTCCAGGGAAGGCACTGATGACCAGTCAGATGAAGAACTACGGGAGTTCCCAGATGTAGTGAGCACACTGAACGAGCACAGCAACAGCCAGACTTGGGAAGGGCAGGAGGACTGGGAGTCTGCTGAGGACAGGAGTGTGCCATCCATGCCTGACAGCGAGTCTGGGGAAGAAGAGGGTGACCAGAGCAAGTCCAGGGAAGATGATGAGGACCAGAGCCAGTCCACAGAGGACACTGTGGAGGAGTCACGGGAGGATGAGAATGACTCCGACTCCGTGCCAAGCACATCAGGCGAGAGCCAGAGCGCATCCCCAGAGGATGACAGCAGCCCAGAGGACAACACAGGTGAGGACAGCAGGTCCCCAGAGAGTGACAACAGTGAGTCCCAGGAGGATGATGATGATGAGGAGAGCCACTCCCAGGAGGATGCCACCCGCGAGTCCAGCAGCCATGGGGATGACAGCTCGCTGCAGAGCCTGGAGAGCGGGAGTCGCAAGCGGCGGCTGGGTGCTCTCCGCCATAAACCTGCTGCTGACTACGATGATAATGACTGTCAGGATGGGTACTGATGTGGGTTCCACAGCCTCATCGGTGCGGGGGCTTTGGGGGGAGGAGGGGTTTAATTTATTTGCTATATAGCCTGGTTGACTTCTTCTCAAGAAGATGCTGTGGTTAAAATGGAGTCGTGTTCGCCAGGGCTAGACCTGGGCACACTGCACAGGGTGTGAAGAGGTAGGTGATGCCAGACACAGGGAAAACGTCAAACCACAGCAAGAAAAGGCATTTTCTGAGTAGCCGTGAGCTGTGAATGACAGCAGGGGTGATGCTGCCCACTTGTCCCAAGGGCACAGTGGTGGCTTGGCACTCCTGGGCATGCTGGGCAGAAAGGTCCCTGTGTCCGCCCCTTATATTTACCTATCATGGCCCTAAAAATGACTGCCAAGACTCCAGCTGGAGCTTTCTGTTAGGTCCACGTCCTGCACATAAAAAGGAAAAGCTACAGCTGGTGGGCATACGTGGTTCATGGGTGCAGCAGGGTGTGAAGTACCACTTTAGGATGGGATGTATGTAATATTTTGTAAGAAATGTACAGAAAACATTATATTGTACCCTTTTTTGCACTTATATTTCAAAACTGAAATGTACCCTGTTGATTTCTTTAATTACCATTAAAACCCACCAAACTCCACAGTAGTGTGGTTTGAGGTGTTGCTGTTCTTCTCTCCTGGGGGACTCAAGTCCTGTGATTTGGGGCCAGACTAGAGGGATTGGGGACCAAAGGGGAGGCTATTTTCATGGGCAGCTGGGATAAGGCAGAAAGCAGAGGCTGAAGGTGTAACACCCCTGCCATTTCCAGGCACCCCAAAGGCCACCACTGCCCCTAGGTGACCCTGTAGTGGAGTGGAAAATCTGACCAGTGACCCCAGTGAGCTGGGCCTGGAGCTTTGCTATATTATGGCCCTCACTGGTGCAACGTGAGCAAGAGTTGTGTTGCTCTTCCTGAGGCGCTGGGAAGGAGATGTTCCAGGGCACGAGGGCTCTCCTGAACCACCGGCTCTGGGTCCCCATGGTGGCCCCGGGTTCCAGGTCCCCTGCAGCAGATACACAGGTGATCAGGGAAAAGATGTTATCACGTGCTCTTTTTTTTTTTTTTTCTTCTACCAGCAAGCAAGTAAACAACACATTCTTTATTTAAAATCCCACTCATGCCCTTCCTCCTTGTCCACGTGTGTATGATGAGCTGTGCAATGTGCGTATTGATGCTAGCAGGTGAAGCCACAGGCTGCAATAGAGAATTCAAGAACTAGTAATGAAATTAAATAATTTTTTTACCACTTATGGCAGAACCACACTTAATTTGTAGCCTCTTTCCACCACTCTGAAGGCTGGGAGCTGAACAGCTCCTGGTTTAGTGGAAATTATGTTTTCATTTTCACCCTGTGTAACCTTTTTTCACTTCTGTATGAGGCCAGCTCTGAAAATTGCAGCTTCCCCATGCTGCTGCCCTGGAAATGAGTCTCTTTCCTGACCCTCCTTCCTCCGCCCCACTGATGTTCACTTCACAGTGAATACTTCGGTCATGACTTGCCCCTTATTTTTTGGACCCCTGGCATCAGTTATGTGGGTAGCCGGGGATACTGTGATGGTGATGATGCCTGTCAGGGGCTCGGGTACCAAAATGCTGGTGCACCTCCCCATCGCTGGGGTGAAAGACAGCAAGCATGGGTTTGGCTGCAGCCCAGAAGCGCAAAAAGGGCTGGGTGACAGCTGTCGCCTTGGTTTCTAGTTGTAACAGTGACGTGTTTGCTGCGGGGCAGGGCACGGCAGGGCAGGGCAGGGCAGGGCAGGGCAGGGCAGGGCAGGGCAGGGAACTGCTGTGAACTCTCCCGTGTCCACCAAGCGGTGCTGCTGCTCAGGCAGCGGGGACCGTCTGGGTGCTGGCTCAGCCACAAGGCTGGCCACATCCCTGGGGCCATCAGAGGGGATGTTTGCGTGGGGACAACCGATGGGGGTGGGAATATGAACTGGGTTTTTTTTTTCCGGATGCATCCAGGAAATCGAGGAGTGCCACGCAGCTCTGCAGTGAGCCCACACTGTGAGCAGGACCGTCAAGACGCTGCAGGATTGGGATTAAACTGCTTTTGCAGTTTGTGCGTGACCCTGTGTCCGTCCTCACCCTTGCGTGAGCGGTGCTGGGGTGAGCGGCAGCCTGGCACAGCTGGGAAGGGGACTGCTCACCCTCGCCCCTCTGCAAAGGGAGAGAGAAACGTTGTTAAATTGGGTTTAATCTGAACGGGAGGAGCGGGTGCCTTGCAAACAGGGCACGCAGCATCCCCACTGCCCCCTGAGCCGAGGGGCAGCCGGCTGTGCTCCCCCTGCACATGGATCCCCTTCACGTGCCTTCCCAGGGACGCGCTGCAATCCCTGCCAGCAACGCCCAGAATTTTCCACCCGCTGCCTGGCTGCTCCCCAAAGGCCGGGGAGCCAGTGCCAGAGCTGACTGCTGCCTGCCGGTCCTGCCAGGATGGCTTCCCACGGGACCATCTGTCCCGGGCATTATGGGGTGAGGAAACAGCCCTTCACTTGAAAAAACCTGCCCGGCCACAGGGAGGGAGCCGCTCACATTGGCTGGCGCCATGCAGGGATGTGCCCAGAAACTGGCATTTTGTCTGCGAGGACGGGCAGGTTTCAGGGGACACCGGTGGCACTGGATTATCCCTATAAAAGTCTGTTCATCCCTGTGCAAGCGGGACCTCTCTGCTTGACATCTGGATGGCCTAGATGATGTGCAGTGCTTCACGGGGTGAGGCTTTAGATGGACAGAGAGAGTGTGACCAAGATATGCTCACTTGGAGGATTTGAAGGCATTTTTAGCAGGCCATGTGCTCGGGTTTTGTGGCATGTGCCTGTTCATCAGAGGGGAGTGAGCACTGCAGGGGAGTGCTCCTGCTCTCTGCTGTTGGCCAGGGAGGCAAAGCAGCTGGGAAGGTTAGCCACAGGCTCTGCCTTCAGTTGTAGATGTTCCTGCCTTCAGTTTCGGGATGGTTATGCAATGAAGTTGTAAGGGCCAGTTTGCCCAACGGGTTAGGCAAGGATAAAAAATGCCCACATCAGTGTATGCTTTTCTTATCCACCCACATGACATTTTTTTGTGCGTTGGGGGTGGCCTCTAGAGCTGAACGCAGTGATTTACCCAGGAATCAGCATTGGGCTTTAAAGCAGGTATTTCTGGATGCATTTAGGTTTGAGAAAACATAAGTTTGCATCGTCCTAAAAGAAAGGTTTCTTGTTTTGGCTTTTTTTTTTGTCCTTTCCAAGAAGAAAAAAGTCTATTTTTAATAAGTAGTTGGTGTGGCCGAAGTGGTGGGAGGCAGCAGTGCTGACCCTGGCTGTGGCAGCTGGACCTGGGCAGCCACGGCACACAAGCTGCATTTATTCAACACTCTTATTTTCCTGGGTTGGTGGGTAAAACAGAGATACCCTTGGAGTTCATAGACCCCCTCTCCCTCTAGCAGTGGCTTTTTTGACGTCACAGCCAAATGTCCTGGGCTTTCCATGGTGAGCTGAGTGCCACAGTTTCAACCCCCTGCCATAGGCAGGGTCACATGTCACTAGACAAGGCTGTTCAGAGCCTGCCTGGTCTTGAACACTTCAAGGGATGGGGAATCCATGAGTTCTTTGGGCAACCTGTTCCAGTGCTTCACCACCTGACAATAAATAATTTCTTCCTAATATCCAACCTAAACCTACTCTCAGTTTGAAGCCATTCCGCCTTGCCCTGTCACTACATACCCTTGAGAGAAGTTTCTCTTCATCTTTCCTGTAGGCTCCCTTAAGGTCTGATGGGATTGTCTCTTCTGTGCCCGCTGTGGTGGAATTCTGTGATGGGAACCACTCCTGGCCAAGCACTCAGTGAGGCTGGGAATCTTTGATTACATTTCTCTGGCCTTTTCAACATGGAGGAGAAGCCTCTGGCAGAATCACCACGACCATCAATCTGAACCAAAGAAACATCTTGGCCATGGGAAAACAGCCTCTGTCCTCAGTGAAACACCAAAATATCACAAACCTTTTGAATGCTCTAAAGAAATTTTTCTTCCAGCTGCCTTTACTTGCATGCACTTTAATGTCAAATAAGTTCCCTCCCCCTCTGCTGGCTCAGCCATGTCCTGGGAGTTTTGTGGTCCCCCCAGCACTGCCCCAAGGAGTTGGGCACCGTAGGATGACACAAGTAAAGTTCAAGCATTAACATCCACCTGTACTGCACCCCCTGAACTCAAAATGGAGATCTTAAAGCTGCAGAGTGAGCAAGTAGTTTGCAGTTCAGGGTTTTCTTTTGTTTTCACACCCTGAAATGCAACGTGGCAAAGAGCTGGTGCTGTATTTTAGCAGAAGGCATCAGGTTACCTAATACAGGAGCTGAACCTGCAACTCGGGAGCACAGGCAACACCTGCCCTTTCTGTCCTAAACCTGATGTTATCTCACCTGAAGAGCAAAAAGAGAGTTTATGATAGCATGAAAATTTCCAAAGCCAACTTTTTCCAAAATAAAATGAGTATCTGAGTGTTAAGGTACTTTTTTTGCTAGAGACATGTACTTCCCTGTGTATATATAGGCCATTTTGGACAGGGCTTTGAGCAATCTGGTCTTGCTGAAGACCATGCCAAGGTGGTTAGAACTACATGATCTTTAAGCGCCTTTCCAACCCAAACCATACTCTGATCCTATGATATGTGGATACATATACTAGTTTTGTGCAACTCACATATGTATGCAGTAACAAATAACCAGTGCAAGTGGAGCAGTTCTTGCTGACACACTGCTGCAAATGGAACCATTTTAATCCCAGACTCAGGGGTTTTTTTTCAGGGAGTAGGGAGGTCAGCAGCCATTACTAGTGTGGCATGGGAGCAGCGTGTCTCCACACCATCCAGATGCCTGACTGTCCAGGGACACTGATTTAACTTTGTTAGAGAGCTCATTTCCTGAGCTGGCTGGGCAGGTGGTTGGTTGGAACTTCTGCAATGAATCCAGCTTATCTTCCTGCTCTCCTTCTGAAAATGGAGCCTGTGGCTGTGTTTGAGAGCTCTCATATGTAGATGGAGGCAGCAGACAGGTGGTGGGACCAGACCTGGTAACTTATTCTGGCTCATGAGCAGCTTTTTGCTCCTGAAAAAAGGGAGAAAAAGAAAAAAACAGGGGAATTTATATACAGATATTGCTCAAACACGTGAGGGCCCGGGTGGTGGCGGGTGCTGGGATTTGTGATAATGCTGTGACCTTGCCTCAGTGATTTGCTGGGTTTCTGTTCCCAGAGTTCGTGGTGCTTCAAAAGTGCTCACATTACAGAGCTACTCCCGTCCTGCATTTTGCCAGGCAGGTAAATAGAATTCATTTCCTTCACCTGCTTTCTGCTCAAAGAAAAAGGAAAATCATATGAAATGTTCAGCTGCAGAGGGTCAATATAAAAGGGTTTTGTAGTGATAGCCAAGATTAATATGAGGTGCATTTTAGACATTCTCCCCTCACAGTTTTATTCTAAAATTGACTGTTGGCAAAAAAATAACAAGCTGTGTACCCAGCTGATGCTGGTTTGCATTTGGCTTTGTGCTGTAAGAGGAAGGGGAAAGAGAGAGGCATCCCTTGCTCTTACACGTGCTCCCTCTTCTTGCTCATCTCTTCTATCCCCAGCTGGTGGCCATGGCACACATGCTCCTGTCCCTGACAGCACACAGGGAGAGGTGTAAGCCAAGGAAAGCTCTGCCTCAGGTGCCTCCCTGCACATGTTTTGGAGGTGCCTTGGTCAGTGAGCTGCATGGCAGGGGTGCCCCTTTCTCTGGCTGCAGTAGCACCTTGGTCTCTTCTCATCATGGTCAAAGTGTCCTTCTGGTTTTATTTTCTTTACTTATTTTTGGCCCTGAGGTTTCTTTCCAGAATAGCTCCAGGGCGTGGAAATAGGATGGTGCAGCCCCAACCACAGCCTCAGCCCCACAGCGGACCTGGGCAGGAATGGAGCATGCTGCTCTGCTCATTTACCACCTTGAAAAAATAATAATTAAATTTGGACCTAGGAGCCATGTCAGCCTGCGTCAGACGGGGACACTCTGACCGTGAGGTCCCCACGGGATCAGGAGAGTACATCAAAACCGCGCACGGTGCCCTTGCCGGGTGCCAGCCCACCCAGCTGCAGCTCAGAGCTGGTGCCAGCAGCTGGTGCCAACCCCACCAGTATGGGATCACAGGGGCTTGTCATGGCTTGGGCACAGCAGCAGCTGCCTGGGGGATTCATCAGCTGCCTGGAGCTGTGTGAGGGCATTAATGTGCCCATACAGGGTTTGGGAGTGGGCTGTGTGCCTGACCCCCAGCTTGCTCACGGGGGTGTGTAATGAGCGACACAGCAGTATACTTGAACACCTTAAAAAATGGGTGGGAGTGCATTTGCACATGTGGGCTGCATGCTGCATGCCTACTTTCTCCCTGCTCCCAAAAAAAAGGGCTTTTGCTTGTGGCATCTGATCATCTAGTTCCAGCCTCCCAGCCACAGGCAGGGACACCTACTTGACCAGGTTGGTCAATGCCCCATCCCCCAGAGGCAGATGAGCCTCCATGAGCTGTTTCATGTTTTTTTTCCAGCTGTTTATCTACAAAAGTGAGATCGTTTTCATAAAGCTTTCAGAGCCTGCAATCACTTTCAATAACAGATACCCTTTTGGGCAAATGGGTTACCTCTCCAAGCACTGCTCCCTTGGACAGCCAGAGTTCTTGCAAAAGCATTAAGAGAGAGAGACGAATGCTCCAGTTCTGAGATGTGAAGCTTTTTAAAGTAATAATAAGAAAAAAAATTTCAAATGGAAACATTTTGGATGCATTGGCTGACTTCCCTGCTGCTCTCCCTGCATGGTGCTGTGAGGTTGCTGCTGCTGCTGGCCTGCCCAGGCATCACTCGCTCCAGGAGCTAAACATAGGTGCTGGCTGCATAAGGCACTTGGGTACATGTTAATTATCCTGGTGCTTTTTAGGGACCTTGGGTGAAATATGTGTTTTTATAGTCAGTTTTCTATTTTGTTTTAAGTAGCCTGGAGCAAAAGCCCTTTAATTACATTAAAAATCGCCTCCCACAAGCACTCTCTGTTCCCAATCCCTGATGAAATTTTAAGCTCAAAGCTGGGCACATGCTCACTGCTTTCCCGGGCCAGGCAGCCCAGGACAGCATGGGACAGTGGAAAGCAGGGCTGTCTCTGTCCTGAGCCCCCTGCATCACACCCACCAGCAGGGCAGCTCCTCTAGCTGCTCCAAACCCATGGGGCTGGGACAGCATGAGAACCCTCACAATGCTGGTCTCTCTCTTTACTGGAGGCTGCTGTGTTGGCACTGGAAAACTGCATGGCTGCTTTTTTTTTTTTTTTTGTGTGCGTGTGTGGGTTTTCCTGGCATGAGGCACCAGCCGAAAGCCACAGCCAGCTCCAGGCCTCCCTTGTAATTACGGCTCCTCACGTGACACAACAGGCTTTGAAACCCATGGGGCAGGCACAGCAGGGCTGCTGGACCCCCAGAGCGCTGCAAAGGACCTCTTCCTTCCCAAAAGCATGTGATATGCATGGTATTCCATCAGCAGTTAGCAACTTCCCATGATGTACCTATTGATGTGGTGATGAGAAAGAAAAAAAAAAAAAGGCTTTGTCATTCTGGTCACAACCTGGGAATTTGGTCAACTGGATGTAGGTGAGGCTTTTTGTGACCCTAGTTTTGAGCAGAAACATGAACATTCAGGTCTTTTGTGGCAAAGTGGATTTTTCTGCCCTAAATAACCATAGTTTTACCACTAGCTGGGTGTCATGGACCCACTTGAAGGCATGGTTTTTCCAACACCACTGTTCCCTCTCCAAGGGTTGTGGGGCTGAAGGCATCAGGTGGCAGGGGATTTGCAATTCTCCTTGCCACTGTGGAAAGCAAAGCTGCATTTGGAGAGGAGCCATTCTCCTGAGGTGTTGCAGCCCAGGTGTGTGAAGGAGTTCGGGGGCCTTTGCTGAGGAGTGGAGGAAAAGTCTGGGAAAGGCTGAGAAGAGGTGCACTGGAAGACTAACTGGGTGTCTGAAATTCCAGCAGGAAATGATAAATATAGCTAAAGGAGAAAGGATGCCCCTGCAGAGCTGGGTGCCGGGGCAGCATCCACGTGCCCCCATCCGCTGCTATCAAGTGCAGGGCAGGAGTTGTGGGCTCTGACCACGGGTCACCAAGTTCCCCACTGAGCTTTGACTGAGCGTGGGTGGTGTTTTTGCACTTTTTTTTTCTGCTTTGCTGGGGGCATACACAGATTTCAGCTGGAGAATGCCTGATTTTGGAGACCAGGGGACTGGTCTGCATGGTTTGGAGAGCAGAAGAAATGAAGCAGACATGTACTTTGTAGCATCGCTGTGGCAGAAATTGCTCTTAAGGGGGGGACTGGTGACACCTGTATCTGAGTCCCCTTTTCTTTCCCTGCCCTTTCCAAGGCCTCTGAAAGCATCTTGGAGAGGGATTTGTTTGGATTTAGATTTTTTTTTGTCTAACAGCTATGCCCAAGTGGCTGCGGAGACAGGCCTTTGAGGTCGGTCTTTTTGTCTACTTGAAAAAACAGTGACAGAATTTCCCAAAAACGAGAGGTGGACACCCCCTAGGAACAGATTTCCCAATATTTATTTTAATTTAAGCCCAGAGTGTTATTATACCCTCGGCCTCCCAGCCATTCCTCTGAGGCCAGACCCTCAATTAGGCATCGCAGTGCAAACCTCCCCAGGTTTGGCAGCGGCACGGGGCGCTATGTTTGTGCACCAAATCTGCCAGCGTTGAAGTTTTTGGGGTTTTCTGGTGCACGGCGGCGGGCTGGCGTCACTCCGGACAGGGCGGTGACTTGGCCTGGGGGGGGCAAAACCAGACCTTATATCCCAGCAGGGCAGCAGCAGGAGGAAATCTGTGCCAGCTGACTCCGTGGGTTGCTGTCAGTGCTGTGGCAGGGTAAGCTTCCTGCGACTTCTTCCAGTCTTTTTGTTCTCTGCTGTCTGATTTTTGTGGGAGGACTGGGGGGCTCAGCTTGCTGTCAGGGCTGGATGCTGCTTTTTGTCCTTTTCTGGGTCTGTGGCTCCATGAAGCCCTTGGGTGGAGGGGATGAGTATCCAGAGCCTTGCTGCATGGTCAGGAAAGCTTGTGGCCACTTGTTTTCAAGCCTGACTTAAACAAAGATGAGTAAACTTCAAGCGCAGCTGAATATCATAACAAGTCCCCCCAAGCACAGCTGATGGTGGGTTTAGACAAAGGAAGGGTAGGAAAAAGGAAAGTTAGTGGGCCTCACCGAGCCTGGGGGGATACCAGGAGCATCCCTCCCTGGGGGAGGGCTGGGACATTGCAGGAAGGATTGGGTGTGCTCCTGCTCCTTGATGGGGGAGGGCAGGCTGGGGTTTGGTGCTTAGGGTGTGCAGCTCAGACCTGCCCAGAGCCAAGCCCCCTCCCAGACATGCCTACAGGGGGCTCCTTGTCTTGGTGTCTTGCCACTGCTATTTTTGTCAATGGCAGACTGCAGAAGCCAACTTTATTCATTCCTTTGTTTGCTTATTTATTTTTCCTCAGTGAGGTTAAACTCTCTGTGGTGTAATTCCCAGGAGCATTGCTCCCTGGGCAGAGCCCAAGCAGGTTTCAGGGGTGTGGGAGGGCGGCCACAGTGGGCAGTGCTCCCAGTTGCTCCTGTCGCATGTCCAGTGGGGCTTGGCTTCCTCCCCTCCCTAAAAGGCAATGGGAAAGCACGAGTGATCACTACTGCTCAGGGAAAGCAGTGCATCTACTACGTGGTGAAACTCACTTTTCAGCTATTTTGTGGCTTTTTGAAAAAACAAGATGTATTCATGGGGGAAAAAAAAAAAAAAAGAAAGGAAGGATTTCGGTCTTTGGAGGGGTTGGGAGACCCTACCAAGAGGTGGCTGGAGGTCAGCCTTTCTTCTCCCTGCTCATCCATGTGGACACAGACACACGGATAGTTTGGGGTAGCTGAAAAGCAAGCCCTCAACGTATTTCACTGTTCCCAGAGAAAGCAGCCATGAGGACAGTCCTGGTCTTTGTCTGCCTGGTGGGGATGGCGTGCGCCTTCTCGGTGAGTGCCAGGCAGGGGGGGCCCACCCCATCCTAGCCGTAGCTGGCATGGGGCTTCTGCCAACCCACCCTTTCCCCCAGGTCAAGAGCTGGCTGCGGCGAGCCAAGGTGGATGACTCGGAAGAAAACGCGGTAGGGTCTCCCCCCACCCTGCGCTCCCGGTCCCACACGGTGCTGGTCTTGAGGAAGGGCACATTTCGGTCTCTCCTGTACCCAAGCCCCCAGACTGATGGGATTTACCCCCTTCTTCTCCCGGCAGGTGTTCAAGAACAGGCACCGGCATTACCTGTACAGATACGTTTATGTGTATCCCCCGCAGCGACGGTACCAGGTGGGTGCTTCGGAAGGGGTGCCGATGCTTCACCGCCCACGAAGGGATGCAGGGATATTGGCCCAAATGCAGGGATATTGGCCCAAATGAGGATGGGGGGCACGGTCTGTGGCCTCTTTGCCACTGGCCTGAGGCGCTGAGCACAGAGCCTTGCACTGTGACGCCAGCAGAAACCCACCCACTCGCCTATCACTTGGTTTTCCCTCTTCTTTAGGGCAGTGACTCATCTGAGGAAGAGGGGGATGGCTCGGAGGAGGAAGGGGGGGTGAGTATGGTAAACCAGCAGCCTGCACAACAAATACAGGAATTTGGGAACTTTCTTTGGTTTTTTAGTCTCTGCTCATCAGCATTTGTGGCTGCTGACCGCCCACGGCCTTGCACTCTGGATGCAACTGGATTTTCTACTCTGGGGATTATGTTATTATTTTTTGTTGATTTTTTTTCCTTTTTTGTTTCTTTTTTATTCCTGGGTGAGGGATGTACCAAACAACCCTTAGACAAATGCTCTGGGTTTCTATTTTCAGTGGTTCAGAAAAGAGCAAGACAGGCCAAAAGGCAGAAGCAGGGAGGCTCATGCAAGGAAGAAAGTGCTGTTAGGAACTCCTCTTACCATCCTCTTTCAGGGTGTGTTGCCCCCACAGTGCTGATAAGATTGCTATGGAAAACAGTTATGCTCTGCACTTATGTGTGTGGAGGGAGGGACACAGACTGATGAAGATTGGGAAATGCACATCTGTACCAGCCCAGATGGTAATGCTGCTCCTGTCTGTTGGATCAATATGAGCTTGGGCACCTCTGCATTTGTGAGAGTCACCCAGGTTCAAAATTAAATGCAAGGGATTACAAAGGTCTCTTGTGCCTCACTGGGCTGCAAATGTTCAAAAATAATCCAGCGGTCTCCAGCACATGGCTGCTTTGAAAGAAGGATCTGGTATGCCTGGAAACCTGTGTGTCAAGTCTAATCCCATCTTTTATTATTCTCTTCTTTTTTATATATATATAATTCAATGAAAGCCTGGGACTCTGGTAATAAAACACCCTTTGGAGGTCTTTTTGGGGCTGGGGTACAGTATGGGGTGGCCCCTGTCGCCAAGACATGTCTGCCAGCCCCAGCACCTCCCTGCAATTTGCCCTATTTTGCCTGTTTCTATCCCTTACCACTGCAATCTCTAGGGATAACTTTGAGTAGTGGGATGGGGCAGCCTCAGAAAGAAATTTAAGAGTTATGCAGGAATGTAGCTGATGTCTGGGGCTGCCCCTTTCTTTCCAGGGCACCAGAGCAGTGGCTGTTCCCGTGCAGGGATACTGACAGGGGCTGGTCAGCAAGAGATATTGTGCTGAAAGGCCCCAAGGTCAGTCATAGGTATGTAAAGACCAATTATTTCAGCTACTAGACGGGGAGCATCGCTCCCATCGGCACAGCTGGATGCACCGTGCGATTTGATAGCTCTCTTATTGGAGAGGAAAACAGCCTTGATTTTCTCTGGCATCACGTGCACCCGTATTTTAAGGCCTGAGTTTGCCCAAAATGCCAGGGTAAGTGTCCACGGTTTTGGCATGAGAGCAGCAGGGATTGCCCAGGGCAGGGATGACACTGACCTCGTGTCTCCCTGCCATGGCTGGGTTCATTTGCTGGTGGCAACGCGCTCCTCCTCCCAGGCTGGGCACTGGGTGAGCTGCCCCACGAGTGGTTGCTCAAGGCTCTACTTGCATTTGGGATATTCCCTGCCTTTGTTAGAGGAGCACACTGCCAAGCACACTGCTGGGAACCCCGCTCTGGTCTCTGGGGCCAAGCAGTGCTCAGTGGCTGATGGCTGGTGGGGTTAAGGCTCATGCCTGGCTTTGAGCCATCACGCTCCCACTAACCATCTCATATGACGTGCAGTGTGTCCACGTGTAGTGTGCCTGTGGCTTTCTTTGTTTACTGGAAACGGGGAGAGGTGACTTCAAAAGAAAACCTTTAGATGCTTTGTAAAGCAAAATGTGTAGCCAGAATGGGAACACCCGGCTCCAGCCACCACCACTTAATTGCACAGCTCCGGCTGCCCTGCTGCAGCTTCTCCATTTCAGCCTGGAACAAGACCCGTGGGAAAGCAGGAAACTCGGAGAAATGTCCAAAATGCTGTGTGGGGATGCTGCGTGAGGATGCTACGTGTTCCCCTCGCTGCTGGGAGGGCTATGCTCCACTCCTGCTGCTGACCTCCTGCCCTGTCCCCACAGGAGCCGTTTCATGCTGGCACCAAGGCAGCTGGCCATCCTGCCGTAGCAGCCCCTGAGGACTGTCAGGGTGGCCTGGGAGGAGAGGTCGCATCCCCCCAGCAGGTGTGGTTTGGGGAGCTGGAGGGGAGCACCCGGGAGGGAGGGGGATGTTCACTGCATGTTTGTTTGCACCCATGGGTGCCCTACACCCCCTTTCTGCCTTTGGGGGGCTGCTGTGCGAGATACTCATGGCTGGACCAAGTTCCAGGCATTAACTTGGGGTTGGAAAGGGTACCCCAAAAAGACACTCCTGTCATGCAAGGTGTGGGGAGGATGTTCAGCCCCTCGTCACACGGAGCTGCAGCCTCCTGACACCCAAATAATCCTGTGCTGTCTTCCCCCCCTGCCAGGGCAAGGGCTGTCAAGGGACACTGAAGGGGGTCAGGCATGGAACTGCCAGCAAGGGGGAAGACTCTGAAAATGAAGACAGTGATGAGAATGAGGAGGAGGAAGAGGAGGAAGAAGAAGTAGACGAGAACGAGAATGGCATCAATGGCACAAGCACCAACACCACTGAGGGGGCTGATGGACTTCATGGCAATGGCACTGCAGTGGCTGAGGAGGGCACTGGTGCAGCTGAGGAAGAGGAGGAAGAGGAGGAGGAGGAAGAAGAAGAAGAAGAAGAGGAAGAGGAGGAGGAAGAGGAGGAAACTGAAGCCACCACCATCGCCAGCACCACCAATGAAGAGGGGCTGACCCAGGCAACCACTGTGGGAGATGGGGGACCCACAGAGGCCACCACAGACGCCACCACAGTTGGGGAGCTGTGGGAGTACGATGTGACGGTCAGGGACCACGGCCGGGGGGACGAGGGCACCACCGCGGGCGGGTACGAGGAGCAGGATGAGTACGCCCGCGGGGACAGCTACCGGGCCTACGAGGATGAGTACGGCTATTACAAAGGGCACGGCTACGACGTGTATGGCCAGGATTACTACTACAGCCAGTAAGCGGGTCAGGGGACAGCCCTGGTGCTCCCCCCCACCTGCCCCATCCCACTCAGGAAGGTGCATCCAAAGGCTCATGGCAGCCACTGCATGCCAGAGGGGATGCCAGGCAGCTTGCCACACTGGCTCTGTCCCAGGCTTTTTGTTTGTTTGTTTGTTTGTTTTGTATCTTGCAAAGTGAAATGAAATAAAGCAACCGAACTGAACTTGTTGGTGATGAAAGGTTTGCTGCCAAACTTGCTAGGATCAGTGGGGCAGCACAGTGCTTGGTGGGCTGAGGGGGTTACAGGTGCTCATGCTGCTCAGAGTTGAATCTTGTTATTCCAGCTCAGATGCACATGAAAGGGAAGAGGAACAGAAAGGTTAACTTGGAAAGCCTCCATACAGTCCCCTCTGAAAAATGAAAGGGCACTTTTAGTGTCACTGCTCTGGGTTTACAATCATGTTTTATGTAGAGTTGACATGAATTTCCAGTGATAACTTTACCACATCCTCCATTCCTCGGTAGCATGCCTCCCATGGCCTGACCACACAGTAGGCAATGTTAATAAAGACACTAATTTCTCTTTCTGTGCATCACTAGCTGCAAATGAACACCCCTACAATGAGGGCTTTGCTTCTGCATCCCTGCGCCAGGCATGCGGGTATAGAGCTGGGCACCTTGGATGTGTGTGTAGAACACCAGTACTGCAGCCCAGAATATCCCTGTCACACACACAGCCTCATCCCCAGGGCAAGGTAGGGCTGTCCTAGTGACAGCGGTGCATCCACTTCCCTCCTTCATCAGGGGTGGGGATGCCTCGCTTGCAGTTCCCAGGATCCCTTCTCAGAGTTACTTCCCAACAGGAGTGTGTTCCTGTGTAGCTAGGGATCAGCACTAAGGATAGGGAGGGAGTGACTCTGCCTGGGTTCCAGGCAGGTACCACCATCTGGGAATAATCATGGCACTCCCAAACAGTTTATGGCAGATACCATGCTGCTTTCGCACTCCTAGAAAGGAAACCTGTGTTCAGCTCCCAGTGTAGGTTTGACTGCAAAACGAGTCCAGTCTCACAGCAGCAAACTGCTGGGTGTTGTACAGAACTGCCTCCCTGTGCCAAATCTGGGCTGTAGATGCCGGGGAGGCAGGAGCACCCTTAGAGCCAAATCCCTACGGCAGCACTGGGGAGCCCTGCATGAGCTCATGGCTGCTGGGAGGGACACGAGAGCCCCATCATCCACATCCCCAGGGGGTGCCCAAAGACGTCAGGGAACCAGTATGGACAAAGGGCCCTGGCGCTGCCAGGGGCCAGGTCCCACTCCCACAGGGCGCATAGCCCAGTCCTGTGTGCGTCAGCCCCCCAGGCACCTGGCAAAAGCTCTCCTCCCTGAGCCAAGGCACATGGGCTGGCTGCTCTGATACCTGTGGGACAGCATCTGACTGCAGCTCCCGGGGCAAGGGCAAGTTTCGTGCTGGCTCTGAGATTTGCTCCTGCCTGAGGCCAGATCCTGATGGTTTAAGTGTTTCTGGTGTTAATCCAGCAGTCATGCCAGCTCCCAGGATTTGGGCTGGGGCAGAGTGGTGAGTGGGATGAGAGCTGCTATCACTGTCACCACATTGAGCAGCTGAGCCAGGCTGGCTTCAGCAGGGGGAACCCTTCTTGGCAAGGGTGTAGGTGACCAGCAATGCCACCAAAACTTGAAGCAGGGAGGAGAAGGGCATGTACATCATGCACATCTTTGTAGCACCTTTCCATAGCAAAGGTGGGATTGAACGGACTTGTGCAAGAAGTGCATGGAAAAATACCTTTTTTAATTTTTTTTGCCACTCTGTTATTTTGTACTTGCACAGGTTTAGCTCAGAGGGTTTGAGGTTGAAACCCAAAAAACAAGTGTCAGAAGCTACAGCGTGGTGGTAGCTCTCGGCTTGGCCAGTGCTTCCCTGAGATGTACAGTCATGCCCAGGACCAGGCCTGGCTCAGGATATTGCCCTTCCCTTTCTGCAGCCCTGCTGGCTTTCCCATGTCAGTCACAGTGAGCGCACCAAGACCCACTGCACACCCTCTTATCAATAACCAAGCTGGCTGTGTGCCACACTAAGATCTGCGCTAATCATCGAGCAATTTCAGCCTTCAGAACAGATATTTATAAACTGTGCTTTCTGTTTATCCAGCCAGGTGGAACATTTGATAGCTGTCTTTCACCACAAACACAATTTTAGCTGGAAATTACTCCCCCTGGTTATCTGCGGGTGCTGCCAGTGCTGACAAATGTCCCTGGGCAGGAGCTGATTGGCTCTGCGCACCTGGGGCCAACTTTAAATTTCAGCAAAGTGGGCACAGGCTCCGTGGTCTGCCACTGGGATCTGCCTCCGAGAGGGAAAGGTAATTTTCTTACCTAGTTTCTTGCCCTGTCTCTCTCTAGCCCTTCACCTCTGCCTTCCCTGAGCAGGCATCTCCTGCTTTCACTCCAGGCAAACCATAGTGGGGAACGGGAGCATTCCGATCCTCGGCTGTGGGTATCTCTTGAGCCTACATTGCTTTGTACTGCTGATCCTTGTGCATGAATTTCCTTCTGTTATTTCCTGTAGCAATGCTTGTGTGGCTGAATATAGTGTCCGGGACAGACCTGCAAGCCCAAGCCGGGCTGGTTGGGTGAAATGAGAATTATTGGCCAACAGAGCTATTGCTTCCTGCCTTTTATCAGAGCTGTTGAAAAGGGCCTGAGTGTTTCTTAATTCAGACTTATGACTGAACAGCTTAGCCTGCAGTGGCTTTGGGGATCATTTATTGCAAATACCCACCCAAGCTGCTTTGACAGAGGGAGTTAGGAAGTGCCTGGTGTCAGAGCACCCACGTGGTGCCGCTGGTCCTGCCCTGTGCACATGGTGAGAGCATCATCTTTGCTGCAAAGAGTACAGAGAGGCAGGGTAATGTCAAAGGCCACCACAAAGCTGGGGAGAGCTGGGGTTGCTGGAAAACCTTGTTGTCATGGGGGCTTTGGGATACCAGGAGCTTTTAGGTTGCTGCTAACTGGGACCATTGGGGACCACAAGTCCTAGGAAGATGATAAACTCCAGTGATGCTTCGCTTTGTGCCCCCAGGAGCAGCCCAAGATGAAAACAGCCCTGCTCTGCCTGTGTCTGTGCCTGCTCAGCACAGCCCTCTCAACACCTGTAAGTATGGCTCTCCCCAGATTCCCAGCATGCTGCTGAATCCAGAGCACCCTGGCATGCTTTCAGCAGCAGGAAAACATGAGTTGTACTTGCGTGTAACACCTCTGGTTCTTGGGGAGGGGACTGAACTGCAGAGGTGAACCCAGCAGGAAAAACACGTATTAGCATTGATGTGGCTGAGCATGCCCCTTCAGCTTAGCAACCAGGGCATTGTGCAGGAGCCAGTCTGGGTGGCTACAACTCTTTCGCCTGATTTGTGTGGATTTGGGATCTGCCAGGTGCTTTTGGCTTGCAAGTAGCCTGCGTGGAGCCACAAAAGTGAGATGTGGGAGGGATGGTCATCTTACCCATGTGGGTAACAGGGGTCAGAGGGGCACCTGCAGTTACTTTCCAGCTCTTCTAATGTGAAAATTTTACAGATATAACTAAAAGAAAGGGTAAACTAAGATAAATAAAACAGCAGCCATTTTTGTCCTGCATGATTGTTGCTCAACATGCTAAATACACCGATAGAGTGAAAGTCTGCTCCTAGAAAAGGCTTGCTTTTTTGGTAGGTAAGGAGGAGGAGGGAAATCACATCTTCTCTGAGGGCTGAACCCCTGCTGTGTGTCTTTTAGCCCCCAGGGCAAGCTTGCACAACCAGGTCTGTAGCAGAGCAGCACAAGGGAAGGCAATAAATCAGTGCAGATTTGCTTTTCAGATAGGGGCACAGAAGTTAATACTCTTACTTAATCAGGGCTGTAACCCAGTCTTTGATACTGTTCACAAACAATGGAATAACCTGGGAGTATTTAACATTCTGGGGCATGTTTCTACCTCTTTCAGCTGGACTTGGGATGTTTCAGTGACTAATTTTGCGGAGATCAAAGGGGACTCCCCTCCATGGGCCTGTCTCCCCCTCCCCATGGCACGTAGAGAAGACCTGAAATGGCTTGGTGGGGCTCAAAGGATGTTGCCACCACCGAGAGCCACCTGAGGGATGCAGGGATGGCCAAAATCTTCCAAAAGATGACAGGATAATCAGGGAGAGCCGTAAGCCTGCAAGCATGTACAGAAACCTACCTGGCTTTGAGGGCACAGAGGTTGCTGCTCAGTTGGCAAGTAAAGACTGGGAAACATCACCAGTTAACCAGCTCCAAACTCCCATCACAGGCAGACCCCAGCAGGGAGCTGGAGCACTGTGGTGTGAACAGTGGTGCCGTGTATTGAAACTGCTCTGCAATAAAATACTCTGCAGCAGACTACAGAAAAGAGTATTTGCAGACCAACAACACCCTATGAAAAGTAGCATACAATTCTTCTAATGCTACTAATCAGGCTGTAGCAGAATTTGCAATACTTTTCAGACCCTGGGAATGGGGTTTAGACCTTTCCTATTATTGCTTCCTTTAAGCCAGCACCCCAAGTAGTGCCTGGGAATTTACTGGCTTGTCAATACAGTTTTCCCACTCTTCCCTGAACACTGTGGCATGTACATTATGCTGGGCAAGGTGGGTGGCCAGCAGCAGGCACTGGCAGCCGCCTGGATGCTGGGGCAGTGTTTGATGCCTGTGTTTTGCCGCCCACAGGTGCCGCCGCCAGTGTCTGGAAGAGCCTCTGGAAACTGTGTGGGACAGCACCGGGTATGTACCCCCCTGCCTCACCCTGACCTCCCGGGATGCCCTGCACCAGAGGCTCAGGGAGAAAAAGTTCCTTTTGGAGGGTAGCCCCAGTGAGCCGTGGAGAGAGACCAGCAGTGCCTTTGAATCTGAGCAGCTCTTACAAAGAGCAGGGGTGGGGAGAGGTATGATGTGCTCAGGTGAGGGAAGGACTTCCTCCCCAAGGGGCTCCTCTTCCCCTGCCCAGCCCCAGAGCACAAATGCCTGGTGTACCCACAAGTGAGGGTGTAAAAATCTCAGGCCCAATTGCTACAGGATTTTTTCAAAGTGTTTTGGTGTAAAATGCATCAGTATCATAATTCAGATGAGCAGTATGGAAGAAAATGCCTGGTTTTCCCTACTGGATACCAGCTGCTGTCCTTCCAGTATCTTGATTTCCATCAGTCCCTTAACTCATGTCTGATGGGACCATCAACCAGATTGCTTATTCAAGCCTTAAGCCACCTTACAAAAAAAATCCAAACTCATAGCTCCTGAAAGCAAGCACAGGCAGAAAATGAGCCCAAGGGAAAACAAAATCCCCAGAGCTCAGGATAAGAGAACATGCATCCTACCCATGGTGGTGGCCATGAGGTGGTGGGAGCTCCTGACTGCCCTGGGCCCCCAGGGGGTACTGCTGGGATGCTGCTTCAATGCCACGTACAGCAAGGGAAGATCCTGCCAATGCGTTTCATAAGAAAATGTTAGGGTTTGGTTATTTTCTTCCCCACCAGATACTTCTGAAAGGCTGCAATGCCAAGCATGGCTTCTACGTTTTCAAATATGTCTACTCATTCTCAACACGGAGGAACCAGACGCAGATAAAGGTGAGGAGGTGGCCAGGTGGCACGGCAGGACCCTGGTTTGGCTGAGGGTCCCCAAGCAGCCATCTGTCACCAGGGCTGTCCCTGACCTCTCCCCTGTGTGTATTGCACAGAAAGAAGATGCTGACCACCAGAATATCCTCCCCAGCCGCCGGCTGGATGAGGAAAATGCCAAGCAGGAGCTGCCAGAGGCCAGGATGACTCCAGAGCACAGTAACAACAGCAGCACTGAAGCAATCGAGAATGTGATTGTCCTCAGGCCTGAAAACCGCAGCACCCCAGGCACCGGCAGGGACGCTCCCAGTCCTCGTCCTGGCACTGGCACGCGAGCACGTGGTGGTGTCGGAGCTGCAGGTCCCACCCTGTCCAGCTCAGAGGGCAGTGGCAATCTGGATCTGGTGGTTGAATTTGATAGCGATGTTCCCATTATCCCTCAGGGTGAACAGCCCAGTGAGGTTGTGGTGAGGAACAGGTCCAGCGTCAGGAGTGAGGACAAGGATGATGGTGCCCCCAGAGTGGTTCCTGTGGAAGGGGCAATGACAGCTGGGAGGGAGAGGGCCCCTGCCACTGGAGGGGCAGAGGATGAGGGCAGCGGTGAGTCCACTGTCTCCGGCCAAGGGCAGGAGGGTGTCATGCAGGGCACAGGGACGGGAGGTGTTGCTCTTGCCTCTGTCACTGAGAAGACAGAGGACGTCCAAGTTGATGCCGCAGGTGTGGATGAATACGCTTACATCCCGGACTCGGGCAGTGTCACCATCACCCGTGGGAACCTGGGCAGCACAGTGAGGGGCACCAGCTTCACCGAAGTCTCTCCAGGCAAGGATGATGAGGTCAACATCTTCATTGGGAGGGCCAATATCCATGTAGGGGAGCAAGAAACCACCCAGGCCGGTGCCACTGTGAGCAGCGAGGATGACAGCATCGCCACTGCGGGAACCAGCAGGCCTCTCCCCAGGCTGGGTGTCACTGCAGCACCAGATGGTGGTGATGATGACAGCACCCCTACTCGCAGGCAGCCCGAAGGACCAGCCACTACAGCCACCCCAAGCCATGGGGACAGGGTCACCAGAAGACTCAGGGTCACCAGCAGACTCAGGGATGCGCGTCCCACGGGAGAGGATGAGGAAAGTGCCACCACCATTGGCAGCTATGGGGAAGGACTGGTGACCCCTGTCCCCTGGAGAGTCACTGGTGGTGACATCACTGTCCCCACAGTTGCCAGCATCCGTGGGAAAGATGATGATGATGAGGTGAGAGGTGAGGGACAGAGGGTCAAGGGGAAGCCAGACCATCTGGCTACCACGACACGCCAACAGGGGGATGATGAGGAGGCTGCTGCCACTGCCCCAGCTGAAAGAGCCAGCATCCATCTGGCCACTGTCCCAACTGAAGGAGCCAGCGTCCGCCTGGCCACTACTACGCCTGGGGTGACTGAGGGGGACTACACCACCTCCTCGGTGACAGCCAGCAGTCGTGAGGCAGGCAGGAGCACTGTGGCGGGGAAAGGAGGGAGTGGGGAAGTGAGACCAGCCACTCCAAAGCCCCGCAGGGAGGGACGGCCTGGGACAGGGGTGAGGGTCAAGCCAGGGGGAGCAGGGCCAGACAAGACACCCAGGACAGACAAAGCACCATCCCCAAGTGGGAAAGCCAGCAGCCAGGCATCGAGCAGGAGCCAGACAAAGGCTGGCGGCCACGGTGGCGATGCTGGGGGCACATCACATGCCACCAAAGCAGGGGGCAGCCCCACTCCGCAGGCACGGCAAGACGTGGGCAACATGGCAGCAGGCAAGGGCCGGGAGAGGGGGCGAGGTGGTGAGACTGGGGCAGCAGTGTCGGGAGCTGGGGGTGGCCGCCGCCTCCCCGGGCACCAGGGCAGAAGGCTGGGGACTGGGGCACCGGGGACATTCGCAGCGCTGGGCCACAGCAGACAGGTGGATCAGGTGAAGCGCGCCGATGAGCTTCACGTCCGCGAGCGGGCTTTTTACACCCTCGGTGGGGCAGAGGGTGGCCCCCAAGGCCCCTACAGCAACCTTGGGAGTGCTGACAGCAGCCAGTCCTCCGAGGGGGAGCAGGACAGCCACAGTGACAGTGGACAAACAGGACTTCAGCCCTCTGGGTGGGAATCCCCAGGGCACCCCTATGGCCGCTGGATCCAGGGGTCTCTCTGAGGGGCTCCTTGTATTCACCCCGGCGAGCTCCAGTGGTTGAGTCAGGGGGTCCCACATGTCATGTTACACCCCCCTTGGCATTCCTGCTGTGGGCTCTGCTCTTGCCTGGGTGAGTGGCACGTTGCTGGGGAGCAAGTGGTGCTTCACAGCCCAGGAGCCAAAAATCACTGGTTCATGCAATCTGCTGTTAATTTGAGGGAGGCTGCATGTGGTGCTGCAGCAGGGATGCATGGGTTTGCTGTGCTAGACAGCCTCATAACAGCAGTCATGCTACACAGCATAGGGTAGCGCTGTTTGTGCACTGATGCGAAGCAAGAAAAGAAACAGTGAGAAAAAGCCTCTGTCCTCGCGGTTTCACTTCCAGCCTACTGGAGAAATAAAGGCATTCCTGTACCTGAGGATCTGCTAACTCTGGTGTTTGCAGAGGGACTTCAGGCAGCTGCTCTGCCACAAGCAAAATGCTGGAGGTGGGGCTGGTCCCTGGGCATAAGGGGACTTCTGGCCGCAGCACATCCCTGGCCCAGCCATCAGCTGTGCGGCTGCAATCTGGCCAAGAAGCCCTACACATCCCTCCCTTGGGGTATCAAAGCCCACCAGATCCTGCCCAGGGCCACTTGCCCCTCTGGGCAGTCAGCGCTTGCTGGGGAGCCCCACAAGGGCATCACCCCCCTTGGCTCGTCCATCTCCTGCACTGAGAAATCCCCATTGAGTCCTCCAGAGGGCTGACCATTTGCTGGCCACACCGTCCCTCCAGCAGCAGCGTAATGCTCTGGCCATGCCGCTGCCATTCCTGCTGCCATTCCCACCGCTGGCCCCCGCACGCAAGCCAGGCTGGGCTTCGACACACTGGAGCCATGCCGCCGGTGGTGCCTGAATTTAATCACTGTTTATGCAATTGCAGGTTGCTTTTTCTGTCCAAGAAGCTGCTAAAACAGGCATTTTCGGCAGCATGCTGGAGCGAGTGGCTCAGTGGGAGTGCTGCTGAGCCTCAAGGGGGAGAGGTGCTGCCTCAGCACGTGCTGAGGAGACTACCCACCAGTGCTGTGCCTATGCAGGGAGGGGGTGGGAGCAGCCACATTGTCAGTGAGGTACCCAAAGAGTGCCTGCTCCTCTGCCCTCTGCACAACTGCACACAGGGAAGTGGCAGATCCTGTTTGGGGCCATGGAATAACAGAATGGTTTAGGTTGGAAGCGACCTCAAAGATCATCAGCTCCCCTACCATGGGTAGGGATGCCACCCACTAGATCAGATTGCTCAGGGCCCCATCTGGCCTTGAACACTTACAGGAATGGGGCATCCACAGCTCCTCTGGGCCACTTGGGTCTCAGGAATCATGCATTGCTATTGATGCTGGAACCATCAGGACCAGGATAACATTGTGTATCTCACTGGTGCTATCAGTTAGCATCAGCTCTCGGGGCTCTGCTTTGCTACAGCTCACGCTCTCCACCGGAAAGGATCAAAAATTGCATGTGCCCACTATGCCCCCACCAGGGCACCAGGCCCTGGTGCCCCCAGGGGAGCCAGTCCAGGCAGCCTGGTGCCAGTGCTGCAGGGACATGGAGACTGAGGCAGCCTGTGGCAGGGGTTTTCCTGAAGCTTCTCAGGCTCGGGGCAGCATCCAGAAGACCTCCAAAGGCTCAGGGACCCTCTGTGCTGGCCCATCTGTTTCACAGTGAAAGGGGCTACATAGACTGGGCTGGGTGACTGATGCCTGGAATTGTCACAGCACATGACACTCTAAGTCTGAGGGGCTATGGCAATGTTCTGGGGAACTCAGGCTCGGCAGGATTGCCTAGCATATGGAAAGGGTGGTTTTGGGGTCTCACTGCTGGCAGGGCTAGAAGTGGTGGTTTTGCAGCCCCATGTGGACCCCGGCGTAGTGCTCAGTCACCCCCACCATCAGTCCCAACTGCATTCTTGTCCACACGATTAAGCAATAACCCTCAGCAAGGCCTGGGCACCATCTAGTGGAATAAAAAGCCTTTTGCTCGAAACATTTTGTGCCTGTTGAATGATGCCCAGCTCTGCCTGATGGTCACTGCTGCCCTCTTGCCCCACTGCTTCCCTGAGGTCCCAGGGAGACCTGCCTGAATAGCGAGGTCAGGTATAAAACAGGCTAGTTCAGAGATAAATGGCATGCAGTTATAAATCAACATTACCTCCTTGCACAGTTGCTGTTAAAGCACCTGGAATTTCTGTGCCTGAATTTCTGGCCCTATACCTGGGGCACATGCCATTTTGGGATGCTCACCCTGAACCCTCTCCTCACCACCACCAAGGTGCCTGGCTCTGCTCTTCCAAACTCACCTGCCAAATAGCACAAGCGGCCACTGAAAAAAAAAAAACTGCAAGTTTTCCTGGAGTATTGGATCAAAGTGGGGAGTGAAGAGTGGTAAGTACTTTCTAGGGGTACAGAGCAAAAAAGATTTTGTCTCTAAAAATCCCAGCTACTCTTACAAATGCTAATTGTGGGGATGTGTCCAGGTGAGTATGGGTGGTTGTTTACTCAGGCAAATGTTATGCTTAGAGAAGACACATCCGTTATTGTGTGCTATCTCTGCTTTCTAGAGCCTAAAAGCCCTCACACATGAGATGCATTACTGGAAAAAGCAGGTGCTGGATGAAAAAGGCATCAGGTCCCCCATGATTCAAGTGAGCCAGATGAGGGGAGGGTGACCTGTGAGCTTTGCTTGGGGATTGCCACAGCAGGCCAGCTGGGCAAGGCTCAGGTCAGGTCCTTTGCCCAAAGCCCACACAGCTGCACAGGTTTTCCAGTGATGTATATTGGAGCAGCAGCATCATTGAGAAAGCCTGCTGGACTCAGCCTTTGAGTATTATACCCCTTGAGGAAGCCTTCTTACTTCTTCCAGACTTGTGATCTGCTCCTGCAGATCACTATTCACTATGCTGCTACTGCTTCAGGCCAGCAAAATTGCAAAGAACTGCTAAAATGCTTCCTAAAAGAAGTCTAAAAACCAATGATGAGCTTTGAGGAACCATATGAAGGGGCACCGTTTGAAGCATCAGTTCAAATGGCATCTTTTTACAGGTTTAGAAGCTGGGCACCACAAAGAGGGTGTTGGGCACCAACCTTTAGCATTGAGCTTAAAAAGGAGTTTTGAACTGTATGTTTTTAGGTACAGAACTCGATGCTAACTGTGCAGACACTTTCACAGCCATGTGGGAACAACAGGGGCAGCCCGGAGAGACACAGGTCCCCCTTGTAACACCGTGTTTTTTCAGAAGAGGGCAAAAGCAGACTGCCTGAGGCAGCAGCTGAAAGCAGCATCTCTCAAAGAAGACGAACACTGCTACAGAACAAGAATGATTTTTCCCCTCATCAGCTGTAGTTACTCAGTGCCATCATCCCGCACCAAGGAACAGGGACTGAGACGGACTGACATACCACTCAGATCTCAGCAAATCCCTCCTTCCTATGCTCAGCCTTCCTGCTAAGCTGACAGCCAAACCTGGGCAATTGGAGGAGCTCTGAGCTCATCCAGATTTTTGAAGGATGGAAGATGCTCCAAAGCCTCCCTGCTTTGCCAAAAGAAGCACTTAGTGCCATTGAGAAGGGTGCAAATCAGTCCCAGCAATAAGAAACCTACCTGAGTTTTTCTTCTGCAGAACAAGCCACTCACTACTGCCTCCCATCAAGGGCTTCAGAAATATTTTTACTTAATGCAAACAGTCTTAATATATATTTCTCTAATAGACCATTCACCAGCAGTTCCCTGTGAAGAGTTTGGGAAACGTATTCGGAGGTCACAACCATTGCCATAGCCAAGCAAAGGCACAATCCGACACATGAATTGCAATGCAATTCTCAGTGGGACTATTAAAAATTATTTTAAGCCAATATTATCATCTTTTGGGGGCTTCTTTTGCTAATCCTTGCCTATTTCCCTGCATCCTTAGGGTGGATTTAGAGGGACTGCTATGTGGGGTTGCTTTGGGGAGTGCCGTCCTATCCGAGCTGGGGCGGGTCAGGTGTCACGCTCCCTCCCATCAATAACCCACCATATGTCCCTGGCAGCCTGAGAGGATGATACAGCCCTCTTTCACTTGGGTTCCCCTGGCAACAAAACCAAATTGCCCATGGGCAGGCCCCAGTGGGAAAACACAGCCATGGCCATGGGGCTGAAGGGCTGGGCTAGTTGCTGGACCTCTGCTGCCTTATGGAGTCCAGTTTGTCTACTAGCAGCTCAAAATCATTTGGGTTATTAGTGAGTCAGAGAGAAGCAGTACCAACCCAGCCAGGGTGGCAAGTGGGTTTTCTCACATCACTGTACATTTTCTTGTCATTGGTGATCGCCCTGCAGCAGGCTATGTCTGTGTATGACATCTTATACTACATTCACCCTTCCTAAATTACTTTATGACCCTTGACCTGATCTCCAGGATACCCTTGATTTGGGAGAGTACAGAGCTGAAAATCTCTGGCCAGTGATCCATGCATTTCTCCCTTATGAGTTGCTTTCCCCTGCCAAAAAATGCTGGCAAACCATAACCATCAGTAAAAATCCCAATGCTGTTCCTCCAGGGTGATTGATATACATGCCAGCTCAATTTGGGCTTAGTTCATGCTGTTGGCTAAAATTAACCTTTTATTTTTTGAAGTTAATAAACTTCTTCCTTCATAAAATGGAAAGGCAAGGGGTGTTACACCTTGCTTTAAAGCTGGTCCACGTGGAAGGAGATAGAACAGGTATGTAGCCTTTCAGCTTTTGTGGGATGTACAAAGAAGGGGCAAGAAATTTCCTTCCCTCCCACCTCTGAGTGATGAGTATTTTCAATAGTGGCTTTAGTTTAAAAGTGTTGGGGCCTCCAATAAACATTTTTTTAGCCCCCTGCTGTGATCCTCTAGCAGCAGTAAGGAAGATCAAGGCTGTTCAACTTACTAAAACCTACCCCTCCTTTTCCTCAGTGCTCTCTCCTCCCTTACCCCTGATAGCACATTCCTGCTAAAAGCCATCGAGTCCCACCCTGAAATACAAGTGGTGCTAATTCCACTCAGCCAACCTCAGCTGCACCTGAAGTGTGAGTGGACGAGGGTCCCTGCCTTAACACATGGGAGGTTTCACACTCCAGTAAATCCAGTTGTACTTCATCTCAGCTTAAAAACTCTTGCTTTCCAAAAATCTTGGATCCAAAGGGCAGAGGCTTAGATTAAAAAAATCCTAAAGGAGATTTCGTGCTCGATATAAAAATGCTAAGATGCTAGTGCGATTCCAAAAATATATTTAATGTAGTGTTGGAGATGGGATTTATGCTAACATGGATGAATGGAAGAAGAACAGAGAGAAAGAGACCAACTTCGACGTTTGGAGAGCACAAAGAAACCACACTTAAACAGGACTTTAATTGTGCCTCAGAGACTGTCATGTAGTAGCTTGTGTTTTACATTCAAACCTAATGCTAGGTTGACCATCCCCCATTTTCCCTTCTTCTACCCCCCTAGCCGGTAAGCCCTGTCAGGCTTGGCAACGCTCTCCCCATTGGTCGGTTTACCCTGAGGTACCGTCCAATCATGTTAGCCCAAGTTCTCTCCTCCCCAGTTAACACCCACATATGTTTATTCATCATCCTTTACCCTATAGAATGTAGCAGATTTGCATGCTCCGCCTAGTTACCTCCCCTTTTCCAGACTGTTCTTCCCCAGAGGGTATAAAAAGCCCTCTATTTTGTTAATAAAGTGGGATCAGCCTTGGCTTCCTAGGTGTTCAGTTTGTCTCCGTGTCTTCTTTGCGGGCCACGGCGCGGGTGAACTTAACCGAAAAGCCCTTGCAGCTGCTACCCTCAACAACTCACAAAGCAGTGCAAGAAACCCCGTCGCTGGTCTGTTCCCTTCCCGAGAGAACAAGACTGCGACAATGTAGGGATAACTAAGTACCTCAAATCAGTCTCCATGCAATGAACATGAAGAATGAAGGATGTGAATATGATGACTGAAACGAGTTTGCTTCAACTCCCAGATGCAAGATTGAGAAAAATGGAAGAGTGATCCCCATCTGTCGTTAAACCCTCAACACTTTGCCAATTCCCTAAAAGCACCAGTTGTAATAACAGAGAAATTTTTGTAAGAAATGAACTTCCTCACACAGAGCACATTCTGAAAATATCCTTAGGCTATCCATAGTGTCGGATAAACTGCCACCACCCTCCCCACACTCAAGAGTGCCCATGGGATCAGGGGCTGAGGAGCATGCCTGCATCCAGCAGGGCTGAGGCAGGGTTGCTGCCACTCTCAAGAGCTCCAGCCAACTCCTCTGAATGCAGGTCCAGTGGCAGACTGCCTAGAAGGAAAACGGAATTTTAATTTCACTCTTTTTTCCTGTGTCACCTTTCATCTGCTGTGGGATGTTTTGGGCAGCTGGTTTGAAGCACAAACCTTGCTTTGGAGCTCCAACTAGCATGTCCTCCCAGTCACTTCTCGGGGGTGTACACACAAGAAGAAACCCTTGCCCATATGACACTGGCAGTTCTGTGG
Organism: Pyrocephalus nanus; assembly: GCA_038380795.1. Classification (NCBI taxonomy): domain Eukaryota; kingdom Metazoa; phylum Chordata; class Aves; order Passeriformes; family Tyrannidae; genus Pyrocephalus; species Pyrocephalus nanus. The sequence goes on along the minus strand of CM076264.1, from coordinate 16,600,489 downwards.
CCTTCTTATTATTGTAGCATAGATGCTAGAACCAACTGATTACAGATCCTCCAAGCTAAGCTCCAGTGCAGCAGGAAACATGAATTCTTTACTCCAAACCCATATTGTGGTTTCCTTTCTTCAGCAGCTGTTCATCTAACACGGAGTATTTACCACTATCAACCTTGAATTTGCTGGTTTGGGGCAGAAAGAGGAAAAGAAACAACACCAGCCTAAATCCAATTAGGAGACTGAAACAGGGGAGCAGGGAGGAGGGACTACAGGTGATTCCTAAGCTGCCTCCATTCCAGTTGGTGGATTCTCTGCTGGGAAGCAGGTGCGGAGGAGCCTCTGTCTTCTCTGTCTGTCCCAGGTGGGAACAGAGGGCGATTTGGTGATATTTTTCAAGAAAAATTCTCAAGCAACAGTACAGGTGAGTGCAGACGATCTTGGAAAATAGTTCTGATGCTGTGGGGCTGCTCTGATGCTGTGGGGCTTCAGGTCCAGCTGCAGGTGCCTGCGGCTCAAGTAGCAGACTTGTGGATGCCCCCTCTAGCTTTGGGCAGAAACTGGCGAACTCGTGAAAGGGAACCTTAGCTATGCATGGGTATTTAAGAGAACAGGCACTCCAGATGGGTAATCTCCTCTCTTCTTTTCTGATAGGTTTGGAAGAACATCGTTCTCCGAACCCTAGAAATTAGGACTTTGGACCAGCATCCTACCTAAGGAATCTAAGGGATTGATTGCTGTAACTTCCCTGAAATTCCTTTTTTGGTGTTTGTCCCACCAAACTTACTTTTCCGCTGGTTTTAGAGAACAAAACACCATGAGCATAGTAAGTACTTTACTACTCAATGCAAATCTGATTTGTCAAGCATGATTTCTGGGATCCTTCTAGAAAGGATTTCAAGAGTTTTTAGCAAGTGCACGGGAACAGAAGCCTATTAAAAGCTCATGTAACTTCATATTCTGGGATACTGAAGATTTTTAATCTCTCAGGGTGCTAGCAATAGTTCAGAAATGCTTACAGTGTGAGCAACAACCTGAGAGAATTGTGAACTAATCTTCTTATTTGCAAGCCACTTGGGATAGGCTTTTTCCTGGTGAGGCAACTGGGAAGAGATTGGGGGTGATGTCTTTTCCTTGATGCCACGGGCTCAGGTGGGAATGACCCACAACGCCATTCAATGTGTATTCCAGCCTTTGCGGAATTTTTTTCTGTATCCTCGTGCGCTTTCACTGGTGTTGCAAAAATGAGGGCCATGTTAATAATGCTGCCACACAAAATGCTATGGCTTTGTTGCCTTAGAATCGGCGAAAGCGCCGTGGAGAAGCAGCTGTTTCCACACAAGCTTCGAAACAAAGCAGGCTGCTGGCTTCTAGTGAAGGTGGACCTTCAACAGCAGAGCCATCAGACCTCGAAGAAAATGGTATGCTTTCTTTTGATCTTGGTAAGAACAGAAACTGCTTCTGGAACGCTGGGGTACAGCTGAACATGTGCTTTTGCCAGTTTCTAGGCCCTTTACCGGGGAGGAAGGGAAGCGTGGGATTTCAGAAAGTGCCTAGTAGGGCATCTCTAAACAACAAGCCTTCTCACAACCCTTTCGGTTTTTTACTGAGCTGTGATACATTTCCCGCTAAAATGAGAGAGATTCCAGCTCTCATTTGAAAGAGAATGAGAGGGAATTTCCACTAAGATGAGGGAGATGAGCTGTGTAGCAAAGGTCATCAGACCTCATAGGAATGAACTCTGATGGGCTGGCAGTTGCCACAGCTGCCACTACAGAAAGTGGCAAACTAAGGATGATATCTCTGAAGCTGGAAGAAGAGAAGGAAGAGTTAGCTGTGCCCCATCCCTCAGGGGAATATGTACGGCATGGGACTGTAAATTAGGATACTCTCTCTGATTCTGGTTTTGCTTTGGGTTTTGTTTTGGTTTTTTTTTCTGTGTGATAAACATTCCCCTACATTAGATGAATCACCTGTTGATGTGTACCTCCCACTAGCTGTTGTTATCCAATAGAACTGTGTGAGGAGTTCAGCTTCTTTTCAGCGCAGAAGTTAATTCACTTGTGCTATTGGTGAATGATGCTGAAGAGGAACCAAGAGAGAATAATGGGGATGTGACAGAGAAAGTGTCTTTCTAAAGTCTAATATCTAACATAGGGTAGAAAAAGGTTTTTGCCAAGGTTTTAAGGTCTATTTGATTCTGTGCGAAACTCCAGACTTGGAACACAGTGGCCTGTCTGGAAGAAAACTACTTTTAAAAAAGTCCCCCAAAAAACAGTAAAATCCAGCAGAAATCTTACACTGTGGCTTGAGACACAGTGAAATGCTTGCAGTACAGAAAAGCTCTTGAAAGGATTGTGTTGCTGGGCTGGGATGTTGCTAAGTAAGGGAAGGGGATGTTTGGATTTCTGACACTTTATGTGTTGCTAACCCTGGATGCACAGTGAAATTAATGGCTGTGTGTTCTTTCAAATTCTCTCTAGCACATGGTCCACAGGAAATGCTGAGGAGACCTCACAGGTAAGGATCCACGTGTTGTCATCCTTTCAGCTTTCTGGGAGGGGTAACAGGACAGAGGGGGATCTGCATAGCTCAGCTGGCTGCTGTGGGATGCTTTGGGCAGCTGGTTTGAAGCACAGAGCTTTGGAGCTCCAACTAGGATGTCCTCCCAAGTCACTTCTCAGGGGTATACACACAGGGAGAAACTCTTGCCCATACGGCACTGGCAGTTCTGTGGGCTTCTTATTTTTCTAGCAGATGCCGACCGATTGCAGATTCTCCAAGTCCCATTTCCTTGTTCCCAATAAAGCATCAAACTTGAGTTCTCTACTCCCAATCCCTGTTTCGGTTTCCTTCTCCTTTCATCTGACACGGAGTGTTTATAGCTAACACAGTTGAATTTTCCCATTTGGGAGAGAAAGAGGGAAAGTAACTCTTCCAGCCCAAATCCAATTAGGGAACTGAAACAGAGGAGGTGGGAGAATGGTGTTCAAGTCTTACTAAGCTGTCTCTGATTTTACCCTATTCCATCAGTGGCAGCAGAACTAGCAGCAACCTCTTGCTTGTTTTCAGGGAAGAGCTAATTGACTACTACTTTGAATGTTTTTAGCCAAAATAAGAGGTCTATAGCCTACCATTATTTGCCTGTTCTGTTGTAGCTGCTTCACTGAGCTGGTGTTGGTATGGAACATCAGGCATGAACACCAAAGTATTTTCTTTTCTCTCCCTTCCCGTATGCAGTGATGAAGCTTCTTGAAGGTGAGTTGATGTTTTCCAGTTGCTAATGGAACTGCCCTCAATGTAATCGTTGTTTTTTGTTTGTCTTTTCCAACAAAGTCTAGTAGCAGGGATTGAAACTGCATTTAGCAGAAGGCAAAGGACAGTTCTAAAGTCTCTGGCCAGTGTCTTAGAGAATGGATCCCATCTGTGTCTGATAGCTGCTATCAGACACACTGGAAAATCCCTGCAACAGAAGTTGTAGCTGAATAGTCTTGCAGGAAAGAACTTTAATTTGGTGGCACTTTCTGTAATTTTAATTGATTAGTGCTTGATTATTGTTCCACGGACATTGGAGTTGCAGAGATCATTGTTGCATGCGGTTTCTGACAACTATTTCAAGCTTAGTTCCAGGAAAAAAGAGAGAGTAAATAATAGATCTGACTTACCAAAATTCAGTTACAGGGTATGGAGAGCATAGAAGGCAGCGACTGTTGAGCAGCCCTGTGCCGAGCAGTGACGATGAAGACGAAACATCAGATGACTCAGATGAATCGGTATCTCCACTATGGACATCACCGCATGAGGAAACTGCAAGGTCAGAGTACGTACACCTCACAACCTACCAAACGGTGTTTTTTGCTTCTTCGAAGCTTCACTTTGCTTATTTACCTCTTTCAATGAGGATTGCATCCTGTGCTGCATGAGGATGAAATGATAATGTTTGCCCTTTCGGAGAAAAAGGCAGCCCAAGGCAGATGGGCAATTTTGCATACAACCTTAAAGATGAGTTTGGGGGTATGGCAAGAAAGGGTGATTAGTCACAGGCCCTAGCTCCTAATTTATTGCTTTTACTTTTCATGTCAGGCTCTAGTAGTGATCTTGGATATGGAAAGATTTTCATTGGTAGGGATGGTTTGGCATCACAAGACTGGCAGGCAGCAGCCAGGCAAATTCCTGCAAGTCTTAAGAAGACTTAAGAAGACTTAAGAACCCTTTTGGGTTACTGAAAGGCAACATAAGAGAGAACTTAATAGAAAAAAGGAATATTTTTTCCTTTGGTCTCAAGCTTCTCTTTTACAGAATGTGCCTTCCTGCTCTCTGTAGGTAAGGCTGGAAGAGCTCACAGCTGCAGCATTTAACATTGACCAGAGGGTTCTTCGTGGGGCTGGAGCTTGCCAGAGCCATCTGCAGTGTTACTCTGTAGTGTCAGACCTCATTCCATTCTAGAATGAATACTTTCCAGAGGACAGCTCGATGCTTTGATTGCAAAGCTGTTACTGATGACCTGTTGGAGAGAAATGCTGTCATGTGTAATAGACTTCCCAGTGCTAGAGACTGCTGTTACTTCAAATCCTAGAGGAGGGTGGTTGACTTCATCTTTCTCCCAATGAAAACCAAGATGCTGTTTCCTTTAGGACAAGGAGACCCACACTCTTTATTACATGCAGCAAACTGAGAGAATTAAAGACATGCAGAGTTCAAAAGAAATGCATCGTGGCTGCTCAGTGCAGTCAGATGATTATGTGACATTTTATATATCAGTAACCCTCGCTGCCCAGTGGTATTAATGGCTGCTCTTTCTGTGTCTGTTCCCCCTAGGGAATGGCAACGAGGTGTAATGTGCCCAATTTGCACGGATTTTTCCTCACGGGTAAGGATCCACGTGTTGTCATCCTTGTGGGAAGGGGAACGGGGCAGAGGGGGAGCTGCTCAACTCAGTTGGCTAATGTGGGGTGCTACAGGCAGCTGGCTTGAAGCACAGACCTTGCTGTGAAGTTCCACAAGTCACTTCTTGGTGGTGTACGTAGAGGGAGAAACCCTTGCCAAGACGGCTCTGGCAGATCTGGAGGTTCCTTATTCCAGCAGTGATGGAATGATTCCAGATATTTCAAGTCCTATTTTCCTGGTGCCAGTAGAGCAGCAAACTTGAATCCTTTCCTCCCAACACATGTTGTGGTTTCCTTTCTTCCAGACTGAGCAAAGTGAACGACAGATCGTGTCAGCTGAGTGTGGCCATCTCTTCTGCAGTCAGTGCCTCCCTGCTGCCCTTCGTACTTCCCGGGCTTGCCCAACCTGCAGGACAAACCTCCTTCCATGGGACTATCATCCCATTTTTTTCTGAGTATTTCTGTTTCTCAGGACAGACTCAGATGGATTTTGGAAAAAAATTAAAAAGACTTTTTTCTTCATGTACATAGTTCTTGCATACAGTTCCGTTTTCCCCAAGTTTAATTATAAATAAATTATTAGTTTATTTAAACATAGCCTAGTCTATCTGTTCATCTATGTTGGACTCTGCTGGTAGACAGAGACTTCTTTTAATAGGTGGAAATAAAATTCTTGGTTTGATCAGTCAGAAGCACTTGTTCTTTTCATCACACTGTAGTTATTGATTTTGGGGAGAAAAAAGCTGAAGGCATAAGCTCTGTAGTTCTTGGGGCAGTGTATGTTGTATGGTAAAAGGAAATGGACACTGCTTGGGATGGGAGGGCTTCTGTCTCTCAGCTTTGTTTTCTCAGAATGTTTTGGTGAAAATGTCATGATTTCAGTACCTTGAAGATTGAAAGAGCAACAGATTGTGCACACATCCAAAGAAAAGTAAACAGCTGTGTTCAACATTTAGCCTGAAAAATACGTTTTGACCTGTGAGGTAAAGACATAAAGCAACCGCTGGGGAGCGCAGCACCACCATGATCACCACCATCACTATCATCATCACCATCCCTATTTACCTTTCCCACTCTTTTAAAAGCAAATGGTCTGCAGAGGGAACAAGGAGCCAGAAGCAGCTCCTAGACCTGGCTGCTGGCATGGTCTGACAGGAGGTGTCCCCATCAGTCACAGGGAGATACACCGAACATAACCAGCCAGTGCTGACGGCATGTACCTGTTCATATTTTGGGAGAAAGCATCCTGCTGAGCACACAGATTGTTTCTCTAACTGTCTGCAGGCCTAAGCAAGACCCACACTTCCCAAGCTCTGGTTTTAGCGCTTAGATAGCAAAAAGACATTTCCTTTGCAAGCAAAAGCCCAGACAACAGTCCGGGGGGGGGGGGGGGGGGAGGGGGGAGCAAACAAATAAACAACCACTCCCCCAAATCAAACTAAACCAAACTAAACCAAACCAAACCACATCCACGGGACAGCTGTGGTGTGAAACACAGGTTTCACACCTGAGCTACTCCACAGAGCATTTCCCCAGGTGAAATGACACAAGGAAAAAGCCCCCCAAAACCCCACCAAGAATCAGCGGGTTGGAGTCAAGGCACCAAACTGCATTAAGAAAAGAGAGCAAAAGCTGAAAGTGTTATGGTTTAGGTTGCCATGTTCCTGTCAATACGAATAGTTGTAACCTAGCTCATTTCACAACTGTGTTATGAAGTAGCTGGGATAAAATGGACGGATGCAACATTTTTGTCAAGCCCAGTTGTTTTTGGGAAGATTATCTGCATGGCAGTAGATTTATAAATGTGGTGTGGCACCTATATTCTCCCCTCAGCACCTTTTTGGCTCCAGGTTGATTTTAGCAGGGAAAGCAGTTCCAGATTTCCAGCTAAACCAGCCCAGGACTATCTCATGCCCCAGTAGCCTTTTCATGCAATGAAGTGACCGGAGCTAATTTTCTTAGTTCTGTATCTGATATTTTGTGTAGTTGCAGAGTATTGCTTAGCAGAACAGACATAATCAAGAAAATTAACATGACTGAGAGCCCAGACCTGGTATGCTGTAGGCTCACCTGTCAGACGCTTGAGGTCATCATTTTTAGATAAGGACAGGGATGTGTTTTTCCCATGCAAGTGCACAGAGGCTGTCAGAGAGCACTTCTATTAGCTGGCTCGAAAGAGAGGGAGGATTTGCTTCAGAAGTTTTCAGTATTTCTCTGGCACTTTGCTACGAAGTGATGGAAATTGCAAGTCAGCTTAGCTAAAAATAGACAAATTTTGATTAATATGGGAGATGAATGCAAATGGCATGGGAGCAGTTGATGGGGCAGTGATGCTCAGAGGTGGTGAGAGGCAGTTTTGGAGGGTGGTGCGACAAGTTTGTCTGCCAGATATTTCTGGTAAGGCAGCTGCTGGCAAATAGCTTCCAGTAAGCCACAAACACCATGCACTGTGTGAACAATTAAAAAATAAAAATGAAAGGGGAGGAGTTAATATTATCCCAGTATTAACCTCTAAAACAATGACCAGCAGTTACAACTTGCCCTGGTTTCCTGCTTGCCCCAGGGACGCAGCAACCTCACTGACTTTTTCAGTGTCAGGATTTCTCCTCCTTATACTTTGGGTTTAATTTAAGACCATGTGCCTTGCTGAAGTAGAATTAAACCATCACTTCTTCTGGAGATGGGGACATGCTGTTTCCTTAAAAAGGTGGGTGTGGAGGACAGAAAAGTTCAGGTTTCTGTGAAACTCTAAAAAGCTAGCAGAGGCTTCAGTATGCAACTCCAGGTACTGATATCAAGTTCCCCAGTCCTTAGAGAAAATTCTCCTTTTTGGGCCATTTTTGCAACCACTTTGCTCCCCTTGCTAGTCCTCCTCCTCATAGTCCTGGGACCATTCCAGTTCAAAACTTGCTCCCACAGAATTCAAGAGGCACTGACCCAGTTTAGGGCAGTGCTGTGGCCTGTGGACCATGGAATGAAAGGCAGCTGTGTGGAGTTGCAAAGTCCCTGGAAAGGTGTTTTCTCCTATGATGACTACTGAGGTCCCCAGGAGGGATGATGGATGTACTCTCTGGGAGGAAAGCCACAGCATAGGCTGTAGCAGCACGCTCTAAGTGGAGATACAGCAGCTCAAAATTTGTCTTACAAGTTTATTGGTGACAACCTCAACAAAGAGAGTCACCTGATCATTGATAAGATCAACTGAAGAAGGTCTGCTGGTTTTAGTATTGCAGAATGCTGAGACCAGCTTGACCAAACCCTTAGACCCCGCCACGAGGACATGCAAGACAGAAGCTACCTGACTGAGGCTGGGAGCAGCAAGGACGTGCAGGCCCTGATACAAAACTGAGTCATGAGTGTTGAGCAGAAGAAACTAGAGAGCTGCTAACACCTTTGTCAGCAACAAAACATATTTTGCTGAATAAGGTGACAACCCATAATCTAAAAAAATACATATGACTGACAGTCAATCACTTTATATTATAAAAGCCCAAACTTTTTAATGGTAGAATCTCCTAACAAACTCTTTCTCAGAGTATGTGTAACGATTTCTCCCTTGAGTGGGAATGCCCCTCAAGGTTACTCCTCAAGGCTGAGCAAAAGAGATTTGCCCCTGGTCATTGCTATGGGTGAGTAGCACCAACCTCTACTTTATAATTATTTTGCTAGCTTTACTATAATTACTTCAATTGTTTTATTACAATTACTTCAATATCGCTTAAAAAATAGTGCACCATATCGATAGTTATAGCTATCCATATTGTGTGGTAAGTAATTCTGACAAAAACTCTTTTTTTTCCTAATCACTATCATTATTGTAACCCATTTCAATAAATCATTCCTTTTATTTGTATAAATACACTTGGTTTGCCATCCTTAATCCCACAGGACAAAGCTGTATAAAGGCAGATATAAACCACTGAAAAGTCTGGGGCTAAGACTGGATCCAGGTGCATGTAGGATCCTCTCTGAGGAGGAGTTTAGAAAGCAATGGGGCTCTTTCCCCACCTCATAACTCAACGGGAGGGCTTCTCTAATGATAAACTTTATCTAATAAACTTTGTCTGAATCTCCCACTCTGCCCGTGGCAGGGTTGCTGAAAACCCGCTGTTGTCTCGGGTACCTCAGGGCCCACAGCAGCTGCGGGCAAGCCCTTCACACCTGCGTTTCACCCCTTGGAAGACGTGCTGGAGAAGCCTGCTGACTGCAGGTCCTGCACACACGGTTTGCTTTACACCCTCCTCCCATCAGAAACTTGATCCAGGGACAATTTCTAGGCACAAAAAGTACACATTTAAGGAGGGATGGCAGTCGGACTTGGCTTGCTTTGTAAATAAACACCGGGGGTGTGTAATGTGATAGCACGTATACTTGGCTCCAGCTGGGCTGTTTCTCTATAGCGTGTTGTTTTGGTGCTCTGGACCAGAAATCTGTAGGTTTGTTTTTGTACCAGCGACTCAACCACTAAACTGCTTAACCTTCTCCGCAGTCAGCGTCTCGGAAAAGCCAAACACAAGCAACTCGAACTGCATGAAAACATGAGCTGCAGACTGGCGTGAAAGCCAAAAGAAAACTATAATTTACTGGAAGGGAAGGTCCTCTTTAAATTTACAGAAAAGGGCATATATAGAAATCTAACAAAAGCATGTAATGATTGTCTGGCTGGGACCAGGGGATACTGCTGCGAGAAGTGGTGATGTGGATCAGCCATCAAATGTTAAACACAGTTTGTCTTGGTCAGGTCATAATCCCACATCCTTGCTGAGGAGCATCTCTTCTTACTACTAAAACTGCAGAGATGCAGTGAGAAAAGCAAAAGCTCAGCTTGAATTGAAATTGAACAGAAATGTCAAAAACTGCAAGAAAGGGTTCTACAGATACATAAACAACAGGCAGAAATAGAAGGAAAATATTGGCCCACTCTTAAAAAGGAGAGGTGAATTAGTCACCAGAAATGCTAAAAAGACAGAGGTTCTCAACTCCTCCATCTTTACCAGAACTGCTGGGCTCCAGACCTCAGGAACAGCAATCCAGGTTGACGCACAGACACACCAGTGTCAGTGGAGGAAGAATTGGTGTGTGCTCTGTTAAGGAGCTTGACCTCTACAGATCGATATCCACCCAAGGGTGCTAAGAGAACTCGATGACCTTGTTGAGAGGCAGCTCTCCTTGTTATGGAGATCAGGGGACATCCCAGAAGGCTGGAAGAAGGCTAATGTCACCTCATCTACAAGATGGAGTGACATTCTTGGGGTTTCCTGCTCAGGGACAGGAGTTAGATTCAATGATCCTGATTTATTCCTTCCTACTCAGCATATTCTATCATTCTATGATTCTTAAAGGAGGATCCAGGAAATTCTAGGCTCATCAGTTGTGCTTCAGTCCCTGTAAAGTTATGGAATTAATCCTCCTGGGGGTTATCACAAATAAAATGAAGCATGTGATTGGAAAAAGTGAGCATGAATTCACCAGGGGCAAATCATGCTCGACAAACCTGATCTCCTTCTATAGCAAAGGAACCAGCTCAGTCAGTGTGGGGAGAGTGGTGGGCATTGTCTACCTGGATTTCTCCAGAGAATTCAATACCATTTCCCACAGCCTTCTCCTGGAGAAACAGATGAGTTACGCTCTAGACAAGTGGTCTGTGCAGGGGGTGAGGAAGTGATTGGGACCCAGCACCCAGAGGGTGGTGGCAAATAGCTCCTTTTCAAACTGGCAGCCTGTCACAAGGTGGTTCCCCAAGAGCTGTGCAAAAACGAGGTGATGCTCCAGCACAGGCAGGGGAGCAGGATGGGGGAGTGCTGGCATGTGTGGAAAACACTTTGGGAGAAATGGGATAAAATAGTTTCAGTGGGCATGTATTTGAGTGGAGTTCTGATAACAGTGTACACTGTACATGTGAGGACACCACTAGGTAAGCCACGAAAATTCAGAGCACTGCATGAGCACAAAGATTTGTGCCATAAATGGCAGTTAAGTTTGCACTTTAAATTTTTTATGCAGATCACACCAAGCTTTAAAGCAGGGCTTGCAAGCTGATTTCCTGAGGATAATGTATAAATTAAGTGATCAGACTCATGAAAGCAGAGTTGATGCAGGATATAGACACTGGCAGACCATTGCCACAGACTTGTGCAGAAGGCTATGTAGTGCTGGTGGGGACAGGGAGGTTCAGGGCCACACTCTTTCCCTCTGTTAAGCTTTGCCTCTGACTAGCCAGCTCTGCCTTATAAAGCCTATTCCCCTTTTGTATTTTGCTTTCTGTCGCCCTTTTCCAGCTCAGTTTCCTCAGCTACCTGTGCTTCAAGCCTTCTCCTCTGCCAGCTTTCTGGCTTTTCTGCTCTATTGGCATTTTTCCCCTTAGCCCTTTTTTTCCACTGCTATTTCTCCTGCCTTGCCTTTTCCGCTATGCATTTCCATTCTGGTGTTTCATTTTTTCCTGATCTGCCCTCTGTCAGTGCTCACCTCTTCTGCTTCAAGCTGAGTAAACTTGTGCTAACTCCTTGCTCTGATGGCCCAAAATTCCCAGCCAAATGAGGTCAAGGGATTCCTTAATGAAGTTCCTTAGATATCAGTTTTGAGGAATTGTCTCCTGTTCAGTGTGTCTGGTTCCTTTATGCTTCCAGGCTTCATTTTCCTCTTTTTTGAAATGAGCCAAAACAGGATTGAAAGGGAGATGCTGCAGGGAAGGCTGTGGGGAAACCTCAAGAGACCCAGTGCTGCCATGACCCGACAGATCTCCTCAGAGTCTCATTTGATGCCTGGAAAAATCTTTGCCTTTATTCCCGTTTATTATTAATTCATCTGAATCATGGTCATTTATGCAAAGGAACGGTTGTGAAATATTCCCCTGTCAAAAGTAAATAACTGATATACTGGTGATGAGAAAGTCGGATGTTGAAGACCTGTAGGTTAGTTTGCATAGGTCCTGTCTCCACTTCGCAGGAGGAAGCTTGTAGTGCAGCTAAAGAGGGACCCTTCAGGCTGGGTTTCCCTGGACAGGTTCCCTGGGTTTTACAGGCAGCTTCTATGCACAAAGGTTAAGGTATTCCAGACGTAAATCACTAACAGGAAGGTATGTTGGTCTCCAAGCTAATTGCCTGAAGCAAAGTGACTTGAGGTGAGTCACAATCAGATGATGATTTTGTCACTTCGTTTGGACCCAGTGACTGATGCAGTCTCCCAGCTCTCCTGGGCTTCCTTTGGTCACTGGAAAACAGCTCTGACACATGCCCGGGGGCAAGATGGGATTTTCTGTGCAGGAACTGGGGGACAGCTGCTGCTCTCAGCACTTTCCAGCAGTGAGTAACTGCTCCTGGAAATGAACGAGTGGCAGGAAACTCTTGCCTTTCTCCCGGGAAAAAAAGTGATTTCTGACGCCCCTGGGTGCCCTCTCCCTGAGTCGCCACGTGGGGCTGTGGGGGGTACTAAGTGTGGTTAAGGTGAGATGCTGTGATACACGAGGTCTAACGTGTTCTTGCCCTCTCCCAGCACCTCAGGATGTCTCCACTCCTTGCTGCCACCCTGCACAGCCTCTCTCTGTAAGCCCTGTATGCTTCCTTCTGCATCCATGCTGTCCTGCCCGCCCTGACCAGTGTGTCCTACAAAAGGTGCTTTGTGGAGGTGTGCTCAAGGGATGTAGTTAATTTTTGGCTTCCTGTTCGCTGAGCCAGGAGTAAGATTTTAACAGGGATTGTGCTATACCAGAACTGTTTGGTTGTCACTTAACTAGTGCTACCTGGCTCTGGGCCACTTAAAACAAAAAGGCAGACCCCAGGAAAGAGCATCGCATCGCTATGGTCACTGGAAAAACAAAACTAGGCCTTTTCTCCATGCAGCTCAAACAGTGCCCGGGCCTAGGGTTGCAGAGCAGTAGAAACTTCCTCCGAGTTGGTAGGTGGAGGTGTTTGTTGGGGTGTGGGCTTGTGTTTCTCCACATAGGGTTGTGGAGGGGAACTGGGGGGTGTCTGTCTCATCCGGCAGTTTTGTGGCGAGGGAGAAGATTTCACCCTCTCTGCACTGGCTGCTGCATCTGCTTCCAGGATGACAAAATCAAGGCACTGATGCCCCAGGGACTGAGGTCTGTGGGCAGGCACTTTCCTGGGTCGTGCTGTCTGGGCAGCCTGCTCTGGCACACCTAATGGAAGGGGAAGGTACTAGCCGGGTTTGGCAGCAGCAAGCTGCGCACCACACTTAATCCCTGAAAATCCTGTTTGTTGAAAGGCATGAATGCAGTTTGAGAGTTCATGACTAACCAGGAAAATGAGATTAAGTTAACAAGGTATGCATTAGGACACCAGTGAGATCAAATCTCTGGATTTTTAATGACAGCAATAAAATACTTCAGCCTCATGGTACAAAAGACTCAGCAGTAGCTGATATTAGACTTGGTTTGTCTCTTGTTCAAAGAGCATGCTGTCAGGGACAAAGTGACTAGTACACAGCTTCATGTCAGGGCCTTATCCATGACACTGTATTGGGGAAAGGAAGGGGGCTCCTTCCTAAGGATGGTAGACTCAGGAGGCAGAGGTGTGCAGAGCTTTGTCATGGAATTGCTCTATCAGGCTGCTTTCAAAACAGCTGTTCTGCTTCTCAGGGTTTGCTAAAGATTTCCAATAGCCAGTGAGAAACAGAGAGCTTTAATACCCTTTGCTGCAGGGATTGATTCTGATGTGAGAGACAGGACATGATTCATAAATCACCAGGCTGGCACTGGAAGGCTGCTGGAAAATCCCAGTTTAAAAGCCATACATGTTACTGAAACAATGCAATCTGTGACAGCTCTTGAGTTGCTCAGAATTCGTATGCATTTCCTTGTGTTTGAAACACAAAGGGGCAATTTGGACCTCAGCTCCTTCTAACAGCCACGCTGATTCTCCAAAGCCTGCAGATGTAGCAGGTGTTTGGTCTGAGAGATGTGTACTTTCAACAGGCTTCAAGCAAACAGAGCCCACAGATGGGGGTGCACGAGGCAGAACCCTTGCACTGGCACATGCACACAGTGGTTGGTTTAAACCACCTCCCTGTGAGCTGGCTGGCTCAGTGATTGGGCTGACAAATTCTCTGTGCTTTTCCCTGCTTGTTTTTTCCTTAAGAAAGCCCCCAAGTCTTTCTCTACATCCTGACTGGTCATGGGGAGAAGTGTTCATGATTGTCACCCTACAGCAATCCCAGTGATCGCTCTCAGTCTTGGGTGAAGGCTAAATCCATGCTGTGACCAGCACCCTCACCCTCCTTGAACTTGCTTGCCTGTCTTATCCATTTGCCCAGGCAAGGACCACCTAGGCCAACTCTGCTGTCAGCATCCTGCTTGAGTCAGTGCAAAATGCAGCAGGAACCTTGAAGCCTTGCCAAGTAATGGGGCTGGTTTAGGATCTGGTGCCTCATGAGTGAGGCTAAGGAAGTGACTTACAGGCTTGTGACTAGATTTTCCTTGCAGGTTTGTGCTGGCAGACAAAGAGTGAAATGTGTCTGGCCCCTCAGGCTGTGCACAGCTCACTGGCACTTGTCCAGTCACAGGTGGCCAGAACTGGAGGGGGCAAGAGGGCATCTGCATACAGCAGCAGCCCCCTGATGGTAGGGCTGTGCATTGGCTGTGGAGAGAAACAGTCTCTGCATCTCTGTGCCTGACATCTGCTCCTGATGCAAGGCTAGACCTGTCATAGGCTTTCAGCAAGAATTTGATTCAAGAAGGTTTTCTAGTTTTGTCAAGTGGCCTTGTACGATTACCTGGAAAGCAAAATATTTAATCTTATGTCCAACTTCCCTTCTTAATAAACACCTTCCTGGGATACCTTCTGACAGGTATCTAGATATCTTCTGATACCTAGAAGTGTGCATACACCACTTGTGTTTAATCATGGTTGCTGCTATAACCTTCTAACTCAGAATCATAGAATGGTTTGGGTTGGAAGAGACTTTAAAGATCATCTAGTTCAAACCCTCTGCCATAGGCAAGGACACTATTCACTAGACCAGGTTGCTCAAAGCCCCATCCAACTTGGCCTTGAACGCTTCCAGGAATGGGGCTTCCACAATTTCTCTGGGCAACCTGTGCCAGGGCCTCACCACTCTCACAGTAAAGAATTTCTTCCTCATATCCAATCTAAAGCTACCCTCTTTCAGTTTAAAGCCATTCCCCCTTTTCCTCACAGACCACCTGTCCCTGCCTCCACTCTCCATAGGCTTCCTTTCTGTGGTTTAGGTTGCCTAGGAACATCCTGTTCATCCACGCAGACCACTTGGCCGTTTTGCCTGACTCCTTCTTTGTTGGGATGCATCACTCCTGAGCTTAGAATATTAACCAGCTTTCTTGGTCCCCTCTTCCCTGAAGGGCTTTATCCCATGGTATTCCACCTACCAGATCCCTGAAGAGGCCGAAGATTGGTCTCCTGAAGTCCCGGGCAGTGAGTTTGCTGAGCATTCTCCTCATTGCCCTTTGGATCTGGAACTCCCCTGCCTCATGGTCACTGCAGCCAAGGCTGCCCTTGAGCTTCACATTCTCCACCAGCCCCTTCTTGTTGGTGAGAACAAGGTACAGCATAACACCTCTCCTCGTTGAATCCTCTATCACCTGGAGATGGAAGTTATCAATGCATTCCAAGAACTTCCTGGATTGCGTATGCCCTCCTGTGCTGTCTCTCCGACAGATATTGGAGTTGTTGAAATCCCCCATGATGACCAGGGCTTGCGAATGTGAGGTAGGTCCTACCTGCTACAGGGAGCCTCATCCACTCCATCTTCCTGGTCAAGCAGCATGTTGCAGACCCCACTATGTCACCTGTCCCTGCTCTCCTTTTAATACCCATAAGCTCTTGGTCAGCTCATCCATCCCCAGGAAACGCTCCATGCCCTCCAGCTGATCACTGATGTAGAGGGGAACACACCCCTATCTCACCCTGCCTGTCCTTCGTAAAGAGCCTATATTCTTCCTTCCAGTATTCCAGTCACAGGAGCATCCCAACAAGTCTTCGTGATGCCAATAATATCATAGCCCTGTTGGCATGTACATCTCTAACTCCTCTAGTTTATTGCTCATATTATATGCCTTGACTGTTGGGAGGAGCACCATTTCATGTCCCTAGGTCCCTTTGCCACCTCTCTGGGCAGGGACAGTCTGTCTGCTTCTGAAGACTCGTCACATTTCTCATCAAGATGTGCAGGTCTGCCTGGAATCCCTGGGGCCATGACAGCACAGAGGGACAGCCAGACAGATTCTGCAGAGAGAGGAGAGGGCACAGCAGTGCACTGCTCTGTCCAAGTGACAGGGGAGAGCAGACCTCAGGAAAATGGATATTGTTCCTATGTAATTCCTGCCAGACCAGCCTTGTTTCACTTCACCTAGCTACCTGGGATGTGAGAAGTTTGCTTGTGTGATGTGTTGCCTGATTTTACCCAGTGGTTTATTCAGCCCATGTCGCTTCTGCTGCAGTGTCTGGTCTTATGGATGGAGGCCAGAGTATTTACTTGCATATTTCTGCAGTAAATGAAGAAGATAAGATAGAAAGTAGTTTATGTTTTTCAAGGTTTCTGCCTCAGAAAGATTTATAATAATGACTATTTGAGGCCAGATACCAACAAGTTCATTAAGTGAATGCCTACTTACGCTAGTGAGGCTTTTCACTGAGAGAATGTAGTTTCTCATTTATGTTCAATGATTGACCTTGTCTGGAGAGCAGGGGAAAGCAAACCATTTGTTATTTCAGTCCTCTGTTTCCGTCTTGGATTATACGTTTTGCATGTGAGGACACGTTGCAGGGAATTACCCATCTGTGTAAAGTGACCTCCAGCCAGGAGGTGCCTCACCAGTGCTTTCCTAGGCTGCAGCCCTACAGCCACATTGTGCCACACTCCATTTCTATCAACAGCTCCTGGGGCTCAGCAGGTTTCAGTGCTTTGCCACTCAAAGAGCAATTGCAAATACACAGTGAAATGTGAAAAAGGTCCCATGTTTGGCCAAGTCCTTAGGAAGTTAGGAAATGCTTTTGCAGTGGAAAGTTTTACTGATTTCTTTGACTTTGAAGGAATATTCCACATTTTTGTGTGAGTTCTGTATGAGAAAGTATATGGAATCATAAAATGGTTTGGGTTGGAAGGGACCTTAAAGATCACCTAGTTCCAACCGCCCTGCCATGGGCAGGGACACATTCCTCTAGACCAGGTTGCTTAGGGCCCCATCCAACCTGGCCTTGAACACTTCCAGGGATGTGGCATCTGCAACTTCTCTGGGCAACCTGTGCCAGTGCTTCACCACCTCACAGTAAAGAATCTCTCCCTAATATCCAATCTAAACCTGCCCTCTGTCAGTTTAAAACCATTCCCCCTTTTCCTATCACTACTACATTTTATAAAAAATTCCTCTCCAGATTTCTTGTAGGCTTCCTTCAGGTACTGAAAGGCAGCAGGTTTGCCAGAATAGAGGATTTTTAATGTAAGTTTTAATATAATTTGAGATTAGCCCAGGGTTTGCCATGTCACACAGGACTGACACAAAGCAAGTGCATGTTCTGGCATATGTTCAGCCTTTGGAAAACTGCATTTAGAGACTGGGGGAAACAAGTTGCTTTCGGTGAGCTAACCGTCATTATAGGTTATGGCAGCCCTTCCCAGACCACTGGCTTAAACAGGAAGGGAGAGAGACGTCTGCCCTGCCTTCAGTTTGACAAACCAACCTCGTCACAGTATTTTGCTGCACAAACCATCACCCAAAATAACTCCATGCCCATGTGTCAGTTTGTATTTGCCGTTATACTTCGCAACGGGAAGAAAACTATGTTAATTACATTTCGCAGAAGAAACATTTCTCTTGCGCTTTCCTAGAACGGCCGTAGGGAGATCGGTATGTTGAAATAAAAACCCAAACAAATAAACCAATGGCTGTTTTCATTGGAAAGCCTAATTTCCGCCCTGCTGCTTATTAGAGTAGGGCCTGTGTTGAGGACAAGATTTTCTGGAGAGTAAGAGCCGAATAAACTGCACAAAGAATTACACTGAGAAAGGAAAATGGACAGATGCTGTCACTGGTCACTTCCAGAACTACTTTCTAGCTTTTTTAATGCCTGTGTGTTTCTAATCCATTTTCCATCACTGCTTCAGCTACTTTGACCATCTTTCAGAGTTGATCACTGGGAGGAAAAATCTTATTTCCAGAAAGCCAGGAGATGTGCACAGAGCCTAACTGAGTTGTGGAAGCTCCTGTTTCCCTAGAAGTTACAGATAGGTTTGCCATACAATAAAGCAGACTTCTTAGCCAGCAAAGTCTGAAACTGGAGCAGGGTGGCAAGCCAGAGCTCTGGGGAGGTTTTCCCAGATGGGAGCATAAGAGCGCTGGAAAAACCTCACCAGCACTGCCATCAAGGTTATCTCAGTTAAAATCAGAATATGAGTTGTAAATATCAGCACTGGAAGGGCTGGAATAAAACTGATAATTGTAGGCCAGGCTGCTGTGTTTATACATGGCTGAATTGTGTAAATTGCCAAAATAATCTTTTGCCCACAAAAAAAAACCCAAAACAATGGGAAAGCCAAAGCCTGTGCAGAATTTAATTTTTAGAGTTACAAATGGGTGGTGTAGGTAGTGTTCATCAGTGTGACTTTATGGAAAATAGCTTTAATACAGAATAATCCTAGTTCAGGAGGAATAATTGCATTTGGCCAAATGCAAGCTGATAAGCTCGGTAGTATCTGAAGTTCATCCTCCAGCCTGATTTGTGCAGTGGGTCAGAGTAAAAGATGGTCTGTTTTAGCTTTAAAAATCCACAAATCCCCACTGTCTGGTATGTATCATCTGTACACTGAGGTGATGGACTCTTCTAGTCTGTATTACAAGTTCAGGCCCGGTAGAGTTGTTGGTTTTCCAGGAAAGATCTTCTGGGTAACCCCCTGGATAGCCCAAGCAGCTGTTCCAACATGTAAGGAGGGAACACATGGGCTTGCTTTTGCCCATGTTAATTGCTAAGCAGGGATGGAATAGGGAAGAAAAGGAGCCCAAGCAGACAGGCTAATTGTCAGCAGGCCATATGGTAGTGAAAGGGGAGAACCCCTGCTGTTTTAAGCTTCAATTTGCAGCATCTGTGTAAGCCCACGTAAATAAAAAAAGCTGCCCTCTCTCCCAGCCTCCAATGTGCAAGCCAGGGAATGCAATTACTTGGCCAGGTTAATTTATTTTCTTTTCTATTTTGCCTCTGTATTTTTCCTTGATGTCCATGGCAATAATGATGGGAAAACAGTGTGTTAGAAGAAATGCTAGTGTAATTGGAGTTCAGAGTCAGCTTTTGGTATCTCTTAGGCATCTGTGCCTTGTCTTACGTGGGAGCACCATCAAGACAGGAGATGATTAAATGAGCAAAATCTTATTGCATCAAGACTTAGAGTTGCCTCCTTTAAAAAAAAATATTTTCAATAGTCTTTACTCAATAACCGGACCCGATAACTGTATAATTGCTAAGGGAAAGTTTGTGGCCATACAGTAGCTCTGCAAGATCAGAGCTATAATGAATGCTATTTTTGCTGAAAATTATTATAGTCATATGCTATAAAATTATTGTGAGAAGGGCAGGTATGGTAGACATGAAGATAAATTAAAGACTTTTTAAAAAATTTCTTTCTATGACAGTTGGCATTTCTTATTATTTTGATGGTACTAGTTTTTTACTTATAATTGGAAAATCTACAGTATTCCTATGATCTTAAGACCTCCTGACAAGCCAGTGAGCATGTCTTGTAACTTGCCTGTAAACAGCAGACTTATATCCCAGCAATGACACTCCTGGCACTGTCCAAAAAAGAGCCATGGTTAATACCCCCTGGATATCCCAACTGCTGTCGCCCTTGCTCTGAAGCTTGGTCCTGTATTTCCTCTTGTAGAAATCTGTGTCAAATGGGACTCAAGCTGTGTTACACAGCTTGCTGTCATGTCATCAACTTCCTAGAAAATAGGTAGATGAATGAATCAGCTGATCTGAAAGACTGAAAGATATACCTAAAAATGCCCAGTGTGTCAGCCTGGCTTCTTTGCCTGGAGCAGAGGTGAAAAAGACATCAATGACCATGGATATTTGTTGAAATTAAGCCCTCCTCTTTCTGTCTTTATGTAAGCCTGAAACAGGGGACTAGGACTGATCCCACTGGGACTTGCCATGGTCCAGCACTCTCTTTTGCTGTTATTTTTAAGGGGGTTTTGTGTGACTCAGAACTCCAGAATTCCATTTGATCCTGGAAATGGAATTTACAATATTAATTGTAGGTAGGTATGTACGTATGTTAACATATATGCGCATCTGTGTGTGTGTGTGTGTGTATTGCTATGACTGAGCCAAAGAGAGTACAGAAAGCCTGCTCTGATCAGATTTTCAGCCTGGGATGGAACTATGCCCTGAATGTTCAGTCAGAAGAATTCTAGCCACCCTGTGCGTGGAGGCAAACACTGCAGTGTCTCACTGTACCAAAGCCTGTCCCAGGGGAAGTCAGCTTCTTTTTGCAAAAGGTGAATGCAGAAGATCCCATTCTGCAGAAGTGATTTATTGATGTAGCTTTACTGGCTGAATCCTGACCTGCAGCCAGCTCTGGTTCTTGTTGTAGTTTTTGTTGTAGGTTTTGTTGTAGTTTTTGTTGTTGTCCTTTTTCCCTGGTTTAGCACACCCAAGGAGCCTGGATAATGTAGCTGTGTCAATATACAATTGCCTGCACTATAAGGGTAGAGCAGAAGTAGGACGTGTCAGGGATGGGAGTATCCTGCAGGGCTCAGGCAGACTGATTCCTGTGGGATGTGACTGCATCAGCGCCAATGAAGGTACAAGTGCCAGAGATCCTACAGAGCTTTCTTCAGGGACTGGGTGCCATCAGAAATGCTTTTCAGCCCTGCTGAGGGCACAGAGTTATCTGTTGACAGCTTGCCTCCTTAGATCTGCATTTTCCAACCAGGTTCATCCCACATGTCTCTGTCCTGTTACTGCCCTTGCTGCCTGAGGCAAGACCAACACAGCTCCAACACACACTCCAGCTTCCTCATCTTGTCTAATCGATTGCTTAGATGAGATCTAGTCTGTGTTTCAACATCAGCTATTTTGGGTATGGCAGATCAAGTTTCTCCATACAGAACGGATGTTGCTTCCCAAAATTGCTCGTCATCCTCTGTATTCACATTTTCCATGGGTGAGGAGAAGTCATTTGACTTCTTTGTGATAAACAAGTCTCAGTGAGCAGAACAGCAGTGCTGGCTTGTTATTTATTGACTGGTAATGTTCTTCCTAATGCAAAGAGCTCTAATGCTGCATATGCTCCAGAGTTAGTTGCCCTGTCAGCTGCCCCTTCTTACTGTTTGCTTTAGAGCCTGCTGATTAACCCAGCTTCTTCGGCTTTCCTTTCCTGCAGTTAATGTATAGCTGCAGTTTGCTTCCTGCTTCGCATCCATATGCCATTTATTCTGCCACATTTATAGCTGCATGCTTAACCAATAATCTGTCTAGGCAGCCAGTATGAATTATGTGCAAAATGTTATTTCCTAAATCTGGATGTGATTATCTCTCAACTATGTATTTCCAAAAGGGCAGCTCCCTTCCAAAGAGAGCTGGTAAGCAAAGGAGGGATAGCAGGGACTTGCCAAAGTGTTTATGCTGCTGTGCTCCCGTACCTAGCAGGCTGTCTGTCCTCCTGGCTGCCCAAGCTCAGTGTGCCTCTGTGCAGTTCCCTTTTATCCCAGGCTGCTGGGCTGCTGGTCCTCGGCACTGAGCACAGTCAGAGACTGACTGGTCCAAAACATCACAAATTTGGAAATTAAGGGCACCTGTCCTGTGTAATGAGCTGCCAATTTTGCAGATAGCACACTGGTATTTTCCAAAATGAAATATTTTTGCATTCCAGTCCTGCTAAAAGGGAGGCCAAGAAAGAAAACAAAACTGACTGAACATGGGGTGGGGAGGGGCCAATAACTTTCTAATGAAAAGAAACCTTTTTACTTTTTCTCAGACACTTGTATTATGCATCATGTAACTATTCAGTATATCAATCTACCCTTTTTAATTTAAAAAATTAGACATTTAAGAAAACATCCCCTTTGACTTGCTGATGGTAATACCTGTCAGGTGTGAGTTTAAACTACTTCCCGTTTCATAGATAAACCCTTCAAGTTTAAAAAAATTTAATATGCAAAACACAAGGAGAAATTTCTGGTGTTCCATTGGCACATTTGTTGCTTGTTGTACAAGAGGTGACTACCCCAATGCTAATTAAATTAAGTATACTGACATGCAGGAGATGTCCTGGCTTTCCAAGCCAGAGCCAAAATGATTATTGCTGCAACGAAGCGTGATTCCTGCAGAGCTCCTGCTTGGATAGGCTTAGAGTGTAAACAGCCTCATCACCTCCAAGCTTGAGCAAGCTGTGAGGAATCTGTCTGTGACTCAGTTGAGACAGCAGAGGCCTTGACCCTAGCCTGCTGATTTTTGGTTTCCCCACAAAATCAAATCAGGTTCTTGGCCAAACTATTTCCTCCCCAAGTCCAGTCCCTAACTCTTTAATTTCCCTTCACCAGGCCCACAGAGATGGGTTTTTCCTCCCACTCTACCAGCAGGGCTTCCACACCCTGGTGCACAGTGCCTGGGATGTGTTTGCTTTCACACTGACTCAGTTCTGCATCCGTCCCACCTCAGACCACGATGGTTTTGGACTGAGAGTTAAGAAAACTGCTCACAACAAAACCTGAAGCCACGTGAGATCTGAAAGGTTTCTGGTACACAGCCAAGCCTGTGTCTGAGCTCAGGTTTGTTGACAGGGTCACAACCCATGCTAGCAGTTCTGCACTGCTTGTACAGCACATGCTTCACCTTCCCAAGACTTTCTGGAGATAGAAAAGTCAGGGCAGGCTGCAGAAAAGATGCTTTGTATACAGATAACCACAGATATGCAGGGAGGAATCCTGTGTTGCGTAATGCCCGGCACCTCTCCAAATGATCTGTTTTGCACTGGCCTCTTCCAGGAGACACTCAAAAAGTGTGCCTTGAGAAAGGTTTGTCTCTGGGAATGGTAACAACCGTTTTTGGACTCTCTCTGCTCCTCATGCTGTGATCCACGTGTGGCTGTGTGTGGAAACATGACATGGGCTCAACATGGTATATGTGGAATTCAAAATCAAGGCTGCTGTGTAACAAGGATTCCCAGGACACAGTTAGGACTCTGTCACGCTCATCTCAGTTATACACAGAAGCAGTGACTGCAGAGGAGTTGGTCCATCATCTTCCCTGTCTGACTCTTCTCTGCCATGCTGTTCTGTTTCTTGCAGCAAAGGGGTGCTTTACCAGAAGAGCTTAGTGAAGATGCAAGCAGAGGGGTGTGCAAAATCATTCCTGTGGTGCCCTGCCAAAAGTCCCTGCACTAGGGAGAACAGGCATCTTGTGACTTTCCACCAGTTTCACAATGTAGAGCAAGAAGATGCTGTTCTTTCCATACCCATTCTGCATATTCAGATGTTTCCATTAGTGTCCTTTCTCAGTGTGAGGAGAAAATTTTGCAGTAGAATAGGAAACAGAAAACTGAGCAAGGGGGAGAGGGAAACAACTTGTCACAAAGTTTTTGCAATGCTTGTCTGAAAAGCAATGTTTTGTAAATCTGTTTCCTACCACCGAATTACCCTCAGCACTAACACTGTGAGACCTGAGCTGGCAAACTTTCCTATAAGCATATAGAGGATTTAGACACACACACCTTGCATGCTTTCCTTCATCCTGGAGCGTTATCTCTGTTCAGCTTTAGAGACAACAGACTGAGCTCAGCTCCCACTGAGATGGGAAAATCTCTCCCCTTGTTCTCAAAAAATTGCTTTTCTAGCGTTACATACATTACAAAATGGCACAGTTATGAAAACATGATGTACACCATATATTTTTCTCTGGTTTTATTTCAGTCTACTACTGTGTTTATTATTTTCCAGTTGAAACAAATGTTATTCTTTTTCTGTCAATTCAGAGCTGAAGCACAGCCACAAACCCATCACTGAAATATCTGGTGCTTTGCTCTTCACACTGGTCTTCACACTATGACCTGAAAGTAGCCTAATGTTTCTGTGCTGGTTTAATTCCTGCTGCCTACACCGACTTCAGTATTAAAACACATGAATTTCAACAGGAAAGAAAAAAGATGTGGAAAAATTATTTTTTCTAGTTGGCTGTAATAGTCAAGGGAGGAAACATCAGTAGGGCCCCATTTTAGCAAGTTACAGACAGCTGGACTGTTTTTATGCTGCAGCCGGAACAGCCACTTGCCTCTGAAAGTTGGGATCTGACTGGGGATGTTCAGCCTCCGGGATTTGTGGGCCACAGCTGTACGGCAGTTTATCAAATTTTTTTTTTTTTTTTTTTTTTACTTTCCAAAGCTGAAATGTGAACAGGTAGCAACTAGTCTCAGAAATCAGAGATAAGCAAGTGGACTCTCTTTATGGAGAGGGAGATAAGGACAGACCAAAAGACTGTGCTGTGTGTCAGACACTGGCACTTTCTAACACCCTGTCAGCTTATGGTGGGATTGTTTCCCAGAAAGCTTCTGTTCTGTCCCAATAAATCACCTACTGCAGCTCTAGCTCAGTGACATGCCTAGTTCTGCAACTCCTCCAGGAACTGCTCGTGTTGGCTCTGGGAAACCGAGGTACTATAAATCCTTTTATTGCTTTAAGTGTTGCAAAGCAAAAGATACACAGCTGTGCTGCAAAGCACGTGTTAGCAGGGTGCCCTGCTCACACACGTAAGGAGCAAATCGCTGTGGCAATTTCTTTATCAAACAGGTCTGACACC
This sequence comes from Pyrocephalus nanus, assembly GCA_038380795.1. Classification (NCBI taxonomy): domain Eukaryota; kingdom Metazoa; phylum Chordata; class Aves; order Passeriformes; family Tyrannidae; genus Pyrocephalus; species Pyrocephalus nanus. The sequence continues at coordinate 16,575,834 of CM076264.1, read as the reverse complement.
CATATCCCTTCTGCACACCAAGTACTCTCCTAGGCCTGGACACAAACACTGTGGTGGTCTGTGTAGCCTGTTTCAGAGACAGAAGGGGGGGTTTTTTGAGGTCTACCAACTGCTGAAGGTAAGTCTTTCACTGCTTTTGAAGCCTTAATTGGGAAAATGTAAGGTCTTTGGGGGATATATTGGCTGACACACTGAGTTTCCAAGGAGAATTTTATGGTGGCAATGCAAGAAGGTTTAGCTTTTCATCTGTCTCTCACAGAAACCTGTGTTTACTATGTCTACTTTTCTTTGGGATATTCTAGTTGTAAAACAGTACTTGATAAGATTCTTAATGCTACTGAAGAAATTAACCTCTCCCTCCCACTCTTAGTCTTTGCCATCTAGATGCTGCTGCTCTGGTCTACCTCTAGACTTGTTTTTTGGTAAACAAAACTAAACAAAAGACAGCTCTCCTGAAAGACTGAGCATTACAGGTCACTGCAGGCAGGCTGGGATTTCCCATGCCAGCCGGAGATATCGCTGGGCATCGTGCTGATGTCTTGGCTCAGGATCTTAGGTAGGTGTTGGAAGTTGCACAGGGAGGCACTGATACAGCTTCTGGACAACATGAAACAGCAGCCTAACCACATGTTTCCTACACTGCCCAAGATGGAAGAAATTGTGGTCAAAAGCTTTGTCTGACAGGATAGCCAAGTAGAAAATGTCACCTACACGCAACAAATTACAGCCTGTCACAGCCATGCTCCACACAGACCCTGACAGCTCTTGAAAGCTGAAATCATGTACACTCCCACCTGTACAAATTCGAGAAAGTTGCTTCTGCTGTGCCACCAGCAGCCACGCTGAATTGCCAGAATTAGGCATTTTAATGTGGGAAGTGAAAATGGTGAAAGTTCCCCGCTTTCTGCCCTGCTTTTTCCTTATCTCTGACAGGATATGAAGCATTACCCCCTACCAAGGTAAAGGATTTCTCAGCTAGACGAAATGATTTGCAGGACAAAAAACCACATAATGACGGGCATGAGACAAGTGCTAAATTTACTACAGCTCTGTACTGGCTAATCTTGCATGAAATAAAGCCATTTAGTAATAACTGTCGCTTCACATCCTGCTTCTGGGTTACTGCAAAACATCAGTGTTGTTTCTTAGTTCTTACAAAATCAACCATATAGCTTTGGCAGCATACTCAAAAACACTGTCATCTCCCAGCACACTGGAAATATCAGTTGTTTGCCAGAAACAGCTCCCTGGGGGTCACACAGAGTCTCTGCTGGCAGTCAAGCATTCCAGGTACTCGCAAAACATTTGCCTTGAAAAGCCACAGTGATAATTCACTTGCACAGGAAGGTCTTTAACAAACTGCAGGAAGACTGTGTTTCTAGTGGCTCCATCGGCCCAACTGATAACTGCTGCTGAATTTGGTGGAACAGGTTGTTTACATGTCCTGACATAATACAAAGTCTGATAGACAGTAATATGCCATTATGCAGACTGCAAGAGCTGGTTTTGGCCAGAAAACAGCTCTAGAGGATCTGTCAGCATATGTTGTTTTTCAGTTCTGCATCTCTTGATGAATGGTTTGTAGGGAAAGTAGGTTTTTAAGGCTTAAAATTTGATCCAGGGTGTGGACAGGAGAAGAGGACCCAGCACACCCATTCAACCCACATTCAACTGTGTGAGCCACCAAGCTTCACTCTCTATCAGTTTCTTGCTCTGTCAGATGGAAGTAGTTTGTTACTGATGGACTCGTGTTTGGGATGAAAGGTACTTGGCTACCTAAGGGCCTGAACTTGGGCTTCCTTGGAGTCAAGAACAGTGGCTTTCTAAAGCTGTCCTGGTAACTAAGTAATAGTATCAGCTATTCTGTGATGCTGCTCAATGCAAAACTTCCAAAGAGCACTCACAGCTTGAGTTTTGTATCTGCATTCAAGAGCTTCAGTACACTAACTGGTTTCCAGGAGCAGTGAGCTCCAGCTATGATGGAGGATGGTAAAGCTGGCTAAAGCTGAAGAAGATCATGCTGCCAAAATCCCAGTTACTGAAGGCTTCTGTTGGTTGAAAAGTCTTTCCTGAGTTAGTATATAATAATGGTCACATAGCTCCAAAAATAAAAGCCAGGATAGTTCTCATTCAGGTGGATCCTTACATGCAGAACTATGAATGATATACTATATACTATCTTTATATCCAATTCTCCTTCTAGGATATTAGAATACTCTATTAAGTAAACTAAGTTGAACTTCCAGCTGCTGCTGATCTCAACTCAAAAATATAATTAGCTAGGTCTGTGTGATCATGTGAGGTGCTGAGCTAACTCAGTATGTTTCTCATGATGTTTCTAAACATGCCACAGTGCTAATAAGCACAGGATAACTGGTAACAGGGGCTGGTACAACAAGGTGTCTGTTGTCTGCTTGACTAAGGACACAGCAAACATTAGCTGGGTATCAGAGATGAGGAGAAAGATAACTGCTTTGAAAAAGTTATAAATATTCTGCCTTCTGAAAGGGCTGTTTGGGATGTTGCCTTGTGTTTGAATGACACATTGCCATTTTAAAGAAACACCAAATGGAAGAGGGTCTCAGAGCCTTACCACACATCCCAGCTGATGCAGAGTCTCTCCAAAGAGCCGTCCAAGAGAGGCACTGCCAGAATAGAACTGTCACCCATCAGCAGGGCCAATGCAATGCTCCATAGCAGACACAGAATTTCATACCATGATATCCCTTGATTTCCAGTGCTAGTCATGGCACTTCTCAAGCTGGAGCTATAGCTGCTTTCCTCCTCCCTTTTTTTTGAATTGTTTTGTTTTGTATTGTTTTTTGGTTGGTTGGTTGGTTGGTTGAGTGTTTTTTGTTTTTGTTTTTCAGGTTGACCAAAGAAAGGAGCAAGGAGGGACACAAATGGATAGAAGTGAGAATTTCTTATAATCTAATCTTTTTTAATTAGACTATTACTGCCTCTTGTATGTCTTTACAAATAAGTTTCTGGATGCAGAATGCCTATTGAGACAACTAATATTATTAACTTTTTTTTACCCAGGCCAGACAAAAACATGCAAAACACCATATTCTGCACCATACTTGCAATTCCTGTTGCACCATGTATGCCCTGGAGAGCAAATCTACAACTTTGTGGAAGCATTAACACATTTTTGGTTAATTTTATGTTCATATTTCTTTCTTCCTACTCACATTTCATATTCCTACCCCCTACAGAGTAGGGCACAAAAGAATTCTGGGAAACTGGGCTCTGCCTTTTCACAAAAGGAGGACAGATGTGCCCCGAAGCCCTCCTACACGATACCAACTGCTGTGCATTCAACAGACCTGCTGGTTAATGATCTTGCCCATAAGTAATGTTTTAACCATAGAGTAGTTTTTGTTTGCTTCAAAAGCCACAAAGCCAAAGAGGAAGTGTAGGAGAACGTGGGCAGGACGGTGGCCAGGAGCCTCATGACCTCATCTTTTTCCGCCACATGGGGATTGGTGGCTGTGCTTGGGACAGGGTTTAAATTCCCGAAGGTCAGAGATGTCAGGCAGTCAGGGGACAAGGGGAGAAAGCCAGAGCTTCTGGAAGCCAACTGACTGGAACTGCTGCTGGGATCACTAGGAGTGCTCTTGCTGCAGCTGACTCCTCCAGCACCAGAAAAGGTAATTTTTGGGGGTTTTTACCTGACATGTGCTAATCTGTCTGCAGCTTTAGTCAAGGAAACACTGAACAGGAGATCTCTGAAAATTGCTTCACTGGGCAGGGACATTTGATATTTCTCTGTGGGAAAAGGAGTGCTTTTATAGGAGCAAGGTTGCTTCAGCAATGCAAGGTATTATACATAACGACAATTTTAAACCTGTGTGCTTATAGATGTCAGGAGGAGGTTACTGAGAACTCTGCCACTGAATCATGTGCTGGAAACTCAAAGCTGGTGCTTGAACACAGAAAGCTTTCTCCCTCATGAAACCACTGCCTGGCAGTGTGCTTGTTTCTTCTGGCAGGTTCACAGTTTGTGCTGCACAATCCTGAATGGATGGGACACTCGTCCTTCTCTGCGTAACTTGAAATTGCAATACCTCTAGTAGAGTATCCTGTCTCAGGGCCAGCCTTACTAATGCATTTTAAATATGTCCTAAGTACCTTTTCTTTCCTGCTATGATTTACCAAAGTTTAAAATTATTCTTGTTCATCAGTGAATTGGTTTAATTACTCAGGGATGTTCCTTATCCTGGAAACTGGTCTGTAAGCACCAACATTTACTGTAGCTCAGCACTCTCCTAATTTCAGCAGGAATCAGTCATGTATTAAATTGTTAAAACTGCAATGTGAGCAGATAGTTCACTTTATCTCTTGTTTGGAAACACAGGTTATTTTGTTCAAACTTCTGGAGGGGGAAATAGAGATCTATCAATAAAAGCAGTTTATGTTTATAGAAACTCATATTGAGTTTCTGACTTTACTCAGAAACTCAATAACCCTGAAAACTAGTTTTAAAATAACTGACAAGAGAATACAATCTGACTGTGCTTTATCCTGTCTCTTCTGAAAAAAAAAAAAAAAAAGTTAAATGGATGAAGATAAACCAAAACTGATATTTATAATACTGTGTCTGTCACAAAGCTTTACCTTTGGTCTGTGCGAGTCATTAGGTGACAGGATTCAGTTAACCTTCTCAATGTGGCTATTCTCACCACTGCTCAGGTCTTCTCAAAACCTCTTAAAAATTCTTGTAGCTTTTGAATAGCTAAGTCATGATAAACTGTCTGGGGATGTGGTAGTGATGGAGGACAAATGAAAAAAACTAGCATGGGCAGGTTGAATCCATAGCAGGGAGCTGTTCTCAGCACAGTGAAGTACATTGGGAAAAAGGAAAAGCCTATGGCATTTTTGTGGTACTTTACCTGGCTGACTCATTGCTCCAAATTATTTTCTAGGTAAAACATCGCAATGAAGGTGGCAGTTCTGTGTTTATGCCTTATCAGCATCACCGCTGCATGGCCAGTGAGTAAATCACAAATGTGGATCACTAATCACTTGTGTTATTTTCTTTGCATACTAGTGAGAAATACTGATAAATGCTTTTTCTTTTCTCCCTTCAAGGTGAATAAATCCAAGCAGCATGCCACTTCTGCCAGCTCTGAAGAAAAATATGTAAGCTCCTTTTGTCTTTCTATAATTTTCTTTAATAAATACTTTTTGAATTATTTTTTTTTTTTGTTTCCTCTAATACATATTTTCTGGTGCTTGTTTTATGATTGTAGATGCTTGCAGGGCATGTCCTCACCTGGCTGTTAGGAGCCAGTTTCATAGATTTTTTTCCTGTGTCAGGTATCCTGGTTGACAGGACAGTTGACATTAGTTCTATCTCTGGACCAGCACTGGAAACCTTTTTTCTTAATAAAAAATGTGTTAGTTGTCAGTTAAAAAGAGAAAAGGACTATAGTATGGCACAACTACTACAACCCACATTTGTTAGTGTGGATCAGATGACAGTACTTGGTGTTAGAAGAACACTCCAACACAATTCCCATTATTCTTTGGAGTGATGTAAGTGAACTGTATTAATTTTGTATATAGCTATTTGATTTATACTCCATTGCCAGCTGCTACCCATGTAAAATCAATTCTTTTATTTGAGAATCAGCTACTGCATTTAGTTTAGAGTCTTCATGATGAGGGAGATAAATCACCCTTGGGAGAAGGACCCGAGAATTAGCAGAAACAATGACTGTTAGATATAACTCCAAATTCCACTCAACAAAAACAAGCTGAAGAAACTGACCTGAAATTCCCCAGGCTCTGCCAATGGGAGAGGCACATCTTCTATATTATATTGTTTGGGTCTAATGTTCATCTGGGACCATGCCTTGTTCTGAGTCCTCTTCCTTCTGAATAGCTGAGGGCACATCCTGTGCAAAATGAGTATGCATTGCAGATGCCACATCTGTCTGAAAACAGATGTTGTGATGCAGGCAGCTTTGCCTGATCCTTTGTGGACTAACCTCCATCTCCTTCCCTTTATTTTCTCTCGAAGGACCCCAGGGGCCATGACTTGCACAGGTATCACCACAGCCACGTGAATTCTCAGTCTTGGGAGAGTCAGCAGCACCCACAGACCGACCTGGATTCACCTCAGCAGGTATGAGCAGCTAACTGGAAGAGAAAGCAGAGCATCTTTCCAGGTCAAGATGTACAAGTGCTTAAACAATAGTCAACATGCTGATCAGCTCTATCTTATGTGCCTTTTCATACTAATAGAGAGTTTTATGTTGCTTTCAGACCCTTTACTCCTCAGAAGAAAGCGTGGATGTCCCAGTGGAACCAGTAAGTGTTTTAAATGACAAAATGTCAGTTGAGTGCTGCAGGGCAGCCAGTGTGTAGCAACACTCATTTTCCTCATTCAAGTGCAGTTCTTGCACTAGCATCTCTCCCTAAATATCATCTCCTCCTTAGGCAGGGCAAGGTGAATTCAGAGAGATGCCTGCACAGAGCTCCTCAATGCTGCAATAAGCCCTGGGCTAGCAGGACAGATATCAGTGTGCACATCTCACATCCGTGTTCATTTGCCTGATGCATAATAAATGTTTTCCAGCACTTTCCTGATGTGTCAAGCAAGAGCCATGAAGATGTGGACGACAACGACGATGATAATGATTCCAACGACACAGATGAATCCGATGAGGTTGTCACAGGTTTTCCCACAGACATTCCAGTAACTGTACCATTCCCCCCATTCCCTTTCACCCGGGGAGACAACGCCGGCAGAGGCGACAGCGTGGCCTACAGGATGAAGGCAAAAGCCGCACTGGTGAAGTATATCAAGCTCCGCAAAGCTGCAAAAAAGGTAAACAGCTCTGAGCAGTGGTACCCACGTTCTTGGAAATGGGTGGTGAACTTGAAGATGGACATGTCATTTTATGGGAGTCAGCTTTGAGAAAAATCGGTGAGGGGAAAGTAGGCGTGAGCGAAGGAATGTATTTTCCCTTCTCTGGATGCCCCAAATCAGGGGCTGTTTGTGGCGCCAAGGCAAGACTGCAGCCCGCTGCTGCAAAGTGTGCAATAGTTCAATGATGTACTTGCACACATGAAATCTGAGGACAGGATCAAACATTAGTTTCTCATAATGTGAGAAGTTAATGTAACTCCAGAAAAGTTAGTGTTTCCAGGCAGAGATGTATCATGAAAGCTTTGAGTGTCCCCTCAGCCCGAACAGCTTTAGTGCAGTAGGGCAGCACTTGTGGATAGATAATTTCCCAGGAGTGACAGTGGCTCTTGCTTTGCTCTCTAACACAGCTCATGTATGATGCCACTGAGGAAGATGAGAGCGACCTGGATGCAGACAGCCAGAGAGCAGGGTCCTCCCGGGAGGATTCTGCTTCCCGACGCTCCCTGGAGAAGGATGCCATCAGCGTGGAATGGTCTGACAAGAGCCACGGACAGGACAGCAGCGAGCAGGACAGCAATCAGCCTGACCGGAGCATGGAAAACGACAGCCGGCAGAAATTCGACAGCCGTGAGGCAGAAGGCGATGATAGCAAGTCTGCTGTCATAGGGGACAGTCTCCCGAGCGCGGAAAGCAGGGAAAGCCAGGTCCGCGTTTCATCTGAGGTCTCTGACGACAACAGCAACCAAAAACTTGAGAGCGCTGAGGATTCTCAAGACCGCCACAGCATAGAAAATAACGAAGTCACCCTTTAAAAAGGGAGGCAAAAGTAGCGTTTCCGTTCTTTTTCAATCCCTGGCTAATGGGAGCGGGGCGTAGCTTCATTTCGGGTCAGTGTTTGTTTAATGTAGTTCGCCTGGTGAAATTCTCGGGTCCGGGGCGGTCCATGACCCGGTGGCCTCCCCTGGGCCACCAGCAGAGGCTGCGGGACACACGGGGAGAGGGTCGCGCCGCTCTATGCGCTGCCGGGCGGTGTCTTGCTCTGTAACGGGACTTAAATAAAATCACAAAACCCTCTCTACCTGCGGGCTGCGTTACTGTTTGCTGGGTCGGGGCCGGGCGGGGGTAGCTTTATTAAATCTCCTTAAAATGACGTGAAATCCTTGTTCCCACCAAATTGAAGGAGTAAAACCCCTTCGTGGGGCTTCCTCCTGCTCTCACCGAGGGTGAGCGGCGAGCGGGACTCGCACGCCCGCCGCCGGCCCCTGCCCCGCTACCGCAGGGGCGGTACGGGTCTGCCCGCCGCACGGCTCGGCTGGGCGCTTCCAGCCTTGCGGAGGGGAGGGAAGGGTGGGAGGAGTGCAGGAGGAGGAGGAGGAGGGCGGGAAGGAGGTCCCGGCCGCCGCTCCCGTCGGGAGCCAGGGCGACTACATCTCCCTCCGTACCCCGGGCTTTCCGCCGGAGGGCGGGGAAGGGGCGGCGGCGGCGGGCTGATGGCGGGCGGCGGCGGCTGCCGGCGCGGGCGGGAGCAGCTGGAGCTGGAGCGGCTGGGCGAGGCGGCGCGGGCCGGCTCCTGCCCGCCGTCGCCGCCGCTCTCCGCCTGCTCGCGGCAGGCCTGGAGCCGGGACAACCCCGGCTTCGAGCCCGAGGAGGACGGGGCGGCGGCGGCGGCGGGGCCGGTGCTGGAGATGGACGTGGAGTGGGGCAGCCGCGCGGCCGGTGCCGCGTCGTCGCTGGGCAGCGGGGCCGGGGCCGCGGGCGGCGGGCGGCGGGCGCGGCGCGGCCCCGCGGGGCGCGGCGGGGCCGAGGGGCCGGGCCGCCTCCCCGGGCCGCCCGACGGCGCCGCGCCCCGGAGAGTGGCCTGGGCCAAGCGGCTGGCGCGGAGGCTGCGAGGTGAGGGAATAGCCGCTGCCCTGGCCCTGCGCTCCGAGCCCCGCTCCCGGCCCCGCGCGGCGCCTCTGCCGCTGCCTGCCGGCCGTCTCGGAGAAACGCTTAGGAGTTGCTTGTAGTCCCTTTTGCCGGCTGTCCACCCACCCCTTTGCTCCCTGCCCTCTTTTCCCTCTGTCCGTGTTCTTTTCCCATCCGTCCTTGCCCCTCTCTGTGTCTCCATCTCTTCGAGCGCATCCATCACCTTCCCGGTTATACCCCCACCCAGCACACGCAAATGAACTCGCCCCTCCCTCCTTTCCCCTGGATTGTGTAGACCTCTCTGCTTCCCAACTCTTACTGCTGAGGATTTTAAACATAGGATTTTTTTAAGTGCCAGACAAAATCTTTATAGTTATAAAGCTGCAGGAAAAGTAAACCCTATTTAGGAAATAGTTTCTTCCTCTCAAATAGTATTGTCACTGGCTGGCACAGCATCAGCAGAACTATCAAAACAAACTTGATTTTAAGCAAGGATATGTAAATTACTGTATGTCCTGTATCCCTTCTCTTGAATTTTTTATGTGCATTCATAGATCATTCACTATAATGATTTCTTTGGCTTCGGCTGTATTACACTAAAACAAATCCCTCTTGAACATTGCAGTGTCTTAGATGCAAGTTAGACTTGCAGAGATTATGGAATAGAGCATGTTTTCAGTAGATTTTACTGGGACAATGTTGAATGACCCAAGTCACTAAAAAGATGAGAATGACCAGGAACAATACCAATAGTGATTGCATTATGCGTGAACTGGCACAACTGTGTTTTGGAGTCTGCAATGGTGTGTTTGCCTTAGCCTGTTGCTGAGATGTGTAATTGCCTAGGAAAGGAGCTGCTTCACGTGGAGAAAGTAAAGTTCTTTTATAAAAATTCTTATCTAAGTAGACTGCTGAGATGCTCCTTTCGTACTGGTTGTTGCCAAGAAGCATATGTTTTTAACTGTGATGAAAACCAGCGGTGTTTGTACACGAGGTGAGACTGAGTTAGTAATGGCCTGGCATGAGTTGCTACTGTTGGTTCTCTGTCATGGTTTGTGCAGTAATACTCAAAACAAATTACCCACATTAGGATTGAGTTTGGTGCTGATTTCTGAGCCCTTTTGAACCTGAAGGTTAATAACATATCACTTGTGTGAGGTTAGACTATTCGCAGATGGAAAGAAAGTTCATCAGACAGACTCACTGCCATGAGATACCGTTCTAATCACAGCTTGGTGAAATAATTTTTTGAATCATCTGTTCATCTGCATCTACAGCTTAGGGTGGTTTCTGGGTGGAGGAAGAATGTTTATTTTTAGTATGTTGGTTTTAGCCGTTGAAGTTTGTTTATTTGTTTTTAGGCATATATGTATATTTATCTTGTTCGGCTGAGCAAGCAGCAGAGCCAAGAACTGGCTATTGGTGAAGCTGCGTGCTGTGCTGGGCAGAATGAGTGCGGCTGAGCCTTCAGTGGCGTCAGCATCAAGCAGATGTTGCCAGAGATGTTCTTGCCCTACTCTCATAGATGGATCCCCTGCCTGTCCTCCTGCCTAAAAGCAATGTATCTTGGGCTAGAATGACCAGTTTGGAAGCTGATGTGTGTCTGTAGCTTGAATTTATAATTTCTGCCTTCAGGCTAAGAGGTGAGGACCACTTTTGACGTGGTAGCGTTGTGCATCCTTTTGACTGGCAATTTCTTCTCTATTGGGTGTTAGCCAGTTAATGAAGTGTGTGTTGTGTGGGGAATGGTTGCAAAGTTACACATTCTTGCAGTGCAAGAAGACAGAAAAATATTATCTCTAATGGCCATGGATCAAGCTGCATCTTGCTGTTCGAGACAGTCATTGCACACTGGTAATATTCTATTTTTAGCTGTAAAATGAAAAAACTTGCACTCCTATTCTAGGAGTGTTTGGAGTGTATTAATCCCAGAGTGGTTATTATCCACAGTTTCTTTTGATTTCAGACTTGTCTCTGTGGATTTCTGGCTCTTTCATGAGAATGTTGCCATAAATTTACGGGCACAGTAAATGTCTGAGTGTGACTTTGGTGCTGCCATGTCCTCATGTGTGTCAATACTGGCTATGTTGGGCATTTCTTGAAAGGTTTTCTTAGTTCTTTTTAAATGAAAGAATCAAATATCTGTCCCAGTCACCCATGAATTGTAACTTTCATGAAGAATGCATCATGACATTTTTACTGGGAGTGTGAGCTAAGGATTGTGAGACAGTGTTTTTTTGCTGTTTTCAGACAAAGTGTCTTTGTCTGAGGGTCACTTCCCTCTCCTTCCTCCATCCTCATTCTTTCCCCAGAATTTCTGGGCAGTTAGGTTAGTTAGTGATATGTATCTTGGCCTGAGCTCTTTCAGAACTTAGGACTTCTACATAAAATTGAATCACTTTATATGCTTCTGTACCTTATAAACTTGGCTTTATGATTATATAGGCATATGGGTATATGTAAGCACAAATACATTATATATATTACATTTGTGTATTATATATATTACATATACGTATGCATATGTTTATAAAACATTATATATGTGTGTAAACAGACAGATTTTCATTTCCTGTGTAACAGACTAGACTTTTTACTCTAAGATGAAATTTCATCTATTTTTTTTTATTAGTTTTTGGTAACTCTTATGGGTTTATATACTCTTCAGGTAGGCCATTTGAGACACAGAATGAGTATGAGAGATTGTTAGTTGCAGCTTTGATAAATGAATTACATAGATTCTGTCAAAAAGCTGATGAACAGTAAATTTATATAAGGAAACAAAAATGTTCTTGGTGCTTGCAGCAGATTGTCAACTTAAATCCAGCACTGCTTACCTCCACTATTCTTGATGCATCTAAATCAGTATTCTCATAAGGCAAAAAGGGGAATAATATATATGTTGTAAAAACGTAACAGCTAAGGAAGGCTTCAAGTTGGCTGATGGGCAATTTCAGAGTTCATTTAACACAAAGATCATTATATGATCCCTGGTGTAGTTTGGTTGGTTTTTTTCCTTCACATGTAACTTTCTGTCAGTCTTTGCTGACTTGACTCCTAACAATGGTCTAATATGACAGAGTTTGAGTTTGCAAGCTTTCTGCTTCTGCTCACCACATTTCTTATTGGTGAGTAATGTGCTGACAGCCGGGATTTGGCGTTCTCAGCAGCTTAGCTCACTGGCTCTTCCAGCCTTTTCTTCCTCTCTTCCGTAATGTTTTCCTGCCTCTATTATGAGGGTTGCTAGTGCAACGTAGTGCTGTGTTAGAGGCTGAATTTGTGGAGTTCTTTATTATTAGTAACTCTGCAAGCGTTCCTGGATTTGTGTTTGTGTCTTCAAGAATGACCTAATGGGGAGGACTTGGCATTCTGTGTAGTAAAGTTGGAGTCTTTATCTGTAACTTTTCAAACTTGGCTTTAAAGAACAGCTTTGAAAAAGCTTTCTTATTTTGGGGCTGACACTAGTGAAGGTTATAAGTTACTAATTAAGGAATGTGAACAGAGATTAATGCTAAAACTGTTAGTGCTTGCTGTGCCTATGCAAGAGAATTTTACTGGTTTACGTCACAACTTAAAAATGTGGTAGCTGAAAGGCTTCTTTCTTTTTTTAATTTTTTTTTCTTTTAGAAACACCTAACTTTTTTTTCTGAATAAACCTCATATTTGCAGGTCGAGGGAAGAGTTTCCTTACTTCCATCTCTTTGTTAGCAAACAAAGGTCTGCCGCAGGCAGATTAGCCCTTTGTCTTGGTCTTACAGCAGTGGTTGCAGATCGACTGAACTCTTGCTTCATTGACAGCTTTATAATGTGTTTTGGCTATCCCTTGTTGCTGTTCCATTTGACTTAAAATTACTGTGGTGTGTTTGATGGATCCAAGATTTTTTCCTCAGGAGTCTGAGGTTACTTCATTTCCATCTACTGAGAATGTAAGGGATGTTTTGAAAGGTTGGGTGTTTAAAACACCTGAAAAGGATGGAAGTTTAGTGTGGTTCTGTAAGAGTGAATTTTTATTTTTATATCCTTTCTCTCTCACCACAAACTACAGTCAGATTGCCTTGCTTTATTTAGGATTCAATGAAGAGAAGTTCGTTTGAAGGTAGCAGTTCTGATCTGAGCATCAGCAGCTTTTCCCACCTTTTTTGATGTTCTGTATTAGGCATAGGAAATAAGTATGGTGGTTACTGTGTTTTAAGATGGTTGTTTCTTTTAGGGACTCCATTTAAAACATCCTTTTGCTTTTCAGTTACCCTTTAGGAAGGGACCTATCAATAGCTTTTCTTACAGTGTCTTCTTGAGAATGTCAAGTATGATATGAAGTGAGTGGCATGTGGAAACAGTTCAGCTAACACAGTTGCTCCATTTGACAGCTTAGATGGGAGTTGCTCATTTAGGCTGCTACTAATGTTTAAATGATAACTATTTGTTGTGGAGGGAAAGAAACGGTGTAGAAATGCTCACTACTGTGTCTCTGTTGGACATGCCTTGCCTATCTGGGAGAGGAAGGTTATGATCTGGATGTTTTTAAAAATATCTTTGACTCATGTATCCTCCTTTCACGTGGAAAGTTAGTTAAGACTACTCAGAAAGGTTTGATAAGGAACGTACATTTTCACAGAATCACAAAATATGCTGAATTGGAAGAGACCCACAAGGATCATTGAGTCCAACTCCTGGCCCTGCTCAGGACCATCCCCAAGAGTCACACTATGTGCCTGAGAGTATCATCCAAATGCTTCTTGAATTTTATCAGGCCCAACAATGCTTTTCATGTAAAAAAACCCACCAAACCAAACAAACAAAGCCAAACAAAAAACTCCAAAACACTACACTTCCATTTCTTGAAGGATGGCTATATCTGTGCATGTCTTTTGTATCCTTGTACCTGTTTTCATGCCATGTGGTTGTAAGTGAGAGCACTTCTGGCAAATCTTCTGCAGATTCTGTTAGAGTTCTGCTGAGCTGTTCCTAAATTATTGTGGTATCTCATGAATAGCTAATCCTGCCTCAAGCCCCATTCAGTCTATGAAAGAAATTGTTCTTACTTAAACTTACATCAGTTTAAAATCCGTAGAAGAACCTGCGGCAGACATGACGTAGGTTAAGCTTTCAACAGCACTTACTATGTCACTTGTGTGTCAAATATCAGACATCTGAGCACATCATTATTGTATTTCCTTTTAAGGTCTGTGGGGGACAAGACTCATGGAAGAAAGCAACACCAGCAGAGAGCGATATCTGAAAAGTGTTTTACGGGAGTTGATTACTTACATGATTTTCCTTGTGGTCCTGTGTGTCTGTAAGTACCATTCAGCACTAATACATCCAGTTCTGTACTATCTCCTTGCTATCTATGATTCTAGAATGAAGGTTGGTTGATGTAGGAGAGGAATTAATGGACAGATATCAAGGCAAATACTGAGAATCAGGTATTTTTGTGTGTGGGTTCTTGTTTGAGACTGAAAACACTACAACTTTCTGTGCCTTAACAAGTTTGGAATCTTTAGCAGGATGATAATATTCTTTGTTTTTAGGGAGCATTTTTTATCGTAGTACCACATTGCAGGGTAATGCTATGCATTTTGAAGTCACTGAGCAGAACTGGTAGATATGAAGAGGAAGATTTAGTCATCTAGGGCAAATAATTAAATTAAATCACTAAGTTTCAAGTTCATCACCAAGCTTACGTCCAGATCATTCTAAGAATAACATTTCTTGATAGTAGCTGGAAAGGCAGAGATAATGCTGGCACCTTAGAAATATCTGATAATCTGTATCTGTGTGATGTTGGATGTTTTAAATGCATCAGCAGCCTGAGCTCAGGTGTATATGGATCACAGCTGGAGACTTCTGTGATTTAAGTGTGTCATTTGTTTTGTTGTCTTGATACCATATAAAGTATCATAACATTCCAGAACACGAAACAGAGTAAAATTCAACCTACAAGAGAAGAAAGAACTTAGTATGGAGTTACGAAATAGATGTTTTATTTGGTCGCTGGGGAGAACAACAGCAGAATCTGCATGCATTGAGTTAGTGCATCTTTGCAAAGCTGACACGTTTCAAGTCTCCAGTTTTTAGTGTGGGCAGTTCTGCTCTCAGTGGCTGAGATCTCAGTGACACTTAGGTTGTCATTTATGATCAGTTGTAATACAACAAGGTGATGATTTTATTTTTTGTGAGAGGGAATCTTGGAGCGGGAAAGCAGATGCAAAACTACAATGGTAGACTGACTCTGAGAGCAAATCTACCGTACTTGAATGTAGCAGAATTACTAAAAGCCCCAAACTTTATACCATTGACAAAACTGTTTTGGTGTTGTACTGCAAACATGTTTATATACTAAATATCAAGGGGTTTTTCCCTTCATGAGTCCATTAAGAATGCTTAGTGCAGGTTTATGAAGTAATGTAAGACTGCTTGAGGCTGACATGCTGTGCCACCAAGAGAGATGTAGCATTAAAATGAAATTGGTTTCAGTGGGAGAAGTTTGACTTATAACAGGCTGTTAACATTTATTTTGCTACAGTAAAAGATTTTTAGTGACAGAATAAAGGAAAAATGTACTGGGTTAAATAGAGATTGCTATCTTTTTAGTATTTTTTAAGTACTATCCTTTTTATTTTACACATAAGGACAATAGGACAGTCTGGTCTGTGGCTTGGCATGTTCTAGGAGAGAGCTTTCCAGTGCAGGCTAAATTCTATGGTCATTTCTTATTCCCTTGTGTTTTTGAGAGTACATATTTAGAGAGAATCCAGGTATTGCACTGTCATGTGATGGATTCCATGTGCCACAGCAGAACTCCCTTAAAAATAGTTCTTATTCTGTGGTCACTAAAGAAAACATTTGCTAAGGAAAACATTTTATAAAATTGTCAAAACTGACAGCGATTATTCATTTTAGACCTAATCTTTCAGACTCCTCTGAATTTTAGCCTTAAAACGGTTATAAGTATTTATAGGCAGTAACCATATCCACACCAGAGACCATTCTCTCAAGCCATCTTGGCTTTGTACATCATTTTATAATTTATGCTCTGTGGTCCTCATCCAAATGCTTGGCCCAGTGGGAGGAAAAGAAGTAACATGCGGTCGTTTATTTCCTGTGGGGTGTTTCTCTTAAAAGGACTGAAAATCTGGAGTGAAGGTTCATTGCCTAACCATAAGCTGCCAGTGTCATTCCCAGGGCCATGCAACATCCTGATTGACTATCATTAGCTGCTCAACCAGGGCGTAGCTCTCCTGAGGGCTTTGTGCCATCCACACCGGTTCTCCTTGCGTGCCTTGGATAGCACAAGTCACCTAAAAAGGCAGTAGCTGCCTCTCTTCAGGCTGCTGAATTATGCCTTTGTTTGTCTTGAGGTTAGTTTTTGTAGAACCATTAATAATAGAATGAGGTGTGGGAAGGAAAAGAGAGTATTAAACTGATCAGTCATTCTGTCTTCCCTGCTTCTAGTATTTCAGTCACAGTTGACAGGTAAATAGTTCTTGATGTGGATTTTGTTTTGGTTTGAAGCTTAAAAATTCCAGTACAAAATATGAACAAATACGGTCTGGTGTATTCAAAACAGAACAAACTACCTTTTTTTGTTCTTTTTTTTTTTTTTTCTCTTTCCCTCATTCCTTTACTCTGACTCCTTATCAAATCTTTTGCAGTGACTTATGGGACGGTGAGTTCCAGCATGTACTATTATACAAGGGTTATGTCGCAGCTCTTCTTGGAAACACCTGTGTCAAAAACAGAGAGAACTGATTTCAAAACTTTGTCCACCATGGATGACTTCTGGAAGGTAATCCAAAACCAAGTTTTTATATCTGTATTGCTGTGGTTTGCTTGTCTTGTCATGGCCTTTAAATTTAACCTGCAGGATATTATTTTCTAACGTGGTAGGATTTGTGCAAGAAGATCTATGTGCATAATGTCAAGGCTGTGGAACAAAGTAGGCCTTTGATATGTAAAAGTTTAGAACCCAGGTCGTGCTGGTGGGGCAGGGTGGAGCAAGGGGGTGGAATGTCTTTGGAGGACAGGTATCAGTAAGGCCTTCTGTCAGTAAAATTATCAACTGCAATTCTAACACCTCCATGGAATTAATACCTATAAAAACATTGCTGGCAACGTGCCAAGTAAAATTCTGTCATCCTCCCCAGTTCACAGAAGGCCCTTTGCTTGATGGTCTTTACTGGGAGATGTGGTACAACAACAAAACCATGGCAGAAAAC
The DNA here is from genome assembly GCA_038380795.1 of Pyrocephalus nanus. Classification (NCBI taxonomy): domain Eukaryota; kingdom Metazoa; phylum Chordata; class Aves; order Passeriformes; family Tyrannidae; genus Pyrocephalus; species Pyrocephalus nanus. The sequence goes on along the minus strand of CM076264.1, from coordinate 16,558,830 downwards.
AAAAGCTTCATTTATTATGAGAACCTGCTCCTTGGGGTGCCTCGCATTCGGCAGCTGAAAGTCAGAAATGGTTCGTGCTCAATACCTGAAGATTTAAAGGATGAAATCAAAGACTGCTATGATGTCTATTCAGTAGCTAATGAGGATACTGCTCCTTTTGGACTTCGAAATGGAACCGCGTACGTAGTATTCCTGTAGACACATAGGTTTTTTCCTGTTTTCCTGACCTGGCTTATGCTGAATTACACACTGAGTCACTTGGCAGAGGCAATGTTGCATTTGCTTTTGTATGTTCTGTCTGTAACACCAGGTAAATCCAGAGCAGCTGCTAGTTCTGCTCTTGTAGAAACCTTCCAGACTTGGAGAGGACTGTGCTCCTGATCCCCTTGAGGTCAGGAGCTGTCCCTGTGCCATTAGTAGCTGCTGTGCATGGGAGACACGCTGCATTCCAAGCTCAGCACTGTTCTGGTATCACAGATTGTGTTGCTGCAGCAGGTTTTAGCAAGTTGTCTTCCCTGGCTGAAAACAGGACTAACATCCTCTTGGAGGATGATTTGTGAGTTGGACTGTAAAAGGTTTTGGAGGTGGAATGTAACTATGTAAATGCCAGTTTCCCTGAGGACAGAAATTCTGTGTGAGTGGGTTTTGTAATTAATATACTTGTGACACATCTTTTTATCATAATTTTATTGTGTTTGTCAAAGGAACTTTTCTTTCTCCAGGATACATCAAAACTTTTAGCTAGCACCTCTTAAAGCAACTTTAAGTAACTGATACAGGGTTTTTGGTCAGGTTTTTTTGGTGTCTGTTCTGCTAATTTTAAGTTGAAGGTGGTGTTCTGTTTCACTTACTTCTGAACTAGTTGGACGTATACCAATGAGAAGGATCTGAATGGGAGCAGCCACTGGGGCTTGATTGCCACATACAGCGGAGCTGGTTATTACCAAGACCTCTCGAGGACCAGAGAAGTGACAGCTCTGCAGATTGCTAGCCTTAAGAAGAACCTGTGGCTGGACAGAGGGACCAGAGCAGCTTTCATTGATTTCTCCGTGTACAATGCAAACATCAACCTGTTCTGCGTCGTCAGGTACAAACAGAGCCACGGCAGCATTCAGTTGCACAGTGTGGGTTGTAGACTTGGGGTTTTCTTGTGATTGCTTTGTTTTAGGACGTGGGTAAGGACATGTTTTGTATAAAGGAGACAGGCAAGTGCAGTGATGTGCCTCCCTGTCACAGAAGTGAGGCTGTACATGGTGTCTGCACTCACCATCTGGAGGCAGTCCTGGCTTTCCTGATGCTACAGCAGTTTGGGTGCAGTTTGCGGGCGACTTCTCTAGTGAGTCAGCTGAGTCGAGTAAATACATGGGTAGACACCATGAAACAGATAGAAGTGAAAACAAATCTCTCTGTTTTCTCACTGTTCCTAAAAAGCTTTGGGTTTTACTCAAAATTGAGTGTGGTCATGTTTACACACCTTTTGTGTGGTGTCTTTTCTGAACCATACGTGGGCTTGTTTCCATTATTTAAATAGTTATATAAATAAACCCAAGTATCTTTTAGTAGTGCTTCTCATCAACTCTATGTAAATTTGAGTATTTTCTGCTTTTTTCCCTTTTTTAAATGCAGGTTGTTGGTGGAGTTTCCAGCAACTGGAGGCCTTGTTACGTCTTGGCAGTTTCAGCCAGTCAGGCTGATTCATTACATCTCCACTTTTGATTTTTTCCTGGCAGCCTGTGAAATGGCATTTTGTCTTTTTGTTCTTTATTATATGGTGGAAGAGATCTTAGAAATTCACATTCACAGACTGCGCTACTTCAGAAGTCTTTGGAATTGCCTTGATATCCTTATCATTGTGGTAGGTAACCTTTGTAATAAGGCTAAACTTGCTTTCTAAAATGCACATTGTGGAAGACAGTGGTGTCTCAGTATTCCTATTGTGGGTCTAAGGGATAGGGCTGTCTTTAGGAAGGATACTTACAGACTATTAGGCTGTTCAGTCTAAATAAGACAGTTTTAGTCTGTGCTATAATGTTGGTGTGTTTTGCAAAAATTCTCTTGTTCTGTCTTCAGTGGTTTCAACCTTCACATCCTGGTGCAAAATTACAGTGTTTGTCCATCATGCTTTTCTGGTTTTGTCTGTAGAGGCAGGTAGTCTGTATCAGAGGTCGTAAACTTGCCCTCTGTTCTACATATCTGATACAGACTAATGCACTGGCTTTCAAGTACGAAAATCATCTGCTTTAAAGTAGTGATTTGCATTTTGAGGAATGGGACTGGGATTTGAATATGTTTGCAAAGAACCACAAAGAGATTTGTTGTGGTCTTAAATACTCACCAGCTAATACCAAGTTTGAAGAAGTGTGTCAAACTTGTAGAGTGCTAGCAGCTGTCAGGGCTGCTTTCTTCATTAAGTGGACAGTGTTGCACATCAGTAATTCTTGGTGTAGCAGAAAATCTGAGTTTTGGATTTAAAGCTACATAATATAGCTCTCTCTGGACTCATGTCAAGCTGTTCTTACCAAAAGTATACAAAGCCAGAAGTGCTGAAATAGTTCCAGTCCCACACTCGTTTTGTATCTTCAGGCTTGGATAAATCAGAGGTTTCAGGTCTTGAATTTAGTATCTGTAATCCAGAGAAATCATACTTGCATCACAGTGCTTTGTAAATGAAGGACCACTTAGGAGGATGTTTATGTGAAGTGTGTGCTAACTGTTATAATTAATGGTGGGGGCAGGAACAAGATGCTTGGCTGTTACAGTTAGTGAAGAGTGTTTAAGTGTTGAGTGTAAAATTCATTTCACATAAAGGGTCAAAATTCTATGTTTATACCTTGCCTGAGGGACATTAAAAAATTTAAGATGATGTACTTATGACTCTACATACATGATGAAGTGTTCACTTACGCTAATGAACAGCACATTTGCAGAGGTGAAAGCAAAAACCTTACCTGTATGGTAGAACTGCAGCTTCTCTGCTCTTGCTTGTTCTGGGCAATACCGGGCAGTCTGTACTCTGAGAGAGAAACTGTAGTGCCTTTTTGGCTACTGCTGTCTTTCTGCTCTTTACTCTTTTCACTGTGTTTTTGAATTGTCATATTTCCTTCCTTATGTTTTCTTCTCTGTGATAGCTTCACTTTTCTGAGCCTGCCAGGTTTCACTCTCATATTGTCCTTCAACTCCAGCAAGAAAATTACTTCCAAATCTTTTTATTCCCAGACTATTTGTCTGTAGTCCAGGACTGTAATGGTTTTCTTGTGAAATGCATTTCCTGATAATGTCCAGAAATTGTACTTTGGATCCCATGCCAAACAGCAGCTTCTGGGCTGGTAAATTACTCCTGAGTGAAACCTAGCACCTCCAGCTGCCTGGCCCTAAGCACTAGTGGGATTGGTGATCAGAAGGGTTGACCCTGAAGGACTCTGAGAAGTTTATATCAATGATTTTTTTTATTTTTTTACCCTAGGCTCTGTGCAATCTCTGGATGTTACTTTTCTGTTTTAAACTTTAGCTTTGTAGTCAGGACACTTTGAAAACAGTATTGCTTGCTTTTACTCAAAGCTCACTTCATGGTAGTGCTATAAATAACATGAAGTTCCTCATATCAATTTTTTCTGACATATGTGGTGAAACAAGTTGGTTTAAAATCCTAATCACCTTTTGTACATTTGTACATTTCTTTTGCACTCAGCTCTCTGTGGTAGCTATAGGAATTAGCATTTACAGGACATCAACTGTTGATATGCTCCTGAAGAAGCTGCTGGAAGATCAGAACTCATTCCCGAATTTTGAACCTTTGGCATATTGGCAAATGCAGTTCAACAACATTACTGCAGTCACCGTGTTTTTTGTCTGGATTAAGGTAACTGCAACACGCTCCTCCTTGTTCTAATGTTAGAATATAAGCAGTATTCTGAGTTTCTCATGACACATTACTTGAGTTTTAGTTGTGTTTCTCCCAAAATTGGTCATGCAAGAAAGTAACAGAGGTAACTTCTTGCAGATGAAAAGCAAGGTTGTAATTTGCCCCAGGTTTAGTTGGGTCATGTTTAAATCAAGAAAATATAGTCAATGCTAGTGTTTTGTCCACAGGCACAAGAAATGTTTTTATTATTCCTCGATTGCTCAGACAGTAGTTCTTAATGGGGGCTGCTTTATCCTAGCCTGGTTAAACCATGCCCATTTGATTTATTACAAACTTCTGAATCATTAGAAGAGTTGGTAAAGCTAATCCAATTCATTTGAAAACTCAATTGCTTTAGTTAATTAATCTAGGTAATTTAGTTATTGCTTTAGTTAAAAGTAACTTCTCCTTTTGAATGATGCTTCTTTTCATGCTCATACTCATTTCCTGCCCTCTCTATATATAAAGTTGCAGAGGAACATTTAGTTAATAAACTAACAGGGGAAATGTAAGGTCAGTGGTAAGTGAATTTCAACTCTGATGCTTAGATTCATTAAGCAAGTTAGCTAGTCTCTTACTGTTTCATAAGACAAAGTTGCATCTAATTTTTGCATCATGATTTAAGAAATAAAGTGATTCATTATAAGAAGTAGTGGTAAACTGCAGAGTAACAGAATAATGCAGTTTGGAAGGGACCTTGGGAAGTCTGTAATTCAGCCACCTGCTTGGAGCAAATCAAAGCTATGAGATCTGTTTTTGTTGCGTTTTACTGCTTGGTATCTAACCATCTTCACTGAAGATAAAGATGGATAAACAGGCTTCTGGAAGTGTTTTGGTAATGCTGTTCTGAAGCCAGGGTGCCAGATATGGAAATGAAAAAAACCCACACCCAAACAAGAAGTTTGCCTTCTCAAAAAATTTTCCTCATGTTTCAAGCCTCAGCATTTTTAGGAGGTGATGTATTTCTAATTAGAAATTAACTGACTTTGTCTCCACTCTTATCCAGTAAGACATCTGATGTAAAAGGCTGGAGAGCAATTGTGTTAAAAAAGTGTCTTCCTTGTCTTTACCGGTTTTTCTTGGTTTTTTTTTTTCTTTTAACAGCTTTTCAAATTTGTGAACTTCAACAGAACGATGAGTCAGCTATCCACTACCATGTCTCGCTGTGTCAAAGATGTCATTGGCTTTGCTATTATGTTTTTCATTATTTTCTTAGCATATGCTCAGTTGGCCTATCTTGTCTTTGGCACTCAAATTGATGACTTCAGCACTTTCCAGGATTGCATGTAAGTACAGGTATAAAAAGTGCAAAGAATTTCCCAGTACACTGGTAAATGGATCTGCTTGCCTTATCAGAGGCAAATCCTTATGACATCCGTCTAAATAGATAGCTGCAGACATACCACTGTTGATGTAGCCCAGTAGCAAATGCATTTTTTTTTATTATTTTTAGCTCAGAAAATGTTTTTGCTGTGAGATTAAACATATGCTATAGTCAGATGAGTGAGCTAAAAATGGCAGGTTTTCATTGGTGGAAATGACATGTTGGTCACGTTCCCAGACAAAGCAGTGACTCTGTGTTCAGCCGTTACATGCTTACTGAAATGTTGGATGCATAATAAGACTGTGCTCCTGAATAGTATTTGTAGTTGGTTGACTCAAGTGGAGTCAATCTTAGCTAACCAGAAAATTTGTAAGCATCTGCTGGAGTCCAGGAGAGTGACAGGACTTAGTATGAAGTTGTTAATCAGTTTTTCTTTTATCGGTTTGCTACAACATAACCTGATTGTAACAGAGGCAATTAACAGGTTGTTCAGTAACCAGTTCCCCCTGCCCCCTAATAGAGAAGTGGAGGAACTTGAAATGTGCTGATTCTGCTGTAAAAGGCCAAGCCTCCTTCAGCCCTGGCACTGTCCAGACAGCTTTAGAGGGAGAGGGTTGGGGTTGTATGTATGTGAGAGAGATGGTAGTGAGTCTTAAGGCTCCATAATGGTAATCATTGGTTTGCTCTGCTTCCTGTTGCCCCCAGGCAACTGAAAAGCAGAGGTAACCCCCCTAGTTTTGTTCTCTGTGTGTGTGGCATCTGACCATGAGTTTGGTTATGCCTTGAGAATTGGTTATTGGAGTGCCTGGTAAAGTACTGGGGTAGTGCAGGTCTCTCTGCAGCCCATCAGTCAGACTGTTAGAAAGAAGTAGTTTGAGTATCTTTGCACAGCTCCAAAAATGTTTTCTTCAACTCCTGGGTGTGTTTTGTTTTTTTAAGATTTACTCAGTTCCGCATCATTTTGGGAGACTTCAACTTCACAGAGGTTGAAGAAGCTAATCGAATTTTGGGACCAATTTATTTCACTACATTTGTGTTCTTTATGTTCTTCATTCTTTTGGTATGTACACTTTGGTTACACACTCTTTCATTTTTTGCTTCATTTAAAATAGATTTGCGTTGTATGTTTGTTGTCGTTCGCATGTAGTGCTCCACACTGTGGTTTTTTTCTTTTTTTCTTTTTTATTATTATTACAAAGAATTTTATTTCTAAAATCTGAATAGTGCCTGGTTGGCATACACAGCAAACCTGTATTTTTTGTTAAAAAGTAGCTGTAGGAGCTGTACAGGCTCTTGGTTCATAAAGTGCTCCAATGTGTGGCTGGCTGTGTTTACAACAGCCTGGTTCTTGCATGCAACACACAGGTTTTCTGCCAGAAGAGCCTAGTTCATCAGCAGTGCAGCAGGCTTCAGATATTCAGGTTTGCCTCTCTTCCATCTTCTTTTACTTCCCAAGGGCAGAGTAGCCCCTGTCTTTCTCCCCTTCCCAATGCAGATAAACTGTACACTTTTCAAACATGTTATAAGAAGCTCAGCTTGCCTGAGAGGCAGCATGTAGGCATTACTGATAAATAAATCAGTGAATGTATTGTGAGTAACTGCTCATCTTTTGTATACTCTGTTAATACTAGTATTGAATCCATATTACAGTCTTACTGATAATTTATACAATAAAATGGAGGGAGGAGACCTCTCTCTTCGAAACCTAGGATACCAATAAAATAATTTTTTTATGTTAATACAACTGGAGAGCCCTGGTATCTTCTACCTGAATGTACTTTTCAGTTAGTTTGGTACTAATAATATATAGTAATTTTGTTTGTTTCTTATGATAGCACCAGATGGAAGCTGTTATCTGAGCAGGAAGCTTCAGATCATTCCCCAAACTGTGTGTGTTTTGGTGATTTGATAAGGTGTCAAGTATTAGAGCAGGATTTTACTAACCTTATACAGTTCTGCATCATCATAACTTTTAGAGTTATTTAATGACCCTTTTACTTAATGAAGCATTTTATTAGTATTACTTGAGATGAGGAGGAATGGCATTCAGATTTAATTTGTGGGAAAAGACTTCATCTTGGATGTTCGCTAGTAAGGAAGCAGAGAATCTTAAGTGTTCAGTGAAATGGACCAATAGCCAGTAGGAAAATAAGATGGATCGCTCTGGCCAAAGAAGCAAATGATACAGGTTTTATATTTGCTTTAGAGTTGATGTTTATGTTGATGTAAGAGAGACAACACTGGAGACCAGTCTGAGACCTGGGAACTAAGTTAGGGAAGATGGATAGAGAGCATCAACTCTTAATGTCAGGCAGCTGAAAGCAAAATAGTCAGTAGTCAAGTTATGTCTTACTTCTCTGGTGTTGAGCAAGAATGCATGAAGAATACAGCACTGGAAGGCTGTTCTAAAGCATGTTTTTTCAGTGCATGAGGTAACAGAGATTTAACATGGCCTTTCTGTATGAGAGTGGCACATTGAACATGCCAGTAAATTTAGTAATTCTTCTTGAACATGAATGTCCAACTTGCAACTCAGTCATGTTTATTCCATGTCCATCAGGAACCTTTCAGTAATGACAGCATGGCTCAAGTCAGTTAAATGCTTGGCACAGGGTAATGAGGCCAATACTTTCTCTTTTCTCTGAAGAAGCAACCAGGCTCTTGTCAGACTTGATGCCATACATGCCAAGCATCTGATTTTAAGCTTTTTTTGTTTTTAGTGTGAAATGCAAACAGAGCTGTAACTAGAAAAGAACCTTTTGTTTGTGCTCTTTATTACAGGATGAGTAGTTAACTTGATTCCTCGGGCATTTTTGTTGCCAGTTTTTACCTGTGTAAGTTTGGCCTTGCCAGGTAAAGGGCCAAACATACATATAACTTTAGACAGGCTTAGTTTACTGCCTCTGCTGTGTGTAGGTGTGAAGCCTCTCTGGAAAGTAATTCTCAAGTTATGTTAATAACTGTCTTGATTAGAAGTTGTTATACTGCAGCACACATTGTATTTCAATATCAACCTCTTGATGTTAGTGCTTTTTAAACAGCCCACCATTTTCTCCTGCGCTTTTTAAAAAAGAATCATACATATGTCTGCACATGTATAAAAAAATCATAGGAGCAGTAGGGCTCAGACCTGTTGAAATTTCAAATTTGGCTTTTTGATTTCTTTTGTGAACAGAACATGTTTTTGGCCATTATCAATGATACATACTCTGAAGTCAAGTCGGATATGGCACAACAGAAGGCAGAAATGGAACTGTCTGACCTTATCAGAAAGGTAAAAGTAATGTTTTGTTTGTTTGAAGTCTTATTCGTCACATCTGAACTTATTTCACAAAACACTACATTAATTGTACAAAGTAAAACTGGCAGCAGCTGGTGAAAATACACATCTCTTAAAATAAATGAATCTGAGGTGAGTGTAAATTAACTGAATGAAAACTTTCCAAACCAATGTCTTTTAGTCATCTGAGACTGCTTTGAATGATCAGCCTACTGAATATGATATAGGATTTTTCTGTCTAGATACGAACAGGAATATTGAACTGATGAAGCTAAACTGGTATTTGGTATGGTCACAGAATCCAGATTTACTCCATTTTAGGCAATAAGATGAGACAAATCTTGACTAATGTGCTGGGAGGAAAAACATGTTCATGTGCTCTGGCATGGAAGCGATGCTATGCCATGGTCAGAAATGTCTAAACACTTACTTAGCATGACCAGCAACACAGAGTTTAAAACTTGTAAACTTGTTATTAGAACAGAGCAGTGAAAAATGCAATTTTTGGATGAGGTTTCTTTTAAAAGTCATTCCTACAACTGAAGAATGAAAGATAAGTAAAATGACTGCAGCAGGTTGTACCTTGCAGCATTGTTTAAAACTGTCAGTAGCTGCAAAAGGTGTCTTTGTAGGACAAAATACTCCATTCCTACAGAATATTTGAAATGCAAATTGAATGATGAAAGCCTTACCTATGACTGCAATGGTATTTAAATGCTGAAATAAAAGATGGATAAATTGGAGGAAGAGACAAATTCTTTCGGGACTTTTGGAACACACTGAATGATAGCATAGCTGACTTTTGTAATCAAAGTTATTAGAAATCAAATCTTAACATTTCATGACAAACACCAAAATTTCACTTTCTCTTTTAGGGCTACAACAAAGCCATGATCAAACTTAAACTGAAGAAGACTACTGTTGATGACATTTCAGAAAGTCTGAGACAAGGTGGGGGAAAACTAAATTTTGATGAACTCCGGCAAGATCTAAAAGGGTAAGGGAAGTGTTACTGCTTGTCTTGAATAGTATTCCCAGAGATATGTGATCTTAAGTTTCTGATGCGATTTTTTTTTTAGTTTCTGTGATGTGGCAAGACTACACTAATAAAGACACGTGGCAGAATACTTTTCTTTTGGTTAGTGGGTAACAAAGCATGTGATTTTCCTGTGTCTGGTGGGAGTTTTATGTAAACAAACAGAGGTGCACAGGTGATCAGTCTTTGCATATGGGTCTACATGCATTGCACAAAGGAAAATTCAACCTGTGATACGGAACTGTGGAAGACAGAAGTAGGAAAAGAATGGTCAGCTTGAGAGATGCTCTAACTAAGGAGATCTGCTGAGTGCTGGCCCCTGCAGTCTGCACTATCGCTGGTGTTGCTGCATTGGGGCAGCATCCCACATTAGAGAAAGGATTTGGAGCTCTAAGGCCCAGCCTCCTTGAATTTCTGTTGTGGGGAAAAGGTTCTGAGGAAGCAGAGTTCTAAGACCTTTGAGGAAATGGTAATGTTTCTATCAGACCACTGAAGAGGTTTGTGAAAAGGCAGTAGGCCAAGGAAAGGGAACAAATCAAGGAGGTATGGAAGGGATAGTTGGGAAGGAGCAGGGTGCAGTGTAGGGGAGATTGGTGCTATAAACTAATGAAAGGTGAGGAGTGAGGTTTTTTTATTGGTATTGCAATGCTGGGAACAGACATGTCTTTGTTTTGGAGATGAAATCTGTCTGAAGTGTTTTCTAATACTCAGAATTCTTTCAGCATCTGAAAAATGGAAAGTAAGGGAACTGCTTTTACTGCCTTTTCAGGAAGGGACACACAGATGCAGAGATTGAAGCAATATTTACCAAATATGACCAGGATGGGGACCAGGAATTGACGGAGCATGAACATCAGCAGATGAGAGATGACCTGGAGAAAGAGAGGGTGAGCTCAGCATTAGGAGTGCTGTGCCACTAGCACTGTCTGCCAGTCTGCTCCCTGTGCTGGTTTGCTGCCTCAGAAGAATCCTCTTGTTGCCCTTCTCATGTGCTGTCATCCCTGGCTGTCTGAGCAGCACTGTGAAAAGGCACCCGGGAGCTGATGGATGGCAGGAGGTCTTTGACCTCATCACCACCATCCCCCATGTACAGGTGAAAGGTTTTACGTCTTTTCTCTCTTTGGCATATGTTTTCACAAAGGAGGATTTGGACCTGGACAGGAGCTCTTTGCCACGTCCTCTGAGCAGCCGCAGCTTCCCCCGGAGCTTGGATGACTCCGAAGAGGATGAGGATGAAGACAGTGGACACAGCTCCCGGAGGAGGGGCAGCAGCTCTAGTGGGGTTTCCTACGAGGAATTCCAAGTGTAAGTTTATCCTTCTGAGGGGGAAAAGTCTGCATGGTGGGTTTTGGGTGTTGTTCTTTTTCCTTGTAAGTTTTTTTTAAGTAGTAAAACCTCAAGGGTTTTTTAGGTTCAGTGAGAACTTCAGCTGTTGTTCCTAATAAGATTAAATTACTTGTGACTGTGTATTTTGTCTGAAATGATAGATCTCCATATAAATTAATTATAATGACACTAGATGAGTAAAGAACTAGGTAACTGGAATGAAAAAAATTTTATGATGATGCCCTAAAAGCAGTGAAAACAGAAAGAAATATGTACTTTTTTTTCCACGTGCTTTACCCCTGTTGTATCTTCATGCTCTGGTGTATGCTGTCCCTCCTGGACGGTAGGACTCGTTTGTGGGAAATCAGAGGGGCGCTTGAATAAAAATGGTATCTCATCCTTATCTGCTCTGTGTGTTGACATGCTAGAACGATGCTGACTGGGAAATGTCAGAGTCACTGAAGCTCCCACTTGTTGCCCTCAGACTCATGAGGCGGGTCGATCGCATGGAGCATTCCATCGGCAGCATTGTTTCCAAGATCGACGCGGTGATTGTGAAGCTCGAGGCAATGGAGAGAGCCAAGATAAAGAGGAGAGATGTGTTGGGAAGACTGTTAGACGGAGTGACAGAGGTAAGGATCCCACTCTCTCCGGTCTGGTCACAAACTGCACAGCTTCCTTGCTGATTGCACTTCTTCCTAATGCTTGGTTGGGGAGGGAGGATTGAAAGAGTATTGGAAAAGGTGAGGTGGGTGATTTGTTTGGCAGTGACCAAGGGATTCCACTTATGTGTTAGGAAAACATGGAATTTAAAACATTAAATTTTGGGGGCATGATCCAAGGTTCAGGCATGACAACCTGTCTTATAGCAGGCTTGTGTCACCATTTAAACCCATGCTCTGGACAGCAGAGATGTTCAGTAGTTGCTGAAGCACCTTGTTCATCCCTTATTGTCTGTTAGGATTAATACAATGTTATGGACTATTGGAGTCTTGGGGATCCATCCCAACAGGCCCAGCCTGTTCTTATTTTCCCATGTTTCTTCTGGGACTGTGTGTGGCAGGGGGAAGCAGGTCATTTCTGTCACACAGGTTACCTGACTTCTACTGCTTCCCCTTTCACCTTCTCTTTCTTGGGGGCGTTTTGGAAGTGGACAGTGGAGAAACATGTTATTTCTGTGGATGCTAAAATCTGTCAGCTTCCTGATGGGAGCAAGCACACGCAGAAAAGGGCTATCAGGGGGTGGGTGTTATCAGGAGGACTGTCTTGGTGGGTTATTTGGTCAGGCTTGCAACTGCCCTGTCACAGATATGGTGATCCTGGGTGTTACCTGTTCTTGAGGTGGGGCTTCTTTGTGGGTGTGCTCTTCTCAGTATATTTTACATTTCTGGAGGTGGATTTAAATACAAAAACTGTAATATAAATTGTGCTTTCCCAAGTGAAGGTGACAAGCTGGGCATTATTATCACTGGAAATAAAACAATTTACTGTGGTAGCTGTGTTTCTCCACTGGCCTGTGGAAGTGCTTGAGTGGTGTAAGAATTTCCAATCGGGTTTTGCTTAGACTGCAGATTGGAAGCTGAGCTTCCAGCTTGTGTCTTCTAATGTGTTTAGGATGAAAGACTGGGCCGTGACAGTGAAATCCACAGGGAACAAATGGAGCGACTTGTGCGAGAGGAGCTGGAGCGCTGGGAGTCAGATGATACTGCATCCCAAATGAGCCATCGATTGGGAACACCACTTGGACTGAATGGCCAGCCTCGTTCGAGGAACTCTCGACCATCTTCTTCCCAGTCAGATGGTATAGATGGGGGAGGAGGAAATGGGGGGAACAGCATCCACATGTAGGATTAACTTTGTAGGTGATTCCAGATGTTTCAGGTCAGTATTCAGCCAGCAAATACACTACACTGTTTCCCAGCATGAAGTGATCATTCTGATCAGAGCACTAAGGACAACTTTCACTGGTGGGCAAAACTAAATATTCTCTTCATAAGTCATTTTTGGACCTGTGTAAGCCATGTATCATGTTTCGGTTACTAGCAGTGAGACTTTCAGCCCTGGAAACAAAAATGCAGGGAACAGAATGGATATCAGGCATGGCAAAGTCTGCCAGGACAGAAATTTGATTCCATACATGTATTATGGGGAACACTTTCATAAGGGCTTCAAGCATCAGACAAAATAAGGTTCTGTGGCCAGCACTCTAAAATGAAAGGCTATGAGTTTTCTCCTTCCTCTTGGAAAAGATGGTTTTTAAATTATTTTTAAAGCAAGTTTTGAAAGAAGATGGCATCTTTATTTTCTGATTCTTATAACAGCTGACAGTTTTCAAAGAGAGAAGACAGCACTTTTTTTTTTTTTTATTTGTGTTGCTGTCTCATTTTCTGAGTTATTCTTGGTGTACCAACATTTTACCTGACATTTTCCTGTTTCTGAGAAGTACTACATTTCTTTAAACAGAAGAAAGTGCACTTAGTTTGTACAACTGCAAATTACATGATTCTGTAGTAGAAACTGAATGCATTATAAATAGCATTTCAGAAGTAATATTTGAGAGCTGCCTCTACACATCCAACTAACAATAATTTTTATCTATATTGCAAAATTTTTAATGCCATGTTTTCATGATTTCAGTGTTCCTGGGATAAATATTGCAGAGGCTTTAGGTCAAATATGGCTACTTTGCAGAAAATATATTATTTACAAGCACACAAAATTGAAAAACACTAACTCTTCTGTGAGGGGAAGAAGGGGGCAGAGAACATGCTGACAGCTGGGAAAATCTGATCTTGTGCCATGTGAAGTTCTAGATCACATCTCAACTCTGCAGTCTGTATTTACATTTAACAGAACCGCTTCTAAAATTATTAGGTTCATTTCTACATACGCTTTTCTGCTGAGGTGCAACAGATGATTCCTTTGGTAAAGATGTTTGTGGTACAACAACCGATCTTCTGTATTTAATTTCCTCTGTTTCTTATGTCATAGAAGCTTTTTTTTTGAAAGGAAATGCAACATTGAAATTATATTGGTTTCCTATGGAAAGCATTATAAAAATATAGAAGGCGATGTTTGGAGTTTTGCCTAGCAACATGTATCCATACGTGGAATGCTGGTTTAGGAGGGAGGTTGTCAATGGTGCTTTTTTCCTGAAGATGGCAGTTGTCTTGTATTTAAAGAGCTAGTGAAAAGGATAATGGGAAGCTACACAGTCAATTGCATCTTAGCTATTACTAGGGTATACAGGGGAAAAAAGCCTGTTTAACAAAGTATAGATAGCACGTGTTGGTGCCTTTTGTGTCAAAAAGCAGTTGTTGCCGGGGTTTATCTCCTCATTCTTGTGGGAGTACTGCTTAGGCAAAGCTTACATATTCCATATATTCTTACAATGGCACTGGCTGGATGTGCAGTGACTCAGACTGCCTTTCCTCTAACCAGAGAATTTGCTAAAACTAAATAGACTTTGTGCCTTTTCTCTTTTTTAAGTTTATGAGAAACCGTACGCACAGAAACGTAATTAATGTGTAAGGTGGAACAGGAGGAAATTCAGTGTGGAGATTGGAATTTCATAGTAGTCTTGTGTCTAGAAAAGAACTATGTGGGAAAACAGGTTGTGATTCTTGTGAGGTGGTTTTTTTTTCTTTCTGTGAGTTATTTTGTCCTGAACTAAGAAGAAATTCATACTCTTCCACAAGAGTTTCTGTCAATTTGCCAAAACAGCACAGTGGGTAGGGCATTTGTGTGGAATGAAGACACTCGGACTAAGCTCTGTCTTGCCTTAATTGATCAAATTTTTGGACTGTAGAAACCTTTCTGAGAAGAGTTTTCAGTGTTGAACTGGCATTTCTGACTTCAAACAAACAAACAAACCAAAAAGAAGCACTAGCTGTACACATGGCCAGCTGGTGTGCAAGGAAAATACCAAAGCAATTTAAATATACAGAGCCTTATCTTTATATTCATATCCAAAATGTATAGTGTGTTGGTATGTGATACGATTTACAGCCTAAACTTTGAGGCACACTGACCAATAACATGTGTGTAATATGTAATTGGTGTTGGGTTTCTAAGGTCAAGGGTCTACATGCTATGATAGTATTTAAAAATCAGTGACTGTGGCCAAATGACTCAAATTGTCCAGCAATCAGCTGGGATCTTATTAAGGGTACCCTGTGTTAAGATTAGTGCCTGTGGCCTGTCAGTCATGTGGCATGCAGAGGTTTATGGCAGCAGGGACTGAGGAGTGTGCAGAAGTGATCCAGTGGTCATCTTTTGTTGAGGCAGGGCCTTCCTGGGGGAAAAGAAAGCACACACAGACCTGTCAGTATGGTTTTACATGGGCTTCCTGTAAAAATGTCTCTTTCAAAATGTAAATTCACCTTTTATTTGTACTATATGTTTATTATGAGAATGTCTGCATTCATAGCTTTATTTGTTGAGGTGTATTTCTGTAACGTGTCGTTACTTAATAACAAACTTCATCTTGAAGTGCAATAAGTTCCCATGGGGTACCCCTGTGTGTTGACAGTGGGCCTTGTAGTAAGTGCATTGCCACTTGAAAAGTGTTACAAATGTTTTATTAATTCATTTTTCAATTTTAGATTATAATATCATTTGTTACTTATTAGAACAGTAAGAATTTTGCATAGTAATATACAGTGTTTGATCTTATTAAGAAGCTGTTAATTATGCAAGTCTTCTACAATGATCAAGAATGTATTGATCTGTAAAACTGAGCACTTTACTTCCTAATAAACATTTTATATAATCTATAAAGCAAACATTGTGCCTTTTGCTTGTTTTGTTTACAATGGAACATGAGTAATCCTCTGTTTTATTTTTTATTTTTATCTCATACTTTTAGTCTCAGATTACCTAATAATTACCTAATAATACAAAGGGAGTACAGGGTGATGATGAACATAGAGTACAGGGCTGATCCTGCTGCTTCATTGCCCAAACAGTTGGGTTTTTTTAACACTTCATTTCACATTTGTGTTTCTGCAAATGCACAGCTCTGTTTTCTGCTATTTCAGGCAGCAGCGCTGACTGCTGGTAACTGTCTCTTCATTACTTCACAGTAGCTGTGTAAGTTAACTCTTTTTTTTTTTCTCTATTCCCCTTTATTTTTCCCCTTGTTTCAGGGAACCCTACAGCATCTGGAAAGTTTGAGTAGTGTTTGGAAACCCCAGGCTCTCACATGCCCATAGTTCTCTCTGGACAAAGCTTTATAAGTATACTGTAATAATGAAAACTGGATGCTTAATGTAAATCAGTCTCAATCTTTAATGAAATACATACTGAGTTCAGTTAAGTATGTTAAGCCTTTAGTCAGTGCACTATAAAAGTCACAGTTTGTCGGAGGTGGGAACCTTTTTCTTATTGAATACTGTGTGTATGCTACAGCTTTGGTGACTTTTTAAGATTTCTTCAGGAAGTACAGTTTGAGATGCCTGTTTGGAATGAGAGCCACATAATTCTTCCATGTCCCACAAGCATCACATGGATGCCTTGTATATTTACTCTTCTCCAGTAAATCTAAACAAGAAAAAACACCTGAGGAAAAGGAGAAACATTTATGATAAAAGGTCTGCAAAGCAATTGTCACTTGCATAACAAGGACTTCCAGGTTAAGTGCTGATCATGCAAAATCGGTGCAGAAAATTGGAGGGACAGCTTAGTGGTTCAGGTGGCAGGCTAATATTCAAAAGAGTTGTCTGTCTTTTATATATGTCACCTCACTCCAATGCCTTAACACACACTTGGGTGATTCCAGCTTCTTTCAAAGGACTGTTGCAAACATGCTACTTTAGTGTCAGTAGTGCTAAAACAGCAGTAGTATCACAAGCAAGTTTTATTTGAAGATTCTGGCAGCTCTTCTGCTTTGCTTCTGCTCCAGGGAATACTCATGGAGACTGAAACTGCATCCCAGGAGGTAAAAAAGAGGTCTGAAGGAAGCAAACTTGCGCCTTCTGTAACAGTGCTGAACTGGGAATGTGTGGAAGCAGGTTTACTGCAGCCAGGTGTTATGGTATTTTGGAGGCCTACCAGCAGCGGGGTGCTAGGAGGAGAGCGAGCTTTTTGAGATTTGGGAAGTGTACTGAGTTTGTGTGGCCAACAAAATGTTAGTTATAGGTGCAGTATGTTGCCAAAAGACTGATCATGACAATTTGCATCAGCCACAGTTTTCCTGGTGGCATTTTGACAGAAGTTTAGTTCAGTAAATTCATTCATTTGCAAAGTCTTGAAAAGAGTTAAAGATTAGCAGATACTCACGGGGGACATAATGCTCATTAAAAATCCATCCATCCAAAACAGAACAACAATATGAAACTCCTATAGAGATAGAATTTGTTTAAATCCTGTTCAGATTTTGAAACTTCTACTTTCAAAAAAAAAAAAAAAATCCAGTGAGAAGAGTTAGGCTTTAGTTTCAGGGAAGTCATATTTAAGGTATTTTCAAAATACACTTAACAATGCTATGACTGCCAGAAATGCCCATGTGTGCTGCACAGGCTGCTGCTTTCCACTCTTACATGGAGAGTGGTGTGGTGTAAACTACGAAAAAATGCTCAAAACAAAAGAATGGAATGAACTGTTTAGCCTGAAAGGAGCAAAGTCCGAGGTAAGCACACTTCTGTTCTGCTATCAGCTTTTCCTGCAGCCGAGGTGGACACTGTTAAGATGGAGTTCCCCAGCTCCCCAGTTACATGGCTGTGGATGCAGCCGTGAGAAACCTCCTGCTGCAGGAAGGCAGAGCTGGTGAGCACTGGAGACACTCAGTATCCAGGGGCCACTGCTGTGGCCCAGAGGAACAGCTGATCCAGCAAGGACATGGCCAGGGCGTTCCCTAGGGAGTCTCCTTCCCCACCTGGCAACACCCAACCTCTTCGCTCCTTCAATCATCTCCTGACACAGGAGGAGACAGCCACAGATTTGAAAAGCTCTTGGCTGAAGTAGGTTTGTCATGTTTATCATATAGAAAAGGCATGCAGCTGTTCTGGTTTCAAAATTGCTGTATGTTACTGAGCTTTGAATGCTGTTATGGTAAAGATACCAAGTTGTGCTTAAAAAGATAGTCTTGCTAAGCCAGGTAAATGACAAGAGAAGGAATTCTTTAGCAAGAAGTCCTGTCAGAATATGACCCATTTCATCATAGTAATATGTATCAAGGACTGAGATGGATATACTGAGGCATGGCTCTAGAAACTCGAACATAGATAATTTGCCTAAAATTTGTGATACCTCTCCATGGTTTTCTAAACAGGCATTTTCTCTTTCATTCAGAAAAATGATTGCTTTGTCACTGTGACCCCCAGAAAGCAGGAAAGGAATCTTTGCATGAGTCTTGCATTTCTCCTGGTAGGAAATTTCCACTTCTGTCAGTGATCCTATGAACAGCTAGAACTGTGTAATATGGGCCAGCTGTGTTTCCTGGCTTAGTCATTTGAAACAGTTAAGTGAGGAAATAGGTTTGACAAAGGTTTTAACTGTCTTAACTGGCTGTTATTTCATGCCCGGATAGCAAAAGGAGAGAGATGTGGACTGGGAAAGGAAAAGCATTTATGTGACATTCAGGAGACTTCTCTTTTTTTTTTTCTTGTGGTACAGAGAGGTGAATATAAGCTCAGTCTGACAGAGGAGAACTCATTGTAAAATAAGGAGGGCAATATTTAGATTGAAAGAAGACTGCTTATATCTGTAAGAACCATAATCAGACTGACTATTTAACAAATAGAAGTGTGTCACATGGAAGACCCAGGGGAGCAACTACAGAAGTCTTTTTGGCATTGCCGTTATTTACATTATCAGATTGTACTCCCTCCTCCTGAGCTATACCTGTTGTGGAAAAGGACATAGCTAAACACAAAGTGAGCTATTGCACTTTACTGAATGTTCAAGAGGCAGCAAGTTGACGTTTGTGAAAATAGCATTTTGCCAGTTCATATTAGAAAACTGTTGCCCCCTTTTTTTTTTCTTTTCCAAAATAAATGGTGTTCTCTCTTGGACGATTATTTGTATAAAGTGTGCAGAAAACCAGGCACTATTAGGCTGTAGCAAGGAATACTGAAATTTTTCATCCTGGAAATAAAAAAATCAAATACTTGTGATCCCAGAAAAAAAACCTGTAAACAGAAAATACATGACTACAAATCCAAAGCAGGGGTTGTTTGGAGAGGTTCGACTCACCTTGGACTGATGCTAGTGTTTGTCCAGAAACAATTTTTGTCACATTACCTGTGGTGCCTGTCTGCAGTCATCCAGAGCAGGATATTGCGTCCTGAGCACTTGACTTTGTGCCCACTGGGTCAATGGAAAAGTAATCAGAAGGCAGTTGGCTATTTCATAATACCAGAGAGTGAGGGAGTAATTGCACTGTTGTGTTCTTTGAAGAAACAGAGTGCCTAAAATATTGGCAGGGCAGCTTTCTTGAGACAGCAGCTTTCTTAGACAGCATGACTCAAAACCTTAGGGCGGCAAAAATTATTTCTCTTTGGAGGAAATACGTGAAAATGGAGAAGTGTTGGTTTACTTAAAGCTGCCCTTGAACCTATCCATCTGCTTCCACATATAAAGAAACTGTTGTTTTGAGCTCTTAATCTATAACTATCTAGTTTCTGTGAAGAGATAGACATACATTATTTAATTTTCTTTGTGATGCTATTTTAATTGTTTTCTTTCTTTCTTCTCTTTATTAATTTTAATGGCTGTTAACTTCAAGTGTCTACCTGACATAAATTCTTTGTTGTTTTTATGGTGTGGTGTTTTTTTTAATCTTTCTTCTGGGCTGAAACAACCACCTAAATTGTGAATCCTTTACTGATTTATTCTCTGGCCCAGGAGGATGCTGCTCCACAAGTACATTTCTCAGTGCCTCCTGGAAAGCCTAAATTCAACAAATGTCTTTCCTCATAGGTAGTGAGTATACAGCCTACAAGGTTCTTACTGTATCTAACAAGCAGAGAAGTCAAGAAAGACGCTGGCATTTCTTATGCAGCCCAGACCATCCAGCCAGCATAGCAGCTTCATCAGCAAAGTATGTAAGTCCATGGCAAGAACTACTGAGTCATTCAGGCACTTCTTAAATCTTTGCTTGAATCAATACAATGTATAAAGCCCAGGGACACTATGAAAAATAAGTCACAATTCCTGAGTCAGCATAACTTACGGACTTTTTAGACATGTCATTCAAAAAGTCAATAGCCTTTATCATGTAGTTGTCTAACGACATGTAAATGTGTTACAGAATCAGTGAAATAACTTGCTAACATCAGTTTTGAAAATAAGGCAGCAATTCGAAAAATGAAATCTGTTTTCTATACTGTCTAGCCTTCTGCTTCCTTCATCAAAAGGAATTCAAATTGTTCCATCAGCTGGCTTGCTAACCTGTTTCAAATTCCACTGAAATAATTCTTTATTCCAAAAGAATTGCTCCAGCAGTTAATATTATTGGTTATTAAATATTTTTAGCTACAGAGAAGAAGCTAAAAGAGTAAAAATTTGATACCACTGGTTTCAGTTTTGCCAGTAGCCTTCTGCATATTAAAAGCTCTCAATTAATACAGTTTCCTCCTTAGCCTGCTACCAGCACTTGGGTTGCCTTTTACTTTTTTCTTCTTCTTCATAAACAAACACAGACCTTTTTCAGGTTTTTCTAAACTATGGCATTCAGAATCTGAGTAAGTTTTAAATAGTCTTCCTAGGACGTGACCACTTTAACTGGATGATGTATTAGCTGTATCTGTTCTTGCCTGTTATGTAGGAATAACATTAGGTGCTTGCTACCAACAAATTTTATGACTGTGAGATTGCAACAGCTGATCAAACAGAAGAAAAAGTTGTAATTTAGGCAATGAACAAAGAGCAAGTCAGAAATTAGTACCTCACATAACACACACAGGTATTTGGGGATAAAATACTTCCCTCTAGACCCCTGGTTTGCTGAGGAGGAACAAGGGTTATTAAAAACATAAGCCCCTTGCTATTTAGCAACACTGTGCTATTAATTACAGCAAATAGAGCATTCATTACAGAGAACAAGAATTACTTTCAGTTGCTGGCACTGAAAATATAAAAACCTTAGTTTCTGTACTGAATGCAATAAAAGATTATTGTAATCATAAAGCTTCCTTCAAACTAATTGATTCAAATGAGTTTTAATAACTCTTTAGGAAGTAACGACCTTCAGCTTGCGATTTATTTTAATTATTTTAAAGTAGCTCAGATGGAAGATGTAAAAGAAAAATTGAATGGCTTGACATAAAACCTAAATGTAAGTCTTTTAAAGTTTCCGAGAGCCTGGATTAAATCACTTGATGTTAAATTGTAAGCAAACTGAAATAGAAATTTTCATACACGAAAACACATTTTCAGTTGAGCTATTGATATAATCAGAATCGTTAAGTTCTGCACATCATACTTTTTAAATGCTAAATGCAAATGACAAAAATCTCAGGAAAACAATGGTATCAGGCAGTTCTGTCATCTTTAAGCCCAAGCAGTGCATGAATCTTAACACTATAAACTACTTGATTCATGGTACCTTATCGCTAAGATCCTGCCGAAAGGAGCAAATGTCAGGGATAATTCAGATCCTAAGCCCACTGCAGTGGAAAGCAGGGATCATTTCAAGACCAATTTGGAGCAGATTAATAAAAAAAAGGCTTAATGGGCCATGTACCACTTAAAGAATGCTGGTCAAATCCATCCCTAATGAGGGTGGGGAGATAGAAAAGATTGTGAGAAACAAGTCAGGACTATTAACCTGGGGGTATTAGGAGATCCCTGAGAGCCTAATTCTTGTCACAAGGTCAAGCTTTTACAAAGCAATTATTAAGGATCTCCATAGTATCAACATACATACACACACACATATATCAAAGCCTTTTAACCTTGGGGATTCTGGATTTATTTCCCTTCTCCTAATCACTTTTCCTCTCCCCCTGCTTTCCTTGTTTGTAGAGGTCCATGTTGGGGTTCCTATAGAGATGATGTGCCTGGTGGCTTGTGCAAGCAATCTGATTGTACTTATCAGTCCTAAACAAAAGGGGAGAACCAGATATATAACAGAATCAAAGTCCATTGGGTTAGATGGGTCTTTAAAAGATCGTCTAGTTCCAACCCCCTTGCTGTGGCCAGGGACATCTCTCATCTGAATATGTAGACTAGAATGCTGGATATAGAGAGAAAAATAAGATCTTCATTTGAAGCCTATGCTGTGACAGTCAAGTCTGACATGACTACTACTGTAATTTCTGCTCTTGCAACAAAGGTACAGAATTGTACCAACGTCACTGTGGAGTTGTAGAACTCACATAAGGGATTGACTGCATTGTGCTGCTGTCAGTTCATTAGCGTGTGGGCATTCTCATTAAAATCACTGGGAGCAAATGAGCTAAACAGGGATGCACTGGGGAGTAGCAGAGCTTGTCCTCTCATTGAGCTGCATAGGAATTCTTCCTGGGTAGTGACTCTGGGATTTGCTCTGGTCTCATGGGCCACTTCAGTGAAAATGAAATCATAGTGACAGTATGTTAACTTCTCTGCAGAGTAAAAGCAGAAATAGGTATTGGATAGTGCAGGAAGAAATATTTGTTTTGCATAAGTGCATTCTTATAGATGGCCAACTGCTGACATGAGTAGAAGTTTAGGAGTTTCATGGTAAATATTATCTCTGCAATACTGTGTCAAAATCTTTTCAAAATGTCAGTGGTTTAGCTTAATTTGATAGTTTCCTTTCTCAGAAATTACTGCTGTGTACTAAAATCTATTTTATTTTCTGGTTGGAACACAGTCTTTTATAACTCTTTAAATGTTGAAATGTTAAGGACCACCTACAACTATCTGGGCTGTAGAGTTCTACAGTTTCAAATCTGGGATGATGTTGTTTTTTGTCTCCAAAGGCAGCTTCTCTAATCCACTTTCATTTCTTTGTAGTACCACAACCTGAAGTATTCTTTCTGTTGATTTCTTTGGAATAACCACATTGCTGTTATCTTCTCAGCTGTTTCCTCCTGCTTAAAAAGGACAAATGTGTAAGTAAATTAAAGGTACAGAACACTTTCTGCCAATTTTTGTGCTCTGAAGCTCTCATTTGCCCCAGCAGCACTACATCTTACCAACAAAACAATACCATACTTAGTGACTAGATCAACATGAATCCTAAAGTCATATATATCAAAATGTTAAGTTCAGAACAAATGTGAGCTGCCCAAAAGCTTAGATCATTTCATTTACTTATAAGCAGCATCCCAGCTCTGAATGTTCTGGAAAGATAAAATCTGAACTGAAATCAAACATCAATCAAATCTGTAAATACAAAACACAGCTAAAAGAGTTGAACAGATTTATATTTTATTATTAGAATTTTACTGCCAAGACTGATGGCTCAATGTCAGAAGTACATGTTTCAGCATCCAACCACAGATTCTAGATAATAACATTCCCTAGAAAACAGTCACAGTGGAAGACTGCACTCCTGAAAGCTCTGTGATCTTTCTTGATTCTCATTTCTGAAGCCTTCTGCACAAAGGAAGCCATCAAAGGAGAAATTCATACCAGGGCAATTACATGAGACAGGGGCTTAAGTGAGGCAGGAATAAGGAATTCATAAAGCCAAGTTCCCTTCTCAGTGGTTTGTGATTGTTGAAACTGTCAGGGAATCTGCACGGATAAGAAATGTTTTTGACACAGAGCATATTTCTCTTGGGTATCATCGCTGATGGTGTTGGACATAGTTGGTAGAATGAACACTGTGATTCAGTTTTCAGAAGTTCAGCAAAGGACTCCTTATGTTCATGATGTGCAGAAGTCTCCCTGAGCTCTTTAGGAGGATAAAATACATTATTATGCTGCAATCTTAGCAGCTCTGACCTTATTGTACCTGCAAGTACTCATTCATGCAAGCTGTCAAAGATAAGCTTGAATATCTGCTTCAGTTTAATGATTCAATTCTTGAATTAGTCATCCTGTTTTAATATACTGAAATGTTGGGCAGTATTTTCAGTGGATTACTGGAATGGCAAGGGGAAGATTTTTTAAAAATTTTAAACAAAAGTGTTGAAGTTTGAAAGGGAATACTAATACCAAATGTCAAAAAATTCAAATCTCAAATGCAAATTTTTTTCTTGTTTTCATGAGAAAGCAAGCAGAACCTACATCCTGGAAGGCTTTTAAATGCTTTCAAACATAAAGGAGAGGTGAAATCTTCAAAAAGAATTCTGTAGCTGGTCTCATCTCTTTATGTACAATCCCTGTCTGCTGTGGCAGCTTGTTTACTGTTGTCTGTATAAATCTCATGCAGATTTTTAGAGGTGTCCTGTAAGTTTGCATTAAAACTAATCTAGGCTCAGAAATTTTTAACAAAATTCTCTTATCATTCTATTGGAATTAAGATTGCCATCTTGCAAATAACATTAATTGTTGCTTATTCTCAAGCTGTGAAATGTTCTTTTGCTGTACAGGAACTGCTATGTCCCGTGCATTTTTCAGTGCCACAGCAGTTGAGTCTTCAGTAATAATACCCAGAAAAAAGTCAGGATTGTTGTATATTCATTTTGTTAACTTGAATGTCTGCCCATTCTGATATGCCATAAAATGCAAATCTGTCAAGGTCTAATAAAAAGCCTGAATACTACAAAACTATGATTTCATTCATATTTATTCTATTTGTTAATTTTATGCATGGAAATACATAAGCTTATAGTTTAGCCATACCAGTGTAAAAGTAGAGAATCTGTTTGTTAGTATAGTTTAAGGTGACCATTTCCTGATAATCTAGGAAGAATAGACTTTTATTTTCAGCAGCAACTTATTTTACCAAAGTATGATTTACAGCAAACTATTTTGTCATAGGAATAGGGTAGAGAGATTTTAAAGTTTAACAGTGTCATAACCTACTTTCTGAAAACTGATTGCACTCAAATAACCAAATTCAGAAATATTAATAGTCAAGCAAGTTTTTTCCTCAGTTTTTTTAGGGCTCTTTGTAATATTGAGGATCTCATGTGTGATTCTATTTGCACATGTGTTCCTAAAGTCACATGCATCTGTTCCCTAAAATTCAGGTCTACCCTTCTGTACAAAAATCCCCTTCTAAGGTAACCTGGAAATTGACAATTTAGCTTAGTGTGTGCTATTGTGTCTGTCAATCTGTAATTTTATCTTCATTACACTATTTTATGTTTTTAGTTCGTTTCCTGGATGATTATGCAGAATTGTGACAAAGCTGAAGGAAGAAAAAAAGGTATGAAACATATGTTTTTAAAAATACCTGCTTGATATTTATTAAAATATTAACTTTTTTGACAGTAGCAAATGCTACTCCTCAATTTTGTAGCAGATGTTATGGAAATTAGCAGTGACTTCTGCAGAAAACCTGTGTCTGACCACAAAAAACAGACTGTGAGATTCTAAATTCACAACTTCAGTTGGAGCAAGGGCCCCACTGCAAGGATGTATCTCTGTCAAGGGGATAAAACTCATTTATATTTGCAAAGCTGTTCTACAGCATTTCTGTTTCCTCTCATGCAGTTCAACTCTGAGTGATTGATTAAAATGTTATTTCCACAGGCCCCATGTCACTTGTTTCAAAACTCACATAGGAGTATTCTGGAGCACAGCTACAAGTTACAAGTGTAGAAAGCTTCATTCTGTGGTACTCATTGCAAGGGAAGCTGGAGAACAATGTAGGTTCTTTCCTATTCTTCTTTCACCCTCACTTTTCTGCCTCATGTCATTGTCCCAGGTCTGCACCACTGCTTCCAAACCAAGTATTTCTGACGTAAGAGGAGAGCACGCACTCCTTCTGCTTCTTTCTGTCACTCTGCCTTGGATAATTTTTGTAACAGACTTAAAACTGTAATCATCCTTGAAAGAGTTGTGCAGGAGAAGGCAGAGAGGCCTGGCAGAGAGACCTAAACAAGTCAGAGAGCTGGGCAATCACCAACCATGGGAAGTTTAACAAAGACAAGTGCCAGATTCTGTACTTTGGACAGGGCAACCCTGGATGTATGGACGGACTGGGGAATGAGAAACTGGAGAGTAGCACTGTGGAAAGAAACCTGGGGGTTCTGGTCAAGTCCAAGTTGGGCATCAGTCAGCAGTGCCCTGGCAGCCAGGAGGGCCAACCATGTCTCAGGGGGCATCAAGCAAAGCATCACCAGCCAGTCCAGGGAGGGGATTGTCCTGCTCTGCTCTGCACGGGGGCAGTTTCAACTCCTGTGTCCTTAGAGCCCTTTCAGTGTTGACCTCGAGTCCTGTATGCAGTTTTGGGACCAACAATATAAGAAGGATATAAACCTATTAGAGAGTGTCCAAAGGAGGGCCATGAAGATGGTGAAGAGTCTAGACGGGAAGCCATACCAGGGGTGGTTGAGGTCATTTGGTCTGTTCAGACTGGAGGAGACTAAGGGGAGACCTCATTCTGGTCTGTACCTCCCTCACGAGGGGAAGTGGAGGGGCAGGAACTGCTCTCTTGTCTCTGCTGACCGGGGAACAGCATAAATCTGTGTCAGAGAAGGTTCACCTTGGATATTAGAAAAAGTTTCTTCACCCAGAGGGTGGCTGGGCACTGGAGCAGGCTCCCCATGAAGTGGTCACAGCACCAAGCCTGACACAGTTCAAAAAGTGTTTGAACTACACTGTCGGGCCCATGGTGTGATTCTTGGGAATGGTCCTGTACAGGGCCAGGAGATGGACTCAGTAATCCTTTGTTGGGTCTCTTCCAACTCAGTGTATTGTCTGATTGTAAGTCTTAGAGAAATAAAGTTCTGTAAGTTTGTTTTGTATGACCTACACAAACTAGGGCAAAGATTACTGGTAACAACCCAAGAAAGAGCTATCAAGTTGCCTTCTATGCATTTTAACACATTTCCTACGCATAACTGTGCATATAATTATAGTCCCCCGAATAAAGGAGATGAGCTAGCACTGCTGCACATGGCCAGGGAAAAGCTGGCCTGCCAGGAAAGGATTGCTGCAATCTATGGACCTCTACAAATGTAGTGCCACCCTGTTTAGTCATGCACTTGAAATTGGTCACTATAAAATAGACTAAGAGCTAATGATAGCAACAATAAAGAGACAGTGATGACAACTTCCAGTTACACAGAGGAAATGCAAATTTCAGGACAAGGATTATGCAAAGTGGCAAAGTTCACAGTCACCTTTATTTAAAAAAAACAGTGCTTTTACCAATCCAGTGTGGTAAGAAAGACTTCATGGCCTCAATCAAGTACACCCCAGAACAGTAATGATTCCCAAATGGAAAAGGGTGAGATATGCATTGGGTTGGAGAGGATTTTGTTGCTGTCTCACATAGACTGTGAGCACATAAGCAGTTGAGACTGCACAGGTGTCCTGGTAAGCACCACTTCAGACTGGATTATTTGTCAGTAAATGTAGGTGCTAATTAAAGTATACAACCATTTTTTTTTTTTTATCAGGTTAAGCCAATAAATGTTAGTTTTAGTGTCTAACAAGTTCATAGCTAGAAGATGCAGAAAGACTGAATAGTCTCTTGAAGAAATTAATGGTTATACACTTTTTCTGGCAGGGAGGACTGGGTCTTGTTAAATATTTCAGCAAGGTACATTAATAGTAAGTATTTAATATAATACACAAGGATTTCACATTGTTGACTTGTGTGATCATAAAAGTACAAAGGAAGGCCTCTTAAAAAATAATCCAAGTCAGCTGCACAGTCAGTTAGTTTCATCAAACTCCTGAAGAGTAGAAATTGCACCTTTCCTTCTAGTTTTAAGAGAACTTCTTCATGAAGTGCAGTTTCAGGTACGCAATGGTGAAGAATATAAGTGACATGCAGGCAAGAGCCAGGTGGTTCTGCCACAGGCCCCAGGTACTCGCATCGATGCCTTGACTTTTCAGGTAGTCATCTCCAGTACACACTCTGCAGATAAACACACATGCATTTATAAACGTTGTCAGTTTGGAGTACCTAGGAAGATCCCTAGAAGTTGTAAGCGTGATTTTACGTGTATAGCAGGTCACGCAAACACCAACTATGTAAATGGTTTATTTTCTATATGTAAATTCATTTGTCTTGTAGCTCCAGTTTCCTATAGGAAGCTGAAATGGATTTTGTGAGACTGTAAAATTTTAATTTGTGTGCATGTCTTTCAGTAAATGCAGTTTGAAGAAGCTTAATGCCAGATACTTGCACTCTTATAAATACTAAATATGACAACAGGCAGAATGTTCTATGCAGGCAGAATGCAAAAATCCAGTCAAAACATCATCTTCTCTAAAAAACTCACAGATTCTGCTGCTCATCACTGTGCATCTCTGATGCTCAGACTACTATTCTAGGACTTTTGAAGTTATTGATGGTGGGATTCATTTCAATGAACCAAAATACTTACATCGGGCTCATCTGTCGATAGCTATTGTCACTGCTTAAAACTGTGTTGTTAACGCTGCCACAGAAGTTCAGACCCTTCAATTCATTGATTTGTAAAGCCTTTCAAAATAAAGGAAACAATGACAACAGAAATCAGCAGGCAAAGGAATGATACATTATTGAGACGATATAACGCAATTAAAATTTATTCTAAAAACGTGATGGTATCACTATTATGTTGGCCAGATTTTAATTTTTTTAAGCTGAACAGCACGGTTCTTTTTCTTTTAAGAAAGGAATGTATGCAGCCCACACCTTGCTAAGCATGCACAACAGCAGGCTTCACCACCTCCCCCAGGATAGACCATTTCTGCACGTGCATAATAAAGCCCAAATTTCTCTACAAAACATCACCCTAGCTTACATGCTCAAAAATGAGGAAAAAAGCTTTATCTTGACAAGTTTTTGTCAAGATGGAAAAGAGAGACTGATGGAAAAGAGAAGAATTTAATTTCTTTAATTTCTTTTTTTTAGTGATAACATTGCTCTTTTCTTTGTATCATTTTTGTCCAGCTGCATTTCATTGGGTGTAGTTGTTCAGTTGCTCTCTCATATGAGGTGTTTCTAGGTAACAGAAATGAGCTCTTCTAGACAGCAGTGGGTGCTGGTTGTTGAGAAACCCTTCTTGTTTCAAGATACTTGTTTCAAGGTTGTTGTACTTAAGTAGCTTCATTTTGCTCACTGGACCATAAAGTTTCAAGTTTTCTTTACCATAAGTAAAGATATTCTTTTCTATCAAACCTTTTCCAAGTCTGTACACAGGAAAATATTAGCACTTACTGTCAATCCGTATCGAGGGATGCTAAAGTATTTGAGCCAGGAGAGCCAGGGCAGGACACTTGTGAGATTGACCAGCAACCCAGAGAAAAGCTACAGACAACAATTACAAAAAAGCCGCAACAACAAAAAAAGCAAATTACAAATTACATACTGTTATCATGTGTTCTTCTCTAGCTCTTGACCCTGCTTCTTCAGATAAAAAATGAGTGGGAAAGCATTTCTAGAGGACAAAAATCTTCCAGTGGAGAGGGAAGGAATAATTTCTGGTAATCAGCTTTTAGCTATAACCCCAGGTCCTTCTCCCAAAATAGGTTAACAGGGAGTGCTTTACCCTGTGCATTAAATCCATCTGCTTCCTGGCACGGGGTCCCACATGGATTTGCATGAACTGTCTGCTGTTCCTCAGGGTGTGCACCGGGTTTTCCCTGCGTGCCCTGAGTCTGAGGCAATGTGAACGCTGGCTGTGGGTTTGGGGCTGCCTCATTGTTTATGGTGCCTGTCTCCCAGCTGGAGCTGTCTGGTGTTGCTTTGTTCTAACATGCCCAGTGGTGGGCTCTGCAGCTGCAGAGGACAGCTGGGGTAGTGGTCTCAGAGAGCAGGA
This sequence comes from Pyrocephalus nanus, assembly GCA_038380795.1. Classification (NCBI taxonomy): domain Eukaryota; kingdom Metazoa; phylum Chordata; class Aves; order Passeriformes; family Tyrannidae; genus Pyrocephalus; species Pyrocephalus nanus. Next base: position 16,529,160 of record CM076264.1, on the reverse strand, counting down.
GGCTGTGGGTCATGTTCTCAGCCAGACACATTTGTCTTTTGCACAGCTAAGGGTGAAAGAAAAAAATGTAGCTAAAGGTGGCTTTTCTGCTTTCAAGGCAGTTTGCTGGTTGGCAGAGCCACAACAAAGAGGGAGGAGGAGCCACTCTCCTTCCTTCTCACACCCAAACCCCCTGCCCCTCCAGTTCTTGTTTTCTCAAAGGGCAAATCAGAATATTCAACCCCACAGCATCAGAATACTCAAATCAAACAAATCAGGATATGCAACATGCTCGACCCCAACAGTCTTTCTGCAGAATTCAGCTGAACTCAGTGCTAGTAGGATTTCTAGATGTCAGCATTTCTAGGATTTCAGGATTCGGTCTAGAAAACTGAATAATGCTACTCACAATCATAAAAACAAATGTGATAGTCATGAGTAGGTTTGCTACAGCGACCACGCTCTGTCCTGCTGCAATGGCTAGTGCCATAGAAGTGGCTGTGTAGGACACCATCATAAGGGTAAACATCATTGTAAAGAAGGCTTCTACTGTTGGTTTCAAACCTTAAAGATCAGAACAAGAAGGGTTTCAGTACAATCCTGCCAAAAGCTCTACCATAAGCTGAACACTATCCTGAACTCTGTAGTGTGTCCTGCCTAAAGAATGCACTTTGTCTGACAGTGTGGGCTACATCACCAAGGCCCAAGACTGCCCTGGTGCTTGTGACAGGCCATGTGTATGCCCTGACAGTGAAGGACAGGAGGAATAACTAGTAACACTAGAGATGGCAGAACAGATAGGAGTTAAAAGTACCATACTCCACACATCCCAAGTGATGGCTTCGCTGTGGCTTCAAGTTGTCTATCAAAGAAGGAATTTCTAATGAAATTCAAGGGGGAGCAATTGTACAGCATTTCACTGGTTTCCAGCAGAGACCTCTCCCAAAGGACCTAGGGGGCTTTTGGTGACTGTGGATTTGGTAGCAAGGTCTATCTCACTCCAGTTTCACAGTCAGAGAGCCTCTTTCTGATGTGGCCTTTTTAGCATTCCTTAGGGAAAAAAATCTCAGTCCAAAGCACACTGTGATTATTTTTAAGTCTTGCTTGTACTTTCAAGCTTTTGGGACATCCCAAAAGGATGTCATCATCTGAAACCTTACTCTAGGAAAACGGATGACGTTCAAATGTGTTTTAGGGTTGTAAAAGTTGGTGCCGGCAACTTTCAAAGTCTGCTCACTGACTAGAAAGCATCTCACCAAAAATAAGTTGATACTAATTCACACAGTATTAAGATCTTAAACCAAAAATTTTTCTTTTAGGTGTTCTTGCAGGGATTGGAAAAGTATCTTGTACAAGCCATCAGAAGCTTAATATGGCCACAGATGAAAAGGAATAAAATAAACCTATGCAATAATGGTCAAGTCATGCTTCCTTCTAGGGACAGGGGAGATGAGATGTCACAAATTCTGTGCTGAATGCTTAAATCTTTGAAAGTGTTTTTTATCTGTAGAAAACAACACGGTGTGCTGTTGTAGTGCTATGCTGATGTAGCGCTTTACCCTACTTAATATACATGTGTACATACACATCTATTAAATACACATCCCATGTTGATTTATTGAGGGTGTTGGGAGTTGTAGTGCGACTGTAGGAGACCATACTTGCCTAACATGAAGTAAACTATACAGGTGAAGATGATGCTTGGTAAAGTCCTTATGGGTATTAAATCAGCCATTAGCTTTGCAATGAAATATGCAGATGTTCTGTAGTATCCACTGATATATTCGTGTCTGGAACAAAGAGATATGTACAGCATATGACAAATGTAATCACTAAAAATCAGTATGGTTATTTTCACATGGAGAAAAATGAATTCTAGCTCAAACCAGAAAAAAAGTCTTTCACAGTTAGGCTGTAATGCAAATGTCCAGTAAGCCAGACACTGAATGTGGATACTTGTGCACATGGTTTTTAGTAAATATATATTGTTTTATCAAAACAGAGAGGGTAAAGTTTAAATAATTTTCATTTTTTTTATACAGTGTAATATACATAGCTTTAAAGAATCCAGTTAGATAGTATTTCCTGCTTTCACTAGCAAGTCACAAACTTAGTAATCACTACTGAAATTAAATATTCAGGGGATTTTTTTTCCTACTCTGTCAGTAATTTTAAACTCAGCTGTCTGATATCACAGGTACTGTTTGGGGGATTTCCAGACAACTCACATTTGCAACGAACACTATCAGTGAAATAATTTCAAAACTCTGCACTAGGTGTACTTAAATGACAATTAGCTACAGTAGGGCAGAAAAAATTTCTTTCTAACAGTACTGCCTGATAACCTGTGTATGCTTTACTTACATAAATATCTTTTTTTCCACAACGAAGAGTTCAATAGCTGAGATGCTGCTGAAACACTGGTTGGTGGTCAGAAAGAACATTGCACCCACTCTACAAAAAGGCAGAACAGCAAGCTGTTACTAAAAATGTGATGTAAATGTAGTGTTTCCACTACTGCATATGTAAATCCAACCATAGTGCCTGAAGTTTAGCAGTCTGTGACCTCCCATCCCAAATTCCATGACAGAAGGATTGCCTAGAAGTCTGAGTCTGTAACAAGCCCGAATTACAGTGGTACAGTTAGTATTTGCTCTCAGCATGCAAGAATAGTCAGTTCTCTGATGCAGTTTTTCTATATAATTTCCTGACACATTAAAAGTTCTGAGATTGTGAGAGGCATTTGTCTGATGGCAAACTCTGGGGAACTGAGTAAGCAATGTGAGAAGTAGTTTTCACTTTTTCCACTGAAATATAAGGCACTTCATACCCAATTTGAAACTGGGCCATTTTTAGGTAAATGCTATGAAGTATTTCAGGACTAACAACCCTGAGACTTCATAGTTGCAAAATCATGTGTCAGGTCACGCACTATACAGCTGTCAAAATGATATACAGACCAGAATAATTTGAAAATCTAGCTCTAGGTGCACCTTCTGACTTACTGCTGGTAAATTCAAGTGTGTGTATATAGAAACAGATGCAAGATTAAAGCTTTCGTTTCCTAGGTTTATGTAGCCAAGTCTGCATATTTTAATCTTTATTCTTTTCATCTTGGGAAAATCTTCGTAGAAAAGAAGTTGAAGTCCCACCATGCTGAATTAAACCTTTTTAAATATGATGTCTGCTCTTCAGCATTTTTAGCAGCCTGACTGGCACTGGAAAGTGTCATCCTACAGAAGCATCATCACTCATTTCATTTGGACTGCTTGTCCAGCTTCCAGCACAGCAGGGCAGAGCTGCATCCCCCTATCAGTTCTGCAGGGACCGAGGAACATCCTCACTTTTGAGTCACTAACACAGGCATGGCCTTACTTACTGATTTGAATTTATAAAGCAAATGCTCCACATCAAATTTTTGAACATCCATTACTCAAACTGACTAACCTGTTCTGTAGTCCAGAAGTGTCCTCTTTAAGTCCAAAGAAAAGGGCACCTACAACCAGTCCCAGAAAAGCCGTAACACACACCTAAATGGAAAAAAAAAAAAAAAAGAAGAGGAAAAGTATCTTTTCTCATTGCCTCAAAACTTCAGTAGTTTTTTTTGGGTTTTTTTAAATATGCAGGAGGCGAGTGTGGATTGACAAGAAGTATTTTCAGAAAGGAGAAAAGCTGCCCAAGCTGGGAAGGCAGTCGATGGGGTGTTAGCAACCTGCAGCTCTGCAGCATTGTGAGTCTCCAGCCATGACATCCTCCGAGAGGTGTCTGAGACACAGCAGCTCCCCAGAGCCACCTTCCCGTGGCGGTGGCCAGCTGCTGCTGCCTCTTGTGGTCAAGGCAGCGGGACAGTGAGACAGGAGGGACGGTATGGAAGCTTCAGCTGCTGCTCTCACTCTGCCGTGGTGACAACTGGCAGGAGGCACAATCCTGCAGTGATATCATGGCTTTTCTGTGACCTCCTGTGGGGTCAGATCTTGTGGACCTGCTCCACAAGTGCTAGGAGGATGCTAATACTAGCAGTGGGAGGAGAAGGATAGCAGAGGCTTGGTAGGGCAGGTTAGAAAGAGGGATCCCCAGCATCACATGGACCTCACCCGAACTCCTTTCCCCAAGAATTGTTTCAGCCATTCGTAGGTGGTGTGATTAAATTAATTAAGTTGATTGCAACATTCCTCCTCTCTCCCTACTGATAATCTCCACCATTCATTCTCCTTTGGACAGAAAGTCATTCCCCATCTGCTGTCAGTGACAAGGGTCACTTCAGTTCCAGGGCTGACCACAGCTCTGCAGTGCAGTGCTTCTGTGGGGATTTCTCTGCAACCATCTCAAGGCTACTTTGAGCTGGGCAATCAGTCTTTCCTGACTGCCAGGCTCAGGATGACCTTTCATTTTCATGCCCCACAATGTGTAATTGCCGGGCTCTATCACACATCTTATTCCTGAGCCTTTTTTTAACAAGATACTACAACTGGGCTGTAAATGTGCTGATATTTGCAGTCTGTAACACAATTTAAATAGCAAAGATAACACTTGGTTCAGGGATGAATACTGAAGTGTGTGCATCACACTTTTTAAATGCTAAACACAAATGACAAAAATCTCAGGAAAACTGATGGTATCAGGCACTTCTGTCATCTTTAAGCCCGAGCAATGCATGATTCTTAACACTATAAACCCCTTGATCCATAGCACCCTATCGCTAAGATCCTGCCGAAAGGAGCAAATTGTCAGGGATAATTCAGATCCTAAGCCCACTGCAGTGGAAAGCAGGGATCATTTCAAGACCAATTTGGAGCAGATTAATAAAAAAAAGGCTTAACAGGCCGTGTACCACTAAAAGAATGCTGGTCAAATCCATCCCTAATGAGGGCGGGGAGATAGAAAAGATTGTGAGAAACAAGTCATGACTATTAACCTGGGGGTATTAGGAGATCCTTGAGAGCCTAATTCTTGTCACAAGGTCAAGCTTTTACAAAGCAATTATTAAGGATCTCCATAGTATCAACATACAGACACATACACATATATCAAAGCCTTTTAATTTTGGGGATTTTGGACTCATTTCCCCTCCACACTGGCCATTTTTTCACTCATTATAAAAGCCATGATGAAGACTATTTGTACCCCTGGATCCAGACCACTTTTTCTGTTGCCTCATCTAGAATTGCTGACAAGTGTGAGTTTTGGTAGTGCTGTGACTGCAGAGTTTGGCCCATGAATTACAGGATTCCTGAGGATTAGTCATTCTGCAGAGGCCAGACAGACATTCTTTATTTCTGAAGGTAATGTACAGCTTTGAAGAAGTCAACACTTTTGGTGTTGATTCTCCTGAAAAAGCAGCACTTATGGGGCCAGTCATGTAGAACATGCTTGTCTTTTGTGGTGGGTGTTAGACCCCATTGTGGGTCTTCATCACATCTTATCCAGAAGACATCACCGCCAATATGGACAGCCAAATGACCAAACAGCACGCACATTACGAGACTGCAAAAATATTTTTGCACTTGAGCCAACTGCCAGCACTTCATTTTGTACTGAAGGTTAATTGAGTACGCTAGTGTAGTCTGCTAACTTTTCCTGGCAGGGGAGAAGACTGAAGGCCAAACCCCACAATACCAAGCCTGGACAATTAAAGTCAAGTTTGAAGAATATTCATGAGCAAATACAAGACACTACTTGGTACATAATGTGTTCCTGGCCAGGAGCAGCAGAATACCCTGCTGGGAAAGATCTTGCCTCCTAAAGCCTTTCAGTAGTCCAAAATTAATTACTGAACAGTCCTGCATGCTTCTGATTTTGGAGCATTCAAGACACGTTCTAGGGAATTAGATTCCCAGACCTAGAACACACTTTCTTCAAATGCTTACTACAGTCAAAATACCAAGAGGCAAAACTATCCCAATGACTCATCTAATAATACAGGAGCCAAATAAATTCAACATATACCACAAAACAATAGATACAAATAGCGTTACCTGAGCTATGGAAGCTTGAGGGTTTCCTATCAGATTTTTAAAAGTGCGCCTGGACACCCATTTCAGCTGATGAAGGAAGGAATTGGCATATGTGATTTGACGGAAAACTGATTTGGTTTTCTTTTTATTTCCCAGAGAAATATTCTCTAATTGTGCTTTTGTTTCTTGGTAGTAGGTGGAGCTGGAGTATTTTTCTGCTAATTGCTCAGCCAAGGTTTTATCATATTCAATGCGTTCTTCAGTGCTCTCTGCTGAAAAGATTAAAAAGAAACATGATCGTGCCTGTAAGGGATGGGAAGGTTGTTTAGGAGTTAAGCCAGGGGAGTTATGTGGGATGGGAGAGTTACTAATGAACCAGAAGAATTAATATGCACATGTAGTTTCAGTGATTCATTGCCCTCATAGCATGCAGTTCAAAAGAGTTGGTGTAAGACCAAACCTCTGTGCTTGTCTGTGCAACCTGACCCACAGGCAGCAGCTTTACAGCAGACTCAGTAGGTAAACCTTGTCTGCCTGTGAAGCTTCAGCATGACAGCAATAAAGCTTTTAATCAAAAAGTGACCTTTACACCCATTTCTCACCCTTCACCGTTTCTGTAAATGATCTGTTTCACAGATCTGACGAGATAATCCTAGACTTTCCAGACTTTTAAATCCAGGTAATCCTGCATGTGTCTGCTTCAGTCGTGAAGAAATTTCAGCTGGAACTCCTTTTTTCCTCAACTATAGTCCAGTGTGCTTTTTCCAACAACATCTATTACCAGCTGTAATATTTGTCAGATCCTGAAAAATGCATTTTGTAAAACAGTTGCTTCTTTGGTAAAGATACAGTGAAACTGTGTGTTTGAGGACAAACTATAATCACAATTTCATGTCCCTTTTCAGTCCAGGGAAAATAGAGTATGCTATTAATGAGTAGCAGCAGAAAAGGATAAAAAAGCATGCTAGTGAACATAGGTAAGATCTAATTTTTTAGTATAGGGATAATTTCTGCCTTACCACAACTTCAGGGAACCATCAAATGAACACTGGTCCCCTATCCCTACCCCCTCTTCCCACCTGGCTCAGAGGAAGGAAAACAGTAATTTCCTAAAAGATTAACCATTCCATTAGGTAAAAAATACAAGTCATAACTGCATCAAATTATGTCACTAACTGGAATAATTGTCCTGGTTTATCATCTCTGCTTCTGCAAGACTTCAGTTGGTTTGCCTTGAAGATGAAAAAAGCTCTTTCTCTGTGTTGAGAGTTACCAAAATAGTTTCTTATATTCCCAGACATTATAATTTCAACACAGGAAAATATTCTTGCACCTTTAATATCTCATTATTTGACTGTGACACAAAAGTATGCAGGTCAGTTTATGGACAGAAGTGACAAATTACTAAATACCTATTTATGAGAGGCAAACTGTTCTTGCACAGGCAGGAACGTTTTATATAGTAGAGCTGCATGTGAATTTGGCACTTACTTCAGGTTGTGCTAATTATTTTCTACATATACGCAAAGAGGATTTAGGAATGGTGTGTTTGTGGAGTTTTTTCCTTTAAAACAACATGGATCAGCAGTGCATGACACTCATGCATACAAATAGCCATACACTGTACAACAAAGTTATTGGTTGGTTGACACACCTGTGAATGTTGTGTTGGACACCTCCCAGCAAAATAGATGTTGTGATAATTTGACTCAGCTGTGCATTTCTATCATACCTTTGTTAATCTCATCAATCTTGTTCATCGCCACAGCAGTGGAGTCTCCGTTGATGACGTCCAGGAAGAAGTCGGCAGGGTTGTTGTAGGGCTCGCACTGGTAGCCTGTGGTGACAGCAGTACAAGGCCTGAGTGATGGCTGTGTGAGTGGACAAAGGCTGTCGAGAACACAGCCACACGTTGTGCCCACTGACCAGCCTGCACCACGGGCAGGGCAGGCTTCAGAAGGTCTGTGCTTTCCCAAGGGATGAATGGCACTGCCAGGCAGCTCCATCAGTGAAAGCAAGGTGACAGCTGGCAATGTGCCTTCCCAGCCCTAGCGTGGGCTTTGTCTAGGTAAGATGCACCCAGGAACAGTTCATTAGAGGTCAGCCCTGTCATCCAAACCTTCATGTGGGTTAAGAGGAGAAACTCCCAGAGAAATGCTTAGCCTGTTAAAACCCTGGGCTTGTTGATACAAGCTGTGGCCAACTCTGACCCAGAGCTATTGGCATTTTATTCAAGTTAGTCCAAACTAAAGGTGTTGCTGCAAAAGTTGTGCTCACCAATGGATTGGAAGTAGCCAATGGCGTGCTGGGCTGGCCCATGGTACAGCAGTCTCCCTGCAGCCAGCAGTGTCAGGTTGTCAAACAGTCGGAATATGGAGTACCGAGGCTGGTGGATGGAGAAGATTATCGTTTTTCCTTGTTTTGACATCCTGAATGTGAAGAACAACACAGATGTTAGCTTTGCAAGTCAGTTCAGCCTTTAGATAAGAGAATTCACAAGTTCAGTTAAGCCTAATTCAGTTAAGTCTTATTAACCTGGCATGCCAGAGAGGAGAGGAGGAAGGAAAAAAAAGAAAGGAAAAAGAAAATATTCAAACCACACTTATAGTGTCCATCTGAGAAAAGAATTCTCACTTTGGAGAGAGAGAGAATTTTTTCCATCCCCTTTGCAAACTTGGCTTGCTGGTAAACAATCACGTCTGATTTCCCTATTTGCTCATTCTAACTGTGATTTCAGTAAAATACAACTCAAGTACAGTGTTGAAAACAACTCCTGTGTTGAAAACAGGAAGCTGTTTCCAAGGCCATCACCTTTTCAGTAGCAGTAGAACAGCATTAGCAGTGCTGGCATCAAGTCCAGTAGTTGGCTCATCCAAAAACAAGATGGCAGGATCCGTGATGAGCTCCATCCCAATATTGGTCCTTTTCCGCTCTCCTCCAGACACCCCACGAGTGAACTGGGTGCCAACCTGCCCCAAACAAGAAACTCTGGACTGATGAAAAATCCTTGAGTGAACAGCATCCCACCCACACAACACTATTTGCAAAGAGTTGTAAGAAATTTTAGCTCTGTTCTCAAGAACAGATGTGTTATCTCACACATAGGCTATTTCTTAATGTTAGTATTACTTGAGGTGTTCTCTTTTTCTCCAAACACAGACTACCGTTCTCTTTCCCTGCAATGTAGTAGCATAGGGCAGCATCAGCACAGTCTGTGCAGATCCCCACTGAGAAATGTTATTAATTATTGTTTTACTGAAACAGACTGTTGAAATTAACCTTTTTTTAATCTGCCATGCTGAGCCATTTGGCTCATTAAATAAATCACTTAATATTTACTCATGATTTAAGCACCACATTTACATGCCTTACCTTGGAATCTGCCACTTTGCTCAAACCCAGTTCCTTGATGATCTGATTCACTCGTTCTTTTTTTTCTTTTTCCTTCACTGACTTTGGCAAGCGAAGTGCTGCTGAGAACGTCAGATTTTCTCTTACAGTCAGGGTTCCCATCACCACATCATCCTTCATTAAAAAGAAAAAAAAAAAGCAGATGCTTGGTGGTTGCTTAGCAATTTCTATTTAGTCCTCCTAGAACTGCATTTACCTATGTTTTGTGTTGTCCTTGCATGCAGAGGGACAGTAGCAATGGCCAGAGCATGTGATAAGGTGCATCTTCAAGTCTGTGTCACAGCAGTGTTGATTCAGTGCACGTAATTGTATTTGACTTAATTCATAAAGCAACACAATATAGGAACATCCTTCATCATGCATGATATCAGAATCCATAAACAGCAAAGTAATTAATAACTATCCCTTATGTCTTTTTACCTTATGCAGTTTTTTGGAGGTGTTGAGGGAGAGACTGAAGGGCTGAAGGGACCTAAGGAGCAGCTACACCTCAGGTCATCATCACAATGTGTTTGTTACAGCAACCCCAGCCCACCACAGGTGAGGGCAGTGAGAAAAGAAGGAAGGGAAAGAGAGGTTGTGTCCATGTGGGTGAGGGTGAAGGTGAAGGTATTCCAAACTTGTTTCAGCAAAGAAGGAAGGACGGTAGGTTTTTTAGATATTATCTGCTTGTCTCTTGCAAAGGGAATCTGTTAGATGTAGGAGTTCAGGGTTTCATGTGTTTTCTTTCAGTAACATGCTGACCATGCTTTTATAATTTTCACAGATGCACCTCTTCAGGCCTTGATAGGCTTGCAAGCCTGCTGCTGAGCACGAGGAGTGGGGAGGGGAAAGGAGTGAATAGAGGCATGTGGTTTTCCTTCTTTTGTCCTTCCCAGCCCACCCTGGCAGAATAAAAGTTTTCTCAGAACGGGAGTTAGTGACATTGTCACCGGGCAAGTGGAGGTGCCAGCTGCAAATTAGCAGAAAACATCATACTTGGAAAATACTACATGCATATTGGTGGCCTACAGCTGTTCCCCCAAATGGAGAGCCAGATGGGATCCAGATCCAAAGCATCTGCTCCCATAGACTGTACAGCATTAAGGGAAGAGACTCAAATACAAAACACAGTATTTTTTTAGCAAGAGTAGATGTGTGGAGAGTTGCTACAGCAGCAGCTCTGTTCTTGGATCAAGGCAAGGTACTTAGGAACACAGCAGCAACTTTTTACAATAGAATCCATACAGTGATAAAAATTGCCTACCTGTACTACATACCCAGAGGTACATTTAAAGTTGGCAGGCTGAGGAGCTCCATTGATCAAAATGTCACCAGAAAGCCCATGGGGATCCTTCCTTGCAGCCAAAATGTCAAGTAGCCTAGAGGAAAAGTTAGTTACTTTGTCAGATGAGCATGCAGGAGGTAAAGATCTCTGAGTCACAAACCCAGTTCATGGAACAAGCAGCTACATAAAAGCATGCCATTTAGAAAACCCCCAGCAACTTTGAAGGACTGAGTTTCTTTTGTCCTGGTTTCCTAAGGAAATGAGATCTATGCAATTTTATGTCCATTTTTTCAAGAATTTGAGCTTTACTTAGAATGATGCATAAAGACTGGGTTATCAGCAAAGTCTGAACTAAAACTTAATTTCATCTTTGTCATATAACCTGTCTTTTTTGAATTCAAGTAATTCTCAGAAACAGGTGAGATTTGCACAGACCTAAAATAAAACCGTGATCTTTCTCTGAAAGTACTGTCCATTATTGCTAAATATGTGCAGTTTCATCTTCTCTTTGGTATAATCTCTGTGTACAACAAAGGGGGCACTTACGAAGATTTACCACTGCCAGTGGGTCCCAAAATTGCATTCAGTCCAGGTCTCATGATGCCACTGTAAGACAAAACAGATTTACAAAATAAATAGGAGTGGGTTTATCTCTTTTTACTGTTTCAACTGGTAGGCTGTGCAACTTATCTGTACAACTACTTTCTGCATCCCATTAATTTTGGAATTAATTAAGCTGCCTGATTATAAGCAATGTTTATGATCAATCAAACTCCACCTTAATTTTTATTACTAATTCAAAAAGAACGAATCTTCATATAATGAAGACAATACAGAAACATGAGTAAAATGTAACAAAATCTGTACATAAAATTTTACCCCGTGGATCTCCATAAGTGAAGCACACACTTGCTTTAACGATATTCAGTTCTAAAGGTATTATTCTCTTAACACAGATAATAATGGTCCCTGTAGACAGAACACGGATTTGTCTTGATTTAAACTGCAGTTGACAGTTTCTCTGTATCTGACATTAAGCCACATGAAACTCAAAAGCCAGATAGAAAATGTTGCAAATGACCAATGTCAGTCAATTGAGTTACCACAATGTATGGCTCTTGAGGAAATTAGGAAAGACCTTAACAGCTCGTGTTTAGCAGGTGTGGAAATTGCATGGACAAAGAGCAGAACAGACAGAATGACTCAAAAAGGCAAATATTTATGACAGAAATTGGAGTTAGGGAGCTGAAAGTCACAGGTGACTTGGAATAGCATATTGTATAAGCACTTGCCACTTAGTTTAACTACTGAACTGTGAAAAGGCAAACTTTATGCACTGATTATTGAACAAAGGCCCAAATGATGTGATTCTTTTACTACAGTAGTGCTCAATGTTGGGGGAAAAAAACACAACCCAACAAAAAACACCAAAAAAAACCCAGAAAAAATCTCTTTTTAAAATTAACACAACCCTCGCTTATATTATTGTCTTACATGTTTTAAGTTAAACTCTCCAAGATTAACCTTTCCAAAGGCCACCTTAGGGAAGGAGACACAACCATCGAGGACAGGCTGTTGGTATCTCAGTTAAACACCACAGCACAGTGGGAGAATTGCCAAGTACTGCAGAATGACTAGAGTTGATTGGTGTGGCCCTGTGCTGATAGCAGCCAGGAGGGCTGTACCCCCAGGGCCCAGGGAAATGATGCCCAGCAGTATGAGCTCTCTGATGTACAGGCTCAGCACTAGAGACTGAGGACCACTGGAGCCTAGAAGGAACCTTAAGCACAGCTGATAGCAAACATGAACATATACTTTCTCTAAATCTTGGTCAAATTTTGTATTTTGTGCTTAATGGCTCAGTGATGTGAGAGGACTCAACTGTCCAGACAGAAATAAAACATGCACATACTCTAAAGAAATGTTTGAATACGTACTTGACATCTCTCAAAACTTCTTTAGTGGCTGTTTTTTGACAGCACAGGAACCCAGTCTTCATCTTCACATGGTAGCAGATGTTGTGGAAAGTGAGCACGCTCCCTGCCCTGCCAGCTAAGTCTGATGAGGACGGCCTTCTGCTGGGGATGCCATTTGTATTCGAGTCTGACATCTGAATGCACAGGTGTGGCTGGTCTTCTGCCATCCTTCCTCTGGAAATGGAAAAACAGGTAGGGTAAGATTTGATTGGGTATGGAGAGGAAAGATGCGTCTTTTGGGACCAGCGTGCGACACCAAACCTATGGTGGGCCTTTCACGTGCCCATCTAGGTCTCTCTCTTCTGGATAGAAAGTTTGGGGCCTGGGGGCTCAGACCTTGAGATGACATGAAGCTGATGAGGAGCTGGGTCTGCCCTATTGGTTCACACCTCATGAGGTGTTAGGGAGATAGAGGAGTCCCCCTCCACCCTGATGGTCTGTTGTGGTGGCTTGACCTTGGCTGGCCACCAGATGCCCACCCAGCTGCCCTCTCAGGTGAATGTCTGCTCAGGCACCTGGACCACCTTATCCCACTCTTCCCTCACTGTCCTTGGTGTCTGTGCAGCTGTTTCTCCCATATTTTCTCACTCCCCTTTCACAGTTGCTGAACAACATCTTTTCAAACCCTTTCTTACACAGAGAGGCTTTACCAGCATCAGTGACGTGATCAGCTTTGCCAGCGGTGGGTCTACTGGCACCAGCTGGAGGTGACTGTGTCTAGCAAGGGCAGCCAGACGTTCTTTCTCACAGAAGCCTCCCCTCCCCAGTACCCTTCCTGCGGCAGCACCCGGCCACAGGCACCAGCTGTGTCTGTTCTCCAGGTATGAGGAAGTAGGTGCATCTCACAGTGCCACTAGCACAACATTCTGCTCTTCTTGGAGGGCTGCCCCTGGCAGAAAGGTCTGTACTTAAACTGCACCCTTGCTGGAAACCATGGGTACAACGGGTGACTCACCAAAAGATCTGCTCAAAATTACTGAGGTCCAAAAGGACCTGGTCTTCTGCCCGTCCTCTTTTTGAATGTGCTTAGAGTCAGCCCATTAGGTACTCTTTAAAGGGACGGTCTGAAAGTAAAGACATACGTCCTACCTCTAGTGCTCCAGTGCAATGGTAACAAAATCTAAAAATTGCTGGGTTATTTTTTTAATCAAAATAGTTTTGCCAAGGCTATAGGAACATGGAAAGTGACACTGCTGCCAAGTAATTCCAAGTAATTCCCTTCCTTGGATTTGATTTCCACGTGAAAAATAGAAAGCATCTGTGGGATAATTAAAGTTACCTCACCTCCCTTGTCAGCCAGGCTCCTACCTGTGAGCCATCCACGTGCACCATGGGGCATCCCTGGCTGTCCCCGTGCACGCAGACCTTTGTCCCCTTTGTGCTTCCTAAGAAGCACAGCGTCATTCAGGTGAGAGGTAGGATCTGGCCTCTCTTTATATACCACGTTGACTCATCAGAGTCTAATTACTTTAATTGCCACTGTAGGAAATGTTAGTAATGCACTAGTTGAGTTGGGAATTGAGAGGGTAGATGAGAAGCTAGGAGCTCTGGAATGATCAGTTCCGTACCTCAGCATACGTACACCGCTTACAGCAAGAAAGCAAGCAAATTATGAGACCATTTCAGACATGCTGAATGATTTTGAGGGCAGTTAATAAAAATTAAAAAAAAAAAAAAAAGGGCTGTGTAATCTAACAGAGTCATATGGTCACATAACAAACCAAGCCCTTATCTTGTCAGTTTGCTAAGGTTGCTTGGCAGACAGCTGAACTCAGATGAACTCTCCTTTGTGGCTATCAACACAATGAACCCACGGGAAGGCCTATGTTCAGCAGGAGGCCTATCTGCATGTAAAGGCTGGTTCATCTGTCTCCCAGTGATGCTACCCCAAATCTAGCCCAAGCTTGCCTCTTCTGACAAAACCACAGTTTTCTGTGCTGGTCTTAATGTTTTAGTAATCTCATGTCTTGGCCCAGTGCAAAGAAACTGTGTTCTAAAAATTATTATAATGGGACTAGCTTTAATTTTAGCTAAAATGGATTTTGAGTGAGTTGAACATCAATTAAATATGCAACAATTAAAGTCTAGAGGCCCTTTACTGATAAACTGCCTGCACTCTACTTGTACCAGAGAACACTTACCTACCTGCAGCAGGGCAGCTAATTTCATACGGCTATTTATAGACTAATTTCTGGGCTAATCCGACTGGACATCAATCATTACCATTTGAAAGGTAACTTAAGAGTTGTGTGTTCATAACTGCAGTAGAAACTTTTCACTTAGAGGCTCACCATGCACTGAGCAGATGTTTGCCGAGCAAGGTGCCAACCCCAGAGTCAACAACACAGGTAGATATTACAAAATTCCTCGGACTGCTGGATAACCAGGCAGCACAACAAGAGTGCAGAATTCTTCAGGAATGTGTGACTCTGACACTGATATATCACTGTACCTATAAGGTATCTAGATCAGTTTGTTGCTTGATCACAGCTTTTCTCAGCTTTACTCATGTAATGTTATGAACAAATGGGAAGAGTGAGGTGGAGTCTGACCTCAAGCATTATCAATAGAACAGTTAAAATCTTCTTTGTTTCATTTGGTTTTGGTGAGGTTTCTTCTGAAGACCAGCATAAAAACCTAGCTCAGCACCTGCACTGATATTTCAGAAATGCTTTTAGGAAAACAAACTTTTCTTTTAAGAATTAAACAGATTCAATCATCCAGACTGAACTAGACATGCAGACAGTACACGCAGAATCAGAAACTGTCCTCATAAATACACAATCACACTGTGTCATTCTTAAGAACAGAGAGTATGTCAAAGTCAAAATTTAATTTACCAATCAAGTTACGATGAGATTGTACACATCCTTGCAAAGATGCGTGCAGAAGCTATATAAATAAAATACCTATGAGAAGAATCACACCTGTCCACAGCAGAGAGTGGCTGTTCAATAAAACTGTCAGCAGCAAACTTCCAGTTGAGGAAGGCCCAAGCCCAGTGATTGCCCAAATCTGCCAGAGAAAAAGAGTGTGTTTTGCTATTGTCCCTTGGGAAACCATTAGCTACTGGCAGCTCTGAGAAGAGGCTGGATTTAGGTCTTGCTGGACCTCTGGTGTAAACTGGCACAGCCCTTCGTGTCTACAATGTACTTGTGCTGCTTGAAGGGACAGGGTGGGGTGCTGTAAGGGGAAC
Source organism: Pyrocephalus nanus (assembly GCA_038380795.1). Lineage (NCBI taxonomy): Eukaryota > Metazoa > Chordata > Aves > Passeriformes > Tyrannidae > Pyrocephalus > Pyrocephalus nanus. The sequence goes on along the minus strand of CM076264.1, from coordinate 16,513,377 downwards.
ACCTGGCAGGTAGATTTATCAAAGTAAACCAAATCTATTTCAGATGTTAGGTTAATACTGAAAATAACATTTTACACTTCCAGAGCTTCTAGAATTTATTGCACAAAGAAACTGTAGAATACTCATTCTCTTAAAGCTTGAGTGGTTACTTATGTTGTGGGAAATCTGTGAAATCAGCCGCTCTCTTCTCAAAGGTGCGGAACCATTGCAAGGTCTCCATCACAGCAGCTCCAGGGGATGGCAGAGTGAGAGAGCTCTAGACATGCTGGTGGGAAGGGGCCTGGGGAAGTCCCCTAACCCAGGTTCTCCCTCTTAGCTGGACTGTCACCAACACAAGATTGGATCAGCTGTGGCTTTGCCTGAGTGATTTGTGGAAACCTCTGAGTGGTGATTTGGATCTCAGCTAACAGTGTACTGGGAGAAGACGAAGTGCTAACAGCAGAAATTATGCCCATGTGCTAAGATTAGGCATTTGATTTGCTTTTATTTTTTTGAGACCTGTTTTTCTCTGCAGGTGAGGAGTTGCAGCGAGATAACCAGTTCAGTATTCAACCTTTCCATTTCCGATCTAGCAATAAACTTTACCAGAGGAATACAGGGGCATGCCCCTTTACAGCTAATATAATCGCCAGCTGTTTGCCATTGCTCCTTAGGAAGAAAATTTTTAAAATACTACAATTTTTAATTGTTTCATAAACAATGTGTTTAATGTGACATACAGTTGTGAAATATTTTGGTCACAGGATGTGCAGGAAAAAGAAACAAACATGATGAATGTTAATCAAATCAATTTCTATGCAAACTAAAATTCTCTGAATGAAGTTTCCTAGATTTCACTGCTAATGGCTTACAAATATTTACTTTGGATCAGAAATGAGCAGGAGATTCAATAACAATATGTACTGCCAGCTGTATTCAGAAATATTTGTTAATATGATAATGTGTTTCATGTCCTTATCATATCAACCCTAAGTATAATGAACTTTTTTATCAGCAAAATAAAAAATGTATGAACCCTGGGAATTTTACAAATTTCATTTCTTTTGCAATATAGTTCTAAAATATTTTTATATTTGCCACTGATTTCAACATAATTTCAGTTCAAGTCTAATCGAAAATACTTTCCTTCACAGATATTTACTCTCAGAAAATTTTGTCAGGAGACAAAGCACAGGATATAGAGATTTAACTTTTTATTAGCGGCAAAATGAAACTACTTTGTTTAAAATTACCATAAAATCTCTTTGCCCACTGTTTCCATGCACAAAAAATGAAACTCTCAGTAAAGTCACTTTCCTGTGTGTTCTTCTGAGACTTGTGAAGTACAAAGTCTCATTTTTCCTGCATATGCAAGGGGCACTAAACAAAAACATCGACCAACAACAAAATGTGCTAGAACGTTCCATTGACTTGAACCACAACAATACCATACCTAGAGTCTTTCAAACAATTTCAGTAAACCTAGCTGTATGCCTTAAGATATATTGTCTATATAAAAAGCCGAGTAACACTCATTCCTGCCAGTCTGCCTGCAAAGCTTTTGGCACGGGGGAAACTTGCAGTACAATTAGAAAAAAAAAAAATTCTAAAAAACAATACTATAGGAGGGGTACTAGAAGTGCATTTTTTAAAATGCAGGCAGTTATTCAAAGTATTTTATCTCTTTAAAGTATAAGCACTGAAATTACTTAGAGGAAGAGTTTTAGAGACACAAGCAGCTTTCAGCAGAGTTTTCTAAAGGAAGCTGCTTCAAACCCTTTTTAAAAATGGTGTTTTTTCCTTTTTGCTGGATACTTGAACAGGCCAGAGAACCACAATTAAGCATGCTATTATTTCTCTTATTTTCAATGGGTACAAAGTTTAGTTTTGCAACCGGCTGGCTGAAACAGCACCGTATTGTGTGCATTTTGGACTTTGGATACACATAAATTCACAGAAGTTGTAAGTATAGCTTTTTTCCCCTCCTTAGTTGCACGCATTTCCAGGGACATAGACTGGCCAGAGAATGGCCGTGTGGATGCAAAGAGGGCAGCACAGCCTAGTACAGCCAGCCCGGGACCACAGAGCCCCCTTTCTCAGGAACACGCGTAGGAAATTAAAGCCACTTGAGTAAGTAAGGATAATGCGATCCAGGCAATCTGTAAGTTAATTGCCAACCGACTTACGAGGGATTTGTAACCTGCCTTCCATGAAAAGAGCCCTGTGTGTTCGCCGGGGACCGAGCAAGCGGCGCGCTGTGCCTGCAGGCACTGGAGTGCTGTCAGCAGCGTGTTGGCATGCACGAGGGAACCCCCAGCATGGCAGTTCCTGAAAAACATTCTAACCTTTTTCCTGGTTTTAGCTTAAGCCTTGAAGATCTCCACACTTCCCACACCACCCCATTTATAAAACGTATTTTCATTGATTTCTTCCCTTCTCGATTAAAACCCCCTGAAAAGCTGAGAGAAGGTAGGCAAGCGCTTCGCTGTGTTTTCCTTGGCTGTTGGAGGAAAGCAGCTGCTAAATATAAATTCCATAGCGATGGTAGGGTAAGCAATTTGTGGGCGAGGAAGCAAACCACTACACCGAACTAAATCTCTCTCAGTAAAAGGGCTGCACCGCTGCTCCCGACTCACTTACCAGCAGCAGGTCAGGGTCAGTGCCGCCGGGCTGCTGGCGGGGGGGGGGTGGTGGCAGAAGCGCTGGAAGGAGAGCAGGATCCAGGGGAGATACGAACGCAGTGTGTAGGAGCACAGCCCCGACGGCTTGCTCAGCTCGCAGGGCAGGGCAGTCCCACGCGTGTCACCCCATCTGCTGCAGGACGGCTGGAATCCCCACGCTCCGTCACCCCCGGGGAGTCTCCACCCTCTCCCCGCACGCCGGGGAAGTCAGAGGGCTTTGTCGGGAGGGCAGGGCCAGGAGGAGCCTCAATTTCACCTTTCCTTCTCTTAGCTGGACTAAGTGGTAAGCTGCAGCACAGCACCTCGTCAGGAGCTGCCCCAAACCTGCTGTGTCGGTAGCGCCGATATTTCAATGAAGTAAAGCATCTCCACCTGCCCGAGGCTTGCAGCGGGGGCCGGGACTCGCAGAGCTGTCAGGGTGGAATGTCGGAAAAGGCTCAGCTGGTTGCGAAGCCTTCTCCCTCAGTGGGGGAGAACAGAACCCTCCTGTGGACAGGTACTGTGTTTTCCTTAGGTTCCAAATACCTGCAATAGTGTAAAGGCTTTTCTGAGCCCAGCACAGCTGGGGTTTCACAGGATATGTGAGCGTGTCATTGGTGTCACTGTGGAAGGAACCAAAGCTGAGGCAGCCTTTGCTATACAAGGTAGGGGCACTGGTCCCCAGGTGAGGTCACTGGGCAGCCCAGGCCACAGCTTTCCAGGAGCTGTGCTAACATTTGGAGCAGTATCAGTGACAGACACACCACTTCTCCCATGTGCTCCCTGACAGAGTTTTGATTTCCAGGACAGCAGTAGCTTCTGAGCCCAATAACCCCAAAGATGAGGTTTTCCAGGCTCTGGGGGATGCTGAAGGAATTCCTTCAGTTCAGTTGGCCAGTGTCCCAGGTACCATCCCACACAAGGGCTCTGCCAGTGCTTTGACAGGAGCACGAGCCCATGCAGTCACAATCATTCTTCTTGGCAGACAATGCAGAAGAGTACATGTTGCAGATAGTTTCCAGTTAAAATCATGACTGTTATACTCTCTTTTTCCTAGCGATACTCATCGCTAACTAGTGAACACCAAGGCAGCCAGTAAAAGCTATCAGAGACAGAACACCATGAGGCCAGATGTAGCTGGTTGAAACCTCGAATAGGAAAGCATTTAATTGTTCAGGAATCATGCTCCTGGGATCTTGTCCTTTATCAATAATTTAATAATAATTAACCCTGTACTCAAGACTGGCATAAGACTTAGAGCATTCCAGCAGCTTGTGAAGACCATTGCATAGTCCCACTAGCATTTGAGAAGGTGCACATGTGACCAAATAGATGCAGAAACACTGTTATCTCATTCAGGGAACATATGTGCATCCTGGCCCAGAAACCTCAGCAGACCATTCATGGTGACAGATTTGGGCTATTCCCAGGCGACTTGGAGCAGGACTCAAAGGTATACTAAGTAAGGTTGCCAGCAATAATAAATTGAGAGGAACTGTTGACTCCTTCAAAAGCAGAGAGGCCCTGCAGAGAGGCCTTGATAAATTAAAGGGCTGGGCAATCACAAACCACCTGAAGTTTAACAAAGACAAGTGCCAGATTCTGCACCTGGGACAGGGCAACCCTGGATGTATGGACAGACTGGGGAATGAGAGACTGGAGAGCAGCACTGTGGAAAGGGCCCTGGGGGTTCTGGCCAAGGTCAAGTTGGGCATCAGTCAGCAGTGCCCTGGCAGCCAGGAGGGCCAACCGTGCCCTGGGGGGCATCAGGCAAAGCATCACCAGCCAGTCGAGGGAGGGGATTGTCCCACTCTGCTCTGCACTGGTGCGGCCTCACCTTGAATACTGTGGCAGTTTTGGGTGCCACAAGATAGGGGAAAGATATTAAGCCATTAGAGAGTGTCCAAAGGAGGGCAATGAAGATGGTGAAGGGCTCAGAGGAGAAGCTGTGTGAGGAGCAGCTGAGGTCACTTGGTCTGTTCAGCCTGGAGAAAAGAAGATTGCGGGGAGATCCCATCAGGGTCTGCGCGTTCCTCACGAGTGCAAGCAGAGGGACAGGCACCAATCTCTCCTCTGTTGTGACAAGTGTCAGCACCCAAGGAAAGCGTATGAAGCTGTGTCATGGGAACTTTAGTTTGGATATTAGGGAATCATTCTTCACCCAGAGGGTGACTGGGCACTGGAACAGGCTCCCCAGGGCAGTGGTCACAACACCAAGCCTGACAGAGTTCCAGAATTGTTTGGACGATGCTCTCAGGCACATGAGTGAGATTCTTGGAGTTGTCCTGTGCAAGGCCAGGAGTTGGATTTCAGTGATCCTTATGGGTCCCTTCCAACTCAGAATATTCTGTGATTCTCTGAGTCAGAAAAAAAAGAAAGCATTTGCACAGGATGCAGTGAGAGGTGGCTGTTGCTCTCAGTATGACTGGCACTCATGCTGAAACAAACCAAACAAAAAACAAAAAAAGGAGATTAAAAAATGTAGTTGTTTTGTTCGCACAGCTATTTGCTCTACAGTTAAAACCCAATATGATTTGGGATTTTTTTTTTAATTGTGGGCACAGGTATCCTTGAGGTCATTTCTGAGTGGGTCAATTCATAGTTGTTCCTGTCTTCAGACATGGAGTAGACTGTCTGAAGGAAAGCCCCAGCTCATGCTTGCATTGGAGTCTTGCGGACACCTACGACAGAGCAAGAACCCCTCGTGCTGTTGTCGCCTCTCCTTTCACCAGGCTGCGGCAGAGTCTGAAACAGTGAGTGAAAGGAATTCAGCCTGTCTTTCTGCAGTTTCAGGAGATGGCCAGGAATTATTTAATTTCACTGGGAAGTTTTCGGTCTTAGACATGTGTACTAGTAAGGCTGAAGAGACTGTATTATCTAACTCAGCTACCTGCTGAGATACTGAATGATCTTGTATAAAGATAATACAGAGCTATCTACGTTCAAATTAGTAATAAAAGAAATACAGTGTAGGAACATGATTCCTCAGTGATAAGACCACAGATTTCATCGGAGAGAGACAGTGCAGACTTTGGCATCCCATCGGGTTTTCTACTACAGGGTTCCCAGGGGGATCAGGTGAACCCAGGGTTCATATCCTGCTGCAGGGCTTGAAACCTGTGCCCTCAGGAGTGCAAAACTCAGTAATAAATTCTGCTCTAACCAATTATTTTCTAACTTACTGTCTCCAAGGCCCCAGGTGCATATTTGTTAGATAAGAATACATGACAAGTGTTCATAAATTTTTCCTCATCTATCTTCAGACTAACCTATGGCGTATCACAGAATTACTTGTTAGTAACTGATTAAACATGTTCAACCTTTCACACTTGTGTTTTGTGCTTGCTCAGATGTGTGGCACACCCATATCACACAGCTGACCTTCGCTCAGTTCACAATACATAACCCCTGAGATGTTATACACATCTTAAGAAAGGTATCTCCTTATCAGACAATGCTTCCGAACAGGTTGCATGTCCTGTTTAAATATTAAATCTGGCAGAAGGTCACCACCAGCTGTCCATTAACTGAGACAAAAGCTAGAATCTGTGCAGTTGCCACACCTGCCAAGGTGAAGTCCCTGGGTGTGCCCTTTCTCTGTTTAGAGGTGAACAGGGCTGTGCACCTTCATCCCAGCTCTGGGAGGCAATGTTTAAAAACATAATAAAGATTTATTAGAAAGAGTGGAAGATAACACGTCTTGTTTGAGTAACTGTTTGAAAGACCTGAAGTGAACACTGAGGAAGGCCTGTGGAGGTTGAATCTAATGTTGCTCAATATGATGCTCACCAGGAATTTTCCTGAGCTGCAGACCATGCTGGCACAGTATTGTACAGTATTTCCAGTTTGTCATCAGATGCAAATCTCTCAGGAGTCCTTTTGGTCTGTCCCATTAGCCATAAAAATAGCATGACGCTCCTCTCCCTGTAAGGCTTAACATTCCCACATCAAATTATTTCAACCATGCCCCAGAAAGTACCACTTAAATCACCACGATGTTAACATCACACATTTTACTTGAGTAGCAGATTTCCCAGCAGGTTTGCTGCTGCACAGAGTGAGCTGCATTTCAGCCCTACTGAATTCAGGCTTAGAGCTGTACTCCTCTGCAACCCTGCTTTGTCTTACAGGTGTCTTGCCTCTACCTTTCGTTTTAGGCTGAACCTGGCTCACTGAAAAATTTGACATAACTAGGAAAGATCTAAGAGCTCTGTTTCCTATCAGTGAACACAACAGTCCCTAGGGCTGCTCACCACCAGCTCCTGCTAACAACAGCTCTCTGTGTCCACCGTTGTACTTTCCTTCCCAGCTCTCTGAATTCTTTGAGACAGCAAGTCTCAGGCAGGGAGTTGAAGCACCACAGTGGCAAGCACTGCACCCACTGTGAAATGTCCTGAACACAAACACGTAGAAGGGCAAAGAAAACTTGATAGATACCCTCAGAGTTTTTACATCCATTCATTGCTGTTCTAATACATACAAGGGACTGCTGACATGTTTCCTTCTCGCTGTTAAATTGCTGTGATCTTGTGCTTGGGCAGACGTGTTGTCGTGGGGGGGTTGCCTGTCCACAAACAGCAGCAGCAGGCCATTATTGAAGAACATTTTCTCCTTCGTAGGCTGGACCATGAAGCAGAGAAGTAGGTGAACGCCTTGCATCCTTCTTCCCTGATGCCCTCTAGTGACGGACACTCTGCTTTCCCGGCTCACAGAGGATTCCTAAAACACATTGCTGCTTAGGGGCCAGGCCCGGACGAAGAAAAAAAGTACCATCGAGTTTGGCCATTGGAAACAGTGTGGGATATGAAACTGGGTGGTCTGGTTTACTTTCCTGTACTTCATGCACGCAGCACCACCACTGCTCTGCCCCAGGTGAAACAAAAATTAGGGAATGACAGAAGTGCTTCTTGAAAACGTAGAGAACCATTCTGGAAAAGTAGGAAGGCTGTTTCAGGAGGGGCTCGCATTAGCTGTGCTTTTACCACCACCCAGCACATTAACACTCACACTGCATTAGCCTTGAATTAAGAGTGTGCCTGATCTGCTGCTCGGGGTCATGCCTTGCTGCATCATCTCTGCGTCCCTGCGGGACCGGTGCTGTGCCCCAGGGCAGGCAGTTCTCCTGTTGCTGACCACACCGACTGCCTGGGGGCACCTCCTGCCTGCACCCAGGCACCTGTATGGAACTCCTCTGTCCAAAACAGAGCCTCTCCACCTGTATTTGGCACTGCTGAGGCCACATCCCGAATCCTGTGTTCATTTCTGGGTCCCTCTCTACAGGAAAGTGCTGGAGCATGTCCAGAGAAGGGCAATAGAGCTGGTGAAGGGTCTGGAGCAAAAGTCTGATGAGGGAGCTGGGAGTGTTTAGTCTAGAGAAAAGGATGCTCAGGGGAGACCTTATCACCCTCTACAACCACCTGAAAGGAGGCTGTAGAGAGGTGAGGGTCAGTCTCTTCTCCAGTGTAAATAAGACATAGGATGAGAGGAGATGAGAGAAAATGTGTGCCAGGGAGGTTTAGATTGGATATGAGGAGAAACTTCTTCACAGAAAATGTGGCCAGGCGTTAGAACAGGCTGCCTGGGGAAGTGGTAGAATCACCATCCCCGGAGGTTCTAAAAAAATGTGTAGATGTCGCGCTTTGGGACATGGTTTAATGATGAGCACAGCAGTGTTAGTTGGACTCAATCTTAGAGGTCTTTTCCAACCTTAAAATTCTATTTCTCTCCAGATGTGCATGGCACCTCTGTGCTCACATGGTGCTTTGCCAGCTTGGGGCGCAGGGCAGTGCCCAGGGCACAGGCTGTGAACTCCCCCACACAGCATGTGGGGAGATACCTCCAGGTCACCCCCCCAGCCACAGGGAAGGCCCTGCATGCACAGCATGGCCTCCAGGACTACATAGCCACCCCTTCGTAGTGTGCTTTGTGAGACAGGCTGTCTTCCGTTTCTGGGAGCCCCTCAGACTGTTTGCAAACACCACCCAGAGTTAATTTCTGCTTCTGGAAGCAGTAGGAGCATCTCTTCCCTGGAGTGTACTGGATCTGAAACAATTCAAGGCTTCAAATAACCTGAAGTGGAAAACATTTTTTTTGCCTGTAATTAGCATATCATATCCAGGAGCTGAAGCTGGAGTAGGAATACCTGAAACTCAAGAGAAGCTCAAGTGTCCACAACACAAATTGTAACAAGGAGAGGAGGTCTAGTGGCAGAAGCATCTCATATCCCAACTAAGCAATAGCCAGAACCACACTTTGGAACTGGAGCTGTAAGAAACAGGAACTTGTTCCTCTGTGGGGAAATGCAACAGCAGGTGAATGCAGGTGTCTGGGGGATACAAGTAGCTTAGGGCAGGGAGCTGGTGCTGTAACTGTGTTTGTCTCTGACTCTAGTGGGGTCCTGAGAAAGACCCTGATTCTGATGGAGCTGTGATTTGTGTCTGGGCTAAAGGGACCAGGGGGAACCCCTTGCCCTGCCCACTGAACCCTGCCCAGCTGCTTAGATGAGGAGGCAGAGCAGCTGGGTCCCAGCAGAAGTTCCTAGATTCTCCTCTCCTGCTCAAGCACCCACTGTGGCGTGAGTGGCCCAGAGGGGGTTGCACTCACAGGCACAGCTCCCTGCAGGGGAGGAGAAGCCGCTGCTGATCTTGGATTTGCTGTACAGGATGGTCACTCTTGGCAGAGGTCAGATAGAGCCTAAAAGGCTAGAGCCCAGAGACTGCTTGCTAATGCAGAGCATTACAGGGCTGCCCCCACCCCAGTTCCCAAGCATTCTCAAAACTTCACAGGAGATCCTGGGCTGTGCAAGGGCTATGTTCCCCCTACCCCATACATCACACATGGGGGTAGAAACCGTAAATTCAGTTCTGAGTTTGGGGCTCAGAAAAAGATCTTGTGTTTTGGGGTCTCAGAAGCAGAGCACTTTGTTTCTGAAGCTCAGAGCAGGACTAAGGCTTCAATTCCTGGGACTTGGAGAAAAAAAATGAAGTGCTGCGTTTTTGGGTCTTAGCAACAGGCTTTGGGGCCCTTTAGGAGGGCAGGGTGTGTGGACCCCTACAAGAGGGGTTCCTTAAGTCAAGGGGGCTAGCATGCACCAGGCCAAGCTCAGTGTCTGAGACTGGGCAGAATGGTGCTTTTCCACCATTCTATATTTAGGTTTGTATAATGACTGGAATAGTTATTTAATAATCAGTAAGCATTTAGACAATGTGCAATTAGGAAAATTCATATTCAATTATGACAGTGATTGATTTACAACCTTGCCAAAAGCCCAGATTTCTGTGAGTAGCTGGAGCTTCAATTAGCGTGTAACACAAAGAAGCTTCTGAAAGCAAGAGAAGCATCTCTTCTCTGGAGTGTGTTGAAGCTGAAATATTTCAGGGCTTCAAATAAGCTCAAGTGGAACATCCATTGCCTGCATATGCAGGAGCTGGAATTACCTGAAACTCAAGAGAAACCCAGGTGTCCATAACTCAAGTTCTAACAAGGGGAGTAGGTCTGATGGCAGGAACATCTTGTCACTCAACTGCAGAGCAGCCAGAACTGTGATTTGGATCTGGAGCTTTAAGAAGTAGCAGTTGAAGTAACTTAAGAGCTTCAAATACCTTGAACTGTAAGAAGCTGAATCATCCATTGGCCAGAGCTGCGACAATCAGGAGCATCTCTAACCCAGAGCACCCAGTATTTGCAGTGTCTATCTGCTGGAGCTGCAACAAGCCAGTCTGTCAGCCCAGAGCCACATGGGCACAGACAGGGCTGTCCCCTACAAGGAGTTCTTTCCAGCAGAGAGCCTGGCCTCTTCCTTTGGGAATTAAATACATGTCATGTGCTCTTCAATGTGTGGAGGGTCTCTCTCAGTACCCTTCCTGATGGCAGAAGTGAGATGGGCTTTCTGGGGCAGCTCTTGTGCAGGGATCTGTGCCTGTGAAGGACTGCAGGCTGTTGGGTACAGGTAAGGCACAAAGCAGGGGTGTCTCCTCTGTACCTGAAAAAAGAGAGAGACACCACTCAGTCAGAGCTGATGGGTGCACACCCCAGAGACCCTTAGGAGATGCCTGTCCCACTCCCAGCCTAGAAGAGTCATATCTCTCCTCAGAAGGAGAGCCAAGAAAGAACATCTTGCTCAAACCCCTCTGCTAAGCAGAGTGCATTTCAGCACAGGAATAGTACCCACTAACAATGGGCTGTTCCCAGCATTACAAAGAACTGCTGCCAGTGTGGTGCAGCTGGATCAGACCCCAACAGCTCTTGCTTCATGTTCCCTGAACTCTCTTCCCATCTCCCAGTCCCCGAAATGTGAGGCACAAACCTCCTAGGAGTGGCTGTGGTAGTTCCCCACATGGCACTGATGCCCCTCTGGCATTTTCTGCCCCACACCCATATTCATAGAGTGCCAAAAAAGGCAGCAGGAATAGCCCCAACCTAGCCAGCCCTCAGAGGGGATTGAGTGCTCATCCACCACCCACAGCATCCCAGCCAAGGTATGGGGGTGTCCGAGAGCAGCAGCATGAGTACAGCCTGCACAGATCACTGCCAAGGGGCACCTCTTCCAGCAAAGTGCAAATTTTCATGCTTGCTTTACAGCAAAAAGCAGAACCAGTAGATAAAAAACACAGACCAGCTGGGGAAGAGCTGCCAAAACTATCTCAGCCAACAGATTAGATCAATTAAGAGAACAAAAATTCATTTGAGCAGGCTTACCTCAAACATCACCTAAAGACCCCAGGGCAACTCAGAACAGGAGTAACACCTGCCCCGGGGCGTGAGCAGCTCTGCTCCAGCTGCTGTGGTTTTACTCCCATGTCTGCCTGGGTGACGCAGGAAAGGTAAGATGCTCTTTCTCTTGGGCTGTGGCCGAGGGCTCAGGCTGAATACAGGAGAAAACTACAGACAAATTAGAGTTATCAAGACCAACAGGTGCCAGTTAATGGAATCTGTTTCCACTGCGAGAAAGGAGAAAAACCCCATTCCCTCAGTGAGGATGCCCATATAACAAATGCCTGTACCTGCTCCTGCCAGCTGTGCAGCTGTAGCCACTACCTCCGAACCGGAGCGGCCGCGGCCGTGTCCGTGTCCTGGTGTGCCGGGAGGACGCTGCGGCGCCCGCTGCCGGTCTAGGATCGAGGGAAGCCCCACATGGAGACGACGGGCAGGCACTGGCCTGAGGGACGGCGGGGAAGCACAATGCAGGATCCCTCGAGTCGGGCGTTCACGCAGGACAGGTTTAACATTACTGCCAGAAACGCCTCAGGACCAGGAAAATATCCCTGTCCCAGCCACCCCTCGCGCCGCACGCAGCCGCGGGCACGGGCGCTGCTGTCGCGGCAGGGCTGACTCTGACGGGGAGCTGCTGTCACCGAGGTGCCTCACCTGGGGGTGCTGTGGGCCCTTGATATCCCTAGGAAACGCTGCTGCCGCGGTCGGTCCATCTCAAAGCTGCTCAGCCCGAGAGCCACGGTGCTCCTGGGGCTGGACGGCTGCGGCGGTGCCGAGTTCTGGCACAGCAGCGCCTGCTGTCCTCTCCTCCTGCCCCTGCCCGCGCGGATCTCACGGGAGAAACGAGATCCCTGCGGGAAAAACTCGAGCTCGTCACGCCCCCTCGTGTGCGCGAGGAGGGTGAAACACCGGGAGCGACCCACAGAGAATTTGGGGGCTGTGGGTTTCATAGGCAAGCGTGTTCCTTAAATAACTGCCCGGGTAGGGCGGGATGTTCATTAAGATTCTGTAGCTCTGACGGGGGGCAGTACAAAACTGCGAACGGGAGAAGTTCCTGGAAGTGCAGCTGTGCCCAAAGGGGAAAGTGGGGCAGATCCAAGGGGGGTCGTGGGGCTACGGGCAGGTCTGAGCCTGGTGCTGCGTGCCTGTGGTAGGAGAACAGAGGGTCTGGTGCCTGAGGAACACGGAGACTTCCAAAATGCAGTAGGGGAGGGGTGATGGAGATAGACTTTGGTAGCTCCTTGAAGAGTCCCCTCTTCCCTTGCTGCCTTGCGAGCCCTTGGGGAGCCCAAGTGCAGGCTGGAGAATGACTGCAGGGGGGCTGTTCTGTCTCAGTACCCCAGGTCAGAGTGACAAGCCTTCTCCTTGCCCTACGAGCCCCAGAGGTGGCTGCTTTGGGTTTGTGTAACTCCAGGATGTGGATCACCTGTGACAAAAGGCTTTTCCTTCCTGCCTGCTACTGGCAGCAGTTTGACAAGTGATGTGCCGCTAATACCTCAATTAATGCATATAGGTGTGCCTACAGGTAAGTGATTGTAAGTATGACCTTGGTTTACTGGTGGCCATTTGTAGTACCTTGTAATAAAGAAATTCACAGAAACAAACATTCCATGTCCTTGTGTACTACAGCATCCTACAAACCTGCTGTTTTGACCTTCACCCACATCACAGGTTGTGGCACTGACACCTGTGCAGCTAAACCAGCCTGGCCTGGGGTTCCCGCAGCATTAGGGGGACATGCTCTGAGCCAGCATCACCCAGCTTTGCCCACCCCACAGCCCCTGTACAGAAATCATGCCCAGAGAAGGGAGAAACTTCCCTGTGGTACTTCGCACTTGCCAGTCCAGAGGGAGGCACCTGTGGACCCCCACAGCATCACCCACGAAGTGCCACAGACCCACCACCACTCCACGCAGCCCCAAGCCTGGCCCAGGGGCATGCACCACAGCCCCCAGCAACACTCAGACTGCTCCCTGAGCGGGTAAGAAGCAATAACCAGCACCACAAACCACAGTGGGGTTTTCTGAGCAACGCCTGGATACCACCCTGGCATGATCGACCTGCCAGGCTCTGCTGTGCGTGCAGCACCAGCCTCCTTCTGCCCCTCTGACACAGTGTGCCCCTCCTGTGGTGTGACACTGAGATGCCCGTGCCCTGGCCAGCAGGAAGAACCCCTAGTGCCCATCTCTGCCCTGATGGCATAGTCAGGTGCAGGGGCTGTTCAGCTGCTATTTGGGGCACTCACCAGGTATCACCTGAGGCTCCCACATCCCTTGATGCTTGTTGCATGAGGTGGGCACAGGTACCCCTCACCCAGAGTCAGGGCTGGCTGCTCCTGACTCACTGTGGCATTGCCTGTGAGGACCCAAGTCCCTGCAGAATTCATGGCTTTGGTCCCCGCTCCCAGTGGTCCAACCCCTTGCATGGGTTGGAGGAGAAAGAGACCTGGAGAGGACCTCCCATGATCAAGGAGAGGCTGAGGGATAGAAAGGTCCCAAGCAGGAGTGACTGTCAGGGAACCCCAAAACAACCATCACTGTGGGAAGAGAGAATGCAGGAGCCCCAAGCTGGGGACACAAGGCTCACCTGTCACTGGAAGGAGGGGACTGCACCACTCCTGCCTATATGGCTTTGAAGACCTTGATCCCAGGCACTCTCAGCTCATCCACAAGCTCCTGCAGCAGCAGGGCTGTTGTTCAACTGGCCACCTCAAACCATGCAGCCACCTGTGCTGTGGGCTGAGGCTCAGACGTAGCCCCCCAACCCTGCTCTGTGCCTGGCAGGCAGCAGGTGATGTGCATTTAGGACCAGAATCCAGGAGGGAGCAGGGGTGATCCAGCATGCCTGTGACCGCCTGTGACACCCATCCCCACAGCAGGCACGCAATGAACTTTGTAGTCTGACCTCATTCTGACACGGGTCTGTGAGAGAAACTGTCCTTTACCTGATAACCTCAGCATGGCTCTGACCACACAGCCTACAAAACAACACGATGCTGCAGGAGGACACGGAGACAGAAATAACAACACACAGGCAGGAAGAGAGATGGTGCTTTTATTGCTGACATTACCCAGGGAAGGGGGAATCGATTGCAACCAAGGCAAACCCCCGCGTGGTGCATTTCCACACAGCCAGGGCAGCAGCAGCTCCTGCCTGCAGTGGCTCCACAGTGTGCAGAAAGGATGGCAGCATCTGCAATGGGACAGGAGAGGAGGGTCACCCTTTCACCTGGCCATTACTGTTCGGACACTGCAGCAACCCTCTGTCTGAAGTCGGGTGTTGGTGGAAAGGGAGACTCTGGGAATCCACTGGGCTCTGTCCAGCAGTGATATATAAAGCAGCACCAGCACCCCCAGCTTACCAGAATATGCCCTGCTCCTTCCTGCTGTTGATGTCTCTCTTCAGCTGGCAGAGTGAGCACACGGGGCAGCACCAGATGGAGAAAAAGTCACTCAGAATGGAGCCCTGTGGAGCAAGACACGTTGTGTGAATAACGCCTTCCCACGTCAGCTTTTAAGCCTTTCTATTTTTCATCAGCAACACCCCTGGGCAGCTCACCCTGCCCTGCAGCACCCTGCTGCTCATATCCATCAAGGACTGGGATAAAGTGGTGTGTGATGGGATTACCTCCAGCTCACAGTGGTGATGCAGATGCATCCCTGGCTCCCCCCCTGCAGAGATGCCTTTGCAACTCCCCGCCTCTGCTGGTCCCCTCAGGCACCCCCTTTCTCCCTCCCTGAGCCCCCACCCCAGCACCCAGTTGGTCACTGACCGGGATGTTGTATCTGGTGCGGTAGAGGGTCCTCATGGCCACGCTGCCCCCACACAGGCAGCACTCATCCATGTCCCCAGCCACCTGGCACCCCAGGCAGAGGTAGCAGAAGCTTCCACAAAGACCTGTGGGACAGTGAGATGTGGGCTTGGCTGAGGGGTGCAAAGACCGAGGAAAGCGGGAAAAGCCAGCCAGGAATGTGGCCATGGGAGCTGTGGCTCTTGACCTTAGGTGAAAGCTTCTCCGCTGCTGGTACCCACAAAAGTGGGGTTTGCAGCAGGGGCAATGCTGCAGAAGGAGCCGGGAGAACACCAAAAAGACATCATGAGCCAACAGCAGGAATGAGGGGTATATATGTACTCACACACGCCACAGTCGGAGCAGCAGTCCATCAACCCAGTCTGCCACTGGCCTGGCTGTTGGGCAACTGAAAACTGAGGCTGGACCACAACTACATTTCGAGGATCCATTGCCAGTACAGCGTTAGGTCCGTCTAGGCAGTTTGCAGTCTGGAAAGAAAAGCCATGAGAGAAAGATGCTGCAGGTGTTTCTGAAGTGGGTGTCTTGCTCAGGCTGCTGCATTCAAAGAGAGAGGGCAACACAGGTCTCAGGGGGATTTCCACTGCCAGGGTGCCACTCCCACCACAAAGGGAGGGGCACAGCCCTGCCAGGAGCTGCCACTGCCCTCTGAAGCAAAGCCCTCCCCAAAACCAGCCTCCCACCAAAGGCATCAGCATCTCTGTCCCCTGCCTATGCAAGTAAATTGCTTCTGTGAAAGCAGAAGTACTTTTGCTTCAGAACTGCAGTGCTTCAACCCTTCAATCCTGTCTTTTCATCTCCAGTTCATCTTTCGTTATTATCTGCTTAAAAAGTTTTGGGTTGGGTTTTTTGTTGTTGTTATGATGACAGTCTCCCAAAGCTTAGTTCTAGCTTCCTCAAGCTCTAAGGAGTCACCTTAACCTTTGCTTTGTTCCATGAGCGTCTCAGCCTATTTGCCTTCCCCTCTCCCTCCCTTCTTCACCTGCTTTCTTAGTGAGCTTCAAGACAGCGGGTTTTCCTTGTCTCTTTCCATCATTCTAAGCCCAGTCACCAGTTCCCATCCCTCCTCCACTTGATTGACTGTGCCAATGCATCATGCTCCTCTTCCTCAGTCCCCTGGGGTCACCACAGCCCCTGGAGTTCCTCTCCATTCCATCCTTCCCCAGCAAGGGGCTGCATCCTCTGAGAGCAGCAGAGCTCCTGCTCCCCAGCACCATCCCCATCAGGTTACACCTGACCCATGTAACATCATCTCCACTTCCACCTTCCCTCCCTTCTACTCTTGAAAGGGGGGGTGCAGCGCCACCTTCTGCCATTCTCACTTTGGAGCTTTAATTTAAAAAAAAAATAAATACATATAGATAATACTCCCACAGGAAGTCCCATGCAGACACACCCCCTGCCCTCTGCCCAAGCTCAGCACCTCTCTGTTAAGCAGCATGGGGCTGAGGTGCAAAGGCTCCCGTGTCTTACAGCTACGAGAGCTTTCTCCTCCTCCCAGCACACACCGTACATCCTCAGCAAAGAAACTATCAGCGAGAAAACAGCCTGAGTTTTGGAGCCTGTAACTGCGAGCTGCTGCTTCTTGCCTGGGAAGAGTCCCAAGGCAGCATCTCAGAGAGGTCCTGTCCAGCTGCCACATCCTTGCACAGTGTGCAGGCATTTCTGTGATGGTCACTGAGGGTGTTTAACAAAGCACCTCCAGGCAGTTCGGGTACTGCTTGCCCCTGCTCAACTTTGGCACATTTGTCCTCCTTGCACAGGCAGCACTGCCTCTCTGGGTGACGGGTGGGGGTGCCCACCAAGCAGCCCTCCCTGCCCTACCCCTCTGTGACAAGGGAGTGCCTGAGTTTTGGGGTGCTGGGAGGAGCAAAAAGAAAAACAGCATTTATGTTTTGAAGAAAAGGATGATGGCATTAAATTCTGTTAAATTCTGTAAATTCTGTTAAAACGCTATAAGGGGAAATGGGATTGTTTTCATATCAGAGTTGCACATTTACACAGAAGTTAAGTATTAAACACCAAAAATATGGTGGAACAAATACTTTACTATGCCCAGCACTCAGATGATGCCACTGAGTACATGGTACCCACATCAGAGAGACACAGGCTGACGCATTGCATTTGTATTGTCTATTGCCACTAGGTAGCAAAGGGGTTGATGGCTCTGCTAGCAGCTCCTGTGGCTTCCCACCATTTACAGACTATCCCAGACACATCCCTGCTGTCAGACACAGCCTTGTTGCTGTAGGGTAAACATTTGTTCCTGGCAGTTAAAGGAAGAGGAAAAAAAATATTGAATTATGCTGTAAGAGGGAAGAAAGCTTGAAAAAAGTCTCCACGTGGTTTGCCTCTGACTTTTTGCAGCTTTCTGCAGGCAGTGAAAGTATGGCTGGGCTGTTCCTATCTTAGACACTGGCACCTGCTCCCATTCGGTGGCCTGGAAAGGGCGGAGCAACAGCTGGTGAGAGTGTCTCAACCACTGTTCTGCTGGGGTTTAAAGATCAGGCTGTTTCCTGCTACTAAACAAGGCTGTCAAGCTGTAAAACTGCTGTTGTGCCCTCCCTGGGGCAAGTCACCCCACTGCTTGCAGGTAGAGACCTTTGGAGCAAGCTCAGGCAACCCCAGCAACCGTGGGTACAGCAGGGGCCACTGCACCCACCATCCCTCACCACAAACCTCCTGGCCCTGCCCTGGCCAGTTGGCCCTGCTTGTTCATGCACAAGATCCCAGGTAATTCCCACCACTTCTGCAGCCAATGTAACACCTCCTGGCGTGCCAAAACAGCAGCCCCTTCGAGGAGCCTTGACACATGACGATTTAAGAATCGGGAACCAGGAGGGGCAGGGGAGGAGACAGACCACAGACAGGCTGTGCACAGACAGACTGGGAGAGACGGCACAGGAGTCCCACGCAGGGACAGGGATGCCCGGCAGCAGGCATGACCACAGGGAGAAACGTGCCCAGGAGCAGCAGCAGGAGAAGTTTTAGGGGCAGGACCCCGTCAGCCTCCCCTGCTGCTCCTGCACAGATAATGTGACCAATAGTAGCACCTCGTAAAAACGCAGCCGAGTGGTGCTCACACACACACACACACACTGTGCCCTTTGCAGGCAGGGCTGACCACGGCCTCCCCTTCCCCTCCCCAAGTGCAAGCACACCACATCCCTGCACAGATGGAAGCTGCAGTACAGAGCAGGCAGCAGCCTGGAGAAGCCTCTGGCACACAATCACCTCCCGAGAGATGGTCCAGGCCCGGCACATCCAACATTATCCCCCCCAGTGCCTCCAATTCTACAGCCCTACGGCACCACCAGCTGCAGTGAAACAACTGACAGGAACAGAAGGATTCTCAAGAGCATTCAGCCACATTTCACCCATAACCAAGGTCATAAAGCAGCATTTATAGGCCCAAGCACAAATGAACAATACAGTGCAAAAAGCTGCTGTCCTCTACCTCTGCTGCCCAATTCTGTTGAGGTGCCTGTCAGCAGCATCCAGCATGCCATGGTTTAGCCCTGAAGTAGTTTTCCAGGTAGAAAACCTCACCTTTGTCTCCACCCCTTCCTCAGCACCACTGCTTCAGCCACAAGCAATTTCCATAGTTCTGTACCTCAACTGCAGCAAAGCTATGCCATACATACTTTCCAAGCCGTCCTTGTCCCAGGAGCACGTACATCCTTTTCCTGGTTGTCATCCCTTATATGTTCTCTGGCAAATGACCTCTGCTCTCTGACTCAAAGACCAAACTTTGTTTTCGGTGCTGCTCTGTGCAATTGCAGCTCCCGCGTTGCAGGCTGCCTGCCTGCTGCTGCACCTGCTGGGCTCCTGCTGCCCGCCCTTGCCTTTCCCCATCCCAGCATTCCCAAGGCCCCGAGCCCCAGTGGGACACACAGTTTTTGGGAGACGTTTTCCAGGAAGGGCAGTTTGTTTCCAGGCTCCTGTGCTGCCCTAAGCCATATTCTGTTGTAAGTGCAGTGCCTTTCCTTCATTAGCCCTGAGCATCAGCAAGAGCTGATTGTGCCACAGGTGGTGCCTCGAGCAACATCTACAAAATCATAACATGCTGTGCTGGGATGATGAGGCAGCCTGGTCTTTCTTCTCCCTTCCCTCTCCACTTTCCTGGCCTTTACCTCCCTTAGGCTAAAACCGCATTTTCTGTATGGCCAGGAATCATCCACAAGACTGTCTGGGCAAACTGGGGTTTAGGGAGGTGAGAGAGCCACCAGGTACACCCACCCCACAGCATGGTCAGAGCCACTGCTTGCCCTTTAAGAGTTGTGGTGAAGGTGAAGGCAGAGAAGGGACAAAAAATTCTCATATTTTCCTTAAAAAGTTAATCTGGGGAATATTTTCTTGGACTGAAAAACCTTTAGCATTTCTCCGAGTGATGGAGAGAGGGGGGATGCAACTTCCACCTCCTGGACAGGACTGCCAGAGCTAACAGCCCAGTGCAGACAGATGAGCTCTAAAGATCATGCAGGAAGGCAACAGGCCAACCCATGACCCATCCAGGATTTTAATTGCAGGTGGGTAGGAATTCATGCTCAGGGTCCATAGGGGAGCATGTCTCTGTAATAACACAAGAGGTGGGCTAGTGCCAAGCAGCCCCAAATCCCCATGCCTTTATATTTGGAAAGGTGGGACTGGCCAGCAGCCCTGGCCGGCCACCCGGGCCACACAGCAGGGGCAACTCAGCACTGGGTGGCCTGCAGATGTCACTTGTCTGCAGGAAGCCCCACTTCTACCCTGTAGTCACAGTCACTTGTCCAACTTCTTCAACTGGAATGAGCAACACCGATTCCTCCCATATAATATATCCTTTCTAAAAGCTGACTGAATAACAAAATACTAGTGAAAATCCTTCTCTGCAGCAGGCACAGGAAATCTCAGCTGCACCAAGGGCTGCTGAGGGTGGACAGAGCAGGAGAAGGGCAGGTCCTCTCAGGTGGTACAAGAGTGACATAGACAGAGGTAGGAAGACAAAGTCAAAACTTTATTGTTGGAGTTACTCAGGGAAGGGAAATCAGCTACAATTAAGGCAATCTTCACATGGAGCATTGCCCAGCAGCCAGGGCAGTGGCAACTCCTGCCCACAGCAGCTCCACAGAATGCGAGGATCCATCTGCAATGGGATAGGAGAGGAGAGTCAGGGAGTGGGGCTGTGCCTCACCACACTCTTGTGTGTCCACCAGTCCTTCCCTCTCCACCCTGCAAGAGGTTCCCAGCAACATCTTGCTGTAGGACAGGTCACTTTTGCCACATGTCCATGGCCATTTCCCCAGTGCAGCAACCCTGTGCCAGGTGTCGGTAGGAGACACTCTGGGAAGCCTCTTGGCCACATGTAATGGCAGCTTTATAAAGCAGCACCAGCACCCCCAGTTTACCAGAATATGCCCAGTTCCCTCCTGCGGTTGATGTCTCTCTTCATTTGGCAAACGGAGCACACAGGGCACCACATGGTGATACAGAAGTCAGAGCAAATGGACCCCTGTTAGGAAGAAATTAGTTAAGGACAGAGGCTTCCCAAAAGCCATGTTCCAGCCAAGAAAATGTTAATCCCGTTCCAGGTCATGTGCCCTTTTTTTATTGGCTGGCTGCAGCATCCTTAGTCGCAGACACTGAAGCTCAGGGCTGGTGAACCCCTGGCTCTATGGAAAGGAAGAAGAGAGTCCTTTGTGCAAGTTGCAGATAGCAACTTTGGCTTCTGAGGTTCAGACTGGGGAGAAAAATGCACACAATCTGGGCAACGTGAACTTTGGCCCCCATGATTTGCAGTTGGGATGGCATCAGTCCACCCCTTGCAGGATGTAAACCCTTCACATATGTACTGTCCACCTTTCTCCCAAATCTGATTACAGATCCTTACCTGTATGACCAACTTCATCTATTCTTTAATGTGCTTACAAGTATTTCAACTCTCTCCCATCTTTCAAAGATAAAAGGAGGAAGCAGCAGCCCAGGCTCTGCAAGCCACTGTGGTCAGCAGCAGCTGAGGGCAGGACACGTGCCTTCAGTGAAGGGTGCTGGGAAGGACCTCTGTCCAGTTTATGTGTGTTGTTGGATACCAGCCCAGGGATTAGCTCAGTTGAGAATGTCCCTGTTCTGTGCTCTGGCATCATGCAGGATACAAAAGGGAAAACAATGGCAAGGGGAAAGCACTGCCCTGTGCTTATCCCTTGTAGAATCATAGAATCACCTGGGTTGGAAAAGACCTCTGAGATCATCAAGACCAACCCTTGATCCGACCTCGCCATGGTTACTAGACCATGGCACATAAAAAGCTCCAGGGACGGTGAATCCACCACCTCCCTGGGGAGGCACCTCGCCTTTCAGCCTCGCAGCAGGGTGAGGGGGCAGGTTACCCACTGACCGGGATGTTGTATCTGGTGCGGTAGAGGGTCCTCATGGCCACGCTGGTCCCGCACAGGCAGCACTCGTTCATGTCCCCGGCCACTTGGCAGGCGAGGCAGGGGAAGCAGAACATCCCGCAGCAGCCTGGCAGGGGGAGGAACACAGCAGGGGGTGAGGGTGTGCCTGCCCACTCAGAACTGGGAGAACGGGGCTACACCCTCTCTCGAGGGTGTGTGACTGACCGCAGCACACCCCTGCTGAGGGCTGGGAGAGGGGACTTCCCACAGCACTCACAGACGCCGCAGTCGGAGCAGCAGTCCATCAGCCCCGTCTGCCAATTGTACCGCAAGGCAGTGGGCGCGCCACACTGCGGCTGGATCGTCACGATGGTCTGGGCGGCCATTCCTAGATGCTCTTCTGAAAGAGACAGGTGGGGAACAGGGAAAAGGTTACTTAGTGAAAAAACTCTGGTTGGCCTGAACCTCCAACCAAACTGTGGGCCGTCGCCCTTGAGCAGGCTGCCTTTTGCCCAGCTCGCTTGCCGTCGCTGGAGGTGATAAAGCACAACCATACCTTACCTGCATTTGTGTCCTTTCAATGCTTTTGTATTTTCTGCTACTTTATCCAGCCTTCAAAACAGCATCAGGCCATTGGCATTTCCCACTCCATCCCAGAAAGGTTTCACTAGTGCTTAGACAGCTCACTGATTTCCCTTGAGCCAAGGCGGGCTGGGCAGTGAACCCAAGCTAAAGGGAACGACTTGGGCATTTCAGTTGTTGGACCTGGCTTATTTTACACAAGATGGCTTTGGCATGGGTCCAAAGCATGTGGGAAGCACCTGTGGTCTCAATTCCTCGTAGCAGAGCCAGGCTCCATGCAAGAGAGATACTACAGAAAACTCGTATCTCCAGTTTCTTGTCATAGAGAGCCAGAAAGGCTCAGTCCCAACTCTGACACCCTCTCCTTGCCTTCCTATGGTTAAGCAAGAAAGTAAATCTTGAAAACCAGTAAGCCTCAGGTCTAAAATAGTAGTAGTAGTAATAATAATAATAATAATAATAATAATAATGGTGGGGATGATGATGATGATAATAATAATAATAATTACTACTCTTTCTGCTTCTATTTTCCTAGCCAAGTAAAAAAAGCACAAAACAGTCTTAGATAAGAATTCAAAGAAAGTTTGGCTTTGGGGCTAGGTTTTTCTAGATAAGATAACGGCTGCCCACATTTGTTAAGACTTCTTTTCCTTTTTTCTACAAATTGGGTTGGTTTGTTTTAAATCAGAAACAGCAGCTTGGCAAAGGCAGAACCACAATGCTGGCTAATCAAGCTCTTCCCTGTGCAGTTTCTGAGCTCAAAAGTCAGAATAGAAACTGAAATTAAGTAGAAGCTGCTGGGGGAGGGGGAGTACTCTCCACCTTTTGGATTAACCCATGCTTCTCCAGAAATCCCACTCCTGGCTTCACCTGGCAGCACAAGCCAGGCGTGAATCACAGAAATCACAGAAGGTGCCAAGTTGAAAGGAAATGCAGCTGGAGGCAGTACCAAGTGTGTCCAGAGGGAATTGTGAGCGTGTGATGCCTTCGAGAGCGTCCCTCTGCCGACCCACAGCCGTGCTACCAACACGTGGGGAATCTCTCTACACGTTTACAAATGCACAGTATTCTGTACACGAATATTATTCACATATTTTCTCCTCTCCTAGCTGCAAACATGCAAACAGATCTCTTAGCTGTAAAAATTAAGACTGCAGCACGAAGCTGCTCTTGCCACCAATAGCAAACTCTGCAGAAGGGACAGCAAACACACAGGAAAATCAGGCAGCAACCCATGAAAGCCATCAATCTCCAAGCTCGTGGCAGGCCAGCCCGGTTTAAAGAGGGAGTAAAATACCAGTCCGATTCCTTAACACAGTTATGCGATTCTGTCAGCAGGAGAAAGCAGCAAAGGAAAGGTAAGTGCTACATAATCCAGCTTTCGTGCATAGCTTGTGAAAAGCCTCCCCCCCTTCCCCAAATAGAATTTGCAAGATAATTTGCTTTAAATTATGTGCTAAGCGGGGCGGGGGAATCCTTACTTTGGCACAATTATCCCACTCTTCCCAAGCTAAAAATTATTAATAATTCCATGCTTTAAGAGAACCAACCTTCTAGTGAGCAGCCTCTGTCAGAGCAGGCTTCCTCGCCAGCCGGGACCGTGCTGGAAGAGCTCTGGGGAAGGTGAAACTAAACTTGCTCACGCTTGGAGGTTCTTTCTGGCAGCCAACAATAGGCAAGTATAATGGGTGGGAGGTAACTTGAAGGGGGTGGTGTGGAGGTTTGCCCTGTCGTTAGGATTACAGATTTAACAAGCCTGCAGCGCACACGTTTCCTTTTCCCAGACTTAACTATTCATCTTATTAAAAAAAAAAAAAAAAAAAAAAAAAAAAAAAAAAAAAAAAAAGCGCTACATGTTTATTGTCTATTCTTTATTCTCTTAACTCTGCCTCCTTGTTGTTGCTCTTCAGGGAGAACAGCTCTGAAAGATACGCATTCTTTGGGACAGATATTTTCCGAACATTTTTCCACACACAAAAATTGTACTTATATCCCAGACCAGACTGAAGGCAGAGCACCTCCGAGTGCTTCACTCTGAGCTCTTCCCTTTCCTTAAGGAGAAAGCTTTGGACAAAGGGGTTGATGCAGACCTTTTTGCCTTATCAGCCAGGTTTGGCAACGGTGGGCGGGCAGTGTGGTGGCAAAGGGGGCTGTGTCAGGGGGTTCTGGGGGACCGAAACCTCTCTGTGGAGCTCAGAACAGGCCCGCTGATGCAGAGGGCTAAACAGGGCACTCTCAGTCAAAGCCAGCGGCAGCTAAACCCTCCCGCACCAGGGGGCAGCTCCCTACAGGTCAGCACCCTGTGCCATTACCCTGAAATGAGGAGAAGCCCCAGCCGTCGTATTACACTTCCATTCAGCCACAGACAAGGAGGCAGCAGGGAGCACTGACACCTTTGATTTTAATCCTCTTCTCCATCTGCAGTTTGCTCCCTGCTCCTTCTCAGCAGATGCATTTGGGTTTATAATTTCTGACTTGGTAAATACATCTCATGTGGAGGCTTTCTAGAAAAATCAGGCTGATTCCCTAAGTGCTTGTCACAAGCTGTGTAGCCCAGCCACTGTAAAATTGAGTACTTACCATACACACATCAATTTCCCTCTTTAATAGACTAATATTTACTGTTCACTAACATGCCCCAAATATTTAACCACTCAGGCAAGTCACTGACAGTTTTGGATACACTTCCACCTTTTGCAAAGAATCTGTGGCACTAGGACAGCATTTGTTGCTTTCTAGCCGGATGCACAGAGTGTGCAGATAACCCAGACAGAGTCTGAGCAAGTGCTTGCTCAGGAGCAAGACAAGTTCAATGCATCCCACAGGAAGTGCTGATGGTGTGTTCCCCTTTTCTCTCACCTTGACAAGAAGAGAGAAAGAAGAAATTTGATTAAACTGCAATTTAGGAGCTTTATCAAGAGACTGAGATTTATGGTCCTTTAAAGGAAGCCTTTTACCAATAGTCCTGCTGAGATAACAGTGAGCCGTGCCCTGAAATGCTTCCCTCAGCTTCCAACAGCTCCAAAGTTTAACTGTGGCTCTCCCTGCGTTATGGTGGGGCTGCCTGGCCACCTGGCTGAATCATAAATTATTAATTTCATTTTCCCAAAACATTGCAAGAGGCTGTGGGAATTGAGGTTTGCAAAAAGTTGTAGTTCCTAGAAGAGGGGGTACCTGACATCCCACTGGCTCATGCAAATACCAGCTGGCCTAGGAGAGGAGGGAAATGGGACGCTGAAATGCACAGCCAGTATGGGAGTTAACACATTAAAAAAAGCACTCATCACCAACATTTTAAGGATTTTAACAGCTTGTCCTCCACTGAGAACTGGGGTGACACTATCTGAGCAATCAAGCCCTGAAAATGCTTTTCTTCCACGGAAAGGCTACCCACTCCTAAATGCAATCCTGGTGCATCAAGTGCATCTGCTCTTTGTGACAATAAAAAGTCCTTCATAAACACCTACCTCAGCTTATTCCCTTCACCTGGCATTAAAGTCGGACAAAAAAACCCAGCAAAAATGTCAGCAGTGAAATCAAAATGTGGATTCCTAAACTTCACAGCAAGAGCATCACCCTTGCCCAGTGGTGGGCAGGAGGACCGATTAAAAAACCAACAAACCAAACAAAAAAACTAACACAAAAACCCACAACTTTTTTTTTTTAAATACCTTTTTGCTTTCTCTGCAAAGAACAAAGCATGAATTATTTGTATTTTACAGAGCAGTTGCAACCAGAAACTAGTTTATTCCATTTTAGGCCACTCAGATCTGAATGTTTATGCCCATTCTCTGTACTTCTTCAAACAACTCCATAGCACAGCTCAAAACGCAACCACAAATGAGCAAAGCCACCTTCTCCAGCACGCTGCCTTGCGCTCCTAGTTACACAAACTCTGCCGTCTCGAGTGGTGAGAAGTGGGTTCATTCACAGAGGGTCTGTGTAAGCCTACTGGTGTGTAGGTTCGGGGGGCTGCCTGGCAGAGGAGGGTCCCTGGGGGCCTCTCTCCAAAGCTCTGGTCTCACCAGCCCTTTCCAGAGGCAGAATAACAGCCTCTGGGTTTTATTTCAAACATGGAAAAAGGGCTTCTAAATCTGAAACTTCACTTTTTTCTGGATGTCTCAGCTAGTTCAGTGGAAGAGCACATCTCCCCCAAACCTTGCTTCCTTCCCACAACTTGGAACGGCTCAGGCTGAAGGAAGAATCCTGCATCTATAAAAGCCATAGGAGAAAGGAGTTGAGAAAGGGGAATTTTCACATCCCTTAGAAGTATAGCTAAGGGTCAGGTGTACGTCTCACCAAAACTGAAGCCATTGCAGTTGGTACAAGGAGAGAGCTGCTCCCTGCCCACGTCTGCACATTCCTTGTCTCTCCCACACCAGGGACGTTACGCACAGAGAAATGGGTCTGCTTGGCTGGCTGATCAGAAAGAAAATGGTGCTGGGGCTTCAGCTGGGAGGGTGCAGTGCCATCTGGGCAAGGTGCCTGAACCCTCTGTGCACAGGCACCCTGTGTGTGCAGGCACACAGACATGAGGTCCAGCACACAGTGCAGCGCTCACAGCCATAGCTGGGGGCATCACCTGCTTTGCAGCAGCTCACAGTCACAGCATGTCAGACCTAAATGAAAGTATTAGGAGAAGTGGTTTCAAATCCCTCTGCAGCTGCATGCTGGCTTGGGCAACGGTTTGTCACAAGATGTCTCATGCAGCCTGGATGAGCTTCTGCTTCCTGTGCACATCTCCCTGTTACGCTTTCAGTGGTGCCACTCTTTCTCCAGGTCACTCAGACCTGCAGGATAATGCCCTCTGGGAATCAAGCTTTATCTCAGGAACTCAGAAGGTAAAAAACAACTAAAGTAAAAATCAAGCTCTTTGTAGATCAGTCCAACTCATTAATTTTGAAGTCTGCTGCTTCAATAACTCCCTAACTCAAAAATTCACTGATTTACACCTGCACACAAGCAGAAGAACTTCCAGAGGATGCAAGTGCAGATCCTCCTGTCCACATCCCTGTCACCAGATGGTGGTGGGAAGCAGAACTTCAGCTGCTCTTGGGCCAGCTCTGGAAGCTTTCTGGGGTAAGGTAACCTTTGACTATTTCCAGCTTGGACATGCGCTCTGTGCCATTTCTAAGGCAGTTTCATCCCAAGCTGCCAGCTTCTGCCTCCACACTGCAGGGGATGATGGACCTTACCTTCTCCTGTCCCTCGTGTCCAGCACACGTAGTATCCTTTCTTTAACTCAGTAGTGCTGCCCCAGCATACACGAGGAGCACCTAAGCAGGATCTGAGCGAACACCCACACGTGATGCATCAAGAAGTTAATCCAACATTTGCCAAGGTATTGGCAGAAGCACAGCCAACACCCTTTGCAACAGCATTTGACATGAGAAAAGTATTTTTTAAATGTATCAATGTTACTTAGAATAAGTTGTACGATTGATTAAAAAGGGCCTTTAGTACTTAATAATAAAGATGCTTTTTAAGACAGATGGGAGAAGTTATGGAGAGAGAGTTGAACCGGGAGAGATGATGTGCAAGAGAGGGAAGCTGTGTGGCTCCACACCTGCTGTGTGTACATGACCACAAGTCCTCTTCTGTGAAGAGCTTTGCTGTTTTTTTCCATGGCAGGCTCATGACCCAACGTGCTCGCCCTAATGGTGGGGTAGGTCACAGGCTCTGATGGTAGCTCCCCATGTGTTTAAACTCCGTTTTTCTGACTTACCTTGTCATAGATAAAGCAGCTCTGAGCAGTTCAAACTCTTGAAGGCAACTTTTTGCCCCTGCTGCCCTTACCACTGGTTTCTCAAGCAAAACCTGAAGACAACAGATAAAAACTCCCTGCTTTCACACCTCCATAGTGGATGTTTTCCCTGTGTGCATGTCCCAGGATCTCAGAGGACCCGACAGCACAGCAGCTCACAGCTGGGCTGAGAGACAGAGGAAGGAGTGAGAGGACACTTTCCCCATCCTACCCAGCAAACAAGAAATAACAGGCTACTGGTCCCTGGGTTGTGCTGGCAGAGGTCCAGCAGCGGAAAGCACATTCATCAGCTCCTCCCAACAAGGGAGGAAACTGCAGGTGCCAGAGCCCTGTTTGGTGTTGAGCAACCAGGCTGTCACCTGGGAGAGCAGGTACGCACTGCAGCACCAGACCTTCAGCCTGTCCTTTGCCGAGCCAAGAGCAACCTCAGCCCCTTCAGCTCCATGGACAACCTGCGCTTACACAGCCTTGGCTTTCTGCCCTGGGTCTTCCTCCTAAGGAGGAAAGAGGCAGGAAACTCCCAGCCCCTCAGCTGACAGATACAGTCAGCACGACCCTTTCCAATGGCCTACCAAACCTTTCATTTATTGCCTTATTGCACCCACTGTGCTGTGATATTTATTGCCTTATTGCACCCACTGTGCAGTGTCATGCACGCGGAAGTGCGGGGGAAAAAAAAGGATCATATCATCTCTAAGCAAATAAATTCAAGGTCCCTTAAGTAAATCACAACTGTAACGCACTTCAAATCTCTCCTTTCCTCTATTTTCTCTCAAGTAATTTTATTGCCATTTATATATATCCCCTGAAAAAGTAGTTAATAACACGACAGCATTTCGGGGAAAATAAGCTCTGATGAAGCTGAAAAATCTGTTTGATAAATATTTAGCCATGCTACCACATGAGAAGCAACACAAAATGCACACAGGTTTTTCTGTTAAGCAGACACCTAACACTGTTGAACCTTCTCCTGGAAACACTCCCCTAATGCTATGTATGTGCTGCTGCTTGCAAGGTTAAGCTGGAGGTAAAATTATTTCCCCCCCATATAGAATCGTAAAATCATAAAGGTTGGAAAAGACCTCTACGATCACAGAACCCAACCCCTAACCCAGCACAGTCATGTTCACCACTAAACCACATCCCCAAGTGCCACATCCTCACACCTTTTGATCACTTCCACCACTTCCCTGAGCAGCCCGTTTCAATGCCTAACCACCATTTCAGTGAAGGAGTTTCTCCTAATATCAAATCTGAACTTTCCCTGGTACAACTTGAGACCGTTTTCTCTCCTGACACTTGTTACCCGGGAAACAAACCAACTCCCACCTGGCTACAACCTCCTTTCAGGGACCTGTTGAGAGGGAGATACTTTTCATTCAGAACCGAAAGTTCCAAATGCTTTGATGTCAGTCCAAGAAAAAAACCCAAGGTTCTGTGGAATGGGCAAGCCACTGCTTTTCCCACTGCCCTCACTGCCCCTGTTACAGGCTTGGTTCTGTTCTTTATGCAGCTGAAGCAACTTTTTTATATTGGGTGTATTTCCCTATTACTCTACCTGCCACAGCCAAGCTCTCGAATTGAGAGGAACTGTGCTCTGCTGGTGTAAGCATTCAGGAGTGGGTTTTGTTTGTTTTTCATTAGGATGTGGATTTACACTCCCTTTTCCAGAAATTAAAGCTGTATTTTTAGAAGTTTTGAACTTGGCATTGAACACTGGGGGTTTTTTATTGTCGGTTTTGTTTTGGTATAATTGTACTAGACCTTTCTGCTCTGTTCAGACAAAATCGCATATGTACAGCTGCCTGGAAGCGGCAGGAAAAGAGAAGTACTGTAAAACAAATTAATTCTTTTGTGATTTTCTTTGTTATTCTGGTACTGCATCTAGCACACTGTGTTAAAATTTGCTCTGGCCTTTTGCCTCT
Organism: Pyrocephalus nanus; assembly: GCA_038380795.1. Lineage (NCBI taxonomy): Eukaryota > Metazoa > Chordata > Aves > Passeriformes > Tyrannidae > Pyrocephalus > Pyrocephalus nanus. The sequence goes on along the minus strand of CM076264.1, from coordinate 16,483,573 downwards.
GTCACAAACTACGAGGGAGGCACTGGAGGAAACTCAGCTCTCCAGTACACCAGGAACCTTCAGCTAGTACCTAAACTTCACATTATCCATGGCCAGTTAACGCCCACGTTTTTTCTTGTCAGCTTTGCTTTGAAGCTTAAACAGAGCTTGTCTCCTGGTATTTGTACCGTGAAGTGTTTAAAAATGAACTAATGTCCTTCTCCCAGCTTTTGCCAAGAGGAAATAACAAAGAAGTGCCCGCAAAATACATTCCCTACATTTTGTTTACCACACCACTCCCTCATCACAACAGTTGTGCTTTCAGTGTCTCCCTTGAATACAGGCTAATCATAGTGCTGTGCTGGTGCAGGTGATGTGGTGCTCTGATCTTTCCACACACTGACATACCTTTCTGACCTAGTCAAGCCCCCTTTTTAATTAAAAATTAAAAATAGTAAGTTTCTGAACAATTATGTGATACGACTTTAAGCAGCTCAGATTTGGGAAGAGCTCCCACCATCACCACCACCACATTTACCAAGAAACAGACAAACAGCAGAATCCAGGCACAGTTTGCCTTGGCTGACCCTATGGAGAGTCCCTCCCTCGTCAAAGGTGAGCATGAAAGCTCCCATGTGCCACTGTGTTAAGTGGGCTCCTAAGGAAAAGATCCAGATCCACCATGAAGGGTTGCTGATGCCTTGGCACCCTCTCCCTGCAACCCTGGAGGAACTAGCACCCTACTTCTGTAGGGCTAATCCTGGACAAAGACCTGGTCTTGCTTTCGTACACCTTTCTATGAAGTACAATGGGAGCACATCCAGGAGAGGGTTGGTGTTGGTTACCCAGTTTTCTGGTCCACAGAGGAACTGGAAGTGTTTCAGTAGGCCTTTGCCAGGCACATCTGACCTTCCTGCTGCCTGCAAAAACACTTATCACCTCAACATCCTGTGGAGGAACATTTGGAAAAGGAAGGGAACAAGAAAGGCAAGGTTTGACAGCAGAGGAGCCAGAGGACACTGTTTATTTATGCAAAAGCACACTACCTAATAATAAAGCTGATGCTTAGAGACAGGTCTATTTGAGAACTTTTTAATAGACTGTATCTAAATACAGCAGAGAGTGTCCTTGTGAAGATTAGAAATAGAATAGCTTGGGAATGAAAGGTGAAGATGAACCTATACCTGCCAAACAGGGTTTTACTCAGGAAGTAGCCCAGCTTTTGTTTGTTTTGCACTTAAAAAATTACTTCTTATTTCCGTGTATTAATCATAAAATGCTCACGCAAATAACATCCTCAGTACTATACAGCCTAGAACCTCAACCTTCCTTAGTTTTTCAGGCAATTAATCTAAAATACAGCTACAGCTTATCTTTGTAAAATTCACTTTGAGATTAACTTGCAAAACTCCCACAGCAAAAAATATACAATGATTTTCCAGTTTAGGACATGAGAACTGTTTTGAAACTTCAGTTTTTACTCTATTTAGCTACACCTTCTTCTTCCTCTCATTACAAGAGAAACGCTTGTGACAAGCAGTCATCGGACAAAGGACACCAGTAGGTTCAAAGGCACTACAAAATGGGAGCTTTTCCCAAATCCGAGCTACTCAGACACTGCAATGTATTAAAAACATTAATAACTTTTGCCACCTCTCTGAGGTAATACTGAGCAGTATTAAGAAACTGATCCATACTAACTACATCACAAGGCTTTGTAATTACTAGTAAATGGCTTATAAACAAAGGTCAACATGGAGTTGGACGGAACTCAATTCTCCCTCTACAAAATGCAACTTCGTCACATCATTGTTCAGAAACATAGTATTTTTAATTTTAAACTACCCTTTTTTTTTTTTTCTTTCAACTTAATGCTTCCTCCACCCCAAATTTATAAACCTTATTTAAGAACAATTTCTGTGTCAGGACTGAGGATGCCCTAAAAGCACTCACACTTCCTAATATTTTCACGTATTTCTATCTCACATGAAGCCAGGCTGAAAAATCTACTATTTCTGATTTGCTTGAAATGTATTCACATCACTGATGTAAATAGTAAAAGATAGAGCAACTTTACAGGATGTACATTAGAAGGAAGTGTTCAGAATTGGCAGTTCCAGCCCCAGAAAGGAACTTCCGTGACCAAAGCCATTGACTCCTTAGATGCTTTATTTTTTCTGCAACAAGAACTGCTTTGCCTGTTCACCATCACTGGCAATGCAAAATTACCCTTAGCAAACCCTGGACTGCAATGTCTCTCAGAAATACTGGTTTAAATAACCTTAAAGTATCATTCCCATCTTTGGAGCCAGAGCAGTACTGTGCCTTATTATTGCTGTGACTGCACACACAAGTTGTGCCCTACCACTCAAGGAGCAGTGCAAACATCTGGAAAGGTGGTTGGGATACCATAATGAGCTTGGCAACCAAACACTCTGTATCATCAAAGCACAGCCCCACATGCAGGCATGAACACAAGTCACCTATGGAGAAAAGCGTGCTTGTGTTGCCAACCAGTATGGAAAGTCAGGTAAGCTCCACTGTATCACTGTCCCAGAACAGCTGTGTCTGCTCCTCCTGCCACAGTAAATGAACTTCACGACTTGCCATACAAGTTCTTTAACACCAGGAGTCAAAGAGAAGGTTAAACACCGTGCACATCATGGAACTGGGAGAGCATAAGCCAGCTGAAAACGTGAACGGTTTTGAGCAATTTATCTGTTAGCCTGCCCTTGCTATTATTATTGTTTCTAGGCATCCTCCTAGAAACAAGTTCTTCCTGTAAGGCTACAAATAAAACCAGTAGGCATAAATCAAAACAAACAGAATTAAAAAATAAAAGTATGACAACATGTAGCATGATAAATTTGTAGCTCAGGGTCAGCCAGCAGTCATAGACACTTGGCAGTACCTCTGGGCTACTCTGTTTTTGTTTGAAATCAGTAGTTTGTGCTCAAGTCACTCTTGACGAACAAGCTCAGCCCATTCTGTGCAGGCAACTTTGCAGAAGCCTGTTCTTTTCACGTGAAAAGCACCCACCATCAGCAACCACAGCAAGAGCAAAAAGTAATCCTAAATACTTCTCTATTGACTTATTATGAACCTTGCAACTCAAAAGTCCTAACTGCTTTTAGACATCTCAGGATGAAAACAGTTATTGCAATTCTTTCATGCAGCAAGCTCCAACTCAAACTGAGAATTGTTCTTGTAAATAAACCAGACCATCAAACATGTACAGGCAGATTTTATTTACATCCTGAAATAATTTTGCAGTTCTGCACATGCCATCACTAAGAGACATATGTTTTGTATAAAATCTTGGGTTCAGTCTTCAGAGCTCGACACAAGCTTGACACTACACAGGACCAGCAGAGCAGCTTCACTTATTGACGCTTCTACGGAGATTGAAGTTATTTACAGGTAATCAAAACATCCATTGTAGGATCATCTCAATTGCATGATTTTAGAAACAAGAAAATTTATAGAAGCTGGTGAAAACGAACAGTATAATGCCGCTAAAAATATATTAAAACTTTTTTCCTTCTTACAGTACTTACATTTCACCAGGACTAAAATATCAGTATTTATGGTAATTTCAACTATCTGTTTTCTAAAGGCTCTTCTACATTTTTTAAGTCCTTTTGTTTCCACAGATTTCCAAGCACAATCCCTGTAAAGAGCAGAATTCCTACAGTACGATTTGAAGCAAATTTCTTCCAACAGTCTTCAGGCTTGTCTATGTCCAAAGTGTAAATCTGCAAAAGCACAGTACAACATTACAGGATTAATATTCTACAGACTCATAATTATTTGACACATCACAAAAAGACATAAGAAGGTCTGTAACTTCAAAAAATTAGTCATAAATTCTAAAGTCTACCCTTACCTCCACAGGAAACAGTGGAGGTGCTTAAATACTCTGTGCTTAAAAAAGTTTTTGCATAACTGGGATCTAACATAACTATGTTTGACAGATTTATTCAACACACAGCAGAAAAATCAAGGATCACATATGAACAGGATTCCCAGATTGTCTCAATAAAAGAATATATTAACAGCCTGGTTACTGGTGTGTCCGGTTTGATATTTTAAAGTGTGAAAATATCTCAGCATATCAGTAAGTATTTTTGAGATTTTCCTCTGTTAGGTAGCCACCTAATTCTTCAGCAGGAACTTTAAAAATAAACCCCCCCAGAACATGCCGACATCTTTCAATCCCTGCTGCAAGGTGTTGTCCCATGTTTCAGGAAAGTCCCATGTTCACAGGAAAGTGCCAGGCCCTGCCTTGCCACACACAGCTGGTTCAGTCCAGTTGGCTTTAGTCATGTCCATTCAATTCCCTTGCAAATAAGAACCAGGACACCTGAAACAGCAGCTAGAACCAAGGCTTGGCTTACCCAGCAGAGCAGCTGTCTGCTGTGAGTCACAACTAAAGGTAAATAAACCCCACAAGGTACAACAAGAGCAAAGTTACTGAAAAATATTCCCAAAATCAAAATTTGGTGCAAATGTCTTGAGAAGGATGACAAGAGGAAACATTAAGCAAAAAGAGTTTAAGGATTAATGGAGAAGTACCCCCTAGAACCTCAAACCTTGCAATCAGCCTTTGAAAAAGTTAGAAGGTATTCAAGTAAAAGAAGTGAAACCTTCCCCAGGAAATCTGTTTGTCTGGCATTTGTGGGCGTACAGAGAAAACAGGGCTGGGTCCTGATCAAATCAACAGAAACACTGTTCACAAGGTTCAAAGACTTTATCCACACCCTTAAAAACCTGTCAGCCCCTCAAACACTGTGAACTTGAAACACTGAAGTGACAAATAAAACTCAAAGGCAGCCAAGCCATGAGATACACTTTCAAAAACACAAAGAAAGTAAAAGATGTCACGTTTTTATCAGTGAACGTCTTGAGAGGGACATAATTTGTCATCATCATGACCCAAATTCCTCTGTCTCACGCAAAAATTCAGTGAATTAAGGAAAACCTAGAATTCAAGCAGCTTATTCAGCTTTCTAAACTCAGGTAAGCACAAGATCAGAAATCCTGAACAAGAAGATAAGCATGAGAATGTTTAAACAGGACTAATATTAAAATAATCCCTCAAAAAGAAGCTACTCTGTGGTACACAAAACGGTGCTGCTCTTGTGACTTTGGCAGTCCACACAGTCATGCATTCTCCATCACTTACATTCAATAGCTATGCATCCTCACTTATAAGAATCCTCCCTGCAAAGTGATTTTCATTTCAGCCAAAACTAAAATGTGAAGCCTCTCTGACAATTCAAACTGTAAACGGTCATGAAGCTGATACAGTATTCATAGATTTCATAGATTTCCAAGCACAATCACTGTGAAAGCAGTGGCTGAGTGCCAGAATTACACCACCACAGGAATTCTCTTACTTAGAGGTGTGTTTCATATCCATTACCTGCATGAACTCCACCCATTAAAATGTAAAGTAAGGCTATTGTGCTTCAAAGAGTCCACATTAACCACCGACTTCTTAAACAGTCAATGATTTCAACAGATGCAATACACAAACCTCTGCTATGACTCAAGACCAACTATCAAGACCAACAATTGATTTTTGTATAGACTGATTTGTCACCACAAAACTGTGCAACACAGTTGTCAGGATTCAGAAACAAAATGGCAGCAAGATCCTATCTGCTACCTTTACTGACAAAGCCAATTTCTTTATTTATGTTACTCAATAAAATTTCCGAACTAATGCAACTACAAAGACTGAACCGGATTGTTCTCCGATAGAAAAAGAACTGTGAATTAGAACTGTCAATTAACACAAAATATTAACATCTGCTATCACAAGAGCTGTATCAGAAAAGTAAAATTTTTTATCTTGCAGGATACTGAGGTGGATTCTAGCAGCAGCTGCTATTGGGAGTGAGACAAAAACTATCTCCTTGAAATCACAACTTAACATGGGACACTTCTTTTGGTTAGGAACAGACTGAAACACAGTGCTCCACAATCTGTGCACTGAAGGTCTCTTGAAACAAAAGATCTGCAGAAGGTACTTCAGAGAAGCAAGCTTATGGTCAGAAGACTTCAGTCCTCTTTGTAGGAACTGGGTATTTTCAGGTAAGTGGTGAATTGATGTGGGCTGAAAAGTGCTCTGATTTCTTATTAAGAACTTCCCCACGGGAAAAGTATGAATAAATCCATCAAACCTGGTGCGCTAGGTGAGCCCCTACGGCAGCCACAGCTGAGTAATACGGGAACGTCTGGTTACAGTTCATCCCAGCCACGCACAGACTCAGGAGCATGGCAAGGCTGAAGCCACTGAGCCACTGTTTTGTATCCTCCTTGAACTGCAGTGCAGTTGACTTCACACCGATCATGATGTCATCCTTCTTATCCTAGAACAAAAGGATGAATTAGCAAAAAAATCTACAATGCAGTGCCACTTCAAAAGGAAAATAAAAAGGGAGGCCTTCCTTAAATTCCCAATGCTTCTTACTAGGAACTAAATTTTAGAACATTTGTAGGCCCCTACACTAAAATTTAAATTAGAAGGCTGGTCTTAGAGCTGCTTTAGCAGCCAAGAGGTAATACCAACATCAAATTTGCTTACACAATGCAAATGCATAAGAGTGCAAAGGACATTTTACTTCCATCTTTCTATCTGATACATAAAACATTTGCAAGCAAAAATAAAACATTAAAGGGCTGGGACTTATTTGGTGCTGTTTTAGCTCAGCTGAGGCTGAAGAACTGCCACATGTTAGTTCTGCTGTTTGACAACAACGTTGTAAATTAAACACACTAACTTGTGTGTTTGAACAGAGAGATCTGAAATTTCTCAGTGTTACTCTACCTGGTGTGCATAAATGGTATCATATACCAGCGTCCACATGACTCCAGACAAGTACAGGGGCAAACACACGGACCACTCACATGATCCTTTGACGGCAGACCAGCCAAGAAGGGCTCCCCAATTAAATGTAAGTCCTAAAAACATAAAGAGAGTTAAAAGAAAGAGGAAAAAAGTTACAAGAATGCCAGGAGCAATCTAAGTTATGTGTACATAATTAAATACTATTCGTTCGAGGGAATATTATGTCAGCACCTTTTTGTACAATACCAGGATCTCTAGTTTTCTATCACTTATTTTCAGGCAGGTAATAAATATAATTATTTTGACATTAAATACTCTGGACATACAAGTAAAAATACATGTGCCACACATTTTTCCCTAATTTAAATTTAACTTCATTAGTGTAGGGAAACATTTGCACAGAAGTATTCCAGTACACTCAAACAACAGGACTAAAGCTAAAATGCCTAAATGTCAGTATAACAAAAGGTATCAGCATAACTGACTGCAAAACACTACACAGCAGCCCACTGTGGTACTTCGAGGCTAAAAATGACAATTTTGGTAAAGAAACCCTCTGAAAACACCTGGAATGTGAAAGACATAAATATACTTAGATATGTTTTAGTAGCTCAGTCTGAAATACAAGCATCATCAGAATCTGTACAGGAGTTATTTTAGAGGATGAAGACTGAAATGCAGGACAAATTTGTATTTAAGAAAGGTTTTGAGATAACCCCAAAACTAAATCTCATTCTCAAATGACAAATATTTATTTTCTTCCTCCTATCACTCCATCAAAACAAGGAACTGATTTCTAACCAAAAAACCCCCAAATCCACATGTCAACTGATGCATGTTATAAATTAAGCTTCTGACACAGAGCTTTGCCTGTAAGGTATTTCTATTTTGATATAGAGTTATAAAAAATCAAATTGCTAAAGCACGAATACTAATTTGTAAAACACCCCCACAAACGACATCTGACAAAAAAAAAGAGTAAAAGAATTTCCAGCTCACCCAAAACTAGCTGTGGCCAATACGTTATTCTCTTCATCAGAGGGTAGGTGACCACAAGGGACAAAGAGGCTGCTCCCAGGACAATACTGTAAAAAGTACCAAGAGGATTATTGCTTGCCAGGCTGAAGATCACTAGATGTAGTGCAGCATTACAGGAGCTGTACATATAGCTGTACATGAACTAATTATTTTACTTTAAAACATGACCCATTACTGATAACCCCCTTCCTCTGCCCCCCACCTTTTCTTCTGAAAATCTCTGTGCTCAACTCTGGGCCCAGAATCAAATTTTAAAAACCAAAAGATAACTCCTACGTTACCTGTAGTAATTCAGGCACAGAAGCACACAGAGCGCCAAGCTAAGCTGTCCCCCGAGAAAAACAAAGGACTGAAAAGTGGAGATATCCCCAGCTGCCAGGGGTCTACTTGCTGTCCTTGCAACCTGAAAAACAGAAATTATGTCAACACCAAATCCAACACATAATCACAGAATGGTTTGGATTGGAAAGGGGCCTTAAAGATCATCTAGTTTCAAGCAGGGAACCTTCCACTACACCGAGTTGCTCAGAGCCCCATCCAACATAACACATTCCAATGCATCTTTTGTAACTAAAAGTCACACCATTAGCACATAAGTGTTAAAATAAACAAAAACTGGTCACAGAATGCAGGAGATGGGGTTCCTTCAATGATGAAACACAGAAATACATCAAGGATGTCTAAGCAGCAATGCCTATAACTGAAGCATGCAGGCTTTAAAAACTAGTGCAGAATTAAGGTGCCACTTGTACGGAGTGAGGCTGATTAGAAACACTGCAGACAACTTGCATATGAATTTTATCACCTTAGGAAAAAAAAAAATAAATCAGACTTAAAAGTTTGGGAGCTAACTATCCTGATTTCAAACGGCACTTCTGTGCTTAAATGCTTTAATATGATTACCATGTAGAATCTCACGAAGATGCAGAGCTCCTCAAGCACACACAACCATCGCCAATGGTTATGTACCACCGAGCTCTTCTGTGCAGGCAGAACTGAGGGCAGGCTTTGCCTAATGATCTCTGATTTTGCTGACAGCACTGATTTTGCTCTGCGACCATTTAGATGTCATACTGGTAAGCAAGGAGATTCCAGGAAGACAAATCCTCCTCCCTACCACCACAGTACTATTTGGAGAGTTTTTCCAATCAAAAATGGGAAAAACACACTAAGAGCATTGCTAAAAAAATGCTGAATGGTCTAGTTGAGAGAGAAAGAGGGAGCAGTAAATCTGATGTAATGGAAATGATGGGAAAAGACACATGTACAATACTTGAAATTGATGATGTTTTCGCATTTATATTTTTTTTTTATACTCTAAAGCATTGCAATTTACATCCAAACAGCCTGGCAGGTTTAAATTTTAAATTCAGTTGGGTTGGAATTATGAATAAGGCCATTAATCATGGCCTTAATAATCTTTTAATGCATGGATTCCGAAACTGCAGCAAGGAAAAGAACTTCAAACATTCGAATTGGAGTAACTGATGGGCAATTTAAAATGTTTGTTTTCTATTTTCTGGGGAGAAATTAAAGGGCCCTCGTTCTATTCTTTACATTTGTTTCTCTCTAGTGGGATTTTCAAAATCCAGCCCCACCGATCTAGGGTTAATAACAATGAAATGGAGTTTGGAAACTCTGTCTGGAATAATAAATCATACAAGGCAAACTGAAGAAAAAAACAAATATCAGAAAAACGTTAAAATTATATGAATGGTGAGTTATTTGCCAAAGGTGACCAATGCAAAAAAAAAAAACCCAAATGACTGAAATTCACCTCAGCATAAAGAAGAACCTTTTTACACTAAGGGTGGCAGAGCCCTGCAACAGGCTGCCCAGGGAGACTGTGGAGTCTCCCTCTCTGGACACATTCCAAACCCACCAGGACGCATTCCTGTGTAACCTGCTCCAGGTGAGCCTGCCTTGGCAAGGGAGTTGCCCTGGATGATCTCCAGAGGTCCCTTCCAGCCCTAACGGTTCTGTGTGATTCTGTGAAATTGTGCATGTTGATGAAAATGGTGTCATGTCTGTTTGAAGCAGTTCAAAAGCCAACTTGCTACAGAATATCATGTATGTATGAAATGTCTTGCATATGCTTATGCAGATTAAAGATTCACTTAACGTATCTGTGACCAATTCCACTGCACATTGCAAACAGAGATGGGATGTTTCACTTGAAGAAAATATATACCAAATAATAAATAACATAAAATCTAACCCCCAAACCACTATCACGGACACCAGCCAACATCCTGCTGTTGACTCAGCTTCTCGCCCTTGAGCTGAAGGCAGCCTTTTAAGGAACATCAGGAAAAGCCAAGGCAGCAATTTTTAAAACTTCACATCTAACCACATCACACAATGGAGAAATTAAATCATTACACTGAAAATTCCCTCGTACTAATCGCATCCCCCCCATTAAATATGTTTATCACGTGCAGCTGTTAGTATCTTCCAAGCCCTAAACCATCCAAAGCTGCCACAAAGCCCATACTGACTCACTGCCTTCCCAACAATACAACAGTGCTGTAGTAAGAACTCCACATATTGAACTGGCTCATTATTCTGTCTCTTGCCAGCGCTGAAACCCAAAACCAGAGAACCAATATAGGGAAAGAAAACAGGACCAGCAAACAGTGACACATCACCAAGATATTACCCTACAAGCCTGTTCACATTTCAACACCTGACACTGGGCACTGCCTTTTGCTTATTTCCTTCTCCTGAACAAAAAAAAGGTGATAAATGAAAAATACAACACAATAGAAGGGGATTAGCTCTGGGTTGGGTATGATACTCTGAACAGCCATTCTCATGAAGACATTAACAACACAAGGAAACGCTCCTCCTGAAATTAAGGGGGAAAAAAAAGAGTGGTTCTTAGGTAGATTGTAACTAGCAAGTGTAGCAAAAAGGTGTTACTTGTTTTGTTCTGTCATGCAAAACAATGCTGAGAAATAAACTTGTTCAAGTACTACCTACAGCTGACAACTGCATGTGTTTTATCCTACATGGAGGTAAGTACTCAAGATGGCTGATTACAGTCCTAAAGAGGAATGTTATACAAAATAATTTCTACTATTTTAGGAGGAAACGTAGACAAATTAATTGTTCACATCTCAGAGAGAAACGGGAAGGAATTTCTGAACCTGGAGCCCTATGCTTGAACTTGGCAAGACAGCACTGGTCATGCTCATGTACTTCGGTGCCTTCAAGATCCCTGGTGCCTGGCTAAAAAAGCCCCACCTACTAAAATAGCATCTGTTCAAGTGGAATCTCCCTCTCTGGAGACATTCCAAACCCAGTTGGACGAATTCCTGTGTAATCTGCTCCATGTGACCCTGCCCTGGCAAGGGTGTTGGACTAGATGATCCCTGAGAGCCCTTCCAACCCTAATGGTTCTGTGATTGTGATGCTGGAGATAAGTGGACCTGTGCGGATCACTGAATCACAGAACGGTTTGGGTTGGAAGGGAACCTTTAAAGATCACCTAGTTCCACACCTCCTGCTGTGAGCAGGGACAGCTCCACCAGACCAGGTGGCTCAAAGCCCCATCCAGCCTGGCCTTGAACACCTCCAGGGATGGGGCATCCACAACCTCTCAGGGCAACCTATTCCAGTGCCTCACCACCTTCACAGTAAATAATTTCTTCCTTTTTTCAAAGCTAAACCTACCCTCTTTCAATTTGAACCCATTTCCGCTTGTCCCGTCGCCACAGGCCCTCGCAATTAATCTTGCCCCAACTTTCCCGTAAGTTCCCTTCGGCCAGCATTGCCCAGGTCTCCGCAAGCCCGGGGGTGGGGTGGGGGGGCCCTCTACCTTTCTGTCAAAGTCGCGGTCCCACATGTCATTGATGGTGCAGCCGGCGCCCCGCATGAGCACGGCCCCCGCGCCGAACAGGGACAGCATGCGCCAGTCCGGGAGGCACCCGGGATCGGCCGCCAGCCCGATGCTCCAGGTGCATGGCAGGTACAGCAGCCACGTCCCTGCGGGGAGACAAAACCCGCGGGTGGCGTGAGCGGGGGAAGGGGGGTGAACAGGAGGCCACCGCGAGCACGGGGAGCCCGGCCCTCCCCGCGCTTACCGGCGGGCTGGTGCAGCCGCATGAGCCGCAGGTAGGGCTGCAGCGGGCCCGGCGCGGCGCGCACCAGCTCGGCTGCCGAGAAGCTGCGCGGCCCCGGGTGCTCGCAGGGGCGGCGGCGAGATAGCAGCAGCAGCGGCGGCGGGGCGGCGGCGGCGGCAAGGGGCGGGCGGGCGGCGCGGAGCCCGGCGGGGCCCCGGCACAGCCGGCACAGCAAGGCCGCCGCCATCTTGGCCCCGGCGGGGCGCCGTGACGGGGCCCTGCGCATGCCCCCTCCATTGTCACCGCCGGGACGTGAGGGGTGGGTGTTTCGGCGTGGGTGTCGTCTCCCAAGCCTTTCCGCGTTATGCCGTTCATTACAAATAAAATAAAATAAAATAATAAAATAATTAAATCGTGATTTCGTATATGTATCTCTTCGCCCGCTCAGCTCTCCCACTGTCCGTGGGAGATTGAGATGCTAAAATGTCACCGACTCAAACGACCGGCCATTAACAGGTGCTTTGTTTTCGCGCCCCCCCCAAGCGAAGCGGAGGAGGTGAGTTTTGGCTGTGCGTTGGCTAAATCTCTAATCTGGGTAAGAAAAGCCGAGGTGCAGGGGGGATGCTCAGCCAACCTATATTCCAAATGTGGAATATGTAAAATTTTCTTAGGAAAGGATGTTCCTCGATGTTTGGTCTTTTGTATACTTTTAAGCCTAATCAGGAAGAAGGGAGATTGAACCCGTGAAATAGATAGCAGCTAACAAGCTTTAAGCGATGTCTGGGTGTCAGAAAGATAAATTGCTTGTTGGCAGAATTGCCTTGTTTAACGTTTAGGGCTGGACGTGCTCCAGTGATCTCAGAGCTAGTGGGAGGTTGGCAAAGCTTGGGAAGAAGGATGTACCACTGACAGTGGGCACAAAGAATGCAGGTTTTATGGTTCACAAAGACTTTTGGCAGAACTCCCAAGATAAGGAGGAAACTAACTAAGCCAACTCATTTTAACTGTGCTGAAATTGCTGCAGAAAGATTTCTTGGGGAGTTCAGTGTCCCTGTAGAGTTTAACTTCCTTTTTATTCCACACTTCCTTCAGCTTGAACGACTGACACACTGACCAAAAAATACAAGGAAAACCGTTTTGAACTTTAATTTCCCCAGGAGAGAGTTATGAATGTGATGGAGAAGAGTCTTCCATGTTTTGCCATTCACTGTTTTAGTGAGCTGTACTCCACAGCAGTAAAATGATTTGCACATGACAATAAAAGAAATAGTTGCTCAACTGTGATGATGTGTAATTAATACTACTTTTATGACCTTGGCTCCATTTCACATTGACAAGGCCAATTGCGGGCTTTAATCAGATACAGACAAGTGCCTGAGGTGTGTCTGAATCCTGAATCCTAGCAACAGATGTCCACAGTCTCTCTGCCTGCTGTGTCCATAGGAACTCCAATACTCTGATTTTCACCGGATGAGTGCTCCTCCACAGACACTGTTTTGGGTTTTTTTTTGGGGGGTGTGTGATGTGGCAAGCAAACCCTGGATTGTCTACAGAAAACTTTTAAGGAGCCCATGGAAGTAAAGAAAAAAAGTTAACCTACTGCCAGCAGATTTATATTCATAATAAAGTAGCCTGGCCCTTCATTGAAAAATATTTTAGGGAATAGCTAATTTCAGACTTCAGAAAATCACCTAAAGGTATTAAGACCTCACTGTCCTGTTTGGCTCAAATCTGAGTTGATGGTCAAATTGCTCCTGGCTCTGAGGATATTATCAGTTTTCTTATTTTCACGTACAACAAATACACAAAAGTACAAATGCACGAAAGTACAAATGTTCGAAAGTACAAATGTTCAAAAGTACATATGTACAAAAGTCTTATGGTGCTCCAGCTACCAGGAAGTAAAGCGTACAGTAAAGCCCAGGTGAGTAATCCGACCTCTAGAGTCAAAACTGGAAAGATAAATTGGAATGTGTGTGAGATATAATAATTGTCCGTGTTCTCAGGTAAGTATACACACACATATATTCAAGGTTTACAACATTCACAGAGGAAAAAAAGCCCCAGCGACCAGGTGCCTGTGGGGCAGGCATTGCTGCTGCAGATGGGCCCTGTCAGGGTGATGTTTTGCTTCTGTTTGAGATGGTACCTTTGTTGGTGTGCTGGGATCCTGCATCTTTCCAGTCCTCTTCACTTATCTCCCTCCTGCTTTGTTTGTGTAGAATTCACAGCAGCTATCAGCTAAATATACAACACTTCATAAAGAGAAGTCGCCTGGGTGTGTGTAGAGAGCTTTTAAAGTTGAAGGCATTTACGTGAGCTGTAAACCCCACCCTCTGAAGACCCATGCCATGTGCTCAGAGGAGACATGCTTGGGAGCAGCTGTCATTTGCATGCCTGGACATCCCTGTGCCGCTCCTAATAGTTCCTGTGTGCCAGTCACCAGCACATGTGTTGAGTCCGAGTCAGACCTGGGGGTGGAGGACGTCTGAACTGGTGGTCAACTGCAATTGAAACACACCAAGCTGGGTATGATTTCTTTCATTTTTATGTGTTTGGGTACTCTTGTCGGTAACCAAACAAAGTACAGGTGATGTATGACCAAAAGAAAAGTAGGGAGCATTGTGGTATCGGTATGTCAAAAAGAAGTTTTAAAAAAACCCCAAAGATTGCCAAAAGCTGGTATAAATCACTTTAATAAAAATCTTCAAATATAAAAGTCACAAGCATTGGAATAAACAAAACTGTTAGGAAAGTTCTAAAAAGAAGCTACCAGGCAAATAATAACTTTTATGTTTTAGTTGTAAATTACATAATAATAATAATAACAATAATAATAAATTATTAACTTTATGTTGACTTTATGTAAGACTTTTCACTCCATCTTACACTCTCTTCACTTCTTTTATGGAACCTGGACAGTGTAAACAAACAGCCTTTCTCATTTCTGATCTGTTTTATCCCCTGATACATAACCCTTCACAGAATGCATCTGCTCTATGGATACAAACAAACAGTCCTTTAACACACTGAACTTTAATATAACCTTTTTATTGTGCAGGTTTTCATCACAGCTACAAAAGTACATCTGTTTTTGAAGTCCTCTCATTAAAAAAGGTTCCCTGCCCTGAGCTGAAACTCCATGTGTCTGGTAGCATCTTTTTAAAGCTTAAAAAGGGAAGTACAGTGGTGTGGTGTCGTTTTGCCCCTGCTATGCTCACAATATCATAAGGCATTGACAGTGGTAGAGGTTACATATCTTCAAGGAAAACAGATGCAAATAAATATGTGTGGGAGGCCACAGGTATTGTCTGAGACCTTTTGTTATCCAGTGGCCAGTGGCACATGGAACTGCAACAGGGTGTGCATGGGGAAGGCACAGCTGGGGAGAAAAGCCACCACCAACACAGAGTTCTGGCCAAAATGGCTATTTTCCCAGTGGGAAGGATGTCAGCCTGGCTGGGAGTTTTGTCCCCAGGATCTCTAAGGCGTCCCTCTGATGGTTGAGGTGTGAGTGGTTTGCTTGGTCTCTTTACTATTCCATTTCCTAGAAGAGACCTGAGTGAATTAGGGAGAGTAAAGCAGAGAGAGCTTCACCTGAAGGTTCAGGAAAGTCTTTTCCGGCTGAACTGCCTGTGGGGTGGTGAGGGCTGAGGAGTTGTGAACTCTCACCATGCAGCCCACTGACCACAGAGGGGTGCTGGTGGGCTCCTCTCCTTTCCTTACAGGGATGAATCACGTTATGGCAGAGGTAGACCACCCACAGGAACAGCCTGCATTTCGCGTGTCAAAAACTTGCCTTTGGAAGGCATATGGCCACAGCTCCATCTTGTGACTGAACTCAACTAGCTTGGGAAAAATGTGTAGTACCGCCCCAAACCTGATGGAGGACCTGGTTTCTCTTCAAGGTCTTTCCCCCTGCCGGCACCCTGTCCTTGGTTTGCTTTCCATGTCCACACTTTCCACCCCAAGATGCCCTCAGCGACCACAACCCCTTCTCGGGCTTCCCCACATGGTACAGGCAGAGAGTCACAGCTGTACAGCTAAAATAAAACCCCTGCTCATCCTTTCTGAAGGCAAGCTTTTCAAGAGACTGCTTTTAGAGCTATGCTTGCAGAAACAAGAGGGAGAGGGGAGATTGCAGTTCCCAGGCTGGCAGAGCCCCAAGCACAGTGTGAGAAGCTGATGTGTCTCTGTGCGTGGTGTGGAGAAGGGCCCCCTGCTCAAGTGCAGCGACACAGGCTGGACCAAGAGCAAAACCAGCCCCTGCCTGGTCTTGCTCACCTGGATAATTCTCCTGAGAGCTGAACAAGCATCTTTCATGTTCAAATTACCCAGTGGGCCCTCATGTCTTCCCTAGCCCACAGATTGTACCAGTGCCGTCAAATTTGCATCCCTTACCAGAATTAAATCCTACGGTAGAAACGTGAGTTTCTAGGATTAAAATCCCCTGCTAGCCAAGTGCTTTACATTTATCCTGCATGTGTGTATTAACCATTTAAATGCAAGCAACAGCTTTGGCGTTTTTGATAACATAAAAGCCATAAGAGAAGGCTGGGAGTCCGAGTACGCTGCCGGGACCAAGGGGCTTTTCGATAAGCTCTGGCAGTGTTTTGTCATCCACCATCCGTAGCACATGGCCATTCAGCTCAATAGACCTGGAGGGGGACAGAGAGACTGTTTGGGCAGCTGTGCTCTATTTGCCATTGAGCACAAATAGCTCCGGACCTGAGTGCAAACATTAACTCAGCCCAAAGCCAAACTAAATCTCCGTAGAGGGAAGAGCATCTGCAGCACTCCCTCTGCAAGGAGTCCTTTAGAGTGGTAGCACACGCACAATGAAAACTGCACGTTTCTTAGTCTTCCAGTGAGGTAAGAGCAAAGCAGGCTTTGAAAAGTACAGATTTTAATTACCTTTTCTCCTGTAATTATTAAGGTATCTTTTATGCCCACAGAGAATATCTTTCCAATGCAGATGCATTAGTGATAACAAAAAAAACCCGAAAAAAATCCCCAACATACAAAGCCTGAAGATGTTGCTGTAAATCAGGAGCCAGCACTTGGGAAAGCAATATTCCTGTGCTTGTGCAAAAGAAAAAGGACTTTAGCAGCTGGTCCAGAGCCCTGAAGCCTGCTAGAAAAAAACTTCCCAATTAACATCAAGTAAGTGTCCTTGTACCTTAGCAAGCTTTCAGCAGCCTGAGTTTAGGAGACCTGATTAAACAGAAGTCAGATTTTACTCAAAAAAATCCAGATGACTGAATGGTAACCTCTTCCTCCCCCTTGCAAATTGAACAAGGGGAGGTTTTAAAGACCATCTACCTCTACTCACAGTCCTTTCCACAGGGACGGGAGGAACTGCACACTTACCTGGAAAGTATATTCTCTTTGCCATGAGGCAGTAAGAGGTACTGATCCACGTGCTTGCTGGATAGGTAATCTGGTAGCTGCAAATGCTGGGTAATGTTGTAGAGGTTTAGGACAAACAGCGTCACATCTCCTTCTCTGTACTTTGGGCTGCAAGGCAAGAGAAATGATGGTGGGGATCAGGAGAGAAAGAGGTTTCACATAAATGATGTGCGACCTTGCACTGTCCCATTGCGTTTGTTGGCCTGGGGATGGCCATGGCTCAGTTTTTGGGGTATTTTGCCCTCTCTGGAGGCTTACTTGAGGGTGTTTGTGCAGTGGAGGTAGACACGGAGCTTCCTCTCATTGGCTCCTGCCAGGCTGACCTGCAGCACCTTGGTACCCACCAACTTCTTGTAGAGCAGTGAGAGCCAGTAGTCCTGGGAGGCACAAAAACACATGTAAGCCCTTGCGTACATGCCAGGTACTCCACATGGTGCCTGACAGAACGTTCATTTTGCTCCAATTTCAGGGGCTTTTCCCCCATAGCTTTTTGCTTTACCAAGTTTTTCACCCTATCCGTTTAAATTCCCACAAGCAGCACAACTAAAGAGGAAACCTGCCTCCAACCTGCAGAACAGCTGTGTTTACAAGGTACCTTAAAGTAATTTTCCCCTTCATATGCAACTCTTGGAGCTCCTCCTACCAGGGAGAGCCTGTTTATATTTTGGAAACACCCTTGTGCAGGGCTCTGTAGCACGTCAAGGCTGAATGCAGGGAATAAGCCGACCTTCCTGCAGGAAAGCTTGTGCCTAAGGCACAGGCACAGTGCCAGGAAGAAGCCCCCAACAGCTCTAACCCCTTTCACTAGCACTGTGCTTTTGAATAGGTCTCAGAGTTGATTTTTGAACCCCAGTCAGGAGTGCATCCTCTGACATCCCAGGAGGATGCCTCAGAGCAGGGTGATGCCCCGTGCAAACTCATTTTTCCCAGGTCTTTCCAGGCTTTCAAAGAGCTCCCAGCAAATCTGTCTGTCTTTGAGGTTTTTCTAGAAGGAAAACTGTTGTGTTTCTCTCCTGACTCACCATGAGCCTGGGAAATTACTTCTCCTATCAGCCTTCATGTTCAGCCCCTCTCAAGGAGGTGCAGCCTTCTGACACTGCTGTGCTTCTTCATTTCTGTGCTAACTACAACTGCTGGAACTGCTGGATTTCCCTGCCTCAGAGGCATGATCAGCTTGGTTAGCATCTGCCTGTATCTACTGCCTGTAGGTGAGGAACAAGGCACATACTTTCAGTCCAAATTAAACCTATTTTAACTGAGGGAATAAAAAGCCCAAAGCAACAAGCCTGACAATGCAGCCTCTGGCATGAGGACCGTCTGAACAAGCAGGAGGGAAAATCCCCATATGCTGGGTTTTCTTTCAGGTGGTCTCTATGGCCATCTGTGAAAATCACAATTTAGAAGCAGAAAAATGAGAGGAAAGCTAAAAAGAAAGATGCTACCCTCTCACCCCAAGCTAAGTGCTAGTAGTACAAAGAAACACGCTGTAGATGCAAGAACAATGTATAGTTCAAATAATGAAGTTTCATCACAACAGAATGTTATTTCCTAATGAATCAAACTATACTAAATGTATATTTCAATTTGATTATCCTTCAACCACTACCAAAGGCTGAATATGCTCATGACCTACAAAATGCTTGCACCTTGACTTCATGTTGTCCCGGTTTTCACCTGGGATTTAATTTATTTTAATACCTCGTATCACTTCTGTTTAAAAATTCCTCATCACTCAGCTGAGGAGTACTCTTAAAAAAACCAGTCCATCTAGAAAAGCCTTGAGAGCTCCAGAAGTATCTGCATACAAACCAGAGCATCATGTCGCACAAATCAGTCTCTGCTGTGCTGAAGAGTGGCTGCATCCCTGCAGTTGCAGTAAATATCTTGTATATACTATATATATATATATATATATATATATATATATATATATATATATAATATGTTAACCCATAATGAAACCAGATAACTTTAGGTACAAGGATAACTGTGACTATTCAACAAAAGAAGATGTTGTTAAAATAGCTGACTTGTACCTCCCCAGCCAGAGTTGCCAGTGCAGAAGTACCTGCAGCATTCAGGTGGTGTTAGGGGGGTTCCTTACGTACCGGCAAAGGCTCAAAGTTGGCATCCACCAGGTGGTAGGTCCCTGCACCGAAGAAAACCTGTCTCATCACCACATCAATCCCTTCCCTGGCTGAAAGCCCGAGTTTGTCCAACCACCTGCCAAAAAATGAGGCAAATACCATGTAGCTTAAATTGCTGACCTCAGTTGTACTCTACTGCCCCTCTCCAACCAGCTTGGGAAGCAGAAAAGCAAAAATTACCATATGATGCTGATTTCCTTAAAGTCACACAACTAATTTCAATCATCACACCAATGACAAGGTTGCCTGTTGTTAATGAGTTTTGACTTGGCGGCCTATCAGACCTTGATGAAAAGGTCATCACATTCCAATGCAATTTTATCTCCCTGAATGTGCAGACTGATCAAAGTGCTAGTAAAAGCATGAATTCTTCAATTTCAACAAAATGCTACAGTTGGTGTCCTTGAAGAAAATTACTTCTGATTGGTTATTTCATGATAGTCAAAGGATGGCATCAGAAAAGGACCCCTGTGCCAGGAATGACTTTCCTTCCTCACAAAAGGACAGAGTTGGCATTGCAGATTTGAGGGCAGAAATACAGCCTTCTCATGCTTCTCGTCCCCCGTTTCCTATGGGAATCTGCTCTTGCCTGGGCGTTCAGTGAACCTCAGGCACAGCACAGAGGGAGTGGTGGGAGGGTTACAGTCCTTAACCCACCCATTGCTTGCAGTCCCCAGGAGGCCACATTCCTCCCATGGCACAGGTACACAGCCCCTTCTGCAGGTGAAATGTGCAATTCCCCCACATCTGGGACATGGCACTCACATAAAGCCAGCAACATAAGTGTTGGACAGTCTGGGAGCTCCCCCTCCATAGGCAGAGCTCGTCTCTCCCAACCAGACCTTCTTGTTGGGCACAGTCCCGTCAACAATCTGGCCGGTTTAGCATTAGGGAAGAAGAGAAAGAGACAACAGTTAAGGTTTTGGGCCACTGAAATAAGTGAAATTTTGTGCTTTAGCCAAAAGATTTGTATGATGTTTGCATTTAAGGGATATCCCCAGATGAGATGGGATGTCACAGAAATTTTGATCAAAAGGACTATAAGTAGATTTGCATCCCACCCCCCCAAAAAAGACTTGTTTACCCATATGAAATAAGGCAAACATCACTAAAATCCAGGTCCTGTAAATCTTCTTGTGATGAGTAGTGCTGCATTCTAAGTTATAATGTTCTCAGGATCAAAAAATACCAAAAAAAATGGGGGGGGGGGGGTGTGGAATGACCATAAATTACATCCCTGAGTAACAACTACCTCAATAAATGGGAATGTTGTAGGTGTGTGATGTTTTCAATGTCAGCAGCACCCAAGCTTTGAGGACCCCTGTTCACTGCTAGTAAGGAATTGTGCTTTATTCTGGAATGCTTGCTGACCCCTGGAAAGCTGAACATGGGAATGACTGAACAGGACAAGGCACCTCCAGGACTTCGTGTATGGCTGTGGCAAAGGTATCCAGCACTTCAGGGCTCAGGAAATCCCTCCTTGTTGCACTCCGTCCATTCACATAGTAACTGAAAATGGGGAAAAAAAACATAGCCAAAATTAAGGAAAAATACCACAAGTGGTACAAAATACCACCAAAAGTATTCAGCTGATTGATACATTTATCCACAGCACTGTTTTTTTGTCCAGGTCTTTTTCTTCTTTTGTTTTCCAAATGTGTAGGTATTTCATTTGTATTTAAGAGACTGTTGGATGTAATTACCTCGATGGAGGCAGGATATCGCAGAAATCTCCAACAGCAGAAGTAGTAGGTTTGTTTGCATCTACTTATTTAGAATTAGGAAAACATCTGGGTAAGAGACAGCTTCTATAATCTTCTCTTGCTGAGGAGTCTAACACTCCTATGTGGTTGCTTGCATTACTGTATCAAGTTACACATTAAAAATATCAGATCCCAGCTTCTGTCCCTCTGTTGGAATATTTTGGTCATTTGGAGGGGAACAGGATGTAGCCATCCTTACGGGATGAAGGTTGGCCTCCACCAGGAGCAGTAGAACTTTTAATTCTGTTTTTTCCAAGTAAAGAATAGGAAATTGTGATCCTTGTGGTTTTTGCATTTCATTGTGCTGTCACTCAGTCCTACCAGAAGTAGCTGAAGTCTTCCAGCCACAAGAGGAAGCTAAAACCTGATAATCCTAAATTAGTAAAGAAAATAACACATGTCCACTTAAAGCAAAGGCAGCCACAGGGCAAGAACAGCCCAGGGAGGGGAGAGGACAAGGTTCATGCTTTCTAGCAGCTCAAAATGCATAGGCAAGTCATATATATATATATATATATATATATACACACATATGTATATAATAGAAGTATATGCATCTTTTCGCACTCTCACCTGATTGCTGCATGTCACTGTGCTGCATTTGACTCTGGAAAAAAACCTGCCTTCACACAGAAATGACTTTCAGACATGAGGGGTTCTTGTCAGGTGCCCCGGGACCAGCTTGCCACCTGAGCCTTTTAAACCTGCATAGGTAAGCCAGGCAGAAGAGCGAAGGGCTGGGACTGTGTCTGTGCTGCTTGCACTGCAGGTGGGAGCTGAGGGCCAGTTACCCACACAGAGCCCAGACTCGCCTGGAGAGCAAACCTAAGGGACCAGGAGAGGCTGCTATCCTTTCCCCATGGGTAGGGGTCAGCCAGACCTGCGGGGCTTTTCATTTATATTAAGTAGAGAAAACTAGAAAGGCAGCACATAACACATCAGCTCACGAGGTTTCTGTTGCACTTTTTAGAAGGAGTTGGATGTGTTTGTCAACAGGATCATCAGTGACTCCTTGAATTTGCTTTCAGCAAGTGAAGCTTTCACTCAAGCAGGTTCAACCTTTCTAAAGCCAAGAAGAGCTTCAATGTCAGGGGTACTGACTCTATTTCAAGGGTCCAGACACCCTTGGGTTGTTTAAAACTTTGCATTAAAAATCTTTTGCTTTCACAGAGGTTCAGCAGAGGCATCTCTGCCAAGTAAGCCTGAGCTATTTTATTCTCTTTTTAGACGACACTCCCTTCTTCCCATGGGAAAGTGCATTTTATTTGAAGGGGGTGGCAGCTTGGAGCTTTGAAACAACCAGGACTGCAGCTCAGATCTCACTTGCTTTTGGTACGTGTTGAAATGCATGTGCAAAAAGGCTCAACTGCTGCAGAAACTCTCCTTATGCCAGAGAGAGCCACGACTGACATAACCCCTCACACTCCTGTGAGAAGAAAAGCTGCTATGTCATCTTTTTTCCCCACATCCAACTTCTGTTTTTCTCCATGCACACATTTAGCAAGCAAAAGGACTGACTTGCACACATTGCATTCCCTGCAGCTGTGCCTGTGTTACAACCCACCACCACTGCTTTTGGGTCTCTGCTAGAAAATAGCCTCTTTGGAGGCTTTCTGCACTTCTCTAACACATTTCCCTCAATTCATCTCTTATTCTGAAGAGAGAAGTTTGTGGAAAGGCCCCTGAGGAACTGCTGAAAAGGGGGTCCCGCTGATATGTTCAAATCGACATTTTGTAAAGAAAACTGGCAATAATCAGAGTGACAATGGCATCCAAGTGGTACTTACTGGTGCCACGTGACAGAGTCGATCACCTTCCCTCCCGATTTCAGGAAGCTGCAACCAGAGGGAATGTGGTGAAGAGCAGGGGGTTAGGAGGTACTGGTGATGGGTCGTGGCCCTCCCACAAGCGAGCCACCATGCACAGCCCTCCCCTCTGCCCCTGACTGCCAGCAGTGATGGTGAATGCTTTGGGACCACAGCCTTTGGGCAGCCTGGCTGCCTCAGCAGGTTGCTGGGAGGATGAATTAATGTTTAACACACAGGTGTTTCTGGGGCAAAAAGCCCTTGTTAGCACAGCAGTAGAGCCAGCACTCAGTGGAAAAGCATGCAGAACACTGACATGCTGCCAGCAGCTGAGTTTCGACTGGCTGAATATTTAAGCTTTGAGCTCATGCATGCAGGTAAGGCTTTAGTTGTCCTCAGTCAAGGAGAAAAAAAATCCATGTTTATAATTTAAGGAAAAATGTAATAAAATTGTTCTCTCAAATAGGCCTCGTGTGTCCATTTGTACATCCGTACTATTGATTTGGAACAGAAAATCCTTAAAACCCTGCCCAGGTGCATTCTCATGCCCCCCTGCATCTGGATGCAGACAAAGTACCACTATCTGCACCTGCCCCACCCTGGAGGGTGCTGCTGGTGCCCCACAGCTCTACCTTCTGAGCAGTCTCTGTGTGTGCTTCCGAGGCTGCCCCACATCAGGACCGTAGAGCTTTGCGTGCTGGTAGAGGGTGTAGTTATTCAGAAGTTGGCGTAAGTGAATAAAATCTTGCCCCAGCTGGTAGCCATCGATGTGGATGCCAGATTTCTTCCTGAAGCTGTTGGGCTCTGGGAAAGACACCTGCATGTCAACACCCTGCTCTAGTTCTGAGACACAAAATAGGGCAGCTTGTTCCACGTGGGGAACACCAGTCCCCTAAGGCTTCACCTGATCTGGCAGGGTATGAGTGAGATATTTGGAAGTAGTAAGCATGAGATCAAAAGCCTGGGGGAACGCACTGCGCTGCTCTCCAGCACTCCGTCCCAGCCAGTCTCCTTAGGTGACATGCTGCACCTTGAGGAATATTGTTCACCTGATCTAAAAGCTGATTGAGCAGCAAAATCACCTCAATTTTCTCATTCATTGGATCTTCTCGTTAAATCCCTCCTTGCAAATTAAGACTTTAACTTTTCTTAATAAAACATCCCTTTGCCTTTCTGTGCCATCATCCCAAACATCCAAAACTGGGGTACCAGCCCGTACCTTGTGGTGGTACTTTCCCAGGTGACGGCTGGCCTGGCCGACAAGCTGGCTTTGCACTTACCATTCCCGAGCTCCCAGGAGATGCTGTAGCTCTGTGAGGCACAGTAGTCCAGCAGTGCCTGGGCGTTCGAGCTGTCCCACTGCAAACCACCTTTCCGCAGCAAGGCATTGAGTCCAAAGATCAGGCGAAACCCTGAGCAGTTTGCAAAGCTGTAGAGAATATCCAGGGTATTTTCTGCACAGAGGAGAAAGGGAAAATGCTTATCTCAAGGTTACACTGTGCTAATTGAGCTCCAGCCAAGCAACAATTGTGCTCCCCGTATTTATTTAGTCTGATGCTGCAGATGTGCAAACAGTAGAAAAAGAGTTCTTTGAATATTTTGCTAAGGGGATGAAATGTTTATTTTTCAGTGGTTTCAGCTCCTAGCAGCTTATAAGCCTTTTACTGTGGGGCAGAGATTTACACCTCCTTGTTTATAAATCCTACAGAGAAATCCATCACAGTCTTACTTGTAATGGTGGTGTTTTTGTGCTTTTTCCGGTTCTGCTCAGCAAGAATCAGCTTCTCCTGGCTGGGCCACTGGACCAGCAGCAACTTCTCAAAAGCAGAGAACACAGGTGTCGAGCCACAAGCCTCTGTAGGATAGAAGGTTGACAGGAATTAACTCCTAACTCCTCACTTGCACAGCCAGGGTCCAACACGTGAAGGGCTGCATCCCTCAGGAGGAAGCACAGTTCCTTGGTGCCAGGCTGGGAGCTGGTCATGCACTTCTGTGAAACACACCACCGCCTTCATAGCAATAACCACATAGGAAAAGAGGGCTGGCTTAATGCATCAATAGATACTATGTAAAAAAATGCATATTTTTCAGTTTGAGGTGAATGGAGATAGTGGGGTAAGGGAAGACTGAGCTGTGCTTTTGTACGCTGGTATTGTGGCAGTCAACCCCCAATAAACTGTTTTATTTGGAGCACCATCCGGAAACCCTCGTTCCGGTGACCTGATAAAGCATGGGCTGCCATGCCCAAGGAGCAGATAAGTTGTCCTGGCACACAGTGGTGTGGCAGGGATCATAGCCCACCTTGCTGGGGGCACAAATGGGGCAATGCTTCCTGCACTGCCCGTCCTGTGCAGGGGAAAGCGCTAAATCCCCTTCATGGCTCTGGCAGCAAGGCCGGCAGGAGTCATGAGACACTTGTTTTTCAAAGCTCATGTTTTTTCTTGGCACGCAAACCAGGAACAAGCCACAGCCTGAAGTGGTTCCTCTTCCTAAAGAGAGGAAGGCACGAGCCAGGGTCACAGGAGGCAGCTACTTAGTGAAGTGATATGAGGGGAAAAGTACCACTCGACATCAATACCGAGCATCCCTGGTTGTACAGTAAGGTATGATTGCACTGTTGAGCTATGTACCACAGGAACAGATGGGAAATTTTTCATTGGAAACAACTCTAGAAGGATTTATGTGCTTTTGCTAAGTTTAAAGAGAAAATACCAAGCTCAAGAAGTTGGCAGTGGTCCAGCGGGTCCATGCTTGCCCTGTCAAAGAGACAAGAGAGCAAGGCTGCACCCCCAGCCTAGCTCTCTGGCTTTGGCCAGCACAGAGAAATCACACACTCTGTTCTCCTCAGGTTATTTCTTCCATCTGTTACTTAATTTTCATAATGAAGCCACAGCTTTTGATCTGACCTTGAACCCCTCCCGGGCAGTGGGGGAGGTCCCAAGACTGCTGCAAGAAGCCCAGGGCAGATATGAGTCCCCTGCATTCTTTCTCACTTTCCAATGGCTGGCACAGCTCTTCCTATAAACTGTGTTGAAGGTCCACAGATCTCCTCTCCATGAAGGAGAGGAATGATGACCCTGTGGAGGACACCCAGCACTGCTGCTGTACCCTTGCAGCATCCCTATCCTGCATCAAAGTCCTCTCCTAAACCCAGAACGGTTTTGAGTCTAACATGTTGATGCCCGTTTTACCTTGCTGTGTCTGAAGTTCCCAGAGGATTTTTTCTTCTGAAGTTGAATCTTTGTTGGGATCAAAGATAAGAAAATCTGTCTCAGTGCCGCCGAACCTCAGGAAGCCTGGGGACAGGGCTGTTGCCAGTGCACGCAGTTTGGGATTGCTGAAGAAGGAACATTGAGAAACAGAAAATCACTGTAGCTTTGGTGTAGAGGCTAAACATGGGAAGTACTTGGAGGAATATGCTGCAGTGACTCAGGGCTATCCAGTTCACTCATGGCACTCCTGATACCTCCTTGGATCTGTGTCCCAGCTCTCTGCACTGTACAGCAGGGAAACTGCTGGCCAGGTGAGCTAGGAGAGCATTGATAAGGAAACAAAGACATGCCTGTGGGAACATGGGCACAGGCACGGAGTCAAATCCTTGGGGAAAAGTAAGGCAATATTTCAAAACAGGTATTTTTTTTTCCCTAAACATCCCGCTCCCCTAGATCTTTTGGTTTTTGTTTATGCAACACTAACATAACAGCCCTGTGAGAAGGTGGGCATAAAACTGACTTTATATCATCAGTCCCTATTTCAATCAACAACAGCCAAAGCAATCTTTTTTGTACCCAAGAGAGATTAAGAGTCCATGCTGGGGCAGGTGTTAGCTTTAGCAAAGCAGGTGCATAAAAGAACACAACTCTGCCTTTGGGACTTGCACACACCCCGTGCAGGATGCGCAGCACTGACACCCAGCCCTCACTGGGGGATGGAGGACACCAGGTACATCAGCCCTATCTGCCCAGTGGTGACAAACAGCAGATTAGAGGCCACTGAGTACTTCCCACTCCTCTTGGTGGCAGGGCTGGCCCCAGAATGAACCCTAAGGCAGTTGGGGCTGGAGGCTGGGGACCTGAGCACTGTCCAGTAAAGCTGGTGATACTTTTCTCCCCAACTTGGTGAGGAGGAAAAGATGAAAGTGGTGGGAGGAGGGAAATCAGGACTGGAGAAATATCGTGGGGATAAAAAATGGGATCAGAGAGATGAAAAGGGAAGAATTAAGATAGCTTCCAAAAAAAAAAAAAAAAAAAAAAAAAAATTAGAGCAAAAGCAGGGAAGAAAAGGCAGAAGTGGTCAGAAGCAAAAGAACAGACATGGAACACCATCACCCAGCAGCCTAGAGTTGTTTAGGACAAAAAAGACTTTGTGTGTTGGATCTCTCAGTTCAGCTTTGATGGTGACAGACCCTCCTCAGCATTTATTTGACTTTATGTTGATTAAGTCTGCCAAACCACCTGAGGGCTCAGATGAT
This sequence comes from Pyrocephalus nanus, assembly GCA_038380795.1. Classification (NCBI taxonomy): domain Eukaryota; kingdom Metazoa; phylum Chordata; class Aves; order Passeriformes; family Tyrannidae; genus Pyrocephalus; species Pyrocephalus nanus. The sequence continues at coordinate 16,456,041 of CM076264.1, read as the reverse complement.
TTTTATCTTGCGGAACAGCAGGGATAGCAGCCCCCAGCCCCTCCTCACATTACGCCTCTGCTCTGTAGAATCACAGAATTGTTAAGCTTGAAAAAGAGCTCTAAGATCATAAAATCCAAACATTAACCCAGCACTGCCATGTTCACCACTAAACCACGTAAACTATGCCCCAATGTGCGACATCCATAGTTTTTTTGAACACTTTCACGAATGGTAATCCCACCACTTCCCTGTTCCAATGCCTACTTTTCTTAATATCCAATCTAAACCTGCGCTGATGCAACCTGATGCCGTTTCCTCTCGACCCGTCACTTGTTACCTGGGTCAAGAGATCGACACACATCTCGTTACAACCTCCTTTCCGGTAGCTGTAAAAGAACTCGCCTGAGCCTCCGTTTGCCAAACAACCCCAGCTCCCTCAGTTTCCTGCTCCTTTTCTTTTCTGCTCGCAAAGCAGCTCCTCTCCCAGGTTTATCCCAGAGCTGCCCCTTCCCTGCATCCACCCACGGAAGGTACAGACTTGCTGCCCCGGGAGGATGAAATTGGTGAATCCCGAAGCAGAGGAGATCCAGCAGCCTCTCCCGACTCTAGTTCCAGGGATGGGGGGTTCCCCGTTCCCTCCAGCTTGCTCCGCAGAGCATTTGTCGGTTCCCCGCCGGGATGACCGATTTCCCCCCGCACCCCCGTGGCTGCGGACCTCTCTGCCTGCCGGGGACCCCTCCCCTTGCCCCGGGGAACCCCTCTGCCGTGCCCCTCCCCTCCCCAGAATCCTTTTTCCTTCTCCCAAAGAGGGGAGGGGTGGCTCACCTGAGCAAGGCGACAAAGCGCGGATCCCGGGCCAGGCTGGCATCCAGAGTAAGGGAGAGGAAATCCGGGCTCACCTCACCGCGGGGGCTGCCCCGGAGCCCCAGCCGAAGCACCGCCGCCCGCTGCCCCCCCGCCAGCGCGGGCAGCAGCAGCGGCAGCAGCAGCGGCAGCAGCAGCGGCAGCAGCAGCAGCATCCTTCGCTCCCGGCCCGCCGCCGCCGCCGACACCACCCCCGCGGAGGGCGGGCCAAGGGGTTCAGCCCTGCGCTCCCCGCCGGGAAGGATGGGGCCGGCTCCCTCCGGGAGTGAGCAGGACCCTCCTCACCCTCTGGAAGCGGCTTAGGGCTTCAGTCGCATCTTCGGAACGCAGCCCTGCTCTTCGAGCCTCAAATCAGCGGCAGACACCCGAAGCTGCCTCAGCCCTTGCACCTTCAACCCTCCCAGCTGCCTCAACCATTGCAAAATGAACCTGCGTTTCAAGCTGCTTCTTTGCCTGCTCACGCCTTTGCAGCTGATCGGCCACTTCTTACAGCATCGCGCCCTGCCCGAGCGGCCCTGGGCAGCTGCCTGCACAAACAGCGGGCTGGAAAATCGCTGCTGGCTGAACGCTGCTGCTCGAGGGCTAAACTAAAATGTCGGGCTGACAGCCTAGCCACGGGCCTCCTCGGTGGGAAACCGAGTCACAGCCAGGTCAGAATGAAACCCACCTCCCCCTGCTACAAATACCGTTGGAATAGGGATATTTCTTAATTACAGAAACATGAAACTTGGAATTACTGTTACAGTAATGATTCAAGCGTGCTCTGGGTCTGCCCCCAAGGTGTTCCCTGCAAAACTTCTTTGGCAACACCTGGCCTTACAGGGACTCATGTCGGGAAACAGCCGGGAGCAGGTATTGCTTAGTATCATGGAATGATTTGGGTTGGAAGGGACCTTAAGGACCATATAGTTCCAACCCCCCTGCCATGGGCAGGGACACCTCCAACTAGGCCAGGTCCATCCAACCTGGCCTTGAAGACTTCCAGGGATGGGGCATGCACAACTTCTCTGGGCAACCTGTGCCAGTGTCTCATCACCCTCACAGTAAAGAATTTCTTCCTAACATCTGATCTAAACCTACCCTTCTTCAGTTTAAGGCCATTCCAGTCTTGTCCTATCACACCATGTCCTTGTAAAAAGTCCCCTTCCAGCTTTCTTGTAGATCCCCTTTTAGGTACTCAAAAGTGCTGTAAGGTCTCTCTGGAGCCTTCTCTTCTCCAGACTGAACAACCCCAGCTCTCTCATCCTGTCTTCATAGGAAAGGTGCTCCAGCCCTCTGATCATCTTCATGGCATCCACTGGACTTATTCCAAGAGGTCCACAACCCTCTTGTTTTGGGGGCCCCAGAGCTGGATGCAGTACCGCAGATAGAATCTGAAGTAGAGGGAGACAATCAGTTCCCTGAACCTGCAGGTCTTGCTTCCTTTGAAGCAGCCCCGAATATAGTTGGTTTTCTGGACTGCAAGAATGTTTCTAACTTTCTATGCAGGCTACTGAAACATTTGCAGTTTTTAAACAATTACATTTTACACCTCCATTACATTTCACACCTGCGTCAGTTCATCCTGAAGCATCCATGTTTCTTGCTGAGTTTGTTTTCAAGGAGTTTTCTGCTGGAACAGGCTGCAAATCTGTTACTTTATTTGGGTGCAGCACTTCCCACGCACATCGGAGCTGGAGCATTAATCAGTGTGGCTCAAGTGCTCGCCTGCCTGGCCCTTCCTGTTCCTGCTTGCTCTACATTTTTGTACTATTAAGTAACTCTCAACCGGAACTAGAACTGGACCAAATTAACTCAGTTTTTGATAAACACATCCATGGCTCTGCCAAAAAGGAAACATCAGTGACACTCCTGACTGTCTCAATATCTTAGCCAGGGTAATGCTTCCCATTTTGGGGGTGCAGCACCAATTATATGCCCACGCCCCAGGAAGGGCTGGGGTGACTGTCTGCCAGAGGAATAATTCATCTATCAGCAGGCGACTGGAGCACCACACAAACTACCCAGCCCCATGAGTAAACCAAGGATATAAGAATGTAGCTCAAGTGTGTGATAAATCATTGTTGCAGACCTAGTTAAGGTTGATACTACAGGTACAGAAAAGGTTAACAGGTGTCAGGGGAGATGCAGCCTGTGCACAATTTTTTTCCTGTTGGAATTCACTACTTCTGCCTTCATTTCCTCAAAATACTTCTTTGTGGAGAGGAGCTTTAAATCACTTGCCACTGCGCTGTATTTCTAACCAGCAGAGGCACAAGGTGTGTATTTCAAATGGTCAAGCCTATGTTTTGATTTCAGTCGCTGTGAATAGATGTGTGTACATAAGGTTTAGCACGTGTTATGTTTTCAGCAGCCTGCAAACACTCGTAGCTGGAAAATAATGCCTTCCAGCATTTGCATAAGAGCTAGAGGTACTAAACAAGAATTTGCAGCTTTTGCCTGGGCATTTTTTCACACTGTTTTATATCCGTTTTTAAATATTGCAAAGTAGGGGAGATCACTACAGAGGTATTTGGACTCCCATAGAAAATTTGGGCAGATTTTGAGTGATGCCCTGTGAACTAGAAGGAGAGCGCTTAAGAACCAGGACTAGGCTTAAGCCCTCTTGAGTGTTATTTGAAGCCAGCTCTGAAGGAGCACCCCATCCCACTTCCTCACTCCACAGAAAGCCTAGTCCCTGCCTTGTGACATTCAAATGCTTTGCTTATGCAGCTCCTGTCAGGCAGTTCTGCTTTTCCCATGCCAGTGATGCCATAAGGCACACTGTGCTGACTAGGTGTTTATAACTAGAGAGAACTAAAAATAAAACTTTCCAGGAGTTTCAACTCTCTAACAGCAGCAGCACCATGCTATTGGTAAGAGGGACCCCACTGCTCTTCCTGGGCAAGCACCAAGAACTGACATATTTTCATATATATCAGTTATATATCTCAGTGTTTTACCTTCTGCATATTGAGGGAATTCTGAAGGGAAGAGTTGTACAAAAGGCAAACAATTCTTGTGACATAGCAGTGTTTGGGCAGATGAACAGAGCAGACCTGTGTCAGAGTAGCACTCTGTTTCTGTATGAGAAGCATCAGGAAGATGAAACTCAACTGATGCCAAGAAAGCATGGAAACTGTAAAAAACAGAGATGCCTATCAAAGTGGTTTTGTAAGCTCTCCTTAACTCCCTGCCCCCAAACCCCGAGGCAGACCTCACCCTGACAGAGCACACAGCCCTCAGCACTCCCAGCTGGTTTTATTTCTGAGCTCAGCTGGTTACGGGAGGCTGAGAAGGCACCATTTTATAATAAATTTTATATAAACTGCGCTCTATTTATTCAGAGCTGGAAATAACACCGTGGGTCTAGCTTTTAGCAGTTCTCTTTGAAGTGCACACAGCTTTATAGGTAGTTCTAAAAGACTATTTCCACTGAGTCTGCAACAGATTCAGGTACGGTGGGAGTTGCGGAGCACACCAAAATCACTCAGCCTCCCACTAACCAGAACAAAGCTTTTATTTGAGAATATTTGCCTCTTATTACAACTGATGTGCAGAGCTGGACCACTGTGCTGAAAGAGATGAAATGAAGCTTTTGAAGGACGGACAAAGTGAGAGCTGCCTAGGCAGGACTAGCTCATGTGGAAATGGCTTTCTAGAACAGAGGAACACAATAGGTCTTGTTCACACAATGAAAATTAACAGCTAAACGTTAACCTAAGGCTGACCCTCTTACCAGTCCTTGCAGAGAGACATTTTAAATAGGTTACATACAGGGATTTCTAAAAGCACAGAATTATGACTCGGGGAAGGACAGGAATCACACATTCACAAAAAATTGGTCTCTGTGGGTAAGCTGGAAAGTGGAGTGAATAGAGACAAAGACTAAGAAATATGCTCTGAGGTTTTAGGTCAGAACACTTACTCTGCATCTGAAGAGAGCTGCACACACCATAGATCTGATTCGATTTACTGGGGGTTATGAAGGCTTTGGCTGGAACATCCTTCAGGGCATATTTTTAGGACCTACCTTAGCTTTGAATGACCTGCTCTTATTTCACATAGAAGTAAGATAAATTCATCAGTTTTGCTTCTTTCCCTTTAACACAGGCTTTAGGATACAAATATCCCATTGAAGCAAGTGAGAAATCTTTGCTTTCCAAAACATCCTGAATCCATCCTTACTTAGCACAAGCTTTCCCATAGCACATCCACTAAACCAAGTCATACCCATTCCAACATCTGCATGTTACATATATATATATATATACATATATATATATATATATGTTTTATGAGCCCAGTACTGTAGCCGACATTGAACCACTTCAGCATCATCTGGCAGCACAAAAGTATCATGACCAGCATCTGCTGTATACCTTTTTTCCCCTCTCCCATCTTCGCCCAGTGCAAAAGCCCAGGTAAGAAAGCTTTATATGAAAAGCATTTAATCATACATTAATACATATTGTAGAAAGAATAAGCAGTATGAAGTGCATGTACTACCTTGCTCGACAAGCTTGATTTTAGAAAAAATAGGACAAGCTACATAAATCAGAGTTTCAGAGCAAATTAAGAGCAGCTTCATTCATTTCACTTCTGATGTTCTCAAAGGTCACAGAGAAAGCCTTGAGGGAGTTGCACTCATCCATCTGGCAGAGCACAGCCTGTGTAAACAGAACAGCAGAGACAACAAACGTCAACCTCTTTTTCTTTCCAGACCAGCTTCATGCAGATCTGAAACCACTCACTTATTTCAAACCAGCTTTTCATACCATTTTTCAAAGGGGATCTGGCATTTGCAGGGAATACTTGATTTCCTTTCTAAACATCCATCAGGTCAAAATCTGAACTCACAACAGTGCTGGTTGTTAGTGATGTACAGTGTGAGGTTACAGTTAGTAACTGGCAGGAAGAATTTTTTTCCTGCTGTTCCCCTCCACTGTATAAAAATAAAAATGTACACTCTGATAAGCATGCAAGTACAAATATTATTGTGACAGAGGTTACTGCCTCGTTAACTACTCTGTAGTTAATGCAGCAATTAATGGATTATATCCACAACACCAGCACTAATAAATCAGAACTCAGAGAGAATAATTTTACAGTAACTTGCTCTTTGTTTTGTTTTTGATTCCTCCCCCCCCCCCCCCAAATCCATGCAAGACTGTACCAAACTCTGGAGAAAGCACCAAAAAAACTTCAGAGCAACTGGTTAGCCTTAAGAGCATCACTAAAATTTTCTTATATGTGTACTACATCAACTACTTAGGTACATACAGTTATGCTGGAGTGAACATCATCTGTCTTTTGAATGTAACACAAATAAACCAATAGAGAATGTAATATTATCTATCATTTGGTCAAAAATATATTTCAAAAGGGCAAGGCATTAAGAGACAGACTTACACAGCCTCAAGTCATGGCAAATACTGCTTCTGCCCTAGAGCGCCAATTACTGTTAGAGCCAACTTAACATTTTCTGTTTCCAAAGCCATTTGTGCGTTAGCCCTTCAGGATCAGCAACAGGATTCCTCTACAGGCACCCAATCAACCAGTGGAAATGAATCATGCTGCCGCTAAAAAGTGCTGGTTTAAAATTCTTGACCTGTTTTAATACTGAATGTACTCAAATATATAAACTTCATAAGCCGCTATGAATCATCATAACTAGAAGTATGTTTCTGCTAAATAAAGGATTTATTCAATTGCTACCTATGATGCAACACCAAAATGAGCAGTACAGTACTAGCATTGTCATCAGTTTTTTACCATTATTTCTTTCAATCAAGCATTCAACATCTAATGCCCCACTGAATTTAAAACCAGTCTTGTTTATTTCTAGAATGCCAAAATACTTAACGGAATTGAGTAACAAACACACAGTTCAACCAAGGTTTATCTTAATTTTGCTTTATTGAGAAGAGACACCTGATTTTACAGAGAAATGCCATGTTTAGGTGTGCCACTATACTGGCTACCTTAACTCAAAACTACTTTCATGCCCTTGTGAGACCCTACCTGGAATGCTGCATCCAGGTCTGGGGGTCCTCAGCACAAGAAAGACACGGACCTGTTGGAGCAGGTTCAGAGGAGGTCATGAAGATGATCAAAAGGCTGGATGTCCTCTCCTGTGAAAATAGGCTGCAGGAATTGGGGTTGTTCAGCCTGGAGAATGCTCCAGGACTTACAAAAAAAGAGGAAGAGAGACTTTTTTATACAGGCAGATAGGGACAGGACAAGACGGAATGGCTTTAAACTAAAAAAGGAGATACTTAGATTAGATGTTAGGAAGAAATTTTTCCCTATGAGGGTGGTGAGGCACTAGGACACGTTTCCCAGAGAAGTTGAGGATGCCCCATCTCTAGAAGTGTTCAAGGCCAGGTTGGATGGGGCTCTGAGCAACCTGGTCTAGTGAAAAGTGTCCCTGACTACAGCAGAGGAGATGGAACTAGACGATCTTTAAGAGCCCTTCCAACCCAAACCATTCTATGATTTAACCTGCCAGTCTGTCCCAGCTTTCAAGTTTGTCTTAATGGGCAGTGCTCTACCATTGTCCAGTACCAGACACCAGCTTTGCAAAGTTTACTTTATCACAACTGAGGAAGTTTCATGCATCCTCAACACTACTTCCAGGAAGCCTAATTTTTTGCTGGAACAAATCTGGTTCAGATATCTTTCGAAATTTTAACTGTGACTGACACCTGCCCATGGAGTCTCAGAACTTGATATGGCCTTTCAAAAGTTAGTTCTTCAAGACTTCATCTTTACTAGTCTTTACATTTAAGTAAGTAATTAAAAATGAACATTAAAAAAAAGGTTAACTTTTTGTTTGGAGGACAGCTACAGAAGCATCTTGAAAAAAATATTTCAGGGAACGGCCAAAGGCTGAATATGAATTTTGAACATGAATTTCAAAAACATTGAAAATTTGAATATGAACAAATATGAAAATATTTGCATTTTTTAAGGAGGCTTAAACTAGGCATCATTTAAAATTTCTTGCACAACTCTGGGACAGCTCCTTTGTTAAGAATTGCAGCTCTATTTCTCTCCTTCCATCAGCTATACCTAGAGAACAGAGAATCTTGCAAGCAGGAATTCTGGAGTAGTTTGCTCAAACTCATGTGTCCTAAATGGAATATCCAAAATAAATATATTATTTAAGTCAACTATGAACCTAAGCTCCTGAAAGAAGTACATACCAGGCAGTTGGCCAATCCCCAAAGTACTCCTAGGGCTATGTTCTGAAACCAGGAATGAGTGAAGATCCCATCTTCTGACTCTACCCTACTGCTCAAGAGGTTCATAATCCAACCATTCAAATTAAGTCAACTTTCCAAGAAACATTCAGAACTCACACAGAATTGCGGTATACAAAAGACATTAAATATTTATTACATTGCAGCAGCTTTACACGGAAAAGTTAAAAATTTTAAAATATCCAAATTTTGGACATGATTTTTCTTCATGACAGTTGGTCAGTTGGTCCCTGGGATATCTGTAGGCACCTTTAAGAGTTCTTCAACTTCTTCTTGCAAAGCCTCAGCTTTTTCACTCAGCAGCATCTACAGCGACAAAACCCAACAAACAAAAATTAGAAAACAAATACAAGCATGAGCTGTAATTGTTAGGTTAAAACACCAATGTTTTTTTCAAAAATTGCACCTGGTCCATGAAAGACCTCTGTTGCTGCTCACAGGACCACAATGATCACAGGAACCTTTGCCTCAAAGGACCAACTTGTGCACAAGTACTACTACCAACATGTCTTAACTTATTAGTGTACACCCATATAAAAAGCAGTCACACAGAAATTCATACAGTACACATCTGGTTTTCTCAATTCTGCCACAGTACATCAAATTAACAGAACATAAACAGTTTTGTTTGTAACTATTAAGGAACATTTTTAACCTTAAACCTTTATTTTCCACGTTGGAATAAACATTTTTAAGTTGTGCCTGACAAGTTGCCAATCTCTTGCTTTATACGAAATTTCTTACTACAGCATTTTACACCAGACAGAGAGGACTCCCAGTATCAGCAACTGTTTAATCTTCTGCCCTGAGCCGTTTGTTGCTGGCAGTTAGGGAAGAACAGACCTCCATGCTAGCACTCTTCTAACTTCCCAGTTAGAGAAAACTCCAAGAATTCAGTATCTGAGCATGAGACTAAGCTAGATTGTTGGATTTGGCACTGATGTGGATGAGGAATCTGCATATATCCCTCTCTTCTGGCTCACAAAGCAGTTTAAGAAAAAAAAAAGCAGCAAGAATCCTACAACAACATTAAACAAATGTGACCTTTTAAGTGCATAAACCTCAAAGTTAGTATGTTTACTCCAAGAGAATATACAAACCAAGGCTTCGTAATTGACCGTCTCAGTTTTACACCAAATCCTCATCCATTCATTCTAGACATTCCCTTATTTCACCAAAAGCCTGTTCTTTTAGCAGAATCCAACGTGAAGCCAATACCATTGTAACAGCAGATGATTAATGGAGATAGAGGAGAGAAAATGCTACCATTGATAAATGAAATACTTCCTGTATTTTTTTAGACAAAACTCAATGTTTGTTACAGAATTTTTTCCCCTTGTTTATTTATGTGTGCCAAAGGCACTAAGTGTGCCTTAGAGGCAGATATTAACTGAAGGCCTTTCTCATGATGCATATTCAAAATGGAAAAGGAAGGAAAGAATGACAGGGCATGACAAAAGCAACTACAAAAGCGACATTAACCCTGGGCTTTGTTGGTTTACATTTCTACAATCCTGGAAATATTGTTCTGTTGTTACAAGTACCACTATGATTTCTGTAAGGTAAGTCCTGAGATACTGGCAGAATCAAGCATTATGCACTTACAACGACTCAGCAGGGAGACAAAATTTTAGTCATTTAGTTCCCATATTTCATCAGACAAGCGTCAAACATTTTTGCCCTTTGCTTCCCCTCTGAAAAGAAGCAAAATTTGGTGCTATCCTGTATGTAACAGGTTGTTGTTATTACAGATCAGTATTTGGATCACAAATATCCACTAACAACTGAATCCTTCACTTTTCATGTCATTCAAGCATCCACTTTTGACATAATGGAGTTCTGAAGCAGGATATTTTATAGCTTTGTTTCTAACTTACCTTTGCAGATGAAACAATTTGTTTGGCTTGACGTCGTGACAAGTGCTCAATCATCTTAATCAGAGTTTCTGGATTTGCATTAGCCAAGTGTGCTAAAGTTTTGTACCCTGCATTATAAAGCTGTTTTGCTCTTGCCTGAAAGGACAGAATTGCGTTAGATTATTAGAACAGGCAATAAGAATTACTGTTAAGTGACAACCTCTGTACCAACCTCCAATATTTAATTCTGTGAATCAATCCAATTCTCTGTTCTCTTTTTAACAGAAATAATCATTGAGAATCTTTACTCCTCAAAAGCACAGCTTTTTACCACTAAGATTTACGTTCCCCAACAATTTCATCCAGCACTTAGGAACCCTGTATTTTCTGAGCCCAGATGATACTGACTCTGCCATCTTCTCATTCTATCAGGTTTTCTGCATTCACTGTCACTGGCAGCAACAACTGTCTCACACTGTTTGGAGGTGTCTAAGTGAAAGGAGGGCTGATTTTAACAGAAGTTTTTTCACTGAATTTTTACAGAACAGCTTTCACAAAATCCCAGAAGAGGCTACACTTTCCTGTTTCAAGCTTATAAATATTTTTTCTTTAGCATTGCAGTATCTATTTTATTTCTCCAATTTTGTGCGAAGTCATGGCTGTGAACCCACACATACAGGAGAGATGCACATCACAGGAAGTAATTCTCTGGAATTTGATTGACACCGGTGTAAGAGGGTGGGCATTATCTGCTTCTCTTGACTCTGATCTCATTGCCTATGTAAGGCAGCCAAGGAGTATTTGCTTAACAGAGGGTCTTTGTGCAAACAAATTCCTTTTGCAAAACAAAAAATGCTAGAACTTTACAAGGTTAAAATTAAAATGCATTTCTACCCTAGTAATGGAGTAATGTGCCATAAACCCAAGGCTGAGTTATCAAATAAATGACCATCTGATGAACAAACATATGGTTAATTACCTTTTGGGTTTTTCTTCCCCTCACCTCTTTTAGAGACAACAAGGAATAGAAAGACATTTATTTGATGGCTTATATGGTGTCTTTTAGCATCCAACTATAGGCAATAGCTTTCAATATATAATCTTCCTCCATGCATGTTCACTGATGTGAAATAGGTGTCATTAATTTCACCAGAAGTAGCCACTAATTGCCAATAAGTATTTTCCGTGCTCTATTTGGCTACTGTATGCACAGTATGTCAAATAACACAGAATCCTTCCTCACAAATTACTTAAATCTCATGAAGGGGGTCTAGATTGCTCTTTGAAAACTGCACAAATAAATGTGCAAAAAATAATTCTCTTTCACTACAGTACTCTCAAGAGTGATTTTCTAAATTTCCTCCACAGAAATCTAAGCAAGTCACATCTGTTCAGGACAATTTACCTGCTACAAATATCAGCTGTTGGTATAGTTTCAACTCCAAGGGCAGAAGCACCTTGGTTATAGCAATAATTTTTTTTAAGAGTCTTCCTTAAAATACAACTTTATCAGAATCATGCTGTCCAGACATTTTTTTTTGCCTTACTTTCTGGCCACAGAAACGGTCTCATATGGAGTGAGCTGTGAAAAAATTACTACTTACCTTTTTCAAAAAATTTGATATATATAAAAAAAACCCCAAAAGCCGATTAGATTTCAAGTCTTCAGTGTTTAGGTTTTGAGAATAGAACCTTATTGCCACTGAATTCAGTGGTTTCCTGACAAACTGATTCTATAATAGGCTGGACAGGCAAGTCAAATCATTTTGCAGATAGTATAACCTTGGACTGAAGCCCCAAAAGATTTTCTACTTTAGTAGGGATCTTTGATTCAGAAACTGGTTAAATTTCTTATTTAAAATACATGCAGCACTGCAAGTGATTTGCAAAAGCCTAAGTTCTCAATAGGACTTCATGTATTTCCGTGAGGATCTTCTAATTTAAATATGTAAATTCTTATTCCTCTTTACTCCTATGAACTTTGGAATTTTTACCACAAAAGAAACCTGGACTCTGTTTTCCAACTGAGTATACAGCTAAATTATTGTCCAAATAGAGCATTTTCACTGTTGCTGTGGCAGCAGCCAGAAGAAAAACATTACTGGCTCCAGCTCACATTTCCTCAACAGACCACTTTTCCCCCAACCTCCAGACTGTTGCGGAATATCTGCATTTTGCTGAATTCTGCATAATAAACTAGCCTGATGTTCCAGATGTACTTGAAAGGCACAGTAACATTTAGCATACAAGTTCACACTGAAAAATTTCATAAAGCCATGTTTACTAACCTCTAGAACCCCTGCTACCTCCATCAGAGGGATGAGTTCTGTCTTAACGCAGTATGTCAGCTGCTTGGTAAGTTCTGTCAGCAAGGCTTTATAAACCCAGAATTCTTCCAATTCCTGCAGAGATGGAGATCACTAAAAATCAGATCTTAAGTTCTCTATTTGGGGGACGTGACAGATAAAAAGCTCTGCTATGGCAACAAGTGTATATTTGGCTTTTAGGCAGGGGAAGCACTGATATTTCTAATTATCCTTTCAGCCAGCTGCAGAGTTGTATTCAGCACTCCAGCTGAACACCCCAAGGTTGGGGCAGTTCTGAAGGACAAGCAATGCATTATCTCAACAGAGGAAAGAAATGCAAGAGAACAAGCCAACTGTTTTCCTGAGCTGACATTCCACAACCAGATTTATAGGAGAAAGGTAAAACTGACAATTATTTCACCAACAGCGCTGACACTGATTAGTGCTCCATACAGTTTGTGTATTTTCACATTCTCAGTGCATAAAGCTTATTTTTAGTATCAGAAATATGACTGTACAAGGCTGCTTTTCTCAACAGAGAAAATAATTTTGAACAGGAAAGGTGAAAAAACAGTTATGTACAGGAAAGCTGAAATACAACACCTGTATTCGGTTCTAAAGTAAGAGAACAAAACTCCAGACTTTGCAAAACCAATCACAAAGGATTTATTTCCATTCATTTAACACACTACCTCACAGAAGTGTAGAAGGCAGGAGGCGAACGAGGCAGCAGAATTAAGGAGATTTTGCACATATCCTCGGGACAGATTAAACTTCTCTGAAACATTCCAAATATTGGTCTCTTTCACCAGGGTATAAAGGACAAACGTCAGGTAGAGCCTGTTTACCACAGCACTGTCCACATTCTAGGAATAAAACAAGCTAAAACTCAGAACTCATATCAAACTCTACTGCAAGGAAATTCTCTTCATCGCTCTACTCCTTCACAGCTCTAAAACATTTCTATATTATACCCAAAGACATTAAACATTAAGAAAACCAAACGAGGTTAAAAGAACTTTAATAATTAGAACAGTTAAAGAGAACACTAGCAGAAAAATAATCTAGAATTTGTAAACTATCTAGAATTTGTAAATAATAAAATAAAATTACTAAACAGTCACTTTAGGTATGAGAAATCTCCAGCCTACCTTTCTGATGGCTTGGCCAGAAGCCTTTTTTGTAATAAAGCTTTCAGGTACTCCCACAATATCTGCTACTTTTTGCTCTGCTGCACTTAGCTGGTTGAACTAAAAATAAGATTACACAAAGAATTTTCAGATGTTTAGTTCTCTTCATATTGTAGAAAAAAAAAGTGTATTATTTACAGTGAAAGAATGTTTTTCAGTATCTCTACAGAGTACTTAGTCAGTAGCCTAGTACTATAGTCACTAGACAGATCTGCAGTCTCTTTTCCCACTTATCTGAATTATCTGTAAATGTCCATCTCTGAATGCCTCATTTAAAAAAAAAATAAAAATTGTAGTGCTCCCACAGTAGAAAACACTTTACAGAAAATGGAATAGTGGAATTACGGGTGGATCTTACAAAGCATGCAAGACTAGAATGAGGGCAGTGCTGCTAAGGCTGACACAAGCATAGTCTGTAGGAAAAGTATTTGCCATAGTGTAAGAGTTACAATCACAGCTGGAATTTAGTATTAGACTCATTATTAGACATATCAAACAATGGTTAAATCTCTAGTGGATTTTGGTCCTTAGATTACACATATAAATGAATGAGCATCGGAAGGTAAATATGGCTCTTGATTAATATAATACTGGTTTTCTTGTAGGACTAGTTTATAGCAAAGTCTTGTTTAAGATAAACCAGACTTTGGTGATGGCAAGGCAAGCACCAAGGTTAGAGGCATGATTTAGAGTACTGGCAACTCAAGAGATATGTTTCATGCCACTGTTTCCCCCAAACAGGGTCAAATATTACAGATTCAAAAGAAAACTTAGATTTTTATGCAGCAGAAGAAAGCAGTTCCGCCCTGCCTCTGAAAATAAAACAGCACATCTTTTCATTACATTGCTACCCACCAGCTACATTTCCTATGCCTATAAAGTCACTGCAAATTTAATAAGCAGGATTATTGTACGCCCCAACGCATGTTTGCTAGCAAATCCTCACCTGTCTCAAGTATATCATCCAATCTGGGCTACAGCTAGAAGTCATATCATAGGGAGTTGCCAGATATAGAAGATGAAGATTGCTCTCCAGAATTAGCCCCTCCAAACCTTTCTTCAAGTCCCTGTACAGAAGATTGCAGTATGCCAAGTCTATAGATCCTAGAATAAGCACACAGTGTATTGCAATTATAAACAGGCACACAGTCAAGCGCAACAGATTTTAACATGGTCAATATTATCTTTATCTTCCACAAAACCTTGTTATGCCATCTGAATTGAAGAGAAATAACTGTAACATGAATAAGTGTTTTAACCTAACATGAGCAGTGAAACAAAACTGAGGAAAGGCAGTCACCTATTTCCATGCATGTCTGTTATGTGTGGTTTTGGAGTGTTTGTGAAATGCCTTGGCTTTAATGAAATCCTGCAATAATGTGGTAGATTGAAGGACTCTTTCAGATTGCTAATCCAGTTTCATTCCATACCCCAAAATCTTTATGCTGTGCCAGAAAAACAGAACTTCCTGATATATTCTCTTCTTTATTACAATTGGTTTACATGTCATATGCTCCCCTTCCATCTTGAGCTTCCCTCTAGTCAAGAAATCCCTCTGTTCACAATGACTGTTCATAACAATGAACTACAAAATGAGGTCCTGAGCACTTTGATTACAACCAATAAATCAAATCTTTAAGTCATTTTTTTAGGGGTACACTTCTGGTTTTGCTCCCACTGGGATCAATATTATTACACTTCATTCCCATCCCATTCAATCACGTTACTTGTTCATTCCCATTTTCAGTTCAGCACATCATTCAGTAAAACTGTCTTTCTACAACTTATTTTTCATTGCAGTTTCAGGCTGAAGATGGGAAAAAGGACCAAACTGAGAAAAGGCTGAAATGCTGAAATAGAGATTATAATAAGAATAAAAAAACCCCTACCTTTATATGTAGCTTTTCCCAACGGTGTGATTGTTAGTGTGCATTTGGAATTGTGGTCCTTCTCAGATATTCTTCCTTTTAGGAGTCCTTTTTCTATTAGATTTTCTAGTCCATCTTTAATTATCTCTGAGAGGCTCTTCTCTTTAGACAGCAGCTGCTGCTGAACACCCAGCAACGTACCACACATAAAACTGTTGACCTCCTCACAGGTAACTGCTATCTGCAACAGTTTTGGAAGTGATTAGCATACTGGAAGTTATAATTTCACACATTTCAGAAGATATAGGAAAAAATTTACCAAATATAGAAGAAGTTTGATGCCCTGTTGTTTTTATAGAAATACTTGACAACTTGAAAACAAATAGAATGATAGGTAGCCTATGGCAGATCTGATGGGACTGCTCTCCATCTGGTCTATTATTCAATCTACTGCATCATGTTAAATTTGTTTCCACTGTTTCTATTTGAATCAAGTATCAGAAATAGAAATATTAATACTGTATTGTATAATAAGGTAGATACCATTTTTGCTTTTACATATAAGAAAACTGTCATGTTACATGATTTTATTTAACTTGGCTATTAAGTAAAGATTAATCAAACCTTTGTCCTTCTTATCTGATTGGAAGCTGTTCTGAAGTTTCAAGTCCATGTGTTTAAGAAGTCTGCCTTTTTTTCTACAGAATCAACAGGCAACATTTTCTTTGCATTTCCAAGCACTTAAGTTACTCACAGAGAAGAGTTAACTGATACCTTCAGTCCAACCAAAGACAACAACAGGCTCTGCATTCCCTTGGTCAACTCCAGCAGAAGATTGCTGTAACAATTCTCCAAAGGACTGGAAACTAAATCCTGAACCTAAAAGAGCAAAAAATGTATTTGTACAGGGAAAATATTTATGCATTAATTTTACACTTTAAAAAAACACTAATATGCATGATTCAGCTCATAAAGAAAATAAGTGTAAACATCTAAATTTTACAGTTCAGATATGAAAACAAACCGCATAAAAGTTATTTAAAGGTATTATTATATAAGCTAAATATTTGCAACATTAGGAAGTGAAGAAAAATTAAGCTAGGCAGCTCAGCTCCTCCTCTTTATTCCACCAACTTAACACAACAATTCGAATTACCAACAGTTTTGTGAAAATTACCAGGTGTTTGTCTTTTTCTTGCACTATGAGAATACTTTCTCCAGCATCATCAATACCAGCTCGACCAGCTCTGCCAATCATTTGTTTATACTGGTTCTTCTTCAGGAAGTCATTAGCAACATAAGGAGCTCTGAGAATAACCCTGTAAAGAAGCCTTTAATAAGTCATACTTTATACTAAAATTACTAAAGCAGCAATAAAATGCTACAAATTCATTCTTTATATATGCCCCTTACCTAGTAACAAATAAAAATCAAATGCACCTCTTTGAACAGATGTGTAAATCAAATGCAAAGCATTTAACAACTTAAGGTTTATTAAATGGTAAGCAGTGTTCATTATGTTTTGCAGAATCTTTGAAACTGGTTTTTACATGTACTCTTAGGCCTGAGTTTAAGATGAAAATCACTGAGATATAAAATAAACCCTACAGAAAAACACAAGCAACACTGACCATGCACCAGCTATGCTAAAAAGATAACACTTGTCTTTCATATGAATTTTGTTTCTTCCCTCAGAATTCCAACATACGTGCACACAGAAGTGGACTCCTAGCAAATAATCTTTGGTCACACAGAGTACAGCAATCGTATCATTAGCACTTGTACATCAAAATGTAACACATTTTTGTGTTAAAACATATTCAAACTAACTCCTTAGATAAGATTTATTTTCCAATTTAAAAGCTGTTCTTAGGTCAAATTCTAAAGAAACCACTGTACTCCCAAAAAACATTAGTAAAATATTGAAATATTTCTTCAATATATTAAAATTTCCTTATTCCATTTAGGTAAGTGCTCCTCAGCAACATATTCTGAGGGACTTGCTACTGACTCACTTTTCCTACATAAAAACTTCGCAGTCTTCTGTCCTAAGTTGAGCACGAAATCCCTTATACTTCCAATTTTCTAGTAAAAGCAGAAAGACACTTTAAATAGCACTGACATTTACAACTTATCAAAGCAATTGTTTTTACAAAGCAAAAATCCATATAAAAAAATGGAATATGTTTTGGTTATTAACCTTCTAGCTGGCAAGTTGACTCCAGCAGCCAGAGTAGCTGTGCAAGCAAGTAGACACAGGACACCTGAAGAATATGCTTCCTCTATGATTTTTCTTTCATCATTTGTAAGGCCACTATGGTGATAGGCAATACCAAAAGGGATTGTTTGCTTCAGAACAGGACAGACACTTCCATTTCCAATATTCTTTAGGTCCTTGATGAGATCTTGTTTCTCTTTCTCCCTGTGAGCTCTAAATTCTCTTGGAGGAGGAAAAGTATTTCTTTAGACTTTGACCAACCATTAACTAAAAAAAAAACTCAAAAACAACACCCAAGAAACATGCTTACTGTCTATTTCTGTTCATTATCCATTACCCTAAGATCTAGGTTGGAGAAACAGTTATTTTCAGTAATTTTAAAATAGAAATACACAGGACTAACTTAGTTGCAATAGAACTCTCTTCTTGTTTATAAGCACAGGCACAGAAGGGATTAAGTATTGATTGTGTGTGGGTATTGAGTGCACCAAAGATGGAAATAGGCCCAGGAGTGAAGATTATAGGTACATTTAAAAATGGTTTCAATTTTGATAGCAAGGGAGCGGGTTTGTTATGTTATTTTAATATAATTTCTTTCTACATAAAATTTAACTTTGCTAGACCATTATGAGTTGGTCAAATCACATTTAAATGAAACCAAACTTAAGTCTTACTTTCTTGTCTTTATTAATGAAGTCTGGTTTAGGTTTTACAACTTAGATTCACAAAGTGAGTGTGGAACAGAGATAGTCAGTTGACTAATAACATACTAATAACATGACCAAATATAGGGCTACAGAGAAAAACGTTTGTTTTCTAAGCTTGCAGAAACCAGTGCCAAAGGGACATAAAGTTACATTAATTTAGGATGAGTTTTTAATGTAGCATTTGTCCTCTGATAACCATTTTTCAAATAGTTTGGTTTAAAGGTAAGAATTTTTTAAAAAAATCTTTTGTTTAGTAAGCCTTTCACAGTTTGCTATTACTTATGCAGTTTGCAACTTCCTATCATTCCACGGTCAAAGTATTTACTTCCAATAACCAGGAAAAGTCACTTGCAAACTAGTGACAATAAATCCTTTATTCAATATATATAATTAAAAAACAAACAAACAAAAAAGTGACATACTTACTTCTTGAGGTACTTGCATACCATTGAAGCCACATTTTCACAATTCTTTTTAGTGGGACAAAAGACTAGGCAGGAATAATTAGGAATAACTTCAGTAACCAGTGCAATGATGTGGTCAGGATCTGCTTTCTCCAGATAACTAGAATACTATAATAAAGACAGATTGACAAAAATTTAAACTTAGAAATTAAGTCATAACCTAAGTATGTAATACTAAGCAATACTTGTTCTCAACCTTGCTAGAATACACTCATTTAATTTAATGTGGTATAATTGCAAGAAGTTGAAGGACAAGATTTTCTCCCAATCCTCACTTGAAAGAGTTTATTAATGTATCTGGCTTGAACTGAGGGATACATGCATGTACAAATCAAATTCTTTGCCTTTTTCCCTTAATACTTAATTTTCTTTTAGCAACACCATAGTTATGTTACTCGTGATACTGGCAGTCTAACACAAAACATTTTTCTTTGTAAAAGTTGAAATTAATCCCTACAAGCCAGGAATAAGCTGGAAAACTCCCCAAAAAGTATCTTCTTTCAGTACTGTCTTAAGTGATGAACCACTGAGAAAATATATCCCAAAAAATAAAGCACTGGGTATCCAGAATACTCAAACCCATTACTGTTCACATGCCAAAATACTGAAGAAACTTCTATCTCGAAGAGTGAAAATGAAGTGAAAATCAAGTTAAGTGTTCAGTATTTTAAGGCCTTTTTCCTCCCCAAAGCTCACCATTTTCTTTCTCACAGGTACTACAAATGAACTATCAAGTCTAAGTAATTTCTCTAGTAAAAGGCCTATTAAAAAAAAATCAATGTATAATAATACATTTCATAAAAACAGTTCAAAGAAACTATAAGCACTTTGGTTTTTACCTTGAAATTAAGGAGACGTGAAAAAGTAAAGCCATTTTCTGTTTTGCTGTCAACTGCATAAATGATATCTTGTATCTTCACATACTCCTTTAATTCTACCTAGCAAGATAGAAGTCATAAACAGAAACTTCAGTTAAAATACTAAGTTTTCTCTCAAGCTATTGCTTATGTATATAGCAAAAAGCTATATACAGCTTTATACAGCTAAAGCTTTTCTCTAAGCATCACCTGACATATACGTACATATACACAAGCACACACTTCACCCCATCAAGAACTTTTAGAGAATTGTTTTAATTATCTGCCTTGATAAGGCATTGAATCATGATGAAGAATGATAAATATCGTATCCCATAAACTATTAATAAACCATTGTCCTGATAGCGTACAAGCACCAGTAATAGAGATTCTAGTTACATCAAAAGAACTGATTTATATCAGTAGCTATAATTTAAAAATTGGTTTAGTTAAAGTGACACAAGTGTCTTAACAGGACAACATAAAGGTTCTTGCATTTGTGCATTTAGAAGTGCATAGTGAAATTTATTGTACTGGTAACAACTGTAAGCAATAGAATGGATTAGATTACACTATACTGTGAAATTAAGCAAAAAAGATGTGATACAATCCTAAAAAGATTTACTGTAATTTTACAGCCAAATATCTTCCTTACTAGTCTATGGTATCTTGTATACAGACCGGTCTAAAATTATTGGTGTAGTACTCTGCTTGCAGGAACTTCTGCAGGTCTCCAACATTATTTAACGTTGCACTCATTCCAATGATTTGAGTGTTTTCTGTAGAACACAAGTTGAAAGGAATTTATTGTCACATGACCAATTTTTAACACTTCTGCTCAGTAATTAATTCATAGGCCTGCTTCTCCATTGTTAGTCTTTCGTAAATGCCAAAGTAGCCCGATTGAAGGGGGATCTATGCTAAGAAATACTACCTGAGATGTAAACTTAAAAAAAAAACATTTAACTGGAATGGTTAGGGGCTCCTACAAAGAAATGGAAGATAATTGACAATACTCAGGATTTTGCAAAGAAGTATCAAAAAAGCTCCAAGAACACCCAGCCCATCATTGGAGAGTCAATGAACATTGTTACCACATGGAGTCATGGCATGTTTTTCAAAAGCAGCCAGAATACCACAAAACCAGAAAGCAAAAGTATGACTCCTCTCTAGAGATGCCATCACTACAAAACGCTAATAACATGAACTGCAGCCATGACTTACTACTGGTGTAAAGGATTTTGGCAAGAGTAATTTCCAGTATTGCTCCACGACTTCCCTCACCAAGCATATGCAGCTGTGCACAGAATGGAAAATAAAATGCAAGAATGTTACTGAGTTAAGAGTATTCCTAAAAAAACCCCAACAAATCACCAACCTACAATACCCCCAACAAATTATGTAGACCTAATCAAACACTACAGGATTCTTTTTTGGACTTCCGCTTGCAAATTTTGACTGCTAAGCTCTTTGCAAAAGTAAAACCTCACTGAAAGAACATTTAAGAATCAAGACCAAATGTAGACAAGATCTACCTTCCATTTAACTAGACCATAATCGACCCAAACAGTTAACTCCTGACAGTAAAAAGTCAGCGTGGAGATTTTTGTATTCACCAGTCAAAAGCGATTTTCAACAAAATGTGTTTTAATCAACACTTAGCATAGAAAAATTTCTAGCAGGCAGCTCCCAGAAAGAGTAGAATTTAATGCTTCAGCTGCCTTCTGTTTAGAAACTCCTGTCCTAAAGTAAGTTCAGTCAGCCTGAGGCATTCATGAATCAAACAGCCCCCCTATACATGTTATTTAACCCCACAATCAACCCTTAGTAGCACAACTCAGCCACACCACCAAAAAGCAGAATAAGGGGCAATTCTTACAGCCAAATGCTATTTGATGGTTTTCTTTTTTATTTTTTTTTAATGTTCCATTGAGTTGTTATTAATACCAGACACAAAGTCTCACGGTTTCACACTTAGGAGCTAAGGTCTGGGATTCATGAAACACATTCCATACAACTAAAATTTTTTATGCTTTTTTGTAATCTCTTACAGATGTCTAAGTGACAAGTACTCATTTAGGAATTCACTATCAAACACTAACACAGTAGATCTCTTGATATAGAATTGTTCTGATACAGCAAGTGCTTCAGTTAAAGAAAAATAACTTGTAATTTTACAGAATTATGTACCAATGCAGAATAAACTTAGTTAAGTAGAAGTAATTTCATGATGAACACTCAAACCAAAACCAAGCAATTAAAGGACTTGCTTTGCTAATTACTGTATATTAGAAATATGTAATATATGATCAATCTGAGTAAGTCTTGTGTCATACCTCATCTACTACAACCAGGCCGAGGTCAGTGATCCTCTCTGTTTCGATTAAGGAATTCACCAGAGCATGTCCTTTTTCTATGGTAGCAATATAAAGAGATTTTTTTACTCTCCTTTTGATTGGTGGAAATCTTCCTTTACTTCCTGCGTATTCTTCAACCAGAAAACCCAGTTCTACCCCAAAACTTGATAAACCCCTAATCTGTAAGGAAAAAAAAAAAATCCATCAGAGAACAAACACATGCTCATTTTGGATTTCAGAACTGCCTCAAGAACTCAACGTACAAATAATCAACCCAGACCACAATCAACGGTTTGAATTAGTGAAAACATATTAGCTATGACTACCTACTCCAGCTGCAAAACTGAAGTGTCTGCACATGTTATCAGGTTGTGTTTCATCTGTTCGCTAAAATTAACTTTCCCTTTACACCAAAATATTAATAGCTTTTATTGCAAGACCATTTCTTTAGCAAGTTGGACAGCTCAGCTCTTGGGCTGCAGAACCATACAAAACATCAAAAAAGCACCACTATTTCAAAATTCACTGTATATATATACATATAATTTACTTTACAACTCAGCATCCTCACCTCATGATTTATGACTGTTCCATTAGAAAATTACTGACCCTCAGAGCAGCGTCTAGGAGAGGTCACTCACTTCACTCACTTCCCACCATTTATTCATAAAAATCAGGGACTTGCTGAAAACCAGCCAAGCAACGAGGTAACAAAGCATATCAGCAAAGATATGTATCAAACAAAGCAGTATCAGAAACACTGTATCCAGACCTTTTCTTGGACAATGGCAACATATGGCAGGATCATCAGAACATCCTTCTGCCTGCAGAGTAGTTCTTGGAGAATCATTATTTCAGCTACCAGTGTTTTTCCACCACTGGTTGGCAATGAGTATATTAAGTTCTTTCTTTGCTGTAGAGATTCTAACATTAAGCAATCATGCTGCCACTCTGAAAAACCAAAAAGGAACTATTAGCAATTCCAGGTGCATGTAAGCCAATAGTAAAATGCCTATGTTTCCCATGGAATACTTTAAGCCCAGCGTTTGAGGAGTTTCCCTCAATAAACCACTAGAAGTCTTAAGTGGTGGAGCCTTCCACAGTCTATTTGATAAGCCATATAAACCTTCTCCACCCATCTAAAACACGAAGACAACCATTTACAAAACCAAAACAACTATTTTCCAACATGGTTTACATAAAAAATTACCTTATATAATTTTACAGGGTAATAGGTGAAAGAGACAACACTCCACTAGCAATTTTTTTTTCCAACAAACCATTAGTTACACTACCATAAAGCGTTTCAATCCCTCGAAGTTGTCTGAATAAATCTTTAACTTTGCTAGGTAATCCATAAAAAGGGCCTATATCAACAGAAGAAGATTCAATAGCTTTCCTGGCAACAAAAATCTCTTCAGATAAAACAGCTTCTTTAAGCTGCTTGGTCTTAGAGACCTGCAGAGTCTGGGCTTTGGCATTTCCAGTCATAGCACTTTTCAGGTGATCTTTAAGACTCTCAGTTTTCAATAAAACACACTTGGAGTCCAAGGAAAAGTCCATAGGTCTGTTCCTGTGTTCAGCATCAGCACAATATGACGATGGGCTCCTGATTTTGTCCGAGGAAGAATTCAGACATTCATTCCTCCCTTTTGAGTCTGCAGATGTCCTAAAAGCAGAAGAAAGTTTATCCATTTTCTCAAAATACAAAAGTTGTGATGATGGCAAGTCGTCTAAAAGAGATTCAGATGGTTCTCTATTGCCATCCACCAGGTCTCTGTGATGCACTTGGAAAGAACTCTCTTTGTCAGCTTTAGGGACAGACACATTTTCTGAAGCAGAGAAGTTGCCTGGCTTTTTCTGGTGAATTCCTGACTGAAGATTCCCAGCTGTGATTTCTCCAGCTGCTTTCACATCCGTGTTTTTATCCTGCAGGTACTTGTGTTCGATGTCATCCACTTGAGCTACGAACGAATCATTTCCATAGAAGCTGTCATAGTCACCAAACATGTCTTCTTCACTGTCGTTACAGTACTGTAAAACCACAACAGTGAGCATCAATACTCTGAAGCAACGCCACAGGAGGCAGGATAACTTGTGCAGCACACACATCAGATGCAAATAATCCCCAGCTTAAAAGAAAATTGTCTTTTCTGATATTCTCTGTGGGGGAAACCCAGGTCGCGTTCTAAAGGAACACATACCTCGACTCAGTGAAACCAAACCTAAAAGCAGGATGGAAGCCTGCTCAGGGACTTGATGTAGATGAGCTTTTAAAAAAACAAAGCCAAACGGAACCATCCCCTCTCGTATAAAGCAAGGCCATTCCCGACACACGCCACGCAGGCTCGGCCAGGGACATTCCACCCTCCCAGATGGAGCTCCCCCGCCCCGACATCAGCCCTAGGACCCCGACATCCCCTACCGAGGGCTCCGCCGGGGGTGACCCCTCGCCGCAAGCGCTCGATCTCTTGCGAGCCACCGGCGAGCCGGCGACGCTGGGCTGCACCGCGGCGCGGCTCCTCTTGCGCTCCGAGCTGGGGCGGCTCTTCCTGCGCACCGCCAGGCCGGGCTCGGCCATGGCTGGGTCCCAGCCCCAGCCCCAGCCGCCGCCCCGCGGCCGGGGCTGCGCGGAGCCCCTGGTCACGGCCGCGGCGGGACAGGGCGAAGGAGCACCCAGCCCGCCGGAGGGGGCGCGGCCGCCATGAGGCGCCGGCGGGCACTTCCGGCAAGAGCCCGCCCCGGCGGCAGTGACGCTCCGGCGGCCGCGGCCGTGTCACGGCGGCTGTCATGGCGGCGCGGGCTGTGGCGGCGCGAGGCGCTTGGAGCCGGCTGGTTCCCGGTGCGTCCCTCCCACTCCCTTCTTCCCCCGTCCCTTCCCGTCCCGCCGCGTCCCGCCGCTAACCGTGTCGCTCTCTCCCTTGCAGCGGCGCTGTGGGCGCGGCCGCGCCGCCTGCAGCACGAGGGGCAGCCCCAGGCGCAGCCCGCACACCCCGACCAGGTGAGGCTTCCCCGAGCCCCCCCGTCCCGCAGGGGCGCAGAGCGGCATTCGGCCGGGCTGAAAAATCCCATTTCTCCGTTCTCAACCCGCTTCTGAAAACGCTCTGCTCTGGTGGCTGCGGATCCGTTGTGATACAGAGCAGGAGGTCACCGGGCGCTGAGAGTTAAGGCACCATTGATCTGTATTGCAGTATCCTAACTAGTCCTTAAACTTGCTTCTCAGTAAACCCGAGTGTGGAGCAAAACCTTTGGTAGCACCAGCTGGTTTCCTGTATATAGCTCAGAAAAAGACTTAAGGGGGCGTTTTTAGATTAAAAAATGGATTTGTTTTTACGTTAAAAAAATATGTGGGTTTTGGCATCAGCAAAAACTTTTTAAAATATTCCTTCTCTGCCCAAAAATTCTACCTGTGCCTGCAAAGTGCATATAAATACCTCAAAGGCAGGTGCCAAGACCATGGTGCCAGACCCTTTTCGTTGGTGCCCAGTGACAGGACAAGGAACAGTGGCCATAAACTGAAACACAAGAAGTTCCAGCTCAGCATGAGGAAGAACTTCTGTACACTAGGGGTGGCAGAGCACTGGAACAGGCTGCAACAACAAGGTGATTGTGGAGTCTCCTTCTCTGGAGACGTTCCAAACCTACCTGGATGGCATTCGTGAGCAATAGGATGACCCGGTGTTGGCAGGAGTGTTGGACTAGATGATCTCCAAAGGTCCCTTCCGACCCTAACAATTCTGTGAAAAATGAAACATCTTTCTCTCATTTCTTGTGAGGATTTGGTGTTGGGTGTATTCTGAAGCTTGAGGAGCCTTTCAGTCCTTGGGAATCTCTCTTTAAAGCGTGTGAGCAGACAGGAACTCCCTCAGGCCACTTGCTTAGAAATTCTTTAAAAAAATAGACCCTAGTGACTTATCAGACAGAGCTACCTCTCTACCACCTTCTGCAGATATTGACTTCCTAGTAAAAGGTGTAAGCACCATGTCACTGAATGCTTTGACTTGTTAACAGTATCATTGTTACTAAAATATAAAAGGCTGTTTACCTGTGAGAAGTCTTCTAGATGGCTCTGTACCAATCAATGTGTTAGGGAAATAGAACTAGGGAAGATATTTAAAAACTTCAGTGGTGCCCTGAATATCTCTTTTGATTTCAAGGTATATCTTGCCTGAAGGATTAAAACTAACAAATGTTCTTTATTTTCTGGTGAAGATTAAAAATGTTAATAATTCTGTAATTTCAGCCCATACAAATGGAGAACCCCTATAAGGAGCCTCCAAAAAGATGCATCTTATGTAAAATAAATGTGGACTATAAGAATGTGCAGGTGAGTTTGAAAACTCATGTCCTTGGATGAAGGTAAGTGGTTTACTATTTTTAAATATGTGTGTAGGAAGTCCACAAGAACTAAAAAAAACCCCAAAAACCAAAACATAAAAATCCATCTATATGTGTAGAGTTTTAAAACTTGAAAATGTGTGCAGATTAAGGGTCAGATAATGTAGTTATAAGCTAGCTAGTTATAAGCTACTAGTTCTTTGTGTTAGTGTGACAGCTTTGTCATTTACCAAATAGAGTCCTTGGTTACAATCCAGCTGTCTTACAGCTTAAATGTTATGCCCAAGAGAAAATAGTCTAGTTCCAAGCTCTACTTTTTCCTTAGGTATTACTGTGTTTTGTGGAAACAGTTGGAAAAAAAAAAAGAAAAACAGAGTGCAAGTAGTAACATAAAGTAAATATCTAAAAAAAAGTTCTTAAACTGACTATAACTTTCTTTTTTAAGTAGCTTCTTTCCCAGTTTGTTTCTCCTCATACTGGCTGCATTTATGGCAGACATATAACAGGTATGTGAAGTATTAAATAATTTACTGGTTAATATTCATGTTCTTCTGAGTCTAAGTAACTGTGCATCAGCAGTCTTTCCAAAAGTAATTGCTACCAACTCTATACATTTTGTAAGAGTATTCCTCTGGCTTGGTAGCCTGCATCAAGGAATGAAAACATCCCTTAATTATGTGCATTTTGTATGTAACAGTAAAAGCACACGGGCATTTTTCTAGGAAGACTTAGATAAAAATAGAGGGAATTATCAGTAATATCCCTTTTACCCTTTAGACTAATGGCTTGCTTAATGTTGAAAATAATTCATCTCTTTAGGTTTGTGCCACAAGAAGCAGAGGGAAGTTACAAAAGCCATTAAAAGAGCTCAAGTATTTGGTAAGTATGATTCTTCTTCTGAGTTTTCTAAGTCAAGCTTACTTTTCTATTAAGAATACCTCCATCTTATCTTTTTACAGGATTTATGCCAGTTGTGCTTAAGAACCCACAATTTCTCACAGACCCCAAGATATGTAATATCAAGTATCCAGAGTAATATACTGTAAAGAAATAAACAATAAAACTGTGTTTCATGGTCATATACTTGCTTACTGGAAATGTGGTTTTCTAGCATAGTGCGTGGTTGACTGAGGGGTGGATGTAAGTTGGGGTTTTATTAATTTTATGAAGTCTCTAAAATTTATTGTCTGAAGGAAGTATGAAATATTAAGGCAGTAATAGAAACTGGCAGCTTTCTGGACCCCTTCCTGCACTCACAGGTCTTGTTAAACTTTAGGTGGCTGTTTTTTTCCCCTCTCTAGATTGAAAGATGGGGGGGAAAATAAACAACGACTGGTTTCCTAAGGATAAATTAAAAGTATTTAAATTGTGGCAGTTCAAGTAGACTGCTAATTAAGTTATCTGTGTTCATTTAGTGCTGCCTGCATCAGCTTCTGCTGAGGGAAGGGTAGTACTACCTCTTCAACAGCAGCTTGAAGTTGTATTAGTTTGAGACAGTATGTGGTTATCTGACTGATAGCATCCTGCTGGCATAGTCTTTAAACCCTGAGAGAGAGACTACAGATGGAACTCTGGAAGGCAAAATGAGGGAATGTCATCTGGATGTTGTTATGCTGAACAGGATTCATGCACTGGACAAAAACCCCAAACAAACCCTGTATGTTTTGCAAAAATGCACTATGTTATATACATCCCTGCATAAATTGATACATCATTTGAATATGCTGGCAGTAGCTTTTGGTGTGAAGTCATCTGACAAATCATTAACAGATCAGAAAGTAGGAGAGTGTGGGTATTCATTTGTGTCTCTATTTTTTTCCAACACATCCTCGTCTGATTCAGTGCTGCTCAGTGTAAACTTCCTGTCCTGGTCACTGTCCTCTGGGTCTGCAGGTGATTCCCGGTGAAGCTGCAATGTTCTGGATTTCTTGAATGACTTTGATACTGTTGTGGTCCCTCTGACTTTACGCTTGGTTAGATGTCTTGTTTCAAATTCAGTGAAGTCTCTTTCCTCTACCATGAGAGTCAGTTTGTCCGTGACATTAATATTATGGTTAATGTTACAGCAGTTCTTGGATATCTGTTGGCCTTTGAAGGAAACAATACATGTCTGAAGTCCAGAGTTGGGGAAAAATGTTTGCAGTGCCTGACAAAGGAGAACATTCTCCTTTGGCTCTCCTGTGTAGTCCGTGTCTTCTCCTGGGGAAAAAAAAAAAGTTAGTTGCAAAACCTCTTGCACACTCCTACCACTGCTGTTTTTCCTACCATGGCTGCCTCAAGTTCAGAAGTGTTTTCTGCTAATTGAACAAACTTTGGAAGTCTAAAGCTGGCATTACATTTGGGTAACTTACCTGGAAAACTTTGTTGCTTTTTTCTCTTTATTTCTTCTTTTAATTGCCTCACCTCTGCTAAGAGTTTCTCTACAGATCGTTCACTGACTTCTACTGTAAAGCATATTTTCTGCAAGGAAAAAAGAGCATTTGATCAGATTAACAGTATTCACAGAAGCTGACTTTAACCTTGTTGCAAAATCCTTAAAGGTACCCACGATTAAGTTAGACACACAGTAGTAAATAGCTCAAGTAATGAGCCTGAGGTGGATGTTACAGATCACAAACCTTGTGTTGAATGAGGTGCAGGATGTTTTATTTGCTCCCATCTGAGCAAAGCAGATTTAACAAACTACAGGTAGTATTCCTTCAAAATAATCCTCTTGTGAGAATTTATTTGTGAACTCGAAGATTTATCATGTACTTTTATCAAATGGAACTTTAAGTCTTCAACGTTGAGAACGTAGCATGCAGCTGCTCATAGTAAATGGAACTCCCTGATCTTTCAGGTGCCCTTCCAAGACACAGGTTTGTTTCTCATATAGTGCAAGATGTTGTACCCCCTGCTTGACTCAGTTTTGTAGTACTGCTGAAGGTGAGACAGGTATGATGCCTGGCTTACCTTCAGTTCCTCCTGCAAGGTGGCATACATCTCATTTATCTTACGAACCTCTTGCAAAGATCCATCTTCGTGAAAGAACTCTGACCTGTGGGCCAAGAATGTAACTATATAATTGCAAGGTAGTTATCCTAGTGCTTACTTACTAGGAGCTTTAATGAATAAATAAGCATTTTGAGCTCCAGTAGCAGGTGCTTATGTTGAGACAGACAGCTGCTCTCCAGGCAGAGTATGGGACTGAACTAGCTTCCAAGCATGTAGGAATGCTAAATAATTGCAGACAGAGGACAAAAAGTGAGCAGGATATAGCTGTAGCATTTGTAAAAACACTTAAATGCTTTTATAGAAAGGTAAGTATAGTTATGTTAACAGGAAGCAACAGCTGTCAGTCAGTACGGCATTGTACCTGTGTTGTCTTACTGCTCTCACAAAGCCAGAAGATATGCAGGAGCCAGACACTGTTCTGTAGCCTTGCTGTTCTGCCATGCCCAGATTGGTAACCACCAAAGGGACTTTCTGGAAAAGGCTTAAAAAGCAGAAGTGTGAAAACGCGATCTATTAACATCCCAGAGGCTTCTTTTTTGATAGTTAAAGGTTCTTGACCGTTAAGCATCCCAGTTGAAGGTTTACAGTATAGTTAGTCCTTGCTAAATGTATTACATCACACATAGATGAGGCTAAAGGCAAACTCTAGGAGCATCCAGACACTGAGCCTGTATTCTCATTTCTGAGTAGAATATGCAATAATGCAATACTTGCTTGTTAAGCCTAGCCTGTGGGCAGCATGCCTCTGAAAATAGTTACCACCAATTTAAATATCTTAATATGTCATGATAAGCACCATGTATGGTTGAAGTCCTATACAGAAAACCAATTCGATCAAGAACAGTTTAAGTACATAAGTATGCTGACAGTGTCTGCCTGGTGATGCTGGCACTACAGATACAAAGGGACATCCCAAAATAGAGTCCCAAGGTAAACTTTGAACCTTGCTCTAGCAATATAAGGAGGGATCTTATTTAATGTGTAAGTTTCAAGAGTAAAATAAACAGTGTTAATAATTCAGCTGCAACAAAGTTAAAAAACACAACTGTCTCAAGTTAGAGCACATGCTGTAGAAAACAAAGCAGTATTACCCTTCCTGTGGCCGATGTAAGGCATGTTCCAGTCTGTAAGTAGAACAACTTTCTGTCATCACACTAGAGGTTAAGAGAAGGAATACAAGACCCTGATTTGACAGGTGTGACTGCAAGTTCTTATGGAGAAGTCTCTCCCGAAATGTCATGGTCTGGTCTGTGTTGCGTCTGAATTTGTACCATCCTATTACACTCTGTAGGCAGAAGAAAAGTCACTGTGTTAAATTGTGCTGTTCCTGTGTGTCACACTGAAGGAAGATTGATACAGTACAAAGTCACAAGTCTGAATTGTTTGGTGATATGTACATATTCGAGCAGTTAACTTGAAACCTTTAAAATATCTAAGCCTAATTCCAGTATGGCAACTTCTTTCCTTCAAAACTGTGTAGAACTGGCCTGTTTCTGAGCTTGTGCTCAAGCTGAAACTCTGCAAACTTTGTTCTGGTATTTTGTGGTTTGTTTCTTCTCAGCTTGTACCTTACCCCTATGAAAATTTCTTCTGTGGAGAAAACTAATTTTTTTTGATCAAATGGTGCTTAACATTTGAATGAGCTGACCTCAACTCATCTTAAGCTAGAAACTGGTAGAATTCCTTTGGGATACTTGAAGTGTTCACTTGGGAAATTATTAAGAACAAATAAAGTTGTGACGTATATGTAGGCAAACCCTACATATATATATTCCAAAGATAACCTATTCTGTTTTTTAAGGGGGAAGAGATGATACATCTGCATTGACCAGCAGCATATGTGACCAGATAAAATATTTAAAATGAGGAGAGAAAAAAAGCTTGATGCAAAAGGTATCCAGAACAGCCTCCAAAATTTCAGTGAGCTCCTCAGTATGGTTTAGATTTGAAAACAAAATACCTTCTTACAGCCTGATAGTATTTTCTTCAGGGCAAGTTCATTCAGTTCTCCTGCAGAATTATAAAAGCTAGAAGAAGAAAATTAGGACAATTAGAGGGGAAAAAATGCTCCTGTAGAATTAACTATTCCCTAGCATTCTGGCAATCTTCTCACTTTATTAGTTTTTTTTTCCCCCTCTTATGAAGCATAACAGTATGCTGCCACAGCTTCTCTGCTGGGACAGAGCAGGTGATTTCATTATTCAGAGAGCTCTGTAGGTGGTCTTGTACAGCCCAGATGCTGTTCTGGCATCCGTGCTACTGGGATATGAGTTAAAAGTAGCACCTGTGTTCTCTCCACTACAAAACAATAAGATGCCTTCAATTTTATATAAAATGCATTTCTAATAAGTGCTGGGTTTATTAATTTTCAGAAAGGCTTGAGAAGGAAACTGATTCTCCCCTTACGTAAATCTGTGTAAATCTGCACAGCTGTGTTCCCATCTCTGATGGAACTCTGAATACTAGTTTTTGAAACTACTCCTGCAATGGGGCTTACATGTTTCTTTTACTGACCCACAAAGAAGCCTGTGGCTGATGCCACCTTTTTATTTCCTTTTTAAAACTTTTTTATTATCACTTTTGAGAGTGAGTGTTGAGAATGTATGCTTTTAGCAAAGCAACGCTTTGTTCAGTATGTTGATTTTATTCTTTAGTTTATATGGTATCATAGCTCACCAGAAGGTACTCTATGTCATATCTCTAGTTCCATATACATAGGCAAACAATAAAAAAAAGACTTTATGAGCAAAAACAGGAATAACATAAGGCATTTTGCATCTGTTATTCCAAGAGGTTGATATGGCTACTATAGTTACATTGGGTGATTTTCTCAAGTAATGTAATGTAAGTTTAACTCCTGAAGAGTTCAGTTAGGGGGGTTGTATCTGTTTACTTAAGACTCTTACCTGAACAGCTGGTAGCAGGGAATATGCTTCTGTATATCTAGAAAGTGAAAGTAATATTACACCAGGTTCATCAGTTCATGATGTATATTCTTCTGTGTGCTATGATCAGTATTAAAGTCGCAGCAGGACCAAGAGATAATTCTATATAATTTCTTAAAATTAAATGCATTAACATCTAATAAGGTGAAGAAAGGAAATATTTTAAAAATATATTCTAATTATTTTTTTCAAATCTAAAGGGAACCACTTCTATAAAGTGTATTTTTTGTATATTTTGTCAAAAGAAAAACTAAGTTGGGCATTTTATTTCTCTCTCCCTTGTGTCAAAGTACACGAGTAGTATGTAATACAAAAGATTTCCCTTGAGTTACTTTGCAACAAGGCACAGATGCCGTTAGTAAGATGAGGCTGAAGAACAGAAACCCACAGGGTAGATAAATGGAAGGCTGACAACCAGAAAAAAAATGGCAGGTGATCTAATGGCATTCCAAATCCTTTTTTTTAACCTAAATTATCCACTGTTTTCATTTTCACAAATTAACTGGAAAAAAACCTCCAAATGTTGGAGCAGCCAAGTCTGCCCGTGAGAATGTAATGACAAGACTCTGGGTAACTTGATCAATGCCACTGCAAAAAATTCCCCATATTTTTGGTTCAGCTGTGAGACTGTGAAGGAAAGTGTTACACCTTAATTGTATCGTAGAGTAAAACCAGAAAATGGGTGGTAATTTCTCCCTACCATATTTTGAGGAAGATTGGCAAGAAGGCACATGCTGCATTACCTTATTCTGTTTCTTTTTGTATAACTGCATTTGAAAGGAATGGAGTTGACTGTGTGTGCATGCATGTATACAAATGTAAGGGTCAGTATAAAATGCACATCCCCTCCAATCCCATGAAGACTATAAGGAAAAATACATCTGGCATCTGCTTAATGAAATTAATAAACAGTTTGCAACCTTCAGACACAGTATTTTACAAGCTCCAAATGAGGTAATAAATGACATTACAGGTCACATCACTGAAATAGACCAAGTTTTCCAGGGCAACTGTAGTTCAGGAGAGTTTGTGTTGTGGCCAAGACAAAGGAGGAGTCTAAACCCTAAATTACCTTTAATCTGACGAGATACTTGGTAAAGAGCAGCTATTCAAGGAACTAAGAACTAGTATTTATTTTAAATTACCGTGTTTTCTGCAGTAATATTGTAATTTTGTAGCAATTAAAATGTTGCAAAATAATGTTCTTTATACCAACGTGTATTCCGGGATCTCACAGCCTTGATACTGCTGCAAATTTTTGACTGCCCTCTTTCAAAGCTAAAGCATTCATATATTGCCTGAAACCAAGCAAGGTATTAAAAATATGGACAGACTGACCGATTGTATAAACAACTTCAACATCATCCATTTGTGAGTCGGTAATGCTATTCTTGGCTTCACCTTTCACATCTCCTAGGAGAAAACCTTCCTGTAAAGGGGAAGAGGAAAAAAATATTCACATTAACAGTAACATTGAACAGACACTCCTACTGTACTCGGTGCTCGTGTGGCCTTACCTCCAGTCCTCTGTGCAGTTTTGGGTGCCACAATATAAGATATAAAAAAAGAAAAAGCTATTAGAGAATGTCCAAAGAAGGGCCATGAAGATGGTGAAGGACCT
Source organism: Pyrocephalus nanus (assembly GCA_038380795.1). Lineage (NCBI taxonomy): Eukaryota > Metazoa > Chordata > Aves > Passeriformes > Tyrannidae > Pyrocephalus > Pyrocephalus nanus. The sequence goes on along the minus strand of CM076264.1, from coordinate 16,422,230 downwards.
TGAGGGGAAGCTGTATGAGGAGCGGTTGAGGTCACTTGGTCTATTCAGCCTGGGGAAGAGGGGATTGAGGGGAGACCTCATTGCAGTCTACAACATCCTCCTGAGGGGCAGAGGAGGGGCAGGCACTGATCTCTTCACTCTTGTGGCTAGTGACAGGACTCAAGGAAACATCATGAAGCTGAGTCAGGGGAGGCTTAGGTTGGATAAAGGAAAAGGTTTTTCATCCAGAGGGTGGTTGGGCACTGGAGCAGGCTCCCCAGGGAAGTGGTCACAGCACCAAGCCTGACAGAGTTCAACAAGTGTTTGGACAGTGCTCTCAGGGACATGGTGTGACTTTTAGGGCAGTCCTCTTATGCAGGGCCAGGAGTTGGACTTTGATGATCCTTATGGGTCCCTTCCAACTCGGGATATTCTAAGAAGATTTTCCCTCTCATATTAAGTGCAAACGCTGTCTTCAGAAGAAGAAGAAGAAGAAAAAAAAAAGCTGTCAAAATGAACATTTTTTTTTTTAACAGACTAGGTTTTCACTCATTTTTCACTATTAGCCCGTAGTTCCGAAAGAAAAAAAAAACAACAAACAAACAAAAAAAACCCCAACAAGTAGTGATGTGTCCTCCTCGGGTGTCTCCCGTCCCTCCCGTTCTCGTTCAGCAGCGAGCAGCCCACGGCCGTGCGGATGCTCAGCACGCCGCACAGGCTCGGGCCAGGCGGCCCGACCAGCCCCTCGCTCGCTCCTGGGCAGACACGGCGCTGCAGCCGCCGCAGCCCCCCGCTTTAGCAGGAACCCCGCGCGTCTCCCCGCCGCTCGCACACAAAGCGGCCCCGGTGCGCGGCGGGGCGGCAGAGCGCGGGCAGGGGGAGGCCCGGCGGCGGCGCGGCCACGGCGGGGGCGGCCCCTCCCTCCCTCCCTCCCTCCGCTTCCCCGGTCTCCCGCCGCGGCACCCACCGTGTCCGAGTCGGTGCTGAGGTGCTGAAAGGCGAGCGCGCCGAAGACGAAGCCCGAGAGCAGGGCCGAGGTGCTCTCGCCCTCCATGCCCCGGCAATGGCGGGACGGGCCGCGCCGCTCGGCGGGAGCCCCCAGCGGCCGCCCGCGGTAGCGTCGGGCCCGGGCGGGCACGGCCCGGCCCCCCCAGGGACGCGGGCTCCCCCTCAGCCGCCCGCGCCGCGGAGAGACGTGGGACGCGTAAGCGTTTTCTTCAGAGAGGGTGTCCTTTTCGTGCTTGGTCTTTGTGTGCTTTCAAGGCTAATCGACAATAGAGGCGATTGAATCGGTGAAAACGGATCACAGAGTCGCGGGATCGATTAGGTTGGGAAAGACCTCTGGGATCATCGAGTCCAACCTGCGACCCAACACCACCATGTCAGCTAGACCATGGCACTAAGTGCCACATCCAGTCTTTCCTTAAACACCTCCAGGAACGGTGCCTCCACCACCAACCTGGGCAGTCCATTCCAATTCCCAAGCACTCTTTCTGTGAAGAAATACAATCAATGTTCAACCTAAATCTCCCCTTGCTAGGCTTAAGACTATAAGACAGCAGCTTACAAGCAATCTCTAAGTGAGGTCCAGGTGTCAGAAAGACAAATTACTCTTTGGTAGAATTGCCTTGTTAAGGTTTAGGGCTGGATGTGCTTCAGTGATCTCAGCCCAGGGGAAGGTTAGCAAAGCTTGGAAAGAAGGATCTATCACTTATAGTGGATGCAAAGAATGCAATATTTATGGTCCACAAAGACATATGGCAGAACTCCCAAGATAAAGAAGAAACTAATGAAGACAACTCAACAACTGTGCCAAATCAGCTCCAACTGTGTGAAAAGTAATTCTGTTAGTCTGAGGTGACAACCACTGACTTAGGGCCACCAACTCAAGAAACCCACTGACCCAAAAGAAGAGAAAGACTGTGGACTAATTAGCATGAGAAGCAAGAGAATCATTAAAGAATAGAAGATACAATACTAATTAAGAAGAGAACTATGTAACTTGTAACCAATGAACATTAATACCTTTATTTGCTAAAATAAATAAATAGTGAAAAGTTTTGACAGTTGGCGTGCTTGATTTCTGAAATACCACCAAGCACCCATGATTGTGCAACTCTGAAATCGATAAAATATCTCTCACGAGTGTGTATAATTATTGGCTTATTGCACACCGTGTAATGAATCTGATTTTGTGAAAAACAGCACCAGACCTCACCTCCCCTGTGGCTGCTTCTATCCTCCTTCACTCTCCCAGCCTCTTTGATCCACCTGCCCAGTAAGACTCCTGGAAAATCATCCCTTTCAGTTTGCCTTAAATGGCACAGTTCTTAAGTCTAAATTCCTGGAAACTGAAACAATTGAAACAATGCTCTGATTTAGGAAGGCTGCTCAATCCCCTGCATCTCTGCGAGGCTTCTGGGGTGAACATCTGGGTGCAGCCCAAGTGCTTGTCCCAGGTGTGAGGCCAGGTGTCCTGGCCCCATCCATGGCTGCCAGTCTCCTGCCTGCAAGCTCTGGGACCTGATGCAGCTCTAGGCCAAAAGGCAGGATCTGCACGCATGGAAGCACCTCTCTGAGCTGCACTACAAGCTTTAGTTTGATGCTTTCATCAAAATGACATTTAAACTGAGCTACCTGGCCCACATCATCCTGCTGGGAGTGTGGGTGGAGTAAGCTGTGCTCGTGTCTTGGGAGTGGGAGGATTGTGTCATGCCAGCCTGCAATATGAAAAGGCATGGCACTGGCTGAGCTGCTGTCCATAATAAGGCTTTCAAAACAGGCCGTGCAGCTGTGAGGATGTCTGGAGGTGCACTGTACTGTTTAAGATTATGGTGAGAATCTTCTGAGTTAATAATCTAATAAATTGTGACAAGGAACTAATGAAATGATAATGCTGAATAATGCTGAGCTGTAAATTGTACGACTTCTTCCTCAGATATAGACTGAGTTTGCAGGATGTACGTTCTGTATTTTTTCAGTTGTCACATTTTACTCATTTCTAATACTTTTAGTAATATATTTTTTCTCATTTTAGCAGGTGTTCCTGACATAACAGTCAGAAGAAAGCTCTAGAAAACAATTTCAGGAAGGGAGAGTTAAAAGTGTCAACATTCTTTGAAATATCATCAGAGGGCTGGTCTAAAGGCCGCAGGAGTTTTACCCCTTCACATCAGGCAAGCAAATGTTTGATTTCATCCTTCACCAGGACTATAGGTAAGCACATTCTTAGCCTTAGACATTAATTGCCTGACTCTTGAAATAGAATGTATGCTCTTGTGGCCTTTCAAGAGGTATTTCCATGCTTTTGGAGTCTCACATATATTTTTTTATGTTGTATATAAAATTAATGTTCTCAGTGTAATAGTTTTTCCATTAAAATTTGTTGGCAAGATTTAGAAGGAGAAGCGTTAGTTCTGGTATATTTAAATTTAAATAAAATCCTTTAAGTATTATTTATAATATATGCGAATTGTGCCAATATTTAGAAGAGGAAAATTGTTGTGCTTCTTAGCACAACAGCGGAGAGAGGGACCAGCTAAGACTTTTATTTCTTAATACACTCATAAATGATCTAGATCTCTGGATAAGGGGAAGACAAGCCTCTGGCTGATACAGAATGATGGACAAGGGTAATGGGAAAGAGCTAGCATGCGTTTCTTGCAGTGCAGGCCCCATGGTATTAAAAAAAGGGGTAGTAAGTACAACACAACTGAAGTGATACATTGCAACAAATGATTCGATTATGGACCACATTGCTGTGGTGAAGGCAACAAGAACTGATGGATATGTTCATATTCCATAGCTGTTTGTGGAGAAAATGATGAAAGGGGATGAATGCTGACATCTTTCAGGAATTGCCCCAAAGGACCCTATACTGTGTTTGAAATCACTCCTAAGCCAGAGCTGGGAGAAAATTTTATGCATTTAACCAGTGCAATAAATGTTGGGCATCAACAAATTTTTTTATTGCATTCAGCATCGATGATACACAAACCATATACATGATTTATATGGACAATATATGAGTTATGTATTGAAAGTTGTGTAATGCCTGCACATCTGTGGTTATCTATGCATTGCTGAGGCAAACAAACGTAGTCAGAACACGGAGTGGATTTCCCTGTTTTGTGATACAAAGAATCAAGCCTATTGTAAGCTACAGGATACAAAAAATAACGTTCTATAATTGTTGAATTTATCTTATGTGGTCAGAGCTAAATGTATTACAGTCATCCTGTGAGCGATACAGTAGTCAAACATACTTCTTCAATGTTTTCATAATTCAACTGTTGATGGCCAAAGATAAAGCATAAATAGCACAATCTTACTGTGGTCAGATATAAACACACATCTGTTTAGTGGTGTAGATGAGATCTATACAGACCTTAAGAGCAGCAGACATAGATCAGTTAGAATGTTAATGCAGAGGAGTACATAGTTGCATTTAAGTGCATGAAGACACTGTGGTTTCTATAGATAAATATTGCAGTTGACACTGCTTACCATGCAATAGGTGACCTTTAAGGTCAACCTGGCTTTTTGGAGGGTTTTTTACCAGTAAAGCATGAAAGTCAGTCTTGATAAATATCAAAACAAAACTACCAGAGATTATTTCCCCCTTGGGTAGCAATCAGGTGTGGAATTTGATGAATGTGAGGTTGAAACATAGAGAAGACATAAGCAAAAAACAAAAAGGCCTGTTTGTTTGTTTGTTTGTGTTTTTGCTGGTTTTGTTTGTTTGTTTTTAATAGCTGCAATTGAAAAATATATATTCTTAGTAGTTTTCATGTGTAAATACACACATCAGAATTACTGGAGTGCACAATGCTCTGGTCAGTCCTGTTTGAAAGGCTTTCTTATCCTGCAAAGCATAATCCTGGCACCCCTGGATATTAACTGATGCTGGCTAATCAGCCCAGGTTTGCTCTCTTGACTCTGTGTCACTGACTTACAAGGCTTTTCTAAGTAGATCAGTCTGCTTTGTAGCATGGCAAAACTCACACAGAAATACCTGGGAACCCTAAAACCAGAGTCAGAAGAACATTTAGCAATAGTAAGACCTCCATGTGCCCAATGGCAGTCCTTGTGTGTACTTCTGTACTTCTAGATGTAAACAACTCTGGATCTTGTTACAACTCAAAACAGTTAAATAATATACCCTGTATATTTACTATAAAAAAGATCAGCTGACAGATGGTTGACCATGATTGATAGTTATGGTCATTGTCATTCGCCTCAGGTAGAAATTTCTCTTCGTTAACCTTTAGGGAATGTATTACTTCAACATCTGTAGCACCACGTGGCTGAAGCTGATGTGTCAGTGCTCCTTTGGAACAGTATCTGCTGGGGACATAGAGTGCTCTGGTAGTCTGATAAGAAAGGCGTTACAAGAAAGGCAGGCTGCAAACTCCTGTAGGATATCCCCTCCGAGTCACTGGAATAGTCAGTACCGAACAGGAAGGAAGCATACCTGGAAAGAGTGGTTCCCAAAATTTCTGTGACTGTGTGATACCTTCTCTTTGAGGCCATGCCAAGTGTTATTTCCAGTCTGTGTCTGCACTAGGGTGTGTACTGGGAAGGCAAAACCGTAGTGGCACTTCTTGAAAGCTGTTTCGTCTCATTGCTGTTTTTTATCTGTTCAGTGTATGTGAATCTGCTCAAAAGCTGACTGCTGTATGGCCACTCCTGTACAGGAAAAGGCTATTTATACCTGATTTAACCCTTCCATGCAAGGCACTACAGATAGACAGAGCTCAGTGCTGTGTTTGCTTCTCCTTGCACTGAAAAAATAAATGGGTCGTAATTCCGGTTCCCTGTGACAATTGGCAGTTAGGCATTAGGCAATGTTTTGCAATAAGAAATTAGTAGAATGACCCCAAGGGATCGAGAGCCAAGAGTAGGCGGCTGTCACCCATTCCATCTCCTTTTCATTTCCCTAGGAGACCAGGAATTGTTTTAGGTGAATTTCTTATGCTTATGGGTGCCAAGTTGAGATTTGTTAAATTAAAGGGAGCTTTGCTCTTGAATTCCTCCTGTGTCACCAGCATCCCTTTCTTCTAAGTCAGATTTCACAGAGAGTTTTGCACATTGTCTTGACATTCAGGGTACTTTGTGGTAAAGAAATGCTTGTGGCTGTTTGGTATAAAATCATCAGCTGTTATATACTGGACCTTACAATTGAATGCTACATTCTGTTGTTGCGTGTTTATTTTAATTATTTGCAATACCTTCACACTTCCTTCTCCCAGCTTCGAAATGGACATGACTGCAGCATGGCTGGCTATTGATAAGAGGGACAAAGAGGGCAGAAGAATGACATGCAGAAGCTCTGTTTACTCAGTGGATGGCAGAATTAATTCTGAAAGAAATTACTGTGCCAAGAAAATTTGTGTAGTCCCCTCATAAACTGTAGTTATTCAGCTCATACTGGAATTCAACAAACATGTACAGTGGTTCTTTTGAAATAATATTAATAAAAGATCAATTACTGTGATGTAAAAAGCTATGCCAAATTTTTGACCAAAAAACAGGAAGCTGTGTTATGAATTGTCTTTAGAAATAAAGGATTTCCTTTCTCCTTCGCATCATGAGCAAGTGCATCACCTTCATTCAGGGCAGAGATAAAATTCCAATCCATATGAACTTTGTAGTGCCTTTGGGCTGGATATTTGGACCACATCAATAGAGAGGCCACTAGCAACTCCTAAATTCTTTCATTTTATAGGACTGCCATACCTGTGGCCTCCTCTTTCACAAACCTGCAAGGGGCTGGGGCTCCCAGCCTGGTCCATGAATTCAAGATGATGCTTTCACTGCAGTGGGTTGTTGCAGTGTTATGTGTCCAGGAGCAAACTGAGTGGAATTGGTGTAGTAATTATCTTTTGCTGTGTGGAAAATGTGACATATTGGGTGAAAAGCAATAGACTGTCAAGATCTCTCAATTTATTCCCACTCTAAACCTGCTCTGCTTCTTTTTTTTTTTTTTTTTTTTTTTTTTTCCCTCATATACCTGTGATAATTGTCTCAGCAGCCCTCAAAAAACCTCATATGTCTTGGACTGAGTGGTTTGCCAGGGAAAATTATAGCTGACAATCCTATAATTCAGCATAATGGATGGGTGAACATGGGAGGGGGTTGCTTGCTCTCTGGTCTTTTTAGAAGGTGGCAGGTAAGGATTACAGTGTCTGTGCTCATGGTGTAGTGGGGAATATGACTTTGTAAGAGTTAGGCAGTGAAAATTGTAAGGTTTCGTGGGATGGAAAACAATTCTCCCTTATTCATGAGAGGAAACATCATCTTACTCCCACCCAGGGTAGGGAAGTCTGTCTCTTCCCTTCTATCCTTTTAAGAAAGAATCCATCTTCCTTGTGCCCAGGCTTATTGCTGAGGCATCCCATTAAGCGAGTCACCACATCGTCCTGTAACTTTGTGGTGTCCTATCAATACTTAACTTTGCCCACCTTTCCTGCCTCAATCAGGTCCCAGAAACTACTTCCACCCTCCCGCCCACGAGGTTTTTAGGGCCCAGGTGACATGCATACCAATCCCCTGTGCTGGGGCTGGTGGCAGCTGTTCAGAGACGCTGCCTTGTGCCAGGTGGATCAATGCCTGCCCATCTAGCTCTCCACCATACGTCACCCTGGGGAAACCACTTGAGGAAGAGACCAGACACGAGAACATAAGGAGTGGTAGCTAAACAGAAATGGGTGAGTAAAGCTGTTTTACAAACAATAAAACATTTTCCCAGGGCAGCCTAGAACTGGAGCCTTTTTGTGGGGCAGGTGAGAAAATAGTGTTTAATGGCATACCTGGCAGTGGCAGCTTGATGGGAGAGTGAGGGGCTTGAGGCTGCCATTGAGAGAAAGAGCAATGGGAAGACAGAAAAAAACAGACAAATCAGCAAGGTTTTGTAGAAGATACAGAGAGCTCAGAAAGAAGCCAGAAAGGGGAGAGAAGGCAAAGACGCTAAGTAATGAGAAGAAGCAAGAGAAAAGTTAGACTGCTGAAAAAGATTGCAGTGTAGTTGCAAAGACCCGAGGGATGTCATTCAGCAGCAAATCTGAAGATACAAAAGCTACTTGACTCACTATAGGGCACAAGAGACATGCCAATGGATCCACTTGAGCTTGAGAATACTGCTTGCTGGTGCCTGGGCATGTGGTATTAACTAGAGGACTTCAAGGTGGTACATCCCACTCTGACACCTGTGCTTCTGTTACTGCCTGGAGGGTATTGGGTGCACTTTCTACAGAGGATCTTTGGGTCTGCTTTCATTTCCAAGAAAATCCAGTTTGTGTGTACTCAGACTGCTCCACAAACCAAATAATGGTACATGTCTTAAAAGGACAGCCCCAGCTTTATAAAAACACGCTAATGTAAGTATGCGCAAAGGGAGGATGTTTTGTGGACTAGCATATCACTGTCTTGGAAGTTTTGCTCATTCTACCAAAGTTAGCTAATTTGTTCTGTGAGAAGGTTGTAAACAAGCAGTTGGTGGGCTCCCCTTAAGTTCTAGAGTTATTCACCTCTGTATTTTCTGTCATGCATACAAAAAGGCAGGAGGGAGATGGCTGTAAGGGGTTGAACTGTGTCTTTCCTAAGAAATACTGAATTAAATTATTGACAATTGATAGGATAGAAGGAGAGACCATATTATCTATTGCATTTCAATTCTGAAATGCACGAAAAGGTAGATGGCTTGTTACTTCACCACAGTGTATTTTGTAACCCTTGTAATACAGGCTTTTTGGCTAATTTCTGGTAGAGCAATGGAGGGAGCAGGTTTATCGTATTGTCAATCCCTGCCTGCTGAAACTTGCATCTTCATTTCATGTGTGTTATTAAAAAATAAAATAAAAAGGCCTGACTTGTGCCTCAAGCTTCATTTTCATTCCTTTGGTCAAATACCAAAAGGAGGCAGTTATTTCTTCATGAAGGAGAAAAACGCGCTAAATATGTCATCAATTTGTGCAAATGTCAGTTGGAGAAGTGCTCCGTGTGTATTAAATGAGGTTTAGGAGAGAAGATTTTGGGCAGTCTGAAAACCACACCCACTTAGTTTTGTATTGTAGTTTATTGGCAGAACACCTTGTGAAAACTAGTTGACACATTGAAAAGTCTTCTTATTGACAGTACCTAATTACCTAACATATATTATTACTTATCATGTTTTTTTTTTTTTTTGTTCTCCCCCGGTGAGTAAATGCTTATCAATTACAAGGAAGTGGGTGGAGTTAGGGCGGGATAAAGGGTAGAAATCACATTATCACTGAGAGTATCTGTGGTGTCAGGCTTCAGAGAGCAGCAGCCTTCGCCTAGAGATAACTTTGGCTCTTAGAATGTGTGATTTTTATTTGCCTCCATCTCTGGAAGCTTGCTAGAATCTCCGCTACAGATGAGCATATATTCTCAGAAAGGCAGCTGGTTGGCATTTTGGAGGAGTAAGAATGGAAGAAAATAGAGAGGGACATGGCCTTGCAGAAAGCAAGATTTTGTCTATCTGGATGATTTTGTTTGTGACTTTAGTTTTGTTGCCTTCGATATTCCGAGTGTCATTGGGGATTTCTCATTTCTATGTGAAATTTGTAGTAAAAATATTAGAGGTAAGTTGAGAATTAGGTTCAAAAGGTATATGTTTGCTACAGGACATGTTTAATAAAAATCTGTACATTTTATATAGAAGCCATAAAAGTCAGCAGAAAGAATTCCATTAACTTGGATGTGTTGTTTGAAGCTTTATTTTACATTATAGTCTTTGAGTGGTATCTAATGATATCTAGTTATGTGCTGGTTTATATATAATCTGCTGCTGGTTTGAGGTTTTCTTGGATTAAGGTAAAGACTCCATGACCTATTCTAGTTCAAGCTAGTTAAAGTACTTCATGCGAGCAGAATACTCATGACAAGTCAGATTTAAAGAAAAAGATGTATTAGTTTATGGGATTTGGTAAGTAATAAGAACATGTATTTTAGATGTACATAAGATCAGTAGTTTTATTTGGGTTATTTTATTTACATGGTATTAACATTCTAGGTAAGAACATTCACTCTGCGTGTTGCTTCTTCCAGATATAAACCTAGGGGATCCTGCAGTTACAAGTTCTGTTGTACGAGACTTGAATCTGTGCAACCTTCTAAAAGTGTAATTTTTCTAGGGATAAACAGATTATGGCTGAGATCTTGATTCTGCTGCTATCAGTAAGAGGTTTCTGGGTTTTTTTAATAAGCCATAATTCCATTTAGTTTTTCAGATTTGACTTTTCATATCCATCATTAGCCAGAAGTAGGTGCAGTGAATTCATCATGTTGAGCAGTGAAGGATTTCCATTTTCCAGTAGATTAACTTTGTGCTTCTGGCATAAACCTGCTGTCTGTGAATACACTTTCAACTTGTGGCAGAAAACACATTACTAGTATTGTTGCTATAATTATTATTAAACTGTTGGAGTTATCTATTTGTGCAGTAGAACATGTTTGTAGCCATGTGATATAGTTCATATCAGGACCATCTTACCTTGCCATTTCTGTCTTTTTTCCTGTCCTATAATTTTTCTGTCTCTGTTTGTTTGTGTTTGTTTGTGTGTTTGTTTTTTTATCTTGTTTCATTTTAGTACTGGTTAAGAGCTCTTGGGCAGGATCAGTCTTCAGCTGTATGAATAATATTTAGCATAGTGCACAGGACTGTTTTTTTATCTTGTTTCATTTTAGTACTGGTTAAGAGCTCTTGGGCAGGATCAGTCTTCAGCTGTATGAATAATATTTAGCATAGTGCACAGGACTGCAAAGTTTAGGGTTACTTGCTTTTTCAGATACAGATGTTAATGGGAAATGATTGCCTGGAGTGGCTATATGTAATATTGGCTTTTACATGTGATATGATTTTTTTAATCAGCTAGTGCTATGCTAATTAAATTCTTCTTGATACCTTCTTAGTACCTTATCTTGTTGGCACTCTTATGTCAAACCTGAGAAGGTTCTTGGACAGATTTGCTGTTGCAGTTGGCAGACATTAAAATAACTTCTGTATTCTTCCCCCACCCTGTGCACTTTCCAGCTTGGAGGGACGTTTGACGCACTCAGTGTGTGCTTCATATAGGAAGGCACTTCTCTTTCGCAAAGCACATTAGATATTTCTCTTTCCACAGTTTTTGTAACAGGTTATAAGCATGATAATTTTGTGTTCACAATGTGGAGGATCAATTTATCAAAAAGGAAATAATTAAGTTAATTGTTATGTGATGAGGTGCAGCCTTTTATGTCTAGTTCCCTGGGGCCACAGCACCTAATAGCAGGAACAGCACAACTCCATAAACTGCAGTTCAGGCTGGCTTGTTTTGTGCTTTAGTTCAAAGTTGCTCCTTAATTGTCTGATGGACAAAAAAAATTTCCTCTGTTTTCGTCTTACAGGTAATTCCAACTATTTTCTTTGAAGTATTGTTCAAATGCTTCTCATTGTGCCAAAAGAGTAACTAAGAGCTATTCTGGGGGGAAATGGGAGGGAGAGAGGATGGAGGGAATTTTAGGTCACCTTTGCTTGTGCTGTGGCCCACTCGGCTCTTTGCAAGGAAAGGCAGGACTGGGAAATGCTGGGTTAAACCTCATGCATGTCATTGCTGGGTCTATTCTTGAAGTCCTGGGGGCTCATTCCTCAGAATACGGCCAAAACTGCAGACTTGGGATACAGTCAGCTTTAAAGCAGGCTTCTATGCGCCCCTTGTTCAAGACATGAACAACCTGATATTGAAAGCCCAGTGAAGTGTGGATTGATTTCCAGCTGTGACTGGAAATTATCTACCTGAAATATTGCTAATGTGTAATGCACAGAGACCGACTGTGGTTCCTGTTTTTATCTGGAATGGCGAAACAGGATGCCTTACCGGATAGCTAAGCTGAAAATGCTAAGGGCAGATGCTTAGTCATATATTAGCACGCTATGGATTATATTGCAGGAATATCAGTGCTTTAGGAAGTACCGAACAACTGGTTGAGGTTTCAGCAAAAAATCCAACCTTGAGCACTACGACTGGATTCTCCATTGTGTTGCATTTGATTTAGTCTGTCATGTAGACCAGCAAAATTAACAGAAAACTTCTCACCTGGCAGCACTTTATATTTGTTTCTTACAGCTGTAAATGGCAAATAGGGAGGCAGAGGGAAAACGTTTTATTTTCCCCCATGTTTGTCAACTTGAGAAAAATAAAAGAGTAGAGACTGAAATCAAGTCAGAAAATGTTTTTCAAAGAAAACATATCTGTAGCCCTTTCTGAATTTGCTGGGAGCAAAAAAAAATGTTTTAGAATAAAGCTCAAGTTTTCAGATCTATTACTGAGCAATGAGTAATGGTGGCATATGATGAGATAAGTCAATTTGATTTCTTGACTTCACTGAAGTGTTTTAGCACTGTGAACAGTGACTGGAACAAATGGAAAAGATGTAATTGTGTATGGAAATAATTGGTACCCTCTACTGCTTTTGCATCAAGGAATCTAGATATTAGTTGTTTTAGAAAGAAAAATGTTTTTCTAAAGCAAGATTCAAGGTTTGAAAATCTGGAGGGGTGACAGGTTTTGTTTGCATTTTTTTTTTCTGTGATTTTTTTTCCTTAGGACATGTTAGTATAATTACATATATATATATATTATATATATATATATAAGATAATAAAAAATCTCCAAAAGAGTAATTTCTCAATTGCCTAACTGTTAGCCCATAATAACTACTACTACCCTTAATTTATCCTTAAAATATTTCTGGAAGTGATAAAGATGAATGTGGTTTGGTTTCTGATAGGGTGATTTTTTTCCATGTGCTTGTAAACTTCTATTTGTAAATAACGTGTTTTCTCTGAGTTTGTGTTTGCTTGTCTAAATCAGAGTTTGATGGAAATGACAATAATAGCAAAGCCGTGCTAGGGATGTTATTCCAGCTGTTGCAAAAGAAAATGCCTTTGCTAGGATGAAACGTACACCATGCTCTCGCAGTCCTGTGGAGAGTCAAAGAAACATGTTGAACAGCTGTGGCTCTATTTGCTCTGGAATTCTGAGTTCTGAACTTTTGTATGAAATTGGAGCGTTGTTGTTTCTTGAGAAATACATGTAGAAAGATGTCTAATAATTGTGAATAGTGTTTGAATTGATAGCTATACAGAGGTAGCTAATATGCTGTAAACTCCCACTGGAGTATGGGCAGTTGCTGACACTTAAACTGGTGAAAGAAGCTCCCTGCTGTGCTTTCAAATAGCTCAGCTATCCTGAGCTAGCCTCTGCAACAAACCCCAAATAAATTACGCCTGCGCTCTTATCCCAAACAAATGTTTGTGACCCTTCTCAACCGGTTTCATCAGCTCTCACTAAAGCAGGTAGGAGATTTGTGAGTCATTTCCACAATCTGACGGTGGATAGTCTCACATTCTCTCAGACATGCAATGTAATAGATCATTTGATCTGGGTTCTTGGTTGTGATGTGAAAGGGGAAATGAGGCCAGACAGAAAGAACTGTTGGATGAAAAGGTCCCAAGTGCTCGATCTTAGATGATGATTTTAGTTTGTACTAAAAACCCACTGACCTTCTCCTTGCCATTGTATTGGAAGACTTCATGTGGAGTAATTGCCCCAAAGCCTATGAGAATAGGATTGAGAAAAATCACTGCAATGAGTGACTAGAAAAACCTCTTGTGAGAACATGGGAGAAGAGGTAGTAAAATATGGGAAGCGATGCAAAACTGAATTATTACATAGTATAGAAAAATGGAGTACTTTAAATGGAAAAGGGAGGAAAACCCACAAAAATCCCACAAAAAACCAAAAGGTTTGATATTGTATAGCTTTTCCTGTCAGGTACTATGAAGAAAGTAATTAATATAACCAAGTATTGGGCATTCTTATTTTGTTTATAATGTAATTACAGGAAGCTCAAACAAATGGACTGTTTGAGTTAAGCTGTCAGGTATTCAGTATTCCATCTGGGATCAACCACTGGATGTTTGGACTCCTTGTGTCCTCATCGCTTCAGAAATACCAGTGAGGAAAGCACAGCAGCCGAGTTCTCATTCAGTCAGCAAACTTAGCAATGAAGTTGCTACATTTAATACTTAAATTCTGTGTTAGTTGCAACATCTGTTTTTTTTTTCTGTAAGGCATTTAAAACATCCTTTCATTACTGTTTTGCAACAAAGACCAGCATGACAGCTCTGTCTCAATACTGTGCAATACAAAGGTGATCACAAAGATGTATTTCATTTTTAAAAACAAATTATACGTACAGATGCAACTGAATGCAGAACAACATACTAGCTACTCTGCTGGGTCAGTCCAGCGTTTGACCCAGACAGACAGCTTTGACAGGCTTCAATTCAATTGCTCGATGAAAAGCTGGGTGGTTATATGGTCAGATTCCCTCCTCAGTCCTTGTTGCCTCAGTTTCCCATGTCAGTTCATGAGCTGGGAGGCTTTTGTGTCCCACAGTGATTTCTATCCATGCTTTTTTATAACTGCTCCCATTTCAAACTATCTCTGGTGACATGTTCTGAACAATGAACTAACAACTTAACTGTGTTTTGTGGAAATATATTGCCTTTTTCTTGCTCATACACTCTGCCCAACATGTTTATATGATAAACCCCAGTTCTTCTATTAGAAGAGAAAACAGAAAACTGTATCTTTATGCACTTGCTCTGTGCCAGTCCAGGTTTTGTAGACCTCTGTCCAATGTCTTCTTGGCCGAGCTGACAAGCCCTTGAAAGCTCCTCCTCTTCTGCCTTGTCCCCCCTCCCCCCCCCCCCCCATCCCCCCGGCTTTGTAGCCTTGACTATTTAGTTACAGCCACTTTTGTCTCACTCGTTCTCTGTTCTATGAGTCAAGACTTATATTTTACTAGTAACCTTTATAAATTTTTCTTGGTTTTGATTTTTCTGGCTCATTTAAATTAGTTAACATATATTTTGAGTCAGCTTGGTCAGTAATTATCACCCTTTTACTATCTGGCAATCAAAAGCCAGCCTCCTTGAGGCATTCCAAATCCTTCAGGACAGTATGAGCAAGCTCATTTCTGGCAGTGCTTGCTGGCTGCCAGGTGCCTTTTTATGTAGGAGGACTGTGATAGGCAAGATAAGGGTGGAAGACAGGAAAGCAGAGAGTAAGGCAAAAAGGCTTTATTTGTCAAGCTCAGTGATTTTTATTTATTTACCTCCCTCATGCCATACAACCATCCTAAAAGAATACTGGGGAAGGGGTGAGGACCAGTAGTACATTATAAAGAGGTCTGCCTTTACTCTCTTTTGCAACATTCCTGTACCTGTTCTGTATGTTCTTTCATTTCTCAGTGTGTGGGCTGCTGTTTTCATGACATCCCCTGGCTCCACAATTCTGACTGACTCTTCATATGTTGCAAAAGATTGAGACAGGTGATGTACCAGTTGACCTTTTCAAGAGAGTAATTGGGAAGTATAGACAAGGTGAAGGTCTGTGGTATGGTTTGTTTGTTTTTGTTTTTTTTTTTTTAATGGCTTCTTTTTTTTTTGGTTTTGTTTGTTTGTTTTACCGTGTTACAACAGATGGTTTGCATGAAGTTTAAAATACCCCATCAAAGCCTATTCTGCTTTTACTTTTTTCTTTTCTTTTAAGATGGCTGGTAAGAAAAAGTCAACTAAGGGTAACTAAAATATCCTAATTACGCATTGGCAAAGTGTCCCTTTTTTTGCTGACATTAATGCTACAGAAGGAGCTGGTACAGAGCACGCAAAACTTAAGGGTGGCAAAAAAGCTAACTGATGTTGGCACATGCAACACATTGTAATGTAATGAAGACTATTTGAGATCAGCTTTGTGGTGATTTAAATGGCTGCACACATCAGTAAGAAGGAAATACACTTTAAGCAGGAGTTTATCCCGAAGCAGATGGATTATCCTTATTTGTTGTAGATGGGTAGCTATAAAAGCAGGTGAAGGCATAAGTTGAGTGGGTCATTGATTCTTTGATAATGAGCAGAGCCTACTCTCTCTCACAGAGCCTGTGTCCTTTGTTAGGCCAAATATCTTGACATAAATACAGGAAGATCTAGGACTCACTAGAGCTCCTATTTATATATGTATGATGAAAACATTCAAAACTATGACAACTTGAAAAATTAGGCATACTGGAATATTTGATTTTGCTAACGGAGAGTTTTATGATGTTCTGCACAGGGAGGAGAAACTTAGTTTAGCTCAAAAGGGTGAAGACAGGGAAGGGTGAAAGCCCATTAAATACCATGGATATATAATGTTGCTGCCTCTCTTTTCTGTTAACAGAAACCACATTAATGCCCTAAAAATGAGGTAATCTCTTTTATTCTTTAAAATCAATTTTTTTAAATCTGTTTTTTCAGCATCTCTCTAATGTCAGTGATAGTATTTTGCAAAACCCTATTGCCTGAAGCTAACTGGAGAAGAGAGAGTTTTGGACCCATGGATCTCATAGTCTCTCAGGTAGCTCAGTAATTTGTTGACCCTCCAGAAGAAAAACAAATGTGTCCTGAAAAGAAGTTTGAGCCAAAAACTTTTTCCCAGAAATGGCAAAAGATAGTCTATGTAAGAAATGAAACAGGAGGCGTGCAGGACAGCCTTCAGGCTCACTTTGAAAAATGAAAATCTAAGACTGGGTAGGAGTAAAAGAGGCTCAGACAACTCACCTAAGGTAATTACAGAATGTCTCGAAATGATGAAATTAAAACCATCAACATCTACTTTTCTTGTTTTGGGAACAGTGGGCCACCCTGCAGATTGAGGAGGGAGTAAAAAAGCAGAAGGCGCTGGCACTTGAAAATTTAATCTCCACTGGTAAGATCTCTGGATGAAGGGGACACAGCACTACTCATCTTGTAAAAAGGCAATTTTTAAAAAATCTTACTTAGAAAGGAGTTTGATGGGCAAATAGCTGTTGAAGTTACAAAGCTACAGAGGGATGTTATAAGCAAGATAATCTGCCAATTATTGAGTCTTCTTGAATAAAAGGACCTAGAGACTAATGTGGGTATAGAAAGACATTGCTGATAAGCATTTGGGAAGCTATCCCTGTTTTCATAAGTATTTCGTGCTTTCTGACTCCATCAGCTCTCTCTTTACAACACTGAAAGGAATGAGTGTTCTTTGCTCTTGATGTTGCTCTGCATGGATTCTCTTCTGTTTCTTGTAACTTCTCGCTTGCAAAAAACTCAGGGTCTCTCAAGTAAAGGAGCCACAGCATTCCATGGATCACAGTTGAATTTGGCATTCTTGTCTAGGCACGAGGACAAAATCAAAGTAATTTTTTCCCCCAACTATTTTTCCTTTCTTCTTTGACCAGAGGGGAGTGGGTTAAGTAATCCTTTTACTTGTAGTGTCATTTTTAGTCATTAATCTCGTAGAGTGCTTGGTTTATCAGCTAATAAATTTTCGGTCTGATGATTTTCTGGGTGTTAAAAGTTTGACTGAAGTGCAGCTGGAGAAAAATTTTGTAATTCTAGTCAAGGTTAGTATATTGATTAAGATAAACTAAGTGTATTTTGAATAATGCACATTTAATGTCATTCAATACACCCTCTCATAAAAACCCCCCAAAACAAAACAAAAACCAAAATAAAACAAACAAACAAAAAGCAAACGAAGTCCAAGTGTTAGCTGGTATGAATCAAGACAGTTTTAGTCACTTTAACCAGCTGGATGAGAATCTGGTCTCAGAGTGACCTCAGCAAACACAATGAAACTTGCTGTGTAGTTGTCCTATGCGGTGTAATTTTACGAACAGCAGCGCACGAATGTGTTGTTATTCTTTCAGCACAGTGTGTCTGTGTTACACTATATATGTTTGGGTGGGGAGGAAATCTAGACACTTCCAAGTTTCTTGATAGTGAGGGGACTCTAAAAGGAGAAGGGATAGAGGATGAGAGAAGGCTCTGAAAAAACAATACAGAGGAAGGGGTTTGTTATAGCTGGGAAAAAGTAAAACTAATCAACAACAACAAGAACAACAACTATGCAAGCACTGGCTGAATCTGAGTCAGGCCACCAGGAGGGATCTGCAATCTTGGCAGTGCGTGGTTGACATTTCTAGGTGTGAATACATATGTTGTTTGGTAAATGGCAACGAAGTAGGTGGTGTGCTCAAGGTTTTATTTGCAGCTGGATCTGAATGCTTTTCTCCTTCCTCAGCAATTTAGGGGGGTTATATGGCATAGGGTTCAAGAAGTAACTTGTGGAATTAAATGTCAGTACATAAATGAGGCATAACAATGCAATTATGGTGCCTGAGTAGGAGGAGAGCTATTTCAAAAAAGCACATGTATTTTACTCTCTTCGGAATCCATATTGTTCATTTCACCGTGTGGAAGTAGGGCTCATTTCCTCATGCAGGCATCATCGAGAGAGATGAAACTCCCATGGAAGAGGAGATTGCTGGCCGGCGCCAAGGATGCTTCAGCCTTGCCGATGTTATGTACTTCTCCAAGAAGGGGTGCGAGGCAGTTGCGGAAGATGAAGTTACTCGACGGTTCTCCTCTGAGGAGCTGGTGTCCTGGAACCTCCTCAGCAGAACCAATGCCAACTTGCACCGTGTCAGCTGGCAGCTGACTGTTGTGTGGGTCATTGGGATCCTAATTCGGTATTGTCTCCTGCTGCCTTTTCGGTGAGCCAGGTGTAATTCGCTGGGATCTGCTATTCATGCTACTTTTTAAGGAATTTGTGAAATAATATGGCTTTTGTCTGTTTCTTAAGATGCGATCTAAACTCAAGTATCCCTAGAAGAAAAAAAAGAGGTGCCAAAGATGTAAATTTTTCATGTTCCATATGTTTTATTAGTAATTAATTAATAGTAATTAATTTGTTTTTACAATCCAGCAAAACCATATAGGAATGAACGGGATATCTTATTGTGAGGTAAAGTAACAACTGTTTCAACTGAAAGGATCAGGATCTACTTGCCTAGGAGACAGGGAGACTGAGTGCTGAACACGTGGAATTTGAAGCAAAGCCAGTGTTCACAGGGCACAGGGCTGAATGGAGGGGAAAAATAAGGCATCCACTTAGAATGTATTAAATGTTCAGCATTTTAAAATTTTTTATTAAGCAAAGCCAACCTTTGTCGTATTGACCAAACCATTACAAATATTCATGTGTTCTTGCAAAGAACAGGAGCTTTTAAAATTTCTTATTCTTTTGATGGGTGTGCAGTATACTTACAACCTAGATGCAGTGCATGAAGGAATTTTGTACCAGTCACATAGCCAAGCACATATGCCTGGCTGTAACCTTGGATATATAGCTTAAGAAGACAACATTTGTGTAGAAATGGCTTCAATATACTGGTTGGGTCAGCCATTACTAACCAAGGGAATTTAATTTACATCCTTTTAGAGTGGAAATACACACTGAAATTTCTGGATAGGTTTTTTTAAAAATGAAATTCTGAGACCCTTTTGGCCCTGAGAAATCTCACCTGCATGAAAAAACACCAGCTACTACTTGCTGTCCTCTTTGAACACCATGGCTTCTTTACCATGTGGTACCTTCAGATCAGAGCATGGTGCTTTTTGGAAGTTAGGCTCCAAGCAGCACAAGGTTTTGTAACCAGTGCAGGATTAATTGGGTGAAAACATGTGCTTGTATTTTCCTGTTGGCCATAAGTGGTTTGTATTGCTAGTTAGATGCTCTTGATGGTGGAGGGAAGCATTGAGAAATGGATCAAAGGGACAAATAAAATGTTTTCTTGCTTACTCTTCCAGTTTTGCTTCTTAGCATTTAATTAAGATTATTTTACTTTGCAGAGTCTTCTTGTCTGTTTTCAGCATCCTGTTGCTGGTGTTGGCCACTACAGTAGTAGGACAATTTCCAAATGGCAGGTAGGTGTTTGCTGAGGGCTCCTCTGCTTTCTTTTTCATTTCTTGAAGGATTTAAACCAGTAGTTGGAACACTCTGCTTCTGTCCAGAGGATTAATGTGGACTATCATGGGGTGAATTTTTCTCTACTGTAAACTGATAGAGTGCTATGAGAGAGAATATGGCAATGGCATCTGAAAGCAGACATGCAATGTAAGCCAGATAGGCAGTGCTGGAAGCATGTCTTAGAGTGTAAAAGAGAGTATGCTATACTGAGTCACAACAGGGCAATTAAATCACCTGTCCTGAGCAATTCCATATTAATAGTTTGAGATTGTTGTGTCTTGTCACTGCGAGAAACTCAAACATGATTCACCATCTAGGTAGTTCTATATTAAATTTATGTTAGTGAATGAGAAGAAATCTATAAAACAAAACCCTGCTATCTTCTCTGCTTTGAATCTGGTGGGTTTAGAATAGATTACAGTAAGAGAGTGGATCAAGAATATCTCTGATACCAATAAGCTCCTTCTGCATGGCATTGTTAGTGCAATGAATCCTCTTGGGCTTTGTAGTAACACCTATTTGGAATAATCTGGAAAGTGTACATGCCTGACTACATAGAAGTGGAAATGTATGTATGGTTTCATTTCTTTTAGAGTTAAAGGCTGGCTGAGCAACCAGGTTCAGATGATATGTGCCACACTAGGTGTCCGATGTCTGAGTGGTCTTGTTCATTTCCACAACAGGTGAGTGGTGCCAACCTGCTCTCAATGGTTTGGTGTTGGTTCTTAAAGTACTTAATGTCTCAGGTTTCAGAGAAGGATTCTTATTCCCTTACTGCATGGATACTATGATGGCATAATTTATCCAAAAAGCTGTCTGGATCATCTAGACTCTGTCAGGATGTTTGCACACCCTATTGTGTCTTCTGTTGTGTAGTGGAAGTGTAAGTGTAGGTGAAGTAGTACTGCATTCCTGGTTAAATAGACACTTAGGCATTTTTCAATGTTTGCCATGAACTTGTTTTAATCACATGCAAAAATATTGCCATAAAATGTTCATCTGTCCCAGTAGCTGATTCGTGTAGTAACTGATTCTTTGTGCTCTCTCCTGAAGAAAGTTATGGGCGGCATTTTGGTAAATCTTTGCAGTGTCTTGCTTGCTTAATGGTGTGCTTTATGTAATGAAGGCTTATGAAATATCTTGTTTGTGCTTTAGAAAGAAAAGCAAAATCATGCTCCAGCATCTTTGCTTTTAGAATTTTGCTGTCCAAATATTCTTTGATACATGCCTCTGTGAATGGTAATATATGCAGCTAAAATGCATATCCAGGGAAATCTCATATTTTCAGCTAAAAGGAAACTGGTTTTGGTGAAATGCCAGAACTGCTGAAATCTGAAGGGACTCTCGAAAGTATGAGGAAAGATGACTTATCTGCTGTAATGTACCACCAGAAATTTTAACATATATGTTGCAATACTAGTATTTAAAAATGTTTTGTGTTCTCTCACTTCCTATGGATTTGCAGATAAGCCATGGGCCTGAAATGCTTTTGTCACTTAGTCTTGATTGGGCATGTATGCTTGCTGGATGGGTCACCTGTAGTCTGGAGAATAAATATTTAATAATTACCTTTATGGTTGTCATTGCAGGGAAAACAGACCACAGCAAGGAGGCATCTGCGTAGCCAACCACACATCTCCATTGGATGTCTTAATCCTGGCCAGTGATGGATGCTATTCCTTGGTATGAACAAGAGAGTTGGTAAATATCAGTAATGTTGAGATGCCTGTAGATGTAGTGTTGGGTAAGAGGATAAACTGGTAGAAAGAGGGGGATTTGATAGCATTCAAACTCGCATTTTGGATTGCAAAAAAGTACGTGCAGGCAAGTATTGTCTGCATTTATGTCCAAGAGAATTGGTATAATTTGTAAGAAAGCTTAGAAACAGATGCATCTGTGTTTAGCATTTTATCCTTAAATGTGGGTGTGTTTGGATAGTAACAAGTTTCTTCTGGTCTTGCAGGTTGGCCAGGTACATGGAGGGCTTCTGGGACTTATTCAAAAGTCTTGCATGAAGACCTCTCAGCATGTCTTATTTGAACGCTCGGAAATGAAAGACCGTCATCTGGTGAGGAAAAAGTAAGGTAGTGTGAGGTGTTTGCTTAATTGCCTGGTCAGGTCTAATAATTGTAAGGTCCATGAGTGAGCTGAGGCTGCTCTTACCCTGCATCTCTCCTTGGTGGGCAGCTGTAGGTTGTCATCAGTGCAAGGTTTGGAACTGCTCCATCAGAGATGGTGCAGGGTGTAGCAATCATCTATTGGATGGTCTTTAAGGTCCCTTCCAGCCCAAACTATTCTAATCCTTCTACTCCGCATTTGATCATTTGCGGTGTAACCTCTGGGAATTTTCACATTGCTAAAACTGCCCTGTCTGCCACAGGCAGTTAATTCAGTTTTGAGGCTTTGATTTGGGATGTCAGGACAGAAACCAGAGTTCTGTCTGCACTTCTGCTTCATAGATCATGGCTTGTTTAGGTACCTTTACTCACCACCTCTGAGCGTCAAAGCTGGCTGTATCTGCTGGGATCACAGGATAAAGCGAGAGTGATTGCAGCTGCTAGAAGCTGGAAGAGCACCTGGAGTAGTGTCATAAAAGTTTTGCTTAATGCCTATATTGCTCTCCAGACATGCAATACTGATTCCTGGCAGAGACAGCACGTTGGAATTTAAGGACATAACCGGGATTGACTCAGTATGGCAGTTCTTATATAATCAGGTGTTTACAGAGACTGTTCTTAGTTATCCTAAATCTTCATGAAAAAGGGTGCAATGCAGCTAACATAAAGTACCTATGACAGCTTGTCCTTAAAAAATTGGAAAGGGTTCCCTGTGCTAGATTATTATCTTCTTTTTTTTTTATTATTTTATGATATCTGATATTTTGCTTTTGTTGTTTAATGAAGACTGGAGAGGAGCTGCATGCTTTTTAGTCGTAAATAGTAAAGACGGGTGTGTTGGATAACAACAGATTTTGGTGTCAGTAATCTGCTTAGTGGTGATACATTTGATTTTAAGTGATGCAGCTAATCTAGTAAGATAGTAGCCTGTCACTTGACTAGATGTGGACAATTATTAGATACATGTAAAACTGATGCTATGTACCTAGAAGGCATGAAAACTAGGAATATGGAATATACTTCAATCAAGTTTGACTGTGTTATTAGCTGAAACCTGGGAAGTTATTTTCACACATTTCAAGTACCACCATTTTCTATCTTCATGTTAACTAGGTTAAAATGGTAAAATGAAACTTCATACAGTTTTCTAAAAAGTGTACTTTTATAATTAGCAAGAGATAGTTCCAGGCCTGTGTCTCACTATCACAAGTCCCAGCTGAGGCTACTGCCTGGCAAAAGACAACAGGGCAAGGACTTTTCTTCTCCTGTGTAAGAGGTAATGGATGTTTAGATGCTTGGACAAATATAAATATGAAATATACACTGAAATTTTATTTTTTTCTCCACAGAATTAGAGAACACATTGCAGATAAGGCCAAATTACCCATTTTAATTTTCCCAGAAGGTAGGAAACCCCTATAATGATTTTATTGCTCTTCTCACTTCTTGCCACTGAGTGCAGTTTATTATATCCAGTCTTTACAAATGAGGTGGTTTTTTTTAGTTTGTAGAATTAATTAGCTCTTGTGAGATATTAAAAGTCAGGTTGTAGTATCTTCAACAGTTTTATGACAGTCTATTTGCTTCAGTATATAATATAATGGAAGAGAGTACAGTCTCTGGGATTATGTTCCAGAACTAAAGCCTACTTTCTCCTTTGGCAACTTAATTCTCCTTAAGACAGTTTAGGATTCATTTGCTGATACTTTTCTCAGAATGGATTAAGCTCTTCATCTGTTTTAATTCTGGCCAGGTACCTGCATTAACAACACATCAGTAATGATGTTTAAGAAGGGAAGCTTTGAGGTAGGAGGGACCATCCATCCAGTAGCAATCAAGGTAATGTAACTGCAGTTTTCCAAATGTGGAAGGATTGTTTGCAAAAGCTTCTCATGTCAGAGAAGGTGTTCATGTGCAAACGTTATAAAAGCGCTTGTTTGGTGTGAATGAGGTGCTGAATAAACACTGAGAAAATGAAAACTTGGTGGCTTGCAATGTTCAGTGCAGTATGGGAAATGTTTCATTGAGTATCTTTGCAACTGGTTAGGAGCAACCTGAAAAGCACAGTGGCACTTCCCATACTGTGTGTTCAGTTCTGCTTGCTCTTTGTTCTAGGGCTCCTGGCTCTTGTGAGCTCTGAGGATAAAGGCACTTTGCTTAGCACTTCCAAGTCTTTCTGAATAGCTTTAGCCAAGTTGCCCTCGATCTGCCCTAGATATGTTAGTTACTTTTCCTGGAACCTAATCTTACTTGCCTAATCTTAAGGAAATCATTAAAACTGGTGTGAACATTTTTCATTAAACCTTCATAGTCAGCATATCTGTACATGAAAAGTCTTTACATTTCGAGTAAATCTCTTGTTACAGTTTTGTTTCAATTGGTCTGTCAAAGTTTGGGGTCCTGCATTGCTTGTAAATGAAAAATGTTAGAAAATTGTAATAAATGTTGGATCTTTACTCTGAATTTACTGATGCTTTTAAGAGGTGTGAATAGATTTGCACCTTTTTAATAAGTGACTTTGTGGTCACAAAAAAAAAAAAGCAGCTTATGTGATTTAAACTAAGGTAGCAGATCATGCCCTTGTGTTTGTTCTTCTTGTCTTCCAGTATGACCCCCGCTTCGGAGATGCCTTCTGGAACAGCACAAAGCATTCTGTGATGACCTATGCTTTCAATGTGTTGACCAGCTGGGCTATTGTCTGTAAAGTGTGGTACCTGCCACCGATGGTCCAAGAAGTACTTATGCTTTTTTTTTTTTTTTTTTTTTAAGTGCTTGTAAAATGTTGTCTGTGTTATTATGCACAGTGTTTGTGAATCTTTGCTGATAACTTAATGGACTAACACCAGAAAGCAACACTACAGTCTTAAAATTGAGCATGGATGTGGGTTAGTTATCTTCAAGTAAAAACTAATCTTGAAGAAATTCTGACATTCCTAGACCGTACTCCCTATTGTTGCTAAAACCTTTACTTGGGTGCAGATGTAGTTTCTTTCTTTGATCCCTGAAACTAGAAGAGGCATAGATTTATGCTGCAGGAGCCCTGCCCCTCAGTCTGACATAGCTCTCCTGTTTTTGCTCTAGAAGCGATACACAGATTCAGGCCTTCTCTTCACTCCATACAGGGTCGCTTCTGCCTTCTGTGTCCCCCCTGCCACCAGCATCTTCCCACCACCCTGTTTTCTGTAACAACTTCCTCCCACCACCTTGTTTCTCAGCCCTGCAGCATATCCAGCTAATCCTTTGCCCAGCAGCTTTACCCCAAAACGTAGCAAAGCCTCTCAGCCCACTGCACTCTATACCACCCTGACACTGAAAAAGTGCTCTAGCAAAGCCCCAGTTTAGTATTGCCTACTGTGGTCTTTGCTTAGCCCTAATTTTGGGAGTGAAGCTGCTGTAATGTATGTATCTTCAGTCCTCTGAAGTTTGGGCAAACTCCTGCGAGCTCACAATAAACTGAATGCACCAGGCCCAACCCTGTTCAAGAACCCTGTCTCCTGCAAGGGTGATCCTGTTGGTGGGTTTCCCATACTGAAGTACATGGAGCAGACACATCCCTTGCTCTGGCCAGACCTGTGACCTCATGCTGTGCGTTGTTTGAGATTGCCCCAGAAACCAGAGAGCCTCCCACTTAGTTCTTTTTGGCACTGACTGGTGAACAAACGGGGCAGCATTCACCAGGATCAGCTGGAACTGCCCTGCAAGTGATATCTGGCCTATGGGTCTGGAAGTGGCTGCTGTCTGACAAAATGTCTTTAAGTAAGGCACAGAGAAAATGTTTATGTTGTGAAGCAAATAACTGATATATTTTTCAGGAAGAAGAAGATGCTGTTCACTTTGCCAACAGAGTCAAGGCTGTCATTGCTGCTCGGGGAGGAATGTCTGTGCTTCCTTGGTAAGAAGCAACACCTCTGAGATTGGGTTTAAAGCGTTTTTAGGTGTTCTGTATTCTGAAACATTAGCCTGGAATCCTTTAAAACTTCTTCCAGATTTGCTTTGCTTGCACTGTAGTTCATCACCCTTACTGAGTCTAAGTCAGAAAATATTCCTTGAACAATTCCATTGGAGTAGATAGAATAATGTAGTATATAGAGAGAAATAGAGCTGACAGGTGGATCTAGCCAGCAGGCAGTATTAGGTGAAAATTAATTATTTGCCTGTTAAATGCTGGGTTAAAGAAATGGCATTGTTATGTGGGAAGACTTGACAGTACAGATCATTTAGCATTATTTTGCAAAGTCCAAATTGAGTGGAAACTGCTTTCACTACACAGTCTAAATATTGCAATGTTTTTCTGCCTTGACCCTGAAGTGAGCTCAAGGGTGTTTCTTTTCTGTATCTTTCAGGGATGGGGGACTAAAAAGGAAAAAGGTCAAAGAGTCTTTCAAGGAAGAGCAACAGAAAAAGTATTGCCAGATAGTAATAGAAAATGGATCTGTGGGAAACGGAAATGTTTGTTAAATGGTATTTATTTTCCATGACTTATCTCCACCGGAAAATAGACTGTTTTTTATATGAAACCAAACATGTTTTCCTTCTGTTCCTGTAAGATATTTTGCATATGACACAGCAGGGAAACCATAAAGGGATATCCTTATTTGATGCAAAAGACTCTAATTTTATAAATAGGAAAATATACAATCTACTTGTAAAATTCTCTCTGATGCTGAGTAAGAAAAATTGGCAATAAAATTACTTAGGCTCATTAAAACACCATTTTTAAAATATTTGCAATACCTTGAGGATTAAATGGTTACCTTTCAGCTTCTAACAGAACATCTCTGTACTCCTAGCCTGTCTCAGTGACTTGGACTAGCAGTGTTCCTGTCAGCCACAGTAACCATGTTGCTGTAGAGAGAGAGCTCCTCATGTCAGGAGACATTAGGCAGTTCACCAAAGTCTGTTTTCTAAATTGCATGTGGGAGAGGAAGTGTTGGATGTCAGAGGGAAAAAAACACATGTACTCACTTTCCCTTCCATGTCGCAAGACCACGGACAGCAATGCAGAACGTTTTCTGCTCTGACAAAGAGAAGAACGGTGTCCAGGGCAACATGTCCTTGATGCCTGGGTGTGTGATGCTGAGGTAAATTAGTCACAGCCAAGGACAGGGTCAAAGAAAATATACCGTGGTGTTAAATTATATTTGATCTTCTGGCTTTGTTATGTCCCTTTCTGTGTCTGTTTGTATGCATTACACAAATTAAAGAAAACATTTGATGTGATATCATTGTCCTCTGTTGTCATTATTTCTGGAGAGCTACCTGCTTATGTCGCCATTTGATGTGAAGGCTAAGGATTTGCTCTCTGACAAGCCCACCCTCCAGAAATAAATAGAACAACTTCACTTAAGAAGTATGAGATGGAAATATTTCTGTCACTTACCGTATTTATTAGTATAAAATATTTGCTCTCCTGGTAAGTAGCTCCCAGATGGAAGGATCTGGCTTCTTAAATGATCTGAACACCCCTAATAAAACACACACAGGTCGGTGTTATTTTGCCCAAGGTACTCTGTGACGGAGATGTTGGTAAGGACAGTTAATAAGGTTGATCACAAGCACACCCTGCAGAGGCACAGATGCACAGGTACAACTCTGCCCAGCCCTGGAAAGTCTAGAAAACTAATATTCAGAGGAGGGGCTAACAGAGGTGATAACTGCTCTGAAGCTGCATGGCATAGAAGTATCATGGAACTGAGCTCTCCTCTTCTGTGGCCAGTCTGGGCTTTGCTACAGGCACATGAATTCTTTTGGTGGATCAGTCAGTCCAAATTTTGGTGTCATAGACCAGCAGTAGAAGAAACTTCCCTTCTACAAAGCTTTTAGCCACCCACGTAGGGAGACTGCTAACAGTATGGCTACAGAGGAGAATTGCCTCAGGCTCTTCTGCTGTGAAAGAGGGCTGCTGGCTCCTGACTGTAGTAAACTGTGCTTCCATGGCTGCTGAAGCTGCTGATTTATTTTCTAGGTATAAAAATGTGAAGAAATGTGGTAGACAATACTGATAACTGTTAAATCTCCTCAGTGTGCCAGAGTTTAAAATTAGGAGATTTTCTTTCTGCGTGACTGATGTCTGAGAGTCACTAACAGAGGCTGCAGTAAGACAAGTGTGGGGACACCACTGTGTGCTTTCTTCCTGCTCAGAGGTAAAAGGGGAAACTGAGTAAGCAAAAAAGGGGGGCAGAGTCAGGAAAATATGGGGAGATAAAACTGTTGGAAGAGACATTTTCTAATCTGGGTTCTGTTTCTGTAAGAAATTAGGAGATGATGTGCCTTTTTTTCCCAGCCTGCTAAACTTCCCCAGCTCACCAAGAGAAGAGGAGGCTTTGAACGTGTGATCCTCATTATGGCTATAACTCCAAGTCTTGTAAAAGTATAGCTCAGACCTCTGAGGGTATGAGTATTACATGTCACCTGTGGGAGAATGGTGGGATTGTCAGTATTTCCTCTGCCGTTTTTTGGCTGTTTTGACAAAAGAAGCTGAAAACTCTGTGAAGTAGATACATACATATAGAATATGGAAATGTAAAGCAAGTGATGAACACAAGATCTTCTTAATGATGAGTGAAGTGTGCTTTGGTAGGTTGCCAAAAATTGCCAGAAATGCCAACCTAACTTGAAACAGAGACTATTTTGTCTTGTCCTGCTTTAAAGAAATGTTTCTGGTTTTTAGTGGTGCTTTCTTTATCTACCTTCCACCTCCTCCATTCTTTTGAAATGCAAATGAAATACAGAATATATCAGCAGCGGCCTTAGCAAATACTTTTACCTGAAATTGTATACTGCCCTTAGAGTGACAAGGTTACGGAGGAATTGATTACTATCCAAAAGGACACCACAGATAAGTGTGTCTTACTCTTCCAGCAGGAGGGCATGGAACAGTAAAATCATACTCTCTTGCTATGTGAGTGAGTCAGAGAGTTGAAAATAGCTGCTGTTTCTAACTTTTAAAGACATCACAGTTTGGTCAGCTTTGTTGATGGAAACCCAGATATATTTAAAATCTCCTCCTTTAGGTCCTTAATAACACTCAGGCAGCATGGTCAAGGTGCCATGCAGAATCTTTGTATGCAGTGTGGGTTCTGGGGTGGCTCCGGATCTCAAGTCACTTGGGTGCTATCCTGTTTCAGGCTGGAGCTGTGTTCCCTGTATTTAGAGTCCTGAAGCCTTGAATAAGCAAGGGAACCTGACAAAATCCCATACAGATTGGTTCATTGTGTGTAATATGCCTCTCCTTCTTTAGGCAGGCTTCCAAAATCACAGCCTGAAAAGGAGTCCTCTGAAAACATGTTTTTAAATGTTTGCATTGCTGTTACCTAATTTTTCCTTGGTTGGGAGTAGAACTTGTAAAGATGAGTTATGTTTTGACCCCTTTAAACTAAATCTGCAGATGGAAATAGCTTCAACATCTGGCTCATTCCTGGCTTTTCATCTCTGGATTTATGAGAGATTATTTGGATGTTATCCCTATTCATGTTTAAAGTATATTGTGCTGCCTGCTGCAACGGTAAAGTAACCTGAAACAGATGGTAATTATGCAGCATTAAGCAGTGTAAGGTGAATTTCTGTGTAAATGACCACCTTTGCCTTAATGTATTTGAGTCAGTTTTTTAGGAAGGTTCTCTAAATTTCCTGGGCCTCCAGGAAAGTATTTGACTCAAATACAAGATGGAACCGGGAGTTTTGAGGTCTCTTTTTATATATATTTACATATAAATATTTTTTTTTGTCTACACACACACACAGTATGTATATAAAGGGACGGCCAAGTGCCTTCTATGTATTAGGAGCATAGTGTGGACATGAGAAACATGAGTTGTTATAACAATAGAAATGTTGTGGATTATTAGAAGATGTAGTATTAAGCAACTTGATGATGTCTTATACTGTATGACAACTGAAGTCGGCTAAAACGTGTGATAATCTTTCACTGTAATGTACTTCCATTTTAACAATGATTGATGTAGCTCGAGTCCTTAATTCCCTTGGCTACAAACGTGTTTTTCTAAAGCTGTGTCTTACCTTGGGAACGTCTGAAATGCCCATCTCCCTCCGACTTCTGCTGACCGGCTCTGGGTTCCCGGGAACCTCCGTTTCCCGGCTGAAGGTACGTTCCCGTGGATGCACCACGAGCATTAGAAGAGATGGGCAACGGGGGCCATCTGGTGGCGTCCAGTCACTGGTAGCGAACTCCGCCTTCCACAGCCTGATCAATGAGCCTGTTATTTCTCCTACATTTCCAGGAAACCATGAAAACGTAGCAATAATGCTGTGTACCCCCAAGACGGGATCTTTGATTACTGGTCGTGGTTTAAAACCAGCAAAGCTTGTGCTCTTTTGAAGTTTCAGCAGCCTGTGTTGTGTGAGGTTTCCCCAGGTCATCTCTACTCTGTGACAAACCAAAATCAGAACTACTTCTGTCCTTCAGTTCATTCAAAATCAGGTAGGAGTCTGACCCCTGGGCTTTTATTTTTATTTTAAAGCTCAGTAGGGGCAACAAACCTGGGATGTTCCTGAAGACAAGTAGGACATTTGGATTTGCTGCGATGAGTTTCTTTGGTACCATGATGCAGTTTGCTCCTGATCTGAGACTGGTGATACTTTCAGCAGAAAACAAGTTTTCAGGATAATAAGGGAGATGTTCCGAACTTGTTTCCTACCAGCATCCATTTCCTCGAGCTGTAGTGAGAACAGGAGTTAGTGCCAAATTTAACAACCCAGCATTTCACTCAAACTCTTTCATGTGCAGCTTGCCATGAACCAAACAAGGAAAGCAGCCCAGGAGCTCCTCCCCTCATGTTTGGTTTCAGCCTCAAGGAACATATTTTGGTTACATGAGCAGTCTGAGGCCTGATTTCAAGTAGGCCAATGGAGATAGGTCACAGACATGTTACGGATGAGACCTCTGTCTTTTCTATCCTCTCTGTGGGATTTGTTTTTGGAAATGTTTGTGCTGAGGTGCTCTTCAGGCTCTTTTGAGCACATTTCCCAGCTGTGGTGCAGATTGTCGAGATGACCTGCAAAGGGTTCACAGGTTCATTTGGTTTTGGAAAAGTAGGCTTAGAAGTTAGCGGACATAAAGTAGAGACAGAGGCCTTCCGGTCTTTTTGCCTTTTTATTATTTTTGTTGTATACACAAGGAAGGACCCTAGCTTTGTAACCATTTCTCCTCTTCCCTCTTCTTCTATTTATTATTCTGTTTAACAATGGCTCCTCAATTAGTGTACCAGACTCCTCTGTGAGCAGAGTTCATCGTGATCAATTGTCATCAAGGCTAGCATTTGGTACATCCAATCAATGGTGTTCTATATAATGGCAGTGGTATTGACTGATTTCTAATTTTACAGTATGTTGAGCCCTGTTGAACTCTTTTAATATGATAATTGCTTTACTAATCAGTAGTCATGATTTGTGTGCAACAGCAGATTATTGACATCAGTGGATATCCCTTGGTATTTTTATTTGACTCTATGAAAGATGCATGTGGTGAAAGATGTTTAATATATCTAAACTGTGGATACTAACCACAGTAATAGTGGGGAAAATACTAATATTCTTGCATATAGGCTTTTAAGAAGTAGGTTATTAAATAATTTGGAAAGGTTTATTTCTTCTTTTTATTAGGGATAGTTATCAATAAGTACCTTTTAAGTTTATACAGACAGCTGTTAAACAGCCTAGTTTGTAACTATGTCACAAGCACTCATTAGTTTGTATGTTCAATACTGTGTTTATTAATTATAAAAGTTTTTTAAAAAAATTGCTTATCATATATGGCTATGAGCAGTCTACTCATCTAATTTATAACTTCACATAAGATCTAAGTATGCACATACATTCAATAAAATAATCTGTATGTTATACTTCAAATACCCAGCCAGCCTTGCGTTTTATTAATATAATTTTCTAAAATACCCCTACAAGGTATTATATGGAGGGATATGTATATAAAAATTACATTTCTGTTAGAAAGCTGAGACTGATTTCTATCCAGATGCCTTAAACATTTGGGTTTCTAAGTTATTTTTTGCATGTTGCACCCTCCCACTTTGCATTGTACAGGGATCTGATGGGTGCATCGAGCATATGCATTATTACACTGCGTGGTGGAACCAGGAGGTGGCACCCCTGTATGTGTGTCTAACACTGCCATGAGGACTAGAATCTTACTAATGCTCTTTTAGAAACTGCAGGTTTTAATATCACTCAAGGGGGAAGAAAAAAAAAAAAGAGATGCAAAGGTAAGTTAATTTACTGGCCATCGGCATGTTTTGTCCTTCCTTAAAATCCTGTCATGAACGGAAAAGGAGGGGTTCATTTTAAGTGGTAATTCTGTTACATTGGAAGATTCAGTCATTAAAGAGATCATGAAATTCTGGAATAATACATATTTTTCCTTCACTTTTCTTCTCTCCAAATGCAGTAGAAAGCCAGGCTGCCAGGCCTCAGGTCATGGTGGACGGCAAAAGGGGGTGCCATCCTTGTGCTGATGCCACAGATTCTAACACATCTGCCAGGTTGTTTGTACCACTTTTGCTCTAAAGATGGTGTCTGAATCTCTTCCTGTGCTTGACCCATAGAACCACTCAGATACTCACGAAGCTCCCCCCACGCTGACGCCAGGGTGAAGGTTTCTATGTGGTTTGGTCAGATGCTTTTAAGGTCACAAAAGGAAGAGCATTGCTGAATTGCCTTCTGCCGCTCCTCTGCTGCTGCAGAACCAAGCTTTAAGAGTGTACTTACATATTTTGCTGTATAAAGGCCAGCATACTTAGCAACTTGCAAGAACAAGCACTGAGATGTCTCACTGAAAAATATGCAAGTGTAGGGGTTGCTAGAAAGGTCTCAAGGTCCTGATTCCAAGACTAACAAGGAGTCTCAGCTGTTACACTCCAAGTGACAAAGTCATGATGCAGGTGGGAGGCCAAATGACTACAAAACCTGTGCTTAGGGTCTCCAAATGAAAAGTGCTTGGTGCTGCACTGGGATTTATTCATGTGACTGTTGCATTAGTGAAGATTTCTCTCCTCTCTCTTACACCCCAGCATTCAAGACACAGTATCTCACTGAGTCACCTCACCATAGGCACATCTGAGATGCTCAAGGTTGTGTGGAACATGCACGCAGCTCCCGTGGCCTGCAGCTGTCTCCACCACAGTGTATTTCCTCTTCGCTGGTCTAACTAGAATCCCCTCCATTTCGTCATATTTTCCCATTCACTGTAAGGAGAAAGTAAACTCAGGGCTTTTAACAGGGTTTTAATTGTAGCTGGATTGCTCAACTGCTAGAAACCTAAATTTTTAAATTACGGAAATTAAGTTGTTTGAAGTGGGGGCCCTCCTGGGTGCTGTGTTCAAGCCTTAGTTCCTGCTGGAGACAAGGCTGCAGCTCTGTCAATACACAGTGCTCAGCTTACAGGATGCATAGAAGCCAAACTACTTGTATTATTTTCAGTGTAATAAGAATTGGAGGTCCATGACAGCAGATGGTAAAATTCCACTTAGGTTCCTGGATACAAAGTGAAGCTGAAAACATCTGACTCCTCGTATAAAGGGTATCAATTTTTAGATTGAGTTATAGCAAATACAGTGGTAGAGAGAAAGCATAACCTGCTTGCAGCCAGAAGACAGACAAGAGAATAAAGAATTCCCCTGAGTGGCTTGCTGGCTACCTGCCATTCCTCAACAGCAGAAGATAAAAGGGAGTACCAGCATAACTACTCTGACCCTATTTATTTCCAATAAAATACAGATATTTACATGAGATGAAACTGTTTGATATTCTGGGGCTGCCCAGCTCCTGTGACAGGAGACAAATGAAATGCTACTTTTTATTAGATCTGACCTACCAGAAGCCAATAACACATGCAATAGCTTAGCAAAGACAGAGTGGGACTGCCACATGAGGTCCAGGCTTTCTTCCAAAACAGGTTGGTTTAACAAGGCTTCTCTCTTCCTGGAAACCCAAGTTTGCAGCCATGCTCCATACTACCAAAATTTGGTATGTGCTGATAATTGAGATAAAATAAGTACAGGCAAAGGAACAAAAAACAAAATCATTTACAAAAGCAGTGGGGTAAGACTGATAAGAATTTACATGTGCTTTTTCTTTGTCTGTGATTCAATCCAACCCCTATTAAAGTCAGGCATTACATCTACATCACACAAACCATGTATATTTAGGCAATAAATGTATTCTTGCTGCAGACATAAAAATACATTATTGCTAGAACAAAAATTAAGAATGTTGGTAACTTCTCACAAAGTTAAAAAAAACTCCAAAACCTTTTGTTTCAGTTTTGGAACACCTGGTTTAGACAAACTTGAAGCATATAAATTCAACCAAAGCTTCTTTGGTATGCACTGTACTTTGTGAAATAAATGGAAAAATAAGGATATATGAAATTTTTTTCTTCCAAGTGTATAAACTCCAATGTATTCTCATGGGATATTTCTTTCTCACCATTTGCACTTTTTAGTGGAAAATATTCTATAGCAAGCATGACTAAATGTAGCCTTTGTACACAAAATAGGCCTTGAACAAAGAAAAGCATGGAAAATTGTTAAAACTAGCACTTTTTCCATGCCTTCAATGGAACCATGCCATCTTACCCATGCTGAAAGTATGGTCTTAGTGCTTGAAGGAAAAAAAGTCCTCCTCTCTTAAGAAAACAGGCTCACTGGTAAAAGTGAGGCAGAGAAACTGTATGTCCTCACAGGTTACAGAGTAAACAAATAAAATGTAATGATGTAATTAATTTGAAACTAATTTATCAGTAGATGGGTGATCAGTGGTTTATAACAGCTATATGTTTAAAAGGCAAAGGGCCTTTGGCAAAGAGAGCAAGCTGCTTGGGTTTTTTTAAATAAGTCAAGAGTTTCTGCAGTTGTCAGCTATTCTTTGATGGGAGTTCAAGATCCGTGCAAAGGCTGAACTTCAGCAGAGTCATGACAGGACTTTGCCAGCAGCTCTGTCACCAGGAGGCTGTCAGTTGAGGTGGCATGTTTCCTCTCTGCTGTCCCAGGCAGAGAAGGTGGTTTTTCAAGCAACTCAATAACAAAATTGATTATTTTTTTTCCAATGTAACATTAATGGCTTTGTGAATAATTCATGCAAGCATAGAGGGGAAACTTGAAAGCAATAAAGAAAGAGTTTCTGTTTTTGTGTGAGTCTAGTCTCTGTCGTGGTTCTGTCCTACTTACACAGGATGGCTGCCTCCCATCAAAAGATATTTTCAACAGTGTTTTTTTTCTCACTGGTGCGCGGTGACCGCAAGGATCCAACCAGCTGCCTTCCCCTGCTCTGGAAACACAAATGTTGGTAGAGACTGCTCCCTTCCTACTATTTGTTTATGGAGCCTGAGGACAGTGCCAGTAGGTCCAATAGCTGGGCTATTGCAGAAAAAAAGCAATAATAAAGCCTTAATTCCATGTGATGAATATTACAAGTAGAGATCTTCAGAATCTTCTTTTGTTGCTTCAGGTATACTGATAGACTTAGGAATTTGCCACATGCCATCAAATTTGACATAGGCTGTGCCATTTTACTAAAGCAGAGGTTAACAAGAACATGGACTAAGTCACATAAATTATTTTCAATTTTCAATGTTTGTTTCTTCAACAAACACACAAGGCAACATTTGCCTTGCACAGGATTATCTGTGTTACAATTCTTGCTTCAGATGGCAATTTTAGATGTTACTATCTAAATGAAGATATTGAAATGTAATGGAGATGCAAGTCTGTATGATATATTACTGTGAACACTGTCCCGTTTTCCTCAGGAACTAGACAGCATCCACTGTTGCTGCTTGGGCTACATCTGTCCTTTGAATGGAGACTTTTGCTCCTTAAGGCCAGATAAAAACAAACCAACCAAGCCTTTGGCCTCTGCCATTTGCACCCCAGATGAAAATTCATGAGCAAGTATTAAAAGACCTCTATCACATTCTGCTGTTGCTGTGCAACAGACACAATAAAAATTTAAAATAAGCTACCCCCTGGTGTCTGTGTTATGAATATCACCCAGATTGTAAACTGATGTTCTTCTGAATCGTTTCTGTTCCAGGCTTTGGGCACTTCTAAATGACCTGGATCTGCATAGCCCTGTGATATTTGAAAACCACTTGTAGTGCAGGTCTTTGGAGTAGGGACTCTTCATTGCCGTGTGTATGGCACAAGCAGGCTACTACTGCCTTCAGTCCAAACTGGGCCTTTCAGGCATGATCAGAACTAAACACCCAGAAAAATGAAGACACTGAAGCGGTGTTTGGCAAGGTCAGATCTAGCTGGACAATTGTTTCTGTGCTTGTAGTCCCTAGAGGCTTCATCAGGGATCATCCTGTCTCTGCCTCAGTGAAATAATCTAACCAGATGAGGCAAAGAGTAGGAGGAGAGGCAAAGACACTGAGAGCAGAGAAGAGTTGCCCAAGATGATGTAGTGCCAGAGCCAAAGAGAGGAGCCAGAATGCAACACCCTTCTCCACATGACTCTCCTGGAAATAGTTCTTTAGGCTTTGGACTCTAATTCATTCTTTTTTTTTTTCTTGGATCCTAAGCACTTGCCTCATAGATAGATTTCTGATTTCTTGAATATGGAGAGGAAAATAAAACATCGTATTTCTATGAAGCACTTATGAAAGATGTACGCAGAAAGGTTGAATGCCTTTTTCTTGGAGGAGGATGTTATTCCCTTCCCCTGAGATGCTTTGTCATCCCTCTTCAGCTTCTTTCTGCTAACAACGCTTTCTTGGAATAGATTGTGTCATTTCAAGTGCTACAGGACTGCTATGCCTAGCCACTTCCCACAAAGATCCATTTCTCGTGAACTGGGCCTAATGCTTGGTAGGATACCCTGGGGGCTGGAGTGAATCCCTCTTCCCAGCCCGAGGCACGAGACAGCCTCGAGAAGGACCGTGCGTGCTGCAGGCTGAAACGCAGACCTCGTCCCTTTTCCCTTCTTTAGCTGTCCTTAATTACCATTCACAGATCTAGAGCCTTCCCCCAGTTTTCCCCTTCTCTTCCACTTCCCCAGCCGCTCTTTCCGCCTTCTCCCTACGGCTCCCCTGCCCGGGCTCCTGCCACGAAGCCCTCGGCGCGCCCCGGCAGCACCGCTCCGTTGGAGCCGTTTGACCCACACCGGGAGCTTTCAGCGCGGCCGGGCCCCGTTTTCGGCAGCTTTACGGCCCGCCAGCGTCCTCCTCTCCCGAGCCACATCCCTCCCCCCGCTCCCCAACACGCCCGGCACGCAGCACTCGCCGCTGCCCTTCACGACACCCGGTGCGGGAGGGTGAGATCACCCCCCCAGCCTCCGAAGCGCCGCTGTCCCCGCTGGGGCGGTGCCGCGGCCCGGGCGGGCGGAGCGGGGCGGGCCGGGGGCGGGCCGGGAGCGGCCGCGGGGCTTTAGGGCCGGCGGGAGGGGGCGTCCCCCCTCTTCTTCGCGGTAGTGCCGGCGAGAGGCAGCGCCGGCGTCGTGCGGGGCTGCCCCGCCATGGAGGACGTGTGGGCGGCGGCGGCGGCGCGGGTGGGCGCCGTGTGGCTGGCGGTGGTGCTCGGGCTCATCGTGCTGCCCTCGGCGCTGGGCATCTCGCTGGGCATCTCCGAGGCCTACATGTGGGTGCTGGTGAAGACGCTGGAGGTAGGCGGCGGGGGACGGGGGGGCGGCTCCGGGCGGGTGTCCTCGGTGGGGTGTCCCCCGCAGAGGTCTGGGCCTCGCTCCCCTTCCCAGGGCCTGCGGGGTGGGCTGGCCGGGCACGGCTCCGGCCGGCCGGGTGTGCGGGTCCCCGGCAGCGCTGCGGGCATGGGGAGCCCCGGGCAGCGTCTGTGCCCTCGCCTCGGCTGTAGAGGAGAGGGCTGAGCCGCGTCCTGCCTGGCATCACTTGTGCCCGTTTGCAGTTTTTTTGGACTTAAAGCCCTCGGGCAAAACTCGAAATCTCTGTGGATTTATTCGGTGGCTGCGCAGGCTCCTCTGGCGTGTGCTCCTTGAACCCGCGAGAGGAGAGCGAAATAAAACCTCGTTACCTAAGGCTGTACCATGGCCTGGGCGCGGCTGTCACTGCTCGGGGACAGCTGTTCCCCCACCTGAGACAAATGATGCCAGGTCACGCTCTGGGACGGGTGTAGATGTCTGGCAGCGTGCCCGGTGCCTGCGACGGCAGGTGCCGGGAGTGCTGATGCTCACAGACACAGACTCCCGTCCAAGCTGAGCGTATCCAGCACCTCAGTTGCCATCTCTTTCCCTAAATTCTCGGGGGTAGCCAGTTTCTCGCAAAGGAACTGCTTTCTGCAGGGGGCATATTTCATATGTGTGAGAAAATGCTTCCTCTGAAGCTCTTGGGGGTGGGGAGGAACAGTGTTTTAAAACTGCTGATGGAAATGATCAGGTTTAAATCTTTATTATGCTTTTCCCAAGGAGGAGGGGCACCCAAACCAACGAAAGAGCTGTAAGGAGGAAAAGTGAAATGATTCACAGCATAGTTAGTGCTGTGTATACATCAATATGTGACAGTAAAAAGTAGGTTTTATATAATTTCATCTTTGAGGTTTTCAGGCAAACTTTGTTCATGTACTTAAGTGCATTCAAGTTCCTTGGTGCTTCGCTGAAAAAACCCCCCTTATTTAAATAGTATCTGTTAAATACCTCAAGTCAAAATGTTTTAAGGCTTTTGGGTGAGAATGAATCTGCTCCAAGTACTTTCTGGGGCTGTGAATGGTAGGATGATAACTGTTAAGGACAGAAGGATGAAATTGTTACTGGAAAAAAGTTTTTGGATAGCAGAAGGTGAGGGGGTGAAGGTCACATTTGCCTGAGGGAGCAATCCAGATGTCCTAGTGAGATAGTATTATTTGGATGACTTGCCATCACCTGTGATTAACCACAATTTGCATTCTTTCTTCTTAGATCACTAATCATTATTTTTTAGTGTCATCCAATGTTGTGACAAGGGGTGACTCAAAATGCTTTGGGAAGAACTATGAGGAAGTATCTGACAGCATGGGCAAAATTATGGAGAAGTATCTGACGGCATATTGATGATGGTTAGTTGCAAGAGCTCTTCTGTTGCCTAAGGGAGGAAATAATGACTTATCTTGAGAGTTGCCATTACTTTTGCGTGAAATACTTTTTGGAATTATGTGCCAGTCAGTATATTAAAAATTATATTAATATGTATTTATGTTGAACATAAATACTACATAAAATACTATCTCTATAAAAGCCAATGAAAAACTGGGAAGCGTTCTGAGGAGAAGAGTCAGCTAAGGTGGACTTCCTGCAGGAGACTGAAGAAGCTCAATCCACCTAGGTAGTCCATTTACCTCAACTTGGCCTTGCTTTGCCTGTGAATTCTTTGTACTCAGAATACCTGCATGGAGAGAATCCCTGAAAGGAAGTGGTTTGTTGTGAATGACTCCTGTTCCTTGGCTCACAGGTCTGCCTTGGTTAGCAGCCTGACAGAGACAAGCTGATTGTCTGCCAGCCATTCTAAGCAGCACCTGTGAGGGCACCTGAAGATGTGTTGTTGCCCTTGACTTTTCCCTGCCAAAATCTTGTTAACGGTGGAAAGTGTTAAATACACAGCTGCTGCCTGGGTGTTTGAAACTGCCTGTGGTTTTGAATCGAACGCACAGGTTTTCTCCTGAGAGGAGTTTCCTGGCTATGTGAAGTCAGAGGATGCTCCAGTCTCTGATGGGCTGAGGCCTTTTTCACAACAGTGGTTAACTTAATAGCTTCCTTAAGCTTCCTCTTCAGCTCTCAGCCCTGGATCTCCCAGGCAGTCTCCGTTGCCTCTTTGCCAGGAGGAGGATGGGATCTTGGGCCTGCAGAGTGTTCAGTCAGGATGGTGATGCTGCTGCTGTTGCTGCCTTCATTGCCTCTTTGATGGGCTGGACCACAGGAACTGCAGAAAGTGGTGGCTGTTTGTGCACCCCAGCTGATACCAAGTTGCTCTCTAGTTTTACCTGCTGATATCACACATATTGGCATGTGGGAGGACATAGTGGGAGGACACACATTGGCATGTAGCAGGCATAGTGGGAGGACAGTAACTGTGTTTTGTTTCTTACATGGCATCCTTTGCCAGGTAAAAAAACGTGCTTTTTTGAAGCTAATCTGCTCTGAGGGTCCAAGTTTGTCCATAGTCCAGGGACTAAATAGATGAAGAGTCTACAGTTCACAGTGGTGCATGTGCTGGTCCACTGTCAGGTCAGACGAAACAGGGCATATAACAATGAGTCTGTGGTGTTCTTCAGTTGTTGTGTAGGCTGTGGTAAGGAGCAAGTTGAGGTTAGCAGGAGACTTGTGCATGGATTTTTTCCTACCAATAAGAAAAAAAAAAAAATCTGCTTGTTTTAGGAGAGCAGAAGCCTGTTCCCAGTGCAGTAAGCATGGTCCAGGAAAAGGGCTGGGAGAGCTCCTTTTAGGAACAAAGTGTTTTTGTACTTTGACCATCTGACATTTCTGACAAGGGACATCAGTTGGTGCACAATAGCTTTTTCTCTCTGCTGAGCTGCCTCTGCAAGGCACATGCTTCTAAGCGAATGGATTACCAGCTTTGTATGGAGAATATAAGTAGATTTCTTTTCCTATGTGATTATATCTTTTCTTTGTGATAAGGGAAAAAGGAATAGAAAATTGTGACCAGTTGTACTAATACCAGAGGAATGAAGTAGAGCAGGCAGACCACTTGCTATTAGAAAGCCTGCTTCCCCCAATCACGTGGGTATTCCTTAAAGTACATTAATTTGCTTCTGAATTGCCTTACCAAACTCAGCAGACTTTTAGCAAACTGCTAATTTCTGCCTGTGGATTCCCTTTCAGTGTTAATAGAAGTATGGTTTAAAAAAACATCTCCAGCAGCTGTTCACCCCTATGAGGAGCTAGTCTGGGCTAGTCACTTGCTGTGCTGATGCTTGTGAAATCACTTGCTGCAGCAGTCTTTCCGACTGCTGGAACACTGGGGACTGCCTCTTGCAATCATCACAGCATGCTGCATTTCTCCCTGTTTGGCTTTCAACATCATCAGATAGCTTCCACTTTTAAACTTAGTGCATCTTCACCTCTTGGTCTCATTTTTCCTCTGTCTCAATCCATTGCCTCTTTTATGAGCTCCAATATGAATTGGGGCTGGTGAGGCCCCTGCAAGCCATTCAAGCTGTCTTGCCAAGCAGTTGAGAAACCCAGCCTTTCACAAAGTCAGTTATCTTTCATTAAGGCCCATAGAGCAGCCATTGTGACAGAGCAATCTGTTTCTCTATTTTTCAGTTTGCAGAAGATTTGGAGGACTTGTTTAGACTGTGTGTCCATATATTTGGCAGTAGCAATGAGCCTCCTGCCCCCCAGTGATGATCTTTGCTTGACAGATTGTGGTTCAATTTGTTAAAAACTAATTCCAGTACTTTGGTGTTTTTCAGTCTGCTGGATTGGTTGTTTGTTTGTTTGTGGGGAGTTTTTTTGTGTGTGCTTAGCTGCCTGATACAGTAGGGTTGCTGTCAGCAACACTTTGTACAAATTGCCCCGCTTGATCTTTTTAATCGAAAAATGTTTCTTGTCTTTTTTAAATACAAGAAACCATGGTGCATGATACTTGTGAAATATTAAGAAATGAGAAAGCCCGAGGGAAGTGAAGTTATTGGGTCACATTTGTGTCAGGAAACAAACAACCTGGCTATTAACTAACATCACATTATTGTCTATTTTTGGACTAATGGTTTGTTGATGACTGCAAGCACTTTGAAGGCACTACCCTGCTCCCCAGTCTCTTGAGGCTTCTTGTGGGGCTTGCAGTTAGCACAGAAAGCACTTGTGTGGTTGGCCTTCTGTAATGCACAACAGATGCTTGCAGTCATAGGTGTTTTTCACATCCTGTAACTTATCCATCGGGGTTTAATAGCAGCCCCTTGTAATAGAAGCAATTTTTGATAGCTTATTATGCTGCCCTACAGGGAATGTACTTTTGCTGGACAAGGATGTAACTTTATTTGGTAGCTGGGAGGTTTAAGCCCAGGTTATTTGTGTTGCAGGGGACCTTGGCAATATGAATGGACCTAAACTTGAGAAAAATATACCTTTGGGAAAAAAAGGACTTTTCCGTGCCTGTGGTCAAACTGGAGATTGTGGCTGTGCAGGGTAGGTGGGATGGACTGTTATGTCCTGTCCCAGGTATGCCAGGCCACAGCTTCTTAGGTTAGACATATGGAAGAAGTTCTTTACAGAGAGAATGATTGGGCATTGGAATTGGCTGCCCAGGAACGCAGTGGAGTCAGTCCCTGGGGCTATTGAAGAGGAGACTGAATGTGGCACTTAATAGACAAGGTGGTGTTAGGTCAAAGGGGGGACTCCATGATCTCAGAGGTCTTTTCCAACCTAGTTGATTCTGCGATTCTTCCTATGAGTCACCATGAGGATTGCATATGGTGCTGGGTATAAGGGCGGGGAAAGGAAAAGGAGAAGATGTAAGCTGATAAATAGATGAATCATTGTGGGTTTTGACTGTTTCTTCTGTAACTCACTGGTCTCTGAAGCAAGCTTTGCTGACTAATGTCATTGCACAGTGTCAATGAAGGCCTCTGTAATTGCTATCCTTCAAGGACTGCTGGGCTGAGGAGAATCCGAGAGCTCTGAAGAGAGAGAGTGGCTCTGAAAGCTGCCAGCTTGGATGGTAATGAGGAAAATGTCTTGGAGACATGCCTGATGTGAATGATGCACCCTTGTTTACAGAGCTTGGTCTGGCTTTGCTGCAGAATCGTGAAGTAAATCTCTGGCCTGTATTAACCTAGACCCTGGCCCTTTGAAGGCCTTTGTGTATGTTTACCACAGATTTAAAAATCAAGGCTCCTTGCACATAAGTAAGTTTGGCAGAGCTGGGGGTTATCCTCTGCTGTGGTTGCATCACTAATTAATGCAGCATCTTCCAGGTCAGCAACTCTGATCTGAAACTGCTCTCAATTTCACAGCATGTGAACACTGGGATTCCTGATACTGTTGGTAAGCAAGTGCTGTTAAAAAAATAACAGCATCTGTATTCAAAGCTTGCCTTAAAGTAAGAGTTTGCAAAGCTGGCGTAAAAGAAGCTGCTTGGCATTTCTATTGCTGCTGCCTTTAGTGTTTTCCGTAAAGCTGGACTCTGTTGGTTTTCAGATACCTGTCTATCATGAATTACCTGCTATACAGGTCATGTGTGCAGAACAATTTGGGAAAGGTCTTTGGGGGACAGTGACAAGGATGTCCCATCAGGATGAGAATGCATGGGAGATCAGAGAGGACCTTTTGCCCTCACTCAGAAGTGATTGCTCCTCTGGATGGTGCTGGTGTCCTCTCCTCACACAAAACAACCTAGTAATTGGCATGCAGATTTTGCTGTGTTAAACAAGGTAGGATTGTGTGGGAGGTGCTGTTAAACCTTTCTGTTATTGAGGTTTGGAGAGACTCCAAGGAGGAGTACTCACCTAAACTAGGATATAAATTTTTGAGTCTTATCTGGCAGTGCCTTTAAACACCAGTGGTCTAACTCCACATGATTATAGATTTCAGTCATCTCTCTTCTTCTGAATAATCATCAAACATTACTATTAAGGCAGAGGAGTTATAAAGATGGTAAATGGGGTGAAAGGCTAAGCTCCATCTGTTAGGGAAACGGGGGAAATCTCTGAAGTGTTCCTAATAATTTGACTTTTGACCCTAACAAAGTACCTCTAGATGTGGTTTCATGAAACAGTATGTCAAGCTTGTCTTTGGAGGTAGCTGTCTATTTAGACAATTGTCTTATATGGAGTTAGGAAGGGTTTTTCACATCTCCTGTAAATAATGTGTGATTTTTGACTCTGAAATTGGACTATATCTGTCTCAAGTACTGCATAAGTCCTGTATGTGTGGCAATTGCTCAGTGATGTACATGTGAAATTGGTTTTGTTATTGTTTTTTTTTTTTTTTTTTTTTTTTTAAGATGTGGATAAATTAAAGGCCTTTTCTAGGGAGATGAGGAGGGAGGCGTTTTCAGGGAAAAATTAGTGTTTTCCTTGCCTAGTGAAGTGTGGTATCTTCAGATTCTGCCTTGTGATTTAGAGCATCCAAGCTACTTTGTTGAGAGCAGCTGGAATACTGAAATTTCAAAATCAGACTTGTGGTGATGTTTGTAGTTATGTGATCATGCTGCTTTCTAACTACATTTGTACTTCTGTGGGTAGCCCCAGCTGCAGAACTGTTTTTAATCTGCTCAAGAGCCTGGTGTTTTATACTCATTCCAAAAAGCATCTTCAAGAATCCCTACTAAAAACTTTGGTCTGCACCAAGGTATTTAAAACTGCCTGCTCATCACCAGCTCACAAGCTGGGAAAAGCCACCTAGATTTGTATTGTTACTGATAGATCCAGAAGACCTGCCAGTCTGCTTTTTGCTCATTTCCTGACTATGGCTTGTAATTGTTTCATGCTTTTTGATCTCTAATACACATTATTTTTGCCTCCGTAGGATGGATCAGCTCATATTATGATCCCTCTTTATAGTATAAAGTTGTCCTTTAGCACAGGAACCAGCTGAAACAGCGATGGATGGTACATATCCCTAGCTTGCAGGAAGGAAGGGAAATTACTCA
The DNA here is from genome assembly GCA_038380795.1 of Pyrocephalus nanus. Classification (NCBI taxonomy): domain Eukaryota; kingdom Metazoa; phylum Chordata; class Aves; order Passeriformes; family Tyrannidae; genus Pyrocephalus; species Pyrocephalus nanus. The sequence goes on along the minus strand of CM076264.1, from coordinate 16,377,654 downwards.
CACTGCTGCATGTGGTGTCTCTTTTGTTTTTCAAATATAAACAAGCTCTTCACTTGATCAAAGTTCAGATTTTGGCTTTGATGATAGTGCCGTTATTTCAGGTGCCTGAGAATAAGTGGAAGAATTAGATGGTAAGTTAAAGTTAAGTAAAAATATCTTGCTGCTTGGTTGCTGAAACATGCACATTTTTTTGAAATATGGGGGATTGAAGGAAGAAGAAAGCTGACACAGAGGACTTAAAACTTGTTTCCTGTAGCATCTGATAGATGTGGATCCTTGAATGCCCAAAGGCTCCTGGCAAAGAGGGGGAAGCTGGTCTCATCCTTGTCTGTGTTATTAAGTGTGCTTAAATCCCATGGGAGACCTGGCATGGAACTTAAAACTGCCTCAGCTATTGACCAGTGGAGTACAAGTCAGCTGTCCCCTGGAACGCTCTGCACAACCTTTGTACAAGATACCACACTGGTGTCAAGCCCGTGGCAGTGCTTCCATCTCCTGGGAAGGCATGGATAGAGGGCAAAGGGAGCTATCTGCTCTAGTCTCTCTGCTATGTTCTCTGCTTACCCCCCACCAGGGTGGGCTGCTGCACCTTTCTGGAGTTAGATGAACCTGTGGAGCTAAGGTCAGATGACTTAGGAAGAAGGAATGTACTTTTTGCAGTAGGGTTGATAAACATATCTTTGCAGTAGAAAGTGACTTGAGTTACATGACCCTGCAATTTCTGTCTGCTTTGGGAAGAGTCCACTGTGTCCTTTGCATAGCAAAATGACAAAAGAGACTGCAGCACAGTAGGATGTTGCAAGCTTTTGAGCGTTTCAGAGGCTTGTCTCAACCTGTGCCCTTTTTGACTCTGTCTAGCATGGACTCATAACTGCAGGTTTTCTGTAGCAAAAGCTTTGTGAGGGGACTGTTGCATGCTTTTTCTAAACACCAAGCAGAAAATGTTCTTCCAGGTTTTGATTACCCCTTTGAGAGAATTTGAAAAATGAAAAGTTATTTTTTTCTGCTAGTGTATTTGGCTGAGACCATTAGCCAAGTATGTTCTTTCTCTTCTATGTGATAAGTGACTTACCTGTTTGTGGAGATTTTAGTTCACTGGATTCAGTGGCTCAAGCTTGGTCAGAGGATGACTGTGAGTGCAGGTCTTCCTGTACCCCCAAACCTGTTTCATAGAAGAAATGTAGAAATGACTGTATTGTGAATAGTTTCTTCACTGAACAGTATTTTGGTTTGGTATTTCCCAGAACTTTTATGGTCATAACACTACTGAGGATGTTGTATAGCCAGAAAGTACTGAGTTCCTGGAAGACCTATTGCCTTAGCAGCAGCAGAACTGAGAAAACAAGTGACTAAATTGGCAGGGTAAATTGTGATTCAGCAAGATTTGATCATCAAGCAGTACTGGCTCGTACTGGGAAGTTGTGTGGTGGAAATAATGCCATGAGTCAGGATGCTGACCTTCCAAAAGGGAACTGCGTCTCCAAATGCCCCACCGTTTGGTTAGAGTGGAGAGGTGGAAAATGCATGGTTTAACTTTGGTCTGGGTCCTTCCTGTGCAGACCAGGAAGCATCATCTGTATGCTGTTTAAAAAAAAGAGGGTGCTTAAATTGTTTAGGTGTGAACAGGATAATACCCTGATCTTTTCATTTGAGCGCACTTCTCCCAGATCCCCTGTCTGTCTTGAATATGCCTATTATATTCCTAGAAATAGTATGAAGTCCTGTGGAGGAGGAATTAATGTGCATAGTGGGGAGCCACAGTCAGCCCTCATTGGCTGAGCTTCCCATCCCTTAGCAAAGCTGCCATGTAGGGAAAGGAAGGATCCAGGCCAGAAGGGCTACTCTGACATCACAGGCTTTGGGGTGGAAAAGGGGATGTAATTGTTAACCCAGTAAAAATGAAGCTGAGATAACAGGGTGTAATAAAAGCACTCTGTAGAACTGAGTCAGATGAAGGTCAAGAAAGCCTTTTGGCCTGAGAACAGGTTAAACAGGCTCCAGCCTCACTAGGACTGGAAATGAGAGGAAATCTCCTGATTCTGGTGTGTTTCTGCCAGGGGGTTTTGCAGGAAGCAAGTCAGCCGGGAAGCTTTGACACTCACTAGAGAGCAGAGCTTACTTTATCACCTATTGCAATCTCATTCTCTCAGTGCACCCACTGGAAAAGAGCAGGTTAATCCCAGTGAGCTGGCAGGCCTTCCCAAGGGCAGGAGAAGGGACTCTTTGCAGCTGTATCAATAGAGCTGGGGGTTTGGCCTATTCCTCTGCTGCTCAGAGCTCTAAAATTAAAGCTGAGGGAGTTGGGGCTGTTCAGCCTGGAGAAGAGGTGGCTCAGGGGAGACCTTATAGCATCTTCCCAGTATGTGAAGGGGGCTTACAAGAAGGTTGGAGAGGGACTTCTCACATGGGCATGCAGTGATCGGACAAGGGGGGATGGCCTTACGCTGAAAGAGGGTAGGTTTAGGTTAGTTATCAGGAAGAAAATCTTTACTGTGAGAGTGGTGAGGCCCTGGCACAGGTTCCCCAGAGAAGTTATGGATGCCCCGTTCCTGGAGGTCTTCAAGACCAGGCTGGATGGGGCTCTGAGCAACCTGGTCTAGTGGAAGGTGTCTCTGCCCATGGCAAGGGACTTTGAACTGGATGAACTTGAAGATCCGTTCCAACCCAAACCACTATGGTTCTATGAAAATGCCAAGAAATGAGCAGTTGCAGAATCAAGTGGAATTTTAGGTTTGTTCAGCTTGGAAAAATCTTGGGTGCAGTCCTTTTTTGTACTGAGACTGCATGTAAATGAAGCTTCCGGTGACTGCAAATGCTGTCTTGGTTTTTAGTGGAATTAGCTGTGTGCAGGCCTTAGTTTGACTTAACCCAGTTAGGACTTTCTGTTGCTTCAGTATGGTGAAACTACTCTGAAAGAAGACTGGCGGAGTTGTGATGTGTCTGTCAGCTCTGTGAATGTGTGCTGTGTGCTCAAGGGGTGTTGTCTAGCTCAGCTCCTGGAGCTTCCCATGCAGCCTGGACTCACTGGCTGGTGTGCAAGTAGCAAGGCTGACAGAGGCCTTTCAGGTTGTGGCTGTGTCTGAACTGGAACTGAAGCTCTGAGTTGGCTCTCTGAAGACTGACAAGCACAACTGGGAAGTACTGACTAGCAATGAGTAGTGGTGGGGAGTTGTTCTGGTGGTTTTTTGTTTGTTTGCTTTTTTCTTTCTTTGTTTCTTCATAGGAACTGTGTATGAGTTTGGGTTTGTGAACACATCTGAGGAAGATAGGTGATGATTACCAGGTTAAGATATTCTTTGAAAATCACAACTTGTCTTTCATTAACTCTTGCCTTTTTTTTTTTTAGGTGACTTTTCTTCCTTGAGTGAATACTGCATTTTTGAAATAATGTTTTCTTTCTGTTCTACAGTGGGCCACTATACGGATACAAAAAGGTGTCAAAAAGCCACAGCCGCAGATGCTGAAGACTCCTACTGCTAATGGTGAGAGCCTGGGGTAAAGTCCAATTGATAAGACTGATGTTCTGCAGTCAGAGTGCTGAGTCCTTTTCAAATAAATTAGTTAAATGTGTGCATGAGAGAACTGGAAACGAGGTGGGGTGGGTACACGCTGACTGTTGTGGTTTCACCCCAGCCAGCCCCCAAGCCCCACGCAGCCGCTCGCTCACTCCCCCTCCAGTGGGATCGGGGAGAGAACCAGAAGGGTAAGAGGTAGAGCATTTGTGGGTTGAGATAAATAGTTTAATAGGGAAAGCAAAACAAAGAGTTCATTCACTGTTTCCCACAGGCAGGCAGGTGTTCAGCCACCTCCAGGAGAGCAGGGCCCCATCGCGCGGAACAGGTACTTGGGAAGACAAACACCATCACTGCAAATGTCCCCTCTTTCCTCTTCCTTCCACTTTATATACTGAGCATGATGCCATATGGTTTGGAATATCCCTTTGGTCAGTTGGGGTCACCTGTCCTGGGTGTATCTCTTCCCAATCTTCCATGCACTCCCAAAATCTTCAGCCGTGTGAAATGCAGAAAAGGCCTTGGCTCTGTGTAAGCCCTGCTCAGCAACAGCAAAAACATCTCTGTATTATCATCACTGTACCAGCCCCCATGAAGAAAATTAACTCTACCCCAGCCCAAACCAGGACTCTGATACATCTAATTGTTTTGACATGCTACTGGCACTCAAACTGTTCCTACAGGGTGAAATGCTTCTTTTACTGGCTTGTACTGAACGGTTGAAAAACAGGGAGGAAATGAAGTGTATGAAATAACATTAAGTTTAACAAAATACAGTAGAGCTTAAGATGGAGACCATCATCAGTTGATGGAAGTTTTCAATTTTAAATATAAGGTTGATTTTTATCTTGAAATCTCTTTAGGTCACTTTTTGCAGGGTTACTGGCCAGCTGTCTCAGTCCTAAGAGCATCAGAATACACTTAAAATATTCTCTGAGGAGATCTGAATGTTTATTGGACAGTACTTTTCTTTCCCAAGCTCAGTGCTTTTCTGTGGTAGGTCTGCCAGGTTGAAGTGTGTGATATTATACTTATTCCCCTTTTTCAGTCTGCTGCTATTGACCTTTTGCCCCCTGGAGTTTATATCAGTGTTTGTCAAACTTCTTACACTTCTTGTCTGTAGAAAGACAGCTGAAAAGTTGCTTCATAACTCTTCCTTTAGCCTAATTTTGAAATTAGTTCTTTTATGGTATCTTAACCCATACTCTGTGTGGGTTGTAGTAGGTCAGTTGGTAGCCTGTAGTAGGTCAGAGTTGGCTGTAAGACTTTGGAGCTATGAGAGCAGTCTGAGTTTGCCCAGGAAACAGGAGAAGGCTCAAAAAGGCATTGCAGCCAGCAGTTGGTTTTCTCTTGGTTCCTGAATGCCTCAGTACTGCTAATCATTTGCTCATTTTTGACAGCACTTGGCAGCAATGTCAGCATTTTCTGTGTGCTCCCTCATTAGGCAGCACAGCTGGAAACAGGCCCAGCTTGCCAGTTAGTAGACAAGTCAGTTGTTACCTGATTCTAGGAATCAGCTCATGCAAACATGACGCAGTAATGGGGACTGAACTGCTGAACTGGTTGTGCGTGTTTCATCTCCAGAGGAGTATCCTTATCAATACTGTAAACACTGGTATTGTACTATCTGCAGGCCAGGCACGAAACAGGCTTCGATGGTAGCAGATGCAACTGTCAGCACCTGTAATAATAAACTGGAGATACTGCCCAGCAGCTCTTAAAACAGCTTAAAATTTGTCTTATTTAATTGCTGACTTTAAAGTGGCCGAGAAAAAGTACATCCTATATCACTCACCAGTGTCCTGAAAGTTGTGGGGTGTTTCTGGTGGATGGTGGGGGAAGGCAAGGTCCTTCCAGATAATGTCAGTGCCCTGTTATCTGCTTCACAGGCTGTCAGTGATGCAACAAGATACCCCTTTTCTTCCCGTAAGGCTGGTATTGTCCCATCATGCCATGGGTCAGTGAGAGGGCAAGAGATCCAGCTGTGCTGCTTTAGCTGTGCAGAAGACTTTTGTCTTCCTGGACATCTGGTCGTTCTCACACGTAATTATTTCTTCTCTAGAAAAGAAAAGGGAGAGAAGTCCCAGTTAGTAGATTTATCAATGAGCTATCTTTCCAAGAAACTTCAAATAGCTGTTTCTCTCGTGTGTGACTGAGGGGTGTATAGTGTTAATATATGCCATGGTACAGAACCTGGACTAAACTGAGTGTACTCCACTGCCTGGAGCAGCATCAGTGGTAGTAAAAGTGGTCTGAGGTAATTAATGCAGATGATTGCATGAGGGCTGTGCTCAGGTGGTCTTATGGATGGGGATACACAGTTGCAATGGTGGCACCACTTTTTAATGTACTTTTTGTATCTGAAATAAAAAATTAAAACCTTTCCCTACTGTAGGTGGCTCTTTCTGCAGGAAGCTAGAGTCTTAACTGTTCCTTATTGAGAAGGTATGGGAAGGAGGGGAGTGAAGCCTGCTGTGCCAAGCTGTGCTCTGTGTATTGCTCTTGGGAGTATTTTAAGCATAGGAATAACTGACTTGTGATTAGGAGACTGGATTCCTCTATGTGGATGAAAGTGCTGGAGGATCAGGGCAGGTGTAGGTCTAACAGTGCATTATATAAGTTGGCATCCCCTGAGGTGACAGAACATGAGCAGGCAGAGAGGCCCAATTGCATTATACAATATTTACTGAGGGAGGAGAAATTCCTGCTGATAATGAGTTACAGAGTAGTTGATTGAAACGGGTTAAAGGTAAATGTTTGTGTGTATGCATGTGCATGTTAAGCGTTGAAGGGGAGTGTGTATCACCTTTTCCATCTTTCCTGACCATCCAGTCATCACTAAGGGGTGGGCCAGGATAGGAGGGAGCATTGTAGATGCATGTGCAAGGCCAAATTTGCTCTGCCTGCAAAAAAATGGTCTTCCTGAAACACCTTAAAATTGGGTCTGTCAGTAATAAAAAAAAAAAAAAAAAGGACAAAAAGATGACAGCACAATTGAGGAGACACCACCTTCCTCTGCAGTACCAAACCCAGTATATTTCACATCTCTTGGCAGAAATGGCAGCCACTCCCTCTGCACCGGTGGTGTGATAAGGAATATTCCAGGGAGAAATGTAGTTGCTTTGGGCAGTTACTTGGTTCTGTCACCTCAGGGTCCTTCTGTGTTAGAGGGCAGTGTGTTTGTGCTGGAGCCGATGGTAGCTCTTGGCTGAGCAGGTAGCTGGAGGCTTGATGCCTATCTCACTGCAGCTGATTAGGCAGCTCTCAGCTCTCTGTGGGTGTTGGATGCGTTGTCTTCAAGCCGGTGGGTTTAAAAAAGACAAAAATGCTATTAAGTCAGTTTTGAAAATTACATCCATAAAAAATGAAAGTTTATGCAAATAATATTAGTAGAATATGTGAGCTTGAAGGCTTGGGGTTTGTGCAGCAACACTGAGTAAAGCTGCTGCTATGGCTTTTTTTGTTTGGTTGAGAGTGATGTTGGCTGTTCTCCTGCATAGTGCTGTCTTAGGCAAACTCAACTCTGCCCGTGGCCAAGGATTAAAGGCCATTAAATGTTCCTTGTGATTACAAGAAGGCTAAGTACATGACCAGAGCAGCATGTGTTATCATTCTGTTCGTAATGCCTTCGTGTGCTGCTGAGATCCTGGCTTGGAGTAGCTTGTCCCAGGGCTGGTGCATGGGGGTGTCATGTGACAAGGACAGTGCAGGCTGATGAGGCAAGACAGTACAGTTGTGATTTCTCAGCTTGTCAGCAGATAATGTTGAACCCCGGGCTGGTTTCAGCGAAGAAGTTGTAGCCAGGTGAGCCAGGTGCTTGACTGGTGCTGAACCAGAGTCTGGATAAGGAGGAAATGTTCCTAGTTCTGGCAGCTGGAGAGAAGAGTGGTACTTGTGTGATGGGTGCTAGATAGTTCTCCTGGTTTCTTGCCTATGACCTGTCTCCAGAAGTATGGAGCAGACAGGCTGGACTCTGCCTACAGTCCTGGATGTTTCACAGTTAAGAGGTTTAAGGGACTGAGTGAGAAAAATAGAACCACAAACTAGAGCTCTGATTTAGGTTTAAAATACATCACAAGTGTAGTCTATTTTGGTGAATGTTTGATGTGATGCATGCTTGTATAATTTAGATCCTGAAGGGCATGTGAGTTTTTTTGGTGTGCTATATTAATGATTTATATTTGTAGGCTTGTGATAGGATGATGTGGTGGGGTGGTGTGGTGAAATTGGAAGTCATGGCTGCCAGGTTCAAAGCTGAAGGTGCTAACAGGTTTTGTTTCAGTGTCACAACTCTTAGATGTTGTTCTGGAGTGTTTTCCTTAGTAATTAGTGGGACTTGCATCTTGGAGCTTCCTGTGTTATATGCTACACTGCAATACAAAGATTTTCCATATCACTTGTAATTTAAATGTTGTGTGTGATTTGCATAGCAAATATGTTCAGAGTTTTTCTGCTGGCAAGATTTCATTGGGATGCAGATTTCCTACAAAAACGCATTCTACAATGTGGAAAGTTCCTAGTAGCCCAAAAAAGTTGGTGCTGCGTCCTTTCCCTTATCTCAGCATGGAAGCACAAGGATTATGCAATTTGTCAGAGAATGTCTGACAGAGTGGCAACCTGAACTTGGACCTCTGTAATCCAAGTTGAGTGTCTCAGGGGATGGTTGTTCTGGTGAACTGTTACTCTAAATTTCTTCAGTCATCAGTTTCTGGAGCCAGACTTGCTTACCAGAAAGCAGCTACTTGATCTTTATGTTTAGCTTACACAATTTGTCCTTGCCTTTGAAAGCTCTAGTGAGAAATTGGAGCTTATCAGACCATAAATATAAAAAGTGAAAAGAGGGGAGGAGAAGAGGGAATACTTGCTATTGCTACTGTAGTTCTGAGCTGTCCAGGTTTCTTGTCTCTTTTGCCAGGCATTAAGTGGTCAGAGTTCAACTGAAACACAACTGTTAGGGTTGAAGTAAATTACAGTAAGGCACCTCTAGGCATGACTTTCTTTGTTGTGTTTTTGGAGGGTTTTTCTTTGCTTGATTTTAACTAAAATAAAAAAAAGTGTGGTTACTTCCTTAGAGGAAAGACTTATGCTCTGAAGGGAGGAAGGTGCGTTTGGTTCAAAGCTGGTCCGTGCACAGTGTTGTGGTCTGGGGCTTTGGCAAGTAACAGCAGAACACATTTCAGCTGAATGTAGCTGTGGGACACCACAATATAAGATGAGATGGGCTTAGAGAACAGGAAAGCCTCCATTGAGAATAAATGCCTATAAATATACAGAGCACAGAAGGAAATGTAAAGGACAAGGTCTCACTTGGTTTCTTCTGAAAGCATAAGATGGCCTTGGATAAAGTTGCAGAGTTGAGAGCATGTTAGATGGTGGGAAAGGGTTTATGTTCTTGCTTCATGTTTAGTAGGCAACACAACTTGATGTATTTGCTGCTCAAGAAGTCGATGTGAGGAATGGGAGCTGGAACTGGCCTCCTGAATAGTAAGCTGTGTTCAACTACCCAGCTGATCTTGCTGTCATAGGAGGGGCTCTGACAGTCAGTGTGTCTCCTTGGGTAATGCAGAGCAACAAGTGATTCTGAGAATGACTGTTAATTCACAGAATTATTTCCTCATGTGGTTGCCCTTTCCTTCCCAAGGTATCATTGAAAGAGATGAAACGCCTATGGAGAAAGAAATTGCCCGTCTGCATCCAGTGAATTTCGAATTCTCTGACATTTTCTACTTCTGCAGAAAAGGGTTTGAGGCCATTGTGGAAGATGAAGTCACCCAAAGGTTTTCCTCAGAAGAGCTGCTCTCCTGGAATCTCCTCACAAGGACTAATGTCAACTTCCATTACATCAGCCTGAGGCTGACTATTGTGTGGGTCATTGGGGTTGTAGTGCGGTACTGCTTCCTGCTGCCCCTACGGTAAGCTTTAGGGTGCTGAGGGATCTTGGCAGCCTGGGAACGTGTAAATTTGTGTTTTCTTGGTAAATGTCATCTCAGCTTTTTTTAGTCGAAAGGCAGCATTGGCAGATACAGATTAACCTGATTAAGATTAACCTGCTTAAGATGCCATTCAGAATAATTTCATCTTGCCATTCACTATGGGGAGTAGATTAGGGCTAAGTCATCTTTCCTATGAATGCTTCCCCATAGTCATGTGTATTGGTAGTATAAGTGTAAGGTGGGTGAGCTCTAAAGCTCCCTGACACTTTATGCATGGCAGTATCTGAATCTTCTGCCTTTGCTAGACCATGATTTTGAGCAACAGGTCAGGGAATTACTGAGTTAGAGAACTGGATAAGTCAGGTATCTGAGGAATAAATTGAATTTCTGCAATCCCTTTCTATTTTGTAGGGAGAAAGTGTTATCACAATGAATAAAACTATTTATTTTGATTTAATGTCTGTGTTTTGTGTAGCATTACGCTCGCCACCATTGGGATTACGTCAATGATTGTGGGAACAACATTGGTAGGACAGCTGCCAAACAGCAGGTAGGTACTGTGTGTGAGGGATGAACTTGCCAAGTTACATCAGTGCAAACAGCTGAAGATTAGGGGTGAACAGATTTTACAAACAACAGACTATTGATAGTCCATTCCAACCACAGATTTGTGACCTTGCTTTTAGCGGCATTTTGAATTTGGGCTGAGGTTGGCTTCTTGCCAGGCTTGGCACTGAGATCTCTGATGGGCTCCCTCTGCTGTCATGAGAGACTCAAAGAGTTGTAAGGGGGGTATTGGTATTGGGATGAAAAACACCCAGTAAGGAGATTACAGCCTTGCTTAGATAAGTGACACCAAGAGTATGATATACCTTGGCTGAGCTGCAATAGCACGTGAGTGGTAGAACTGGGAATATCCCTCTGTGCTCCAGAACACCAGGAAAACTTCAGTCCTGGGTTGTGTTGAGTAGGCTGGAGAATATTGTATATGTATCTAGCTGCTTTCCAGGATGCTCCAAATGTCTGATTTCTTTCAGTGTGAAAAACTACCTGAGTGAAGTGGTCCACCTCACATGCTCCCGCATCCTCGTCAGAGCTCTGTCTGGCACTATCCATTATCATAACAAGTGAGTGACAATAGCAGAAGTGTGTATATACTTCTGTGTGCGTGAGCATCCCATTTGAAACGGGGGCTGCTCCTTTTTTACCTGCAAGTTAATGTCACACTCAGTGCTGAGTCACCTGGCAGCTTTATGGAATTGTTGTCTGTAAAGTGGTGCTTAGTGCACTAGTAAGTAGTCTAACAAAAAAATATGTGCTTGCAGGGAAAACAGACCTAAGAAAGGAGGAATTTGTGTTGCCAACCACACATCACCGATAGATGCAATCATTCTGACAAATGATGGATGCTATGCAATGGTATGAGCAGATCCATGATGACCACAGCAGAGGGAGAGGAGGGACTGTGAGAGGGAAAGATTGTGGGGTATTGGTTGTGGACTTTGGTACTAAACTTTCATGTTTAGATATGTCTGCTTAAGCACTGGTGTTGAAGTTGGTCTACAAGTTACATGCTGGTGAAGTTGTCCTGGCAGTGTCAGTGCTAGGCTCTTCATCTGGTGAAGTACTTGGGATACACTTCCTGTGTGTGCCTAGGTCCTCTCAAGTGAATGCAGTTTAACAGTTTTGTGGTTGCTGCTTGATCCTGGTGTGCAGTCTCCAGTGCATTTGGGGATTTTTTTAAGAGGGATGGAGAAGAGGAGGTTCTGCTTTTCAAGTGTCTTAGATGCTGATGTGCCTTGCTGGGCTTGCAGGTTGGCCAGGTTCATGGTGGGCTGATGGGAGTCATCCAGCGAGCCACGGTCAAGGCCTGTCCTCACGTCTGGTTCGAACGCTCCGAGATCAAGGATCGCCATCTAGTGACGAAAAGGTCACACCATGGGATGGTGTTTCTCTGCTATTTCCTGGTGCTCAATTCCCTGGAGAGTCATTGGACAATCAAAGACCCAGACGAGGGTTTTTGGAGTGACTTCCAGGGGTGGTATGCAGGAAACTGGATCAGTCAAAATGACCCGAATATGCTTGTTTGTGTGGGCTTTGGTGCAGTAGACTGGTCAAAATGTCTGGTGCCAGGGTTACCAAGGAAGCTTGAAAAGTTTATACAGGGAGAAATGGATGAGCCCAAAGGTCCTGGTAAGGTCTGAAGAGCAGAATGCCACAAAACATCTCAGTTGGGTAGCCATCAGCATAATAAGTAACATCTGATGAATTCAGATATATGTATTGAGAGGATGTGAAGATACTTAAATTCTGGGACTTTCTGTTGAAGAGAAATACTGATCATAAAATGGGCTATCCGTGATACAAACTCACAGTTTCATTCGAAATTGTGAGCCACTGAAAATACCAAGCTTCACTTGTTTGGGTGAGGGGCAGAATCTGTCCAACTGTAAGAATGAGCTGCTTACAAAAAATGGTTTTCTGCAGAATATCACCAAAGGCATACCTGTGGACACGGTAGTACAGGGATAGAAATTCTTCCTAATTTTTAAAGAACTTTTAAGTTTATTTTGACAGGTTGACTTCTTTACCACGTCTTATTGGCCTCTGCACAGCCAGGACAGATTGGCCAAGTTATGCAAGTGTTATTCAAATAATGTGGGCTGTAGGCATTTAGGAACTCACTTTTTATGAAATCTGCTGTTAAGTAAGCAGACCCTGGATGGACCACTGCACATTTTTTTTTTCTTATGTGGGTAATTTCTTGAAGCTTGAGTTGATCAGAGCTAGCTGGACTGACCTAACGGCATACGTTTGTTGGCTTCCCTGACAGTCATTAATAAAATAATATAGAGGAAGGAAAACAGGATGTTTCCTCAATGTAATGCACCACAGGCCTAAGGGGTGGCTTGCACAAAGCTTCAGTTTTCTTATAAACAGAAAAGCAAGTACAAATTATTGTCTAGTAAAAGCCTTTGCTTTCAAACAAATACGTAATATGTATGCGTATTTTTAATGCATCTGCCTGGGGAAAGAAGACTGGAAAGGAATTGTCTTTTAAGCTTTCCTTCTGCTTCCACAGACTCAGGGAACATGTGGCAGATAAAAGCAAGCTTCCAATTTTAATTTTTCCAGAAGGTAAGAAGCTGAACTACTTATCTCCATTCAAAGTAGATGTCATTCCTGTTCTCTTTTCATGGCTTCTGCTGCTCAAATATGGCATAAACTTACATGGAGACAACACAATACTCTCTCTGGCTCTTGGTTGTCCTGGCAGAAGCTCTAGGCGGAAGAATGGGAAGACTGTTTATTTTGCCCTGTGAATATCAATTCACTGTCCTATAGATTTAAATTCAGCACTGTGGTTTTTGTCTCACATTCGGGCTTTATTCAGGGAGTCAGTCACAAGACAAAGGATAAAAGTAAAGAGGGGAGAGATGCTTTCGTTACACTCCCTGAGCAGCAAATGCAGGCCTTTATGGGCAAGACCTGTATGTTGATGCAGTGTTGCTACTGAAATGTGGTAGGCTGTGTGAAGCAATGACTTTATCTTCTGGACAGGCACCTGCATAAACAATACATCTGTGATGATGTTCAAGAAGGGGAGCTTTGAAATAGGAGGGACGATCTATCCTGTTGCAATCAAAGTAAGTAGAAAAAGGTGGCTGCCGAGTTTTGAAGTTTGGGATCTCTTTTTGTCTGGGTGGCAGGAAGCTGTCTCAGTACAGCTTCTGTTGAAGACACAGTAGCTCTGGCAATTGGCTGTGTGCTGTGGATAACTCCTGGAGTAAAAGTGGCTGAAATGAAAGTGAAGTCCTTTGGCCTATGGAGCCTGGCTGGTAGGTCCCTGATGGGATCAGCTTCTTCCTTCCAGAAAGCTGGAAGGAGGGAGATCCAGCTAGTCCCTCCCAGTGCTGAAGGGAAGAGAAGCATGCTGCTCGCAGCAGATTTAAGTGTTTTGGCTGTTCAGGCAAATGGGTGACATCTGCTGCTGGTTCTGTCATGTAATCACAGATCTGGGAAGCTGTGATGGTCTGTAGGGACAGGGTTTTATGATTTGTTTGTTGTGATCCTTTGCAGTATGATCCTCAGTTTGGAGATGCATTCTGGAACAGCAGCAAATACAACATCGTGAGCTACCTGCTGCGAATAATGACAAGCTGGGCCATTGTCTGCAATGTGTGGTACTTGCCACCAATGGTTAGAGAGGTAATCTAGCATCTGGCTGACTAATTGCTATTTAAGAACTTGACTGTGTCTGCAAGGGCCCTTTTACTCTTTTCCCCCAAAACCTCTACCTACCCCATGCCCCCATATCAGAGTTTTATATTAGATTTTTGTCAGCGTTGACTGATGTATGATTGGATTTAGCTTTTCCTGATGCAGCTTGGTACCATCACAGTAGTGTCAAATCATCCTGCTGGAGCAAAATTTTCTCATAGTTTCAACACTTTAGGGGAAAAATGAATTAAATTATTACCACAAGGGGACATCACATTGTGATGTTGGCATGATAAGGGACTCATTTGGCAGTGAGCTAATTTGATGAGGCAGCAGATAAAAATGTTATGAAAGTCTATTTCAATTCACTTCTCTCTGCTTTGATTATGTTGAATTTATGACCCTTGAAGAAAGATGAAGATGCTGTTCAGTTTGCCAACAGAGTGAGGTCAGCCATTGCTCGCCAAGGAGGACTGACTGAACTTCCCTGGTGAGTAATGCCATTCTTGTTAGACTTCATAGACTTTGTTAGTTTGATTGAGACGTGCTTCCTCCCTTAGCTTTGTGACAGATAACATTCAACATCACCCCGGAGAAAGCAAAGGAGTAAATCCACATGCACGTATATGAAAGTAAAAATAAAGATGCACAAAGGCTTTGGAGTGTGTAGCATGCAATGATTTTCACCTAAAGGCTTGATGCTTTTGAAGCAGCCCATTCAGAGTTGTTTCTCGTGTTGAGACTTCTGCTGTGATTAGTAGCAGAAGTGAAGTTACTTGGCAAGTCTGAACAAAAAAGAAGACGGGGCTTGAGGCTTCCTGCTCTGACCTACCTCAGTAAGTGGCAGTACAATGCCTAGATTTCATATGAAACAAACTTGAAAGCAAGATTTTGATGAAAAGAGTGGGCAAAGGGATTCAATTATGAGGCCCAGCTGGCCCTCTGAATGATGTAAGGCAAGAGACAACTCTGGTGTTGCAGGAGATTGACTGTCCCTATAGGCTTGGAAGCAGCATCCCAGATTGCCAAAGATTTCTATTGTAGGTACAGCCTGTTACCAACATGAGTAGGCTGCTTTAGTGGGCTAAACTCAAAATTTGGACTTCATATGAAATGTGGATTAAGGTTTTAATAAATGTGCTTAAACTTGGATTGTTACAGAAGTTCTAAAGAAAATACTTTCATAATAATGTTTTAGATTTAGACTCTAGTTAATGTAATGCATAGTTGGATAAGAACTGTTGGATAACAGTCCTGATGGGTTACTTTTCCCTCTTGCTCTCAGGGATGGAGGTCTGAAACGAGCAAAAGTCAAAGATACTTTCAGAGAAGAACAGCAGAAAAACTACAGCAAGATGCTAGTGAGAAATGGATCAATAGGAAGCCTGTCTACAGGAACAGAGTCAGACTGAATGGTTGTTCTTGAAAATTAACTTTGCACAACCAGCCTTAGCAGGAATAATGTTTTTTAATTAAAAAAAAAAAAAGACAAAAAATAGAGCAAGACAACAGCAAAACCCTTCATCACGTGTATGCATATTCTCTGTATGGCTGGTGCAGAGCCTGCCAAGGACAGCGTCTCTGTATTCCTCCTTATTCACTCTTCTCACTCTCCTGCCCCTCCCCATCTTCACGTGATGATGCACTGCAGCTCCTGGTATTCCCAGGCTGAATGCCAGCAGAGTTAAGAGACACAAGGAAAATAGCACCCCAGGTTTTCTGAGTTTTTAAGGATGAAGGGAAGTACACTGAACAGATGCTGTCAGGACACGGGTTGTGAAGATACCTCTTGTTTATGGTACATTGAAGGTTTAAATATAAAATGTTGTCTTTTTTCCCCCTGTGGCTCACAGAGTTTTTGTTGTAGATTTTCAAAATAACATGTTTTAGGATGTTGTCAGAACTGTAAGATTCACTCTTTGGTTAGCTTGCACCTGGATGTGCAAGGAGGGAATGGAACAAGGGCTGCAGAGAGAGACCCTAAAAGGATGGGAAAGGAGCTGCCCTGCCAAAAACACAGTTCATGGACCATGAGGAATTTGGTGGCCTTACAACATGGTATCACCTTTACTGAGAACTGCTACCTGAGGGAAGATAAGGGGCAAGTCCTCAATGCCCCTGCCCACTGCTATTGTTGAAATTGCTTTCTTGAGCTCTGAAACTGTAAAGGTAAGATACAGGAAACAGTTAGATAATGAATTTTTATGAAGTGGATTTTCAAGAGTACCTTTCTGCAAAAATTGCTGCTGGTGACTTAAAGTTCTCAAGAGAGCCACTCCAGAAACATGTTTTGCGTTTTCTGGTCTAGCAACAGCTATCACAACTATAAACATAGACTCCATTAAGTCACCTATGATACGAGACGTGGCATGTCCAAATCTGCAACATATTGCTGTCTGAATGTAATGAGAAATAAATTCTATATTTCTAATGGGTCTGTGTGTCATTTATACTGTTCTCTAAATGTACGTTATTAAAAGTTATACTTCCTGAGAACTTTACATTGGAGTCATGGAAACTTCAGTTGCTGACATAAAGGACTAGTTGTAGTTGAGCTCTTACCTGACTTACAACTTGAATTTTTTTTTTTTCTATTTTCCCTCTCCTTGGACTCTAAGGAGCATGTATGGCATGGTGTTTATCCTTTCTTTTCCAAGTAGGAGTGATTCATCATGCAGACTGAACTTGCAATTTCAGGATCAAGCCATATCAGGGAGACTCAACTAATGAATCTATAATTAACTGGAAAACTATTAGCTTCTAAATTTTTAAGAGTTCATTTGTAAGTAGTTTTTTCCTGTGGCAAAGAGAATTTAAATGTAATGCTGGAAAAAAATATTGCTGTTCTACAAATCATAATTTAAAAATGTTAAACATAGTTTCCAAAGAAAGGGTTTCCTGATCTGCTTTTTATTATCTCTCAGTCCATGCACTTGCACAAGGACAAATATATTTATTCATTTAATATTATATTTACATGCAGCATATCTTTGTCTTGGAAATCTGGTTGTGAAGCCTCTTGGAGGTATGTGACCTTGGGAGAAAACACTGGGGAAAACGTTTTCAGAGAAGTGTTTTCAGGTTTAGAATGGCAGGCCTTTAAGAAGGGAATTGTTTATATTAAAAGGGTTCCAGTGGTAAGACAAGTGAGACACAGCAAACCTAGCTCAACTGTGAACTGAGTTATGTTATTACTATTAAGACGAACTGGTCCTGCAAGCTTTGGGCTAATGAAGGTGATAATTATGACCTTTGAATTTATGATACTAGCTGTGAGATTGAGCTTTCCTGAACTGCACTAAAATAGGAGGCTTTGTGAGGACAACTTACCTTTTCTAAATGTGCCTGCATGTGTGCCCATGCATACACATATAAAATATAGTTTAGGTGACACATTTAAAAATCCATTACATATAAATATTGATATGTGTACACATATTAAATATTTCTTTTGAGGTATAGATTGTGATATATTTCTCTGCAGATGGAGCAAGAACTGTTTTGGTGAAGGTTTAAATATATGATTCCTAAGAGAAACTTCACAGTCAGTTTTATGGGCCCTCTGTTCTCTTCCTGCTTTTGGAGCTGACCATCAGTAACTGAACTGCAGTGGCTTTATGAAATCTTGACTGTGCTCACTGGGGTTCTCTGTTAGGTGCATGTTTACAGCAGCAGGATTGTGAGCTTTGGGAAAAGGGCCAAAGACTGCGGTTTGCTTCTCACTTAGGGCAAAACTGAATTTTAAGGCAAGAAGTCCAGCTAAGATAAAGAGTGATGACAAGGTAATTCAGTGACACTGTGATGAAATGTTGTCTGACAAGCCAAATGGGAGTTCTGCGATTCATTACAAATAGCCTCCTCTGAACTGATTTTTAACAAAGTCTGCCTTATTTTTGAGAGAATTTATCAAGGAAATGTGTAGATGAGCTATATGAGTGGCACTGGCCATGAGAAGAGGCATCATGCAGTCAGTTCTTAATTGCTGAATGAGTGGAGATGATGTAGGTGATTGAATAAGCTGAGGAGGTTTTACATCTTTACTAATCAAGACCTTTTGTGTGTTCTTTGACTCTTGATAGGTGTTTGGGGTTGTATCCCTAGACTTTTCATGTAGCTCTGAAAAAGTGTTCAGGGAGGCTGTACAGAAAGAGGTGATGGATTCTCTTCTGCCTAATGCGTCATTAAAAGCGCTCTTGAATTTAACTGCAGAATCTCTGTAACAGGAATAATATATGTACTAAAAATGCATATTATTTTTTCATGTTCATACTCGAGGCTGTGATTGAAAAGCTGGCAATTACAATATTAGAAAACAAAGCATAACTCAATCATGATCAAATGTGCTCTAAAAACTATCTGTACTTTTGCAAATAGTTCTCTGATACTAGTTAGGAGGAAAAAAAAAAATCTCACCTCTAAGCACCAAAGACTATTTTTTGTCACGAAAAATATTACTTAAAATCACTAAGGGTTAAACAACGACACAGAATCAGTTTCCCAGCTGTCCTTTTCCCTCTGCATGTGTGTAAAACATCAAAGCACACACACATACACGAATCAGAGAATGGTTTGGGTTGGAAGAGGCTTTAAAGACTACATAGCACCAAAGCCCCAACCCTGGTCACGGTTGCTGCTCAATAAAATAGGTGTCCAGCCTGGCGAACACTTCCAGCGATGGGGCACCACCCTCTGAATAAAGAATTCCCTCCTGCCATCTAATCCACACCTGCCCTCTTTCAGTTCAAAACCATTACCCCTTGTCCTGGCACACTCTGCTCGTATAAAAAGTCCCTGTCCCTCCGTTTATAAGCCCCGTAAAGGCACTGGAAGGCTGCAATGACGTCTCCCTGCTCCAGGCTGCACAGCCCCAGCTCCCCCAGCTTGTCTGCAGGGGAGAGGCACTCCTGTCCTCTGAACATCTTCGCGGCCTCCTCTGGACTTGCTGCCTTTCCTTCTTGTGCTGAGGATCCCAGATCAGGACACAGTGCTCCAGCTGGGGTCTCACCAGAGCTGATCAAGGGGCGAGAATCACCGCACTCGACCTGCTCGCCCCACCTCTTTTTGATGCAACCCAGGCCGTAGGTGAGGGTTTCCGCCCCAGTACGGAACGGGGGAAAACCCGGACTGAATTATTCCTGGAGTACGGAATGGGAAAAAACCCGGACTGGATTTTCACCAGAGCACGGAAGGGGGAAAAAAACAGACTCGATTTCCAAAAAAAAAAAGTTTGAACTTGATGATCTCAGAGAGGTCCTTTCCAACCTGGCTGACTCTATGATTCTATAAATATTAGACCACTGAATATCTTAGATGCAACACCTAAAAGAAAAAGAAAAAGCACTAAACTGTTAGGAACTGCAGCAAAATGTATTGAAAGAGATTATGTGCCCCATCATATAGTGCAGCTACGCAAAAGCTGCAGCATTAGCCTGACCCTATCAGAAGCTAACCAGGTATTTATTTTATGGTACAACTTAAGATATTGTTACATTTTAGTGAGATTTGACCAACACAGGGCTACCTACCACCTAAATAAACCTTACCAAGAAGGAGCGCTTGGTTTGTGGGACTGTCAGTTGTGACTGTACCATTATTCTTACAAAACTCTCAATAAAAAGAAGCACCAGCAAATTTTAATTAAAGCTTACCATGCTCTCATTCCAAGGGGAAGAAAAACCCTAGATTAGTATCAACAGCCAAACTAGATAGGGCACATAGATAGGGCACATGTTGCTCAGTTGACTCCATGACTATAGTGGAGTCAAAGACTCGTGTGCATTTGAAGCCAATGGATAAAGAGAAAAAGAAATGGATAATCTTTAGTTCTTGCACGATTCTGCTGTTCAAAGCTGTCTGCTATCTCCTGTATCAGGGTTTGATTTTTCCAGGAGTTCTCTTCCTTTCCATACACTTCTATAACATTCCCACATGCGAAGTATTAGGACAACTCACTTTTATCAGCAACTCTTGACAAACATTAGCATTTAAAATTGGCTTTAGATCATGTAACAAATCACAAAACCACAAACAAACATATTTCATCTAACATAGTGTTAATTCCACCCATATTTTTTGACACTTTTTTTTCCTTGTCAGATTTTTGGGATTGGGCATCCATCACATGTCAGACTAACCTATTCTGGTGTTTCACTACCCTCACTGTAAAAAATTTCATCCTTACATCCAGTCTGACTTCACCTTTTAGTTTAAAACCATTACCCCTTGTCCTGTCACTGAGCACTCTACTAAAAATTCTGTCCCCATCTTTCTTGTAAGCCCCCTATAAATACTGAAAGGCCACAACAAAATATCCCTGGGCCCCCTTCTTGAGCTTGTCCAGGTCCCTCTGGATGACATTCCTGTCCTTCAGGTGTGCCAACTGCACCACTCAGCTTGGTGTCATCTGCAAATTTGCTGAGGGTGCACTTGCTCCCTCTGTCATTGATGAAGTGGAACAGCACTGGTCCCAGTAGAGCCCTCTGAGGGGACACCTCTGGGAGAGTGATGTGGGCCAGAGTGTGCTGCAAACACAGATCTTGACTCAGCCATGTGAGAGTATCTGCAGTTGGACTAGAAAGCTGCTAAAAAGTCTTGGGGATTTTTAATATTTATTTGTGTGACAAACTGGCTGTTCAAGCTTAACAGCTGAGGGTGAATTCTTTGATTTTGTCACGGATGTTTTTGGGCACTGCTGCTCCTGAAGAAAGTATCCATGCCATTATCAGGTCTGATTTGTTCCCATCCAGGATGCCTTTTGTTTCCCTGAAATGAACATAATAAAAGAAATAGAAATATGACCTCGAGAGTCAAGATACAGACTCCAATGATTGTTCACTGTCTCCATCTTTTTATTAATTTTTTCTGAGGCTGCTTTCTTTTCCCCTGGTTTGCTGGATAAAATCCATACAAATGAAATACAAGCACAGTCAGTAAATAATAATGAAAAGGAAAATTCCTTTTACCGAGAAGCCAGTGCAAGTAAGACATCATCTGAAATGGAGATATTTTTTTTTTTTGGCAGATCACAAAGCTGTTATAGTCTTTTAAAATTAATATTTGGCTTTTAGGCTCTGTAATGGTTTGTGTGACCTCTTCTTACCCTTTGGCTAATAAGAAAAATGACATTGTTTTTAAATACAAGACAGACATGATAATGCCATGCATAAGGTTGATACTTCTGTTAAAAAACATGGGATGGAAAAGTGTGTGGCTTGGTTTTCCATCTTGTGGACTGGTGCTGCGACCACCTTTGGGGCAGGAAGGTATGGATTTGTCCATATCTGAGCTTCAGCAGAGCTGCCCTGCAGCTTGGTGAGGAGGCACAGAGAAATCCCTGCTGCCTTCCTACCTCTCTTCTGTAGGCCAGGCATGGCACAGGGGTGGCCAGGTGGAGTTCAGCTAGAGGTGGCCAGGTTGCAGTTTGTGCATCTCTGTGGTGGGAAGGACCACCTAGCCTGGACCTGGCCTCACTGAATTCCAGGACATTTCCAGTGCTTCCATCAGTGGCAGTGACTGTGTTGTGTCCTTATGCTATGGTAGTGTACAGTTCACAGGCTGGAATGTACCCGATTTTTTCTCACACCCCAGATTATGTTCTGTGCAAACAGCACATCTTGGAGACCTAATTTGTAGGGATTTTAATTTCAGAGAGAGTGTGAGAGATTAATAACCCTTAACTGTAAGTTGCTCTGTCATGTGATGGCTTGATGCTATTCCACCAGTGTAACTTGGTTCATTTTCCTGGAGTCAAGTGAGTTGTTAAGGAATCATGGAATGTTTTGGGTTAGAAAAGACCTTGCAGATTTTGTATTTCCAACGCCCTTGCCATGGGCAGGGGCAACTTCCACTAGGCCATGTTCCTCAGAACTCAATCCAGTCTGGCCTTGAACACTTTCAGGAATGGGGCATCCATCCAGGATGAGGAATGGATCTCAGGAATGAGGTTTTTAGCTATACCTGGAATACATGTCCTGTCTCAGTACTTAAGCCAGCCCCATCTATCAGCTGATGACTGCAGGAAGGTTTATTGGGTTTTGTGGTTTGTTTTTTCCCCCCAAGTTACATCCTTGGGCAATGAATTGGCTGGGGTATCACTTGCAACCTTATCTTCCCACAAAATAGTGAAAATGTTCTTGCTTTGGATAGTGATGAGGGCTTTTGGAATGAATTGGCACTGAGTAGGATGTAAGCGGGGGACTCATACCTTTCACGATTAAGTCTTCCTTGATGCTTTTGGAGTTTTCAAGTAAAGGGCATTGTCAGCAGAGCACTGCCACCCTCAGTTTGGGGCCCTGTGTCAGGCTAGACATGCCAAAACTTTCTGCTTCTGAAGCGACTTGACATGAGTCAGAGCTTTTCTGGACAGCAGCATGTTTTTGTGCTTTGCTTTGCTCATTGGGACTTATAGAATCATAGGATCAGTTGGGTTGGAAAGGACCTCTGAGATCATCAAGTCCAACCCTTGATCCACTATCACCACAGTTACTAGACTATGGCACTCAGTGCCACATCCAGTCTCTTCTTAAATACCTCCAGGGACGGAGAATCCACCACCTCCCTTGGCAGCCCATTACCCAATGCCTGATAACCCTCTCTGTAAAGAATTTCATCCTAATATCCAACCTAAACGTCCCCTGACAGAGCTTGAGACCAGGCCACCTTTCTATATTTTTTGTCATGTATTTGTTGTAATCTAGTTTTTATTATTTTTTTTAATGTTCTCTGGCTGTGCAATTCCATGCCTGATGTTTAAGAAATGCACAAGTTTTATCGCTGAAGAATAATGTCTGTATGTACTTCCAGCTTTGATTTTTTCACATTTCTTGCCTGTGGGCTCTGTCTTTCTGCCTCCATTCCCATACAGTAGCAAGGCACTGTCTCCTGCAATTAGTTACACAGAAGAACGATGAGATTGGCCCCGTGTTCTTCTCACTTCATCCTGGGATAATGGATTAGTCCAGATGCTTGACAGCATTGCATAAAGTGAGCGTGATGGAGTGTAAACCCATGTGGGGACAGCTCTAGCACAAAACAGCCCTCGCATGGCACACTCTAATTTTCTTCCTCATGCTTCATCTTGTGCAACCGTTCCACTTAATTATTGCACTGTGGAAGTCAGCAGCCTGGGCAGGGATTAATCCTTCCCAACAACTGCAATCAAACTTTTACTCATGCACTCGACTCCTAATGCTTGGTTCGTGCTCAGGGAAAGGGATGGGAATTCAGAAGCATGATCTCTTGTCAGCAGCAGAAATTTCTTCCTTGTCCTGTTCAGTTAATGACACCACCTGTTGAGGAGGGAGAGGAATTATGATATTTAGGAAGTAGTCACTCCCCAAGCTAGCCATGTGAAGAAACCAGTGACCAACTGGAAATTCCAAACCCAGCTGTTTATTTAGCTGGCCTGGTTTAAGGTAAAAACTAAACAAGTTGTCTGAGGTTCTGGGGACAAGTTGGGTGGTGAGGGAGGGTATTTAGGCTTTTAGGGTTGTTAAGTGCCTGGTGGGTATTCATTAGATGCTGTTGGGGATGCTTAAAAAACTTCTGTCTTTATCTTCAGGTGCCAAAAGATCTTTGGAAACTGTCCCTGATACCTGGAGAAAGATAGGGCCCAAATGTAAGTCTTCAATCTTACTAAGTCCAGAAGTAGCACAGGCTCAAACCAGCTCTGTGAAACTACGGGTAACACATGAATTAAAAAGAAGACATGATTGAGAAGAGAGTGCAGTTATGATTTTTGAAATAACTTGCTGCTCAGAAAATGTAGTCCTTGAGCTAAACTGCACCCTTAGTTTGTACTGATCTCAGTATCTTTTGGAGCTGTGGAGTGCAGTCTTCTGACCATGTCTTCATGCACCAAAGGTGCAAAATCTTTGCTTGTGTTTGAGCTTGATATGTGTCCTCACTATTCTGAATGTGTTCTGGTGAGGATTCACCTGTGTTCCCATTTCCACCAGTATTTTATTGAAACGGGATTTACTGGGTTTCAAAGGAGATCAAAATAAACCTTGAGGATGGCAGGAGTGTTTGTCTTGCATCTCCATTCTTCCCTTGGAATCACATGCACTCATTTAGCTCTTCAAGAAAAATCACAGGGAGTTGATCATCAGTGCTATCTCAGGACTAGAACTTCCATTTTCTGTAGACATGTTGATTTCTGGTCCTTAACTTATTTAACAGGGTGTTTACTGCAGTGTTCACAGAGGTTTCTCAAGCGCACTGAGAGGGCTGCGCTGGTTTGGCAAAAGGGCTAAGGTTTGCTCTTGGGGCTAAGACTGAGAGTTAACTTTTTGCCCAGAGTGGCATCACTATCATGTTACTAATTAGTGTAGAGAAAAGATTAAGGTGAGATGCATGTCTGTGCTCACTTGCAAGTACTAACGAGCCTGTCTTCGTTAATCACCGCTACAGGTGCCATCTCCAATTGCCAAAATTGAGGCATGCTGTTACTTTCTTTAAATCATTGTTATCATGCAGACCTTGCTTCTCTAACGGGCTCTTCATGAGGTGTGGGTTTTATGGTCCTTGCTGATGGTAGCACCAGGAGCTGGTAAGTGTGCTGCTTTAGGGATGCCGCTACTCTCTTTTACTGGCTTTCCTTTAGGAGCAAATAAGACTATTTAGCTCCTCCTGGTGGAAATACACACCAGCTTCTCGCACAGTTTGAGTTTGATCTGGCTAAGTCACAGTAAACTTGTGCAACAGAAATCCAGTTTAGGAAACAAGCCAAGTCCAGGCTTGTTTTAAAAAAAGATAAAAATTACTTACTCAAACTAGTACTGCCCAGCTTTGCAAAGCTGAAGTGGCTTAACGATTTGGAACCTTAAACTGGATTAATCTTTGCTTGAGATGGCTTTATTTGCCTTGCCACATCACCAGCTGAAATTAAATTGGGCAGGGATGGAATCTGTGTAAATGGGCTCACTGTTGAGCCTTGCACAGAGCCTTGCATTTTAGTCTCCTCTACATAGGGTTTCCTTCCTCACAGCAAAGTATGTTGCTTCTGCCAATTTTTCAGGCTTGTTGCTGTCTTTGGGATTTTCCATCATTAAGGCAGACTTCCTCTTCTTGTCTGCTGCTGTGTTCCAGCTGTTTATGAAGCATCTTTTCTTGTAGGCTTAAGAAGAAAGAGATAGATCAGTAACAGATAAAGAATAAAGCTACTTGTATATGTCACTGTGGTCCTTTAAGAAAATGGACGCTGTAGGGAGTAAGACTCTCAGCCATTAAGAAAATTGCTATTTGAATTGGTTGTGACCCAGAGAGAAAGCAGGAGAAATACATGCCAGGATGTGACAGGAGAAGTGCTGTCAAGAGAATGCCCTTGATAGTCCTGAAATTTCTTTCATGGGTATGTGTTGATAATTCCAGCAAAGCTCACTACAGCTTACTGAATTCCCTTACTGCAATGTCTTGAACAGCCTTCTAGTTGTGTGCATTTATGTGTGCATCCTGAAATAAAAGTGGATATTTCATGCTCTTCTTGTAGCAGAAAGGTAAAATAAACTTTTAAGGATACTGTTGCAGGGAGGCTATTATGCTATTGAGCATCATGTTACTTCTGCACAAGAGTTTGCTCATTGTTTACAAAACTGTCTGTAGAGGGTGCTTTTCATAGCATATAGCTGCTTATGATGTAAGGAACAATTTTTTTCCTCACTTTTTTACTTTAAAAGTTTCAGTTCTAATACTTTCGGTTCGTGAAGTTAGAGATGTACAGTATTTAAACAGGAAGTTTTTTTTTTAATGTCAAAAATGCCAGTGTTGAGATTTAGCTTAGAATTCAGTGTTAACAGCAAATACGTTAAGGGAGTGAGGATCAGCAGTGTTTGGAGCAGATGGACTCCTACTTTTGGCTTCTCACATCTCCTAGGTATGTGTGTCAAGATTTGAAAACAGAAATGGTTTGTCTTCCACGCTTCAAGTACAGCATAATTATTTTCCTTTTCAAGGTGCTTCAGAAAACCCCTTAGCTATAATGTTTAACATAAAAATAACAATAAGGGAAGAAAAACCCCGAAGTTAAGAACCCAAAACAAACACAGCCCAAAAGGCTGGGTTGTGCTGTGACATCAAGGTTTCAGCACCCAAAACAAAATTAGAGGCACCCTGATCTTGCAGAAGTTGCATATTTTATTTTTAATACTATTATGTAGCTTACCCCGAGTCCTGGAAGCACTGACAAGTGCAGCAGGAAAGTGTTACATCATAATTTTTAGGTGACCAATGGAAAGATGAATCTGTCAAAGTTGGCTCTAGAGCCAAGGGTAGAGTACCACTGTATGGGTAGAAAGCCACTGTGCAGGAGGCTTTTGGCCAAAAATGTCCTTGGTCTGTAGCCAGAAAACTGGGAAAGTCAGTCCCTGCAGGCAGGTCCTTGAAAGGAGTAATTCTGTCTATTCTGGGTAAACGATGGGAAAATTGGTCAGGATGAACACAATTCAGGAAGACCAGAGTTTTGCGGGCATATGAAACTGGATCTCATGGCCTGGTGGTCTTGTGGATGTGCATAGAGTTGTTATCCGCTGTGTCAGTACTCCAGTGGGGCTGGGGTAGCACTGGTAGGGAAAAAAAAGGTTAAACTCAAACTAGCTCATGGAACAGTAGCCTTGTGTCTCCAGATAGCTGTGGAACATTAATTGTACGTGTGAAAATTTTGTCAAACTTTTCCTTCACATTTTGAATTTTCACAGTGAAGGGGACAAAGCTTCCTGAAATGTTACAGTTTTGGTTTGGTGGGAGAAAAAGCAAGCTCAGATTAGAATGGTGGCAGGGTGGATATATACTACTGCCTTAAATCAGTAGCCAGAGTTGTGTTCTAGAGACTCAGAGCTCTCAGTTGTCATTTGAGAGGGCAAGATGTTTAATTGATATAGATGGCACTTGGATGAAATCTTTTCCTTGTAATATAATTATGGGCTTCTTAAAGTGCCTTTTCTTCTGTGTGAGATGATGAAAGGAAGGCAGGCTTGCTCAGTTTTCTGTGGCTTTGCATGCATAATTTTTCATAAATAAGGCTGAATCTGCCTTCTGAGACAGGCTGGTGGGCTTTCTGCACCTGAAATTACAGGGCGAGCGGCTGATGAAGAACTGCTATTCGGCACAGTTGGTCTCTGTTGCTTTTGCATCCCCCTCAAACAAACTGGAAGCAGCTGGTGTATCACAGCACACGCAGCTAGGTGCCAGCACCAGCTCACGTTTGTGTTTGCCTGACGTGTGTCTTCCCCAGCGGTGCCCAAAGGAGCAGCAGCTCGGCTATACGGTGCACTATTTGCATACTCTAACGAGATGGGCTATAATTGGCCTTCATTGATTTTGTTTTCATTGAGCTAAAATAGAGTCAGAGCTTCTTAGGCAAGAAGAGCTGATTGATTTGTGGTAGGATTCAGGACTATTCAGTTGGAGGAATAATTAATTATGTTCTTATTTAGTAATTGTCAGGGTCTAAGTTTACTCTTACCTTTCGAGTAGACACTGCTAAATTTGCTCTCTAGACTGTGTCATTTCTTTTAAAAGCTGGGATAAGGTGCCAACATCCAGAAGACAGTTCACGGGAAACACTCAAGTTGTTTCCTTCTCTGTCCCTTCATTACCACTTCTTTTTCTCCCTTCTGATCCATATGCATGACATTCTTCTTTACAGGTATTAATTGATCAGCTCCATTATCTGGTAATTTTCTTTTAAGCAATTCCAGGGAAACACCTTTTTAACCAAATGTTGGAAAACAAAAGAAAAAATAATTGCTAGCTTAAGAAAATTTGAATGGTAACCTACTGTTAAGACTTATGTTTGTTTTTGTTTTTTTTTTTTTTTTTTTTGTTCTAATTCAAGCTCTTGCCCAAAAGAAATGTTTTCTTGTGCTGAGTGTGGATGTTGAAGAAATACACCTGTGTAGCTCAGGAGCTGGGGTGTGTTGATTATGTGCTGTTATACACTCATAAACTTGAGACAGTGGATATTTTTGTGTGAGTGAGTTATGGTCTTGCTGAAACTGGAAGTGTACTTGTCCTTCCTTGTGCTTTTCTTATGAAGTATCCATTTAATTAAACATTAGCACTGTGTGAGCAGATAGTGCTGTACGGCAGAGGCAGATTTTATGAGCTGTTTCTGTAGAGTTGAAAGCAAGGTTATAATGGCCACACACAGCAAGGTTAGCACTGGCACATATGTAATAAAGATGATGTTTAGCACATTTTCTCCTCTTCTTATCTTGTGCTTGCAGCATAACATGGTGGCAACGTTTGCTAATGCTTTTTAAGTGGTGGATCTTACCACGAATATAATGTTAAACGCTAATGAATTGAGTCCGAGTGGTTCCTGTGCTGCTGCCAGGAATGCAGTGCTCGGTAAATACCTTGCACCAAGCAAGCAAATGACAAAGGAACTCTGTAGACAAACAACAACCAAATGTAAGAGATCATTCCTCATAACAAATTAGTTCTTAAATAGAAGGGTCTTCCACCAGCTTCACCGGATGAAGCCTCCTGACTCAATGAGTGCACTGAAGTAGATGCAATTGCCAATAATAAGTAGGACACAACCCCTGAGTGGCCCCTCAACTCCTCTGCAGTGTGAGAGTTGTAGGGGTAGGAAAACCAGAAGAGAAAATTACTGAAAAAGTAATAGGGTGCAAGGTTGTCATGGCCATTGGCTCCAAGTAAAGGGATAAGTCCAGCAGCTCCAGCCTTTACTGCGCAGGTGAAGCCAAAGTGTGCAGGCTGACTCCTGCACACTCACTGCCTGCAGTGCTGGAAGAGAAGCAGCACCTTTGCAACTGGTGTGTCTCAAGCACACATGGGCAGCACTGCTGTTCCGATTCAGAGAAGATGTCTCTAGACACTTACTTTGGAGATGTTCAGAGGGATGCAGTCTGCCCTGGGGTTGCTAGCTCTTTGCTTGAGAGTTGGTGAAAATACTACAGCAACTGCCATGGAAAACCTCTAAATTTCCTTTTCTAATGTACTTTGCAAGAAAGAATTGAATTTGGAAGTAACTTAACAGAAATGCAATGTTAGAACTCAGCCGTGTTAAGATCTCTTCCCCTTTAATTTCCAAAGAAAAGCAGGAGAAACACTTATATACACAGAACAATCTTCCCACTCATCAGTTTCCTGCAAAAAAACCACCACCAAAACCAAAAACAAACAAACAAACAAAAAGGACAGAAAGACAGAAGATTTTGAGATTTGAGGTTTTATTGTATTTATTTTTCCACTTTGGATGAAAGGTTGAGTTTTTTTCACATGGGAGATTTCTACTTAGAAAAGCTGGGGCAGATTTCTTCGAGAAATCTCATTCCTACTAATTTATATTTCCTAGATATGAGCAAAATTCTTTAGTCCTACTATATGGAAGGAGAAGGAATTAGAGGCAATGTTCTTTAAACTGATGTCTAAAAGTGGACTCTGAATGCCATTCTGTATTTGAAGAGTTTCTCAAACTGTGACAGACTCACAGCTGGGAAATAGCTTCACAGGCTCCATAGGCACTTAGTAGCTGTATAAGCTTCCTGGATACTGCTGGTGTGAGCAGCCATCTCTAGATAGCATGTAAACCCCTTCTCCAAGCCCTGCTGCCCCTGCAGATCTGTGAGCTTAAAACCTCTTATTGTTTGCTCTCCTACCTTTTGGTTAAATCGTTTCTTGCCACAGGTGGTGTTAATGGACTACACATGCACACACCCCACCACTCACCCAGCCCCAGTACCTGCCTTGCTTTGGCATGAAGGGGCCCAGAACCTCAGGCTGTTTTGTGGTCTGTGCAGCCCCTTCCGTGTCAGGAACAGTGGTTTGACAGGGAAACGAGGTTATGTGGGGGGCCTTGGAGGGTGGAGTCCAAAAGAAGCGAGGTTTAGGAGACAAAATGAAGTAGAAGAAACAGCTGTGTGATCTTAGGGTGGTAAATCAAAGTCTGTGCTGACCAGCATGTTCTTTTGAATTGGACACTCATTACATCATCTCAGTTATTCTCTTTTTGGCATTCACTTTTCTCTAAATAATGCTTTATATTACTCTGGATGGTCCTGTTTTGAGAGCTTAAGGTCGCAGGTTTCAGCATATTCTTAGAGTTGTTTTTTCTCTTCTCTTTGCTACTGACCTGTTTTAAGGAGCACAGATGCATTGCCTTACCTCCCACCCCACCCTTCCCCAAGAGTCTTCCTCTGTAAAGTTGATGTGGTTGATTGTAAAATACCTTTGTGTTAAAAAAGTGAGTGGGTGTAGCACAGGACAAGACAATTAGCGTCACTTTGTGTCTGAATGTTTTCTAGTAAGGAATTAACTTACACATGAGCCTCCTGGGACTTGTGTGATTTGTGCTGCCATCTTGCTATTTGTTCTGTGTCAGAGTTCACCCATCATTTCAGAGCAAGGAAGGCAGGAGCTGGGATATTTTGCACACACAGTTTCTAGCTTTCATATACCAGAAGCCTGAAGGCTCCTGCCTTCATTAGGTTTACCAGAGGCAACTTTCTTCACTGCATATGCATCTCTTGGATTTGATTCTTATGTATTTCTGCCTTGGAACAGAGGTAACACTTAAGGCAGAACAGTGCATTTGTAAAGATTACCATTCTTAAAGGTTATGTGGTTTTGTTACTGTTATGAAATGAACCTGAATTCCAAGTGCTCAGTGTGAATTTTTCTTTGCTTTCACTGATTGAACATGTGTTTACAGTCCTTTTGAACTTCATGTATTTAAGGTGGACCAGAGCTTTAAAGACTTGTCACTTCTACTAGACTGATTGCCTTGGAAAATGAAGAATTTTCTATGCTGATATGCTCTGAGTAATGAATGATCAGCTTAGAAGATGATGAGTACCTTGGGGGTTGTAAGGATTATTGGACTGCCTACCCTGGAGCTTCAGCTATTGAATTGTAAAGATAATGAATGATTAATTGATCTCATACTTTGTACTTAACTTAATTGGTATCGGTGCTTTGGCTGCATTGGCTGCTCTAGCAACTTAGATGATACACTCATTCTGAGTCAAAAATAATAAAAAAAAAAGTGAAGGGGCATAGGACAAGGAAGCAGAAAGTGCTTGGCACTCTGGCAAGTTCCACTGGCCTACATAAATGTTGTGGGCAAAATAGGAATTAGGGAAAGAGCTGGGAAAGGGGATTACAGCAGGAATCCTCCTAGCTGGGAAGATGTGGAAACTCCTCCATCATGAGAGAGGACTTTCTCCCTTACCAGCTAAAACCTCAGGTTTTTTTCTCTCTTTTCAGAGAACTGAAGAACTAATGTTAAATACTTGAAATTGCCTCTCACATAATATTGCTCTACTGGTCTCTGCCTAGAAAGAGGCTGACCCAGGTGTCTCTCCTGGGTATCTGCTCCTTTACAAATGAATTTATTGCAGTGAGCTGCAGCTGAAAGGGCTTGTTACTGCTGTTGTGTTATTTCCTCTTTCTGGCATCACTGCTCAGGTGTTCTGTGCCCTTGGTGGATTATTAAGCCCTGTACTCCTGTGTTTCAAGGGGTGAGGTACAGAAATAACTGGCTATTAAAAGAGGCAATTGGCTACAGTAAGTCCATGTTAGAAAGTAAGTTAGTTCCTGTTAGTGTTGCCTTTGTATTCGTAATCAGTAAATCCCTATTTTCTGCCACTGTTTGTGTGGTGTGTAAAATAACTTGCCAGGTCTAAAGGGAGCACTGGCAGCTGTGCAGCTCTAATCTTGTGTGCAACAAGGGAGAGTTGCAATCACATTTTGTCTAACAGTCTGCCAGAAACCATCACACATTCATTTCACAAAGTGGAAGGAAAAAGCTCTGCAACTCCTTACGTAAACCAGGTAACAAGCTGTAGAGCTACGTTGTCTTCCTGCCTTCCTGATAAAAGGAGAAAGAGTCCTATAATGGCTTGTATCAGAATAAGATGCTGAAATAGATGCTTTCTGGGTTGTTCGCTCATCATCTTGCCAAGTGAAACTTCATCTTAATGGAGATGACAGTAGTAATGGTTCCTCTTGTGGAAATTTCTCACTAGTTTGGAAAAAGGCTGAAGTAAAGCTGGTAAAATTGCACTTGAAAATGGTTGGACGGATGGAGCATGAACTTCCCAATACTTTGGGACAGGGTACGGACTTGGACAAAAATCCCTGGAGCAAAGAAGTAAAGCTTTCAACCAGTGTTTGAAAAGGACAAAAATTTGTCATTAGTGGCCCAGAGATGTTAAATGCTACCAGTGGGGAAATAAGTCAGTTTTCTAATGTCCTACGTCTGCTGTTGCAACTTAGAAATAATTGCCAATATAAGACTGGAAACAGATACAAATGAGTATGTTATGGTGTGAGCAAATGGAGGTTATGTTAATCTTGGTATGAAGAGTCCATGTGTGTTAATAATGATCAAATTAAATTGCTCATTAACAATCATCATAAGTAATATTGATCTCTACAGCACTTTCCACCCAGATGCTCCAAAATGTTTTATGGATCTTTGAAAATCATGGCAAGACAAGGTAGGAAATTTTGTGTAGCATAGGTAGTGGGGATGGGGGGGGGGGAGAGAAATCTGGGGTCATAATGACTTGAAAAATTTCAGTGACCAAAGCCAAGTTGTCCTGAGAAGAACTAAGATTTCTGGACTTAGTCTGATGCATGAAGATACATGTTCAGTGGTGCTGCTATAAAGTGGCTCTGTCCTGGGTTATCTGCAGTTGAAGAACTGCAACAAAACTTAGCAGCTCTGTACACTGCTTTTGCTGCTGAGGAGAAACTTCCCCTGTGTACCGACTTTGGCATGTGAGATGCATTCAGAAGATAGCGAGTATTGTGTATTTCATAGCAATAACGTGTGAAGAATCTTTTAGGTTGGTTTTTTAATTTGTTTCTACTTCAATTAACTTTTTTAACTGCATGCCTTGTCTCATAAAATGATGAACGCTTTCCAATTTATTGAAACAGTGGTCCTATAAAAGAACAATATGCTTGAGCAACTCTTTGTACTGATACATCATCATCAACCTTAGTAATGAGTAGGAGAGAGATAGGGCTGGTTTTGGTTCCATTGAAAACATTTGTAGATTTTATCTGGAACAGATTTTATTAAAATTGCAACAAACTTTATAGAGCCCGATATACGCTTCATTAAGGGAACATTACCTTACAATTATGATTAATTAGATTAAACTTATGAAAGTGTGTTATTTGTTCAAATCAAAAGGGTGGCAGGGAAGAATGATGGATGATGAAAGAGTGTGATAAATGAAGAAAGCAGCTGAACTAAATTGAATGTGTATTCATCCGTTTTCACTTCATAACTAATGATAAATTGAGCATGTCACATTTAACAATACATGTCTGAGCTTAAGCACAGTCCCAGCTCCTGTAGTCTAATGTCTTTTGTCAGGTAGCTGCATTCAGGGGATGTGATATTTTGTTTGGAGAAACATATGCAGTTCATTATCTATCTGTCCCTGCAGCTAAAAATCACAAATGAAAGCTCTTGCTCTCTCTTGAAATGAAATCACGGAAGTCTCAATTAGGATGGAGTTGTCTAGGAAGCAGAATCTGACTGTGAAGTGTTAATTTGACTCGAAAAGCAAGTAATGTATTGAAAATTGTGTGTTGTTGACAAGAATACATTTTGGGATAATTGAAAACTTGAACAAGCCTGTGAGGTCAGAGTCTAACTCACAGGCTCACCGTCACTTGTTGTGCATCCACATAAGAAAGATGCCATTCAGCACCAGTTGAAATGTCTGAATTTGGCCTGAAAGACACAGGGACTTTGGGCAATACCTGGGTGCCTTGGGGTGCTTTTGCAGGCTTCTCAACTTGTACCACGTTTCCTGATGGTCAGCCTAGAAAGCAGTCTTCCTGAGAGTAATGAGGAGTTCTGCTTGTATTCTTGGTTCTAATAGATGTGAAGCAGGATAACAGTAACAGATGTTCACTGAGGAGAGGATTCTAATTTTGTTATCATCAAAACCGTAAAGGAAAACATTTTGTTCTGGGATCACTAAAATATTTGGTCAACATTTCGTACCAAAAATGTTGTTTTAGCTGACTTCGTTGTTCCACTCCTGGTCCAAAACTATTAATACATAAGAGGCCTAACTGTCTGATGATAGATTGAGCTGCTGAACCACACCACAGATGAATTTTGGGCATGAGATGTTTAGCATTTTCAGGAATAGTTCAGCTATGATCCCAGACATCCTTGTGTGCTGCAGACCAAAGAGTGAGAAAAGGTTGTTGTAGGGTTTTGAGGAATAATAGGAAGCAACTGTTGGAGAGCTGAATGCATGAAATAATAGCTCTAGTCCTCCAAAAATGAAATGGAAGAAAGTCCTGCATCTCTTACGAGCACTGGGCATAAAGGGATGTCCTGTAAATAGACAACAAATAAAACTGGGGAGCTCTGCATGGGCACAAATGTCACATACAGGGACAGATAAAGAGCGTAGTGAAAGGACAGTCTCTTACATTTCTCAGGTGATTAAAAGAGAATTGCTTTAGTTACTTTAGTTTGCTATAGTTGCTTTAGAGCAGGATCAGAGACCTATTTTGCTCCCTTTGATATTGCTCAAATGTTCTCCAACCACTTTTTGCAATCAAGTCTCTTGAAATGCCAACTGCATTCCTTCCTTCCTGTGGAGTTTTGTTGACAGTTATATTTTTGAGCTTTCAAGTCAGGAGTGGACCAAACTTTGTTCCTGTACAGTGCTGCCTGTAAGACTGCATAATTAACAGGTTCTGGACAATTAAAGGAATTTAAGAAAGTTAGTGATATTTAACTTTGCTAGCCTCTCTAAGTTTAATGACAGGACAGAAGGAGTTAGAGTGTGTGAAAGTTTAGAAAAAAACAAAGACTATGAAACAAAGGGAAGAAAACTCTAATGTTTAACTTTTCAAACAGTTTTAGTAATAACATAATTTCTCCCTAGACTGATGCCAGTGTTTTAAGTGGCTGTAGTATTGTTCAGTCCTGGCCTTGTGTGGCTGAATGCTTTGTGCTTATGTGCCAGACATCTCACCTGGATGGGATGGAT
Source organism: Pyrocephalus nanus (assembly GCA_038380795.1). NCBI lineage: Eukaryota > Metazoa > Chordata > Aves > Passeriformes > Tyrannidae > Pyrocephalus > Pyrocephalus nanus. The sequence continues at coordinate 16,342,989 of CM076264.1, read as the reverse complement.
GTGAGGGAAGTTCTGTGAAGTTTCCTCTGTTTCCATGGAATGCTGTAAAATATTTTAGTCTGACTGAGGAGTGCAATAGAGAATTGCTTTGTGTGTAAATAAGTTTATTTACACCTGTCACCATCATCCATAAAATGAGAACCTAACTTCATCAGACTGCTGAACTCCTCTCCATTGGGAAGGCTGTGATAACAGGTGGCAAAGAGTTGTCTCTAGCAGGGAGGTTATTAGGAGTAGAATTCTTTCTGAGTAATGGAATTTGTAGTGAAATTAATTCTGCTGTTCAATTGTATAGTTAATGGCAAGAAAAGTTTAAGGAATGTAATGGGATTCCTGTGGAAATTAACAGTTTTATTTATCCCTCATTCCATTAATATGGTTGGGGGAGGGGGTTGAGTGGTTTGTTTGTTTTTTTCAATGTAGCAGATACACAAGAGATAAATTTGTAAATTTGTGCTTATCCCTGGCTGTTATTAACAATGCTTCTCCAGCATTAGATTATAGTTGCCACAGAGATATTTCTGTCTCTGACCTGATTGATTGAAGTGGATTTTTTTGAGAAATTTTCTATGCCATGAAGATATTAAGACCTTAGGAACTGGAGGTAAGTGGACTATGTGGACTGCTTTAGTGCTCTAAAGCTTCAGCATCTCAACACCTTTTTTTATTTTTATGATGAGGCTAGATTTGAGTGAGAAGGGAGTGTGTGGGGTGCTGAGCTTCTCTGTGGAATATTCCCACAGACTCTTTGGGAAGAGAGCAATGCACTTAGTGCACCTCTGCACTGCCATCAGTGCAAGCCCCTTCTCTGTGAGCACTGCTGTGCCTTAGCTGCTGCATTCTTTTCCAGAAAATAGTGAGTTGGCTGAGTAAGGTGAGGAGGACTCTTCTGGAGGAAATGTTGCAGATGGTTCAGCTCCCTTGAGGAGATCATTCTTTTGTTGTGCCACCATTTTGGGTAGGCCACTTGGAGACTTTTTAAAAGGGCTTAGCTCTGAGTACCTTCTGGACTAGAGATTTCTGCAAGGTTTTGCAGTGTGAGCTCCTGTAAAACAGAGGTACTGGAAGTGAATTCCTTCTTAAAAGGTATCCCTTTACCTTTAAAAAGGCATGTAGGCCACCCTTCCCCCATGACTGGGTAGAAGGAGAAGGCACAGAGGAGACACGGGTGTAGAAATCATTAAAGTGAAATGTGAGTCATGTTCATTAAAGGCAAGCTAGCAGAATGTCTTATATTAGTGGCTGCGTAATGATTAGAGCTTCCTGTAATAATGATGATGGCGATTCTACTATATGAATTGAACATTCATTCTAAGTTAATTCACATCCTTTTAACTAATAAGTTATTTAAGGGGAAAAAAAAAAAGTCCTTTTTAGCTCATAATTTGAATAGACTGATCAGAAGAATGCTGAAATAGCAACCCTCCCTCTGTGCTGGCGAGATTGAAACACTAATCTGTATCTCAGCTTTGTAGTTATTTATTCATAATTCATTGTATCTCTGCTAAATACTAGAACACCCTCCCTCTGCAGATTATCTGTGTCTTCACTAGCAATGTGTTGCTAGTTGAAATGGTGATAAAGAACTTTATTTTGGTGGAAATTATTTGAAGAGAACTTCACTTTGATTTTTGTTATTCAGAGACATGTCAGGGAAACAAATGATTTACTGTTTGCCTTAAAAACTTCTCCATTTTTAAGCAAGAAATCATGGTCTACAAATACTTTTCACCAGAAAAAAAAAACCTTAAAAAGGGGCAGAATTATTTATTGTATATAGAACATAAAAAAATGAAAATGGCAAGATGAAAAGGAAGGCAAAATGTTTAGTTTAAAAAGTGAAGGAAAGATTTGGTGGTGACAGCCATGGGTTTGCAGCAGTCTCTTGACAGGGAGGGAAATGTGGTTAAAGATGTTTAAAAATGGCTTGGGGGATAAAAAAGCATATGAAACCCCAGCAGAATAGAAGATGGATGCAAGAAACTAATCAGTCTTTTGCACTTGCAGCTTTGGTCATTCTGAGGATCTGGATCCATTAACAAGTTGAGGACTTGAGAAGTTTTGTTCCACTGATGTCAACTTCTGCATGCCTACAAATTCACCTGACCAATTTGATGTCCTTGAGTCAATAAGGTGGGTTTTCTCATTGTTTTATTCAATACCTTTGCCTTGAAGTCAGAACAGGTATGTCAAAGACAAGTTATGGCATAGTTAGGTGTAAAGACTGTACAGAATGCCTTAGTGTTTTAGTTGTGGTCCTGCTTAGAAGTAGCAACTGAATTCTTACTATGATTTCCCTCCCGATCAAAGGATTACATTTATTAAACTATTTCTTGCATTGCCATATATTTGAAGATTAAACTAGTGGAAATTTCAGGTTTGAACACTACAAAAACTTGAAGGAATTCCAAATTATATGAACCAAGGGGTTCAAAGTGAAATTCAGATTAGTACAATTTGGATGAGCCTTGGAAGGTACACTCTGATGCCCTTGCACATTCAAGTTTGTTCAGCTGAGTTCTAGCATACGATGGCCTTTACAGCTTAGCTTGTGCAGAACTGCAAACATATACATTTAGAATAACTCTTCTTAATTCGCTCTTTAGGTTGTGCAGTTGTTTCTGACACACGGTCTAACCTGCAAAGCCCTCAGAATTATGTTCTGTTTGAGTCACTGCAGTTATCTGCTTCCTTGTAAATTATTCACTACGAGAATTTGGTTATTTGAGATTTAGCTCAAATTAGTTTGGAGAATGTTTCCTTTCGGATGCTGTAACAAATTCTGGAGAAAGCTGTGACAGGAAGACTGGCTGCCAACAGGGTCTGCGTTGGAGAGCCTGGCAGTGGAGGGAGCTGTCCAGCCTTGTTTTCTATATGAGCCTTGCAGAGGGGAATCTTAATGTTTCTTTAACTTTCCTTCAGAGGAGATTTTTGCTGTTTTCCACTCCAGAACTACAAGAAAATACTGCTGTCAAAAATGCTCTGGAATACCAGTACTGGAATCCAGTTCAGATCAGGCTTAGGTAATCTTTTAATAAAATAGCAAGTACTAACTATCTTAGTTAAAATAGGCTGAATTACTAGTGCCTTGTATCTGATGCTGCAGATGATATTTTCACTTCTATATATGGTATAACTAACTTGAAACAGTCTCTAAAATATGGCCTCCTCCTCATCCATATCCCTGAGAAAAAAAAGTCATTTGCAATTTCTCATAAGTATCACAGAATCATTTAGGTTGGAAAAGACCTCTGAGATCATCATAAAGTCCAACCTTTGAGTGGTCACCACCTTGTCAACTAGACCATGACATCCAGTCATTTCTTGAATACCTCCAGGGATGGTGAATCCACCAGCTCCCTGGGCAGTCCATTCCAATGTTTAACATCTCTTTCCATGAAAAAATTCCTCCTGATGTTCAACCTGAACCTCCCCTCTCACAGCTCGGGGCTAGGTCCTCTTGTGCTGTCACTTGTTGCTTGGGAGAGGAGGCCAACCCCCACCACCTGGCTACAACCTCCTTTCTGGTAGCTGTAGAGAGTGATAAAGTCTTCCCTGAGCATCCTCTTCTCCAGGTTGAAAAGCTCCCTCAGCTGCTCCTCATAGGACTTTTTCTCTAGGCCCTTCACCAAAGGCCGTAAGCAAAAAAATGTTGTTTTCTTTAGGGTTTGAAAATAGACTACTAATCTTTGGTGGGTAATCCAGAGACAGAGGCTTTTGAAAGAGAAATATTTTTTTCCATCTTAAAATAGCTTTTGTGTAGCTGCTTCTCAAAACAGAGTTGTTGTCAGACTGCTTTTTAATTTAGTTTCTTCCTGCATAGCATCTAACATAGGGAACTATTTCTGGTAAGATACTAACTTAGGTAATCTCTGAATGTCTCTGATAATCTTAGTGGTTTGTATATGCTTGGGCGTGGGTTTGGAACACATGATATATTGCACCAAAGGTTAGGCATAGTAAATAATCTTGACCTGAAATCTGACAGACTTTTACGAAACAATTAGTGAATGGTGAAGTCTAAATTCTGCTGGGCGAAATACAGAGGTCTGAAAACAAGCTATGCAGTTTTATACTTCTTGGTAGGCTCGACTGTTCTGATTTTAAGCCATATTGCCTCCCTCAGAAGAGCTTATTTGCTTTCATTGTCTTCACTGATGACACCTTCCAAACAGAGTTATGTACTGTGACATAAATATTGAAGGATGCTGGCTGTCTAATCCAAAACATATACGAAGTAGAATATGTGGCAAGGCCTACTATATTCTGTCTAGTGCTTGAATGCTGCAGTGGAAGACAGCTGGATGTTAGGAAGTGAATCAATAGTCAGGATGATAATGGTCAAAAAGCATGTTCACAGACGGTAATTACTGATCTTTTGGCTTTATTTTTTTGCCAGAGAATATAATGTTCTGATGAAGTTATAGTTTAATTAACCTCATCTTCACAGTATCCAAAAGCCTATGCTTTGCAGGAATCAGTCATGCCCTGTCATCTGACTACAGTGATGTTACCATTGGTCTTGTTTGCTGTAACCTTCCTCTGTTGACTGTGAAAATTGCATCTGGCTTTAATACGAAATTCATGAAGATCTCTGCTTTTGAGCAACTGTCAAAAGAGCTTCTTATCCTTCAGCCTGAATGTTCATGTGTTTACATTTTGCTTTGTGGGGAACCACCTGGAAAAAAAAAGGGATTTTCTCCTCCCTCTCCTCTAACTTTCCTCCTCTGACTGCCTTTCCCAATGCTCTCCTTTACTTTTTCCTCCCTTTCATAACCTCATCTAGATACCTATTAGCTCTCTCTTTCAATAACACTGCTCTAGCTTCCACAAAAGTGCTTTTTAATGTAGGAGATGTACTTCAGCCATAACACCAGGGTCACTTTCTGAGTAACATTTTATGGGATTGATTAAACTTTAACACCATAACTGTTGACTTTATAGGCCAAGAAAGAACCACTGAGTGCTAAGCTCCGGATAATTTGTGCTTCACAATTTTTTTAAAATCAGATAGAGATGGAGTTTAATGCATTTGATAAAGCAACCCTTTATTTTTTCCTCAGTGTGTCCTATTTTAAAAGACCCACAACATTTAACATAAAATAATGTCTTTAATGAAGTAAAGTTATAGTAAATAATCATATATACGTAAAAAAAGGTGTTTAGGTCCATGGGAATAATATGAAAAGAGATTTAATTTGCTCTTCCCTTGGCTCCAAAAGTGAGCATCTCATGTTTTTTATTACTGCTAGAAAGTGAATGAATGGTTGTTTTTGGCTGAGAGTTGATGTTGCAGAAATGTGTTGTTTCTTCTCACTGCAGGTCCTCTCCTTGCAGTGACTTTGGTAGGACAGAAAAAATGGTGGTTTGTTAAATCAACAGAAGACTCTCAGCTCTCCTTAAATTGCTTCTTTCTGTGTGTGTGATTCTTGCTGCTGAGAAATTGCTGGACAATAGTGCCTCTCAACATGAACCAAGAAGGAAGAAGAGTATGAAGGAGTGCTTGATGAATGAATGTGACTGCAGATACAGTTCCCAGGTTGGTTGCAGTCCCACATGACTTTAAGCAGGCCATCTGTAATGTGCTCATCGCCTCACCTGTGAAGTGGATAACAGAGTACTTATCTGCCAGGCTTCCCTATTCTTTTCTGCCTATGGGTAACTCCTCTGGCTGGCTCTGACACACTGTTCCTAATTAATGTTCATAATTAATGGTTTTGCCCAGCAAAAGGGAAGCACAGTTGTACTTTCTTGTAGAGCCTTATGAGTTAAATCCAGTGCATGATTGACCTTGGATGGGAGGACACAGAGGTTCAGTTTTTTCCTGGCAACTCAGATACAGATTCCCTGGAGGCCCTTGGGACATTGCCAGGCTGCTGGGATATGCTGGAACTTATGGGGCTGGTGCTTCCCTGAACACTTTTACTGTGTTAGAGAAAGCTAGTATAGGGATGTTGGAAAATGCTGTGCAGTTCTATATTATGAGCATGAGCTTCCATTGTGGTCTCTGGACCTCAGATAATAAATGATAGTTAAGAGCTCATCATGAATCCCTAAAAGTATTCAGCCTGTGTTACGGTGAGACCCAGCCAGTTTCAAGGTGAGAGAGACCTTCCCAGTTGGAAAAGATGACTTGGTGGGGCCAGTGAGTGCAGTTATGGCCCGACATCAGCAGATTTCCTGATGAAGTCACAGTAAGATTGCTATTTTAGAAAATCAATAACATGGTTAATTGTCTTGTCCTAACGTTTCTTGGGAAGGGTAATTGTACAGTTTAAAAAAGAGCCAAAATTTAAAAGCCTTGTGGCTTACCATTTCAGTAGAAACACTGAAAGCCAAATCATGCTTGTATTGCTAACTTCCAGAGGAGGGTTCATCTACTTGAACACCTCTTGAGACTCAAAGGAGTCACGTGGAGGAGTTCTGTCTCTCTTCTAAATGCACAAGAGCTCTGGCCTCATAGGAAGGCAAATACCCTGAGATCTGCTGGGAAAGCCTCGAGAGCTCAAGATGGGTTATTGTCAAGGAAGGCCAACCTCTCCATGAGCCCTTCACAGGATGCTCTTCTGCTTGGGCTATTGCCAGTAGCACTGAATGACATCTGTCATAATGCCCTTCCTCGAAGATGGGTGGTATTTGGAAGGGGCAGAGATAGCACTGAGTTAAGGGCAGCTCTCTAGAGCTGCTCGAAAATGCTACTTGATCAAAAGCACAATTACACTGTTGAGGAGGATTGGATATTTCAAGTGATGTGTAAGAGGAAGAAGCAACAAAGAAGCAACTACGGGTTCAGGAGATTCCTGAAACTTTAATTGATGGAAACTGGGAATAATACCCAGGAGAACAAATGCTTTGTCTTGTTCTTACGCAGTTTCCTAGGACCCAAAGGTTACTTTTTTCCTCTGAATAGGCTGAATCCAGGACAGTTCAGATAGCTGGTGGAAACTGAGAGGGCTCTTGATCAGACATTTTTTCCTTTCCACACTGATGAGTCAACCTCTGGTTTTTTTTCCTTAAGTCAAATGTCTTTCTCATTTGATTTCTCACTAGCTGTTCCCTTCTCTCTCTGAATCCATATAGGACTTGTTACTTGCAATTCCCCTTCAGTATTTCCTTTGCTCTTGAGTCTCATGTCCTTCAGCATGTCACTTTAGCTGATCGCTGAAGTCTCAAGAGGGCCTGGCAGGCACTGTTGCTGTTTTCCGATCTTGCCAACAGTAATATTTCTTCCAGGCAAGGTCCCTCATAATTCAAGTGAGGTCAGTCAGGACCCAGGAGCTGAACCTGTCCTTTCCAATGAATCAGCAGTGGGATTGAAAGAATTTATGCAAACCATCAAAATTATTTTGTTGGTTCCTGTGTTGGGGATAGGTCTCATGGCATAATGAGTTTTTTTGTGTTCTGCAGCAAATAGTAAAATGTAGGATCCATTAGAGATCATTTCAAGCCTCCTTCATCCTAGATATGGGCCTTGAGTCAGTCCCCCTACTGCAAAGGAAACAGAAGAATGGAACTCAAACCAATCATCTTATGTAACAATTTATCACAAACCTGTTTATTCTTCACTGGAGTCACCACCACTAAGCTTCTGAAAGCCCTGCCTCTCATGTAAGGGAATTTAGTTTTCCTTTTTGACCATAATTAATTGCGTTCTCAGATAAAAGCACTAGACTGGGAATTTGTCTCTTACTGTGTGTTCGGCATTTTCTAGTGACTCTCAGAAAAGAGGAGGTGGTATTTTTTTTAGAGCAAGCTATATTTTCAGAATTTGATAGTATAGTAAAAGTCCATGGTGTTTTATTCCAATTTAAACTGTTCTGGACTCAGCAGCATATATTTTGGTATCACTTAACTTTCTAAAGAATTTGAGATCTGACTTATGGTCCAAGCCTGAGTTTTTGTTTTGGGCTCTCATGTCATAATGAGGTGGATCATAAGAGAGAGAAACACAAAACACCAAGGATTTGAACCCCCAGGAAAAGCTCGTCTCCACAGAAATGCTATGGAAAAAACCCAGCAACTATATGGTTAAGGTAAAACTCTAAAACTGATCAGTAAAATCAGTCCTTGGACATCCTCAGGTAAAGGTAAAACTTGCTCTGTGAGTGCTCCAGGCTGCCTGGAACCAAGTCTGCTCTAGTGGGGAAGCTCTTCCTTCAGTACAGTGTTTCACCTAGTATTTTATGTCTCTATGCCCTTGTAAATAGTCTATCCTTAAAGTTAAGATATCTTCTAATTGTCATTTCAAAAGACTTTTCATGTGATACCCCTGTTAAATTAATATGCTTTAGAAATTAAATCAGGACAATTTTGCTGAAAATCTGAATGCAGACATATTTAGATTTAGCTCTTGGAGATTTGAAATCTTTCCTGTACATAATATCTCACTCTAAACACGTTTTTTTTTTCGCCTTAGAAGAAATCATTGCATTGGTAGTAGCTCAGAAATGTGAACTGGACCCACTGCAGCTCTCCACTGCCTTTGGGCTGCGGAGTCTGCACAGTTTGGGTCCAGCTCCAAAAGGTGCATGTGTAGCTAGTTCTTTGTTTCAGTCACTTCTTTACCAAGGGAAAATGTCTTTTATCCATGCAAGTATTCAAATAGTCTTAAATCCGGGATGCATTATCTCGGCTCATGTGAATGGCACCTCAGTTCCTATGCAGTCCTTGACTTGTTGGTGCTTGTCTGGGCAAGGGGCTATCTGAACAGTCCAGTGGTGTCAGTGATACATGAGCAACACAGAGTAAAGTGTTAAACTCACACAGTAAGTTTTTGCACACTTCTCTCCCTCCAAAATGCTGCCAAAGCAGACATTAATCAGCTTTATTCTACGAGTTAGAATGGAAACTCGCTTGTAAATTACGACCATTACATTTCCGGCTTAAATTTCCCTACTCCTTTAAGCTAATGTTTTAAAAGACTAACCCTACCACTCTGGCAAGTGCCACGTCTTGCCTTTATATCCATTTGGCACACTCTCTCTCTTTTTTTTTTTTTTTTAAGTTGAAGAATTACATTATCTCTGTGAAATAACTTTCCTTCTTTAGTTGTTCAATTTGATTCAAGGATTTTTGATTAAGCGTTCAGGGGTTATGAATAAATAAGAACCAGCAGCCCAGTAATTGGTATATCATTACTCCCTAGTAGCACATTTAATCCTCAGCTTCGCTGCACCACATAACCTTTTCCTTCAGTCCTCCTCCTCCTCAATATTGCTTACAAAAAAAAGAGGAAAAAAAAAGCCATGTCACTGCAAGCTTCGCAAGTTACCATTAAAATGAATACTTTTTAATTTCTCTGGATGAGATGGAGCCCTGTGCTCTGGGACAATGCTGATGGATGACATTTTAATGCAGCTGAAATGTTATTTTTACTGAACCAGGGAAAACTATAAATTTTGCTTCATTGCCACTGATGGCTCTATGCATAAAACTATGGTGGCGCCCATTGCCCATGAATAATCACCTCGGCATGGCAGATGTTACTTCGCAGGGAAAGCAATTCTTATGCCGAAGAATTGTGGAAAGATTAATTGTCTACAGCTGTTTCATGGCCCACAGCAATCTTGATACATTTATGATAAGTTTAAGAGCTCACTAGAGGCAGCTCCTATTCCCTGTTGTGAGAGAGGGAGGAGGGGGAGCTGAATGGCTTTATTTTGACACCTGGATTCATAGAATCTGTCAGCTCCATTACAGCCTTCATAGAAAGCCGGCTGTTGGCAGGTTTGGGATGATTGTGAGTGGGCTAAGATGCAGGAATTATCTAGACATAGATAAAGAAAAGGAGACTGAGAAGAATTATTCAAATTTGTGCAAATGAATTGCTTCCATTTTTCCTCCCTCTGCCAAGTGGAAATTGAACGTAACCCGCTCTGACCTTTCTCTATTAAGTGCTGCAAATTGCAGTAAATGCATAGTTCTGAGTGCCCTAATGAGACAAAGCTCTAGCAATGCCTCATTAATAAGGAAAGTTTGACCTTGCTGGTCAGCCCTTCATTCGATATTGAAAAGAAATAGGAAAAAAGAAGAGATGACCTGCTGTAAATTTTGAACAATACCTTTGATTTAGTTTGTATATACTCCCAAGCAGGCACTTCACAACCTTTTTTTTTTCTTCAATTTTTACTATACAAGTCAAGAAGAGGTATTTACTTACTAGATTCCTCTGTAAATTCATGAGGACAGTGGTGATTTGTGTCAGGAATGCACACAGGTGATCTGATGAAGCTTTTTAAAATGTGGTTTTAGTGTCCTTGTATTGATGAAAAAATATCGATACCCTCTATTCTACACAGGTTTGTTTTCCTTTTTCCCTCAGCCCACATCCATTATCACTGTATCTGAGTGCCCGTGTGTGTTCAACCGCTACTTGAAAAGACTATGGCAAGGAAATCATGTTCTATCCTTAAATACACTGTTGTTGGAGCAGGGAGTGCCTCTGAGAACATGATGGGAAATGTTTGCTCCCCACTCAGGCAGAGTAGCTCTCTGATTCTGGTCACTATACTGTACCAGCTGAGATATAATTTAAAGGGCACAGCACTTTACTCACTTATGCCAATAAGCTAGTCTAAAGAGATTTATTAGAAAATCCCAAACCTTGAATGCATGCATATTCAGGAGAAAAAATATCGAACAAGTTTAAAAATTAAGAGAGAAACATGAACGCTAATAAATAGATTTATATAAGTGGCATTATTATAATCTGTGCTGTTCTACAGTCAGTTTCATTCTTAGGAATGATAGTGAGTCAAATGCTGCAGATGCTGAAAATGTATATTCACCTTTTCAATTACTTTTTCATGATACACCTCTTTTTTTGATACTGATAGTTTCTAGCTTGATTTTTGGTATTCGCTTTTTTATGTACTTTGTATTTGTATATACTTGTGTTGTTATATATTGACAGTAGTTATATAAACATTTTTATTTATTATTAGTTATAATAAGAATTATAATATATTATTAGTAGTAGATATTTGAAAAATATTTTATATAACAATATATTTATCCATATTTGTTTTTCAGTTGCTTCTTATGTTTATTTGCATTAGCTATTTCAAATGTTTTAAGCTACACATTCAAGAAATTTAAATAAGCAGTGAAGCTTAGGTGATATTTTCTCTCCTTGCTAAAACTTGCTTCTGTTAGATGGATACAAACAGGAAATGACAGAAATGATTAATGAATCAAAATAGTGTCACTCATTTTGTTGGAAAACTTACCAAGAATAAGTTGACCAGCTCTGTTAGACATTTATAGTTCCTCCTGAAATTGCATCCCCTGGGATTTGTGGGTGGCAGGGAATATGCAGGATCATGCCTTTAGGGGTACTATAACGAAAGAGAGGTATGTCCTGCCATGGCATTCCTAGATCAGCTTTTGGAAATTCAGCAAAGCACTGAAAGATGTGATCCATTTTGTCAGTGGAGCAGAGACCTTCTTGGGGTGAAACATACTGTGACACAGAAAGGAGTGAGAGTGCCCTTTGCAAGATCAAAACATCAAATATTGAAATGTTGACCAAGGAATCCAGTTTCGTCCGCCCAGTTTTGAAATGCCAGCTTTAGGGATTTGAGGGTTGTCAGGTCTTTTTTATATAGTATTGTTTCCTGAAGGAGAGCAATAGCTACTGCTGCTGTATCCCTGTTTGGGACATGCTGTTGACACCCAGGTGGCTCACGAGGCAATGTTCATCTTGCAGTGGGCAATGAGGACACTGGTGTGTGTTTTCCAGTTTGATAGGATAATTATTACTCTTGCCAACAGACAGACATTTTTCAGGTTTACATTCCAGTGCAGTATGGCTGTAGTGGATGCTAATGTTAGAGTTCCAAATCAGAAACAGTGTTCAGAAGAGTTTTGAAAATTTCGGGACTCCAAGGGGAAGGATTGGGTTACCCCACAGTGGCAGCACTGCAGAATGGCAGCCAGAAACACTGAAATCAAACCTGATGGGGAAAAAACGAAGTCTGAAGTTCCGCTTTGCTTAACAATCTGCTAATGACCAAAAAAAAAAAAAAAAAAAGAGTAACCCTTGAAATGTTTCAGGAAATTAAATAGATGTGTTATTGTGGTTTCAGATATATATATACAGTGCTGTAATCAAGAGCAGACCTGTGCCTCTTAATGTGGATGTCCTCAAATGCTTTGCAGCAATACCATTTATTCCAGGGATGTTTCTCGCAAACAGTTGCTGGACCCGATGCAAACGTGCACAGCTGGAAGCTGAGTCTCAAAACCCTGCGTCCCAAATGTCAGTCTGTGATCTGTGGGGTCATGATAAGCAGTCTGTGACAGGTCTGCAGACCTGTAACCTGGAATAACATTGATATAACTACAGATTTCTAAGAAGAAGTGCCAGAGGTGGAAAAAATTTCTTGGATGACAGCAATCATTAGTGTAAAATGTCTGGGAATCTTTGTAGTGAAGGGACATCAGCTGTCTCATGAAGTCCCATAAAGAGATTTCTTTAAAAGAATCCAAATGGGTGCTGTACACAGTAAGGTTGTGTGCAATGGAAGGTAAAAGAATATGGAATAAGGGCATTTTTAATAGATGGAATAGTTTCAGGTCACTTTTTGTCATGATTTATATTTCTAACTTTACCATCACTCTCAGATTTTACTATTAGACCCAGAGTAAAAGCTCACTAGCAAAACACAGATCTCTGAGAAAAGAATTCTAAACAACAAGCATTAAAAACATCAGCCTGATAGTTTCCCTGCATCAGCATATATAATGTAATGAGTGCAAGTGCTATGTACATAGCAGCACTCAGCATCCCCAGCTTGCTAAGACTAATCTTTTTTTGTTTCTTTTAGTAAGCTATACCTGGGAACAGATAGGATTTTCTCAATATATACATAATTCAAAATAATTCACTAAAAATCTGCAAATGTCTTCAAATCAATATTTATTTGGAATTGGGCTCTGACAGATGTAACTTGAATATACCTAGGTCAAGACAAGCAGGACAGCTTTCCTTGGATATGTGAGCATCACACATCTGATTGGATGACTGTAAAGCTTTGAATCAAATTCCCACAGTGAATATTTATAGTTAAGACTTAAAATGTTCATTTTACATCAATATTTTCCAACATGAACTTAAAATGTACTGTTTCTACAAACATTCCTCCAGAAGGAGTCATTTGTTTGAACATGGTGAAAACATCTCAAAGAAGGTTGCTCACACAGCTGGAATAATTTTGAATAAAAATTCTGATGTATTTACCTATAGGTTGCATAATACTCACTTTCCCCCCATAAAACGTGCTATTTGAGCCTGATGAATAAGATTAATAATCAGTTGCTGAATTTTTATTCTTCAGGATCAGGTCTTTCAGCACAGCTCAAACATTGCAAATACTTAGTAAAACATTAATTATCTAAGAAACCTTTCTGCAGTCTAAAGTGCGCAGTAAATAGTAGAGACAAGTCTTTTTTCTCACTTTGGTGGGAAAACACGATAGTATTTATTCAGAGAACCAGAAAAAATACAGAAGCAGCTAAAATGGTCTTTTGTGGGAGCTGTCACTAAACTAAAATATGACATGATTTCAACTAGATTTTTTTTTCTGCTATAATTAACTTTGTCTTTTGACAACTCCTTCTGAGGCATATATTAATTAAATATGGGATAATGAATAGAGACAACTAGATCACCAGGGTATAAATCAATTGAGGGGTTCTGATGATACCATAAACCACAAGAATGGAGTATGTGCAGTTAATAATAACATCAAAAGACTGTGATTGATTTGGAACTTAGCGATCCTTCCACATTCATTATTATTTTATATAAAGCATAAAAACGAGTGGTGTTCTATGCAAAGACAAGATGATTTTTCTCCCCCAGGTTCTTTGACAATGGAGAAATTGTCATTGTTCACAGATAAAGAAAAAGGCCATGCTTATTATGTGGAGAGGGATGGCAGAAGATTCTTGTGTGGTCACAGAGAAACCCTGGGATTAAAAATAGTTTTACTGTAATTACTTTTATATCTTTAATGGAGAATTTGGGGCCAGGTTTTCTGTCTGGTGGTTTAAAATATTGTTACTACTTGCAATCCACTGAATTTTTACTAATTGATAATTTTTTGTAAATTTTTTGTTTGTTTGTTTGGGTGTTGTGTTTGGGTTTTGTTTGTCTGTTTTGTGTTTTTTTGGTTTTTTGTTTGTTTGGTTTTCCCCCTTAGGTTGTGCTCATTTGTCAGATTCTGTTCCTTGGAGCCTAAGACCTTTGCATTTTAAGTGACGTGAGATTTTTATTTTTTCCAGAAAAATAGAACCATAAGTATATAAACGCTAATAACCTTTATTTATTCTTGGTAACATTAAGGGCAAAGAAGTGGATTTTCCCTGCAGTTTTGTGCCTCTTGCACAGTAAATCTGGACCAAAGTGTGGTCTATATGGTATGACAATGGTTGCTTCAGAAAACTGCATGGTGATAAATATGCGTGTGTCTATACAAACACACACATGCATATATATATATATATATATAAATTAATTTTTGTAAAATAGTATTTGATGAGCACAGAGTGCCTCTGGGTTATGCCACACAGACTCCTTATATATTCAGTGTTTTCCATTTTAAATTTATTGGGTGTGGGAAGATGAGGTGAGGGAACATGGGATGTTTTGTTTCCTAATTCTGAATGTTCAATGAGAGAAGTCTTCTGGCAGAAAGATGAGCTCATGCTCCTTTTAGTTATGCTGTGACGCCATCAGAAGTGCATATGGGAAGGGTTTTACCAGATAAATAGAGTGTTAGTTGAATTCTTGTAACTATCTCTTAATAAACCTTTCAAATGTGGTCAGGTATCTTTGGACTTATGAGACACTTCTTAAAAAAAAACTACAAGATGGCTCTGTAATTGCATATCAGGTGCAGTGGTGGAATGTGATTTTGACTATTTAATCAGGTATAACATTTAAGAATGAAGAGTCAGGTTTGAATTTGGCAGTTAACCCAGTTATCATTGCCATCTACAAATAAATGGATTAACTTTGTCTCCTACTGCCCAGCTGCTTTCCCCAAGCTTGTCTGCAGAGCTTTCTGAGAGCTGTGGCTTTCTTTCTTTCATGGTAACTTCTGATGACAAAAAGAAAGACCCTATAATACTGGAGGAGAGGTGAGCCCTGAAAATTGTTGGCTTTACAGTTTGGTGCTTACTGCTCCTCTAAACATCGCTCATTTTGACACTGATACTGGCACTTGAGGATCTGCCCTGCTTTTATGTGCATGAGGTTAGAGCCAGGGTGCTGAGGAGAGGCTTTGGACACTGGAAGGAGACCTGGCATGGCGAAGGTATGAGATGGCACATCAGCTCCACTCTGTTATAGAAAGCCAGGGTGGGCTCAGAGGCAAGGAGACAGACACTGCATTCTCCACCACCACCTCATCTGCACAGGGTGCTTGAGGAGGTAAATCCCAACACACGTGATCAGCTCTGAGAAAGGTGTTTCCAAAGCTGGAAATGCACAGGAAGTAAAGGAGTGTCAAACATGCAGCACTGCTTATCCAGCACTATGAAAGGAGGATCAAAGAAACCAGAGATATATTGGTTTATCTTGGCTGCCTTACACTCTAGCTACATTTTAAAACCAAGTTCATTTATATTTACCCTGCAGTTATATTTGTGTGCACACATAAACCAGTATGATTGGTTGCTTCAGAACCTTTTCTTTCCATGTAATCTGCTCTGAGTCCTAAAAGGAACCATCAGATAGCTTGGGCTCAAAATCTTTTTATAGCAGCTTAAGCTGGCTTCCAAACACTTGGGTAATGATAACCATAAGTGATTTTTGGAAATCTCTATCTGTCCATCTAAAATGTAAATTTGCTGCTAAGGGCACTGTGCATAAGTAAATCACATTTTAAACACCAAATCCATTTTATTTGCTGAGTCTTTGGGCACATTTTAATACTGCAATGCTAGCATTTTAAGTGTATTTTTGTGAGGCCTCTAGAGCATTGTCATGGATAGGCACCGTATAAATAACATTTATTGTTATTATCATTGTATGTCGTATTCACTCTGTTTTGCTACCATTAATAAACCATTCAGGCAATGTTGTTGTAATGTATAATATTAGCAGCAGCCTCCTTTGGGAGACATATAACTGGGTACTTAATATTCTAGCTGTTTCCTGGGCCATCTCTCCACAGGCGCAGACGCTACAGTGTGTTCAAAGTTCAATATAAAAAAAATGGGCTGGCTGTGCAAAGATCACAGCATCTTACAACACACCTCGCAGTAACTCACACCGTGGCCATTGCTATCAAAATTCTGCAACACTAGATAATAGTAAATTAATGAAATTGCCTGTAATTTTGGGAATGCTGTTGTGCGCCTTTTAAATTTGTCACCGCTCAAAAAAAAAAAAAAAGGAAAAAAAAGGCATTCACTACATTCATCCCCCTCCTCCTCAGCCTTGAAGATAAGGCTGTTGCCCTGCAGCCCTCTTGTGGGGCTGCCTAGATTACAGAAAATACTGGTGCTGAGGAAAAGTGAACTATGAAGCCCAGGGTTGTTTCATTGTTGTATTAATTTGCATTGAGGGCTGGAGCCTTATGAATATCCTCCTTAATGGCTTGCAAAGCAAAATTGCTGTGACCTTTTCTTTTAATAAGCAGTATGCAAAAACCAACCATGCTTAAAATTGCATTCTTAAAAAACCCACAAAAACAAACAACGCTTTTGGATATTGATGATGCAAATACGGAAGAGAAAAAGTATGTAGGTGTGAAAGCACTGGTGGATTAGGGGGTGATGTTGCCAGCCAGAGAGGAAAGATGAGGGAAACATCCCCACTGCAAGGCCTCCACACCCCATAGCCACCCAAATGCTTTGTTGGCTCACATGGCAGATGCCCCTGAAGGCTGCTGCTGGCCAGCAGGGACTTGAGCTGGCAAGGGAGGCTGCTCTCAGTGCTTGGCCCTGTTCTGGCTGCACCCACCAGACTGTCTCCGCAGGCTTTGTTCCTCTAATGCTGTTTCCTTTTTTTTTTTTTTTTGTCCTGCTGTTTTTCCTCTTGGATCCTGTCTGTTTTAACAGTCTTGTCTCTGTTTGTAATGTATTCACCTCTCCTATCTCTCTGTGGATTTTCTCACAGCTTTCCCTGGGCACCCCAAGTCCATGATGATGTGGGCTGGGCCATATCAGCTCTCACCTATGGTCTGTGGCACATTGGCAACTAACCTCTGGAGGAGAGGAGGGAGCTCACTCTAGGCAGCCTTAGCACCCACAAACATCTAGGTAGAACACAAGCATCTGGCTCCATCACTTTTTTTTTTAGCTCTAGACACACCCTTTTCTTTCCTTGTTACCTGTCCTGCTAGTACACTTTTCCCCTCTGGGAAATAAAGCCTTTCTGGCATCAGTCACCAACAACATCCAAAAGTCCAGGAAGAAATGTGAGTTTAGAGGGTCCACATGCTGCACATCCCCTGCCTGCCAGCCTGTGGAAGTCTTGCAGGGGTTTTGCTGCCTGTGTGGCTGGTTCACAGGATGTAGCTCACATTCTGCAACTGAAACACCTTTTTGAAGGCAAAAGTGCACTACCACTTCCTTTTCAATGCCATCAGCAGAATCCTGAGGTCTTTCCAGCGGCTGATGCTTTTAATTCGTCTTTCCTTCCTTGCTCATTCCGCACAAAGCTTTAGATATAATTTGTACACTCATGCATTATGTGTTTAGTGGTCTCTCTGGGACTGATTGTTCCATCTCTTTGAAGATAAACTGTTAACTTCTCTGTCTAATGATGTGATCATCGTCTTAGTCTATATTAGACAATGTAGAAGATCTTCCAGCCCTGGAGAAATGCCACCTTGTATTTTATTAGTGGGAAGCTGTATTTCAGGGCAGGCTGACTAGCAGGTTTTCAATCTGCACACAGGACTGGAGGGCAGTGGGGTAAGAGACGTCCTCCTCAAGGGCTAGTCTAGTGCCCTCTTTCTTACAAGGACAGTGTGGAGGAAAATGAGTAGTGAGAACATAGTAAAACAGCCATCTGATATTGAACAGATTAGGCATGAAATGATGTAAATGTGCTTCATCATTTTCTTACATTAATTTCTCTGCCTGGTGGCTATTGGTGGGCACTTCCCTCTTGAAAACAGAATTACCTGGTGTGTTTCCTAGGTAATAGCCAGATTGTATCTCATGATGTCATAAGACTTTTAAATAGTGTCCTGCTAAAGACTTGGTCCTGAGCAAGGCTGGTGGACTAACACTGCTGTCTCACTTGGATTTTTGCAGTTTGATCAACGACTGGATGCAGCTTGTTGTTCTTCTTTGGTAGTATGGAGCTTTTCTGTCTGATCAGCTGATGGGAGTCTGAGGGTATTAAAGATGAAAAGCATATGACAAAGCTTTAGAAAAGGTGATGGGGCCTGAGTTCATCTGTTACTTAGGTACTTCTGCATGCATATAATGAACATACTTCAGTATGCAGGTCAGATGGGCTGTGCATATCTGTTTTTTCAGCCAAGTTTCACTGGTTCAATCATATATTTTATTGTGAGAACAGCACCGTCCCCATTCATGATCACCACCCAGACATGATGCAGAAAAGAAGTACGTGGTCTTACCAAAGATTTTCTGATATCAGATCTGCCAGCATGGAGATGCTGTGCTAGAGTCACGAGTCAGGCATGTGGTATCATCTTTATTCCAAAGGAAGACAGGAAATCTTACAAAATTGAAATAAGACCCTTGGCTTAAGATGTTAAGGCTGCTGGAATATCACAAGCAGTCAGTGTGACACTCCCTCCCACTGAACTAAATATGGGAAGAGAGATCACACATCTCTTTGGCGTCTGCACGCTGCCTGCAGTTTCCTTTCAGACCCTTGCTGACCCAGGCTGTCACTTGTAGAAATCCCAGGGTACAGTATAGGCCTCACATTGTTCTTTGTGCTTATTACTTTATTTCATCCCTTTCTTTTTCAATTTTGGGATTGACATGTGGCTCTGCTGGTGATGTGCCGTGTCATAAATAGACACCCTGTGTGCAGACAGTTAGTAGCCTGGGAATTCAGGGAGTGAGCTATCACCTTTCTGTTCCTCCCTGCTTTGCCCTAGACTACAAAGCTCAGGAAAAATTCTGTGGGTCCTAGTAAGTATAATTACTTATATGTTTCAATGAATGTAATTATATTATATATATACTAGCTTATCTTGCCTTTAAAAATCTTTAGGAAGACCATTTGAACAATAGCGTTTCACCAAGATTTGGTTTGGAGCTTTATGCAAAATGTTTGCAGGGTGAACTTGGCTCCTTGAAAAAATTCAGTGCTCTGGACTGTGATGGGTCCCTTGCTGAAAGCCCTTCAATGGACACTGTAGCTGTTCCCTGGCCTTTTTGGAAGCTGTGCTAGGTAATTACCCATTTGGGCCTCCACAGCAGCATTCTCCACAGTCCTGCATTCTCCCAGGAGTGGGGAAGACTGTAGTATAGGGCTGGGAGGCAGCTAGAGGAGGATAGAGGGTGTGGAGAGAAGAGTAGTGAAAGCAGCTCATCAAAGTCCACTCTTGGCTGCTACCTGTTGATAGTGAAGAGAAGATGAATCACCAGCTTAGGTCTGTGACAGGTTTCCTGAGATGAGAAAAAAAGGGGCCCAGTAAATGCATGCAGCCTTCTCCCATCATCCCTTTAATAACCTGTAATATCGCAGCAGGATATTTTTGTCACACCGAATCTGATTGATGGTCTCGGCTATAAGACATTACAAGTGTAGAGTAAATTGACCGAACACCTAAACATACAAATTATTAAAAGGAGGGGGGAGTGGGCTTGGGCCTCCTGGGGAAAGCAGGCAGGCTTTAGTTAAGATGATCCCATTTCCAGGTGCAATTTATAGTCTATTGACTTGCAGCAGTGTCTTTTCAGATGTGAGGAAATTGTCATACATTGCAAATGAGAAGCTGTTTTGACATCAGGATCGCAGAGAGTGCCAGGAAGAAATGATATCAGTGCCTGGTCTGTTAAGGTTAAATGAAGTTGCATTGTTGCCAGCAGATAGGCATTCATTTCCTTTTCTTCCCTGCCTGTCCCTGTGTACAATTACTGTGATTAGGATGAGTAACAATGTGCTTCTGACACCCATTGTATTGACAGCTCGCCTAGTTTTTTCCACTCAAGTGGCACTAGTCATTACTTAAACACTTGGGTATTTTGACAGGGAAGATCCATGCCTGCCAGTCAAGTGTATCAATGACAAGGTGGCCTTAGCCCCTGGACACGTACTGCTGAATTAAAGCAGTCAAAGCCATCACTGCTGGAATATGATGAACCTTTTTAGAAACGGGGCTCTGGCAAACCCACAGAGACACTGCTGCACTTGGTGCATTCTTCCTGCCTTCTCCACATATCACTGCTGTTGATGTGCTCATTTTTCCCCCACGTACATTGTGATCTCTTGGAAGAAGAGGATGATTGCCAAGTAAATTATTACAGAGGGGAAAGGAGTCAGAATTATTCATTTACTTTGGGGGACAGTTTTAATTTTAACTGTTCTGGAAAAGAGCATCAGTTAGCAGGGGATTGTTAGCCTGAGGGTTAAGTTGGCTAATTTAATGGGAAGGTAGGTGCCGGGTATACCCCTATGGCAGTTTTAGGAAGGGTAAGGGAATAAAAAAATAGTGTTGAACAGAAGGGTTCTGAAAATTGAAAAAAACAATTGTGCCAAAGGTTAGAGGGTGAAGAAGAAAAACCAACATACACAGAACACACAAAAAAAGTACCAGCTCTGAATTTTTACCATGTCTCATTCCAAGGTCTTTGAATACTTGAAAAAGTGGAGGGGGCACACCCAGTTGCCTTTAGGTCTTGAAAATGTCCTTGTTTAAGTGAACAGATGAGTGCAGGTATGTGCACACAAAGAATTCAACAGGTTATTCTCAGAGCTACTAAACTAGTGCTCTGTAATGTTGCTGGATTTTCACAATCTGCTCCCTTCTGCCTCACCCCAGCCTGCATCCCACCCTGGTGCTTGATGATGGTAGTAAAGAAAGTGGTTTGCAGATTTCTACTGGAATCAGAAAGGAGCCTAAGCTTTACTGGAAAATCAATTATGTAGTAGGCAAAGTACCCCATAATGTTCAGCAAAAAAATATGCTAACATCCAGGTCAGTACATTGGAAAACACATTTATCATGATTTCCATGATAACCTCAGCCCAGTGTGTCACAAGAGCAACCTCTGAACTTTCTTGAACCAAACAGCCAAATGGAAAACTCTGCCTACTTAGCATTTTAAAAATTTGCTTCTTTTCCGAGCCTTGAACTGGAAGCTTTATAAAATGAGCACTCCAGTCTCCTCAAAGAGGTTTTAATAAACATTTTCTGCAGAGAAGATTTTTTTTTTGTTGCCTGACTTTTCTTTGGCTCAGCTCTAAAAAAGGGCTTCATAGGGGTAAAGGGATCCCCAAACTTCTTTTACCAGAGATTTGCCTCATGAAACATTGAGTATGAATGTAATTAAATGTACAAAGCATTATATGTATGTACTGTCAAATTACCATTTCTGCCAGTCAGTAGGTTTCCTTTAAACATTTGCTTCTTTGTTGTTTGATATTTCACATTTCTATTCCAGATTATCATGGAGAAGCTAATTATGACCTCAACAGTATTGTGCCAGGTACTGTACAAATGGAAGGCTAGAGATACTCAGAGACAGCCCTTTCGCTGAGCTATTTACAACACAGAAAATATATGTGTACACCCAAGCAAGGGGTTGCGTGGTGGCTGTGTACAAAAATGATAAATGCCTGCACACCACTCAAAACTGATCTTAACTTTCCATGAAGATGACGCATCACAACATGCAATATGGTGCATGGGACAGGGTAAACAGCCAAGGTTATTTCCTCTGGTGAAACAAACCTCTGCAGCCCTCTTCCTCAGAATGTGGTCTACTGAAAAGAGACCTGATGTTTCACCCAGCTGCCTGTGCCCCAGGGTATATCCAGTCATCCTGATGTGTATCCATTCCCCACTGGTCTTTTCCTGTGTAGGTTCTAAGCAGAAATTGTCTTTCTTAAGTAGTTATACAGTTTCCAATAAAATATTTGAAATAAACTAGGGGGAGCATTTGGCATCCAGTTTTGAATGGCTTGTTCTCTCAACTTTAAGATAAAGTGTTAATTTGTTAGGTCTTGCTAAACATAATCTATAGTATCATTCCTCTACATAAAACTACTGGGACACACGTGCATCTGCAGATTCCTTCACTAAAAAAGGCAGAGTTTTTACCCCCTTCACTGCCATGATTTTTGCCCTAGCTACATTCCTGAACTGACCTCAGAAACTGTAGAAAAACAGGTCAGGAGGGACCATTGAAAGCAGTCTTGTACAGTCCTCTGCTCCATGCAGGCCCAGTGATACTTCTGTTATTCCCAGTGGATGTCAATTCTTTCAGAGTTTAAAGATGCCCCTTTCTGGAGGCTTCCCAGCCTGTCCAGGTGATCTGTTGGAGGGCTTCATCATCATTCCCATTTGAAAGGTTTTTCATGTCTAAACTTTTTTTTTTTTTTTTTTTTCATCTCCCTACGATTTATGAACATTCTTTCTTGGCTTATCCACTGTGAATATGGAGGAAAAAAGTTCCTTTCCTGCTTGTAGCAGAATTTTAATGTATTTTATGACTGTTTGGTCCCACATCCAGTTTAGCCCCCTCAGGCTGAACAATCCCAACAATCTTTTACAGTTGATGGTTTTCTCTCTATCATCTCCCTATTTTATCTTGTGAGGCTCATCGATTTATCCATGTGATATTCTTTTCTGCAAGGCTAAACTTGGTTTGATAGTATTTTTTTTATCCACTTTTAATCATGTTTAAGCATGCAGAGAATACACTGTATCTCTTCCCACAGTCAGAAAAGCCGGTATCACCAGCTTTGAATAAAGAATAGAGCTTACCACGGCCTCATCAATGCACTGATATTTCTGGCTAATGGAATCCTGTGACTTTGTTTTTGTTGATAGATGGAGACAGAGTTTGCACGATGAAAGGAAAATATGTCAGATACCATATTAGTAATTGAGAATATTCTGCAGTTGGTAGAGAAAATGCTTTGGTGGAAGTCCATACACTTTTATTCTTTTCATGACTTAAAACGGACTATTTCCTGACCTGTAAGTGAAAGGAAACAGCTTCAGTCCTAAAATGAGGATCTACTTAAAATCAATTTGGAATGTATTTCAGTGTTTAGGGGCAATGGTGTCATTAAAGGAGTGTAACTGCTGGTGTTTTTCTTGGACAGCTGAGGTGGTAAACACATTTGCCCAAAAGTGGGCCTAAGGCTTATCATGGTTAGGGAAATATGGGAACAGAGAACTCCATCCCTCATTTTTTTTGCTTCTCAATAAAAAGATGATCTCTGTTCAGAATTTATTTTAAGTGTTGGAAGAAACAACAGCATAGCACTGTGTATTGATGTGAGATGCTGGAAGGTGACACAGGCGTAATGCACTTGCCATAAAGCAAGCTAATTGCTGGTGAGAGCAATCAGACTCATAAAATATGCCATATTTTCTTGATATGTAATAAGAACACATCTATAAGTGACAGCCTCAAGCTTATAGTCAAAGCTTATGTAAGGACATCCTTCATCAAACTTGTAGCTTGAAGCTGAGGAACTGGTAAGAAATCTGTGTGGCCTCTTTTGCATGGCAATGTTAAGTTCTGAGTAAGAACTGCAGAGATGTCTTGCTGAAGTTAAGCTGCGGAGGTGATGCTACTAGGGCCTATTATGTAATTATTTTGCTTTAATCTTGCAGCTTCTCATGGGGGGGCTAATTTTTTATGTTATGCTGTAGTGCACTGTTCTTCAAATCTATCAGGTTTGGCATCTTTTGGCATCTTTTACTCTGAAATGTTATAATCTTCAAATGGATTTGGTTTCTGACATACTAAGCCTTGTCAGAAACTAGTAATGAGCTACGTTCATTGGTCTCTCTTTTATGATTGTATAAAATGTGACTTTTTTTTGACTCATATGTTAAGCTTAAATCCTTTTCTGCAGGTCTAAAAGGAGAATGAACAAATAATTTTTTTAATAGTCAAGTTAAACACCAGCCATGTCTTTAGATTCTGCAACCACTCTGACTAACTGAGTTATGTCCTGCACACACAGTAAACAAAGTGGCACAGCAACACCCAAGGGACATGAGCACTTTTAAGCATTTTTTACATGTCTAGGAAAAAGCTTACTATAGCAGTCAACAGCCTTGGGGGAAATGCAAAGCATGGATATCTTCATTATTTTTCAATTAAATTGATGGATTCAGGAACCCTTGAGGGAGAAGATGAGTTTTGGATGTAACTCTCAATGGATCCCCCTGGGTGAGTTTATCCCTAGGACTGTGTATGTTTTGGGAAAGTATCCCAAAGATGTGATTTTTTTCTCTGGAAGGCACATGGTGGTGAGAAATGCCTTGAGAATTAGTTTTATCTGATGTTCTGCTGACTGATAGGAACAAGAGGTGCAGAAAACACAACCCCCAGAATCACTGGTGGTTGTAATTTCTCATTTACCATGAAATAGTCATTATTTCTTTGAGCTGCGCTTGTGGTCACATTAACTCATGTTCTACTCCTAGCTCCAGGTTTCCTAGAACCAAAAATTTCATGCATTTTAGAAATCTTTCAGCTTCCCACACTCCTTGAAAAGTGATTCATTCAGAGAGGTGTGGCATTACAGTGGCAAGTTTTTCCAGAAATAAGACTGGATCCCCAAAGAATTGTAGGGTGCCTCTCAATGAAGCTGGAAGTTGACAATGCTCTGAGTTGGTTAAGGAGGATGATCTGCACATGGAGAGATATTAACTATAATGTCATTGTGGAAGGATAGTAGAAATCATGCCTGTGAACCCCAGTGTGGCCATTGCAAGGTATAGACAACGGAGTTTTTTGGGAGGCCCATCCCCGATGATTGGCTTTTGAGGATATCCTCCAGGTATTGGTGCAACCACAGCAAGAATAAAGTGTCATCTCATAGAAAGCACAGAGATAGATACATTCAGGCTCTCTAACCACTACTAAGCTGTTGCCAAGGCTTGATGACCTCCTGGAAGCCAATCTGACTCCTTTCCTGTAAGGGACTACTAAAACAACTTGGGAAAGGCACTTGGGTGATGCACTGGCAGCCTGTGCCTACCCAGCAAGACAGAGGACATGCTGAACAGAATGACACAGTTGTACACTGCATTAGGTGGGTTGTAGTGGCCACAGAGGCAAGATAACAGTGTCACTATCCTGTTTTGTTGTAGCATGATTCCTCTAGTTTGAAGGTATTATTGGAATAAGGTTTTTTTCTCATCTCTGTCAGTTTGCAGGAGCCCATTTAGATAATGCTGTTGCACATATTTAGAATAAGACCACTGCATCTCCTGGATCACTGAATGAAAGCCAGTTGTCCTGCAGCTTCTGTCAGAGGTCACTACATAAACTGGAAAAGGGCAAAATGAAGTAAATGGAGATCATACTTGGTACGTCTGCTGAGTGTCAGAATGGGATGATCCGCCACAAATGTATGTAGTATGGATGTGTCACAGAGGGAAAAATAGGGAAGAGTAAGTACACAGTTTCCTGATAAATAATGTTTCAGATAATGTCCTCTATGTAATAGAAAAAAGCTCACATTGTCTTCATTGACCACAAAAAACTAAATGCCTTAAAGGTTAAGGAACAACTATTAAAAATGTGAGGTATCTTTAATTTATATTTCAGAACTTTATACCCATTATAAAATTGAAGATATTTCATAATTATGCCAACAACAATTAATTAACTTAACATCAAGAACTCCAGAATGATTGAATTAACAGTAAAGGCTTCAGTTCATCTTAGAGTTTTAGCAAAATAATTTATTATCCAGTAAATGCTTAGACTTAATAACATGTTGGAAGAGTCACTATTTTTCTCTGTTCTTTCACATGAGTTTCAGTCTCAGTCTTGATGTCCAGCTGAACTGCCATCTGCTATGCAGTGCTCTGCTGATTTCAGTGAGGCTTTCCTGGAGACTGAGAGTCAATTTTGCCAGAGCCGGTCTCAAAACTGAGTCTGTGACTGCTGGGGAAAAAGAACATCCCATTTGTTTCTACATCACAATCTCACCCAATGCAATGCATAATTAGAATGATCTTGTGCTAAACCCCCTTGAACAAAAGCAGTTCTGCAGTTACCCTGGTGAGCCTCTGCTTGCCACTGAGGTTGTTTGGCAACTGATAGAAGATGGCATAAATGTGATTGTGTAGCTTCTGTTTGAATTTAGCCAGGAGAGTCAGAAAGCACGTGGTGAATTTTCCTGTCGGGCTATTCTGATTTTCGTTTTTTTTTTCAGCTCCATGACGTCAGTGGCAGTGTAGAAGTGCCTCATAATGAAAATGGGTTCACCACCACTGCACCTCAGCATTTTATTACTTCCGAGGGAAAGAGGGTTGATCCCTCCATCTCCTCACTTGTTTTGTGTTCCTATAGTTCTTTTGGTGTAGAGGTCATTTTGGGTTACTACTGTCAGAACAGCAGGGAGGGAACAAGCAGTTCCTTCAACAGGGGAGCTGATAAAGTCTGGCTCTGTGTGGGTCTGTCTTGACAGAATGTGCTTCTGTGTGCAGTCTCTGAAAGGAGTCCAAGAGCATTTGCGTCCCTCATGGTGAGTTTATATTGCAGCTTTGATCTCTGCTGGGTCACTGACAGAGGCTTGATCTCTCTTCTCTCTGGCCACCCATTTTCCTAAGGCTGTGGGATTTCCATATTGTGGAGAGCTCCATCTCCCATCGGAGTTGCTCAGAATGAGTTCTTGGTTTGGGGAGTTATGGGGGGGGGACATGAAGGCAGATAGATAGCATAACTGCAAGTTTGCTTTTTCAGGAAAAAAAGTTAATTAACAGTCTTAACCAAAAATACTATTTTGCACACAAAAAAATACTGTGTATAGTTAAAGCTTTAAGACAAGAAAGAACCAGACCCTAAATTATTGGTGGGGTAGTCAAATTTGAAACCTTTTAAAATATTAATGTATTTAAAATCTAAGTGCAGAACATAAAGTTACAATATCGTCTTGGTGTCTCCTATTTTGTTCTGGGATTTTTGCACTAACTTCAGATATCATTTACATACCCATAAATAAGGGATAAGCTTTTCCTTTAACTCTACAAAAGATTTTGTGTCTCAAATCCTGCCATTCTTAGTCCCAGGAAAATTTCTTCACTAAATCAGATGTGCAGTTTAACTGACTTAGAGTAGGGAATGTAAAGCTTATTACTGTTCAAACCAAGTGTATGCTGACTGGGTAGTCATTTCATACCTAGTTTTTTTTCTGTAATGGGCTTTTACAACTATGCAGGATTATGGAAAATCAGAATGATATTACTCTCTTAGGCAAATTTTCATAAAACTTCTACAGATGAAATCTAAATTCTCATTGGCACAAGACATCTTTGGTACTTCCAAGACAGTTTGATGAATTCCCTTTCCTAAATGTGTAGGGTCAAATTCTGCTCTCCTCACTTATGCTGTTCCCACTTCCTTTCATTTTCTGTAGTCCTTCTCAAAATAAATATGCTGAACTTGAACTCTTGTCTGCACATCCAACACAAATTCTCACAGCAATGAAAAACTTCTGTCAAGTTCACAGGACTTCTTCTGCTGATTAGCCTCATTAACCAACACTTAGTGCTCTTGCTTTCTTAGTTTTGGAGGAGTGAAAAGATCTTCATTCCAAAACAGACCACAAGATAAAAATAAGTATCAGAAGCACGGCATTGTTAGTGTCCTTCCTTGTGGCTTTTTCTTATTCAGAGTCTTTGTAAAAGTTGCTTAGTTCTGTCTCCTGATTAATCTTCCACAATTTAGCATGTTCCAAGTGATTCTTAGATAAATCAGCTCTTCTCTTCATGGCTATCTTGGCTGTCTCAGACAAAAGAAGAAAGCATTAATAAAGTAAGGCTTCCACTGTTTCCTTTAGCATG